>JAXCHO010000098.1:7975000-10375000 GCA_036630365.1 Acanthiza pusilla
TCAGTGCCTTATCAGTGACCTAGTGGTGCTAGCTAAGGCCACTAAGGCTATGTGGAGTTGAAACAGACCTTTGGAAATGAGGGCTCGATAGGGCTTAAACCTTCAGCTCAAATGATCTCTCAAAATTGAGAACAAACGTATCAAGTCAAACGATAATTCTCTGTGACCCTGACTTTTTCTGGGGAAAGCTAATTTACACTGCTGTACTGTCATCTGTCTACAAAAGCTAATCAGCTGTGATTAAAAAACCCCTGGAAAACTGTGTTACAGTGCTGCTGAAGGTCTGACTTGATCCCTCCACACAAGTACACTTC
This sequence comes from Acanthiza pusilla, assembly GCA_036630365.1. Lineage (NCBI taxonomy): Eukaryota > Metazoa > Chordata > Aves > Passeriformes > Acanthizidae > Acanthiza > Acanthiza pusilla. The sequence continues at coordinate 7,975,315 of JAXCHO010000098.1, forward strand.
TGTATGGTGCAGTAACACCTTACCTGGCTGAATGAAGAATTAGGCAGTAATTGCAAGAGAAATAGGGTGACTTAGGAAAGGAAATGTATGTTGAACTCTGAATTTTGCCAATTTTTGTGGATATAAATCAACCCCTTTATTATTTTAACTCTTTGGGGTGCATTATTTTCTTGATCTTTCAGATCTCCCTCCTTTAGGTTTTCTATTGTACCTACAATCATATAAAACCCATTGTTGTTTTATAGGATTATGATTAATGCTGGGATCTATTGATTCTGAAACACATTAATGGTGAACCTATTTAGACACAACCACGATTTTCACACCGTTCTGTAGAATTCATGCAGAATCTATGGCTGCAATGGTCTTGTGAAATGCTCTTGGCATTATGGATCAGGCATCTTCACATGTTACCACAAGCCAAATTCTTCCAACATGCAGAGTACCCATTCTCCAAAGGAGCCCATATGTGCTGCAAAAGCTCACCAGCTTTGCAAACCATCAGTGTATTGAAAAGTACTAAATTCAAAATAAACACCTACATACTTGAAAACTAAAATCTGAGTTCCAGACTCTGATGGCATGAAACAGCATGACACAAGTAGAGATTGTCACCTACTATTTCCAGCTTTTTATGCTCCTGTATTAGGGACATTTAATGAAGTCAATTGGAAAAGAGCTCAGATGAAGCAAGAAGTACTTTCAATATGGGTGGTTAATCCAGGACTCTTCTTGAAAGAGTTTTTCAGACTCCAAAGGTTTGCATGATTTCAAGGCGGAAATATACCTGGAGCAGAAATCCATTAAGGGATATGGTAATGCAGAAAGTGTAACTCACTTCAGAACTCCTACAGCCTCAAGTGTCTGGGAGTCGAGAGAGTGCTTGTGCAAAGCATCACGTGTACTTGCCCTACTTACTCAGAGGCAGGACCCTGAGATGTAATTAACTTCATCTTCTGTATTTAAAACATATTTTGCAATTATTTTTGTTAGTTTGTTGCTAATTCTTTCCACTCCCTTCAACTCCTCTTACCTCTCTTTTTTCACTTCAATCACGTCTATGCATTTTTTTGTTTAGTTTCTTTCTTTTTTTGACAGGTGGTCTTGTTTGTTTATTTGTTTTTAATTGGTGGTGAAGTTTGTTCATTGGTTTTTAATTCTTATATATACCTTAGAGCTACTAGTATATGCTACAAATAAATTAGTGTTTTAAATTACAGAATAAATCCTGCTGGCACTTCTCTCCTGAGCGTGACCATCTAATAAGGCCAAGGAAACAGGTGGGAATCCGAAGTCGTATTTTCTTCCGTGGGAGTGATGTGTGGCTAGAGAGAAATGTTCTCTGCTTTTTAAGATACTTCAAAACAAATCTCTTAACTGAAGTTCAGAATAAGTAATAAGACAAAATTCTGAACCATGAAATAATTCTTTAATTTCTAATCAAGGAAGTAAAGGGTATAAAATTCAGAGAGCGCATTTCATTGAGGACTAACTTACTGAGGCCCTCAGTGATTCCATCAGGATTTGGTCCACAGATTTTACACAGAAACTCTGACACACCCTTACAGTTGCAGTGCACACCATGCTGCTATACTTATTATTTGCTCATATTCAGGACTTGAGGTACTGCTTGAATGACTGCTCTCATCTAAGCAAAGATGACAAGCTTTCCACTTTGAACACAACATGGTCACAATCATAAAATTGTATTTCTCATCTGAGAAAGAAAAAAACCTCATGAAGTCCAGGGGCTCATTTTTCCCTTTTGCAGGAATGAAACACAAGGAAAAATGCTTGGTTTCAGGGCAGCAAGTGGTTTGTGCTGCTATTCATGAGGTGCAGGAAAGCTGGATGTTTTCTTTAATCCTAAACATGTTATCAGGTTACAGTGACTGTGGGGTCAAAAAAATTTGGGGCATTGTCATTGTAAATGTTTTTGTTCACTCTTGTTTACCATTTGCAGAAAGTTCACAAAAAATCTCCAGAGTTCTGTTCCAAGAGTATTTTGTAGTGCATTAATAATATACAGTCTTCTTGACAGTGTTGTTGGCAGTTCCAGAGAGAAATAAAAATAAACTCAGAACAAATCAAAAACAAATTTGTGTTTTAAAAAAAGTGTGCTGAGTTGAATAACAGTTTCTCATTTATTTTTTCAATTATTAAAGTAATGTATTCAACTTTGCTTGAAACAGCTCTTTCCAGTTGCAATAATTTTGAAATATATGCACTTCCTTCCCTCCTCCCAAAAGGAGGGAAGAGAAAGGGAAATTCAAATTGAAAATCTTGATTGAAAAATTGAATCTTCTCATTTGGAAAATGTCATAATGGAACATATATTTTTTACTCTTATTTTCTTTCCATGTAAAAGAGCAATTTACCAAAAAGGAAATGAATTAATTAAAACTTTCAGAAAAAACAAATCTGCTTTTCTGGTTCTCGAAAAATTGTAACTGACAAATGTCACACAGCTTTACCATATGAAACTACTCCTCTTGTTTCAAATGCCACATTTTTCCATCCAACACTCAGAATAGCGAAGTGGTGCTTTGTTTGGCATGAAGAAATAGTGCAGAGATCTTTCTTAAAAGATGTCTCCTTTCCTACCCTTGGCCATAATGGCTTTCCCTATTTCACTTAATGTTTTCCATCAGCTCATCTTGTAGTACTTATTTTGTAGGTTTTTTTACTTTCTGCCACAGCTGTTTCTTAGCACTTTTTGCCATTTATTAACAGACACATCAGCAACAAAAAGAGGACCAAGGACAAACTCCATCCCCTGTTGGATGTGAGGAAAAATGTAATGACAAATTCATATATTACAGTGTGGAATATTTTACTGGCCACATTAGAAACTGTGGCAATTTACAGTACTATACTATTGCATTCCAGCACAAAAAAAAATTTAAAAACCCCAAAAGTGGTATCAATATGGTACAGTTTCAAATTCTCCCCTAAACCCTTCCAGTAAGTTCAAGTTAGTAAATCTGTTTATTAGCTCTATTTTGCCAATAGTACCAGAAGAGGGGATAGCTGAGAAACAATTCTGGATTCAGGGCAAGACTAGATAGTGGTGTCCCCTTTGGAAAGCATGTGAACATGTCTTTTCTGAGATCGCAAGGCTTGTGCTTTGAATATTGCAATATTGGCCTGTGAAATCTCCAGCACAACCTGCCTAGCTGCCTCCTCGGAGTCAGTGGCCTGGTGAAGGAAGAGCTAGTGCTGTGGGGAATTTGAGGAACTTCTATTCCTGCATGAAAGGAATAGAAACAAAGCAACTCAGGTACAACGCTGGCTGTCAGGGGAAGCCTTGGCTGATGTACCATATCACCTTACCTAGTATCGGGATACCAGGGTATTTAAAAAAAAAAAAAAAGAAAAAAAAAAGGTAAGAAAAGTGGTTCTTAGCAGATACAACTAGTACAAAAATTAACATTATGAGAACATAGACACATGACAAATAAGCTGCCACCTGGCAGAGAAATGTCCCTAACTTTATGAGGAATGCAGATGAAAGTATTCAAATTCAGCATGGAGGACATCACAGAGCTCTGCTTGCTGCAGGACAGGTGAGGATGGTCTGAACTCACTGCTGGCTCGGAGCACACTGGGGAGGCTGACTTGAGCCTGTGCTGAATAGAAGGAGGAGTTTCATAGCATATTGTAGCTCAAAAGAACAAAGATGAATATCTACTGATATTATGGACAAGTTTCCCAAACTCATCTCAGATTTGTACTTGAACAATTCAGGGACATGTCTTTCTCATATATTTTGAGGGAAGTTCTGTCCAATTTCTTCATCAGGACTGCAGATTAAAAATTTCAGACCATGATGATTGTATATACAGGGACCAAGTTGAAATCATTGCATTATTCTCTCTATTTTATAGTGATTACCATGTTTTCTAGTGTCATTTTAATCTTGTATTTCTAATGTTTATATTCCTAAACAATAAAATCTTATTAGTGTTTATCCTCTTTAAGCCACAGATAAAAATTAAAAACTTTAAATCAAGAATTTTTCATATTTGGGAATGCAGAAAGTGATGACAACACTATATTTGCCGTGGCACAGCCAATTACTACAGTGGTTTTAGTTCAGACTGTTTTCTACCTTGCTTGAGAAAGGAACAAGGATACTAACACTTGCAAAAATATATTTTTATTATTTTCAATTTATATATTACTGATAGTGATATAGAAAATCTTAGCAGAATTTAAGTTTCTACCTCTACAATGTTCGTATGGTTTGTGAGTAAAAAATACTCTTGTCCCATTTTCTCCTTGAGGTTTTCCATATTTTCTAATAAATTATTCATTGTTTCACATTATGATTCTTGAGCTAGCTCTCAGATCTATTAAATCCTGGTGTATGTAAGTTTTATGAACACTGTTTGTAAAGATCATGTAGAGTCTAAGTGCATTAGTGACAGAGGTCATGAAATATTGAAAGATTTAACCACATCTGTGAGAGAAATAAGTATTTCTCCCAGAGGCCTAAGAGGTGGCCTGTTCACATACAACACAAAGCCCAAAGCAATATTGACACATGATATCCTGCTATTTGGAATTAATCCATAAAATAACACTAGCTCCTGTATCAGAGTATTAGATACTACAACCATTGCAGAATCTCAGGGTGATCCAGGGAGATGCTTTATCATTACAGCAGTCATAGAGAGAGGGGAAGGAAATTAAAGTGAAGAATGAAATATCCTTAAATCCACAAAAGAGTTTTTTTTAGTTAAAGTTAATTGACTGGTAAAATCTCCTTTAGTGCTTTTTTTTTCCCAGTCAAGTTCACAGCAGAATATCAATGAGGTTTGTTGAAATGGAAACTTTTCACTGTGCATAATTAGAGTAAATGAAACGTGCATCCATTCTCAATGTGCTTCTTTTATTTCTGTAAAATTTAATTTCTTTGAGAATGGAGGCAGGAAATAAATGGGGTGAATGCCAACTTACATGAGAAGGGTTTCAAAATTTCAAGGCCAGCTCAAGAACAATGATTTGGATCAGAAATCTTCCTCTGTGATAGTGGCAAACACTTCTCAGCTCAGTTTGTGTGCCTCAGTTTTGTCTGTGAAAAGCAGGCAGAGCTGACAGGAATTAGGCATAGAGAAGCAGAGAGAATTTCCCCTCAGTATGCCACTGGAGTAGCCTGGTCTGAAAACCTACCCAAAACTCTCCAGTGCCTTGGGTCCGCTCAGTGTCGAGTACTGTTAATACAGACAGAGCCAAACTGTGCGCTGCCGTGACTTTCCTGAGAGGAGATCCCATGAGGGATTAGGCTGAGCCTGCCAAGGCCACCTGGCTTGGAACCTGTGTCAGATCAGAAAGAGAGCTGCACTTGCTCCAGCTCAGTCTGCACTTGAGATAGGAATAGGGTTTTTGTGGCTCTGAGCCCTGGAAGTAGGGACCAGTCAGGTTAAATCACAGGGGCTGTTATCAAACCATAATCCTCTCCATTGCAGCAGTGACCGCCCCAATGCTGCACTGCACTGTTAAACCAAGGCAGGAGGATGGGCCACTGAGGCAGACAGAGAAGAGAGGCAGGAAAGGAAGAAAGAAAACTATGGCATCCTCTTTTGCAGGTGGGAATATGGTGTGAACTTTATCCAAGGACGCACAGGAAGGCTGAGCAGAGGCTGAGGCTGTGCTCTGAGCATCACCCTGAGATATTGAGATATTCTCTCGAGCAGGAATGGTCTCTCCACTCCGCTTGCCAGCTGAGCCTTCATCACCACTGCCGTGCCACTGCTCCTCTCTCACCCGAGCTGCTCAGTGACATTGGCTGGAGCCACCACCACGGTGCTCACCAGGTTTTTCTGTGCTCCTGTGACAAACTGGGAATGTGCATGTGCTTATAGGTGCCTGAGCACAGACACATGGCAGCCTCCCCTGGCCACTTGATGCCTAAACAGGTTTACCTAAAACAGAGGCTAGACAAAGTTAGGAGAATAAAAAGCAGATAAATTTATTGAAGGCCTTCAAGGTGCATTTAGGGTAGACAAAGCCTACTTGAGGGGCTACACCCAAAATGGACAATGAGTCACGAGTTTTTCATATTTTATAAGTTCTCTCCATTAACGTATCGAGCCTTAGTGCTCCAACTACACTTTCAGATGATGATGTCAATTACTCCAAGTTTGCTCCCCCCAATTCACTGTTGTTTACATATTTTGGGGCTCTGAGGCAGTGAAGTGTCCTTGGATTTCCAACTTAGAGGAATACTTATGTCTCAAAAATGATGGGAACAGAAGTTTTAGCAATCTATATGGAGTCCAGAGTCGCACACTAAAACTACAGATACACAAAAGATATAGAAGCTAAAATCCTAGGCACCACACTCTGCCTCAGATGGGGTGCTGTGGGTTAGCCATGCTCCTGGGAACACATCTCTTGTCTCAAACCAAAGTTTTCCTGGCTTAAATGCCCACAAGGTTCAGTGGTAGGGGTAAAGTGCATGTGGGGAGAAGAAGAGATTAAATGAAAAGATACACTTCTGTTTAATTAAACCACTCCTGTGAGACTTTTCAGTGTGATTGAGCAAACCATGAAAGCCCTCTGGATGTGCTCAAGCACATGATATTCCTGGTGGACTTTCATGGAAGCCATTAGGATCACTGGAGAAACCAGCATAACAGAGATCTGGAAAGCTTTACCTTGTCAGATTCATTACACTGAGCTTCCAGCCATGAAAGGTAAAAATAGACAGAGGGCAATGCATATTTCACTTGGTGGGGCCAGTTTTCCTCATTTTATTATCACTGGATTTGTAAATATCAGAAGCCGGGACACAAAACAACACTGTTAGGATGGCTGTTCACACTCTCTAGTTCTCTGCATTGAGATGCTTCCTGCTATAAAACTTGAATTTTACCAAGCCTGAAACTACACACTGCTGCTATTACTCACTTATTACTACAGAATTGCTAAGCAGTCTCACAGCACATCCAGGGCAGCATCACACCCCACGCTATGAGCAGGCTGCCTGAGCCAGAGGCTGTCCTGAGGAGCTGCCAGCCGGAGCAGATCGCCTGTCCCGGGCAGGACGGAGCGCTGGACAGCTGCCCGCCAGAGCAGACAGAGCACGGCAGGGTGGCCGGACACCAGGCTGCAGCTGCCAAACTGTCTGCTGAGCAGATCATCCTGACTTTAGGAGGTTTCTCAGATCAGTGGAATTAATTAGTTATTGGACATGCCCATATCTCTCCTTTTAAGTAGTTTAAGGGAGGTGACTAACTTTGTGAGGCTGAAGGCAGCTGGGATGAGCCCCAAGGCGACATGTTCAGTATCACACAGGACTGCGTCTTGGCTTATCACCTATTCCACATAAGCACCTTTCTTCTCCAGCTCAAGAGATGCTAATACAACACCCGTGTTTGCCTTAAACCAGACAAATATTCACAACTCACTTTAGGAGGAAGAGAGTCGAGTCACAGACCTTTCATTCTGTCCCCCAGCCCTTCCACTTCTCTGTTCAAAGCACAAACATTTTCTAGAAACATCACCCTCTTTTTTTCATGCTCTGAAAAGTGTTACCCTTCCACTTTTATTTTTTGTGTGCTATGAATAAAGATATCAACTGATGAGATACACACAGCAGTCAAAACTGAAAATATGAAGCATATTGCTGTTAATTTCGGTCCACGTAACTCTTTGCTTGTCATAGGAAAACCAAATTGACTATTTTTAGAAAACATTCATTCCTTTATTTCATTTGCCAAGAATTTCTAATCTGAATCTCAGAGAAAAAGCAATCTGTTACTCTAAGACATTCATGTGATGAGGGGATCTATCAGGTGCATGACAAACAAGTGTGTTTTCTGTACAGCATATTCAAATTCCTCCAGTACTACTTCACTTCTCTCCCTAAAGCACAAACAGTGGTAGCTATGCCTTAAACATAGACTGAGCCTAGACCTGACTTAGCTGTGCTCGAGGAGAAACTATGTCCATGTCTTTGTGCATTTGTTTTTCTTTATGGTTCCTCTGTCAGACTTTTTACCCTGCTGACCCTGAGCAAACTTGTCATGGCAAGATGGACATCTGATTTTACAGGCTTGGGCAAAGTAAGCAACACAGACTAGGAACACTGGCTTATAAATGGCAAAATCCCAGAAGCTAAACTCAAGGAGGGGCAGAAATTGAAACACTAACACAGTATGAAAAGAGGCATGCCATTTTAATCAACAATGTAAAGTGGCAGTCTGCTATGGTAATATGCGAAGTTATTCTAGCTCTCTTTTTCACTTTGTCTTTAAAGGGTTTTGTTTGTCTGAATATAAGAAAATTGCATGCTTTCTTAAATAGGATTCCTGGATATGATGGAATCCCAGTTACTGCCCTGAAAGTAAAGTTTATACAACAGGATAAGCAAAGTACAGTGTAGAAAATGAAACACTCTGGGCCATACAGGAGGTGTATAGGAACTATTCCCTCCAGTGTAATAATATTTGTTGTCCAAGGCGTGTTTCAAAGCTTTTGTCCACAGCAAGATAGCAATGCTGCAAATTTAGTAGGTCTTATATCTAATCTCCAGCTGAAGTGACAGCCATAAACAAAAAAAAAAATTATCCCTGATAACAGGCTGACACTACTAGCACATCAGTCAGCTCTGATATGCTGATCACAGGGCCCACTGATCAGTTTCAATATCCTGCAAGGAGCTGATGTATTTGTACTAAACCATTCAAACATGCTCCCTTCTCCCTGCACAAGCTGGATGCTGTTAGGCAGCAGCTTCTCTTTCCCAGTCCCCCTCCTCCTCAAGAAATATCTGGCATGCAGAGGTGCATAAGGCCTGGTCTGGTTGTCACTTCTCCTTATATCCTGGTGCTGGGGCCATGACGAGAGGAGCTCATCTGGAAGAGATTACTCCTCAGGGGCTGCTGTGTTTTGCATTGTCTTGAATTGCTAAGGTAGAAAATACTTGGACAGCGCTGTTCCTGCGCTCTCTCTGAGCTCCCTGTATCTCATTTCAGGTACCACGAGCAGTGCTGGCTAAGTAAGCACGAAGTGCTGCATCTGCTTTGCCCTCTGGAGACGTGCAGCCCTGAAGAGGCTCCCTCTCTGTGACAAAGCATTAAGGAAGGTTGGGGTTGCCTGAGCTAAGGCTCCTCCTGGAACTGCCTTGGGGCAGCTGCTGCTATGGTGGGGCTGCTCAATAGCTGTCTATATATAGTGCATATCCTTCGAGAAAGTCTCCTGCCCTGACAGCAGATACCAGAGTGAGTATGTAATATAAATTGTGCAAATTACAGATTTGAAATAAGAGCTTTAAAGGGCAATGAGTAACTTCAGTATAGTCAAGTCAATGTATTTCAGATTAGTTTTAATAAGCGGAGAAGACATAACTAAGAGACAGGCACAATTTTTAAAAAAAACTTTTGAGGATTAAGGAGTGAATCATAGAGTTATTTAGGTTCAAAAAGACCTAGATTTGTTTTAAAAAAATTGAATTACAAGGAGGAACAAACCTGGTAACTTGGAAATCCTACAACATTGGCAAATACTACATAAAACTATTTAAAACATTCTCGTAAAAGGTAATGTGCTCTCTTGCATATTGTGCAGGAGACGAACATGAAGACTTTAGTTGGATCATCTCTTGAGCACAGCACCAGGGAAAAAAAAATTATTATCTTCTGGGCTCCTTTTATATCCTAGTTGCTCTTTTCCTTACTCCCTCAATTATCTCCACCTTATATTTTCATTTTCACCTCAGTTTTCACCCATCTTTCATGCTTCAAGACTTCAAATAATCTCTTTTAAGAGGAGACCTCCTTGATAGGCTGATTACATCACAGGTGTTCAATAGACAGATTTCATGCACAATCCTCTGAAGAACCTAATCCTGGTTTCTAGCAGAAACAGGATGATAGGCACCCATGACAGTGGCACAGATCAGGCATGACAATTTTTGTACTGGTTGTGTCCTCTTGCTACTTTACTGCCCATTTCCTTGAAATCCTATCTCCTCCCATTTGGTCTTCTGTAAATTCTCTCCTTTTTCAAATTCCCTCAGTTCAGTTTAATTTCTCAATTTTTTTCCCCTTTCTCTATTCCATATTTCAAATATACACAACAATTCTATTTTTGCTGCTATGACCAATAGCAATGATGATTAACTTGGATTTAATTTTGTGTCACTGGATGTAATTTTCATCGTGGTGTTGAGAGAAGTGAATGCACTGAGTGTCATAATCTCTGTCCATGAGCAGAGCAGAGCATTTCAAGTGTCAATGCTTGCCTCAGGCATGCATTTCTCCACACCTCCATTTCCTGACAGAACCCATGTTTATCAGCTTTCAGAGCATCTCTTCAAGCTTCCCATTGCCTGGCATAACAGTGATGGCATATCTTCAAAGTTCAATATTTCCTTAGAGTTGATGGCCTACCTGTAACCTGGGCTACCCTGTGTTACAAACTGTCTGAGGCGGTCTTATCACACTGTCACTGAATGAGTTATTTTGGCCCAATTCAGACACTTAGAGCGCAGCTGTTTATGTCTAAGCAGGTCACTCAGGGTTCCTGTTGTGCAAATTTTAGCCTATAAGCCATCCCAGCTCAGTCATCTGAATAGTCAGATGATTTGCAGTCTAAAAGTGATCTGAGCTGAGATCCAAGCCAAAGGAATCCTGCCTATCCACTGAAATGGAATGGGACAAGGAAGCTGATGCCCTTGGGTTAAGCTAAGCATAAACCCCAGGTACTGTCCTTTATGAAGAAAGATGACCTTCCCCCTTTGTGTAGGCAACTGCTTTCCAAAATGAAGGGACGTGCAAGGCACGTGGTGGATGAGATGATTTTGGCTGGTCACAGTTTTGCCTGTGAGTGGCAGGAGACAATGAGAAGCTGGAATGATGCATGAGATGCAACCGGGCAGGCACTGAGAGCATGGCTAAGGGACAGGCATGTCCCTTTGGACTGACTGGTAGATGAGAAAATCTTGGGAATTTGGTCACATTTCTGTGTTGTTCTACCTCTGCTTTTCTGAAGGAAACAGGGCTTTGTGAGCTAAATACATGGGCTCACATCAAAGCCTGATTCCATCTATTTTTTCTCCCCAAGTAGAATGCAGTTGCATTTTGAGCTATTAGGGTCACCACTGAGACTGTGTGATTGCCTTCAGTATTGATCGTTCAGGTCCTGAAGCATCAATGAGCCCTGCCATTTGTCTGACACCACAGGAGTGTATCATCCTTTGCTGGAAAACTTATTAACATGTTCCCTTTCACTTTCTGAGCATCAAATATTTATTAACAGCATTCTAATATTTTGGATTTTTTACACGTCCTAAATCGGTTACTGACACTGAGTTCTAATGGTGATTATCCTGAGACAAAACCACCTTGTCTTCTAAACTATATTTTCTCAGCCTTTATCAATGTCTGGGAAGCTGAAAATCACATTGCTTTTGATAAACGAAGAACACACAATTTTTTTTGCATTTTAATGAATGTGAAGGATCCAAAAGTTCTTATGCCTTCTGCTGTCCGAGACACAGTGGAGCTTAACCTGAAGGTCCAGATTTTGGAAGAAAAATAGCACATGACTGGAAGGAAAATAGCACAATGCTATTGAATCAGAAGAATCTTTTCAGTTTGCGTTTTCCTAGACTCTGTATGTCTCCAGTAAATGGAAGTGGCACAGTGGCAGACAGCTCAGGCTCTCTCTGGCCAGACAAAGAGAAATTAATAGGAAATGCTTTATTGAGTAAGGATATTGGGGAAACCATGGTGTGCATACAGGACCAGAAGAACCAAGAGAAAGACAGGTCATAGGCCCTGGTCTAATACAGGCCAGGTAGGTTATGTATGAACAAGTGTCTGAGGAAATGGAGTTGCACATGCTTTACTGGGAGACCACAGCTGGGAGCAATGGGAATGTCTCGGAAATGCTCCCCAGCACACAGGCCCCAAATGTGCAGTGCTGGCACACAGGGCCACAAGCCAAGACAGATCCAAGCAAGGATCCAAATGGTGCTCAAACACCACCGGACCTTTCTGGGGCGAAGTCTGCACATCACAGAAGTAAAAGCTCCTAAGTGAGGTGATTTTCCAGGCTCTACATGCTGTAAAATGAGGATTGTTCCTGGGGGAAAAAAAAAAAAAAAGCAATATAGGCCAAAAAGGATATTCTGAATTTTTCCATGAGCTGCATAGGAAGAAGAGAAACTACAAACAGTTTTAACAGCCTGTTCCTTACTGGGTGCCATTTGGGGGAGATTGGGAACAACTGTCTGGCCTCTGGCTGCCCTACTTGACTTGCTGCTTCATAAACCAGAAGACATTGTCATGCACCATTTTCTTCTTGGGGAAGCCAGCATTGCTCTGCTTCTGTTGCACATTGCACCACAGGCTGTTTGCCTTTTTTTCACAGAACTTGGTCCATCTTGTGATGTTTTCTTTCCAGTATAAAGGATTTTTTTGCCAAATCAGTATATGTGATGGCCTGCCTTCTGTTAGCTTTTATAGGTTTCTTTTAGAAACACACTGAGAAAAAAAAGTATGTGTAGGTATAGTACAATAAAATATATCAGTGAATTTAGGAGTGGGACTTTTCTTCTTTACAGAAGAGAGAAGGTATTTCTATTCTTCTAATATAGGACTAAATGGAAGAAGCTCCAGATGGCTGATTATTAGATTTAGTTGTTAAGAAGAGTCTATGCCTTTAACATTTGTAAATTTATGATTTTCGGGCGGCTATACTCCTAAAGACCTATGGTGGGCTCGTTTGTGACAACATGGAAAAAGAAAGAGGTGCATAATAACACAGAAAATGCTTATGTGGTTATACCATCAATTATTTCACAGTGTTCTTTGGCTACTTGTGTGCTTACAGAACATGAGGATTGCATAGAAAGAATTTTTTTGGCTGCAACTTTTCAGTAGACCTATTACTATAACATACCCAGCAGTTTGCACTATATGCTAAAAGAACATTTTATCCTAACATGCAATGCCCTTTGGATGGAAGAAAAAAGTCACTTTATGATCACCTTACTTACTAAAAACATTTTTTCTCTTCATATCTCTTACATATTCAGTATTTTAACTAAAAATTGCAATGCTGAAGTGTGGCATCTTTTTCCCTGTTTTACATGGAAATTCTTCTCTCACAGTTCAAGGTCAAGAAAGACATTCCAGATAGCAACTGAAGGAGAATAGCATAAAAATACACACTGATTTAGATTTTCAGAACTGATCAGCTGTTTAAGACTGCAACAACAATTTATGTGGTGTTTCCAGTTTACTAGAAGTTAAAATTGATTAGCACTTTTTGAAAAGTAGCATGCTAATCAAAGTAAATTAAGTAATGAAATTCCTTGATTACTAGACAGTTTGCCATTTCAGAGGTGCTTTAAATAAAACCAGTTTAGAAAACATTTTCTGACAGCAGATCAGCTAAAACTATTACTTGCACTGGATAAAGAGAATTTTTTCTTTCATGCTTTTTCATATGTAAATTCTCATATCTTTTCAGTAAATAACAATTCTAGTCCATATTGGATATTTATTTTCCTTTCTTGCACTTTTCAATTCAAGACTTGATTGTATTCATCCTGATAAATAATTCTGTGTGCTACCACCCTGCCTGCAACTCCAGTACAGTACAGAGGAATAATGCATGGACTACAATCTGGAAAACTAAACCTGCCACACCAGTTAGAAATAGTTCCAGAAGGACTGATAGTCTAACAAGTCTAACTTCAGACTCCCTTCTGAGTGCATATTTTATGTTTCAGAGATATGGATATTGTTTTAATGGGAAAGGCTCATGGACATTATTCTTACTTAAAGGTGAAATTCAGATACACATAATAAACATATTAAGTCAAGCTAAATAAATTTTCATATTATTCCACAAGAGGTGGTGAAGATGAAATCAAATTGTCGTTGTCTGTGAGAGTGCTTCAACTCTGATGATGGGGAGTGAGATCTATCTTAAGCTCTGGCCCTTCAGCAGCTTTTTCTCCCAAACAGCCCACATTCCTTTGGGAAGGGCATCGTCTCAGTGAAATTAGCTCTGAGGACATGCAGCTGCATAGGTTAAGATATCACCTCTCAGCTATGCACACACACTGGAGATGCTGAGCTGAAGTCTGCTTCATCTTTGCTCAGTTCTTCAACCCCAGAAAAACGTTCTGCATAAATAAAAGCATGTAACAGAGAATTGCACAAACAGACTGTGTGCCAGGCTAGAGCTCTTTACATGACAACATAAATTTTTGTCCACAGCCCGTGACACCTCCAAGAACAGAGACCACAGTCTCTGCCAAAGCCCTCCTAGCAATGCTGGCACCAGTGCTTTGTGTTGTTTAAACCAGATGCTTCTTATTTAAGAAAGCTATTGGAAACATATAATATAACTAAGAAACTAATGTTATCTGTGTTCATATCTGGCCAAGCTGTACAGAACTCAAGGCTGGTTTGCTTTAGGAGTGGGCTGGAATTTTTGATTTTCTGAAGGAGATAATAAGTGACCTTGGAAGACTATAGTTAACTTAGGGGAGGGGATGTGGCTGCGAGGTTGCTCATCAAGTGAAACTTTTTCAGGGTGATGTGACACTAAAGTGTCCTGCTGGAAGGGAGGAAGCAGAATTCACAGGTAGAAGGAAGGAGGATACATATGGATAAGAAATTATTTTGAATCCTGAACTATTTATGTATTTCGATTTGCTCTTTGTATATCATCTGATCTGCTTTTGCACAACGGTTCAGATATCACTAAACATATGTAGATCTGTTCATATGTGCAGACACCTGGCTTGTGTTCTGGTGATATTGCCAGTAATGCAGACAGCTTGGTTAGAAAAGTTAAAAACTAATAGCAATAGCTCTGTGTACCCACAATCCCTACATTTCTGCTTTCCTTTCCTCTCCCCTCTTGTTTGTGAAATGCTGCCTGCCTTGCCTGTCTTTCTTCAGACCATTTCAATTTCCAGTAAGGAACTGTCTAGCGTGAGAATCGTACCTCTGCTTTCACATATCCTCTACTCTCCACAAAATTCAATAGGGTTGATATGGTTTTGGCAAGATACAATTTTTTTAATACCTTTTCAATCTTGTTTTCACCAGACTGTCCCTCTTTCCCTTGAGAAGCCTTCCAGCCTAAAAAAAATACGCAGTTCTTTTAAAAAAAACCCCAAAACACAAACAAAACAACAAAACTTTGAGAATTAGGTTTCAGGAAAATAAAAAATATGTGCAGTGTGATAACTAAGCATGGGCAGCCACGCTGTGTGGCAGAGATTGCAAGCTGGATGTTTTTCTTATGCTCATACTGATTGTAGTTATCTTTCCAGTTCCTCACGCCTCATAAATTATACACCCCTGCAAACTCTGCCAGTTGGAATTTAGAGTTTGTCCTTTTACCACTGGGAGAAATGGAACAATTAATGAAGCAGTGACAACTGGTGCTTCCTCCCTTCCTGGGGAGACAGGGACAAAACCCATCCAATGTGGATGCAATATTCAGTTACTTTTACCTCCATGTGAAATTCCTCAGGCCCAGATCTGAAAGAAGAGCAACCTGTTTTAATATTCCATTTCAAAATGTTTTTACAAAAAAAGCAGGAAAAATAGGATGGGGAGGAAGCCATCCTACACTCCAGTTCCCCTGGGTGACAAACATAACCAGGGCTTTGCTGCTCTCTGCTTTTAGTTATAGCCATGCTCCAGAGACACATGCTCTGTGCTGCTGTAAGTACACTGCTTCAAATGTCAGACCTGATTTACTCTGTTTTCTGGAAAGAGAACAAAGAAAGTCAGTTTTTGAACCCAATAATGACAATAAACAGCAGTTGTTCAAAAATAGCCTGGACAAGGGACTAAATAAAGAGGGTGCTGCTTCTGCAGTTAACCATTTTCCATACTATTCGTACTAGCTGTTACTCATAGTGTAAGCGCTTTAATGGGCATTAACAGTATCCCAGCTTGTCAAAAAATAGTCTTATGAGCCAAGCCTTGAAGAACAAAACACTTTTGTGTCCTAAATTTCCACTGTAGTGACGGTAAGTGTTGTGGTTTAATCCCAGCTGGCAACAAAGCACCACATTACTGCTCTCTCACACAACCTCCTCCCTGCCCCCAGAGGGGAGGAGAACTGGAAAAGAAAGGTAAGCCCCATGGGTAGAGATAAGAACTCAATAATTGAAACAAAATATAATTATAATTATAAACATGCTAATAATATGATTAATTGCAATTACAAAGAGAGGGAGAGAGAATAACAGGACCCAAGAGAAACATGTAATGCACACTACAATTGCTTACCCTCTTCTGATCAATACCCATCCCGTCCCTGAGCAGAGATTGGCTCCTTCTGGGCAACTCCCCCATTTTAGGTACTGGACGTGATGTTCTATGATATGGAATATTCCTTTGGCCAGTTTGGGTCAGCAGTCCAAACTATGCTCTCTCCTGGCTTTTTGGGCAGTTCCTCATTGACAGGGCATGAGATGCTGAAAACTCCTTGATTTAGGGTAAGCACTACTTAGTAGCTGTCAAAACATCAGTGCGTTATCAGCATTATCCTCGCACTGAATCCAAAACACAGCACTGTACCTGCTACTACAAAGCAAATACCTCTGTCCCAGCCAAAATCAGAACAGTAAGAAATGTGACTGTCCTGAAACACACATAGTAAAACCAAACATGGTCTGCTAACTCGGATGTCACATTTTTAAGCAGAGTTCTGTTTAGATGCATTTGTTTGGTGTAACACTGGACTGTGCAAGGTTATCCAGGCTAGTGTGTACCCTGGAAGCAGCATGGTGCTGTTCAGAGGGTCTCCATCGAGGTGACCATACCCTTCTAAAGCAGCTATGTTACTTTCAGCAACTCAGTATTGCACCTTGTTGCTAAACCTAGAAACCCATATTTAGAATTTAGTAGTTTTATATATATGGACCCAATATAGATGTGTCTCAGAAGTCTGTGGATTTGGATTCCTGTTTTTGAAAACCTTGCCTGCAAGGTTTTGCACCAAACATTGAATACTAGTCAAACGATTAAATGTGCTAAAATAGGCTTATTCCAGTAAATGTGTAAGGTATCACGCAACTCAGTGTTTTCAAACAGATTACATCCTATATAAAAAGGGGGGTCGTACTCTTACAAAACATGAGGAAACTGCAATAAATTAAAGTGAAAGTGAAATGTTATCTAAATTCTTATGTATGGAGCTGCTTCACACTTTTGCTTGCTGCATCTCATACTTCTCTGCTTATTTAAAGCTTGTACCTTCCTAGGAATGAAAACCTAAGCCCCAAAACTGGAAATATCATGAAAACAGCCTTAATTGTGACATCTTCTGAGTGCCCTCGTGCTACCAGCAGGATACATGTTTTTTTCATGTAGTGTGTATATAATTTTCTACAATGTCTAAACAAAGCAGCACAGTTGACAATCTTGTTCCTGCCAATTGTCAGATCCTCACTTTCAGGGCTACGTAAATCTTCTCAATGAAAAAATCACAGCTGATGCTGTCAGGTCAAGAATCTCACAGCATGATTTTGGGGCCAAGTCAAAATCAAATTACCCAGTGTTCACCCTGGTATCTCCTTTTTTTTTTTTTTTGTTTGTTTGTTTGTTTGTTTGCTCTGGATCTGTGGAATAGAAGCTTTGGGTTTGTTCTGATATGTTAGTGTTTGTTGCATTTACAGGGCTACCAATTTCTGTACCACTTGGCTTGAGAAATCGTGCTGTGAGTAAAGTCCCTGTTCTTGCTTCTGGCCTGCCTTGCTGCTGCCTGGACTCTAGGCACTGCACACCAAAATGCCACCAGGGACAGCACAAAAGAAATGGTTTCTGTTTGGCAGTTCTTTCTTTGTTTGTAGTGCTAACCCCCCCATACCACTTTTTCATATACACAGTTTTCATGCTTTCTACAAAAATTCTATCTCCTTTAGGTCAGAGTCACCCCTTGTTGCCTGGCCCAAAGCACTGCATGTCTTGACTTCTATTGCAGTCTGATGGTTCCGGGCAGTCACGGCAAGAAAAGTCACCTCTATCCTCTTCGCTTTGCACACCCTTGGGTGCAAACTTTCTGTGTGTCTCAGCAGATCTGGTACTCCTGCTGGTATCATTCATCTTGGTTTCTGAGTCTCTGGAGGCGTGTCTGCCACATAAGCTAATGCCACAGCTCTCACCTTATGCTTAAAGCAAACCTCAGGTGTGAAAAGCAGTGCCTTGTTTCGCTGCCAAGCTCCACTGGGTGAGGTGGGAGACAGAGCTGTTGCCTCTTGCTTTGCGCTACAGTATGCTCTTGGCCCCATGGAACTCCCAGATTCTGCTGCTGCAAAAGGGAGCCTGAATATGGAGTAGGACCCCACCACCACCCATGGGGAACACATAGCATTCAGAACTTCCTTAAGGCAATAAGAAAAATGGAGAAATTAAAATCAAGGCCAAGAGGTGTCCTGTGATGCTGCCTTCAGCATTCCTGAGGCTCAGATAGGTGTCTTGCTGTGCCACAGAACCAAGGTGTTCTGGCCCAAGGCAGCTTGTGGGAGCATCACCCCTGGTCGGGCCAGCCTCTTCCCCTGGGAAGTCACTGGAGCCTCAGGGAGGCACTGCCCCTGGCTCTCGGTGTGGGTGTGCTGTCCCACACACTCAGCCTTCATGGATTCTGCCTTCAGCAGCCTCCAGGTGCATGATGAGTTTAAAACAGCACCAGGACTTGGCAGGACATTGGGCTGATGATTCAACTGCACAAAGCTCATCTCACCTCACTGTGAGCCATTCTGCCAAACAAACAGTAACAAAAGTAACTCCGAGCTTATCCCCTTGATCCTTTGAATAATAAAGCAATTGTGGAGCTTTATTGAACTGCACCTGCCATGGAGCCTTCAATGATGTCCTTCCCGGCACCCTCCACAATAATCTGTCTAGAGACAAAGCCCTACACCAAATTCCATCTTCAAGTAGCAGGTATTCCCAGCCTTCCTGTGAGGTCTATCAGGGTGCTACAGTGACCCTTTCTGGGCTTCTGCTGCCAGAGAAATTTGTCAAGGGAAAAAACGAGCCTCAAGGAGCTGCCACTCCTATTTACTGTTCTTTCACTTGAGGCAGGGGGAGTGTGCACTTCCGTTTATCTCTGTGGAACATCTATTCCCCAAGATTATTTTGGTGAAGAATTTCTTGCAGTTGTTTTTCCAAAACCTAACAAATTAGACTTTGGTCCTTTCCCTCTAATAAATTTCACATCAAACGCCTTAGGTGTATTTGCTCCTGGAGTTTGTAAATATCTCTGTAAATATGGTTAGTGTTCTTTGGTTTTGTTTGGGTTTGGGTTGGTTTTTTTCAGTTCCTCATTTCATTTCATCATTTCATTTCATAATTGTTCAAACCTTGTTAGCTGCAGGCTTATCATAGGAAACTTTTTTCACCTCTACTGAGATAGGCAGATCTAATGTTTTCTTGGTTGGTTGTTTGGTTAGTTCGTTGGGCAGATTGGCCTCCATTGTGTAATGGAGAGTGAATGCTTGGGAATAGCCTCCATGCACTCGTTAATGAATGGAAACACAGGGATTTGAACTGCTAGTACCATTAGTTTTGCAAGCACCAGGGCATTATCTGCATTCCATATTCAAATGAGTGGCGGTGGCACCACAGGATGATGAGTTAGAGGTAGCATTGGTTTTGCTCTTAAACTCCCTTACAAATACTTCCTCTCTTCCCCTCTGGGAATAGAAGGCTCAGATTCACTTGCTAATGAATCTTTTCCATGATCTTGCATGTGTTCATGTGATGATATTGTAGCTGGAACAAGGGGAGTAGGCAAAGCTTGTGAGTGCTGTATACCAATGTGCCACTCTAGTTCTGGATGGATCCTGCACTAAATACAGAGGGATCGTTTGCTGTGGGAAAAAAAAAGCAAAAGGATAATTCTTTCACTGAAAATACGTTGAAAATATATTGAAAATACTCAAAAATATATTGCTGCAGCCCAGCATCACTTTTTGTAATATGCTTTTTTTTTTTCCAAGCTGGACAGTTTTCACACTTCTTTGTTCATTCTAAGATGAGCCATCTTCTCCAGCCTTCTTCAAACCACCAAGAAGCAACTCAAAGTTTGCCTGAAAATCCAGATGGAAGATTACAAAATCTACATATCTTAAATGAGATGGATGAGTAATGCAGCTTACTTGTCTAAATCACTCAGCAATCCAAATTACACGCCACATGTTACTCCTTAAGCTAGTCAAGAGCAGTTTCCTTCTTTTTTTAAAATTAATTCAGTCTAAATGCCTTTAATAACTTCAGAGCTGAAAAGAAAGAGCACTGCTGTAAACAGTATTTTGATTTCATCTGACCTTTGCATTATGAGATCAGCTCTTAAGATACATTATCTGGAAATGTGAAGGTCCTTAATTTTTTCCTCAAATGCACCTGCCAGTGGGATATTGAGCTAGAAAAATATGCTCAGGAAATTCAAAGGTGATCTTTGGTGAAAGTAAGGCAGTACCTTGCATCTGTATTGCTCTCCGCAGTGCCTTGGAAAGCATATTTCAGTGGTGCTTCCCAATGAGTAAAGCAGAATAAATGTTTACCTGCTTTGCACGCCATTCTCATAATGAAATAAAATTGTCATTTTTAAATATAACATTGCACCTCTTTATAATTTCTAAAGCTATGTTCTTCAATTTTCTAGCACAAAAATACTGATCCTATAAGCTTCAGCAACATCAGGTAACGTCTGTGGGGAGTTCAATCAATAAATAAACTCTCTTCTGTTGCTGAGCAATTTCACCATCAAATGACTTTGTTTAATGCTGTGAAAGTGGCCAACCATACTGCGTCACTCAAGAGAAAAGAAAATTTGCAGTCTGAACGCATAGGGAGTTGAGAATGACGTGTCATAATTATTTCCCTGGAGCTTCATCAGTGGGTTTGCATATAACCATAGAGGTAAGAGCTGCTGCCTCCTGGGATCTGATCTCAGAAGAACTCAACAGGGACCTTTGGACTCTGCAACAGGAAGGAACTTGACACCAGATGTGCCCCAAAAAGAGGACTGAAGTACCAATCTCAACAAATGAGACCACCAGATTTCCTAAATGCAGGGAAAACACATGAGTGTTTTTTAATGTGCCAGAATCAGGGTGTTTGCTCTAACAATAAGCTCTAGGGAGCTGTTTGGATCTCTAGAAAGAAGACAGCAGCTTGGAAAAATCTCTTGGGAGTTTTCTTCTGTGCTGTCTTGGCTTGAGTCACCTTATTGACCTCTGATTGAATGCAGCTAAAAGACAACAAGAGTTATGAAGTGGGGGGATCTAGATTTATCTTAAGACCTTTTACAGCAATTAATTTTGAACAAAATGAAAGAGATCTTTTTGCGTCTAACTATTTGAGTTTTGTTTTTAAGACTGTTAGCACAAATTAAGCCTTTAGTTGAGCTAGAGAAGTGGTCAGTTTTATTCTGTCTTTCTCAGCACAAAAAAAAAGTTTTCAATAAAGTTTTAGCATTGTTTTTTCAGACTAATATTTTGACTCTTCTCCCTGTCCTGTGTTGGACTATTGTAACCTCAGTGTTCCCAGCACAGAATGAGACAAGCAAGGATGTTGAACACCTGTTCTGTAGAGGCTCCCTCTCCCCTGAAACAGCTCTTGTCTACTCTGTTCTGTCTCTTCAACCAGGTTTACTGCCCCTGGAGTGGATGAAATTATTCAAGGATCAATTCACTGAATGTTTTTACTTCAGCTGAGAGATTGCTTTTGGTTTTTAAAGGGGGCACAGTACACGTTTTAAATTTTGTTAAAATATATTTTAATATAAAATAAACTAGGAAGAAAAAAGCATGCAGTACTCCAAAATCTGCTCTTGTTCCTTAGAGCCTGTTCCAGCCAAATGCACTGAGTTTGGTTTGGGACATAAATGCCGCAGTGTTGCGGACTGTTGTTTAGATCATTTTATGCTGAAGGTGCCAGCTGTCAGTGATGTGAGTGGTTTCTGGCCAGAAAGAAAATTCTGCAAGAATATACCTTGTTAGGGCACTTGTCAGCTCACCACAGATTCACCTTATCTAGTCAGCTGTCAAAAACAAGTACTTACTGCAGTCAGTTCTGCGCCGCTGATAGAACTGCCAAAGAAATTGGTATTTCTCAGTATTCTTGATATAATTGCCACATACATCCCCAGACACTGATTCCAGAAATGGTATGCTAAGTCTCTTCTTCAGACACTTGGATAAGGAGTTTATACAATTTGTAGAGGGGATCAACAGTAGATGGGGAAAGAGAAGTTTTCTGAGACCACAGCACCAGTGCTGGAAAGCATTTGGAGCCTGCAGGTGCTCCTGTGCTCAGTACTCTGAGGGAAATGTTCCCCAGGATCACTGGCACCATCCAGCTGTCTGAGGCTGATACTAAGGATATCAGTTAGTAGTATGTGTGGAAAATTCTTTCACAGGAGCACCTAAAGGCTGCAGGCAAGGACTGTGTAGGTGCTGACTGTGTAGGTATTGTGCCTATAAGGCACAGCCTCTGCCCCCAGTTTGCTGCCTAAGCACAGAAGACAGATGAAGGGTGCATGGATGGAAGGGCAAGCAGAAATATTATCTCTCTTTTGCAGATGAGGAAACATACTATCTGAAAGTCTGAATGTTAGCAGCTGAACATCAGGGTCAGGTTCCCAAAAAAGGAATTGTTTACCAGTGTTTTCCATTTTCAAGTAGCATCATTTAAGACACTCATGAAGAGAAAGGAATAGTCTTACATCTGAATGAAAATTCTTAGGTGTTGTGGCAATCTATTAAAACCCAGTGCATTTGATTGCTTCTCAAGTACAAAATGCAAGTGGCTAATGCTGCAGTCAAATGCATTTTTCCAAGGAATCAGCTGCTTTCTTACTGCATTTATCAAATATATCTCCATGGAATTATATTTTCTGAGGCATGAATCAACACAACATATGTTATAGTGCTTCAGCTTTGTTTTCATAATGAAAAGAAGCTGCTTTAATAGCATCTGTTGTAGTGCTAGGAACGTATCCTGCCACAGATTCTCAGCGAAAAAACCACCAATTGCAAGGCAAAGGACTCAGATCCAGGTTTAAAGGAATGGGATGTGATTATGCCTGCTATTACCTAGTTATCTGTTCTGCTCTCCTCTCCTTTCTTTAATTATTTAACAGAGTTAACACAGAAGCACAGTAAAGGAAACACTCAAACTCAGTATTATTTCTGCATACAGAAAGTCTTCTTTAAACCTGCAAGGAATTTTGACTGCAAAGTCCTACTGAAGTAATTTTTTTTTTTTCATTTAGGATGGTAGCTTTGCTTTGCTGCAGTTGTCTTCTAAAATATACATTATAGATAATCTTCCTTTGAGGGAATAATAAAAGGAAAACTTGCTGTACTGGGACATGGTAAACTGCCTCTAATCTAATTTATATTACAGGGCACCAGTTACTGGGGAATTCATATACTACTAAATGTCACTTCCACTCTTTTCCTAGCAATGACAAAAACAATTTGTAATTCATTCTAATCACAAGAATGCCAAACTGAAAGATCTCTTTATTGTCCCTTCATAATCCCCCCAATAACTGCAAGATTATGGCTTTTCAAGGTCCTTTCACCCTTCGCACTGCCCTGCAGGAGGAGATGGCAGACGTTTGGATTTTGAGTTGTTTCTCCAGAGCCAGAAACAAAAAGATAATGACAGAACTCTTGAATAGGTGTCTTTCCTTTTGACCCTTCTAAGGTGCAAGAAGTTATACAAAAAGCAACAGTTATAATCAGAGGATTGCACCAGGTTTTTACAGACTCTAAATACTCTAGCTGTATGTTATATTCTTATTTCCATGTAGCCTGATAGACATAAAGGTGTGCAATGAGTGGAGATGTGATACCTTTCTCAAAGATCTTTGGTCCAAGTCACAACCGAGGGGATTTTCCAGGAAAAGGGGAAAGATGGAAGATACCTGAGTACAACAGTGAGGGCTTTTAGGGTGATAAAACATGGATTACATCAGTCTCTGATTTGGTTTTGCAATTCTTATAAGCAGAACTGTAGTCAAGTAATGCAAACAAAAGCCACTGCTGGCACAGGAAATATGCTTTGAAAATCTCTGTTTGTTCAGTAGACAAGGATATATGGGTCTTTATGCTTTAGTGATGGGTATTGAAATGTCTGGATTGATACATTTTCCTATATATAAAAATAGATAGGAGAAATAGAAAACTTTGACATATAAAAGGATGATAAACTAGAAATATAATTTAAAAGAACTCTGCGAGTGCTTGAGTGTCTGGCGTTTTCTGCTTCATGAATTGTAATCTTTGATGGGGGGCAGGGAGGAGAGCTCATTTCCAGTCAGAGAAGTAACAGAGAGAATTTCTGATGAAAAGCCAGGTTGGCTCAAAGGTATGTTGAGTTCTCCCCAGCTCACACAGCAAGGCCTGAAGATTTTTTTTATCAGCAAGATCTTAGGACTGTGCCTGGTCATCCTTCCAGAAACAACTCCCCTAGGGCTGCTGGGAGGATGGAGTAGCCACTGCCTGGTGGCTCGTGCTGACCCATCAGATCAGCCCAGCGCAGCAGTACCTCCTGCACACCACTCACCAGGGCATCTCCTGCTGTGTGCATGTGTGCGTACACAGCCACAAACAGGATGGTCCTGTCTGTCAGACAGGTAGTTCCTGACACAGGAAGACACAAATTGTTGCTGCCTTCTTACATTTCTGTGAGAAGGGAGCGGGGGCAGATTTCTTGTGACATGGATGAGGCTCTGCAGAGCATACACTGCCCATGGTAAACACAGATTTTGCCTGTCAGAAAAGATGTTTTCCTAGTTTCTTTTTCTTGTGTTGGGTTGCATAATCCTCACAGAGCAAACTTCCAATAGGCAGAAAGGTCATGGCATCTGGCCCCTGGTGAAAAATCCTCAGAATTTCTTTACCATCCTGAACTGGTATTGAGATGCTTTGAGAACATCCTACCATGCTGATAGCAAACAGATGACAGCAGAGTTCACTTATGAAAATGAGTGTGGTCAGGGCTGACTTTGATGTAAGGATATGGCACCAAGCTGGAGAGCTACCTGTTCCTGCTCCTCTTCACACTGGAATTCTTCTCATTGAGTTGCTTCTCTTTCATACACCCAAGCAGATGTTGAAAGCAAAACAAACTTAGAAAAGATGACACTCATTTGTATTCAAGAGTATTCTAGCAAAGCCTTATGTAGTTAATGGACAAAAATACAAAAGAATCCCAAGAGCAGCCCCCCAGACATCTTCTTTGCTTATCACTCCCCCCCCCCCCGGAAATACTTATTCTCCCTATTGCACCCCTGTATTATACTTAATGCACTCAGCAGCCCAAGTAATGATGCAATTTTGACAACACTTTAATTTATTGCTGAAGTAATGTTGACTCTGGCAACCTGGAACACGAGGCATATTCCCACTTGTAATTTCCATTGCCACATGTTTATATAAACTCACTTATCAATCCTCTAGTCATCTGCACCCCTTACCATGATTCCCCTGTCACCATAACATTAAATGACTGAGTTTCAGGAAGCAATAACTATTCTGTGCTTGGTTATTCTCTGTTTTAGTATTTGCTTGAAAGTTGTCCCTTAATAAACACTGAAGTCTTTTGGAAGGGGAAAAATATGTCAGTATCGCCTTTTCGACCTGTAGAAGAGATGTAAATTTACTCATATTAACTGGAAAGCCACCACTGCAGACCTAAAACCTAATCCTTTGAGCTATCATGTTTGCTCAGTAGCAAAGGAAATGATGTCTAGGGACACTGAGTGGCAGCTTCACATCCCAAGTGTGTGTTTTCTAAACACTAGGAGCAGCTAACCCTGCATAGTTATAAATACAGTTGTGTCACCTTTGTATGATCCCACGGACAGCTGTAGCCAACAGAGGTGTGGATTGGACAGACAGTAACAGATGAGCCAGTGGCCCCATGCCCAGCGAGTCAGGCAGTCTTCTCTTCTAGATTGGATTTATCCATCAGGGGAGTAGCTGTGGGTTCAGTTTGGAGACAGTCATTCTGTTAATGCTCTGTACTGCCAGAAAAAACCTCCACCTGTCCCTGGTTAACTCCTTCGTACTTTTCAAATCAAAACACAGGCAGGTCCAGGGTACCAGAACCCTCAGACAACAGCATCATTTCAGCCTCTTGTTTCAAATGCCACTGCTCAACTGGGGTAAGGAGAGGAGTGACCTGACCTCTCCAGTAGCCTCTATAATTTTCTGTGGAGTTCAATAAGCTTGACTCACAGGATCAAGGTAAAGAAGGAGAGTGTCTGTCTGGGAGTGGTTTTTACTACATGTACTGAAAGGATCTACCTGAAGAGTGCCACTTGTCAGGTGGATGACTAATAAAACATGTGATACAAGTGCAAACATCAGCATATTGAGCAGCAAATGTGCATCTCGCAGCTTTTTGAACTTTTTTTGAGCATGGCAAGTCTATACAATCAACACCAGAAACATGCACAAGAATATAAACGCAAATAAAAAGCACGTGTTATCTCCTCTATAGCTTCAGCTCTCATCCCTCTTCTGATAAAAGTTCTACATTTCAAATGGCATCAGTCTGCAAGAAGACACAGTTTCTTCTTTCTGAGCCTATTAACACATTCAACACAATAAAGGCAAGGTGGGAAGGCAAGGAAAATGAGAGAAAAATGATAGAGGTAAACAAAACAAAACAACACACAACCACTCTTCTTGCAGTTCTGAGAAGCCTTTACTAATCTCATTTTCTGTAGAAAAATTCTGCTCTGTTTCAGGCACCCCGAATGTACTTAGCATTGCTCTTGAGCACACAAAACATTCCTCGTGATTGCCTTCGCATCCCAGCAATCCACAGAAGATTTTACACATTTATTACAGAAAATCCCTGAAATCTAATAGATCTTAAGCTGCAGGCAGGTTCTGAGTGTCCCTGCCACCCGCCTCCTGCCCTTTGCTGAGTTAATCCGCAGCTCCGCTGGCGGAGGGGACTTACCCAGGGCTTTGCGATGGGAGGAAGCAGAGAGGAGCTCGCACACGCTGGAATAGCTGCTACCCTGTAATGAAGCAGGAGCTGAGAAGTCTCACTCTCTCAGTAGCTATTCAGGTAGTGCTGCCAGCTTTCTCTGCATACACACACACGGGGCGGGGGGTGGGGGTGAGGGGAGTGGGAAGGGGGGGAGAGAGGGAGAGGCACAATAAACTCTGACTATAATTATGAGAGCTCCTTTCTACAAATTGTAGCAGCAAGAGATCCCTTCAGCAGCCTTTTTAGCATGATCTCTTCAAAAAGGAGTCCCTTACAAAAAAACTCCATCCTTCCTACTCTCTTTCACTGTAAGAAAAATTAAAGCCAGCTCTCTCAGGGATTTAGTCATTGATGTATCATAGGGAGGTTATTGTTGATCACAGTTTTTATTTTTTTCTTTTTTTATGATGAAAGTTTCATTATGAAATCTAGCCTAGTTTGCAGTCAAAAAGGGACCTGACTCTGCTCTTTATAAGGAGCAGTCTCCCAGGAAAGCAGTTTAGATCAATAATTTCATGCATTTAATGACTGTATTTATGAAAGAAAGCATCCAGGCTGAGCGATTCACTAACTGGAAAGGTAACAGCTTGGTAAATACACATCACTGCCTTTTTGTACCTGCATACACCGTTAAAGGAAAAATGCAATACCACATGTAAATTAATAGAAGGATTTATAATGGAATATTATTGCATTTGGCAAAGGGATCTGAAGGATTTAAAAAAGCTTAATCTCCAAGACAGATCCTTTCTTTACAATTCTTCAGAATCCTATTCTTTAGAATCCTTGTTCTTTGAAACCTTAAAATTATTTATCCTGTCATTACTTCTGATGTCACCTTTGATAAAAATCAGATAAAATATATCCTCTTCCTAAGTAAAAGAGGAAAGTGTTCTGGAATACTTCCCTCCATCAATCCATTTCTCTTTCTCCCACACAATCACCCCTACACTCACCTACACACATACACAGCACAATAGCAAAAGTAACAACTGGGGGTTGAAATCATAAATTTCCTTCCATTTACTAGCAGCCTTGCTCCCCAGAAAGCAGTGGCTTTGTCCAGATCTTGGTACAACTCCAATAACCACAGGGACATCTGTAAAGCAGATGAAAAAATGGGTAAAAAAAAAAAAAAAAAAAAACAAAACCAAAAAAGCCCAGGATGTATGAATCTGACTTTGTCCATGTGAGCAGCACAGGCAGGACCAGGGAGCCAGCTCGGCAGAGCCCCAGTGTGACAATGACTTCAAGGACTGTTGCTTGGTATCACCATTCAGAGGCATGAGGGGACCTTGTAACAAGGATGAAAATGGGAAGAAAAGAAAATAATTGACAGAAGCCTATTAAAAATGCAGTCCCAACTGAGAGTTGCCTTATTGATGGTTCTGTCTAAAACATGTTGGTGCTCTGCAATGCTCCATGAAACCCTTGTTCAGCCTGCTAACATTTTGCAGGGGATGTTTTCACACACAGCTGCCCAGTTGTTAATCTCCAAAACATGTACTTAATATTTAATTACTTTTAATCAAAGACAAATAATTTTGGAACCTTGGTAAGTTTATCAGGAAGCCATAAAACATGAAGTGTGCCAACAGAAGCTCTTTCCAAGGCTTTGACTTGGCTCAGTAGCAGAAATAATCTTGAAATTATGGAAATTTCTGTCCTTCATTGCTCCTGCCTTCCTCCTGCTCAGAAGGGATGAGGCAGTGATTGGTAAATAAAACCTTGTGTATAAACTGCAAACCAACACTGTTGATGCTAAAGGAGACCCAGTGCAGACGGCCACGAAGGCATGTGGAGTCACTGGAGGGCATAGACAGAGGCAGCCATGACTTCCAAGGCCTTAGTTTTCTTGTTATAACAGGGACGGTTAGTGGCCTATAGCCCATCCATTGCAACATCACACTGGTAGCATCAGTTGCTGTGGAAGTTCACCCTTACAAAACACATGCTTCATCCCTCTGTTCACCCTCAGCAGAGGTTAGTCAGGAGATTGGCAAGCTGTGATGCTCAAAGCACAGCTGTTCTCCCAGTACCACTGGAGCTTCCTGTCAGTACCTGCCCCATCACAAACACCCTTGCTGCATGACCTTGGGGATCTGAGAGCCCCTCACCACACCCCCACAGCTGTACTCCTGCAGCAGGATGGAGCACAGCTTGGGGAAGAGCTGCAGGTATCTGCTGTGGGCAGAGCTTCCCTGCCTTGGGAGCTGTACTAGCTGAAGTTGCTGGTTTTGAAAAGCTTGTTTCTAGAAATTACAAGTAGGCAGTGGCAATGTGTTTACATCGTGAGGGCAGCCTGAGTAGCTGACATCTGAGATCTTTTTGCATTAAAAACAAACTATCCAGCCCTTTAGCTATTCCTCCGTCTGGGCTTGCTGAAAAAAAGGCTTCACAGAGAAGAATGAAAATGAGTTCAAAGAACACCTCTTACCTTCAGAATGATAGGAGGGCTCCATTCTTAGGGGATTATATTAATTCAGTCAGATCTGTGGATTGTCACTAGTGAGGACATGCAACTAACACTTTAATAAAAAAGATTCTTTTTTGTAGTGCAAGTAAAGAGTCTGAGAGAACTCTTCCATAAATTAAGGCTCTACAACTTGGAAAGAACTAACAAATCATCTGTGACCTGTGAATCTAATTTTATTGTGCAAAGAACTTTTCCTCCAGGGCTCTTTCCCTGATACATGTATCCATTTGCCATTCTTCATTGACGTAAACCAATTTCTGTGGTTTGTTTGTCAATAACTATCCTTAATTTTTAATGAATCATACTAATGCCATTGACCTCCAGTAGAAGCAGGTTCTTAAAGAAATAGCTCTCATTTTCTCTGAGATGTGAAACATTTTGCTTGAAATATACCTCTAGACTGCAATGTACATTTAATATACTAGAGGATGAGGGTGATACACGGGTTTGTTTTATTTCTTGCATGGATACTACTCTCCATCAATAACAACTACAAGTTTTGCACACTGGTATCTTGCTTTCCATCTGAAAATAATAAGGCTTCTCTAATACAGTGTAGGATATTCTTTGGCAGTCAATGTGGACTGGGCACTGACTGGTTCTAGCAAGTCCTAATAATGTTTTTTTTTCCTATCTCTTCTTCTCCTAACTCTTTCCATGCATGATTTATTGAACAGAATAGTTACACTAAGGAAGGAGGTATTAGTGCATGTTTTATAATGATGTCAGAATTATCCCAGTGTCAGTATTACTAATACAGAAGAATTAATATCAATTTTACAGTGAAAAGAATTCTGGATTATCTGATATATGGAAACACATAAATCATGCATGCATGCAACCCCTGCCTTGTGAGTGACACCACACTAGCTTAGATAAAAGTGATTTCTGAAGACATAACTATCCCCTTTCACTCCTTTCTCACAAAACTCTAATCATTTTACAGTGCAAAGATACACAGCCTGTCTTTCAGACAGTGACTTTTATGTGTGCTAGATTGCCAGAATTAAGCATGTACATCTTAATGTCACAGGTGCAAGATTTTACCCCACTGATTAAAGAAATGAATTCCTTATTTTGTGAAAATTTAATGGAAGGAAGGAGCAATATTTCTATGATAAAGCTTATATTCTGTTCTCATTTACATCCAAGAAAACCTAATTTCAATGTTTTGCATCGATGCTAACTGTTATCTGCAACACAATATTAATCAAGATCGTGTTATTAAATCTAGCACAGTATGTAAAAAAAACACAAATGCTATCTGACACACAGAGCTTTTGCACCTGTGAATATTGACTTGTGTCTTTTATAAAGTTACATAGCATCAGCAGGAACTTTCTGCAATGTCATTACAGAACCCGAAACTCAAGGTCAAGCTGTAAAACGCTCAAGGTTTCCAGGCCAATGGAATTTTGAATTCATTATTCTGAAGAGGCTGTTTCTCCTTAAGTGGAGGAAGTTGATGGCAAGGGACAATTTTTTGGAATTGCGTATCAGCAATAATGCATCACTTTTGTCAGCTGAAGAGAAACATAATTCACAGTAAAGTTTATTAACTAATTAGGATTACATAATGTTTTGTAATCCAAGATGAGCTGGGAAGGGAGAAGATTCTTTATAAAACATTTGTGTTTGTTTTTTCTGTGTTTAAAAGAAAACAAATAAATTAATCTTGACGTACTTTAATAAAACCTAAGCTATTGAGTTGAAAAGGTGTTCTACTGAGGGGTTTTTCGGGGTGTTCATAGTAAAGAAGTCTCTAGGCAGATACACACAGAAGCTCAGCCTCACTCACTGTCCCACTGTGGTGGGCTTCTATTCCTACATTTTCTGACCTTGCAGATTGAAAGAGATGAAGTTCAATACTGGATAGGCACTCAGCATATGCAAAACTGCTGGTGTCTGCTACAAAGATCTAAAGCTGAGTTGGGGCAACCCAACTGGTACCTCACCAATAACTTCAAATAACTTTAAACTGCATTTCCATGTTCTTATTTACATTTGGGAAGTTTTAATACCCTCACCACCTATTGAAACTAAGGAAACAAAAAAGCAGTTTGCATAGTAATTGCCATTGAGTGGACATAATAGAATACCTGAGAAGTAGAAAAGAAGGACTTTAGGAAATTAATACCAGGGGCAGATTTGTCCTGGGAAGGTGACAGCTAGCAAAACATCTCTGTGAAACATGCAGAAACAGCACCACAGACAAGTGAGGAGCACCACATAAGTGGTCGCTGCTGAGTCCTGTGTTTTTCCAGCAAGTCTGGAAGTTTTTCCAGCATGCTTTGATCTGGCAGGGAGTCATCACCCAGCATGGCTTTCATTACCAATTTGTGCATTTTGAAAGTATTGGAAAATTTCAGTCCTGGCCATTAGAGCACTTGTACTGGCACTCGAGTTAACTGATCTGGCAACAGGTCTGTTTAGGCTGCCTCTCTATCCCCATCAAGGTGCTGTGCCAGAAAGCCCTAAGTGATCTAAAGGAGATTGTTTCCCTCTCCTGACTCCGGATGGCTGCGGTGACGTGTGCTGCTATGCTTGATGAAGAAGAATCGCGTAAGTGTGACAGGAAAAGAAACCTGCAAAACAGGGATTGTACCATTTGCTTTGAAAGAGCTGAAATGTGTCATTGTGCTGATGTCTTCCAGACCTGAGTGCCATAACTGTGGGCAATCACTAAAGTGTCTGGGACATGCCTAATAGTGCATGGTTTCACGATACAGCATGAGATTAATTATCAGCTTGCCTCTGTCAAAAGGGACAGTCTTATTGTCTCCTCCCAGCTCCTCATCCCGGCTGTGATTTTGTGGCATGTCTTGAGCCAGAGCCGGCTCTCATCTGAGTGCACAACAAGTGGTTCAACACATTTAAATGGCAGAAAATTCGCCCAGCATATAAAAGTAGGTGATTGGTCTCTGTGGTAGTGATCAGAATGGGTTTATTCCAAGTACAACAAGGTGACAGCACAGAACTGGGTAAGGGAGGAGCAGAGGGTGTCAGATTTCCTTTTCAGCAATAGGGAAATGTTAGCTCAGCACAGCCTATCATAAAATCATACATGAGCATTTCTCTGAGGTAGTGTACTGCATTGCAACTCTGCAGTCACAAATGCTTTTAAGATTGGTTTTACATTAAACCTTGTCCTATGCAAGTTTAATCAGCAAGGAACAATGTACTGCAGCATCAGAAAACTAAGCACCTCTACATGAAACCAGATTTGAAACATCACAGGGCTGATCCTTTAGATTATCAGAGGGAAAAGAAAAAAATCAACAACCAATGAATTGGGGGGTTTTTTTGTTTCCTAGAGAAAGGAAAACCTTT
Organism: Acanthiza pusilla; assembly: GCA_036630365.1. NCBI lineage: Eukaryota > Metazoa > Chordata > Aves > Passeriformes > Acanthizidae > Acanthiza > Acanthiza pusilla. Next base: position 8,008,138 of record JAXCHO010000098.1, read on the forward strand.
GCTGTTGACCCTTTTCTGTGAAGGGCTACCGATTAACCCAGTTCTTGTCAAAGGTAGTGTGGTTAACAGCACAAAGAAGGGGAAAAGATAACAAAAAAAGGGAAAATGGACTGAAGTCCTTCAGTCTGAGCCTAAATTCACAATTGAAAACAGCACAAAGACTTGGACTATGCCCAAAACATTGCCCACCATACCATCCAGGTGGAGGTGATTACACCTTGGAGAGCAGAGCATGTGTAGTGCAGGGGTTGGAAGGTAATTGGTGTGTTCAGCAGTGTCTGTGCCTGGGGGCAGAGGTTCTCTACCTCTTGGGCCGTGCTGCTGCTGCCCAGGTGCCCACCTTTGTGTAGGAAGCAGAGCCTGGAGCAAGAGGAGTCCTGCCCTGATGTTGCCTGGATTTGCCCCATGCCCAAAGCACAGTCATGCTCCCAGACACAGAAGGATGTACATCCAACATGAATGTAATCTAGCTGGGGAAACGATGGCTGAAAACATGAGAGAACATAGACAAGATCAGGATCATATCAAACAACAACTATTCCTTTTAGGCAAAGTACAAATAAATTTCCTATAATTAATCTGACATCCCAAGCTGATTTTCTTGCAGGACACATATCCAGGCTGCTGTCTGCTAATTTTCTGTGACTCCCCACTTCCTGCTCAGGCATAAAAAAACATTTCTGGACCACAACTGATTAGCAGCATTGCCTCTGCACCCTGACACACTGCAAGGAGCGCAGGGGAAGGAATACCAGGAGGAGGTGAGGGGTACCTGAGGGAGTCAGGCACTGCCTCAGTACCACTGGAGCAGAAGTTGCACCTTGCCATGCCTTGGTAAATAGTTGTCCCAAATGAAAGAGAAGCCTTTGTCTTTGTTAGCCAGAACACAGCCAGTGGTGGCCCAAGGGCATCTGATGAGACCTACAGCAGAGGAGAGAGTATGATTAGCAACCTCCTGAAAAAGAGGTAGCAGGAATCAAAATCCTATGCTGGCTACCATGGAAGCTGGATTGTCAGATAAAAGTCGAACAGAAGCAGAGGATGCAAAAACTGGGGAAGAAAATGAACGTTAGCTATTTTTATTGTATCCCTGAGGGAGAGAGATGAGAACAAAGAATGCCAAAAGCATAAGAACAGCTGATAAAGGTTTACTCAGCTCAGAAAATCCTACTCTAACATTTTTTATTCTATGAAATATAAATTAAGCCATTAGAACTTGAGGGGGTTTTGATTTCTGAATATGTACAAATCTAAATACATTCTACTCGGTGTCTAAAAACCTTGAAAGCCTGAGAAGATTTAAGATTATCCTAGCTACACAAATAGGGCATTGTAGGAAATGTCCTCTTTTATTGCTTACTCTGTCCTAGGTAACACAGTGCAAAGTTGCTCTTTGTATGGAGAGACCATACACTGCTGTCAAAATATTTGAAGTAGATCTTTAGCTAAAAATGGTAAAAATGAAATTAATGCTGTTTGAACCAGCAGAGCATCTATGAATTTGAGACAAGTGTAACAAAGGAACAACATACTGCTAAATCAGTTTGCTCCTTTTGTTTTCAGTTAATTCCCCCAACACTGCCTGTGTATGCTCTAGGCATTTTTGCAAAGATTTGGTTTAAATTCACCATGTTGCTATGCACTTAACTATGAGTTTATATTTTAGCTCAAAGAATTCACTTGTAGGGTTGTTGTTTTTGCCAGACATGAGTCCACAAAGGAATAAAAGGCATAGAAAGATTGGATAATAAGAGCATTTAGAAAACAATGATAAATCTGCAGAAACATAATCAAATATGTTGTAAATTTTAAATATAATTTATGCTTGATCCTTTCCTCCTTCTTCTCTACAGCCTACAGTACTGAAGAAGTCATTATAACCTGTGCTATTAGGTGGGCATAAGAAAGAATATGGCTGGATCTCCTGGGTGCTCAGCACCTCTAGAGGTGCAGCAAGACTTAAAAGTAAGGCATTTCAGAAAGCCAAATTCAAATTCTGGAGTCTAAATCTTCTGGAATCTAAATTTTCTGCTTAACATTTTTCACAGTGAGCCCACTCAGAAAAGGCAGGGCAGGATTTTGCTTCAGGATAAGCAGCCACATGAGAAAGGAGAAAATGCCTGCCTGCAGCAGCCTGTGTGGTCTGGATGTGTCTACACTGCCTTTTGTACTGCACAAGAGTGCTCTGGCCAAGACCTGTGATGGAGCACAGAATCTGCTACAGCAGACATGACATGGACAGTTGGTATCCATGCACATCTTCCTTGAGGATATCAGCCTAAAAGGGCATGAAATATGATGATCAGGGTAATCCAGCTACATGCAATTTATGAATTCTGGCTGACACATGGAAGTTGTTGCTTTCAGAATGTTACTGCAGGGGTGGCTGGACTCCTGGCTGAGTGACCAGTTGGAAAAGAGAGGCAGCCTTCATAATTTGAGCCAGACAAGCCATCAGATGTCTGAAGACTGGGAAGACTAGCTGGCTTTGAACAGCATTACCAGCAAATTTAGTTTTCCATGCTACTGGCTGTGTGTGTGCACATGTGTTACCAACTCCAGATTTTAAGTGCCCCTAAAGATGTACCCAAGGGACTGAGCGTGTCCAGGAGCTGACGGTAGCATTGACCTTGAAGATGGCTATGAGAAAGGGCTATGTGACCTAGGGCAGGGAACTCGCATGCTGCAGAATTTAATTTTGCTTCAGCAGTAACCGAAAATCAGTCTGTGCCCAGAAATGTGAAGTAAAATAGAAAGTGCCATAGGAAATGAAAAAGCAGTGAAAAAGTAACTGGAAACCTAAGAAACTACAAGCTGAGCAAATTAAGATTCAGTGCAGTAGTATGAGAAGTGTCCATGTAGGGAGTTGGCCTCTTAAGCCTATGGCATTTCCATATTTTCCCTGCAGTTATCAGCCAAAATGGGTCTTGATACTGATGGAGAAGTTTCAAATGGCACCCAGACCAAACAACAGGTCTGTTGGTCTAATGTCAGCAGCGGCTAATGCATGGAGGTCCTGCTGAAGAAAAGGTGCATAGTTGGGTTACCCAGCCCACGGGGAGGCATCTCTCAAAGGACAACCATATCAAGACATCTGCATCTCGCATGTTTGGTTCTGCCATCACTGAACAAACTTTTCACGGACACCCTGCAAGGAAAAGAGCTGTCTGTTATTAACAATGACCATGAGGTTTTCCCATGATTAATCTTTATCCTCTGGAGTCAGAGAGAAGTTGTTGGCACAACTGCTGTAACCACTTTGTAACAGACCTCACTGGGTCAAAACATTAACTTGATCATGAGATCAATATTATTTATCAGATGGTAAAACATGTTATTCTCTAATCACCTGTTAAAAGAGATCAAAATTCAGTGCTATAAAATTATTTTATCTTGAATTTAGTAAGTCTTTACTAGATTCTGTATTTACAAAAGTAATTTTCTCAACACCAAATGCCTCTTGACTGTATTTCTCCAGTGTTTATTGCCCAATGGAGTAATTGAATGTGCTTCAAAAGAAAGTAGATAAAAAGATGTTGAAGAAAGGAAGAAAAAATAGCAAGACCTAACAGCGATTAATTATTTCCTCTTTATGTATATAACACATCAGTTTTAGATGCAGTTACTTGTAAAGTTATTATGCAGTTGTTATGGAAGCATCAAACTGTTCACCAAGCCAATGCAAAGCATTTTGAGCAGTACTACATGTAAACCCAAAAGAATTAATGTTTTTTTCATGAGGTTTGTTTGTTTGTTTCCTTGTATTTTAGTCCCAGGAGAAAATCCAAACGAAAACCAGAGTCCTGTTCCTGCTAGCTTTCGCTCAGCTAAACTGTCCCATCAATTTCAACAGAACAATGGAAATGTTTAAGAATTATCCATGTGAGCAAATCTTTAGGAATATCAGCTACCATGATTGACTGCAATGCTGCCTTCAGTGCACTGCTGATTATATAAAGAAAATTGTTGGATTTCAAGACATATAGAGTCATTTTCAGTTTTATTATTATGCATCTTGTGCCTAAAGCAGACGGGACCAGATTCTTTGCTACCTTGCGCGCAATATAAGCATTAACACTTTGTTTAGCAATTTGCACCCAGCTTGAACATCACATCAATTTCCAAGTGAGAAAGCTGATCAAGAATATGGCTTTGGCTATTACATCATGATGTATTAATAGGTAACTTCACTTTTAGGGATCACCGTTTTTAAAACTTTTTCTGGGATATCAAGATATTATTTGGAAACATTTGACTTAAAAAGTGTGAGATTAATTCTTTCAGAGGAAAACTCTGGTTTCCTGAACAGTGGGATAACTAACTTGCTATGAGAGATATCCAGGTCTGTTCAGAACCTGTGATGAAATAGAAGAACAGCTCATGACATTCTGTTCTTTACTGTTCAGATATGAGGGCTGGCCCACCAACAGCACACTCCAAATGTTTTGTCACAGAATAAGAGAATGGGCTAGGTCTGAATGGACCACAGTGGCTCATCTGGCCTAGCCTCCCTGCTCAAGCACATCCTAGAGCACATTGCACAGGAATTGCACCCAGACTCTTCTTAAATATCTCCAGTGAGGGAGACTTCACAGCCTCTCCAAGCAGCCTCTTCCAGTCGTCAGTCACCCAAACAGTAAAGAAGTTTTTTCTCATGTTCTAGTGGAACTTTCTGTGCATCAGTTTCTGCCCGTTGTCTCTTGCCTTATTGTTTGGCACCACCAAGAAGAGCCATCTTCAGAAGGCTCCATCCTCTTGGCACCCTATGTCCAGATACTCAGTATTGGAAATCACCACTGCAGTGCAGAACATGAGAAAAGTTTAGCCCTTACTTAAAAAAATTCTAGTTGAATGTTAATGGTGACACTTCCCAGCGAAATCAATAGTTTGTCCTTTTTCATATATTCCTAAGGGCCTCAACAGGAGGTTAGAGTAAGGTTAGAAAAACCAAGGGAAGTTGTTTCCAACTTCAATAGCTCTACTGAAGCCACACAACAAAAATACATTTCCTTTTTGACAAATTGTAAATAATTCAGGTCACTGAGACATCATGTCTCAACAAAGAGCGAGCACACAATTGGTAGTACTTATCATAATCATGTTTATAGTAATGACAGATTGCAGATTAATTAGACAACTTAGAGAAGGAAGAGAGAACAAAAGAAAAACCAGTAGTTAAACCATGTTTAGTGTGGCTACAGCAGTTTTTTTCTTGGGTGCTTACTAATTTCACTCAGGTATCACCTGTATTATGTTTTTTGAAGGAGGGCTTGGGGCCACTCCTGTAGAGGACACTGCATGTAAGAAGGATGGTATGGGAGGAGAAAGATAAGTCAGTCACCCGTAGGGAAGATCCCAGATCACACAGCAGAGCACCCTACATGGCAGAGGAAAACTGTGTTTAGGCACCTGAATCTCACACCTTCAGTGTTTTAGACTCAAGAGAAACACTTTTAGCCAGGCCAATACCTTTTTTCAATGAAACCACTTCCCAGGTTAATGGCAGAGACATTTAATGACTACCCATGCTCAGCCCTATACCATCTAACCACACAAAGTGGTACATCACTGTTCAGAGACAAGATGAGTTTGGACGACCTATGAAACCCCCACATGATATACAGCTGTTCACAAGAGGTGATAGCTCACTCAGCAATCATCACCCTTCAGCACAACACCAAGAGAAAGGAAGGGATCCATCTCATTCATTAGCATGACAGTGTCATGTATGTACCTGGGTTTCATCTAGTGTTAATCCCTTTAATGCTAAGCTTTTTTCATAGTCTGTGTTAAATTCCCATAGAAATATTTCCATTGATCTTGGATTTTGCCTTTAGCACACTTAACTTCTGGGTCTGTAATAATCTGACACATTTTTTTTGAACTATGAGGAAAATCTTTCTTTTTGGCTACAGCAGCACTGATTGATTCTGTGCTTACAGATGGATTTTGTTTTATGGGCTTTTTTTTCACTCGTGCTTCAGATACGTATTGGTTGGTTGTATTCCCATAACTGAAATAAACTGGTGGCACGGGAGAAAACTGCCACATTTGCTGAAAAGCCACAGAAAAATTGCTATTCCTTTAGCTAACTTTATTTTTTTTTATTTCCCAAGAAATGTGCTACAGTTCTAAGGAGAACAATTTCGAAGAAACGAAACACTCTGCCTTTATAATGAAAAATGAGATAAAATGGGGGTAGGAAGAGAGTAGAAATATTTCTGGTTATTCTGGGAGTTTTTATTCTTTTCCAGTAAAACATTATTAAAGAGTATGCAAAGTTCAGGGCTGTTGGGTTTTTCTAAAAGACGTGCAGACTTAACTCATTATTCAGGTGAGTGGTCCAGAGAGGTCAGAAGGCCCATTCCAATGAGAGATGGCATTTAGCAAACACTTGCAAGATGTGAAATTAAAACACCAGTTCTTTAAGCTGCCTCATGCTGGCAGGTGCCCTCGTGTCTGCTGGGTCTTCAAGAATGGGCACAGGATTCCATTCAGGCACTGACATTTTGGGTAAATAGGCTATTTTTTAAATGCCATAGCATACTGGCTGTGTTTTGAGATATGTTCATGTGAATGAGGTAAAGAATGGGAAGGCTGAGTGTACACATAGGCCAATGAAAGACAGTAGCTGTCTAACTTGAGCCCAGTTTGTCTGGGGAAAAGTCCTTACACTTTTGCTCTTTTCATATAAATTGCTTTGCCATTATCTGTATCTCTAATTTTCTTGCAGACTTTCCCTGGGAACAGAGAAAGGAATGGACATATTAGAGAGATCAGACAGCTGTGAGTACAGAATCTATTGTGCAGTTAGAGTCAAATTATTGCGGGTCTGATCCTGGGGCATGCCCAGAATACACAGCCCTTACTAAAGTCAGGATAAGCAGCCTTCAGCATCTCACAGATACAGGCTATGGCAAAATAAGGAGTCATCCAGGCTGTTCTAACATTAACAGAATTGTAAGACCTAAATCCATAAGAGATTTAACCTCCTGAAAACATGATTCCCAAAGCACTTTGCCACTTGAGTATCCCAATAGATATTTGTATTAGTCCATATTCCTACATGCCCACCACTGCACATACAATTATTGATGACCTGTTTTGGCTCTTTCTACAATGTCTTGACTTTGGAGAAAGGTTTTCCCTGAATACAACTTCATCAAGCAAATAGCTGTTTCCACAGATGTGGAATCTACACAATAGGGATAAGACTTAGTGTAAGAAAGCTGGAATGCAGCTGCTGATAAAGCTGCAAAACTTTTACATTGTTAAGTAGCCTAGTTTGACCAGCATTCAGATGGGGTTCAAGGTCCCCTTCTGTGCGTGGTGAAGGATCTGCTCACCTTTTTTTAATTTTTGGTGCCCTCGTTGGAACAGTAATACTGATTATAACCCAAAAATTTCTGTGGTTTGAGGATCACCCAGATTTGGTTCCATGGTTGGTGAGTTGTGGATGCAAAGAGCAATACTAATGCTGTGACAACATAATTGGTTGTTCCAAATATAGGTAAATTATTTTCTTCTGCACGTTTCTGGTGGTCAATTTCAAATTAATGGACAGTGTATTAGGCTGAAAACTCACCAGAAGGTGTCAAATACCAAGAACGGTAATGAAATTATTGCACAGCTTGAAGGAAACAAGAACAGAGGCCAGTAACAGCAAAAACAGGTTTTTTGGAATGGCACGGGAAAAAACAAACACTGTGAGAGTAGAAGTTCTAGTCCTGGTTGTGCATATGTGTATGAAAGACCCTACTCCTCCATTTTCAGGGTTACCAACAGGCAAACTGCTCTAAACATGAGGTATAACAGTGTGTAAGAAGATTTATGTTTTAGCAAGCCCTGTAAAAATGCTGACAGGCATTGGAGATGCAATTGACATTAAAGGGACTCTAAGGTATCAAGGCTTGTTTTATCAGCAGATGGGCAACTAAACAGTGTTGAGCCTTGAAGGCAATGTTGTCTTCAGATACTAAAGAGGAATTTGTCTTAGCTTGATTTATGAGGAGTAGTGAATTATGGTATGTGGTCAGCATGGATCTCAGCTAAAGCTGAAAGGAACCTTTTCTCCCTGTAAGAATCTCTCCTGCCTGTTTCCAAACCACAATACCAGTCCTGGAGATTGCCTTGTTTCTTCCTCTTTCTTCCTCCCATCAGTGACTGTAATGTGAGGTGGTGTTCACTTCCTTGTGGTCTATCTGCTTTTCACCCTTTTGTCTGGATTTTGTAGTTGGCAGCGGAAGTAAACTAATACCTAATAATTTTTTCAAGATAAATTCAGCAAAATTTGTATTGTTTTGAATTACACCTCTCACACTCTTTTCCTACTGTTCTTTTTACATCTATAAGTACTTTTTCCCTCTCCCTTCCCATGTTTTTATATTCTCTTCCTCTTCTTTGTTGCATGGCCCTTGCCCAAGTTCCCATATCCTAAACCCTCTCTGTTTTCATTCCTAGACCTCTCTCTTTCCCTCCTGCTTTTTCCAATTTCTTCATCCCCTTAAATTCTCTTTTCACAACCTTTGTGTGGCTGTGGCTATAACAGTATGAGGGGAAACTGGTGCTCGACCTATTGCACTTGAAGCTCTCACACACTCAGGCACGGACTCTCCAGGGGCACCATGCTTTTCTCTGCTGGGAACAGAGTCACACATCCCACCAGTGCAGCACATCAATATTTATGATACAGAAGATTACTCTGTGGGAACGGACGCCAGGGAGCCGTTTTTCCAGTGGCTGGCTCCTAATAATGAATGACGGTCACTTTTAGTTCTGGAGTGAAGGATGTTTGGATGGATACATTTTCCTTCACCACCCTATTTCTCATAGTGCCAGCTTCACTGGGTCATGGTGATGACTGGTGTAATAAGCCAAAAATGTGGCCACTTAAACTTGAAGATCAACCTCCTGTCATTATCATTAGAGAAAAATATACCACATTAAGGTCTTTTCTTATTGATTTTTTTCTAAAGGTGTAGTTACTTCATTAGGTTTTAAGATAGCATTGAGCAAGCAAACAGATGCAGAAATATTAGTGAAGGCATAATTAGTGTGCTTTTCTCCCTTTTTCAAGATTGACTTAACATAGTTCAGTGACAGTAGTTTTTCCATTGATAACCAAACACTGCCTTAGAGAGCATGGTCTCTTATGACATTTATCCCATCCTACTTAAACAGAGATGGTTGGGTTTTTTAATGCAATTCATTTCACAGCAGGTGTATTGTTACTGCTGAATACAGACGTATATCCAAAGCAGGACATTGCCTGGTCAAATTTGCAAAGCTGTGACAACAGTTTCCCTGAATGACTTAATTAGAAACGATCTGTGAACATTTATAAATGCAATTGCCTTCTAACAATAAGTTCTCTTTTTCCACTCCTGCCTCTGACTCAATTTTGTGTATCGGTTTGTTTGTAGATACAAAAAGTAAGGTTTTGCCATCACTTGAAATGAAATAGATCAATTTATCCTTCACTATTGTAATTATGTCACAGTAATCACTTTGCCCCACTGGCGACCTCCACCTTAGTTCCCAGGATGAGCTGTAATTTGGTTTCTTTGCCAACTGAGATCCTCATTCATCTCATGAGGTTACTCTAAGCACTGTCTGCAGGGGGATTGTTGTATTGTTTTTGTCTGCAGGCTGGACTGAAACAGCAGTTGTCTGTAGTATTCACCTAGGGCACTATTAAGGATGAAAATAAGAGTTCCAATAAAAGGGAAGACAAGCCTCCTTAAAATTCACAGTTTCACAGCAAAATATCATGTAATTTACAATGAGGGGAGTAGTTATGGGGTGACAGTGAAATTTATCAGGAGTATGTGGAATAGAACATTAACCAGTGTAATTAATTGTGGATTTATTAACATTAACCAGTGTTATTAATTGTGGATTCTGGAGTTGCCAGAAAGTGGATTTCAAACTGTTATGTTTGACATTGACACAGAGTTTATGTACACACATACATCTGAAGTGAAAGCTCATAAAAACCTTCTCCTTCCCCCAGTTATCCAGCTGGTAAAATGAAGAAATATATAAGCGTATGGCCCTTTCCATAAATGAGGATGCTTTGAGCACATAAAGGGTTGTCATTGGAAATGAAAATGTTCTGTATTTTTTTTTCAGTAATCTCCCTTGAGTTACTGCTTTTGCCTTTTTATCATTTCTGTAATGTTTTAATTTCTTCCCCAACTACCTCAGTTTGAAATGTTTTCAATAGTCGCTTGCAGTATCATTTCCACAGCATGTATTATTTATTTAGATGTTGCTAATAGTACAATATTTCAACTGTCAAAAAACCTGATGTCTAGACTTTCTCACTTCTTTGGTTTGAATGACAAATGAGTTGCACCTTCTGGGTATATTTCTTAATGATAAATAGCAACTATCTCCCTAGCTATGTAGACCCAACACAGAGGAATAACTGAGATTTCTGAGGGAACAACTTCTTTCTTGATTGTATAAAGGGTGTCATGTAGATACTGTCAGGTCTGCAATTCAAGCATTTTTAGTTTCAAAGTAGTAGGGGTATATATATTCCTGGGGAAATACTCCTGAAAAACAAATTTTGAAAGTCTCAAACTTGACTAGGAAGTATTTACATTTCCATTTTGTTTTGGCCTTCAGAGCAATGGCTTTCAGTTTTTCTTGTCCAGTGAAGAGCCCAACAAAGTCAAAATTAAAGTTCCCACAAACTTCCGTAGAGCCAGGTCTTAGCTTAAGTTGTAAATGAATCAATCAAATAAAAAGATAGAAAGATCTATTCAACTTTCATGGAAGAAATTTTTGTAGGTCGAATCTTTCCCTTGTATTCTATTCCTGTGGCAGAAGACCTTAATGTTTACAGCAACCCAGGCAATCATACTGTTTAAGTTAAATCATGTAAGTAGTATTTATGAAAATATCAATTTTTTTTCATTTTAATTCTGTAAATATAAGTAACATCAAGGCTTCTTACTGGCAACATATCTTCTGGAAATTGTTGTCTTCCAACCACTGCATTCTGACTTCCCATTCCAAATTCCAGCCGCTGCAATCTGACTTTCTCCACAAGTATCCTGGAGAAAGAACAATATAGTCCCAAACAAGAGTTCTTGCTTCAACTGTATTTCAAAATGTTCCAATATGACTCTTGGAAAAACTGTTATAGGACTGACTGCAAATGCATTGCATTGCTCCTTATTTGTTTACAAAGCGGTTGACTTCTCCAGGGTGTAGTATAAGTGTACTCTGTTAACGTGGGATCTAAAGGAGCTCATCTAATCAAGAGGTCAGGAAAAAATTGAGCAAGCCAGAGAATCCACTCTCCAGTGGCTCTTAATTTATTGTACAATACAAGAAAACAAGGGAGTCCTGTTATGAACGACGCAGTTGCAAGTGTTCAATAGTTCTCCTGGGAATTTTACTTAAGCTTGTCTAGCTATAAACACTATATTCCAGGATGATTTTCTTGTTGTAAAAATAACAGAGAACTTCAATGCAAAACTTATCTGCTGACACACTAAAAGACCAGAAAAATATTGCACTCTGCCATAGCTCATTCTAATTAAATTGACTCAGATTTTTAAAGTTCTCTTGACAGATTGTGCCAGCTCTTGTTCCTTGTCATCATTTAAGTATAGCTACTCAATAAATGTATCTTCCTTCATAAGAAATAACACCAACAGTTTGTTACTTTGCTTGAAATGGCAATTTTCTCTCTCAAAATTTCCATTTAAGGTGGAAGGCTAAATTATAAATATATATCTCAGGCTATGTTTCCAACTACAAGCCTGTATAATTACATTGTGACTCCTCTGGAATCTCTTTCTAGAAAGTAATGCATTTAAGCTTACATAACAAGGAATCTGGCGAAAAGAATTAGATCTAGTTATGATCTTGAACATACATATGAAAATATGACTTTACACATATGCATGCCTATATATATAGAGAGAGAAAGATTCAAAGAAAATTCTCTATGTGTTGATATGTATTGCATGTATGCCTGTTGTATGTAGAGAGAGAGAAATAGGATTCGGACAGCTAGAAGTTAAACTAACAAATACAACATCTGAATATTTACTATGTTAGCAGAAGTGCTTTCTCTTGTTTGCTTTACAGGTTACCTGAGTCAATGTTTCAATGAAAAAGATATGGGAAAAAAAAAAAAAAAAGAAACAGCCTGGTTAGAAAGTGGTGCTAGACAGTGGATAAAATTAAAAGACATGCTCTTCCTTGTGGCAGCTGCATTGCTGTACATGAAAACAAAAAATTGCCAATCGCATCTTGTTCTGAAACTTCTGTGGTGTAAGCAGTGTTCCTTGAGATTTTCAATGCCACCTTTGAGAATTTGCATGAATTAAACAAATTAGATGTTGTACATTAATGATAGGAACACCTTCCCAGAAGAAAGTACATTACAACTGAAATGTGTCAGTCTTTTGTTTCCAGCAATTATATAGAATGTTAGGTAATACATGTAATATATCTTTATTGTCAACACTAGTAAAAATATATCTTTTCTGTGCAAAATATTATTCTTAAATAACTTAATTCTGATTAAGAGACACTGTTGGTGATATAGTCACTTAAAAGATATGATCATGCCCTGTAAATGCAGGGAGATTCTGTATATTACTACCAAATCAAATAAATTGCATGCAGAAAAGCTTGTATGGATGTTCTGCAAATTACCCCTCGGTGACAAGAATATGCCCACCTTATCAGCCAATGCAGTTTGGTCACTTAGGAGTTGTGATTTAAGTTGTAGAGACATGAGGGAATTGACATTAGTTATTTTTTTAAGGCATAACTGTAGTTCAAATATTTCTCCAAGACAGTAATTTTTTTTCAGTACCCTTTTCCCCCAAAGGTTTTGATTGAAGCAAAAATATCTTTTCATCTCATTTTCTCATAGCTCTTATGACTGAAGGAAATATGACAGACTAGCTTCCCTGTCATGATTTCTCTTGATGATTTCCATATAACCTTTCCATCCAGTATTTTGGAGTTGCCTTACAATCCAATAAAACTAACTCCTATTTACTGATTAGAGCTTAAAAGACAAATGCTTAAAAGAATGTTTGAGTACTTGCTGTTCCTATGGTACCCAATTAAGAGAATGTAAATTTCATTTTTCAAGCCCTGATTTCAAAATTATGATAAATAAAATCATTGCTGCCAATCCCAAACTGTTGGCCTGTGAAATAGGAGCTTTGTTTTGGGTAGTCTGATGTATGTGTATGCATTTATGTATATACAACTATACTAATTGCTAAATTTGGAATCTTCATGTTCTCAAATAATCTTTTCAGGCTGAGCTGAAAAAGCGCAGTAATTCTTGTGGGACTAACTTTGAGTTAAGCATTACAAATATATTCTGTTGCATTTTTTTCTGCCATCTCATGCCAATTCCCACCATATATATAAAATCAATTTTTGAAGTCATTGCATAAATAAAGCCTAAATCAAATTGTACATTAATTGCGAAGAAAGAAGAGGCCTTTTTTTCCTTTCATTGTCCCAGGCAGGTAGCAATCCTCTTTTCCTTAGAGCCTAAACCATCCAGGCACACACTCAAGATGCATTGCAGAAAATGCTGCTCCCTGACACCATCTGCTTCGAGCTTCTCCTTACTGTGGTGGTCAATATGTGAACACATTAAAGACTTCTCTTCTTTTGATATGTGAGCATTGCCTTGGGATATGTTGGTCGCATCATTTTCTCTCAGTACATAATGATTTCCCATCTTCTTCCTTGTCCCAAGCTGGGATTTGTAGGGAAGGGAAAGGCTTGTCCTATTGCCTTTAAAACACAGATTTCTGGGGTTTGTGATGAATCTTTCATCAAAAGGGAAATATGACAAACCTATTGAATATCATCTAAAATCTCTCTCCTGTCTTTCAAGGACCTCCAACCCACACAGCCTCTCTTCATGTGAAGTGCATCTGCTATTCTCGAGCTCATTTACAGAACTCTTTTGACACTTATTTTTTTGCAATCTTCCTATTCTATCACGAAATAATGCTTTGTCATTTGCAGGAGACTGTGAAAATGAGCACTCAAGTGTTACAATCTTCCAGATAGCCAAAATCTTATGTTAATTCAAGACATAATTCAAGGTAGTACTGGAGGGAACAAGAAAGCAGCAGTTCACAGCAGAAGTCCCAAGTGACTCTTCCAACCCGAATCAATTCACTTCTACCAAGGGATATATGTGACAATTTGGTGCTATGACAAGATGTTGCCAGACCCTGCAAGCCCAAGCCCACCTCGCTAGAAGAGACATGCTTGAGTACTTGTCTAAAACTACCCCAAAGAAATTGTCATGGCCACCTGCCCGACATTGCAGAAGCTGTATGACACTGTGAAGTATTTCTCTTTGTCAAACTATGAACTCTTCAAAATGACATTTAAATTGCATTCAGGAACAATTTTTTCCTATCTCTAACCCAGAGAGGACTTTGAAGAGGTGTCTGGTGGAGAGGCCTGCACTGACCTCCTATAAAAGTCAAACCCATTCTGCTTGGTACCGCTTTTCACAGAAAAGAGAGAAAAAGCACAAGCCTGTAGAGGAGGAGATGCTGGCAGAAATGCAACCAAGAGATTTCAGGGAATCTCCTGTAAAATACAATACCCCAGAGCAAGCACACTAGTTGCCCCTGCCTAGGGTTAGTCTGGCTTTCCTTAGATAGGCTCTGGAGTGCAAATGGTAGTAAATATCCTTAGAAGCCTAAAAGGGTACTGTGGGAATGAGAAAAGGAGAACTGCCATACTGGATTCCCTAATTACTGCTACCTTCAGTTATTTTACCTCTCAGCTCTCAGTTGTATAGTCAACTAATATATTGGGAAAATTGTTGGATGACTGTGAGGTCTAATCAACATCCTTATTGTTTTGTTATGACTCTGTTATTGTTTTTTAATAAGACTGCAGAAGGACAAAAGTTGAAAGGAACTATCGGCCTTGTTGCTCAAACATTTTCTTTTCTTCAGTCTGCATACTTTGCAACCATGGAGGGGAGAAGTCAAGCCTGTATTTCTGATCTCTTTGTAGCAGTACAGTAACCATACCTCATATGTTTTCCTGCTGAGAAAATACGCTGCTGTTCTTCATGGAAAGACCAAAGACCTATATGTCTTGACTTTGTGCAGTGCACATCAATTCCAGCTCATGACTTCAATTGCTACATCAGTTAGAACCCTTTGAAAATGTTCAGCTGGAGGCAGCAGATATTCCCAGGCTCAATCATACGGGACCCAATCACAGACATTTTGGGTTTTCAAAGTCAGTGTGACTTCCTCAGCCTATGCTGTGCCATTAAACCAATTCATTTATGAATTAGATATAGATAATCCTGCCCAGCTCCACACTAGCTGTGCTTTTAGTACGCTGAGAAATCAGGTGTCTCATGTGAAACTAGAAGCTATCTTGTACATAGACACTGTCTATGGTGCAGTGTCGGTGCTGCCACTTAATTCTGATCAAATTACGCCTTTTGAAAAGAGAACAGAAAGAATTTATATAGCAAAAATCAAGTTCTTCAGAGAAGATTCCATTGTCTGCATTCCCATTTTTATGTCAATGATTTGATAATCGGTCTTTTTGTTATAAAACACTTTCTCATGCAAAAATGTGCAATCAATCATTTCTGTTTCCATTGCACACTGACATTTATTGGTACCTTTTATATGCAGTTTCCATGAATAGTGTTATAGCCAGATGAAGGGAAGAGCTGACTTGAACTTCTAGCTCACTAATTCTTCACAGATTAGCGCTGTCAGCACTGATGGATGAAGGGAGAGATCTATCAGAATGGATGTGAGGGGTTTCACTCCTGCTTTGTAAATCATGCAGGAAATCCCAGTGTAAACTAAGCCTCTGCCTCTCACAAAAGTTAAAACATCACAAGCAAAGCAGTAACTCCCCAGTTAAATTGGCTTTTTGTTGCTGCTGATCAAATTTCATATAATCCTTCCCACTTGTTTTGTCTAGGGCTGCATTAGTGATGAAAGGCCTTCAGATTTATTAAAAGAATATAAAAGCAGAACAGAACAAATTAAAGCCGCCTAGAAACTCATGAGCAGGGAAAAGTACATAATACCTTTCTGTGTGATCCTGTTGGTGATCACAATTCCCATGGAAGTCATGTGGGTGCAGAGCTATGCAGTAATCTCTGGGAGTGATCCTGTTTTTCTCAACTGGACACCAGCAAACTGAGCAGTGATATAAAGCATTTTGAAATACCTTTCCAAGGAAAAATTATCTCTTTTCTCCCTCACTAAAGTAAAAGCAAAGGTTTTATTTCATGTCTGTGATAACAGAGACAACAGCAACTGGAGCACTCACTGGTGGTCTGTGGGGTGGGAATGTGTAATTTTTAAATGTATTTTAAATTTAAGTGTTCCCTCTTAACTGCCATGACTGCAGACCTGCTTCTTACAGGTTTTTCCCTTTGGTATTACTTCAGGGTGGGCCTCTTACCTCAGGCAGGGACAGAGAGGTCCAGCCTTTAAATCAAAGCTGACTGATGTATTTTTGAGACTCCCTCCCACAGCTTTATAACTTTTACCTGATATAGGATGTAGTTTCATCTTCTGAGAGTTTTTCTTGTTCTCATCCCTGAGACGATAATGTGGTCACCTACAAAGAAGCATCTGGGTCAGGCTGAATTCCAGTAACAATTTTTTAAAAAAATAGCATAGAAGTATTAAAAATATCCATGAATTCTCTTCATCTATTAGAGGAAATCTCAGGAACTCTGGACTCTCATTCAATAGATCCTAACCACTACCAGACACATCCCAATTTTGCTTTAAAGAAACTATCAAATGCTGATTGTTGGCATTTATGACTTGTAGGTTCCGTAATTTCTAGCGAGATTGATAAAGGCAAAGAAGAGGTAACAGAAAGATCTTGGTTATTTAAGCCAGCCAGGGAAGGCTTGGATGAAAGATAATTTCCTCTGTGAATAATATCTAAGTAAATAAGGGAACAAAGATCATTGAATAAGTTTCCCCTTGGGAGGAAGAAAAGCTCTTTAAGCACAATAACTGGCTATGAATAAATTTAGACTGGAAATAGTACATCTGCTACCACTAGGTCAGTGGTGTTCTGGAACAAGCTTCCAGCTGGAGCTGAAGAAGTGATTCAAGTAATTCATGGGACAGAGCAAGATGATTACTTTATGAAGGCATTATCTACCTCATGGCCAGTGCTCATTCAGTGTTGATATTAAGAAGGTCCTTCCAGTATCATGTCCTTAGGAGCAGTTTCTCATTTAATATTTTTAGGTCAGAACACTCAGTACAAAAGTACAAATGTTAAGTCTAAAACTCTCAGGTTCAAATAAGACAGGAGGTGGGCTGCACTTTCTCTTAACAAAACTAATTTTGTGATGGAGAATTATTACTGCTTTTGACGGAATCCCTCTTTGTCTGAGGAAGTATGATTGGGAAAAAAATCTATATTAAAGGTTATTAGAGCTCTACTATCATCCTAAAAGAAGTC
This sequence comes from Acanthiza pusilla, assembly GCA_036630365.1. NCBI lineage: Eukaryota > Metazoa > Chordata > Aves > Passeriformes > Acanthizidae > Acanthiza > Acanthiza pusilla. The sequence continues at coordinate 8,025,634 of JAXCHO010000098.1, forward strand.
TGAAAAGGAGACAGTAGGAGAACTAACATCTAAGTTCTCTCATTTTTAATAGTTGCCTCCCTTTACAACTTTCCTGAATGACTTTTTGAGTATTTCTGGCTTAGGCTTCTCCTAATTGCCCCTCAAAAATTCGAGGACATGTGGCTGCATTAATTTTTAAAATATAACTGGTCCTGTATTGTGTGCTCCTAGTTCATGCTGCAAAGAGGGAAAGGGGAAGGAAATTTCAGAATGTCTTATGACTCTGTGCACTATTATGTCTTTCTTGATTATCCATTGATATGGGTTCCTACTTGTTGAATGGTTTATTAAATGCCTTTCAGCCCATTTTGTATAGGCACATCACTCATTACAGACACTTCAGGCGCCATCAGCTCTGCAAAGAGGGTCTGAGTAATGAAGACCCTTCTTCTTCTGGTGTGAATGCAGAGAAAGAGAAATCATCATTCAGTCTCTTTTTCCAGGAAGAGGTTGGTTCTTGACCTGCTTGTTATCATGATTACTGAGAGCCTTTAGACAAGAAGCTTATTACTTAGCTTTGTCTTGCAATATGGGTTTCTATGGCTGTGGTTAAACTGTGGGGCAAAAAGCTCTCTGTGCACAATGAGATCTGTCCCAATGTCACAGTCAGCCTCTCATTAAGAGAGTTAATCATAGAATACCAGAATAGTTAAGGCTGGAAAAACCTCTAAGGTCATTGGTTCCAACCATTAACACAGCACCACTGTATTCACCTTTAAACCAAATTCTTAGGCCACATTCACATGCCTTTTGAACACTTTCAGAGATGGTGAATCCACCACTTCCCTGGACAGCTTGTTCCAATGCCTGACCACACTTTAAGTGAAGAAATTTTTCCTAATAGCCAATCCAAATATCCCCACGTGCACCTTGAGGCCATTTCCTCTTGTCCTGTTAATAGAGCGCATCACAGTTCTTCGAACCTCTGTCTCTTTATGAAAGACACAGAGATGGTTCATACCAAATTCCCCCTGGTCAGTGCAGGCTGGGACCAAGATGTGCAGCCTCAACACACAGGCTGAAGGCTACAGAACTGTCAGGGTAGACTCAACCACTGTCACCATGGAGATCACACTGTTGTTTCCATGGCATTTATTGGTATTTTCAATTCTTCATGGGTAGTGAATAGAAATGAAAAAGACAGGCATGCTACCGTACAGAAAAGAAAAAGAAAGTATGCAGCACACTTTAAACTCACTATTTAAGAGATTGCTTTTAAGTCTTTTTATTAGCTGTAAAATAGCTTTTGTCAAGCAGTGATTCTCTTCTATTATGCATTTTTGCATCATGTTTAGTATCCTGTGTCTAATAATAAATATTAACAGGAGTTTTGTTCAGGCTTTAGTTAGATACTACGCAGATGAAACTGGATTTGAACATAAGAAAAATCTGGTTTACTGTGAAGAGTGATCAAACACTGGAGCACATTGCCCAGAGTGGAGTCGCCCAGTGGAGCAGCCATCCCTGGAAATGTTCAGATCCTGACTGGATATAACCCTGGGTAACTGGCTCTAGCTGACTGTTTCATCAGGGGATTGGAGTAGAAGATCTCCAGAAGTGCCTTCCAGCCCCAGCGGTTCTGTGATTGTGTGATATCAAAGCAGATATGTAAGAAGACATACCACCAGATACAAAGTAGCAGGATGTCTTTTTGCTGATGGGAGTGGGAATTGAACAAGATCATGGGTGGTTTGCAGCGTTGATGGGAAATCTAAGATGCGCTTTGTTATAAGTGTAGTGTTAACAAAACCACCCTTTTTATGAGATCTATTTTTATTATTGTCTCGGATTAGAGACAAATTTCCTAGGTGGAAAACACTCTGAACAGGTGACTCCCCCACAGCAAAGGTTTCTGGCACCCCTTCCCCCCCACAACAACAGAATATCTCGGCTGAAAGCGGGAAAGAACTGTTTAATTAACAGACCACACAGTGGAAGAGGAAAAGGGAAAAGGGGTCATTAAACCTGAATAAACAGCAGATGGATTTTAGTGTCCTTTTCCTCAGGCGTAGCTTCCCCTTTCCGGGGTCCCCGGAGGGGCCGGGTGGAGTTGCTCCAGTGGCTCCCTAGAGGATTCTCATCCGCTGTCCTCTGGAGCTCCTCAGGTTCTCAGATGAGAAAGCAAGTTGAAGAAAAAGGTCCAAAAATGATGAAAAAAAACAATCCCAGGGGGAAAAAAAATCAAAAAGAAAACCCAAGCAGCAGCCACACCAGTAGCAACAGCAACCAGCAGCAGCAACTGACTCCAAAAAAAAAAAACCAAACAGTGTCCCTTCCTTATCACTCCCCCATAGGAGAGCCCGGGGAAGAGTTTCAAAACATCCCGCGCTGGCAGAGCTTTCTCCCAGCTGCAGGACGCAGTTAAAGCTACAGGACCATGTTTCTGGTCAAGCATACAAATGATAAGGAATACAAAATATCATTACGCCACCCCAGGACAATTATCAATAACTAAGGGGCACTTCCCACCTTTTATATTGAACTAAACACGTTTTCCTTTATTGATATTCTTCATTTTTTCTGTCACACCAATATACACCAACAAATAGCATTCTCTAAGAGAAACAATGGCTTTTATCACTTAAATAAAAGGGACAGGATTTTGTTTCTTAGAGAAGAAACAAGTGCAAGAGAAAGAAATATATCATACATAATATGTTGATTTTACAAAATAATTATTAGATGACTCAGAACATATATTTTTGGCAATATATCGGTATTAGAGTTTTATGTTTTCCCATCCTCTTTCTTTCTCAATGGACTTTCAACTGCAATAACAGCAAAAACCCCCAACCTTCTTGAATAAATAGCTAATCAAAACTTAGTCTTGAAATAAATATTGGTTTGCTGGAATTTTTTCTGCCAAAGAGCTGAATTGTATGACATCTGTTGTTCAACTCTCTGCTACATAAGAATGAAAACTCTTTTATTGTTTACTGGCCTGATCTTTGAAATGGTTTGCAAATCATGTTTGATAAATAATGATAGCTTCTGAGGGAAAAAATTAGATTTGGTTCATTGCAGGTTTTAAAATCACAGTGTGTTAGAATAAGGCTGAGATAATTGCTTTGTCAGAGTAGTTTCCTTCTCTTTTGGAGCTCTCCTAGGGTATTTTAGCTGGTATTAAATTGTTCTTTTTAGAATTCATAGCAAATTTCAAAGATATTTAAATCAAACCTGGATAATGGCTATTAACTCTGTTTCACACCATTCAAACATTGTAATAACTAGTATTGAGTGGGTCTTGCACAGGTGGAACATGGATTTGAGAGATATGTGAGCTCATACAGCTCCTATTGAAATTCTTGAATTTTTGATAGGCTGTTCAAGGTCAAAGAAGGGGCAAAAAGTTGTGAATGTATGTTAAGTTATTAATATAAGAACTGCACCATTAAAACCCAACAGCAGTAAAATGTTTTCATATAGGCAGATTAATTTACAGCAATTCTTATGAGTAGCGAGATGTTATGGACAGTACAAGAAGGTTCTGCACACACTCAAAGGCATCCAGAGAAGGGCAATGAGGCTGGAGAAGGGTCTAGAACACAAGTCCTGTAAGGCGTGGCTGAGGGCACTGGGGTTGCTGAGCCTGGAGAAGAGGATGTTCAGGGGACACCTTATTGTTCTGTACAGCTGCCTGAAAGGAGGCTGTAGCCAAGTGGGAATTGGGCACTTCTCCCAAATAACCAGTGACAGGACGGGAGGACATGGACTTAAGCTGCACCAGGGCAGATTTACACTGGACATAAGGAAAAATTCTTCACAGAGTGATTGGGCATTGGAATGGGCTGCCCAGGATGGCATTGGAGTCACTGTCCCTGGAGGTGGCACTCAGTGCCATGGTCTGGTTGACAAGGTGGTGTTCGGTCATAGGTTGGACTCGATCTCAAAGGTCTTTTCCAACCTAGTTCATTCTGTGATTCCGTGATAGATATTATCATGGCTTGATATTTCTTCACATTGTTTCTAGATTTAAAAACATTTCCAGGTTCCTGTGCACTGGTGCACCACCACACTGTACTGCTTGCCATGCCACTTGACTCTGGCCCAGAATATTCTGTACATTACCATAGCAACTGTAAATTAAAAAGCAGATACTTTGCGTATGACTTCAACTACATTATGTTAGTGTTCTGTCAATATCTTAAATTTCTCTAGTCTTACACAGTGACAGATGAATTGTCTGCACCACGTATTTCATGCTGTAAGGGCAGAGTCAGACCCTGTGATTTTAAGTTCCAATTAGGGTGCTTTCAAGACGTCATGGTGACAGTTCAGAAGTTTTGATAGACTAGGAAGATTTAGATAAACACCCCAATTGTTTCTTGAACCATCTTAATCTTTCAAGTCTTCAGGCTACAATATGATTTGTAAATTTTGCCTAATTTCTGCCTTTTCTTACAAATTCTGCTCACATTTCCTCAGTCATTAAGTATGTTTTTAAAATCACTGGAATGGCAAAGGTATCTGCAAGGAAGAATTTTAAGACACAGACCTGATCTGCATTTGGAAATTCCAAGAAGTGATGTTCAATTTCTTTTTTTTTTTTTTTACTTGACATTTTAGAAGATTTTGGTGGACTCAGTACTAGGCTGTGCAAAGTTTTCTCCTCTAAAGCACACAGTGATTAGGCAGCAGTGAAGTGCAGTGTGATGGGGCAGCTAAAAAAAAGGCTGAATGGTTTGAAAGATATCACTGTATTCATCTACATCTATTGACTAGAAGAAGCCAAAGAGGAATCTAGTTCAGGGCAAAAAATGTGAGGGGCTCTTCTCCTTGTTTCCCATGCACATAAATATCACTCTGAGAGCCCAAATTTAGTCATGCCCTCAATTTCTTCTTTTTGAAAACATACGTGCCAGCAGCTTGCAAAAGATTTGCTAAAACTCCAGATTTTGCATATGTGCAAATATTCTCCCCTTAGAAAATGCCGAATGCACTCTGTGTCAAAGGCTCCCTCTGATACATCTGCACAGAATTGTGACATTACCATGTTGCCAAATCTATTGATCACAGTGAAAATTAACTAAAAACATGTCTGTTACAGAATTTCCCAAATTAAAAAAACTACAATAAAACATTAAACTTACAGGTTGTCCCAGAAATCAAAAGCTCAAAGAATGGAATAGTTCTTTGAATGGCAATCAGTATAGGATACATGTAGAGCTCTTGGAAGCTGGTCAACTTTAATTATATCTAGATTGGTATAATTAACCACAGATATATATACTTGGGACTTTTCTTGGAAAATAAATCAGGTGGTACAGTACCAGCTGAACCTTTGTTCACAAATGTAAGTAAATTTCACACTCACTAAATGAAACCTGAAGCCTCTTGTAAACAGTTTTGTGCAAAATGTGAATCATGTCACCAAGGTTATTTTTTAGGAAATAACGTGGAACTTGCACAGTCTTTGCATGCAAAGACTGATCTATCTGACTGATTATGCATCAATGCACCTCTTTTAGGAGAAAAGCTTATTACCTCCTATTATAACCATTTTTAATATAATATGAAATTAACAACAGGTTAGTTCTTACAGCCATTTTAAAAGCACCTGCTGGAAAGGCAGAATAAGCTATGACAAACATTTTAAGAAGTATCTTCAGCTTCCCTGCAAGGTTCTGATGAAGTGTTACCAAATACTTAAAACTAAACAATTGAAAGTAAAAATTCTAGTGCTCCACACTACAAACTCATCTCTCTGAGTGATTATCTAGTGATTTCAATCTCTGTTTCATCAACTGAAAGAGCCACACAGGGCTCCCTGAATATCAGCTCCTTGCAAATTATCCTGTTCCATAGCAGGTGACAAGAGAAATAAAAACACAGTCCCCTTTGTCTTACCTTTAATATCCCAATCAGATAATTCTCTTTTTTTTTTTTTTTTATATATATATATCACTGCAGAACGCCAGTAGGAGAATATTCTGATGTCAGCAAATGATTCCTTAATGGGGATCTGATAAGCATTCTATCTGTATTCGATTTGGACATAAATGGTGCCATTTTTCAAGTGCCAAACAGTGCACTCTACTTAATTGGGATGTGCTTAATCAGAAAAATCATTTAACGGTACATTGTTTGGGGATCCTGTTTAAGCCCACTGATAATTAAAAGCAATGAGTGCTGATTAACGGTGGCAGTAATTCTGCAAATCGGGACACTCTCTAATGATTTGGTCTTGGTGGTGCCTTTTGTGTCTCACTCTCCTGGTGAGTTTGCTTCTCTAAGAACTGCTTTCAGTCTCTGCAGCAGAAGCAGAAGGATCAGTAAGCAGCTCACTCCTGCCTGCTCCCAGTACTCAAGGGCTCCTTTACAAGTAATGTTTCTGATTTGTCACTTAGCACTATAATAATGATTTTGAGGTTGTTTGAAAAAAAGCATTCTTGCTAAATGACACTCGCTTTTACCTCTTGCTGATCAGTGGTAGTCTGAAATGGTAAGGTTTGTTGGGAAAATAGATTAGTTTCATTAAAAAAAATTGTATCTCCTGCAATAAAGAGGATACTGAAATTTGGCACTTACAGCCTTAAATGCTGTGACTTAAAAACAGACCACACAGAGACACATTCAAACGTTTAATAAAATGTAGCCCTCCCCTTGCAAATCCTTCACCACTTTTTGCTTAGCAGGGGTCCACAAGGGAAAGAACAAACTGCAGAAACACAGGACAGCTGGGCTGAGCTTTCCTTTGGTCTGTGATACTCTAGCTCATCACTAGTAATCACCACAGTATTTTCCAACATGGCAAAGCTGCCTCAGACAGCACTAAAGGCCACCTGAAAAGTTCACCAATTGCACACCAAAATACAGTGTGGGACCGTGTTGATCAACTTGTCATGGCATATTGTTTTCAGGGTTTTACTGGAACCCCTTGTTTTTCTTCCAAAGAATTTACAAGGCTTTTTTTACAAAACAGTTTTATCACAACACAGGCCTTGATTTCCTTCCGTATTTCTAACTGAAAATTTTAAAAAATCACTTATTTAAAAATAAATTACTCTAGGTATTACTGGAACTCCAGGAATTATATGAGAAAGAAAACCCTTCTCCATGCTGTGAATTGTTGTGAGTTTCTTCTTCTTTTCATCTGAATAGATCACTTCTGATATTCAGCACCCACTGTGCAGTTAGAGAATCCCAGAACACCCAGAGAGAACAATATCCATTCATCAATCAATTAATGAGAAAGCCTATTAATATGAGGGCTTGTATATGCAGAACATAAAAAAACCCACAAATTTTAATCATTATCTGGAAAGGCCAAAAAAGACATTCAGTTCATTTCATTAAGTGAAGATGCCACCAGTGAACAGATACATATGAACTGATCATTGAAGGCACCTTACATAGCCAGAGGAGAGAAGGACAGAGTGCAGTGCCTTATTAGAATAATTAAGAAGGCAACTGAAGACCAATTTTTTCTTTATCATTTATTGTGCTATCGCAATACTTTGCACAGTGTGGAAATTCATCTGAGAAAAGAGGTTTTAGTGTAGCACATACAGACATACATTTGCTGTGTTTCAATTATACTGATAGTAACACCGTGATAGAATTTGGGGTCCACTTTGAAGATGCCTGCTCATTTTGTCAGCACCTACAGCAGAAGTTTTCACACCACAGCAGCCACTGATCTGCTCCTAAGTTGGTCAGATCTTGTAAAAGATACACATAACCAGTGCTGCCTTTAAGGTAAAACCCCAAGCTAACATGAATGAAGTTAGAGAACATTAAAAAAAAAAAAAAATTATGTAATAGGAGTGCCAAAACTAATGGTGACCCCCACACCACCAGAAAGTCTTGTTCCACAACTTAAATTCTGGGCTCTCATTCTGATTGGTCGCAGTGCAGAGAAGTTATCTCATTCCCAGGCTTTTATTTGAATCTCTTTCCAAAATAAACCTTGATATGATTCTGGGAATAGCTGTGTCCAGAAGGCATTCCACCAGGCACTATGGCTGAGACTGATCCGTGTTTGGCTACCTCAGTCATGTCTGGGTATGCAATGCAGGCTCGTGCCAAAACCTGCTTGTCTGTTTGGTTGCGATGCATTCCTCACCTTATCAGCTGAAAGAGTCATATTTATGTTGATGGCAAATAAAGATTATGAAGGAGATGCAGGTGTTATACATAATAGTGAGGTGGATGACTGAGGCCAGCTCTGAGCCAGCTCTAGAGAAGTGAAGACCCAAGCCTTCCTGCACTTCTCAATCTGGGGGTCCAAAGTAATGTCCCAGAAAACCTGCATTTAGTCCTGCAGGCAATCCTTTCTTCAGGTATCTGATAAATCAACAGTAACCAGCACAGGAGTATGGGCTTCAGTGAAGACGCCAGAATTAATTTAATTGTTTTACAGATCTTATTTCCACCTACCCCTCCTCCTCCTAGAAGACAACTAACATGGACCTGCAGGCCCTAATTTAGTGACCCTTTAGGCATGGTAGCAAAAGGTCATCAGGTCTCAAGAGTTAACTCCTGAAAAAATCCAAGATGCAGGTTCCTGAGAGAGAAAGACAATGAAAATACAAGTATTGATCAAAAAAACTTTTAAAGAAAGTACAAAGCATATTTTTCCTTTAGTTAAGGTGAGTAATAGGAAAAAAATAGTAGTGATTAAGGGTTTATTGATGTTGTTTTATTAATTTTGGGTGAAATATTTGCTTTAATAAAATGAAAGGATTTTTGCCTTTTACTTCAAGGGAGGCAGGACTTATCCTTTCTATTCTTCAGCAATAAATGAGCTTTAAAAAGGGGAGAGTCATCTTATTTAAGCAATATTCATGTCTAAGCCAAATTCCATCTACTGTTAAGTTACAGGAATAAGCATTTCTAGGGTGAAATCAATATGATCTATTTTAGATGTCTGCTTTTTAGATGACTATATTTAAAAAGGATTAATCACATCCCAGGATTTTTTTTTCCATTTCCTTCCACTTACAATAAAAAGAATATAAACTGCTAGCAGTTCATATATCCCACCCCAGTATGCTTGTCTCAATATATTTCCTGTTTTCATACTGTGAGCATGCAGTAAAGGAAATTCTAGTAAAACTAAATTTTATATTTTATTATTTGGCAACACATAACTTTTGGTGCAGTATTCTTATTTTATCTTACTAATCACAAATGGAATGTGAAATTTTTTTCACGTTTTATTAATTCTGTATGCATGATAGTATTCAATAGTTATATGGTCTTACAATACACTGTACATTCAATAAACAAATGCAGTAACACAAACTGTTCAAAATTGTGGGAATATCTGTAAACACTAAAATAGAAGTATTAACATATTTACTGGTGTCAGGATGTGTATTTGTAGTTATTACATTTTCTATGCAATATATAGAATGCCTGTTTATAAACCTAGTTAACAGTAATTTCGCCATGAATCATTTTACCTTTTAAAGGACTTTAAAGCTCTGTTAAATGTAAACTTGATAAAGACTGTATAGATGAATAAAGGCAGAAAGTTTGTTTTATAATAAATATGAAGTCACAGTAGACTTTGTGCTTGACTAGCTGAACCACATTTCTGTTTTCTACAGATTTCATACAGAGAGGTCCCATACTTAGAGCAAGGAGAGCAAACAAGGAAGGACTGACTTGTTGCTGGAAGAGGTGCATTTTCCTTACTGGGCTGTAAGATAGGCTTCCTAATCAATATATTGCAAATTGCTGATACACCATTCGCCGTACGATTGCATTGCCTCTTTTGGCCTTCTCATTCATACATTATGCTGACCCTTGTGCATTCCAAATTATTTTGTGCAGTTACTATCATTGATATTGTCTACAAACAAAAATCAGTCAGGAATTCTGTTCTTGCTTGCACATGAGAGTTTCAATCAGATCCTTTACAGCAAAAATCCATTTTTGAAAATAATGTGTGGAGTTACCCAGCAGACATTTCTTTCAGAATACCTACCAGTTGTATTCATTATAGTAAAAGAACAAAAAGTCAGTTGTAGAAACAAAAGTAGAGAAAGTGCTTGCTCTTTAGCATATTTACATTTGGAATTTCATAATTCTTCAAGTTATTCATTTGAGTCCATTTCACATAGCCTCACTGCAAGATTTTCCATACAAAAACTAGCAGTTTGGAAGGAATGATTTTAAGGTCTCCAGTATTTTATGTGACAAACTCTAAATGCAGTGTAAATTCAGATGATTGACAAAGAGAAGAGGGAGCGAAGAAAAGCACTGCTGCTTTACAGCGCTGCCAAAGCCTCTCTCAAATACAAAGGCAAAAGTGTTTTTGAAAAAATCTTTAAAATTCTCTTGGAAGGCTCTTTTGTTTCTGAAAGCTGTCAGGACTGCTCAAAAGATATTTCTGGAGCAACAACTGAAAAAACCTATTTTGGTTGAGCTCCAAGGTTGGAGCTTTGTAAACTTTTAAAAAACAAGACCTGAAAATTTTCCATTTCAAGTACTATTCCATTTTAACCACAGTTTTTATACACAGCCTGATATGGACTGTAGCAGCAGAATTGCCCTGCCCTCAGCTTGGCCTCAGTTGTCCGGAGGAAGAGAAGTCCTAAATGGTGGTTGACAGAGGAGAAATGTGTAAGGCTGAGAGATCATGTCCATGTTGATTTCTGGGAGCTGCCCTTGAAGACTGGTCACGTTTGCTGTGCACTGGGGCACTTGCAGGTGCAGAACACGGCACAAGGGCCTCTTCAGGAGAGCCAGCAGCTGCTGCATTATCTGTGAAGTGCTCATTACCTCAACACCTTCTGGAGAATTTTCCTTCAGAGCAAAAAGATGAAGGCTGAGTTTCTCATGCATCTAGGCACATGGGAAAAAAACAAAAGAATTTGATATACCTCGCCCTTCCCAATAAAAATTCCAATCTTTTATTGTTTGGGGCTTGCAAAACTGAGCCCTACTACCACTTAAGTACTGGAAATAGAAGCATCCCTCCTAAGTTATCTTGAGTCTCTCCAATGGTAGCAGGAGATCTGCCTGAGACCCAGGTGGAGGCACAGGAACACATGGAGCAGCACAGAGGTCTATTGCTGTGCTATAAATTGATCTGCACTAGTGTAGTTTTGGTGGGAGCAGAAAAAATTCCTCACCAATCCAATGAAAGGGGTAGTCAGAGTCCCACTAATAAAACATGTGATGACAAAAGTTTACACTGCGGCTGAAGCGTGTAATGTTGCATCAAAGCTCTGTTCGCTACGTTAAAAATAGCAGGGAGGAGTTGTTTAATTTTATATCAAGGCATTGTGTGGTTACCAGCTGAGTATAACTCCCTGAGGATCAAATACTATTTGGGTCATCTTTTTTAATATGGAATTAACCATTCTTTTAATTGGTAGCTTTGAAAATAGCAGTGAAAAGCTCACATAATCAGAGTTCTGTTGTGTAAGTCACACTTTGACTACCAAAACAAATCTTTCACCATAGGGCTTGTAATAGGGGTGGGAAAAAGAAATAAACTTATATAGAGCAAGAAGGTGGGGATTTTCCTCTACAGGCATCATTTGTCTCCCAGCACAGGTGAAATGCAAAAGTCCAACTTTGTGTTAACGAGACGTTGATCTATAAGAGTCTCATGCGGGGCAAAAACTCACGCTCTAATTATTGCCAAAACAGTCATCTCCCCTAAAGCAAGCGAGGCCCCCTGCATCATCCGAAGCAATCAATCTGAGTAACTAGAGGTAGCTGCCTTCCTCAGCTCAGCCATACCCAGGGTATTCTCTCATCTACAAGGACAATGATATCACGAATCTGCATCTCCAAAGCAGTCAAGCAACTGATACAACATTTGGCTACGCTCCTCAGAGAAAATGGCCTTAAGACAGTCCTGGATGCATCCAGCAGAGCCTGCTCATCCCTGCTGAGCAGCAGAGGTGAGCAGCTAAGATCCAACACCATGAAGATTTTCTTGACTGAAAGGTTTCTACAATGATGCAGATTAGGGAGCTCATGAAAGGCTGAATGAATATTTCACTTGCCTCCCTTCGGAGACAGAGAATGTGTTAGTGTGGCAATTTGCCTGTTCCCGTATCTAAACTGTTCCATAGAAATTTACTCTTTTTGAGCCTACTGTAATATATGGCACTCAGCAGAGCTCAAATCTCCCTGGAAACACACTGGGTTTTCCTGGCCCATAGCCAAGAATGGTGTGTGCACAGAGGGACAAATTATTAGAAGATACTGGGAAAAATCCTTCACAATTACCAGTGTCTGTTTGGAAACTTGACAGATACCCCTCTTTTGGTAGCTAAATACAAAGGGCAGAGTTCAGGGGCAGAGATAAGCAGCAAGAGAGAGAAAATTAGCTCAAAACAAGTGTTGAGAGTCCCTGTCATTTTTCAGAAACCTTTTAGATTACCCCTGTGAGATTACCAAACAGCTTGTCTTAGGCCCTGCAACCACACACCATACCCTGGAAAAGTGGAAGTTGTCTGAGGTTTCTGGAAAAGCCCAAGCTCCATTTCTCAACTTGATGAGGCCTGTGAAATCCATGTAGGCATCTTTTTTTGCATTTTAAACCATGACACATTTTTTGCCGTTTGTTGGCCTGTGTGGAAGGTTGGGGGGGAGAGCAGGGGGCAAGAGGAATTTTTTCCCATTCTGTTGCTAAGCAACTAATGACCGGTCTTTAAGGGCCATCTACACTCACAAAGGAGACAAAGCCTTTGGCTGCCAGGCGGGGGGAACTAGAGATTGCGAGATTTGATAACAGCACACTCGCTTGCTGCTCTCGGGGAGAGAACAGTGCAAGAGACATCTCTCCGTTTCTGGCTGGGACCGCAGGAAAAGAAAAGCCTGGCTCTGCACTAGTTTTCTCTGCCTGCTGGGTGAGTTTCTTGCTTTGAGGGGAAGGTCACGGGACTCCAATCCTCTCGTCCCCTCCGGGAGGGTGCCTCTACCAGTAGCCGCGCTGAAGCGGAGCGGGACCCCTGCCTGCCACCACCCCGCAGCCTGCCTGCCGCTGCCCCGCGCCCTGCCTGCCCCAACTGCGGAGTTTCCTGCCGCCTCCTCTGCTGGCTGGCCCCGGTGGGCTGACCCGGCTGCTCCATCTCCCGGCTCTGGGCTCTCTGCTGCACCCCCGTCCATCTGCGCTGCACCCGGCTCCAGCCGTCCGCCATTACACGTGTGGCACAGATCCAACCGCGCCACAGCGCCATCTGCAGCTTCCCGGGAGTCATCGCACCTGCCCTGCGGGTCTGGGAGCCCAACAGCGCCCCTGCTGGCCGTGACCGTGACTGCACCAAACGGGAAAGGGCCTGACAAACCAGGGACATTTGCCACTGAGGTTTTTTTGGTTTTGTTATTGTTTTTTTTAATCTTGTTTACTGTTTTTATTACTGATTGTTTACCTCATTCTAGATACTAGTAAAAACTCTTATTCCTTTTCCCATACCTTTGCCTGAGAGCCCTTGATTCTAAAGTTATAATAATTCGGAGGGAAGGGGGTTCACATTTTCTGCTCTAAGGAAGGTTCCCACCTTCCTAAGCAGACACCTGTCTATCAAACGAAGACAGCCTGTAAGGGTCCGAAGATCATATTATTCAGCTCTGCACCACAGTCATCTCAGTACAGCTGATGCCTGTGTCAAGAAAATGTTTATTTTTCACTCCTCCCATTTACCTGTCAAGAAGCAACAGGGAAAAAAAATCTTGGCAGAGTATGGAGCACCCAGGCCCTGAAATTCAGAGTCATGCCCTGGCTTAGCCTGTGAACATAACCCAGCCCCATAGAGAGGTAATCATGTTTTGGGAGCTCAGCAGACTGTGCATAATTATGCTCTGAGGAGGATTACTGCCTTGTATGAATAATACCATGATGCAATGGCAAACACAGAGTGTATGCCTCAAACCTGCAATCCAGGCTGGATGACAGACCCCTCCTGGACCACCCTGCCTGCTGCACAGATTAGTTGTCCCCACAGGAAGCATGGATCAGTTTACCATAGGGATCTCACTTGTTCAGAGATAGCTAATAATTGTAGTTTTACTCCGTGCAGGAGATAGAGAAGTGATGACTTGCTAGTCAAAGAAATAAAATTTTGAATGTGAAAGGGAGAAATACATTGCTCACACTGCCTGCAGTTTAATCTGGACTCAGTCTTCCCTTCCAGTTTCTCACTTCCCAGCTCCTCCTCAGCCAAGAGACCTACACAATGCTTCTGGGATCCAAAACAGCTTTCTGCTAAACCTGACACACCAAACAAGCATTAGCAAAGCTTAGCATTGCACAGCCTGTGCATATAGGCATCAGTACACAAAGCCTTGCCCCTGGGCATGGACAGTAATGCATGAGACTATTCAGGGTTTTCCTAGCTTTTCCTGTTCCCTTCCCCCTTCTCAGGGAAATTCAGGAAAGCCTCTCGCACCGCCTGCCCACCTGCCATGGAGCACATGGAGAGGAGATCTTTCTGTGTGCTGTGGAGATGGGCTGCTGGTAGAGGTGACCACAGGCTTCAGGAGATCCCTTTGACTCAATTAAATAGAGAGGCAGGACAGTAATGGGCTTGTTTGCCCTGTTTGGCTGCTGGTTTGCTTTGGACTCCAGCCCCTCTGCTGTAGCCAGGTTTCTCAGTCGTTGAGGTGGCCATCACCTAGTTACCTGTCCCACTTTCCCTGCTTCTTAGTCAGCTTTTGGAAACTTCAAACGTATGGCATAGAGAGGTACTGACTAGTGGCTCTGACTTCCTTGCCACAATAGAGGGCAGGCAGCTGTGGGGAGATGGCCCCAATTGTCATCCCAGCCTCAGCCGTCCTGGTGGCTCACTGTCTGTTGGTGCCCACGACAGTCTTTTTCATATTGTAAAAAACCACCCATTGCACTAAAAGGGAGGAGAGGAGAGGAGAGGAGAGGAGAGGAGAGGAGAGGAGAGGAGAGGAGAGGAGAGGAGAGGAGAGGAGAGGAGAGGAGAGGAGAGGAGAGGAGAGGAGAGGAGAGGAGAGGAGAGGAGAGGAGAGGAGAGGAGAGGAGAGGAGAGGAGAGGAGAGGAGAGGAGAGGAGAGGAGAGGAGAGGAGAGGAGAGGAGAGGAGAGGAGAGGAGAGGAGAGGAGAGGAGAGGAGAGGAGAGGAGAGGAGAGGAGAGGAGAGGAGAGGAGAGGAGAGGAGAGGAGAGGAGAGGAGAGGAGAGGAGAGGAGAGGAGAGGAGAGGAGAGGAGAGGAGAGGAGAGGAGAGGAGAGGAGAGGAGAGGAGAGGAGAGGAGAGGAGAGGAGAGGAGAGGAGAGGAGAGGAGAGGAGAGGAGAGGAGAGGAGAGGAGAGGAGAGGAGAGGAGAGGAGAGGAGAGGAGAAAGCCTTCTGAAAAACAGCTAGGACAGATACAGCTTTCCTGTCTGGCATGCAGGGGTAATGAGGAGCAGGGAGAAAAAAAACCCCTCCACTGATAGGGCTGGATGTACAAAAATAAATGCAGTTTCTTAGCATCCTTACTAAAGCCAGATAAATCTGTACAAATTCACTTAAGAGCACCCATTTAAATATACTGACATTATTTATGTATACAGAGCCCTTAAAAATTAACTTTGGCTAAATACATCAGGTAGACTTGAGTTTCAAAAGAGTAAAAAAAGCAAATATATGCCCCAAACATTCCTTTTAATCGGGATCTGAGTGTCCAGCTCTAGCGCACTTTTGAAAACCCTCACTTCAGTGCAGCCAGCCCTGGCCAGCTGCCTGGTCAGCTGCTCCAGACCTTGGGCAGCAACCTTCAAGGAACGCCTCTGTCAGAGCTGTTAGTAAAAAATACTGGCTTAGTTTGCCAAAAGCATGCTTTCAGGAAAAGTTGTCATCAAGCTTTCAACTAAAAAGGTAGAAACTGCCACCCTTTGACAGATGAGTTGAGTAATTAAAGGTGACAGGGGCCTAAAGTGTAAGGGTGGGGGCTAAGTGCCCAAAAATAAATAGAAATCTAAATGGCAAAGTGTGGGTAACATGTAAGTTTTAATGAATGCTGCATTGAGTAAAGCATCTAAAAGGATGAAGAAAAAATACTCTTTGCCCGGTCAGTGTGTACCTCATGCCTTACAGCAGTGATAAACCAATGGCAAAACAAAAAACAACCAATCAACCAAAACATATGTTGTCAGTTATTCTGTTTCTAATGATAAACATGGTAAAAGTCTAAGGTTACAGAGAACAGTTTTGCTTCTAAGAAGAAAAAGAAATAAAGGAACAATTAGAGTTCTTGGCATGGCTCAGCAAAATGGTTAAACCAATAGGTATAATTCCAAAGGTACACTGCATTTTAGATATTCGTTGCAATCACAAGGATTTCAGCACACAAAGTTTCCCTGTTGTTTAGGCACTGCTTGGGAAGTACATATTTAGACCACTTGTGTCTATAAACATTTTAAAATGCAATAGTTTGCATATGCTGTGATGATAGACTGAAGCAACTGCTGGACAAGTATTGGAAAGTGTTTTTTACACTGAATAATTCTACACTGTCAAAATGTTCAGAATGAAGTCATTGCTGGAAGTGAGAAGCAAGCAGAAATTGTAAGTGCCGGATGCACACTCATTGCTGTCAGCCATTAATGGACAAATGAGTCCCTGTGATGGCTAAAGTGGATTTAAGTGTAATGATATGTTATAGTGGTAATCTGTGATAAATTCTCTGATGCTTTTAAATTAATAAGCTAAAAGAAGTAAGATAAGCTCCAATTTCTTTTTTTAAAAAAATTTTTAAAAAATTGAAAGTATTCCTGGATTACCCTGTATTGGGTATGTGACAAAAAAAAAAAACCAAGAATGAATCTATACAAATATATATAGTACATGTATGTGTGTGTGTATATATATTACTGGTGACTTTATAGGTAATGTTACAGCTCCATAGTATTAAAAAAGAAGATAAATGTTAAAAAATAGTGAGGAAATGTCTTATCACTTCATACCGTGCTGGTAATAGAAGTATTGATCCCTATTATAGTATCAATCAGTACCTCACAGCACGGGTTGAGGGAATTTCCTTTAAATAAGAGGTATGTATTCTGTAATTTCGTTCAGATAAATCATGCACAGGAATGTTGCCAGAAATATTTTCAAAGAACCAAAATTAAATAGAAAACTGGTAATTAAAGAATGTCACTGAACCATTGCTTTCTTCAACACTGAAAAGTGTCTTGGAGAAAAAAGAAGATATCCCCTCAAACAGCTTGGAAATAAACGCTAGATCCTGGAAGTTACTGTTGACTCATCATGTTTCAGTGGGTTTCACAGATAATTAGTGCCTCTCAGGCTTAGGCCCAAAAGTGTGGCTGGTCCCTTAGCTTATGTTCAGGAATCAGAGCAGGAGTTTTCCAGGAGTGCTTGCTTGGTGCTTGACATCATCTTTTCCTTTTAACATGCAGTCTGTGCACTTGCATTTTATCTGCAATAAGCCTTAAAACCCACTCAAAGCAGAAGCTCTAGAGCAAAGGGAGAGTTAAGAGGGAAGAAGCAATTAGATTAAGAGGAAAATCTTTTGTTATGCAAGAAAGAATTCAGTGGCCTACACGCTCAGCCAGCATAAATCATTGTTGTTCCAGTGGTGACAAGGGAGCTGTCAAATTAAAGCTGTTCACAGTCCTACCCTTTCTTTTTGTAGCATCTTTTCTCCCTCAGAAGAATGATACTGCACCTGAGAGAGCTTCAGGGGTAATGCTCGAATTTTACTGTTACAATATACCTACTTTGTGCTACATCCCAGTCCAGTCTCCCATATAAACTCAGTTTATTTGGCCCAGAAATATCACCATAATGTAAAGGGAAAATGTGGCAGTTCAACAGAGAGTGAAATGCCTGTGTTCCTGCCCTTCTGCGCTCTGCTGGCACTTGGGGTAGCAAATGGCCAAAGGGAGAGGCCAGCGCTGGTCTGGGGCATATGCTGCAGCCATCAGCAGCCTGTGCTTCCATCAGCGTGAGGCTGCCAGCCAAACATCAAAGTCAGAGCACCTCTGTTTGCCACTGGCTCCTGTCTTGCAAAGGTGCTCCTCATGCCTGGAGGATTTCTAAAGGAGAACTTCATGCCCATTTCCCCAATAAATCCTGTAGTGAAAGTGTGAGGATTTCAATCAAGAGAGTCATATGCAGCCACAAATAGAGTTTTACCAATTAACATTATAGTGCTGGGTTTAAATAGCTTCTGTTGTTTACAGATGGGCTGTCAAGACTGTCATTGGTGTATGACTATTTTTAATAGAGGCATAATCAATTAAATTGACTACATGTGTTCAAAACTGCCATGAGAAACCTATTATACAAATACAGAACATTAGAAAAATCCCCTTACAGGAGTTACTCATAGAGAATCAAAATAAATTACCCAGTACAGTGTGCCATGAGGACATTATTCATTCATGACAACATGGCTTTGCCTTTGATGAACCCCACACTGTACAAAGGGAGCCACTGAAATGTTACATGTGGCAGCACAGTGGGGACTGGTGCTGACAGTGAAAATATAGTAACCACTGAAAAGTATCTCATCTGCAACTGCAGATGTCACACACAGCCTTGGTGGGATTGGCAGAAACTCTAAGAGAAAGAAAATACTTTGGCTTTACTAACCCATCTGTGGGACCCATGTGTTTTGCAATAGCTGATTTTCAGTCAGTCAGAAATCCCTGTCAAGTACAAATGCTGAGGCAGCCAACACAGACACAAGGCAGTATTTCTGGGATTTGCATCACAGAGTAATATGGGGCAGCTGGAATATGCTTTGCTGAGATTCCTAATGCCCAGTTATTACAGAAGTTATCAAGTGGTATCAGAGTCCTTTTCTTCTCCACTGTGACCAGACATTTTAGGTCTTGGTTTAGATTCTGTCGGCCTTTTTTCTCCAAATGAGTGGATGGATTAGAATGATTAAGTAAAAGAAACCATAAATATGAATGCATTAGGGAGAGATTACAGTAATGTACATTGTAAAACCTCAATTTAAAACTTGATTAGACAAAACTTATGTGTTGTCTCACTCACTGTGGGACAGCAATTAACTAAGAAGCGGATGGAAATGTCTATTTTATAAAATTCCCTTCTAAAGGAGTGATAGATGCATGGTGGAAGGTTGGAGATAGAGGAGCAGCACACATGAAGAGTTTACCCTGACAGATCACCAGGACTCTTTTCTCATTGCAGTCCTGAGAGATGGAAAGTGCTCCTTGGTCCCAGTGTATGTTGATAGCTATAGTCAAGCCCATTTTCCACTGCTGCAGAGACCCTCCAGTCTATACAGAAGACCCTCTCACTCAGCACCAAGCCCACTGCTCAGCAATCAGGGACACTACAGTTTTCCATGGCCCTGACTCTACCTTGCTCTTCCTGAAGAGCAAGGGACTTATAACGAACACATCATTTGTCACAAATTGCTGCTGTGGAAGTACCTAGCAGATACTTCCTCTGCAGGCTGGAGGCTGCTGAAGGCACACACTATGATTTTTGTCAGTACACTGTCATTAAAAACCTGTGAGGCAATCTGTGTGAGCACTCTCTGTCCATGACTGATCTATGAGTCGTTCATAGGGAATGTGCTAAATCCAATCCCTTTTCATTTCATATATAAGTGTCTACCCATGGCGTGATATGTTCTGACCCTTGACTGCTCAAGCAGGGCTCTTTGGAGCACTTTGCCTGCACCAGACCTTGTTAATACATAGCCCTTTTCTCTTTATTAATCTACAAGATTCACTTAGAACATGATGATTCTGGACTAACTTCTGTCATTAATCTTAATCACTGAAATATCTTAGAGACTTACAAACACATCCTACAAAGGTAATGGAATTGGGCCTGCCTTGAAAGCTAAGCAAATCTTCACAGGAAATGTGAAATCTCAAGTGTCACAAATTTCCGCTCAGATGTGGCTGCAAACCTTCCCTCCAAGGTTCAGCATTCTCCAGAGTATCACACAGATCATGCACCTGCTCTGCTATCCAATAAGCTACACCACAAGGGTTGTGAGTGAGGGAATATTTAAAGATTAGTTACCGGGGAGGTCCCAGACACCATGCTTAGTAAAGAAGGACAAAAATGGATATTGCATCATGTGTTAAAAATAGCTAAAACTTCACCTTCAGAAAATCAAGCTAAGGGAAAACTTTAATAAAGTATATTGATTCTGTCATATATATGCATCTGCCAGTAAATACCACCTCTGTTTTACTTGGTTGGAGACTAAGACATCTCTCTCTCATCCAAAATATAAGGGTAATGGAATGGAAATTAGGAAAGCTCCCCTAATTTAGGCTAGAGCAATTTTTATAATGTGTTCCTTTGCACCTAATGTAGGGAGATATAAAATGCAAGAATAATTGTTTAATTGTAAGAGAGGAGTCCAGACTTAATACCAGACAGGATAATAACTAAATCTCGTAGACACATGTGAATGCAGAAAAGAGATTATATCAGTTATGCATATGAGTAATTTAATAGGGAACAAAATATGTGAGCAAGCAATTATGGGGAAGATGAAAAGTCACATTGCATAAAAGTGCCCAGCATTGCTTTGTGAATTAGCAATGCTGTGTGTCATTCAACTGTCGGAAAGAATCAGGAATGTCACTGTGGCAAATTCTTCATATGGCATTACAGAAGGTTCTGCTGTGCTTGAGATTAATTCAGCTGGCTTCCAGTGAGCATTAGCAATGCAGCAGCAAGAGGTTTGCAGGGAAGAGCCATTCAGAAATTTACATTTAATATGAAATAACTATTCTCGTGCAGAATCCTGGACATGAATTATACCAAACCTTTGTCAGCAAACCTGGATTTGATGGCAAACAATTAACATGAACAGAATTCATACATTCAAAATTCTGTGCTGGTTTTTGGTTTCAATAATCGCTATTCAATGGTAGGAGAAAAATAAATTGGAGAAGTCACACTGCTCAATAGTATGAGAGAAGTAAATGCATTTTCTTCCTGAGACTGTGAAATGCATACAAGTGGGGGCACATATAAAATATGCTAAATTTTTCTACTGAAATCTTTCCTTTATATCATGTAAAGAATGAAATCCAAAAGAATTACTACCGTACTAAACCAGAAAATATTATTAGAATTAATCCCAAATTTGCAAACGTAGAAAAATCTCAGTTGCATTCAACTGTTGACAAAACATGGTGGGGAATTATTAAGGGCGTTTTATTTTTTTTTCAACCATTTCTACTCTAAGCATTTTCAACCATGAATTAAAATGGAAGCTCACAGAAATCCTATAAAAATATTATTAATAAAATTCAATTTCTTTGTGGATGAAGGAATCTGAAATTGAGTGAGACACATATGCTAACAGAGCAAACCTTGACCCAGAAGAATTGAATAACTGTATAAGTATTCTGGGAAACAAGATATTGGAAACATCAGCTGTCAACATTAAGGCATGACTTTTGGCATCATAGTACATCATTATCCTTTGCCTCTGAGACAGTCCAGAAAAGTTATTATTATGATAATGCATTAAAATAAACTGACAAAGATATGTAAAACAGTGGAAAATAGTTTGCAGTGAGTGCGCTCACTTAAAGTTGTTCAGCTGAGGCTGTCCTTGGCAAGGATAAAGGTCAAGGGGCAGTTTAAACACTTCCACTTACTGGGAGTGTTTTCTGCCATGTATAGTCTCACTTCTTACCAAATTTGTGTAGAGGTGGCAGATTTCAGCTGAGGTGATATTCTTTGTCTGGAGCAATTGTCACTGCAGCTATTCCCGATAGCAAGTCAATCAATTTTTTAAATATTAGTGACTTTTTATCCCAAGTTTTTTTGTTGTCTGTCTAGGCACAAGGACAGCAGAATGTTTTTATTTTTATTTGTGCTGTTATCCAGCTAATGCCTATATTCACTTGTAAATGTCAGTCTTGACCAATTCTTTCACTGATGAGACTAATCTAGGATGCAGTCACTAATGAAGATGATCTTGCTGATCTGTGCTGTCTGGTTATTACAGCTCAAAATGCAGTTTTAGTTTTAGAGTTTGTGTTGAGGATAAATCATACAACAGAACAGCAGCTTTTGAGCTATAGTTTTACAAGAGGTTTTTATCTAGCATTTGTTTAAATAGGCGTAATAATTAAAGTAATGGATTCACCAGCACAGTCAGGCAACTTGCTGAGTCTACAAAAATAGAAACTGGGGGGAGGGGGTGTTTAATTAGAGCATGTTTCCTTAAACTCTCCAAGGCAGAATGAGACATTTCCTTAATAACCACCTATATTTTTCATTAAACTTTTCCTAGTGTGTTTTGGGGCTATATGAGGCCTGTGTCCATTCAAAAAATCCTATCTCACCTAAAACTAGTTTCGTTGTAAACTCTCTGAAAAGTACCCATCTTACTGAGCACAGTATCTTTGGTGAAATACAGAAAGGTGCTTGAAATAAATCCATTCTAGCAGCTATGGTTTTGTCGACTAATGAAGAGGATTATGACCATATGGTGCATCCAGATTGTATGTGGAAACAGTATTAATTCCAGAAAATCGATGTTATGCTCCTGATCACAGTAACTGTAAGAAAAGATAATATATACATGCATAAATTTACAGTAGCTGTAGGGAGCGGTTTCCCAGTTGATGAGTAACAGATAAAATGTGCTTATTTCAGTAAGGGGAACATGCACAGTCCTCTTGTCAATCACAAGGGAAATCAGGGTGTTTCTGGCCACTTGCTAATTATGAATCACAAATCAAGCAGAATTATGCCTGGTTTCAAAATTCTGTGGTAGCCATCAAAACTGCTAACTTTTAAAAGTCTCTCTGCTGATTGTTACAAACTTTACTTGGTGTATGCTGGGCTGAATAGGGTGTGGGTAAGACATGCTCCCCTTTTAGAGAGGCAGCAGGTGGGCAAGACCCTTACTCTGATGCTGTGAGGATGGAGACTGCTTGGTGGACACACAAGCAGGGATTGTCAATTTCCTTGACAGAGACACTGTACATACTGAGGAAGACACAGAATTAAGCTTTGTGAAACATTTGTGCCCACAGAAGCACCTCAAATGTGCCTTTTGACCATCATGGATAGGCTTTATCCATCTGCCATAAAGAAAGGGATGGTGACAGTCATGCAGCTGCTTGGCTGTTCACCTGAGCTGTTGGTATCATGCAGACAATTCTGCTGAATACTGAGCAGATTCATTAGCATCAGAATGAACCCTGTGTCCCTAAATGGGAGAGTATTTCCTGGCAATGCTGCTAGCAACATTATTCTAAGTTGGTACATTCATGTCTGCAGGCTGACTTAATGGGGCCAGACACGGAGACAAAAGCTAGCTAATGTTAGAATTAATTTCCCACTATTTTCCTCCTCATGTTGCCAGACAGAAAGCATAGAAGTGGAGTGGAAAGGAAAGGGAGAGTTTGAAGGGACCATCTGGCTCAGAGTCTTGGCCTTCAAAATTGCTTTACAGAAAATACTTAATGCAAAACTAAATGCCTGAAGTTTGTTCCATATTCTCTTACTCATAGCAATTTATTTTAATTTTCTTTTTAAGGCCTACCTCAGTTTCATTTACATTTCCTTTTCTGTACATTTTAACTCTAAAAATACAATGTTTTTGCTAATCCATTCCTTTTCTATATTTTTCCTGTGGAATTATATTTCTTCTTTGCTATTTCATCCTTCTTAGTAAAAACTCAGAGTATTGCACTGCAGACCTAAAGCAATTCTGTCCCTACCTAATGAAAACTCTGAGTTTAATTCCCATCACCTTTGCAAACTAACTTTCTCTGTTTCTTTACATTTACATGTAGAATGCCATACAGTGTTTTCTCCTAATTTTTCTATCTTTCAGTTAAAAAAGTCAAAATCTGTCACATCTACTAAATCCAGGATTATTTTGTATGAGTATTTATTCTATGCTTTTTGCTGCTCATGTAATCCAAATCTAAAATAGCATTACTGTTTCACTGACTATTTGTCAAAATGTTTGCTAAATATAATATCCCAGATGTCTGGGTCTTACCATGTTTGGTATTTTATGTGCTTTGGGGTTTTTTAGTGGGCTTTTTTTATCCTTCCAGCATGTATTTGAGAAGCTGACGTTTACTCCCTCTCTCTCTCTCTCTCTCACTCTTTCTCTTTCTCTCTCTCTCCTCTCCACCATTTCTTTGTATGTATTTCTCTCGTTATTAGCTAGATCCATATCCAGCTCTGGAAAGTCTGTAATACTGTTTTTATTGTCCTTCTTAGGGGTAATCTTTATAAGAAAAGATTTCATTTTATTCTTGCTGCTGCAGTGCAATTCATTCCATCAGCTACTTAATGGGTACACAGCACAACCACCTTCCTCATTTCTCTCTTCTGAATGTATTAATGCTTTCACTCCAGTTAACCCTACCTTTCCTCCATTTTCTCACTTTTCCTGCAGTGTCTGGTTTCACAGCTGTTCCAAGGATTTCAGTCTCCTCACAAGCACAAAACAAACCTTTCATTTCAGAACTGCATACCCAGATCGAATGTGCACATTCTGGTGTATTCCTTAACTTGCAGCTGAAGCTTTGATACAAAGCCATACGACCACAACAAACAGAGTTTCAAGTGGTTGTGGTGTTTTGCAGGGATCAGAGGTTATCTGAGACTCTCAGCTTTCTCTGACAATTACCTGGCTTATACTCTTTTGCAAAAGTAATGTCAAACTTCATGGAAAGGTAGTATACTGGTGTAGGTTTGAACATATTATAATCATCAAGAAGTATCTTATTGCTTTTCAAACTCTTTAATCTTTTTAATCTGTTTTTCTGGACAGGAATAATCCACATTCTTTCATTCTTGGACTAGCTTTCCCTGTCAGATTAAACAGTTTGTTGTCTATGGCAAGAACCCTGCTGCCTACTCTGATGCAAAGAGCAACCAGTGGCCTTTTTCTCCTTAATGTCAGCTTCTTCTTCAGTCCTGAGTCTACCTCGTGCTCTTGCTCCCCATGAGACAGCACTATTTTGGTTCTCTTTCATAACATGCCTCCTTACTCCTCTCAGTAATGAAGATCTAGTGATGCCCTGGTGCTAACAAAAGACACATCTATTTCTCTTGAGTATACTTTCTTTTGTTCATTTTTTTTCTTGCACTGCATCCTGCCTTTGACTATCTCTGCTCTCCAGAGCATTCTCCTACTGCTCCTGGACACTGTCCCTGAAAGATTTTATTATCTCATTGTCTGCTCACTGTAGACTAGTTCTTTGCCTCATCTCTGTTGAAGGCAGAGACCCTGCAGAGAGACCCAGACAAATTAGAGAGCTGGGCAATCACCAGTTGTGGGAATTTTAACAAGGGCAAGTGCCAGACTCTGCACTGGGGCAGGGCAAGTCTGGATGTACAGAGTGGGGAATGAGATGCTGGAGGGCAGTGCCATGGAAAGGAACCTGTGTGTCCTGGTCGATGGCAAGGTGAACATGAGGCAGCAGTGCCCTGGCAGCCAGGAGGGACAGCCCTGTCCTGGGGGCATCAGGCAGAGCATCGCCAGCCGGGCACGGGAGGGATTGTCCTGCTCTGCTCTGACCTGGGACAGCCTCACCTCCAGTGCTGGGGGCAGTCTGGGTGCTGCAATATAAAAGAAGATATTAGAGAGTCCAAAGGAATGCAACAAGAATGGTGAAGGTCCTGGGTGAGAAGCCATACATGGAGTAGCTGAGGTCACTTGGTCTGTTCATCCTGGAAGAGACTGAGGGAAGACCTTATCACAGTCTGCAGGTTCCTCATGAGGGGCAGTGGAGGGCCAGGCACTGATCTCTCCTCTGTGGTGAGCAGCGACAGGACCCAAGTGAACACCATGAAGATTGAGGTTGGATGTCTGACAAGATTTAAGTTGGATATCAGGAAAAGTTTCTTCACCCAGAGGGTGGCTGGGCCCTGGAACAGGCTCCCCAAGGAAGTGGTCACAGAACAAAGACCGACAGAGTTTAAGAAGCATTTGGAAAATGCTCTCAGGTACATGGTGTGATTCTTGGGGATGGTGTTGTGCAAGGCCAGGAGTTGGACTTGATGATCCTTGTGGGTTTCTTTCAACTCAGGATATTCCATGATCCTATGATTCTTCATGTATGATTCTTCATTGTATCAGGCTGCTAACATTTTTCCTTACCAGAATGAGGCTGCTCCAGTGGTTGAGTTCTCTTGCACACAGCCGGGCATTTTCTTCAAAGATGCAAAATGCCAGTGTTCCCCTTTCTTCTAAACAGACTTTCCTTTTGGGTCCTTTTGCATGCTGGGTCCTTTTGCATGCCAGGTCCTTTTGCAAATCATCTCATCTTTCTAGAACATTACTAAAATTTTATTTGAGGTCTATTGTTGCCTTAATTTATACATTCAGAGCCTGAAACCTCTCCAGAAGTTCTGCCAGGAAATATCTTGTATAAAGAACCAGCTCTAAAATGGTTCTAATCTTACAGATCTAACATCCAGCCACCTCCATGGCATATGCCATATTTGATACTTCCTTTGCTAGTGCTATAGCAGCCCTCTCCATCCGTTAACATTTCCTAATATAGTAAAAAACCCCAAATCCCACCTCTCTCTCTGACTCTCCTAACTTATAAACAAACTTATGATTGTTGCCCAGTTGACAGATTTCTCTGCATGCAATTTTTTTAAAGCTTTGTATTGAGTCAGTCCTGCCCTTAAATTGTCTGAGCTATTATGAGCTTTCTATTCCTTGAATTTCTGCAAGCTCAAAAAAGATAAAAAATAAAAAATCACTCACTCTGCCATAATCATCACTAAAATGTCCTAAAAAAGAGAAATTACTTTTAAATCAAATTAAACTGCAACTAAATAAAATCTTCCCCAACAACAAGATTAGAGTTTCTGCCTTAGCTGATAAAATTTGTGACAACTAGCCATGATTTTTTAGAATTAGCAAAACAACTCAGTATTCCAGGCTGAAGAGAACGCACAGAGCAGATTAGCCATTCTTGCAATACAGCACAGTAACAAAAAGTTGAATATGATCTGAACTTAATGCAGAAGTTTTACCTTATGGAACAAAGAAACATTTTATCCTCTGGTTGTGTTAGTACAGTGTTGTGTGTGGTTCTGAAAATGTCATTACTTTATAGCAGGAAACTTTTTTTTTTAAAGAGCAGAAGAAAATTATCCAAAATTAGAAGATTTCACACGCATGAAACATCTTGAATATGTGCTTCCTTACACAATGATGATGACCCATAAAGTTCTACGATAGCAGGTGATGAGTAATACATATCAGTATAAACTGAAGACTGCATCCATTTCACTCTGATAGTAGCTCCATATTATGGGAAGACTAATATAAAAAAATATAAAATAGTATAAATATAAATATAAAAAATAGTAGTCATATTGGCTTAGAGTTTTCATCAGTCTAGTCATCAGATTTAAAGTATTTCTTCAGCCTAACAGTAGGAAAATTGTTCCCTTAAAATCAATACTTCAGTTAGATACTGAATATCAAGCTTTTGTCTTTCAAGATTTAATAGGGAAAACCCACTCATCCCTTTGATCAGTCATGGATAACTAGTCTTTTTTTGTTGAAGTCTTTGAAAATCCATCTGTATAACTTTCATTATGGTGTTAATACCTTCCAGGCTTTAAACAGACTGTGGAAAAAAAAAGAAGGAAGATAACTCTCAGTCCTCAATACCATCAAATGCATTGTACTTTTTAATAATAACTTAAGAAAAATAGTTGGGAGAAATCACAGCCAAATAACATAGCAATAATATATTTTAAAATAATATTAATAATAATAATAATAAGAGAAATATTTGTGATTTTGCAATTTTTGTAGGGTTGTTTTAGAATAATATAGGAGGATCTCTTCTCTGTTGAGAAGATTAGAACTTTAAATGCTCTTCTTACTACAGGGTGGCAACACAGGTGGCTTTGCTGCCTCTAGTTTATTTTTTTTTCATTCTAGCCCATGAGATAGGGAATTTGCTGTTAAATTTTGACCAAAAAAAATTCCCTACTCTTTACCGTAAGATAGTTTGGTTTTTTTCCTAAAGAAAAGAAAACACCCTTTATGGAATAGTCAGCATTTTTAGAACAGCTGAAAATGAAAAAGAACTTCGTAAAGGAGAAGTTAGGCAGCAAAATTCATCACAAAGAAGTTAACATGACCTATCCAGTGCCATTTTTCAAGCATAAGAAATTGCAGAACATGGAGTTTACTGCCGGTGTCTGTCTGCAGCCCTGAGAGACTGTGTATAACACCTGTGAAAAACTGCTTGGTCTGTGGCATTAGTGATATTAAAACCTAAGAATATACTGATGTGCTAGCTAATTAAATTAAGACTAAGTCAGATACATCTGAGAGAATACCAGGAGTTCTCAATGATAGTGTTGATATGTCCTAGATTAAAATGAAGCAAGTGGGGTTAATTCAATCTTACGTGAGTGCAATGATATTCGGACATTTCAGCTCCATGGGTGGAAATCAGTACAGTGACCTGGCAAAAGCAGGACTGCATGAAAATAACACATCTGGAAAACACCCAAGCAGGGAATCTACCTTAAAAATAATAAGCTGACAAAAAGGTGGCTATGAAAAATGTAAGAACTGAAGATCACAGCCTTCAAAGCAAATATTAAAACACAGAAAAAAAGAAACTACCTCAGGAGCAAAAAAAATATTTATTTAAAGGTAACTTTGCACAATACTAGCAACCCCTGATTGTCTTAGACTCACTGCTTTCCTTCTTTGTTTTCATGGGAAATATGTCAATGTGGGAACTAAACTGAAACTTGAGTAAAGACCTTGAGGTATGGCTCCTGGAAAAGACAGTATCAGTGCTAACAGACGTGAGTAAATTATCCACTGCTAAACAGAGATGAAGGATTTTATCTGCTTATTATGGGCAAGTACTGATACATGATTGTGTAATGAAAATGGAAATCGAGTCCCGAGCTCCACTGGCTGGGCTGTGAGGAGGCAAGCTGAGGTGGTGTGAGTTCTCATGCTCGGTGGCAGGCACAAGGTTACACATCTGCTCCCAGCTCTCAACATCTGAGTCAATCAGCTCATCATCCTCCCCCCCTTTAATTCCTCCACTGCATGCCTTGAGACCTGCACACAGTAAAGGAGCAAAGTGTTACCAGCACCAAGAGGTTTGCCACTTGGCCTGAGGTCTGATAATTCAGTTACCCTGGTGTAGTGACCAGATAGCAGTGCTAATTCTGGTGAACCCACTTCAGAATTTCTCAGCAACACAGACAGTCCCCATTTGTGTACTAAAGCAAAGGAAAATGGACGTTTGAGAGGAAATTCATGGCAAAAGGAAATTATTCACATTTAAGTGAGTGCCTGATATAAATAACACATATAGTACTAATGTTGTTATAATCATGACCATCCAAGCAGATAAGACAAGCTAGGTTTACAGAGAGGGGTAATAGCTTTTACTGGACCAGTGAGACCATTGGAATAAAAAAAACAGGGAACTTTTCAAGCTCTTCTTCACTTTGGAATTTGGTAATTGGCATGCAAACTGAACCATTGCAAAGATAATTGCACAAGCTATGTTTGAGAAGTTGGTCTCATCAATCATTAACCAGAGTTACCAAAAATACACGCTCTTCATAGGTAGAAAGAAGGGAAGCTGTAGAGATCTTCTATCACTGCTTAGAAGCTGCTCACACGCTCCAGAAATCCCTAATAACTCAATTGATTTAAACCTCAAATTCAGCTCAACTGAAAGCCTAGTCTTTAAAGCTTAATAACACTAGAAATGTCTATATATTTTTATAAAGTTTCCACGCATGTGAATTACTCAGTCACTTTCTATCATACGAAGAATATTAGGAGGTTATTACTCCACCCAGCTCCCAGTCAGGCATTATCTTTTCTCACTTTCAGCTGGACCAAAGTGTTACTAACATTGAGAAGCAATTGGCCTTCATCAGGTTGGCAGCTGAATGCCAGATCCTAAAAACAGAGCTTGCAGGGATACTAAAAACCAGGATGTGGAACACGAACTGGGGAAGAAGTGTGTGGTTGTGAAATCTCTTTATGGAAGGAATAAAACAGGGCAGTGGGGGAAGATAAAGGAAGTGACTGGAAATGTGGGTTGAGAATACCTGCCCTGTGTAATGGACAGCTATGCTGAGAGGTACCCCAGATCAGAGCAATTGGACAAACACTTGGTTCTGACAGTGGTCTAGGCAGCTGCACGAGACCATGGCTCCCAGGCTAGTAAATCCTGCCAGTCAGCTCACCACTGCCTGCTCCTACTGTGGTCTCCACTATCCAAAATATTACAGTACAGTACAGTCTTCCAGCATTCCAGTATAGGCTTTAAGATATTTGTCTAGAAATGAATATTATAGAGTTAAGCAGGGAGAAAGGGTTGCTTTGGAAATGCAGACTGCTCAGAAGTACGTATATCCTATAGACCATATGATTTCAACAGGAAAAAAAGATAGCTATATTTGTCCTCCTTCCTTTCCATGTTCTTCCCACTTTCTTTGGACCTACATGTCCAAGATGTGTATGGGAAGATGTCCGAGATGTATGAGGAACTTTATGGAGGCTGATATAAAAATCTTTATAATATAAAAATCGGTGCTGCTCCTTTGCAGGGAGGAGGGTGGAATGCTCCTGAGCTAGAGCTGAAACTGAGCATGGTAGAGATGCATCAATGGATACAGCAGAACAATTCTGTTCCTCAGATCTGCTGTGACATTTCACTTCACCATGTAAGAACATAGAAAAGTTTCTCATTGTAAAGTCTCTTTCTCAATGAGCAGAGTGAGATGAAAGCAACACAGGAGAATCTAAGGTTCACAGGGAGGTGTTCTGTGTCTTTTGTAAGGTGTGGAGTGGCTGAGCACTACATGGTGGAGACTCAATTTTCACTCTCCAACTCAGAAAGAACTTTTTATGATCAAAGTGAGGGAACCAAAGTGATGGTGCATGAGTGTTAATTTTCAGCAATATAGGAATAAAAAATAAAAATCCACTCCAATAGATAGCTGTGCTGGAGGGAAAAGTGTTGACTGACTTCTGATCATTTGCTTGTTTTACTCTCTGTGTTGAAAGTATTTTCTTGACCTACTTCAGTGGAAGTACAAACAACTTGGTTTGATCCTTATTTCTATCATTTCCAGTGTCAGTGCAGCCCAATGTTACAATTATCATCAATTGTTAGGGGGGTTTCTTGGCTAAGAAAACTCACTGAAATGTGAAATTTAGGCCTTTATGTTAGACTGAAATTGTGCTAAATTTAGTGAATTAGAGACTGCTTAAAAAGGGTGAATATTTTTACCTACATGATGTTTGTCACAGGAGCAATCTTGGTACAGGCCCAAAATATGAGGGCATTAGTCTCAGGCACATCCATGGAAAACTGAAACCTGCATAATAATATAAAGTGGTAAACTGGCAGGAAGGTTTCATAACCTCTGTTTAGAACACTTCCATATTTCTTCACTCAGAAATGCAATTTGGAAAATTAATAACTTGTAACAAATACTTGCCAAACTGCACCAGGATCTAAACGGCCTGTTGTGCTCTGTACTGGTGAGTCACATGGAGTAACAGCGGCGTGGTGCAAAGTTACTCTAATGAAATGCCTCTAGGAAGACTTTGACATTTTTGGTATGCTTTTCATCTTGCAGAAGCAATAGACAATGGTGCCTACAAATTATTTTTTCACACATTTTTATTGCTACTGTGTCTGCAAATATGTTAATATTTTTAATAACTGTCATTTAATCTTAACTGGTTTACCCATACTGAATGTGCAAAATATTATAACTTTAAGAAGTGCCTGCATCAGGGATTGAGACTGTAAGGACTAGGGCCTTCTGTTGTGCAAATAACCTGTGAAGAATATAATTCCCGGGAGAAGGTTATAGATTAACTCCAGATCAGTTTTTCAATAATGGATACAAAATAAATCCCTTAAAATAAATAAATAAACAGAAAAAGCTCTGCTTGCTCTGCACTTACAGTATGTGTCTGAGTACAACTCTTTCCTAAATTATACTGAAGAAGCACAGATGAGGGAAAGAGGGGAAAACAAATACCTGTGAGTTTCTTTAGACCATGAATACCGTGTGTTTATACCTTACTGGTCAATCTTTAGCAGTTATAAACATGACTAGTTCCACTAAAGTTACTGCTTCTCCTGAAGGCAGTGCAGGTGTGCTGATGGTGTTCCATGGCTCAACAGGATCAATTCACGCTAAGAGCTTGCAGTAATCCACGAGCAATTGCAGCAAAACAGAAAAATTGCGTCGGAAATGAACTCTGGCATTTGCATGGTGCCTGGTACCTCTTTATTGCTATCACTGTGATGGTGTTGAAGGCTTTCAGAATTTCTTACATCTGTCATTCTGAAACAGACTCTCAGCCACAGTTCAGCCATCAGCTGCTTCCCTGACACCACCACCATCTCCTCTCCTGCTGCCTCAAGCCCTCCCAGTGACCCACATGGGTAAGCTTGCTTCTCTGGTTCCTCCAGTATTATATCTAATGACACCACCAGCCTCCTTTTCCACACCGGGAACATGAGGTTCTCCATCTGCACTGCATGGCAAATCTTCTCATCAGCACCACTATCTGCTGACAGAACTGTAATCAGGCTTCTTGTTAAGAGGACAGAGATATTTCCTTAACCTTCAGACTGTGACAGGCTGTGGCTGTCTGTGGGTGCAAAGCACTGTTCACGAAGTTGTGCCTTGGAAATATGAGCACTCAAGGAAGACGCTGGGATCCAAGGGAAAGAAAATGCATTTGGAGGCAGAAGAGTTCAGTTACAGACTTCAGGAGCCATGACCACCACCTAGATGGAAAGCAACTGCACAGGAAGCACGGTGCTGCTTCCCAGAAATGCTATTTTGTCAAAGCAAAAGTGAGTGAATGCAGGTCACTAGCTGAGGAGAAGCACTGGGTTTTTGTTTTCAAAGTTCTTACAAAATCTGACTTCTTACAAAATCTGACTTCTTTAGACACCTCCTTTCATGCCTTCATGCAATCTGACAGAGAGAATCCTCCAGTAAGTAGACTTGCAATCTCTTTTGAATGTGCTTTTATACTTTAAACCAAGACAATGAAAAGAAGAGGATATTTAGGTCCCTGCTCTATTTAGCCTCACATTCTTGTCACTTCTTTGAAATTGGGTATACTTTTTCCAGGTTACCTTTCATCTTCTCTACCACTATAAAATTTCAGTCAAAATAGCTGAAATCACTCAAATGGTTCTGAGATGACAAAAAATTTCTCTAAACAGAGGTAAGAAATCTTAGCTTCTGTATATTTCCATACATCCATCATTTCAATGCATAGAAAACATAATGCAAACTATGACTTTTCGCATGATATATCCTTTTCTCCATTTTGGTTTCAGTCAGTGACCCCTATATTTAAGGACCTTTGTATTTGGCTACCTTGGTGTCTGTAATGGGAAAAGTTCTACAGCACCCCTGAATTGTTTTTCAGTTTTGTCCTTGTGTGGTGTCAGTTCTTTGTTGTTAAACCAGATTTACACAGAGACTGTGACAGTAACAGCAGCAGCCTGTAATCTGTCAAGTCTGTCTGAAATGTCCTTCAGTTGCCTTCGTAAATTTAGCGCATCTGTATGAAGCCCCTTGTGTAAAACGTATGTTCTGGCTTTGATCAAGTCCTCCATATGCTCACAGCAAATTTCAAGACACTTCTGGTAGTGGTATGCAAATGCAGAGACAGATTCAAGGCATTTTGATACATCTCTTTGTGTCTTTTTGCTGCTGCAGTAATTGCTTTAAATTTCTCTTTTTTTTTTTGTGGTATATTGATGATAATGTTAACATGAGAAAAGGTTGTAACTTTCCTGGTTTCTACTTTTCAGACTCTTTTTATGGCATAATCACCAACTGGCCCTCTCATGCTTGTTTTTTTGAAGATTGTTCTATATTCAATTTTTAGTTTTACAGTTGAACATCTCCTTTTCTCAAAAATTTGGTTCAGGGATTTGGAAAAGCAGGTAAGAAAATGGTTCCAAAATGTCCGTCTGTGGCTTTAATTGCTTCCATAACCTATTCTATTTCAAATATTTGAGGAAATGACAGAAGGGAACTACCCAGATTTTGACTTATTTTGAAAGAAATTTATGTACACTGTTTTCCATAAAGCTAAGAAATTTTGGGCTTCTGTCTACCAGAATGACTCCCAGCAAAGCACTATGCTCTCTGCTGGGTTGTCCACCCTTCTAATATCTGACATATATCTTACTTTGAGGGAACACACTTAGCACATTGCTGAATGAGTAGCCACCACCAGGAAGCTGTAAATAAACATAGATACACGGGACAAAACCCATCTTCTTGTCTTCAAGGTTCACCTCTTTAAGCTGCAGTTAGACACAGAACCCATTAATTTTTTGCAAAACACAGCTGGGTAATGTAGCTGTGACATTTCCTTCTTGTATTCTTCCATTGAGGAGTTAAGAACATTCCTCTTGCATGTACCAGGGACTGGTTACACACCAAAGGCTTTGGAAGGTGCAGCTGACAAGAGGGAACTTCCAGCTGCCAAGACAGTGCTTCACTGCCAGGTAAAGGACATCTTTGCACGTACCTTCCATTTTTTCCTGTCAAAGTTCCATTTGTTATAATACATTCACAGTAGCCTGGGGTCTCCTCTGGAGAGGTTCCAGGCCATAATCCCAGTCTCACCTGTGTTTTAAGACCCTGTCTGATAGGTGTACCCCCTAAACCCCCCATGGTTACACATGGAAATTGCGGGAATAAGTACCTTTTGGATTCCATCAGGTTTGACAAGTCTTAGATATGACTTGTGGAAAACTGTGACAAAACCAACCTCCTGCCAATGTCTCAGAGGAAATGCAACAAACCTCACCAACTCATGGACAGAAAATCTACCTTAGGGTGAGCCAGGCACTTTGCTCCCCCATGCTTTTCAGGCAGACAGCTCAGTGTCCCCTTATTGGGGAGTGCTTAAGATTTTATAGCTCTCTGCTAGCAGAATATCAGACACCACGAATTTCTCCAGAAAAAGCAGAAGCTGCACAGGGTATTTCTATGTTTTGCATTTGGGGGAGGATATACTATGCCTGACATGTAGGTAAACTATCTAGATCCATCTTTTTGATCCATTCTGAGCTTTTCACCTGTTCTTCAGTTTTAAGCATATAAGGAACACATATCCTCGTTCTTAGTAGGTAATATTAAGTATGTATGTGTGGTGTTTCTCACCGATCACTGATTACAGTAAAAGGCATTGCAATCGTGCACAGATCCAACACTGAAAATTATCAATAAAACAACCTGTCATGTTTATACTTCATTGGAGCCCTGTATGTTTGCTTATGCCCTGAAATCCCCAGAGCACTTATGATGCCAAGTGAGTCCAGCCAGTTTGAGCACCATTTCGGAAGTCATTTTCCCCTCAGAGGATTACCAGAAAATCCACCACTGTCGGTTTTAGGTTTTAAGGTAGCTAAGACCTCCGTTCATAGCCTGAAATAAAAGTGTAATGTTTTAGTGTCAAAACCACTACAATCTCTCATTTGCTTTCATAACTGGGCAAAGTGACACTTATCTTTCCTCAAAAGTAAAAATGAAACTTAGTGTGTTACAAAATCTTTCCAGGAAGAGGAACAACAGTATTTTATTTTATTTTTTTTAAGTTTTATTGGTAGAGAATGAAACATATAAATGTCTATAAATATCACAGAGGCCGACACATTAAAATTGGAAAGGACATACCAGATCAATTAGTTAATCTGCTTGCAAATGAAGTTCTATTTCACACTGTACAATATAATTTATGCCTTCTAATTCTTATTTATCACAATCATTCAAATGCACAAAAGAAACTAATCACTTTAATGACTGGGAGACCTTTTTGAAGGATGGAATTTTGGGGGAAATTAAATACTATGAAACCTGCAGAAAACAGAACTGTTAAAACTGCATTGGGTGACCACATGGTGATCAGGAGTTACTATATCATGTATCTTTGAAATGGGTATGTTGGTATCTGAAATGTGAATTCCCCAGCTTTTATATATACAAGATTTAAACTGTAAAACTCACAGCAAACTGAGCTCCTCTGCGGATATTGAAGGGTTACAAGCAAATGAAAGTGAAAACACAGTGGATGTTGAAATTACAGTAGCCTAGTAACAAGAGAAATATACTGATGATGGAATGAACCCAGAAATAACTGATGTTAAATTAGCCTGGTAAGTGGGCAATTAGCATGGATGTGGTGCGAACAAATATGCCTCAGGTATTACCATGCTAATTACTCAGAGGCTTCATCACTCAGACCTTCGCTGCCTTTTGTCTTTTCCTGCAGCTCGTAGGTACATGTCACACTGCAGCTAAGTTTTACTGTGGGGAAGGAAAGGGTACAGCAACTTCCATTGATAAGCACCGTGTGACATCCTCAGATTGCTCAGCCCTGCCCTTCCTTCCCTTGGTGCAGTGTATGAGGACAGATAATGCTTTGGATCTATGCAGACAAGGTCTGTCCTCACCTCACCTTGGTGAGGCACCAAGAACGGACAAGGTGAGTCTATAGCCCTGGTGAACATCGGCACATTAAATCTGGTTGATTAAGCTACATCATCCATTCATAAACATCTATTTATTGCAGCAACTATGGTGAAGGCTTAAAAAAAAAAAAAAAAAGAAAAGATAGTCTGATCTGTCAGGACCATTAGACTTCTGAGACATTTTCTGAAGCTGAAGCAGATCATTAATGAGTGGTTTCAAACCACTACAGTAATTTTATCTTTATGGATTTCCATTATTTGAGCAGTGGCAGAAATATATTAATTAATTTTTCACTGATGCATCTAAGTGACCTTTACACATAGGAGACAAATAAAATCAACAGTGAAATCATGGTTTAATTATTTACCTAGCAACAACTTAGAATCAATACGACATCTCTTACTAAGTGTGAGAACTTAATCTCCTCTCTATTCTCTTCCTTTTATGTGGTTATCATGCAATCAGGAGACAAAAGATGATGGGATTTTGCTCACATAATTATAGCTCATCAAAACGGCCTTCATGAACAATTCATTCGTCAGATTTGACCCTTTATCTCTTGGAGAATTATCTGTGAATTGATCATGGCTTTTATTATTTGGTTGATGAAGAGCTTTTTCCAAACACATCTAAGGCCAAATATATTAAGTACTTCTTCAAGTGTTTGTTATTTAGAGTTCTCTGGTTGGATGTCAGCTCTCTAATACAGTATCATTTTTTTTACTGTTTGTATAAATAGACGTCCTTTGCAAAGGGGAGACATACCAAAGAAAATACTAGAGCCCTGAAATCTTCCCAGGGAGAAAAGTGAATATACCATGGAGACTTACTAGGAAATTAAAGGCCTGAACACACAAAATGTAGGTATAATCTGAAATAGAAATAACAACTTTACCATTTTTTATCTGTGTCAGTATATCTCATTGTTGAAACACTGCCCAACCTTCCAGAATTTCAGGACTTTTTTAGAAATTATTCAACATTAAACATCAAGGCTGTTATATGTAGCACTTGATGTCAAGTTCTTAATAGTTTTGACGTAATGTCAGAAAGAAGCACTCTCATGGTTCTCTAGAAAAAAATGAATGTTCAGAGAAAATGCTGCAAATGGTCTAAACACACCATAAACACCACTACAAGTGGCTTTCATGAACTCTTAGAGTGCAAATCTACTTATGCTAGTGCTACAGATTCCACTCCTTCTACCATGCTTAGGTCTGTTGCAGATTTGTGGTTAAAGAGGAAATGTCAGATTTTATGCTTTCATACATATGCACCCATTTAACTTTGTCCTCCAGTGTCCCCCAGACAATTTTTCAGTCATGGCAGAATGGTGATACTGAGTGCTGTGTCTACCTGGGATTTTGACACTTCCTAAGGAAAGGGCAGTGCCCTTCCTCCTCTCCCCCCAGACCTATAAACTCTCTTAAAGTTAGGAATACTTTCTGACTTGTTCAATAAAGTAAGTACTACTGAAATTAAGTACCCTACAAGAGGACTCAATAATAAAGCTGGAATTATAGTCTTATCTCTAGCCAAAGCACTGTAAATTTGGGGAAAGTGTTCTCACATATTGTGCCTTCTCATGTATTATGTGTTCTGTCAGTCAGTCACCGAGCCTCTAAATTGTAAGTTTGCATCATCCCCACCCGTCTGCCAGTGTGCTCTGATTAACTTGGCTCTCAAAGAGAAAATGTGTGTGGAGCCTGTGACAGCCTGAAGAGCTTTTTCCCAAATGTAATCTTCCAACACATTCGCCTAAGCACTTACAAAGTAATGACTGTCCTTTTCGATGGGCTTTTCTGTGGTTTTGTCTCACCACATTCTTGTAGAGACAAATAATACTCAAGATAAAGTGCATGTCACATCCCATCGCTGCTTCCCCTCTCCCCTGCATCAAACAAAATCAAAGTGGTGCAGCCTAACGTGGATGAGTGACACAGATTGAATGATTCATTTCAAATCAAGAGAAAAAAAATAAGAAAGAAAGAAAGTGTTCTGAGAAAGAAAACACACTGTGTATTCTCCTCCGTATTAAACTGTGTCTCCCCAGTCTCAGCAATTTGTGAAGAAACCCTCAGTCTTCTGAGCACAGGGACCAGCCCAGACTGGTTTCTCAGGCTGGACTGGGAGTTCTGGTGGCAACTTTTCTGCAGCACAGATAGTGATAAAGTCTCACTCCTTAACTAACAGATTTCTCCTGTCAGAGGTTGTGACGTGTAGTCCCTTTTCTTGGTCAGAATATTAAAGACATCTCTCTTCTCACCTGCAGCTAAATTTCATTTAAGATATATGAATTTAATATTTTTGAGGTTTCTTTTCTTTCTCCACCCTTTAACTGAGGTCAGCCCTGAAAATTCACAGTAAAGAGGAGATGAAGACAAACACAAATGTGCTCACACATAACCTCACAAAATTAGGTGAGGAGAAATGGCTGGTTTCTGTGAGAACAAAAGATAAACCACATCTCTTAGATAAGGAACGATTCAGGTAGCTGTAAAATAATTATCATAGAGTGGTAGGGTAGTGAGAAGAATGGAGGAAAATGTTATTTGGCAAGAAGACAAACAGTGTAAGCTGACCACTAGAGCAGTGATCTTTCCTCCCACTCTCCTATGCCTCCCACACCCCTTCTAACTCCCTTGGGAAGCACTCTACATCTCCTTCACATTCCCCTTGACTATCCCCAGACATTCTCCCCTGAGTAGCTCTGCTGGGGATATGTGTGTGCCATGTGCCCCCAGACAATCCTGTGTGCAGGGTCGGGGCTGCTGAGCTGGGCTGGAGCAGATCCCTCTCCCACCCTCAGTGAGAGCAGCAGGAGGTGTCTCTCTTCTAAGCAGCCACTCACCTTGAACAGCTTTGCAGGGAATTATCATGTCTGAGACATCTATCTGTCTCTGTGAAATGGAATGATGGATTTGATAAAAACGCTGTCATTACCTGCACTTGAGGAACATGCACTTTTTCCTTAGGAATTCAGACTAAAAAGAGCACCAGTCTCAGAAATTCACCTTTAACATGAGAACTATTCACACAGTCCTAGAGATGTGGCAGCCTACAGTTCTGCAAAAAGTATCATCTTAATGATCGTATCAGCAGAAGACTTTTTTTGATGTGCATTATCATTGTGGTGTTTTTTACCTAGCACTTTTAATTCACACACTCACACACACACACACGCACACTCCCAACAGTTTGTATTTGGGTATTTAAAACAAATCTAAAGCTATGCTGGTGTGCATGAGTGTATTTAGAGGTTCCTGGAGGGGCTCCTCCTGTTTTCTGACCCCTTATTTTCTCTCATTTTAATCCCTCTTGGACTGGAAAACAAAGACAAGAGATTACAGCTCCCGAACGTCACTTCAGGGAGGACAAAAACATAAGCCACGATCTCAAGGAGACTGAGTTCCTATCTGCTCTTTCTATCTGACATGGTTTTTAATACTATTAAGCTTATTTTTCCATCAATACTTCACTGTTGACTTAACTCTCCCCTACACAGTTGTCAGTGCAGACCAAATAACTAATTTCAAATGCCAGTGCAAAGTACATGAGCTTAATCTGTGTTTGTGCATGGTAAAGGTCATATAAATTTAATATTCATATTTTCTCACTTCTAAATACAAGTTCAAGAAAATACAGCACATTGGTACAAGTGTAGGAATGAGGCATAAAGTTTGGAAGGAAAATAACATTCTAATAACTTATATAACCTGTTCAGATACCCAGATCAGGATGACAGCATAAGACAAATAAGCAAATTAATTTCCTAACATAAGAAATCGTCTATATTAAATCAAAACCCAGGTCTGGCTGGTTTGCCACTTGAACAGTAGGTTTATTTTGATGTGTTCTGTGATTTGATCAGACCTTGTACTGCAGGTAATTGAGGACAGGCAAGTGGAGGAAGAGTAAAGGCAGAGTTTTATACCAAGGGATGCAAATTTTGTGTCATGTTCAAAGCAGAAACAGAAGTCAAGGAGCACAACTTCCACCAGCACCCTCAGAGTTAAAAACATGGAGCAAAATTAAGTACTTTCAAACAATAAACCAGTAACCCCAGGCCCATCATCGTCTCTTCAGAAGGTCTGAAACTCTCTCTGTCTCCCTCTGTCCTCAGGCATCAGGAAGAGGCAGTGTTTTCATCCTTTTGTCCCCTCTGCTTTTCTTGCTGGTCCATACAGCCGATCACTGGCACGTCCGACTGCCACACTACACTGACATGGCTCCAGTCTGTCACTTGGGAACTATTTCATTTGGATCCACCTTTGGGGATGATTCCCTGTGGGGAAAATTGTCTGTCTCTTCTTATCTCAGTGAAATGCTGGCATTGGGCAGCATAAAGGGCTGAGGAAGAGTAGGAAAAACCCAGCCAAATATTCAGGAAAAGCTTCATGCTCTCCAGGGAGTCTTGGATAAAGATGGCCAGGTTTGGCTCTGTGTACATTGCTGTGCTAAAAAGACATGTTGTTATTGGGTTTTACTGAAGCTTTCATGAATTTCCATCAGTCAGCAAATACTGATTTTCTTCCCTTCAGTGACTGTCTCTCAAACCTGTGATGATCTGGACTGTTTCTTCTCGTAAGCAAACTTTCTTCAAAGGAAGGTTTCTAGGGGTGTAAATCCACTAAGAGGAGATTAGCTAGGGTCAACTGAGAAATCTCCAGGAAAAACATAAAGACTCTTCTGGATCCACACAAACTCCTTGTCTGTCCCTGGCTGAATTACTATCGTACTCCTCGATAAAGCACTTGAATTAGCAGTTGGCAGCTGGCCAACATGTCTTTCATTCCATCAGAAAGGTGAAAGGCAGGGAATTTGCGAGCTTTTCAGAGCAAGCCAGTGATGAGTTTGCTCAGCAGAGATTGAATTTCTGGTGAACAGCTTGCCACAGCTTTTGTCTGCCAATGCTACCATTTTGTCTATCCATCCTTTGTCCCTCCTGATTTCCGCTCACGCTAACACAGAATGACGGGCTTGCCCATTTAACTCTGCAGGCTAAACTTCAGCTTCATTACTATGTATTAGATCTATTTTCACCCCAATTTAACATTAATAGAGTAATTTGCAGAGTTCTTAACTGAACCACAAATCTCTTAAATCACTATGTTACTTCCTTTGTATGGATTCAGCTTAACATTTAACATTTCTTCTAATTTAGTTTATGCAAATGTCACACTTTTGCTCCTCCTCTTTGCTCCCTACTTGGATCCAGGCTTAGAGGGCACCATAGCTGTATAGCTTTACTGCTGTCTGCTTCCATTAGACTGATCTGAGGAATCAGCTGTGACCACAGCCTACTGCTGTTGGACCAGGTTACAGCCTGTGACAATGAACTTCTAAGCAATAATCCTTTAGAGTAATTTCTTTAGTATTTGCA
This sequence comes from Acanthiza pusilla, assembly GCA_036630365.1. Lineage (NCBI taxonomy): Eukaryota > Metazoa > Chordata > Aves > Passeriformes > Acanthizidae > Acanthiza > Acanthiza pusilla. The sequence goes on from JAXCHO010000098.1 coordinate 8,067,470, forward strand.
GATTAAAGGTCCAATAGGTTCTTTCTCATTCTGGCTCTGAAGGCATTGTCCTTTCCTTCAAGGATGCTACACTTTCTGTCCTTAAATTGTGACTGCACTTAAACAATGTGAGCTTGAGGACCCCATAGCCAGGTGCTTTTAACCTATGCCCACAAGCAGCCTGAAAGTGTTTGCATTGCATTTAGGAACAGTCCAGTTTAAGAAATCTGCTGGTTGTGGCAGACAACATTTTTATACTTGCCTTAACTGGATTGTCTTGTCCTTGTGAACAAAAAGATTTTAAGAAACTCTGTGAGAAGTTGAAAGAAACATACTCTTGGTTCCTTCAGAGCTTTCTGGGTCCTGGACTGAGGCTTTTAAAACAGACTTCATAAACACGAAAGGCTGGTAAGTCTGTGCTTGAGAAAGGGCTCTGAGGAGTGTAACCATACACTGGTGTCCCATAGTTTCAATTTAACAGTGAGTCTTTATTTATTTATTTGCAATGGCATAGTTTTATTGGAAAAAGTAGTTGTTTCTGTTCCTGAACTCTTCAACAACTGAAATGCTGCTAAGGCTTGGATATTTCAAGAGAAGGGGGGGTGGGGGTGTATGTTTGAACTTCAATTATTTCAGGATTTTGCCAGTTATGTGAGCCCTTTTTCTGACAATGTTAATACATGATTCAGTGGTAACATTGCAATGTCTCGTGGCTCTCATAAAAAGTTGAGCCCCCTTGTTTTTGTCAAGAGATACATTACAATTCAACCCCTGCACTGTAGTTCTCAGTTTTTAGGCAGAACAGGTAGGATTGCCTTGCCAGAAGCCAAGGTGAAGGTTTACAGGGATAGACAATCCCATAGTCCTGGCTTTGTCTCTGGTGCCCTATCCATGACTGAATGGGACATAAGACATCACTCAAAGCATTTGGAAATGGCAACAGACATTAGCTTGTCAAGAAGGTTACAATGCCTGAGAGCTTTCTTACACTTTTAAGAAAATAACTTGGCATTCTATTTTAAAAGTATAATAGATAAAAGAGAGCTGCCACAGTAAAAATCTTTTTATGGCAGGTTAGGTGCTTTGGGGGTGAATGTTCCACTCTATTTTTGCCTTTCTGGGTGGAAGTGCCTTAGGATTCAATGTCTCCTGGCAGTCCGTTTGTGAAATTGCATTTCATATGACAGAAAAGGGACTTTTAAAAAAGCTGAGAAAAGGGACATGAAGGGAACAAAACTCTTTCAGAAGATAAAACAGCTTCAGAAGAATTAAAGTTCACACGTTTGCAGCTGGAACCTAGTCTCACAGTGCCTGGTGCTGATGAACTTTGATATCACAAAGCACAACACCCTTCCTTCTGACTGTTTTTAAAAATGTCAACCACCACAAATTGCTAAAGGTGGGAATAGCATTCCTGGAGTGTATTATAGTAATAAGACCCACTGCTGTCATTAAGTGTTTGTATATCTGTTTGCTCTGGTATTCCTCTCTGAAGTCTTTCCTGCTGTGACAGAGAAAAGGCAGGCTAGAGGAATTGATAAAATACTTCCAGAGCCCTGTGACAGACATATACATCTTCTTGTCCTTTCAGTTGGCATTGCTCCTGTTCAATTTACTGGATCTTGTTCTCCAGAAAATGAAGCACTGTTCATTTAATCTTTTATATCACAAACACAAGAAACCTTATTCATATTCTCTTGTACAGGTGGTACAAAGAACCATTTTCATATGCTTTAAACAAAGTGGTATCTGCTTTTATGTATTTCAAATGCAGAGTGATGCTGTACCTGTGAACTTCACCCCGAATTAAAAAAAGCTGAGTACATGCGGTCCCAGAAACCAGCCCCAGGATGACTGGTGCCATTGAGAGGAAGCAGTGTTCTTAGTAGGGAAGAGTATCAAGACTCATGGAGCAGCTCAGTTTGTAAAAGACCTTGAGTGGTCACCTGCTTCCAACCATTCAAGGTAGGTCCCACTTAGAACGTCACCTTCTCTCAAATCCAGTTTCATCACCTAAAACTGTTTCATCTTTACTTTTACCTACAATGGCCAGTGTTTAGGCAGAGCTCAGATTCTTTAAAGGAAATACAACATTTCCTTTGAATAGGCAAGAAAATGTCTGATACTTTCCAAGCACTCAACACTGCAGGCAAAATAGGAATATTGAAAAATGGAAGATAACCTTCATTAGAGACAGTCATTTTATTAATCTGGAAGCTGAGTCATATTAAGAGTCTGCCACTCTCACATGAGCTTGAGTTCTGTTAAAATCTGCTGATAGAAGAGGAATTCTCCTAACTAGACAGCTACAAAGGAGAAAAACCTGAGATGCTATTTTTGCCAACTTGACACACTCTCAAATAAGGTCACTAACTATGTACAGTCTTTACTGAAATGAGCTTGGCAAAAAACAAGGGAGCAGTCACATCACAGTATCTGCAGCACTCCAGCTAGTGGTTAAACTCAGTGTGCAAAGAACACATTTTCTAAACAGAATTAAACTGTTCTGGCAGTTCTGACCTCTAGATAGTCCTCTCTTTTGAAGGGAAATTGAAGTGACTCTTTAAGTATGGGAAGAAGTTTCTCTTGCACCTGGGACTCTGTAATTGTGGTCAAGAGACCACAAGTTGATTCCTCAACACGCTGGGCCTCAGTCTGCAGAAAAAGAGAGGCTGAAGCAAGGCATGAGGCTTAAAGAGTAGGGAAAAGAGAAAGAGGAGAAAAAATAGAGTGCCAAACACAACTAACTGGGCATAATCTTTCTCTTTTTTGTGACTCAAACTTTCCATCCACAAAATGGTGTTAAAGCCACTTTTTGAAAAAAAAACCCGCACAGGGATAGGGGAGAAGGGGGTTTAATGCAATTTTTCAGAAGTCAGTAATGTCAAAGTTCCTTTTTTGATGTGTTCAAGACAGGTGTATTTTATGTGGTAGAACTGAATTCTCTTTTAAAGTTAGTATGCTTCAGGGCACATTATTTCCTTTCCAATCCTTGTTCACAATTCTGTGAGCCCAATGACAACGTAAACACTCAAAACCTGAGGCTGGAAATGTTTCCTGGACAGTAAGGAGTAAAATGAGAGATATTCAGAAAAGTGCAATTATTTAGAGAGGAGAGAAAATCGTCTTTTTTGAACAGCAGCAAAACACCAGCTACCTTCTACTTTCTAAATCCTGTATTTATTTGTTGAAGATAAAATTAGGCAGACTTAGTGAAAAACAATTGCCAGTGTGAAGGGTGTGGGAGAAAAGTTCATCCCCATTTTCTGTAAAAGACAGCACATGAGTAAATAACCCTGGGAATCTTGTGTGTGCACAGTGTGTGAAAGGAACATGGCAAGAGGCAGAGCAATAGGATCAGTCCCGAATCCAACCCTTAGGTGGTCTCCAAGTCCCTTGAGCAGTGATCAAGGTGTGTCATTATCCCATTGGCTTCAGCAAGAAGAATCCCTTGCCCTACAAGCAAGAATTTGAGCATTTTCCTTGGATGGAGCTTACCTGTGTCCCAATGTACATCGATGTCTGCTGAGAGGGCGCAGTGTGAGCTGGGCAGGAGCAACAGCAGGACTGGGAGGAACAGAAGAGGTTATGCGGAGAAAGGCTAAAGTAGAGAGAGGAAAAATAAGGGTATATAGTGAAAAAGAAAGATTACTGTTACACCATATCTCAGTGTTAATTAAAATGCAAATGCACTTTGAATTACAGGTCTATATCCATTTTGGAATACTTCTGTCTCTCTGAACTGCTGGAGACACATTTTTGAGGCTTATGATGTCACCTTTGATAAAACTGTATTTCTGTAATTCATGGTGCTCGTCAAATTGTTATATATAGAAGTGTATGTATTATAAATTATAGCCTGTAATGGGTTTTAAGGCCAGTGACTACACTGAAAAAATATTGAACACATAATTTATTTGATCTGTTTTGTCATTAATATTTGAATAAATTATTCAGTGAAGAGTCATTGACCGGGTTGAGATGGTCAAAACCTAACAGGAATATTTGCTGAATGTATTAAAATGTTCAACAATGGAAAAGGCAAGGTACATAAAAGAACATGTTTGCTTCTTTGGTATTTTCAGTATTAATAATCTCATAGATTAGTGTTTTTCTCAATATTTCTTCAAATTTCAATCCCTGTTTTCTTTCCCGAGACCATTCTGAGTGTAGAGCTGAAATCTTCCATAATTTTTTGCAAGATGCAAGAGATTTGGGCATATATATTTACACTTAGCCATTCCTGATAATGGTTACACTTTGATACTATGCTGTTCAAACCAGAGCCTTCTTAGAAAAAGAAGGAGTTTATACCCTCCTATACTCTGCTACAAAAATATTAATGTACTGAGGATTAAAAAAAAAAATTTGGTGACGTATATGAGAAAATATATAACATCTTCAGAGAAAGAAAATGTCCTTCAGTGGGCACTTCTTTTTGGGGGAAGCCTGAAATTGCAAATTACTGCCACAGTAACCCAGGGAATGCTCCGAAATAGCAGGGAAATTAAAGCAAAGGCATGCAGAAGTTTGTTATTTTGATCGACCTTTACATCTCTTACTTTATCTAAATTGAAGAACAAACACATATGAAATCATTAAAAATTCTCTGTAATATATGGTTTAAGCCCCTCTTGATAGGATAACGTATAAAACAGAGGAGGAAGCAGTAAAAAAAGATTGCTTTTAATCCTGTGGAGTCTTCAGGGGTTACGGCTGGAGTTGGGAGGCTAAGAAAGGCTCAGTTTATGATCTTAGGTCCATGTAGGACCAATAACTAAAGGAAAAGTGCTGGAGGAGCCAAAGAAGACTTTGACTGCAATTAAGGGAATTTACAATCACATTTTAAACTGTTTGGGGCCCAAACCCAGGATGTTGGTGAATATCAATAGGTAATTACCAGCAAGGCTTTGACCACTGCAGTAGTAAGTGATGCTACGAAAAATATATAACAATAAATTCAATTCTCATAGTCTTCATCTTTGTTTGGTTGATCTATTTCTTAGTAAGTTATGTCACTGGAAGGTTTACTTGAGTAAGGCATACCTCAGCATTTAATTGTTTACCCTAAAATTTGGGATAAATTCTGTCCTCTTCCGTTCTGTAGAACACCCATGAACATTAATCAGAGTTACCTTATAAAAGGATCAAAAGCAGCAGCTTTCTCATTACAGACTATAACTCCCTGCTGGCTGATGGAAAAATAGGTTTTTGAAGTGAGCAAGAAGGAGAGAAGCACATGTAAAAGTCAGTAAAATAAAATAAATGGAGTGACCAGATTTGTTGAGGGGAGAGAAAAAGACAAGATTACGGCTAACGTTTAACCTTAATGATATCCAAATTTACAATTCTTTCTGGGGTTCTGATAATCTGAACAAGACACTGCACCTTAATAAACAGTGCTGATGACACATTAATCTATATAGCTTCTCTGAATTTTGTATGTGCAGACAGGTCTGTTAGCAGATGTCACAATAATGATCAATATATTGCATTGGCAATGAGTTTGTCATTGTAGTGTCTAAGAATCACTCAACTGCTATTACAATTACGCTCAAACTGAAGTGCAGATGTGGGGTTGTAACTTATTTCTTGTACATATGTGCATGTTCATTTGACAGTGGCTGCTGTGCTGGTTTAACCCAAGCCAGCAAATAAGGGCTACACAGCCACTCTCTCACTCCCCCTCCATCCCATGGGATGGGAAAGACAACCAGGAAAAAAAGTGAAACTCATGGGTTCAGATAAGAACTGTTTTATCATTGAAACTAAGTAAAATATACTCATAATACTAATAATGTTAATGACAAAAACAACAATAAGAATAAAGAGAAGGGGAGGAAAAAAAAACCCAAGGAAAACAAGTGATGCCTAGTACAATCACTCACCACCTGCTGACTGATGCCCAGCTAGTCCTCAAAGACTGATCAGCATTACCAGACAACTCCCTTCAGTTTGTACTCTGAACAAGGTGGTCCATGCTATGGAATATCCCTCTGGCCAGTTTGGATCAGCTGGCCCGACCATGCTCCATCCTGGCTTTTTGTGCAGCTCCTCCCTGGCAGACCAGGGGAAATTGAATAGTCCTTAATTTAGGGTAAACGCTGCACAGCAGCATCAGTGTTACACACAGCAGGGTGTTATCAACATTATTCTCATGGTGAATCCAAAACACGGTGCTGGACCAGCTGCTAAGAAAACAAATGCTATCCCAGCCAAAACCAGGGCAGTTGCCTAAGAGACAGATAATGTTCTGTCTCCTTATGTGAATTAAATAACTGTGCAGAATTAAATAACTGTAGTTGAATAATAATAATAAATAACTGTAATTGACACCACCTGAAGAACTGAGTTCTGGAAGGTCTGTTTCCCTTTGGTTTATTTTCTGTATTCAAAACCAGGATATTTTATCTTTAGTTGTTTATTTTGTTTATTTTGTTTATTTTACAGCCTGTCAAAATAATTCTTCAGAATGGTAATTCTCCAGATACAATACTCAATATTATTGAGTATTCTTGGTTCTTGTCTTCTCAAAGAAACAAAAACTATTTCTTGAAGCAACTTTTAAAAGTTCTTGAACTGTACTCTTATATGTTTTAGGATATAAAAAGCAAGAATTAAACCCACAAGATATATTGAAAGAATTACACTGGTATGGCATAAATTATTAAGGACAGAGTTTCTGTGTTAGATTTATGCAGCTGAGAAGAGAAAACTTGGAAAAAGCATGTATTGAAATATTCAATATTCTACAAAGTGTAAATTAAAAATGAAAACTACAGCATGGAAAATATTACTTTGAATGTCAATTGCAGCACAAGAATAAAAAGGAGCTGGAGGATGATTGTGTCTTTGTTCTGTGCAGGATTTATTTGCGCAGACTCACCACTAATATCAGTGGAAAGCCTTTGGCTGAAGTGTTATGAACTCTGCTGAAAATGAATGTCAGGAAGAGCAGCACTGCAGGATACCTAGGCACCAACCTGTGGAATACCTTGAATTCCACATAATCATTAGGTATTACTCAAAATCCAAATATATGCTGAGAACCCAGTTAAAACAATTTCATTCTTTCCCATTAGCTTTCTATGAGCTTTAATCTTCCCAGTATAAAATAAATGAGAATACTTTGGGGAAAGCAAATAGTCTTTCAGCGTTGCCAAATGTGTCACAATCAACTTGAGCTGTTACCACAATTTTTAAAATAATTACGTATCTTACAGAATGACATTTACTCTACCTATCTCTCCCTCATCTGAGCCATCAGCTCTCATGAATACCTGCAAAACCTCATGTCCACACCAAAGCACTACGCTGCCCAGATTGGATGACAGTGTTATAACAGTTTGTTTGACATGGTAGTTGTTCTTTATTGTACTGGAGAAGTGAAGATATATAGTAGCTGTCATGGAGTGTATAAATATTTTACAAATAATGATCCAACACATAACGTCCTTATTCAATTATTATTTGAGCAAAATTCTTTTGTTCTCATAAATAAAGCTGGATTTGGCCTCAGAGTACTTATTCTACAGAACTGTTATTAGAAAACAATCACTGCAAATGCAATTATTTTCAGGACAGCACAGCAAAGAATGCCCTATTCCCCAAGCAGAGATCAAACCAAATAATTAGGAAAAAGCCCAAAGAACACTCCAGAATGATTTGGTGAGTAATCAAAAGTAACAGAAAACACAATCTATGTCAGTGTATATTATTCCACTTCAAACACAATGGCAAAATGAAATGCAAAAGTGAAGAAAATGCAGACAGGGACATGTGAGTCATGTCTTATTGTCAGTCTGTATAAGAAATCACTGGTAAAAGGGAGAATATGTAAATACATATCTTTTAAAAGCTGAAAGAATGAAAGGGGAAATGGCATGGCAATCCATGGGCTGTTTCTATCAGCATACAATTTTCATAAATATATGTCTTATGTAATCTGTTTTTGGGGAATTTTCTTTTCCAAGTTTGTTTGTGACAAATGCTTCAATCAATTTATATCAAGCCACAAGGATTCTGTGAACAATTGGTTCTTATTGGAGATCCTTCTGTCATACATACTTGTTCTTAAAAACATTTATTTATTGCAGTATTCTCCCTTGAGTCTCCCCTACCAGTTCATTAAGGGCCAGTCTTAACAAGCAGTCACCATAAAGTTACCATAAATACCTACTTTAAATCTCAGACATGGAAAATGTCTAATGTCTAAGATACTACTGTGTGTGAAACTTAAAAAAGCTACCTGTAGCACAGAGACCTGGCCAAAACACAATTTTGTGATTTGCTGTAAATTCCCTCCCCTTTCATTTGGTTCAAGTCCCAGCTGAACACCTGGAAGGGTGGATAACCACTAAAGCTAAAGGGTTGTGTTTTTACAGAAATTAATTAGAGACCAACAAAGTAGGACTAAGGGAGAAGAGAAAATGTGCCCCTTAGGGCTATGCTGTTCTGGAATAACCTCCTCAGGGTGTGACAGGTTTTTGGGCAGCAGCATCTGCAGGTGCCCTGCGGGGAAAGGGAGGACAGGGACCACGTGGGATGCAGACATTGTGTCCAGCTAGCTCTGACACTGCTTTGAGAGATGCCAGGGCAAGGACATCCCCAAGGCACTGCATTCGCTGGTGACCCACGGCAGAGCAGCAAAGCTGGGAAGAAGCAGAAGTTAGCAGAAAGAAACAAGCACGAATGGAGCAGCAAGCAAAACCACTGTCCATACAATGCAAACAACCTGCACTCCCTACCACTTCACAGAAGGCATTGGGAAAGTCTGAGTGTAACTGCAGAGAAAATAAGGGAATTTGACATGAGGATGGGAATGTTTTGCTGAAGTTGAGGCTGAGGAAAAGAAGCTTTTTGTTTAAATGTTTGACTGTGTTATTTAATTCCTTTTTTTTTTTTTAATGCCAAAACCAGTGATAAAAATGTTGTTTTAATTAAACCAAATAATTGGGTTACTGTATCAAAAAAATTAAACTAAGTACAACTTGCACACGACAAGGCAGTTTTGCCTGCAATGACTCCTGGTAGCAGCAGCAGGACCAGATAACCTGTGCTGTATTTTGTTAATCAAGTATGCACCTACAGCCTGAAAAGCTCATACAGAGAGTGCCTGATGTCACCTGCCAAGCTGAGTCTCATTTGCAGGGTAAGCAAACTTGGGAGTTAATGCTGAGGAATGAGGGCCTAAGACCAGCACAAGGCTGGGTCTCAGTGTGCCAGAAAGGAATAAGTCACTGGGAGGAAAGCCCTCGGAGTTTGGCTTGCTGCCTTTGCTCCTGTTGGAAAACCAAGAGGGTTAACATACAACCATTGCTTCTGGAAGAAGATACTGCAGGAGTAGCATCATTGCCAAATAGTTTAATTCCATTTATTGATGACAGAAATGTATTTGAAACTAAGCTGGCTTTCTAAGCCAGTGACAAAGGTAGAACCATCAGTAGGACTGTGCCCTGTCTGTAAATGACGTGGTTTTCTGTGACAGCAAGACAGCAGACTTGGTGATCCAGGATCTCTCTTCTAATCCTGCTCGTTCTATGTCTGTGAACAGGTTATTTTCATTCCTCTTAGGGTGAATTATCACTCAAAAATAACTGAGTAATAGGACAGAAATCTGCTCCAGGATAAATGTGGATCTTTCTTAAATATCTATTGGGACAAAGAAAAGTCATTCAGCGTAATGCAGATTGCTTCTCCTTAAGGTGCATGGAGACGCAATCACTTTTTTGGAGCTGGGCTCTTGCTGCATTTCTGCATTTTCATGTACCCAGCAAATTCCCCTGGTAAAGCCTGCAGAGAAATTCCTTCTCTGTGTGAATATAAAAGCAAGTTCCAGCCTCCAAGGAAGCAGCCAGCAACATGTCAGAAGCTTACTGACATCAGTGGGAAGGTAGTATGGAAGTGATAAAAATAACCAAATTAGTGTTTAAGGCCACTCTACATGATTTCACCTTACTTTCTTTGAGTGGAAGGTATGAATTTTTCCCAAGCTTCCAGGGAACAGGTAATAGTATCAGCATTTTGACCAAAGGCTCAGTAGACCCATGCGAATCACCCTAGTCTTATCCCAAAGAATAAGTTAGCCAGCTGTTATCAAAGGCTGGACACTGAGAAAGTCAAGAGCACACAAATTTTGGGGACAGTGGAGAAGTGCTTGAAATAACTAGGTTATTTTATGTATTTCTGTAGAAGTGAGAAGTTTGCAGAAGTATGAAACACAGGTCCACTGTTCTGAACTTTATTTGACGGCAGTTTGGATGCCAAAACAAATCTATGCATTCCTGAGTACCTTGGACCTTGGATGTTTTTCAAAACACTTTTCTCCCACAAGCCCCATTCTCACTGCACTATCCTAACTGACAGATTCTACACTTAATATCTGGGGGGAAAACAGGGAAAGTGTTACCAGAAAGAGCTGGAACTGTTTCCATAATGTTGTGAAGGTCCAGACTGCTGACTTCCACCTGCTTCTCTGCATATCTGCCTGATAATTTTGTCTCACTCTTTCTCTCTCATAGCATTCTCTCATCAGCCTGCCTAATTCTAAAATTTCAAATTGACTTCTCATTGTACCACTATATCTGAATTATCACCCCATATTTCTGAACTGCCACTCTAAGTCTGCAAGCACAACCCAGAAGACTGCCTTCCCAAATGAAAACATGCAGCACAGTATTCCTTATAAGAAGTAAATAATAGGGTTTTGGGGTTTAGTCTTGGATACAAGGAGATATTGATATGATCTATTATGACAGAGATTTAATTTTCACTGCTATCAATTAAAAGCACCACTCTTAATAAATCAGGGATGAAGAGTCTTAATAAAGACTAAGATAAAAAAGACTTATCATGTCTTTCATTTTGATGTATGTACTTAATATTCTCTTTCATCACTTCAAGAAGATAGTGATCTTGCCAAAAGCTACAGCAGCAAGAGGGAGTGGGACTGATAAAGGGCCACTGCTCTGCAGCTGAGGAGTTTCTTTAGCTGCAAGATGTTATTAAAACTGTACCTTGAGCTTCTAAAAAAATTTAATCTAGGTGCCTCTTGGGGAGAGGCAGCAAACATTGAGCAGTGGGCTGTTGGGCCTTTTTTGTAACTTCCACAGCATAAAATAAGCAAAACCAATTAGATGTCTCACGCAAAACGTCAGCAGTGATTACTCTGTGGTGAGCTGCGTGGCTGACTTGGCAATGCTGATGGTATGGTGAGAGCCTGGCAGTGCAGAGTCTCAGCTTTAGCTTGAAGGGGAAAAAAACGGTAAAGTAATCAAAAAAGATACCTTTGGGGAGTGGATGGATGGAGAAAATGGATGAGGTTACTGGCTGAAGCCTGACCTGCTTTGGTAATGACCAAGCATCTTTATTATCAAGATGTTTCACATGATCTATTGGGTTCATATTCTGTTCAAGTAAGTAAGTAAATGGAGAAACTCTGAACATTTGATTGGATTGATCTTCATAGCAGGAGCTCTGACTCTTCGACTTAACAGTTTTCTTCTATTAATTGGCTCAAATGTGCTCTATAATAGGATTTATGAAACAATTGCTCTTATGGTGATTATAACTTCACAGTACTGACACTGTAATTGTGATTGAAAATGCACTTTCAAGTCCCTAACTTCAAATACTTTTATCGTGAGGGAAAAGACATCCAGTCTTGTAAAACAAAAATTTAATTTTTATTTACCACTTTTTAAATTTCGCAACTTGACCAGCCTGCTGTCAGGGAGCAGTGAGGGGTGGCTGCTTCTAAAGAACCCTGGAGCTGAGGCTGAAAACCCATCTAGCACAGTTGGAGCTTTCTGCAGTACCCAAGGGATGTGAGCATGGCAGGTTCCAAGAGAGCAGCCAGCTTGGACCAAGAGTTTGGATCATCAGACTGGGTGTGGTGATGAGACAGGCACTGGCTCGAGCTGGGAACTCAGTCAAAAGGCTGAGATCAGGTCTGATGAAAACAGATGGTGTGAGATGGACAGTTATCTCCTAGGCAAGGCCATAGTGACAAGAGTACCCTAGGTCCAGCTGAGAGGTCGGCCCATGGGTCAGAGTCTGGATCAGGAGGGGCCATGGCCAGGCAGAGGAATGGCTGTGCCTGAGCTGGAGACCAGTGCTCCTTTGACACATTCCCTCCTTTGGGGAGGGAATGGATGCTGAGGGCTGAGCAAAACCAGCTCCTGGGCCCAGGGGCAAGGGTGGGGTTGAAAGTCCCCGGTGAGGTTGGTTGGGGCCCAATAAGGCATATTAGCATCCTCAAGGCCCTGACAGACTTTTCACTGTGCCCTCAAGCAAACACCAAAATCAGTATCACAAGCATTGTCTTTCACATTTGTAGTTTTGCAATGTACACCACAACAAACAAAAATAATTTCTTTTAAAAGCCTACTTCCTCTATAAAGAACTTTTCAGTCTGACACACATGTATTTACCTTAATGTGTTTTACTCATATTTATTCATTCATTCTGTAATGTCCTTTATCTATTAACCAATAATGGATAATATATTATAGTATAACTGAGCAGGAATCATCTTCCATTATGATACTTTGACTCAGTAACAACCTAAGACCAGCGCAACTAATAAAGGTATTGACATACACCAATTTATCTACTGCACATCAGTGCACAACTGCACCAATCCGAATGGGAAACTTCAAATCTAGGCATCACAGCAGTAGTAGAGATACCAGACCAGGTCTGAAAGCAAACAGATTGTTTTGGTGAGTTAGAGCTCTGCTACTTCCAGCTGTAGTCTGGAAATCCCTGCACCCTCTATTCCACTGAGACTTGCTTAGACTTAAAACACTAGGAGGGTTTTTTCAGTTTGTTTGATTTTGGTTTGAGTACTGGGTTTCTTTATCCACTGTAAACACAAAAAATGCAATGCTTTTCCAATCAATGTCTTTGGTTACAATGAATTTAAAATTAAGTTGTTTTTTGTAAGAACCTTACCTCAGCTATCTGTGCTATATTTTCTGTAAAAAAACTGTCATCCAGACAGAGTCTGTAGAGCCTTCTATTTACATATAGTGATTACAAGTACAGAAATCCAGATATTTTAATGTATCAGCCATTAATGTATAGGAGGTAGGGCATTATAACCTATGCCATCTCCACAGTTAAAAGATATCACCTGATTTTTGTGAAACACAAAGAAAAAAGATGAAAAATCTGTTTTAGCTTAATGTTAGCAGTGATAAATACTGTCCTTCAGGATGCAACTGAATGTTTATCTTTCAGCCTTTGCTTGAGGCAAGATAATTGGGTGACTCATAGCACTAGGAAGGATGAGTTTGGGATTTGTGGAAATGTTTGATGTTTGATGGGAACTTTTGTCAGTCCAATGCTACAGTCTTCGTCTTTTAACTACATCATGTGCAACCAAGTGCAGCCAATTCAGATAAGCCTGTTGTCATAAGTTTAGGTGTAAATATCTTCAAAATAGAATAGCTGAAAAGTGAAAATTAAAGGCATAAAAGTTGGCCTTCATATACACAAGAGGGCTTGAGTTACAGCTCCTGGAGGAAAAATGGCTCTAAGTCTCAAACTTAGACAGGATTATTTACTGGTTTGTTTTAGTTTCAATTGCAAACATATTTCTTAGGGAAGAGAAAAGTCTAATACATCAGTGATGAACTGCGGCACAGATGCATCTTCTATGCCACTGTGCTCAGTTTTACACCAGGATAACTCCATTTATTAACAGTAAATTTCTTACTGAAAAAGATGGCTAAAGCCCATAAAAATAAATTGCCTAACACTTTCTGTTAAAAAATATTTTGGGGTCATTTTATGGAGAAACTCCTGGTGCTGACATTAGGCAAATCTTTCCAAACCATCCGGGCTCAGGAAACACCCTGTAAAATTATTTTCAGGTTTAGCTGTCACTTAATTTAAAAAAAAAATTTAAAAATAAAAAAAAAAAAATCCAGTTCTCATATTTACATTGTGAGTCCAACTCATGCCAAAGAGTAGATGAACATAAATGTTCCAGTCTCACTGAGGATCCACAAAGCCACCAAACAAAGCTCACCTGAGGTGAGGCAGCAGAGCAGTGCACCAGGCGTGGTCTCAGGGAGCTGAGCAGCCCAACGTGGCACAGAGTGACAGTTCCTCCCTGGGATAGCTCTTTGCATCAGGTGGAAGCAGTTTATTTGGAAAGTTCACGTTCAGACACTGATATGCCCTGATGTGTTGTTAGGCTTCCTGTTGTCTCCCAGTAGAACAGTGGAGGAAATTATGCTCAACTCAAACCCTCACAGCAAAACAACGCCCAAGCTTAAGTTGACGAATCAAAAATTTGGAAACGAGCAAATGACAAACATAATTTTCATGCTGCTTTTACACTTTCTTTGTCTATACTACCATCTTCATTGTTTTGTAACATCCATCTTTCCAAGGACACCTATTTTATTCAACACTCATATCAGGGAATTCATTTGTAATTGTACAGTGAATGTTGTTATTGGGAAGTTTCCTGCGAGCAACATAAAAGGTTTGGGAAAACAAAGAAAGACACTGGTGTTGGAACAGGTGCCCTGATATCAAAGTTATCTGTATTTTCTCCTTGTCTTTGCCATTTGCAGTTTTTTTTAAAAATCTGAAAAAAATCACATCAAAATATGAAGAGCCAGAAAAAGCTCCAGGTTCCTCTGTGGTTATTCTCAGCTCAGGACCTCTAGGAATGACTGGGAACAGAGCTGATCATTTCCTATAGCAGCACACACCTACAGCATGGCTGTTCAGTAGACAGGCACAGATGAGCAGAAGCAGCAAAGGGCTGTCAGAGAGAAGGCTCTGTCATTATTCCACAGGGCAAGGACAATTCTGATGGATGGGAACACACTGTGGGGCACCTTACAAACTGGTCCTTGTACCCCATTTGAATACACTGAGAGGCTTTAGAGAACATTGTGGCTCATTTCTAGCTTGCACAATTGTTTACTACTGGGTGATGAGTAGTGCTAAATGGAAAAGTTTGTATGTCCTTGGACCTCATCCCAAGTGTGAAGCTAAGCCTTGGCTAGGAAAGACACCAAAACCCATGAGCTGGGAGCATTCAGGAGGTCATCGTCATCTGAATGAGTGAAGATAAGACCCTTTAATCTTTGTTTACACATTTATAAGTGTGGATTTTTAATAACACAGCTAATGGCCATGAAACTAGGACATCCATGAATGGACCTTCAAAGGACATGTGGAACAGACAGGACTTTCAAACAGACAAGTCATCCCAGCGTGGGAAGAGGGCAGAGCACACCAGAACAATGAACTGTGGTTGCAGGTAGCGCGTCAGTCTGCTTTATCTTTCCATACTTGATGTTACATAGGAAGAGAGAACCATAAGTGAAAAACATTGGGAGACAGAAGAGAAACAGCAGGTGAAGGAAGTGGAGCACTGATGAAGAACAGAATAGGAAGAAGATGTAAAAGTGACAAAGAATCCATTTGATTTCCCCTCTCTTTTATCAGTCAGAAAAATTCCTGTGTCATTTTCATGTGTAGGTTCTGATTACCTTCTTGTTCGTAATGCTGACTTTGCTCTTGCTTTCCCCACCTTGGAAAAGCAAAAGCCATAGCACTGCTAGAATACATCAAACTGGGCCCAAAGCAAAATCAAAGACCCACCTGGAGCATCAGACTAAAACCATGCCTTTGGCTAGCAAATGCTTAGCCTGAGTGAACCCACTGGATTATTTGTATAAATAAGTGTTTGTCACTGCCCACAAAATTTCACAGCTAAGTCTTTATTGAAAACTACAAATAGAAAAGCAGATTAAAACAAAACAAAACAAAACAAAACAAAAAAAAAGCAAAACCAAACAAAACAACAACCAACAAAAAACCAAACAAACAAACCTGTGTATCTTGTGTAAATTTACATAACTCCACACAGACTTCACTTCCTAGCTGCATTAATTTGCACTAGTTGCAAATCAGCCTGAGACTTTTCTACCTGAAGCTTACAGATGAAAATCCTCATTCTGCATTTCTTGCATTCCTGAAATTCACATTCAGTTAAGAATTTATGAAAGGAAGGCTTAAAGACTAAATTGAACCATTAATTCTCTCTTGTGCTAACAGATCATAGCTGATTAGAGAGAAAGGAAACAAGGAACAAAAGACTATTTTTGTGAAACATAAATTATCTTTGACTATACACTCCTTGGGAGGCGGGAAAGGCCATCATTGATTGTTTGTTAAAGTCATTGGGTGTGGAAAAAAAGACTAATGGCAAAACGTTGTTGTTTTTTCCTATTTTTAAATCATCAATAATACATAACCTGAACAGCAACTCATATATGTCCAAAATCTTCTGTAATTTTTGTGACTGCATTAATTGTCCTGTTAAATGATATTATTTTCTCTTCTGTCCAATTTTTCAGCTAGGGTAGAGTTAATTTCTTCTCACTAGCTGTCACAGTGCTGTGTTTTGGATTTGGAACGAGATTGGTGTTGAGAACACATTGATGTTTTGGGGTTTTTGGTAAGTCTTTTTCATCCTAAGTCAAGGACTTTTCTTCCTTGTCTCATGCTCTGCCACTGAGGAGGGATGCAAAACAAACTGGGACGGAGCATAGCTGAACAGGAGACCCTGACCAAATGGACATTCCAAACCACAGACCATCATGCCCAGGATATGAACTGGGGGGAGTCACCTGGAAGGGGCCAGTTTGTGTTCGGGAAGGGGGGTCTGGCTTTGGTCAGCAGGTGGTGTGCAATTGTATTGTGCAGCACTTGTTTTTTCCCTTTTTATTACCATCATTTTTATTATTTACCATTATTATTATATTTTCCATTCTTTTAAATTATTAAACTGTCCTTATCTCAACATACAGGTTGAACTTTGATTCTCCTCCCAGTTTCAACGGGGGGGGGGGGGGGCGCAACGCAGAAAAGAAAAGGAATAGTGGATGAGCAGCAAAGGGAATATTGTGATGTTTGATCTCCAGCTGAGCTTAAAACCACTGCATCTCCACAAACCTTCCTCAGTAAGAGGCAAACTGCATGTGCCTATGTATGTTTTTCTTATCTTAGCAGTCTTGCTGGAGCTGTATGATTGTCTTACAAAAGAAGTTTGAAAAGCAGTTCAGCAATGGCTAGGAGGAGAAAGTGGAGAAAGGAGATTGAAAAAGGAGAGCTGGAGACTTGTGAATGCATTTTGGTTCTGTTAGAGAAAATGCAACTGAAAATCTACAAAAGATTGCTGAAGAACAAGTGGGATAGGGAACCGCTGGTCATACTTGGGGTAAGGAGGAACTGCTGCTCTCGGTCTGAACATTTTGCTGTGGAATCTATATTTGCTGACCAGTAGGAGAGGGAACAACTCCCTCTCATGTCTTCCTGAGCAAGGCTTTCAGCCTGGCACTGTCAGAAGCGGGGGCAGTGGCAGATGCCACTTTCTGAAGTGAGCTGCCCCCATGAGCTGCAGAGCAAGAGTCAGAAGAAGAGGACAGGTGTTGGGGAAATGGTAAAAAGAGGAGTTTGGCTGTCTGCAGGATCAAAAGAGTGCTGTGACCAGAGGAACAGCTTGCAGGGCCATGGTCCCAGGCCATCTCAGTGCCAGTGTGGAAGGAAAGGCCACATGGCACATATATCTATAGTCAATGCAGTTGTGACACTGCAGTTGTGACACTGTCCAGGTGCCCAAGATGGACACTACTTCTCCTACACCGTCCTTCAGTCCATCCATGCACTCACCATTCATTTTAAACAATTACAGCAGAGATGTTTACACCTAAGCTAGTCAGATGACATGCTTGTAGTCAAAAGAGCAAAAACAGTACAATTATCACAGAATTTATGTGAGCTATTCTAGGCACCTCTAGTATGTATGGTGAATCATACTTTGAAAGTTCCTATTCTTCCTGTTCCTGCCTCTAAAGGAATCTCAGTTTGGTGAAATGCCTCTACGTTTGGCGAAGTGAATCTAAATTTTTCAGCCCATCTCCTTAGTCATTTGGAGTAAAATACACCAGAGATGAGTGTGAAGGAGTAGTTCCATAGTTATCCATTTCAGTCACAGATTGTATCTCCTCAACTTAATCATGTGAGACAGCCCAGTCATTTTGATTATGCTCTTTGCCTGACTGAAATGGCTAAGATTTGTTTGCATGTAACCACAAGCTCTGCAGCTGCAGTTAACAGCTTCAGCACAGATTATACAGGTGCCTGTACCCATTATGAAACGAAAGTTTTTAATCATTTAAGCTATGTTGTTAAAATTGTATCTGAAAAAGTATTAATTAATTACTCTGCATAGGCATGCCACTCATCTGCTCAGAGCCCAATTAAAGTACACAATGGAAGACTATTAATGAACAATGCCTTTAATGCTGAGCAGAGCACTTACGGCTTGATAAATAGTCACATTTTATTGGGCACTCCATTTAAATGCACCGTTTGAATATAGATAACAGCAGAGCCAGTTGACTTGCAGATGTTGCTTTCATTAATGGATTAATGTGATGTGTAATAGATTATACTGATTGCCATTAAATCAAACTTCAATAGATTAGCTGACATATTTAAGAAACGTAGTCATTTTCTATGTAATGATGACAAGATGACTCATCAGTATGACACTTTATAGACAGAAATAACATTTTTGTGCGCTGGCAGACAGTTGGCTCCTGTACCACCTCTACAGCTGGACTTTACTTTGAGGTTTGCAGGTTGATCCTATTTAATCTTGTCCAGTGTAACAGCAGTGACCAGAGGTGAGGGGAACATGGTCTTGGAAGCTTTCTCTCAGTGAGATTTCCTCCACACTACCCTCAGAGGTAGTCACATCCATCTGGCTCTGTGTATAATCACTTGTACCTCCTTGGAGAATTGTAGCTCAAGGCCAAATTCAACACAAGACTGTTTAAATCCTTATTACTGGCATCAGTGCATCATAACAGGAGGCCCAAGAATTTTTCTCTTAAGTTGATGCTGACATACAAATATGAAAGGTAACGTAAAAAAACTAGAAGAGATAACCTGTTTTTAAAAACTTGTTTGTACTGTTTTTTCTGCAGTTTATTTTTCTTTAACTGTCTAGTGCACTTTTTCACCTATTGCCCTTAAGATTTTGGTATGTAAGCTAAGAAATACTCTGTGATTTTTCATATAATCTTGCACTGTGTACTGACTACAGGACAAAGTAGAAGAGTGTATACCATAGGGTCGTTCAAACAATAGATGTCCTTGAAGAAAGTATTTCTCTCTTAAGGGAAATACATGGGTGAGATAAAGCCACATTACAAATAAATATTCATAGTTCCAGCATGTTCCTAGATACAGCCTAATACATTATCTTAGAGGACAAAATCTCCTAAGGTTCGTGGTAGGCATCCTCCGTTATCATCCTGAACATCCATCTCACCACTGCAGCACTGCAAAGATTTTTACTTAATGCACAGCATTATTAGGAGAAAAAGTGCCTGTATAAAAAACATGAACTACCTTCATTTTTCACACTAAAGGATTACCAGTGAGGTCCATTTTAGAAGATGTGAGCTATAACAATTTAAACAAAAAGTACATTTTGAAGGGAGGCAGGAGCCTTTTAAACCTTTACATCTAACAGTTTATGCAATATCTTCAAAAGAAGGAACTATATCTTAAGGGAACCTTGACATTTCACATGTAAGCTTGCAAAAGGAAGGAGATGATAAAGTTATGGCAATTTTCTACAGTCATAACTCTATGAGTTAATTTCATTTTAATCTCAGATTATTTTACATTAGGTACCTGCACATGTATTTATCCAGCTGTGGTATAAATGCACTTGAGGATTTAAAAATAGGTTCATTTTTGGGCCCAACTCAGCCTCCACAGGTATATGCAGAGATAAAGATGCAGCATGGATGAAGTGGTTTTTTCCAGGTGACATAAAATACAACACCTAGTATTTGTATATGGGCAAGGAGTTATATCCCCGCTTAGTAACCATTTCCCATCTTCCCTCAAAGCAAATCTGCATCTCATATTTGTCACCCACTTCATTAAGAGAAGGTTCATAGAACACTGAGCACTCCTGAAAATCCTGCCCCAGAGGAAAAGGTTGTATTGTGGTATCTCAAAGTGAGGGTCACTGGGGATTGCAAATATATAAGGCTAGGTTTATAGCTACCTTTTTTGTGTGTCCTTGCAGATACATTAAAAAAAAAAAAAAAAAAAAAAAAAAAAAAAAAAAAAAAAGCTAGGATCTTCCAGTTTATTTCATTTGTTGAGAAAAATTTAAATGTGACAATGTAATCTCTGAGACTTCCCTTGTTCTATGGAGACAGCACTCTCCATTTCATTTTGGTTAATATTCTCATCAACATGCTTTATGTTCATCAAAGTATCCCAGTGGGCTGGAAACATGTAGCGGATGGCTTGGTAGCCCTCATGTCCTTCACCCCATGCTTGTTGGGATGTTAAATCTTCTTCATATCCCCAGTGCATCAGCCATTAGTTTGGAGGCATATTTTAAAGCTTTTATTCACAGAGGCTTAAATCCTGATCAAAAATTGCCTGAAATCATCAAGGTCTCTGCTGGTTGCTTAGCCCCTTCAGAAGATGCTCTTGTCAGCATGGTCTGACTCATCAGTCTATTCTCACACTGATGGTTTATTAGAACAAAATAAATGAAAGACCCCACGGATCCGGCAAGCCAAGATTTTATAGCCAGCATGTGTTCTGCATGTAGCACTCACTCACAGAAACTGGACAAAAAAATCACTCCTTCCCTTTTTTCTAGGCAAAATGTATTTCTGTGTTATAATTCTGCTTCTTTTTTTCAGTCTCCAGGCTGTCATCTGGTGGCTTAGATTACCAGAAGGACCTTGAGGCAGAAGGTCAGCCAGGGGCACTGCTGGAGACTTCAGCAGCACAACACAGCTGCAAAATCCCCTTCGCTGGCAGCCCCTCAGCTGGCTCGGTCTGCGCAAAGGATGAGCTGTGTGCCAGGGGTGAAAGGATGGACAGGAGGCGTGCTGATTATTCTCTCAGCAGCATCTACTTAGCACATCTTTTATGATGAGCTTGGAAGGCTCTCGTGCTTCACTGAGTCACCCTATCCTGCACAGTCTAACAGAAGAAGCTGAGAGCTGAGTGAATATAACCTACCCTTTCATCTCCACAAGCCTCCAAGGAGTAGCATTTGGAGTCGTGCCCTGGATGAGGCCAGACTCATTGCACAGAAATTGTGTTTATCTTTTAGCTTGGTCAATTTTCCAGTTGGGTGAAATCCACCTAATATAGAGTGTTATAACATTAAAACAGAAGTAAAACAACATTATAAAAATTACTGGTTTTTTGAATTGAGCATATTAATAACAAATACATTGGCAGCCTTGCTCTGTACCAAACCTTTGTTATCAGAAGGGACTAGCACACTCAGCTTTAGCAGAAGGACCCACAGTGTAGAGGTGAAATTAACATCCTTTTACTGAGAGAGGGATCCAAGAGCACGAGAGGAAATGTAGAACACAATCCCACAGTCCAGACTTGGGAGAACTACAGCTGCAACATGAAAAAAAAGGTGGTGAGGTCTGACTGAAGAACTTTGTTATAATCCAGTTTCAAACATATGTCAATTTATTTTCCTAAAACAGAAAAACATTCACCAATAGTGACTAATAGAGATTTTTTGAAATAGAAATAGAAAACAAATGGATTTATTACAGACAGGATTTTTTTACTCAAATTTCTTGTACAGAGTCTTGTGGATTAGAAACAATAAACAAGGCCCTATGCCTTCATATCACTCAAATCCTGGGAAGAAAAAGGTAAGCCACTACAGAATCATCCGTCAAAAATAAAAACCACATTGCAAGGATCTAGTTTCCTAAGAAAAGTGTGTACTTTTCAATGAAAATGTGCTTTTGAAAGGGCAATTTATCAATCAAAAAGCACTCTAAACTGCCTTTGTATTTTTATGCAGAAGAAAGACCATAAACACTTTTTAAAGCCTGGATTAGGTACTTGTGGATACAGTGAAATACACAGAGGAGATGTTGTTGTTTCCTTGCTAATTTTTCAATTCTTATGCAAAGTGCTTTGCTTATGGCAGGATACTTTTTGTATTTTTGGTTCATTAAATTTACCAAAGAGGTGCCACTTTGTATGAGATTCTCTGTATCATTCTGCTGTTGATAAAAAATTTGGTACAATTTATGTAGGGTTTTGTTTGCTTGAAGAGAGAGGGTTTAACAGGATAGACTGTAGCACATATGATCCAAATTTGATTGTAAAGGAATTTTTTTCTTTTCAGGTATCTGCTCCCAAACCTTACATATTTCTGCATGCACTCTTCCACTGTTAGCAACCATCACAAAGCAGTGACACAAAATATCAGGACACACTGTCATACTATATGAGAGGACACAGCATATCAGTGCATATTCTGACAACAGTTATGGATTAGAAATACATTCTAGGAAAATACTAAACAGCCCTATTAGTCTGTGTCTCTTGGCTGATGTGAAATCAGACATGGGCTATGGATCTTTCTATTACACCAGCTGTTTATGTCAAGCTTGGGGCGGTCACAGCAATTAGCATGAGTAATATACATCATCTTTCCAACTCACTTACCATCAACCCTGGCAACCGCACACACAAATGGCATGAAAGACAAAGGCTGCCACAGATGCCTTATAAAAGCCTGGTCTTCCAGTTGAACCCAAACGAATCGTAAGTTCACAAGAAATTCCTTCAACTCTATTCTAGGGAAAGCAGTTTTGATATTCATGGAATCATACAATCTTAGAATAGTTTGGACCTTTGGAAGGGGCTCTTAAATGTCGTCTAGTCCAAATCCCCTGCCATGGACATCTTCAATTTAATCTGGTCAGAGTCCCATCCAACCTGACCTTGAATGTTTTCAGAGTTGGGATATCTGTCATCTCCCTGGGCAGCCTGTCAACTGTTTGTAAAAAGTTTATTCCCTATATGTATTGTGAATACACCATTCTTCAGTTTGAAACAACTACCGCATGTCCTATCACAACCGGCTGTGCTAAAATGCCAAAGTCTTTCTTATAAGACCCTTTTAAGTACTAAAACGCTGCAGGGAGGGCTTTTTGGTAGATTCTCCAGGTTGAACATTCCCATCTCTTGGTCATTTTTCATAGGAAAATACTCTCTGATCTTTTTTGCAGTCCTCCTCTGGACCTCTAGAATTCTTTTGGAGGAAGAATTGAAAAGACAAAGAAAAGTGTCAAATACTGTAAGTGATCTAAGCCTAAGAAAATAACGGACCTCCTTAATGAATCAGGGAGTTTCTATTTCTTTTTTAAAGAAAAATTCAATTCACCCGTATTCTGTATACCAAGGAATAGTCTGCCTGACATGCACAGAGCTGAAGAACTCCTGTATACTGCTATAAATGAAAAGATAAACATATCATCTTCTCAAAGGCACAATGAACAGCTGCGTATTGAGAATATCCATTAAATAGATATCTAAAACAGAATTAATTTTTGTTCATTATAAATTCATAATAGCCAAGTCTGTACTTTTCATGCTGACTCTAGTTTTATGCTGTCAGAGCTTTTTAACTATGCTACATTGCCTCAGCACTTCATTTTACTGCAGACTGATTGTGTTTCTCAAATGGCTCTATAATTCCTCCAAAAATCATCCCATGGTAACAAAATAAATACGTTTTATGGAATTATTTTTTCCCAAAAGTTAAAAAAAATCCTTTGAAGGCAGCTAGCTTTTGAAAGATTTTTTGTGTGTGTGTGTGTGTGTTTGTTCCCCACTGGTTCACTCTACCTTGCCATGGAGGAAAAAAAGCAAAAAATTTTCTTCTAAGCATAGACTGATCAGCCAAAAGAGTTTTGACCTTAAAGTAAATAACTATTCACATCATGAACACGGTTTTAATACATAAAGTCTTCATTTATGAAGATTTCCATGTAAAGAAAAAGAGCTTTAAAGAGCTCCAATAACATTATTTTAATATTGTTTTGTTTTGAGTTTTAGAGTCCCTGTTGGTTGCCTACATTTCCTGTGGAGGACCTTTAGGGATATTCCTGTTCACACATTAGGAAGAATATTTGGGCCTTGAAATGTCCTCTGGGGTGATTCAACAAACATGTTTAAGAGTATCCCGTGCTTGACAAACATTGCAGAAGCCATTACATAGCCCAAACAGCAGCACAGCATAGCCCACACCTGCTCCTTTCCCACCCCACTGCGCTTGTTCACCCATGTTTGGCACATCTCTTCATAAAAAGATTTTATCTGGTATA
Source organism: Acanthiza pusilla (assembly GCA_036630365.1). Lineage (NCBI taxonomy): Eukaryota > Metazoa > Chordata > Aves > Passeriformes > Acanthizidae > Acanthiza > Acanthiza pusilla. Next base: position 8,091,685 of record JAXCHO010000098.1, read on the forward strand.
CCTCACAGTGCAAGTGTCCCAGGGATCTTATCTGATGTCTTTGTCTGGGATGACAGACACTATTTCTGATCCTCCCTGGGAAACAAGGATGTGTCTGTGGTGTCATCTTGTCTCCTGCTGTTCCCCAGGGAGGGACATTAGCTCCTGAGCTCACACCACCTGTGTGAGGTGAGGGGTCCTAATGCCCCCTTCAGCATTTTCTTTCTCTGCACTTAAAGGATGTTCTTGGACCCCCTGGCATTGCCAGAGCCTGGAAGGATTTTCGGGGGAAATTAGGACATTCCAGTGGTCTGAGGTCCACCAGGTAGACCAAGTCCATGTGAGTGGGTTCAGATTTGCCAGCCCCTGCTTTAGCTGCCTAGAAGACACAAACGAGTCTAGTGGGAGCAGCGGGAAATGCTGGCAGGCCAGGGTGTGGCTTTGGTCCCAGCAATTATTTTTATGCTGCAAACCCACACATTCTGTTTGATGCAATGCACTGCCTTACACAAAGCTCCAGGTTGGTCATCACAGGATGTGGGTTACATGGTGACTTGGTTTGAAAGACAGGTGTCTGCTAAGGAAGGTGGGAACCTCCCTTGGAAAAGAGAATGTGAACCTCTCTCCCTCCGAATTACTATAATTTTGGAATCAAGGGCTTTCAGGAAAATATACAGGAAAAGGAATAACAGTTCTTTACTAATATTTAGAACAAGGCAATAATACAGAAACAATGGTTTAAATAGACAAAGTCAGAGTACAACCTGCACCCTGTTAGGGTGGTGCTGGCAGTCCAGTTAAATGACAGCTGCAGTCCCGTTGGAGTGATGGGTGTGGTCTTGTTGAAGTGGTGATCCTGTAGAAAGATCTTGTTGGTCTCCAGAGGTCCCATGGCTCTTGAGCTCTTCTCCTCTGGGAATCCAGTGGAAAAGGTAGCCTGGTGTTCCAGGGTCTCAGTTTATATGCAGGTAGGAATGCTCAGTTCCTCCCCTCTGGGTGGGGCATCTCACAATGGGCTGATGGAATCCTGTGAGATTACCCGGAGACCTTGACGGCCCATGAGCAGAGATAGTCCCGATGGTGTTATCAGGGCGGGGTCATGCTGAATACAAAGAACACTGCCCCACCTGTTTTTACTACCTTATTGAGATGGCAATAGAATACATACTTTTGGTTACACCTTCCATGTAACCTAGGACACATGGCTAAGTTAGGCTGGAATGAAAACACCTGCAGCTGCTCCAGGCACATCAAGGATGCCGTGCCACAGGTACACCCTCGTGCCCAGCACAGCAGGGGGTAAGCACTGTGATGAGGACAGGATTGCTGCAGGATGTTCTGCACTGAGGAAGCTTCACGGAGTCAGTCTTTGGGAGAACCTTAGGCTGGTGTGGACACAGACCCTTGGAGACTCAGCGCACCCTGCAATAAGGATAAGGATGCAGTTATGTTTGCAGGGCCAGAGGCAGCAGCACAGTGTTTATGGCACAAGTCCCAGTGAAAGGAATGGAGTCCCTCCCTTCACTGAGCCAACTGTCTGTGTTCACGCCCTCCTGGGAGCACAGCACATAAGACCTTGCAGAACTGCCCAGTTCCAGCGCCCAGATCCCTGGTCCCAAGCCCAACTGCAGTTAGGATGTAGTTATAGGATGAGTTAAGAGGGTTACAGCTGTAACGTCAAACCTCAATTCAGTGGGAACAATTTTACAGCTCAGTCACTCAGTCAGCGCTTCCTATTGGTTTGTTTTTCTTGCATGGACGTCACAGGCATGAGTCTAAAGTTTTCTGTAGAAAAATTCAGTTTGGAAATAGCTGCAGGGAGGTTTTGGCAGGCATAAATGCATACAGCCTTGCTAACAATTTTTCTTCTGAGCCCCATTGGAGGAAACAAAAGATAATTAAAGGTAGTTAGAGGCTGAAAAATACTGTTTCAGCAAGCAATGTGTAATGACGGCTCAGACGGTTCAGTGATTGAACTGCCTTTGTAAAGATACAGTCTGCCCTCAGGCCTCAATCTTCTGGGTTGAACATATTTGTCAACAGCCTACTAGCACTTTCTAGGTGGCATTTGGCACCACTCAGAATTGGATATAAGAGCCATGTTTGTGGCAATGATATACTGCATTTGTGAAGTCAAATTACTCTTCCAGTGAATTTACAATGATATTGTACTGCACAGACTCTGTGTCATACATATTACCCTGACTTCAGCATATTTAGCAATTCTCTGTGTACATTGCTGTGCTGGATAGGCTTGTCTGATCACAGACATTAATTTTCAATGGTATTTTAGCTTACATATGGGAAGCAGAATCTGGATTCACAAACTCAAAAATTCCATGCATTTAAAAATAAAAGAGAGGGAGAGAGGACTGCCTTTCTGAATGTTTTCTGCTGTCTAGACCATGAATGAAAGTCACCAAAATGCTTTGGGAAGTGCTTTATTATCAACCTTTTGGCCTATGGCATTGCCCAGATAACCTTCAGCTGGACTCGAGAATCTTGTGTAAGACATCTTACTTAATTTGTTTAGATTCAACCAATCCCCTAAGTAGTCTAAGTATTTTTCATGAGATTGCTATAAACCTCCACATTTTCAACAATCATAAGTCTCCTTTGACAGTAGGGAAAGTTGTCATGATACTTGGATATGTCTGTATAATCAGATTTTCATCATCTTTCAGCAAAGACATTTTTTCACTCTTGCAGAAGGTGTGTGTGGTGAAACAGAGAAGTCTGTCTCCAGAACATACAAGACAGCTCCCCATGAAAGATGAGTAGCAGGAAAACATGAAGGAGGCAATGGAGATCCATAAAGCACTTTCTAGAATAATTACTAGTAATCCTTGATTACACTGCTGGGAAGTTCAAGGTGAAGTGAAGGGTCACTGTTGCAAAACTGAAGAAGCCAGGGAGTGCGGAGGGTGGGTTTCCCACCCCCGCAGCAGCATCCAGGGATGTGAAGGGTTAACACGGATCCGCCCCTATGCGGCTCCTGCCTCCCAGCCTGGCTCTGCCTGCTGTGGGAGGATCTTGGGGGAGATGCCTTTGGGCCCGCCCCTGGATCGAGGGACAAGGCGTGCCCAGGGCTCAGGATCCGCCCAGCTTCCAGCAATTTCTCTACCGGTATGCACCTGATTGGTGTATTCGAACTGTACTCCTCCCTCCTCTGTAACCATTGGTTTATGTATCCCTGCACTGCCCTCTCCCTCTTCCCTCATTGGGCTATCCGTCCTATACTTAACCGGGCGCCTCCAGGCACTCGGCGCCATGTTGTCCTCATGACACCTAGGGACAACTGGTCCTCCTTCCCCTGCTCTCCCTTCCCGAATACCCAAGCCCTGCTACCCTGAATAAAGGAGAGCTCAGGGAGGAGTCCTCCTCCCACCACCCACAACCATCGTTGTCCTCGTTTATATCGCTTACAACAAGGGAGAGCAAGCAGATTTATGCACCGCTGAATTTGCTAAAGGAATTAAATGCAAATATGGATATTTTCCCCCACCCTGTATTTATAGAATCAAATAGAAATCAAACTGGCAGTTACTTCTTGCTATTCTGCTTCTTGCTTTTTATCTGCTGCATGTTTTTTTAAACTGTATTGAACAGGGGGCATAAACATAGTGACCACCAAGTAGGCATCACTCCCTTGTTTCCACCTCATGTTCTCTTTGAATGGGTTTTCCTCTGGACTGCTCTCTTTTCATCTTAAAGTGAGTGCACACACATGAGTAAGAGCAAGAAGTTTAAAAAAGGCAGCTTAATGTGGCCAATGATCAGTATTCAAGACTATCAAACATGGTCTGTAAGAATGCCAATGAGATGTAAATACATCAATAAAAGAGATGTAAATACATCTGCCTGACCTCTAGTCCCATGATTCCGTAGAAGGAAGAAGGTGGTTGCTGTAACTGTGAGGATTTCACAAAGAGATTCCTTTCCATCTGACTTTATGTGTTTGCTCATGTAAGTGAAACTTCTTTCAGATGTTCCACAGCATCAGGGAAGAGAGGAAAGTTGGGGACAATAAGTTAAATCTTCATCTTCAGCAAGTGTGAATGGTAACTGTGTAGTTTAAGGAAGGAAATCAGGGTCAGAATGGGCTGCACAATTAAGCCTGTCCAGGTGTCAGCATCTGAAGTGACTCACCTGTTTTTCCCACTTCTACACTCAGATGCAATAAGCTGTAAAATGCAGTCCATTATGTCAGGAGAAGATTGTCAGATTCCTGACTTAAATATATGTGGCTTCAGTTCTGCATAGCTCTGAGACAGATCCATTCCCCTCTCTACATGTAGCAGATAAAAGTGGGTGAAAATTACATACCAGCAGGACGTTGGGAGGAGATATAAGAGGAAAATAATCTAATGGAAAGTGAATGATTAAAAGACCTTGCTTAAGAGTACACTTCCTTAAATTTGCTGGTCAGAGACCAAACTCCCCCCTCTCTCTCTGGTTTATGATTTATTGCACTCTTATTCCTGATCTGATAGTATCTATCAGCCTGGGCCAAATTCTGACTTCAGCAATCCAGGTGAAAATTTAGAGCCTCCTGAAGTACTTTTGCAAATAGTAAGGGATTTCTTGTGTATGTATAGGGGTGCAAATTGAATACAGTTCTGGTCAGTATCTATACCTGACATCCACCTGTTCTAGGAACTCAAACTACAAGTGCTGGTCTAGAAGCCATCCAGTTTCATTATTAGCATTGTTTTAATTGGACCCAAAATATTCTGGGTGCTTTTTAGACCAGCAGAACACATAGAGTTCCTTCTACAGAATGTACAGTGTAAAGTGAAAAAAACAAAGGGTGATGGAAAGAGACATAACACATAATCCAGGGGATGTTGGTAGTAAGGTGAGCTTTGTCAGAGATGTATTTTCCTATTCTAATTATCATTTTAAAGCTCATTTTCCTAAGGAATTGGAGCAATGTAAGTATTCATTGAGTTAGGGGTCAGTTATACAAGGAAAATGCTGAGAGCTCTTTTGTCTTTGTTCCTACCTTGCTGGGCATGAGGGATTCCAGTCAGGAGTGTACCCTGTGTAGTTTCACTAGGGTCTTTAAAGGGCTGAGTTCATGTTGCAACCTTGGTATTATTTAATTAAAAAGTCAATCAACCATGAGACGTACACTCATTGGAAAGCAGGCCTCATTAATTCTGAAACTGATATTCATAAACAAATTGATCTTCCCTCTCTGGTTTTCTTTCCGTGGATCAGTTCTCACACCCTTCTGACCATCCACACCAATAAATCATCTTTGCACAGAGCGTAAATCAGCTTTACATCCTCCCTCCTGAATGTAACAGATTTGAGCCTTAGGTTGAAAAACGCTTTTGGATCTGGTTAGTCAAAAGTCCAAACTATGGGTTTGAGCACTGTAATGAAAAGGCCTGTCCCAACACCTCCCCCTCGCCATCCTGACTGCTGTTAATGCAGAACTGACATGCACTGGGGCAGTTTGTTCTCTCCTTTTGCATAATGAGAGTTATGCCTTGCCCCAGCATTATAAATAGCTCTCCTTGTGCAAATTTCCTTGTGATAAGCAGGCCTTAAAGATCAAGACAAGCAATGACTAGACTTCATTCCAAACGCCATGAGAACTGGCAGGGTCCACCACGCTGGACAGTTCTGTGTCAAGGAAAGGGATTTTTTCCTGATTATATGTCATTACTGTTTTACGGCAAGTTTTGCTGCAGCCAAAGATGCGATCTCAGCATAACTTAAGTATATTCATGTCTAGTTCATACCAGAAAAGTTGGCAGTGTTGCAAGGACTTCTGCAATTTGTGGATTAGTGTAGGCTGTAAGTAGACTTAGGACTGGAGGAAAGTACTTGGAAAGCTAATATCAATATTCAACTGCATTTGGTAAAGACAGCTTGGGTGTTTACAAAACCTTCCGTCATGTGTTTCACTGCAACATAGAAAGATTTTTGCATCCCTGAGGAGGAAAGTGCTCAAAGAGTCTCCGCACAGTAAATGAAAAGTACATTTGAATAATTCTGTTGTTCTGATGTTGATCAAATAGTTCTAGCAGAAGCAATTCCAGCATATATCCCTTCATGCTATGAAAACATGTATTGCCAGATCTCAGCCATTAAGGTATAAAAGTTTGAGGGGATTTTTGGCCAGAATATACACCCGGCTAGATTAAAGTTGAATAGTACTTTTGATCCTTTTTCAAGCAGCATTTTGCATATCTGTGTTCCACTACCAATCTGTCAGATGGTTTTCCAATATTAAAATTTTCTTGGCATAGCAGCGGTCCATAAACTACATCTCTCTGTAGAACATAGTTTTAATTGGTTAATATATCATTCAAGTCTTCTTAAGGTAATAGTTAACACTTGTACAAAAAAGGAGGATTCAGTATAAGGTGCTGAGGAGAAAGTCCACCCCAGATGGCATTAAAATGATTAACTAAGATTTTGTTCTTCTGCTGCTCCAGAATGACTCATTGCTCTCCCCCGCTTTGTTCCTGTCGTGTCTGGGTGACATTTTCTGCTGTCTGCTTTACTTTCAGCCACATACTAGTTCCTGGGACAATTCTTTCCCACCTGACTTTCCTACTGTATATACATCTGGGAAACAAAGGCACATCAGATTTTGTTTATAAAGAGCCCTGTCATTCAAGGTTTTTCATCATGCTCCTTGGAACATGGCTATTTCTAGTCATCTTGAATGGAATGCAGGGATCACATCACCTGGAGATAGTGAGAAGGGAATAAAGTTATCACAATACAGTTGAAAACAAATTTGCAGTAATTGGGAGTACAGACTTTCTTCTTGGCTTCTCTGAGAAGACCACCTTACTTTCTCCTGGCACTTCAAGCACTGGAATACATTACAAGGATGGAAGGGGAACCCTGAATCTTTGCGCTAGTGTCTGAACAGTGCTCCTAAAATAGCTTTCTTCCTCACACTGCCTTAAATGCACAGCTAAGGTTCAGGGCAGAGCAAGAGTTTGCACTGGTCCACTTTGCAAGTAAATGCGGGAACTGAGAGAGAGGTGCTGAGGCATGGACTAAAGCAAGGACTCACCAGCTCTAGAACAGATTTATTTTGTTCTCAAGACCTACTGAGCAATTCCATACAGAAGATTAGTTGAGGTCCTCCAGATAAGAAGTTTAAGTAAAAAGAAGAGTAGGTGGAATGAAAATTTTGTAAGAAGGAGCAGATTTATTTTGGCTGATCTGTATTTGTGGGCTGTTTGAAGAAGAAAGATGGGAATGTGGAGGAGGTGGCTGGGATGGTGAGCAAAGGGTGCTTGCATAGGAGAATTCTGGTGTTTTTAGAAGACCATCTTTACGCCAAACCCTCATCTAAAAATTGCAAACATTATTAATTACTTTCTACGTCTCAAAGGGCTGCGGTAGATTAAAGTTAGCTGAATGACAGCTGCCCCTCTAGCCATTTTCCCACTCACACTTCTCACAAGACAGAGGTAGAAAATACAATAAAAAAGAAAAAATCATGGGTTGGGGTAAAGACAAGGATATCACTCACCTTGGCAAAGAGACTTGATTTGGGGAAATCAATTTCATTTCATGCCAATTGCTAACAGAATAGGACAGAGAGAAATAAAACAAAGCAAAACCAAAACTAGAAACAATTCCCCCCCCCGCCTCCAATTCTTCCCAGCCTCACATTCCTGACTCTTCTCTCTCCTCCCCTTAGCAGACCAGAAGAATAGGGAATTGTGGTTATGGTCAGTTCATAACTCTTTGTGTATGGCAGTCCTTCCTCCTCATGCTCTTCCCCTGCTCCCACATGGAGTGCCTCCGCAGGATACAGTTCTTTACAACTTCCTCCCATATGGGCCCTTCCCACAGGATGCAGTTCTCAAAGAATTGCTCCAGTGTGGGTCCTTTTCAAACGGGTAGAGTCCTTCAGGAACTGCCCCTGGTCCCCTGGTCAGAGGTCCTGGCTGCAAACCTTCTCCTACGCGGAGTTCTATCCGTGGGCTACAGCTCCAGCATGGCCTCTCTGCAGGTTTCAGCTTTCCTCAAGGCATCTCCGCCTGCTCTGCCCTGAGGTCCTGCACGGTTACTGATGGGCTCAGCTCTGGGCAGTGGCCAGTTTGTCTTGGAGCTCTCTGGAACTGGCACAATGTGACATGGAGCAGTACCTGCTGTCTTTTCACAGAAACCACCTTGCAGCCCTCCCACCGCCCGAACTTTTCAATACAAAAGGACAGCACTTCTTGTCACTCTGAAACAATTTAATGAGTTTAATCTCTTCAGTTCTAATTATGCCAGTGCAAGTGCTTTCAGCTGCTAAAGAAAGAGGATTCTGCTGCACTGCCCTTACAAGAGGGGAAGTCAAAAAGGAAAAGCTCTGCCTGTTGCAGGCTGGTGAGAAGAGGTAGAGAGGGTCCTCAGTGTTGGCTTGGACAGATGTTTCCATGATGGGACTGGAGTGTCGGCTGAGAGGCAGCTTGAAGAGGGCAAGCATCCAGGCTGAAAGCAGGTAAGCAGCTCCATCTGTCAAGGGAGACAAAGGAGCAAACCCCTTCCACCTCCGGTACCTGAGAGAAAATCTCTGAGTGATGTGCCAGGAGCCTGGGAGTGGTCCCAGTCACTGCTGCCATGTGTGCATCCTCATGAGCAGTGCAGGGGCACCTCAGCATGGCCTCCTGCAGTGTATTTTCAACACACACACAAATATATATCCATACACATGTGAACGCTTGAGTATATATGTATACTTTTATCCTGAGACAGAAAAACTGAAGCTGTCTTATGCCAATCCATGTCCCAACACATCTGTGCTGGCAAACTGCCAACTTCCCTGTTGCTGAAGGTAACTGGATTACTGCTCAGTGGAGAGACTGATGGTAAAGGTAGTGGCAAGAGGTGACTAGGAGAAAATAGCTGTTTGCTGCCATCAAGAACAATGTGGATGACACCTGTAATGTCATCCATTGCCTCATAAAAACAGACAGCATCAAAAAACACATGATCTATATAGACAGACTTCTTGGGCTCACCTCTGACCACTCAGGGCAACTTGAGAAAAAAATTAGAAGCTGAAGTGTCAATAACAAGGCTCACTGCTTTGCAGGGTGAGTCACTCAGCAGGAAGCAGTTACCAGCTGATTTTAAGTGGGTGTCTGCTGCTTTCTTAAATGACCAAATATATGGAATCATTTTATGCAAGAGTGCAATCCACACATCAAGAAAAACTTTGCTTTTTCTTCTGTTTGTTTCAGAACAGCAGAAAATACCAAATATCTTTACCCTACTGACAATACCAAGTACAGAAAGAATTCTGTCTTAGCCATAATGGTGAGCCTGTAGTGTTTAAAAGAAATAACAGAAAACTCATATCTCACTGTTTGCACGATATAGCTTTTATACTCCCAAAGCTTAGCTTGACCGAATAAAATGAAATGGATTGCTTTGAACTGCACAACTCTCTTGAAGTAAGCTTTTTGAAGTTTAAGTATATGGGTGTTCTTAAAATGTTGTTAGTTAAAATGCATGGGTGCATGTAGCACATCATTAAAGCCACTATGAGATCCATAAAAGTGTATGTTTGGAAAGGTAAATTGGCCTCTTGGTTTCAGGTGGACAAGTACCTTCCATGGCCTAAGGTACTGCACAGGAAGAGTTGCTGGTTTCCAGGAAACTCCTGTTTATTCTAAGCCTTGATTTAAATCCACCTATAAAATATTACTGTAGCTGTCACCCACAGGAAACAACCAACCAGAGTGGTCCAGTGACTGCATTTTAAAAGTATCTACCTCCTCATACAGGGGAGATGAATGCATTCAACTCAGTCATCCCATTCCACTGATTCAAAAGACATGTTTCCAGTTAGATAGTTATTTCCAGTGATAGCAATGGCAGACTGAAAGAGAAAGATATTTTAGCAGGAAGGGGTCTCTTTTAATTAAAATCTCTCTGACAAACTAAGGGACAAGATTTTTATTTATATTAGGAGTCTATGGATAAACAGCATTCAAGGAATGGCTATTATCTCTGGAGGAGCAGCAAAAGTTTCTACAAAAATCAGAGGGTGGACAAGAATACAGGCAACTGACTGAAGAGCCAGTTTTGCTGTGTGTACTAGGAAATGCTGAATGCTTTAAACTTGGTACACTGATATATGGTGCTTATGGGTTCTCTCCATTCCGAGTTCCAGACTTCATGGTTACCTTGATAATTTATTTGATGGACTGAGGGCCTATAATGTCTACCTGCAACAAATTTCTTTAAAAAGTCACAGGGAAGGAGGAGAAAATTGGTATTAAAATCTGTTACTTTTGTCAGGGTTAAGTTTTGACTGTAAAATCCCCTTAGAGAATGCTATAATTTTTTTTCAGTCTTTCCATAAACTATGAGTTTTAAAATGTGATTATGTCAAATTTTGCTAGCTGTTTTCTACCAAAGGAATGAACTTACTGAATACTGAATCTCTCAGGATTCTCTGAATGTCTTGTTTCACAATATGTCTTATGTATATGCAGGGCTCAGTCCAAATCATAAAATTAAATACTTGTAGTAAAAAGGTTTTGCAAAGCACCTTCTAAGAATTATTTTTAGGCCTTAGATTCAGTAAAATAAATGCAAAATCTCAACGAAATCAGTTTTTTCTCTATCTCATCTAAAGGTATTCCAACCTGACTGCCAGGGGTAGGTGGTGGAAAGATGAGTTACAAAAGAAAATCAGGTGGGTTAAAAAGACCTATGAAGAGTTTCAAGGCCAACTTACCATCAGAATATCTACCTTAGTCCCCCAAATATGAAATATTATATGATTTACAGGTGTTGGTGTGCTTAATGTTATTTCATCTGTAGAAAATATTCAGAGGAATGAAATACCCATAAGCAGTGAGATCACATCCCTCAGGAGGCTTTGGTTTCTTAACTCCAGCTATGCACTAAAAATCTCAGCTTGACCAGTACAGAAAGCACTGGTTTTCTTCTGAACCAATTTGGCAGCCCACCTTCCACTGCCCACTGCCCATTCACTTTGGCTGACTTCGAGAGTCTCACCCAATAAAGTCCTGGTAATGGGACCTAACAGTGCCAATACTAACATCCATTTTTAATAAGTCCAGCTTAACTCCTTGTCATAGTAGAAAAGTGCAAGAATTTCTTCTCCTGTTTTCCTCCTTCCAATGGAAATAAAAAATACACTCATGCTTCATAATTAGCCAGAGCATCAACTATTTACAGTTTGAAAAATTTTTCTTTTAGCAGAAAGTAGAGGTGGGAATAAGAAAATTGTCTTTCTTTGGTATGTAGGTTATACAAAACTGCTGCATTTCAGCTTGCATTTATATTTTTCTCAAACTCCAATGATACCCCTTTGGTATTGTGTTCCTGCACTTAATGTCATCCAGACATCCAGAAATTACTCTAAAAGACTTTTTATTTTCCTTTTTTTTTTTTTTAATTTTTTAAATAAAATAAAGCTTTCCACTCTTCTCAGTCTCTTCTGACATAGGACTTGCTCTGGGTAGCTGAAGCCACTACATCAAGACAGTTTTCTTTTTAATGGTATGGTAGGACTTCCCTTGGGGTAGGGACATTAACAGTCCAATCTTTCATGGACCTTTCCAAGTTTATCTTCTGTTACACAGAGAATACTTTATGCCACTATAGCATGAGGAAAGCAAAGACACTTTGATTTATGTTTCAAATCTGCAAGGTGTTGGTGTATGTGAAAACTTCTCTCTCCTTTTCCTAACTATATCAAATTGTCAAAAAAAAAGTCATCTTCCCTTTCTTCATCATGATAAAACCTGAATTTTATCAGAGTACCAAAAATAACTTGCAAAATTACTTGCAGAAATATCACTTTTTTTTTTTTTTGCAGGGATTTCACATGAGCGGGAGTGAAAATTCTCACTGCAGATATCTCTATAATGCTGTAGGTAAAACTCAAGCATGGTGGCTGTCGTGGTTTAGGAATGGTATTCCTCAATTTAACAGTCCCACTAGACAGAAAACCACAAGCCACTCCCCTCCCCCATTCCAGTGGGAGACAAAAGAAACTGGTCTTGGTAGACCTAATGATTAATTAAATTTATACCAAAGAATTGAAAGAATCTGCAGAATAGCCATATGGAAATTTTGGCATTTTCTATCACGGAAAGCCTCTTCATATTCAGAGTCTTTTCTTTATGTTTAGAAGCACTTTCCTAAGGTAAAACCTTAATGAGAGTTATGGAAATTGCTTTCAAATTTATGAAAATCAATTCATAATTTGGGGTTCCTTTCAGGTTTCTCACACTAAATCACAGCAAGGATGTGATTATGTATTCCAAAGGATGGGTTAAATTTTTAAAAAACATGACTCTAATAAATGTCTTAGGACTCTAGACAATGAATAGAATGGATTACAATTAGCAGGGAACCTCACTGCTGGAAGACTCATATTTGTGCTAAACTCTTGGGAGGGTGTCAGGAGTACTAAGCCTATTGATTGAGAAAATATACATATGCTATGCATTCAACACCAACAGGAAAGTAGGGATGGATTCCCAGAGATGTCATTTGGTTGTTTTCAAAAGCTATTGTAGCTCAGAGCAAGTAATAGCCTCAGGTTTATTGTCTCTTGGCGTGGTGCTACAAGAGATTAATGCAGAAGCAAGAGACATTACTGTCTATCCCACAGAGGTGCTATGTAATAACACTGTAAATCTATTCAATTATCCTATGACTTTACCCCTAAAAATATAGTCCTCATTTCACAGCTAAATTTCCAACATGTGGAATACCTTGTTTTATATTCCTCAGTAGGGTAAAAATGGAACATTTTTTTTTGTGACTGGCTAAAACAGAAACCTGTGTCTTTGACAACAAAAGGGGATGTTCACACGCCCTACATCACTTTAATTCAGTTTAAAATACATGGGAGATGACTGAAATAAACAGATTTACACTATATATATATTTCATATAGGTGAGTGCCTCCTGTAATAGAAGAAAGTAAATGCCACTATTAATATCTTGGTGATGATGTGAACTGAGAGTTCATTACAAGCCTCTAGTATGAAAGTAAATTTCTCTAGCTTGTCCGCAAAGGGGACTTTGGGATATCTACCTCATGCATAATTCATTGGAAAGCAACTAAAGTCACATATATGAAGGAACACGGTCACTAGAGATGCTGTCTTGTGCAATAAAGGATCATCCGTTGAGCAGCTATCACTTATGACAATACTATTCAGATCTTTATTGCTACTGACATCTCTTTAGCAAACCCATTAGCCCCTCCAGCATGGGCCACAGCAGTAGCTAAAATCAATTATTTTAAATACCCAAGTGTACTTATCACAAATATATGGAGGTGGGCTACTTCAATCCCACTCTCCATGACCAGCACCTAATTTAGCCTACTACTCTCCTTCTCGTTTCCTAGGTTTTCTCCAGTTCACCATGCCCGTAAATCAGGTCCAGGAAGCCAGAGAGCGGTGGGGATTGTGAGAGATGCCTGAAAATTCTCCTGACTTCTGACTTTAGCTGGCTCTGCCTGGGAAGCAAACTTGTGAAGACCAATGCAAGTAACACCAAAGAATTAACTTGCCACAGTGAGGCCAATGTGATTTGAGGTACTGTGGCTTTAACGTAACAACCCCCCAAAAGGCTTTTTTTCAAAGCATATCACCAGTTTTCACACCTCATGAGAAAGGAAGTACTATTCTAACTAATAATCTTCGTAAAAAGTATGTAGCCAGAAGGAATGGAAATCTGTGGAAATCTCCTTGGGCTGTCGGTTGACTCTCGTGTCATTGAGTGCATCCCAGTCCCGAGCTGGAGCTATTCTTGGCGCTGTTCTTGCTGTTGTGCAGCACAGCCTGGGTCAAAGTAGGACTAATTGTAAACTGAACTGTTTCCTTTGCAGGAATATCATCCAAGATGAGCCTGCAAGAAACTGCACATAAAGAAGAAAAGCTTACAGCAAATTCCGCGTGACCTTTCCTTCTCTCCCTAGTGATTTCCTTATGGACTCATTCACAATCCAGCCAAGACTCATCTGCAAATTATCTAGAACATTTATTTTTCTTAGCCCTATATCATTTTGGAAGGTTCCTTTGGAATTTTCCTGCCTTGATGTCTAAAAATCTTTTCATCTCCAGCCTCTGCCTATTAGCAGTCAATTCATATCTGTCTGTTCCTGAGTCTTTGAATGTCAAATGTTCAGGGCTGTGCTTCAGTTTGTAGTACTTTCTTCCCAGTTTTAACAACAGAGATTATCTGCTACCACAGCCTCTGCAGACTTTTGCCAGCTCCCAAAGATAGTGTCTCCCTTCAGGATGAGCACCTCTGCAGCCAAGCGGGAGCAACCTCCTTTGTCTTGGAAGTGCCATGTGGGGGCATTTTAAGACAGCGCTGGCGGTCAGCTGGGGCTTAAAAGACGTGACGCTTTCACTGCAACTCTTCCCAATGCCTCTACTTCCCTCTACAGAAGATGAGTTTGCTGTCCTGAAAGCACAAGCAGACTGCTTATTAGCCAAGCTGACACATCTGTTCAAAAATATTTTCACTACAGTTGTTAGTGAATCTAAGCATAGTTCAGTTTGCTTTTGATGCCTTCCATTTTCATGTCCTCGTTCAGGCTGCTCTGTCCCCAAAGGTCATTGCCCTTGCTCCCCTGCTTGCCACTGTGGCATGTGTCACCTAGGGTAAACCTAGAACAGTCCTAACTCTTTTCCATGTATATGTATTGCATTACTGTCCATTTCTCTTCTTGGCCTGACAGCTGAATAATCTTCTATTTCTAGCATTAAGATTAAAAATTAAACCTAACTTGTCTCCACCATGGCAAATTCTTGCTGTCTCAGTATATTACCTAATTCCAGCTTGCTTTGGCCATGTACAGACTTACTTGAAGTTTGTTCAGGGATGCTGGTCCAACAGTGATTCAGATCCCATATTTCTTAAAGCTTGCCTTATAGTAATCAGAGTGCATTTGGAGGAAGAAGAAGGGATAGGATTTGGGATACATCAGAAGCATATACCCAGACAAAGGAACTTGGAAGTGCTCCCAGTCAAGTAATGCAGTCATAGCCTGAGCTGATCTAGCCTTTTTCACTCCTTCCAAGCTCTCAGCTTCTTTCTAATACCTCTCTTGGGAAGGAGGAAGAGATTACTAAAGCAAGGAAGCCTGCAACTTGCTTGTCATGCACATTCCTGACTGGCTTTTGTAACTTTGATCTGAATAAATCCTAAATAACTTCAGCATTCTAGTCCCTGCTTTCTGAGGTCATTTGAATTTCCTAATCAGTATTCCTAGTTTACCAAAGTTTGCTCCCTTTAGAAAAACCATTGTCACTTAATCCAAGATTATCCTCCATGGCCTTCTATGACATTCTCACAACTCTTGAAAACCACATCTAACATAACACTATCTCAACACTTCCAGGAATTGTTTAGTGAATAAATATATCTGGTGTTGTCCTCAGGAATGTATAGCACTTGGTCTCATGTACACACCTGTCTAGGACACAAAGGACTTTTGTGCCACTGCTAGTTCCAGTAGGTATTATAAATAGAGAGGCTCTGTCTTTTCTTCCCTTGCAAAATGCCAGTGCTGGCATGCAGGAGCTGCTATGCTAAGCGAATGTTCTAGGTGGATTCTAGATGATGCTGCAGCAGTTTCAGCTGACTGTGATGACAGCTATGACTAATATGAGCTGGCCTCACTAATCAAGGATAGCTTGTCTGGCAATCAGTTATGTGTGAGAGCACAAAAGCCAAGCTAGTCCTTACAAAAAAAAGCTCAACCAAAATAAAGAAATAATCTCAGAAGTCTCCTATGAAGAGGAGGTGAGCTTCTATTTAAAAAGAAAAGCCAAACCAAACTAAATCTTTTTCTGAGCTTTTTTCTTTTTCCAGTGGGACAAATACCTTGTTACTCTGTCCTGGCTGATAGTTGTGGCCTGGCTGATTGATTAGCTTCCTTTTGAAACAATAGTAGCTTTCTCATACTTCATATTACCACCATGCTTGTGCTGGACCAAACTTGAATAGATTATCTACCACTATTAGTCCAGTCCCTTAATGAGAATACTCCTGTCCCTGTTGCCATTATGACTGAAGCAAACTGCAAGATTCACCTGTTTTCAGGAGTTCTGTCTGTCTGAGGGGGTTCCCATGACAAGTCTCATTCCAGTGAGGTCGAGGGGCATCACAGGTGTCTCTCTGTCCACAGCTCACTGGTGAGCTTACTGTTTGGAAAGGAGAGAAATGGATGGTTAGAATGGAATAAGAGTTACTTCTATGCCCTCTTCATGGAGATAATGTTTCTTACAGAAGAAGTCACTTCTAGGGATTAAGGACCGCTATTGTAAACAAATTAGATTGGGCATTTTGCTGTTGGTCTCAGGATGATCAAGACAAGAGTCTGTTCTCTGCAGAGAGTCCTGGGGGAGGGGAGATGAATTAAGGAAAGGATGGAGAGATTGTGGACAAGGCAGAGACTCCACGACGTTTGTGGAACAGTATTGCATTGCACTTAAGTGTTCTTTCCTTCCCCAGAGGCTGCCGTCACTTATGCAATCCCCCAAATTTTCCTAAGGCCAGGTGGGATCCAGTGGAGCACCTGGTCTACCTTCAGGCACATCAGTCACTAGCAGCATGTGAAATGTGCAGCAGGACGTGGTGATGGTGTTGCTCTTCACTCTGCCAACAAGCTGATCTCACAGACAGGGACTCGAGCTACCCAAACACACAGCTGATGAACTCCTGGCAGGGATCCTTGGATCAGACACCATCTGTTCCTGCACAGGGAATAAATTCTGCCTCTGAGCTCAGTATCATCACGCGCCCCACATCAATCTTGTGTACAAGAAGAAGATGATGTGTTGTAATAAGAAGAAGATTCCAGATTTCTAAAATAAATTTGCCACAACTTTTAACAAGGTTTTGGCCCTTCAGCATTGCAACAGTTGTGGCCTTGCACTCCCTTCACTCCTCCCTGACAGCAGGGTCAGACTCTCTCCTACAAACAGCCTAACAGAGCAGAGCAGGCTGCTCTTCCTAAATGATGCCCAGGGTGTTGTGGAGCACATTCAGCCAGACAGAGCACACGATGCTGTGTGCTTCACAGAGCTGAGACACTCTGTTGTGGAGCCAATGGAGGTAAACCAGTGGGCACAGTGGCCTGAGCAGCCTCTTGAGAAGCTTATTTTCCCAGTACTGGACCAGATAAAGACCCTGGCTGCTCCACCGTCAGTGCTAACTCACTGCAGTGGCCCTCCTCCTCCAGAGCCTCACAGTTTGCTGAACAGCACCTTTTAGCAGGAGCACAGCATGGTTCAGGATGGAGCTGCTGGTACTACAAGATCAGGATGACTCAGCAGGACTGGACTAATCATCCATAACCCTGTGACATTTCTACTACCCTGCAAAAGATATTAATTTAAGGACCATGGCAAGTGGGATGAGGTAGTTACTCATCCAGTCTCTTGTTCCTTCTTCTTGCTTATGGTTCTGAGACTTTCAATTTCTCTCTTGCCAACTTTATGTCAAACAAATTGCATCATCCTGCCATGGTGAAATGAGCAGAAAGGCAACAGGAGGCTGCACTCCCTAAATGTATGTCTGGGATACACAGTGCTAACAGCTCATTGCATCCAGGTTACAGAATAGCTTGCCTGAATTCTCATTAATTTGTTGCTCTTTAAGTCTTTTTACAAGCAAAATGAACACATTATACAGGCAAAGTCAATAATTTATTGCAATTCTAATTAGTCTTAATAGTCCAGTCAAAGAATTATGATATGATGATACTAATACAAATACTTCAATGTTCATAGTATTAAATTATATATACACAAACTTTTAAATATTTACTCTTCTTTGTTACCCATCACTGCCCCAAGGGTCCTGATGTTGCTTGCTGCTGGAAATTTTCAAACAAGTCCTTCTCCACTTGGAATGCAACACTGATAATTTCTTCATTATCATCTTTGGAAAGTTTGGGGCAATTTTTGCATGTTTGCCAAGAAACTTCAGTCCCTTCTCTTTCTTCATTGATATCCAAGTCCATGTTATTAGTAAATTTACTCTCAATACCACAATTTACAGTGTCAGATAGAAGTCACTTCTAAAACCATTTCACCCAGCTCTCAGGGTTGCACTCCTCTAATGATTGGTAACTGAGTAGTGGTGAGCTATTTATAGCCCTGGGAACACATCCTTTGCCTATGTTTTCAAGGTTGTCTCCTATGATCCCAAGCCTATAGACCTCCAAGCTGTATTTATTTTTGGGCTCAAATGTCATCCTGCATGAAAGAACTATTTGTTATTACTATTAGTATATGATACTATAAGTATACATGTAGCATAAAGGGTTATACCAGAGAGCTGTACCATGCTAAGCAAAAGCCAAACCAAAGTAGGTTATCTGAAGAATTGCTGGTATTAGTTAAAATAAATTTCCAAGAAGGCCAAACTAAGTCCAGACAAAGTATGAGAAGTCATGGGACCATTGTTGTTAGTTAACAGGAAGCTTGCAGTTGGTTCCAGGCAATGGAATTTTTGGAATGGAATATTTACTCAGTTTATATGCTCTGATAGACCTTCCCAGCATATCTCCAGAAGAGTCAACTGTAGCGCGTGGTCCTATCACGCAGATGAGAAATGAGTGCTTAACCATGGAAAAGTTGCCTAACAAAATCTGTGCAGGCTTTTAGTTTGAAGGACTAAGCACTAAAACACAGCTTGAGACATAGTTCAGTTCCCACCTTTAATATGAGCATCGTCTCAGTCTCTTGTTCATAAATGGAGAGTAGTGATTGTCTCAATTACTAAGAATGAGAAACTAAGGGTGCAGGCAGAAGGGTATGAATTCTTACTCAGCTAAATACATTTATGTGCCATTTTTTAACCTCACAGCCTACATAAGAAGGAAATATTTCTGGCCTCACCTGAAAATTCTATTTTTAACTGTTATTTTTCCTTCTGAGCTAGCATTTTGACTGATTTGCTGCCACTGTCAACTGCATCTGACTCGCATAAAAGTGGTATTTTGATGAGGATGTTTACACATCAGGGGTTCTTGCTGATGTAGTAGTTTTTCCATCTCCATCCTCACGCATACAAAAGACAGGGATGGCACAGAAACAAGAAGATCCATCACCCTGCTGAGGAGCACCAGTCCCATTCCCTGCCTTATGGTCAGAGGGACAGGGCTGGGTGTCAAACTCCACATTGGCTGAGCAAACATCCTAAAGGTGACAGAGATGTCACCACACTTGCTGAAGATGGGAAAACAATGTCCTGGGAACATCATCTGTGTGTTTTTAATGCAAAAATATGGTTCTAATTTATACTGAGCATCCACCAAATTGGCAGCCTGTAATTTAAAAAAATCCCAGGCTGTATCCCTAGAGACAGTTGTCAGTATCAAGATTAAATGAATGCCTTGAACTACAGAGTATTTATTTTTAATTTACATGTCTGTTCTAGTTTTTAATACTGTTGTGGTGAGAGAGGAAATGAAGGCTTAATAATTAATGGGCACTCCTCTCTTTAGCTTGCTCTTGTCCTATTACCTTTGGGCTTCGGGGTCTCATTCTGCTTCTGCTTGGTGAATTTTACAACTTACCTCAACACTAGAAGTCTCCAGTCTTTATTTTATCTTCTACTTTAAAATGCATTTCATAGATGCAATTTGTTCAAATACAAATAATTGTTATCTTAAGTAAGTGGGGAGAAATCAAGACAAATAACTGATAAATATGGATGTCTGTATTGGTAGTCTCAGTGGAAAGGGGTTAAGGAGTAAGACGCTGGATGTCATTACTGGCACAGGAAAAAGCTCAGCACAGGCAGTTCAAGAACACAAGTGTGTTTCAGCAAGAGGTAAGAATGCATAAGCTTTCTTTGCAGAGAAAGAAAAGAAAAATACATGAAGTCCCATCTACACATCAGCCATCTTTGGACCTTCTTAAAAGAAATTGAAACAAAAAGCCCATTGCACTGATATATATCCAGCTCCTGTCATATCAGCCTTGAAGGAGATCCATGTGAGAAGAATGCCTGTCCTCTGCATTGCTGGGATGAAGGAGAGAGATGGAGCCAATGAGGAAGGTGGAGCTCAAGCACTGCTTTGCAGTGTCCTCTTCAGTGAATTCCAAGCCCACCAACCCAACAACCCAGGGCAAAGCATCTGTGGGAACACACATCTCCTGTAGTCCATTGGCTGCACAGTAAGGGCTCCTTTACTGTATTGTAGGGCACTTCAAAACACCACACCTTAATTCTACTGTTGGCTCCAAGCTGAAATGACTCTTCATATCTCACCATAATTCAAAAGGAAATTTCTGTGTGGAGAAGAAATTTCCGTCTTCTTTTACATGTGTGTTTCCCACGTAGGGAATTCTTGAAAGAACATTCCGTCTTCTTTCACCTATGTGCTTCCTGTCTTGGAACAGCCTTCAGAAATAAATCCATTCCCTCAGCCTCTGAAGTCAAATGAGCTCAGACTTAGGCCTTCTCATTTTCTTTCTATCTCTCCCCAACAGGTTAAGTTTTTTTCCAAAATGTGTAACACTCTGGCTCTTTAAACAAGTAGGATAGTTACTGCTTCCTCCAGTGAAACTATTATTAGAGCAATAACTAAAGACTTTTGAAAATGTCACTGGTACTTCCTTCTCTATGATCTTGATATTTGTCTTTCCTCATCATGAACATCTCCTCCAAAATTTCTACTGATAGTTACACTAATTTTTGATCTCCCTGAAGCACCCATAAGCAGGAGATGCGTCATGAAATATCAAAACTAATGCTCATGTTCATTAAAAGAAAATTGAGAACTGTTAAAATCTGTAATAGCCACCCACCTACCAATCATGGTGACTGAGTCTCAATTACTCTGTAGCCTGTAGAGAGAGTTATGCAGCATGATACTGGGGAGATTATAGGAATGCCATATTGGTAGTTCTTTTGCATTTATTATCTTAGTCTTATTTTCTTCAAAATCTGGAACTGTCAAAAATCCATTTTCAAAACATTTCCTGATAATAATTTTGCAAAAGTTACTGTGGAGAAATTTAAAAAGAAAATGTCTTGACATTTTTGTTCTGGAAAGTTTACAGATTTCAAAATTCTAAATGTTAATGTTATGACATGGAGCTGTTTTGACTTGTATATTTTTCTACAATTTTCTGGTGTCCTTGATTTTGCATTTTTCGTGATACATTTTACACTTCACATTTCAAACTCTGACCTGGAGAACACTGTAGCTAAAAAAAACTTCCGAAACATTGCTTCAATCTTTAAGAGCCACAGTTATTTAAGTGTAGTCTGACACCCTACATGGGATTCATTGCAGGTGTTATGTATGAAAAATCCCCTCATAGTCAAGTCAGAGAAACTAAGCAGTATGGAAGTGTATTTTGTCAACTTTGTTTTAGACCTCAAGCACAGGATAAGAACAGAGGCACTCCATGACAGCCTCATTCAGTCAATGACATAGGCATTCTTTGTCATCTGAGAGATGCAAGGGTATTAAAGTCATCCTTATGGAGATTTTTTCCACCTGGAGTGGCAGGGCCAGTAGGACAATCTGATCATCTCAGACAGCATTGGACTACAGAAGTGAATCCAAGGTGTCTGATACTTTTTTCTTTTTTTTTTTTTTCTTTTTTTTAAGTGGAAAAGGAGATTAAAAAATATATTCATTTATTATAGAAGATACCCAGGGTGGATTCAGCTAACTAGATTTAGATAACTGCTACCTGTGAGACATTTTAGAGATCCCACTTGACCTTCAGTTGTCTTTCCACTGTGGCCTGTGCTACTGTTGTATCTGCTTGCCCCATTGAGACTCTTAGATATGCCAGAATAGCTCACTAGGCACGAAGTGCCTAAATTTTAGCAGCAAGATCCTGCCCTTCAGGTGGCATTAATTTCCAGATTAAGACACCTAAATTTAAATTTCTATATGTGCACCAAATGTCTAAGCTTCCAAAGGATTCAATGCTGGCAACAGAGCCTGGAGGGCAATCCTACTGTCTAAATGTAGGAGCTAGGGCCACTTGGGTTCATGGTATCATACATTCAGTAAGGTTGGAAAAGACCTCCAAGATCATCAAGTCCAACATGGGTCTTTGCAGCTGCAGACATGGGCTGCTACTTCTCACCAGCCCAGCTCACCCTTGGGTATTGTGGCCTCACTGCCTGACCTGGGCAGATTCTCAGATATCCCAGGGGACTTCAAATGGCGCCAGACACCCCAGGGTGGCAGCGTCTGGAGCTCTGCAGGGTGCACACTGGCACTGCTGACATACATGTACCTATTGTAGTGTGGTGCTGATGCCCACCCCTATAGCTGGTGAAATAAAAACTGTGCCTTTGTCAAGATACTCACTACTGACCAGAAAAGATCTTTGGACCTAGGGAAAAAACCCAAGGGGTGTTAATTACAGCTCTGCTCAATAGTTATAATATAAGAAAAAAATCCAACTTGAATAATATAGAGGTAGTAGTAAAAAGACCTCGAATTAAGGGAAACCAGAACAATTTCAAAATGTTTTGTTGCTCTGTGAGACACCTTGAAAATTGTTTCAGTTTTGCTATGAGAAATTCTAAACCATGCATTCAGCTCAGCATCTGCAAAGCCTGTGGATTTCAGGCTATTCTGCTCTGGAGGACCTGCTCTTTACCTTCACAACTGCACAGCTCTTCTGAGAGCCACCTTAACACACAGCCCGCAGTGATGTCATTCCTAACCTGTTTTCACTGGAGACACCTTCATAAAAATCTGGACTATTCAAGTCTGAAAAAAGACTTCTCAACTATTTTCATTCAGCCAGAGGCACCAGATCTTGCTTAGATGTTGCTGAATCCAGCAGACTCTGGGTTTGTACCCTAATTTTGGAGACACATTCATCTTTCGAAACATTTTTTTCAAAGACTGTAGTCCTCCTGATTTTTTTTGAAGCTACAGCTCCTAATGAATAAACTGCCTGACTTTCTCTAAGACTTTTTTTGAGGTATGGTCTGCTAGAAAAATCTATGTGTGAAATTTTGGATAAGATTGCTTGAGTCTGGGGAAAATTAGAAAAGGAGAAAATTGATCTTCGTTACAAAAACATTACTATAGAGAAACTCCAGTCTCTGTAACAGGCACAATAAGTGGTGATTTGAGATCCTGAAAGGACTGCTGAAGAAGGAGAAGCTAATGAAATGCAGATTTGGAACATTTACTCATTCTAAACCTGCTGGAAAGAAAAAGAAAGTAAAGGACCTGCTTTATTCACAACCAATTGGAAACATCCCTCCCCAACAAGAGAAAAGCTTATGGATCAGGCAATGTATGTTCACAGAACCATGGTTATCCAGAAGAAATACAAGCAGCTTTTTAGTTTTACATATCTCATAACTGGACTTCTGAGGAATTTTTGGTACAGAATGAGAAAAACTGCAGGTAAAATTAATGGAAAAATGAAGATTTGTTAGATCCCATTAACCTGCTCACTGCCAGTATGTGGCTTGTACTAAAGACTTGATGATGACTTTGGCCTCCATTCTGGAAAATAACAAGTCAAAGAACTTTGATTATCTGCACATTATTTCAGAAGGTAACAAAATTAAAAGAAAAACAAGCTCATTTACCATTTTACATTCCTAATGTCTAATCCATTTTTTCAATTTCTTAGTACCATTTACCTTCTTTAGGCTTCAACTTCCTTTAAGCAGTCACCACTTATTTCCCTTCTTTCCTTACCTTTGTGCCCTGTTTTTCCATTGCTTCATTAAATGAGATGCTTCAAATGTTCCTATATCCTTCAGTCTCATAACCTGTGTTTCTGCTTTCTGAAACTTGTTGGCATCATTCTCCCTCTTAGGATGCATAAGCTAGGCATCCTAGCTTGAAGACACTGCTTGAGAATACAGAGCAAACATATCGTGTGCTGTGCACTAAACACTTGCATACACAGCATCAATTTGCACAAGTATTTTCAGCTGCCATCACATATTTCAAATTCATGCATGCTGTCTTCTGTCATCTTTCTGTACCTTTCAGCATTGTTGCCTCACATTTTTTTCTTCTTTTCATCCTGAACATATATTAAATTAGTAGAGGTAATGTTGAATTGAACCTGGCTTTTAAATCTCTCTAAATCCCTTTTATTCTCTCTCTACCTATCTTTATTGTACTAAGCTGGTGCTTGATCAGGTTACTGTAATACAAATCTCTGCTCAGTATGACCTGCAGGCTTTCAATAAGGTGTTGTTTACTTTCTCATTAATAAGGTACTCAGTTTAAGAGAAAGCTCTCCAATGTCAGGAATGTATAAATACAGTGTTCCTGAAATTTGTTCAGACATTCAAAACTTTTTCTAGGCTTTTGATACAGAAGATATCTTCTATCCAGGGTAATTTTCATTTTTTTTCCAGATAAGACCTTGTGAAATTGAATGGTCAGTACTTAAGTAAATTTACAAATATCTATTGAATTGCTTAATTATAACACTTCTAGAAAAGAAAACCTTCTGACACCAGTGTTCATTCTTCAACAGTTCATATATTGTCTAGCAGGGGCATAACTGGAGCCTTGTTTTGATTAATTCATTGACTTCTCAAAATGTTTTGTTCCACGATTTACTGAAAGAAAAGTAAGATCAATTAAAAAATGAGGATCCACTCATGAAATAAAAGTGGAAAAATCCAGCCCTGGGAGCTGTTTCTTACATGGGTTTTTTTTCCCCTTCTCTTATTTCTTAAAGGGTTCTTTTTCAAAGAGCATTTCCAAAGAGTATTCCTTCCTAGTCTGAAAGTCACTGTAGTATTTATTTTTATTAACTTCTTAAGTAATTAACTTTTATTCTATTTTTAAGCTAGCTATTTATACCTCTCAACTCATAGTTTACCTGAGACAAATTGTGAATATACTTATGTCAAAGTGAAATACGCCACTCTTTAACTGGAAAAGGGGGACCTGCTTTTTAGCTTTAGTTTCCGTAAATCGGTTTTATGTTCCTGGTGAAAGTAATAGACATTCCTTAGTGGAGAGCACACAGAGCCAGTCACCATGGCTCAGCTGGCATGAAGTAACTTGCCTACCTGCAGTAATTCAATCACGCTCAATTATGGGGCCACATCATCAATTTTATTGCTCTAACTTTCAAGAGTAGGTGAAGCCTACAGCTTATACAACTCTGGGAAGTGATTGCCCTAAGATATGATCAAGACCAGCTGGATTGTATGCATTCAGATTTCCAAATGTATTTGAGTAATTTTTCTCTGTACCTAATATTTCAACCCTTTTTGATGTATATTCTTACTGATGACAGGCCTGATACCACTGTAAGTTATCTCAGTCACTTTTGAAACATTATTAATTTCATGTCTTCCTTATTTATGAGTAGACCTGCTTTCTACTCTCTGGTAAGCTTCCAAAAGCTGTTGAACGGCTTTCATATCGCTGGCACATATTAACTCATTTTACTGCTTTGCTCTCAAATATCAATTTTCCCTGCAAACTTGCAAAATTTAACAGCTATCCTGAAAAGCTGATAACATTTCCAGGAGAAGTAAGATCCTGTTTTCAGTGACTCAGCTTCCATGGGACATCATATTATCAAAGCATAAACAATAGTTATGATTAATAGTACAAATCTAGATTCTTCCCTGGGGTCAGGAGACTTATGAGTGTGGTCTGCTAAGTTCTGATGAAACCTTTCATTTCCACCTATTTTCTATGCAAACATAAGAAATGGTGCTGATTTTTGCCATAAAACCAGATGGAATATCTCTGACTGGAATAGACCCATAAGGATCATTGCATCCAACTCCATGTTTGTCACAGAACTCAGCTTCTATATTTTAGCAGTGTTCAAATACCAGTCTTAAAAGAAGGCCTCCAAGGGAATGCTTACCTGAAGGACAGGGCAAAATTAGTTCTCTCATACCTGAAATGGGGTTCCTGCAAAACTGTACTCATTTTTATAAGGGTTAGTGTCTCTCGGTCACATTCCTTTACTGGCTTCGGTGATGAC
The DNA here is from genome assembly GCA_036630365.1 of Acanthiza pusilla. Taxonomy (NCBI): domain Eukaryota; kingdom Metazoa; phylum Chordata; class Aves; order Passeriformes; family Acanthizidae; genus Acanthiza; species Acanthiza pusilla. The sequence continues at coordinate 8,117,634 of JAXCHO010000098.1, forward strand.
CATCAACTTATCTGACTCAGTACAGATGTTGAAGGGTTTCAGGGGATCTTGGTGTTCATGCTGGCTAGCCAAAAGGAGTGGACACAGTTTAAAATGTCTTTTAGACTCCCTCTGAATATATTAGGGAGTTTCTGTCCCACAGGTAGAGCAATACACATAATTTGGGTACTTCTAACTTTTTCTTGATCCAGTGATGTATGTGCCTGTCCTACATCCTTTGCCAGCACAGAGGCTCATCAACTCTGACAGTGTTACAGATATCAGGAAGGACCTGGAAAGTTCAGAAATGACAACAATGAGAGCAGGTATTATTATTTTCCAAACCCCACTTACGAGAGCTCAAGGGAGCAGTCAGAAACGCCCTGTAGGCCTAGTCTTCAGATTATGGTTGCAGAAAATATTCAGCAATTTCTTCCACTCATGTATTTTGCCATGCAGCCTGTATCCCGCTGATTTGAACTGCCAAGCAGGGCTAAATGGTTTCGAGCTGATCTTCCATCTTGATGCTCCCTGTCAGTACAAGTCCATTGATGCTGAGGCACAAAAGAACAGGTTGCATCCTATGCCTGCAGTCTTCTTTGTGTACTGAGAACTCATTTTTCATTGGTTTGGGGGGATGGAAGAGGTTGTGTTTGTTTGGGGTTGTTTGATTGTTTGGGTTTGGTGGGTTTGAGGGTTTTGTTGTTGTTGTTTTTTTGTGGGGGAGAATGGAAAACTTTTTATTTCTATTTCCTTCCCCTTTAGATTACGATTAGGGGGATTTATGTGTTCAGACTAAAGAAGCTAGGAGACAACTGCTTTATCATTCTGTGACTAGGGAGTTTCCATTCAGTTTGAATATGTGTATTGAAGATAATTGTAGTATAATTACAGTGGGGTTTGAGTCTCAAGAGGTCCTTGCATGTACCTTTTCAAATGAAAATTGATCAAAGCCAAAAACAGGAATAAAAAGTACAGCTATGAAAAGTTTTTAAAGTCTTTTAGGGATACTGAGGAAATAAGTATATTGCCTCTGTTGTTAATTCACTGAGTGCCCAAAGCTTTGTTGTCTTCTGGGGTTGAATCTGCTTTAGCTGTGAACCTTAGAAAGAAAACCCTGACTGGATTCAGTTTTTTTAATGTAATTTCAGTTAATAATGGTGTGATTAGACTTTTTCCTTTGAATTCAAACAGACAAAAATTCTTACTAGTAGTTAAGTAATTTTACATTAACTGCTCCACTTGTAGAAAAAATACAGACAATTTTATTAGCTACATATTTCACTTAGAAAAAAAGGTCAGAGTGGGAGAGATAATGTCCCTAAAGTCTTTGTCCTTTTGCCTGTTCTTTAGCCTGAAATATTTTCCTGCTTTCTGTTGTTGCTCATCAGTTGATATTTGTCCCAAAGGCATGTCAAGCTGAGCGTCTTTCTGACCCCTGTGGAGAGATGACTGCTGCATCATACTCTGCTGAAACTGAGTACAAACCCTTCCCAGCAAATAGGTTTATACCCTTCCCAGCTCTGTGTGACAGCCATGTGGTCCTGAGAGTTACCCAGGCGTGATGAGATTTGTTCCTTTGTCAGGTTATGCTTTTCTTCTCACCCATATTTGTCTTACTCCAGAGATACACAAGCTGCATTACCAACAGGATCGACTAAACCATGATGGCTGCCTGAGGAAGTGTTTGGATACACAGATGAAAAGCTTGACCAAAGGGCATCCTGCTTCTGTTGGCAGAGCCACTTGTGGGGAAACTCCTACACTGGGGGAACTTGGACTTTTTTTTACATCATAAACCTATCTGCTAAGGCCACTTCTTCCTGGCTTTTAGTGCTGTCTTGCCATGCTGTCCACTTTTCTTTCTCAATTTTTTCCACTGCTATCCATCTTCTCTCCCAGTCCTTTCCCAGGTATAGTAGCTCAATTATGGTGCAATGAGGCTCAGAGCTTAAAGTTCACAACTGCCTTCAGTCTGGAAGACATTGTCATCTTAATATTGGGTATGATAGGACCCCAAAACCACTCCTCAAGAGAGGGTAGTCTGAAGTAAATCAAAACATCATTAGCCTATTTTTATTAAATTAATAGTTTGCCTCCCAAATTATATATCTATAGCATCTGCCAGTCCCTCTGTGTTTCAGTCCTCCAGAGAGGAAAGGTTATAGTTTTGATGTAAAAGAATCAATCCAGGTGCATTACAAAACAAGACAGATTTTTTTGTTTTCCTCTGAAGGGAGGACAAAACTGCAAAACATGGCAAAACATCAAAAAGGGAAGATTTCTATTGTGATTTTTCCCATCACAACATGGGCATTATCAGACTATTTCTTTGCCCTCTATCTTCTTGACCTTTCAGTAGCCTGTCTGGAAGTCTTCTTTTAATACATATCCTTAGATATATAGATCCTTAGGACTCTGTGAGGAGTCTTCATTCTCTCTTACAGGTTATTTCAGACATTCTGTTCTTCATTTCCAAATTAGAATGAAAGCAAACGTCTGAGCACCTGAGTGCTCCAGAACCTTTTTCTGCTTAATTCTAGTACTGATGATTCAAGGGTAATTAATAAATTGTTTGAGCTTTTCACAGAAACTGACACACATAGCAGCATATGGATGAGCCTGTACTCCCATCAGCTCCTTTTTCAGTCAATAAAGAGAAATAGGCACTTTTGGCTTATGATTCATCTGATCTTTTCCAGCAATACACTTAGGAGGAGATAGCTTGTGTCCTCTAAGTGTTTATATCTCTCTGCTGAGAAGGCACAAAATCTAGGCATGTCTCAGACTTTAATGCATTTATTTTAGGCATCCATGGAGAAGAGTGGTGAATGCCAAAGGATTAGAACTCTAATAAATTTCTGGAGGAGATCATCTTGCGGACAGCACGTCTGCCCTGGGAAAAGTAAAAAACTGATATAAAACTGCTTCTTACTTTTCAGCAAGCCCTTACATAATGAATCTGTTCCAAAGAAAGTAGACTGACTTCTGTGTGTTTGTTTTCTGTAATCAGTATCTTACATATGCACTTGTTGGAGGAAAACTGCCAGTTATTTTCTGAGACTTGACATTATTCTTGGCTCATTACACCTAGAGCATGCCCTTCTCTGAACTTGGATCTTATTGTCCTGGTTTCAGCTGATATGGAGCTCATTTTCTTCCTGGTGGCTGGTACAGTGTTGTGTTTTGGATTCAGTATGAGAATAATGTTGACAGCACACTGATGTTTTGGTTGTTGCCAAGCAGTGCCTACCCTGAGTCAAGGACTTTTCATTTTCCCATGCTCTGTCAGTGAGGAGCTGCACAGTTGCCTTGAGGGAGCACATCTGGGACAGCTGTCCCAAACTGGCCAAAGGGTTATTCCATAACACAGAGTGTCATGCTGAGTAGACAAACTGGAGGAAGCTGGTCTGGAGGAAACAATCACTGCTTGGAAATGGGAGGGGCACTGGTCATTGGGTGGTGAGCAATTGTATCATGAATTACTTGGGTTTTTTCTTGGGTTTTATTTCTCATTCTCTTTCTCTCACTTTTTAAATTGTAACTTCATTTTGTTTCAATTTTTAAACTGTTCTACCTCAAACCAGGAGTTTTGGTGGGATTTTTACTTTCTGATTCTTCTTCCCATGCCACCATAAGGGACCATGTGAGCAAGTGGCTGCATGGTATTTAGTTGTGGGCTGAGTTAAACCAAGAGACCTAATACATCCCAACACAGAAAAATCCCCAGGCACACTCATGCAACTGAAAGGATTATATCCGCTGTCTTTCTCATTTTCTCTGTCAAACTCATAAACAAAAAATAGAAAGGCCTTGCTTGTCTTTCCTACTGACAGCCTCGATACCCTCAAACTGGTCTCCTGTCAGTTATCCTTTGCCATACTTTTCCTCCATGTTCTCCCTTTCGGAGCCAGGCTCTGAACCATCACAATGCAAGTGCTCCCCACCCCAGCAGCATTAGTGTAGTCCATTGTCCATTGTCCTAATATAATCAGATGCATATGTTTGATCTATTACAAAGACACGTTTTACCCATCCCATTTACGAAGATGTAGTTTTCTAGCCTGATACCTGTCTTTTCACCCGTATTTTTGGCCATGACTGAGATACAGAGAAATTATGTGCCAGTCTGGCCATTGTGAGTCTGATTTACCTAAGAAATATGATTTCCTTTAGCCAGGATATCCCTGAGAGGGTATATGATTTTGGGGTGACAAGTGCTACACATGTTTCAGTAGATACTGTGGGGTTTGGTAGCACTGGAGGCTTGGTCAACATTCTTATCAGCACAGGATGAGGCACACCTCACTTAAAAAACAGTTAAGGTAGCTGACTCGATTTTGATTCATTCTTCTCATTTCCTCCCTTTTTTCTTGTCAGTTTACCCAAGACTGAACACATCCATTTATGTCTTTCCATATCTTCAACTTACTGATTTCTGCTGCCACCAACCCCCACCCCCAATATATTTCAGTGTGAAAAGGCAACACATACTCTCTTTGACATGGAAATTGTTCTCATAGTTATTTTTATTGATTAACTGAATAGAAAGGAACATGAAGCCCACATATGCCCTGTGTCTGACAATCTGTTACTATTTCAGTTGCAGAAAACAGTAACAGTCTTATATATAATGACACCAATTACCTTCTCTCCCTCTAAGTTGCACAAGAAAAAGCTTTTTTATATAAAAACTAATGCAGGACTGGGAAGTTTTTCCTCCCATTAGGCACTGCGAACTACTGTGAAGGGCAATGTGCAATGTGTGATTCATGCTCCAGGGCTGCAATGAAAGCTCTGCATAACAGGAGTTGCTTGTGCATAACTTCCAACAAATGTTTAACCTCACATGGGTTCTACATGGAGCTTTTGTGCCTCGTGTAGGTATTTGTATGAACATGCCTGGAATAGAGGGGTATTTATCCCAAGCCACTGTTCCCAGAAGTGTTTTCACATTTCTGTGTTGACAGGGAACCTTATCAACATCTGTAAGAAACTGAAGGGACGGTGTCAACAGGGTGGAGGGAGCCAGGCTCTGTTCGGTAGTGCCAAGCAGCAGAACAAGTGGCAACAGGCAGAAACTGATGCACAGGAAGTTCCACCTGATCATGGGGAAGAACGTCTTTATTGTTCAGGTGACCCTGTGGTCCTTTCCAACCTTACCCATTCTGTGGTTCTGTGATTCCCTACAAAATTTAGCAGCCCAAGTGCCAGAAACGCACTGGGAAGAGGAATTGTGATTCCTCCCACTACCCAAAGAGTCAGTCTGAATCTTCCCTCAGGCCATCAGGCCATCTCCATGCCTCAGTTCCAGTTTTGTGATGACTGTGACACATTCAGAAGATGTGAACATAGTTTCTATCTTCTTGGGCCTGGAATGGGGAATGTTCTATGTCCTGTGCATGCTTTCTAGACCCCTGAACAAAAGGCAGCTGCTAAACTGAGCCTAATGAAACTGCATCATCCACAAGTAAGGTATTTTTAGAAAACATGTTTAAAGATGGCCACAATGTGTACATCAGGACAAGCCAATGTGGCATCTGGGCTAGCATGGAGGTACTGACTGATACAAGGCTCCTCAGTGGCATGTAAGAGCTATCTTTCCAAGGGGAGATCTTGGACAGTTTGCTCAGGTTCAGACACACAGAAGATTCAAATTTTAAATTTTAAGGAGGATTTAGCTGAGCTGTACACACTACCTCTAAAGCTTGAAGTAATTTCCTGCATACTGTGGCTTTTATATTGCACCCTATTTCCCTTATATTCTGTCCTACAGGTAGAGAACACATTGTATAGAATGTTGCTCTCTTACTTGAAGAATTCCAGTGTCTGGTTAAGACTTTGTTTCAGTTCCCACATACCTTTGCTTTCAATAAATAAAGTCATTAGCAATGTGAATTTGTCAGCCTTTCATTCCCATCACTGATTCTTTCTAAATCTCTTCTTAGCTATACAAAAGACCCCTTTGGTATTTTCTCCCCATGAGGTACTCATATAATGTAATCAAATCACCTCTCAGTTTTCTTTTTGATAGCTAAACAGATTGAGTTCTATAAGTCCTTTATGTTAACAGAAAAAGTATATATTTCTGAGCACCTGTCACTCCCATGTGGCGCTCTCACATCTAAGAAGGACAATCCATGCATAAAGCTGAGAAAGCTGCATCTTCAGAATACTTTGGGCAGTCATTCTATCTTGTTTATCTTCTCTTAAAAACAGGAAATTAAATAAGTAAATATTCTAAATTAAAAAGTATTTCAAACCCTCTGTGTTCTCTGGCAGGCAGCAGAAAAGCTACTACTTTGGATTTGAGTGTTTTTTAAATCATCTTTCACCTTTAACAGTCATTTCTACTTAAATGAAACAAAAGTAAACTGTTTCAAATTCTGATTGCCTTTTATGCTGCAATAATTTGCAACACACTGATGATGCAATTTTAGAAAATCAGACTTTTCATTTACTCCACCGTGTTCATTTCAGCATAATTTGCAAGAATTTGACATGCTGATTCTTGAAACTAGGATTAAAAATTCTTAACACAGAGCCAAGATTAGGTCACTTAAGAGTTTCTCCATTTCAGGATGTTTTCCAGGTTTGTCCTCCCAAATGGCAGTGTGTGTTTGTGCACTAGGTTTGCATAACCAAGCTTTGATAGCAGGGTGGCTACAGGGGTGGCTTCGGTGACACACTGCCAGAAGCTTCCTCCATGTGTGGCACAGCCAGTCCTTGGTAGCTCCAAAGACTGATGTGCTGCTGGTCAAGGCTGGGCCCATTAGAAATGGCGGTAATGCCTCTGTGATAACAGATTTAAGAGAGGAAAAGAGTTATGACGCAGTTGTAATTGCATCTAGAGAAGAGTGGGGTGAGAACATGGGACAGGAACCACTCTGCAGACACCAAGGTCAGTGAAGAAGGAGAGGGAGGAGCTGAGGTTCCCCTGCAGTCCACAGTGATGATCATGGTGAGCAGCTGCCCCCTGCAGCCCATAGAGGTCCAGGGGGATGCAGAGACCCACCTGCAGCCCATGGAGGAGCCCCATGTTGGAGCAGGGGGATGCCTGAGGAGAGGCTGTGACCCCGTGGGAGGTCCATGGAGAGAGGAGCCCCTGCTAGAGCAGCCTGTCCTTGAAGGACTGCAACCCATGGGAGAGTGACTCAGTTTCAGCAGTTTGAGGAGGGCTGTTGCTCATGGGATGTACTCACATTGCAGGTGGAGAACTGTTGCCTGTGACATGGACTCACGTCTGAGAAGTTCATGGAGAACTGTCTCCTGTGAGAGGGACCCCAAAATGCAGCAGGGGAATACCTCCTCTCCCTGAGCAGTGGGGGAAACCACAGGTGAAGAACTGACCATAATCCCCATTCCCTGGGGGTGGAGGGAAGGTGGTTTTTTTTAGGTCTTATTTTACTTCTAGTTATCCTGCTCTGACTTCGTTAGCAATAAACTCAATATCTCTAATTCTACCCTGTTTTGCCCATGTCAGTATTTGGTGAGTGATCTCTTCCAGTCCTTATCTCAACCCATGAACCCTTCATCATATTTTTTTCTCCCCTGTCCCCTCTGGCTTCGGTGGGTACCTGGCATCCAGCTAATGTCATCCCACTGCAGTTTCATATTTGGGGTTTTGGTTTGGTTTGGTTGTTTCATCCTTTCTTTAGTATATTGGTCAGCATATTTTGGGGTTAAGGCTCCTCTTACTTTATCTGTACATTTCCAACATCTGTTTTGGGTTGGTCTCAAATTCCTCTGTTCAATATCTTTCAGTTCTTTATCTCAGAGCCTAATGAATTGTGGTTTACCCTTTTCCCCCGATAATACGACCAGATCTCTACTAATGGTAAATGATAGTGATACTGTCTGTAAAGCTCCAACACCAGTCACAGTTAAAAGATGAGTTAATTTTAAAATATTAAAGTCTAGTGCAAGTGGGATTTTGCAGCCATCTTCATTTCTATTTCTAATTCAAACTTTCTGACAGACCATTAGTTTTGGTAGTATTTAATCAAAGAGTTTCAAGAAAAATCTGATCTCTTGAGACACTGGGAGAGTGAAAAAATGTGACATCAGGAGTCAAAAAGGTGAAACAAAACAATTCTTGCTAAAACGCATCTGAATGTAAAAGACAACCTGAAGTATAACTCTACCACATGGTAAGTTGAAGCAGTAAGTTGGATTTGTATGTCCTGTCCAAATGGCTAAATACTCTAACCTGACCTAGAATTCCCTCTAGCCCAGTTTTCTGGTCACCAAAAGTTCTCAGAAACTGAAAATATTGCCAATACAGTAAAAATATAACATATTCTCTCATTCTTGTTCCATGAGGGAAACAAGAGTGGTCTGTTTTATAATTTTTTCCATCAGTGACAATAAAAACTTTTATTGTTTTTCAGCTCATTCTGGGCACAAAGTTCCCCATTGGGGAGCCAAATAATAAAATCCTTCGGTTCTTACTCAGGGGCTCCATTGGAAATGGCCGGGCAACATTCCCTCTATATGGTTTAATATTAGACAGCTGTAGATGACCACCCTAAAAGGAAAGCAGTTTAAAATACCAGTCACATTGTCCATAGAAAGATGTCATTCACTATCCTGTTTGAATCTCCATACTTCAGAGGCACGTTTCTATAGATTACAGGGAAAGAAATTGCTCCTGTCTGGTTGGGTGTTCACTGGGGTTTTTTTTACATCTGGGATAGCCATCTGAACTCCCTCCCTGTGATTCATGGGAGTCATAAGATGTCTCTGAGGACTGACCAGTGGCAGTAACTTTTATTGCATCAGCAGTGTATTACTGCAGAGTTTTTAAATTAGAAAAATTTTCTGGTTAAATATAGATGCAAACACCCTGTTCCCTTTCCTGCAGTCTAGATGTGAAAGAACCACTTAATTTAGCCAATTAAGATAATTGAATCCCTAGGCTGTAAGAGTGCCCTCAGTTCAATTCTTTGGGAACCTGCAAGATAACTGAGATGTGTTAACATGGTCACCATTTGGCATAGCGTTGTAGAGAAGTGAGGTCAGTGGAAAAACCTCTCACGACAGCATCTCACATGAATTAGACTGGAATTATTTCAAGAAATAACTCCCTGTGATAGTCAAACAGGGTTGATTTGCACTCATGTTTTCTTCTTATTGTGCTTGTTAATTAGTGCCAGTTCTATTACTGCCTTGGTTTAATTTCTGTCATATCTTTTATTGTATGATGATTGCTCTTTCAATAAACCTTATCTGTTTGAAGGTCTAAAGCTACCACAGCAGTTTTAAAAGACCACATGTAACCAGGCAAACAAAAGTCTGCAGCAAAATATCCCTGAATTCTAGCAAGACGTTTGCCATTACTTTGCTCTGAGCTTTGGCAACTGATTTGATTTTCTCCTCTCCACTTTAATACATTCTGCTTAGAACCCTTGGTTTCCTGGACCATGTTACTCCATGCAGCTCCTGTGAATGAGATGGAGTTTGTAGAAAAAGGAACTGCAGGCAGATCCACAATCACATTACTTTAGTAGCACAGCTTGATGTACTCAGCAAATAAAATATAGTCTTCACTGGTGGTAGAAGACAAAATTTAGCTTCCACAAGAATGCCCTAATTTGCCCTAATGTTCTTTTGTCTCGATCTTCCTAGTGATCAGTAGACTTTTCGCCAAGGATCCATGCTGTGCTGAAAGGAAGCATACAGAGTTCAAAGCACTTCAGCCTTAATGCAAAGCCCTCATTAAGAAACATGAAATGCACTATTTGATATTGTAAAGTTATGGGCAATGAGAAAAACGAATGCAAGAGCTACAAAAATCATCACAGATAAAAATGCCTTGTCCTTCCAACAGTCCAAATTTAAATTCTACTTTGGTGTCTCCAAGAAAGATCCCAAATATTGTGAAAAAGTTATACTGGGCTGGTGTGTGCTTCTTGGGTACAAAAGGCAGAAGGGCCAGGATGGATATCTTTCTTAAGGTCACATTTTGTTGTGTTCATATGGATAGGCTTGCGTCATAGTCTCTATTCAGTCTTGCATATTTTGAAGGGAAAAAATTCAGGAGTGGAAGGTAACTGATAGAAGAGAAATAGGGTTTATTGGCAAGGTCTGATGAAACCACAAACAAATAAGCACACAAGAATTGATTTGTGACACTTGTATGAGAGATGGTAGCTGGTTTTTATTTTGCCTCTCGTCCTTTGCCTGTTGGAGGCTTCAACAGAACATTTAAGGTGCTGCAACTTGTTTAATTTCAGTATCATATTTCATCTTCCTTTAAAGTTTTTATGTTAATTTAATTAAGCATAAAAAAGACAGGCAATGATAAACATGAACCTATTTCAAGTGAGTCTAGCCTGTGAATTTCCCCCAAAATGTTCATCATTAATAATTGTTCTAAGTTGTCTTTCTGGTAATAGTACCCTTAAGTCAGATGAGCTATTGTGGCAAACGACAATCATTTAGCTTCCTTTCATCTTCCTAGATGAAATAACTTTGAATTTAATTCACTGAAGAATCACGCCAAAGATTTTAATCATCCCCAGAATCTACACATAATAAGCCAAATGGCTCCATATAACTTTAATGGCAAAACTAAAAATGCGCTCCCAGGACCATGCAATGACCTACATCTTACTGTCACTGCAGATGTACAGTTTTTTAAGCTTGGGGACATTTTTCATTTAAAAAAAACAAACCTAAAAACCCACAAAAAACAGCACAAAAAAACACAGGACTGTGGATGCATTGTTTTCAAGATTTTTCCCTTTCTTGCTCAAATGTACAGATCTTCAAGTCTCTCTCATTAAACTAACAGAATTGACACACATCTACAGAAAGGGCACAGAAAGAGTTAAGGTAGGATTTTACATCACTTCTCCAAATAGCAAAACATTTAATTCAGTTGCAATGAAACATTGCTAAACCTCAGGTCATTTGAATGTTGAAGCAAAATATTCCCTTTAGAAATTTCACAGCTATTAGCCTTGAGTTACCAGTGATGAATGTTTCTGGAGCTGTAAAACTTCTTCAGACCCAAGAGCACATTTTAGCCTAGTTTATTGTGGTCTTCCTGTCTCCTTGAAAGGGGACGATCATTACTGATTAGCTGTGCTAATGCAGTGCAGTGTAATAGTTACATATACACCACTCTGCTCAGATCTGAATTTGAAAAATATTGTTCTTTCATAGTGCTGGATCCTGTATGTATATAAAACTTGAGAGACAAGGTCCTGACAAAAATAGGCTTTCAAAAGCGTATACAAGCTGTCCTCCTTAATTCTTCTCTAGCATTCAACATGTTCATGATAGGTATGAATATACTGGGTACATGGGCACATTTCTCCTTTCTTGATTGCAGAATGCAAATTATTTTTGTGTTACCGGGATTATACTAAACCTTCTAGTTGGGTTTACACAATAGATTAATTCCTTTACATATTGTCATAGACATTATTAAGTGGCCAGAGAAAGGTTCTAATTCTCTTTCACATTGTCATAGTCATTATTAAGTGGCTAGAGAAAGATCCTTTTTCCTCTTATAAATATGGTCTGGTTTGGGCGGAGGATTAACATATTTTTCATGTTATTTTATTAAGATATTTATGTTCTCAGGACTCACAGTCTGCTCTAACATGCTTGATCTCTCCCACCTTCCATGTTCTCACTCTGACTGGCTGTTTAGACATTTTCCAACCCCAGATGTTTTCTCCTCTGCAGCATTTAGCAGATCATTTCCCAACCTCTTAGGTAAAAATCACATCTACTTCTCCTCCTCACAAGCATGTCAGCTGCACTCTGCCTGTGCAAAGCTTAACTTCTGGGAGCCCTTTATCCCCATGTTTTTCAAGTGGATATACTGAATGATGAAGTGGCTGCTCTGCCATACCTTACCTCGCTTCTAATTCCCCACAGCTTTACTTAGAGCTCATCTATGATCTCTGTTGTTGCACTGGAGTAATGGAATATCCAGGTCTCTTCCTCAGCACTCTAAATCATGATGAAAAGTTTAATATTAAGAGAAAAGGAAGTTTTCCACCTGTGATTGATTTCCATTACAATACTTACATGATCAAAGCACAGGATGAGATGCAAGCTTACCTGAAAATTGTGACAGAGAGAATAGTGGACATGAGCACAGATCACCAAGTGCCACTGCTGACAGCTCTGCTTCATCCACTAACGTTTCTTAGTGGAAGATAAGGCAGTAACTCTCCATAGACAGTAGCTGGTATTTTCACGTCCACGTAGCCATACGTTAGTTACACAGACACTGACAACGAGCAGGTGCTAGGTGCTTTTTCCTTCTTTTCTCCAGAAAGGTGAATCTAGGCAGGTTCTCTGATCTATTTATTATTATTTTTCTGTTGTTACACAACAGCAGCACTGTGGCTGTAATGTGGCCTTACTCAAATGCGGAGGATAAATGAAGAAACCATTGCAGCTCTCATCTGGCAAACAGAAGGAGCCTGGGAAAGTTTAATACATTATTCAATAGCAAGTGGTGGAATCTCAGAGCTAACAGATGTAAAAGATTCATTATATGAGATCCTCAGCTCTTGGATACAGCATGCTCTTGAAGCCCATTAAAAACATTAGTATGCAAAAATAGTGATGAAAATCCAAACAAAACTGTGGTCAAAATAAACTTGTTTTGGGATTATACCTTTCCATGGAGATTTTATTTGCTTGTTTGTTTTAGTAACACCTCAATACTTTAAGTACATTTAATTTAGATTTATTAAGGTATTTAATTAATATAAAATAAATACTTTATAAGTGAGAACATATTTCATCCATAACCATAAAGCAGAAAAAAAATAAAACAAAATATACTCTGTTGGAATGAAAAACTGCTAAAATGCAATTATTTCATTCTGGAGATTAAGATACATTTGTTAAATTGCTGGGTAATTTGCTTTCACCTACAGGCTTTAAATTTGCTTATGGAGCCATGCATAGCCAAAAGCATGTGTGGTCAAATTTGCGCCACAGAATGTTTAGTTAGGCCTCTGATTAGCCAGCTTCTATGGACAGAAGCATGCAGCTTGCTCTAATTCACTATCTGTGTAATTATTCCCCTGAAAATTTGGCCAAATAGCCATCAAATCATATTTTTCATGCCTTAAATAATTCATATTTACCAACTGCTATCTCATTAACAATTAACAAACATTTACTAAATACAAATTATATTGTAAATTGGATTATGGATTTTAAAGAAGTAGTTTAATTTTGATGGTTGTTCAGGTTTGCTGCCTAACAAGCAGCCAGAGAGTGCAGAGGCATTTCAGTGAGAGGCTTCATCTCTCCGAGTCACCTGGAGCAGCTTCTCACTGTCCAGGTGCAGCTCCAAAGGGCCACCCCAGTGGGTGACTTGGCTCTCTCTGGGCACATGATCACAGAGCCCTGTGATCACATTATAGTAATTTATAAACACGACTCCATTGGTTTCCATGGATCCAAGCAGGATCCTTTGCTTTCCAGGCTGAGCCCTGTCACTCAGCACCACATAGAGCTGTCACTGTCCCAAAGATTGATCCTATTGGACTATCCTGTTTAATGGAAAGGGATCCTTTCCATGGCAGAGGGTGTTTGGAACCAGATATCAGTACAGTCCCTTCCAACCCAAACCATTCTGTAATTCTGTTTCTTCTGAAGTTCATTTGTTCCTTGGGTTTTTCCTGTCCCCAGATGGTCACCTGTCAGGGGGACTGCCTGCAGACCACAGCATGAAGCACCAGTTCACATCCTCTGGTCTGAGATAGGATGGACGAGAGAATAAACAAAAGAATCACCAGAAAGTATTTACAGGAGCCTTGCAGTCTACTGAGCAAGGCACACCACTGTCAGAGGGCAAACGTCTCTCCTTTTCTGAGAGTTATTTTTAGGTTTTATTGAATATCCTGCCTAATACAGAGGACATAACAACCCAGGGAGCCAGAATCAGACAGAGAGAGAGCAGATATTCAAATCACTTCTTGGTCATTACTTGAATCGGCATTGTCATTTGTGTGGATGAAGGCAATGGTTACTGGCCTGTGAGCTGCTTTTCTCCCCCTGCTTTTTCTTCTCTTGACAGGCTTGACAAGCCTGTCCCCAGTCTGCAGGTTCTACTCCCTTCTATCCTGTAGACCTTGCATATTCACGACTCTTACACATGCCATTGGAAACTAATTGGCAGAACAAGGATCTAGGCTAGAGACTGTTAATTTTACATCTCTTCCTAAGTAAATGCTAACAAATTGTTCTCAATATGTGTTTTAATCTCAAAACTGCATCTTTTCTTTTATATCTGAAAAAATGTCTTGCCCAAAATCTGGTGTCATTTTTCCAACAATACTTAGCTGGCCTAGTGACAGATATTACATGATGTAAAAAAATCTTACCCTGTCTTTCTCTGCCTTTGTACCACCACAGTAAAATACTCCTGTGTCTGAACTAGTAGCTATGGCTTCCCTTAGAGCTAAGGCAATAGAATTGAAGGACGCAATTCAGATTACCTATTTTACACAGGGATGTTGTCAACTGCCATCTAATAAGTGTAATTCTCTCCACTAGCTGTGAGTGAAGTTTGTAGTGACTAGCTCTGATGCAGAAGATCTTTGTTTGATAAATTTAATCCCAAAACTACTCTATAGATGTGTTGCATCTAAAAATAAATTATTAGCAAAATTGCTGTAGGATATCTTAAGCAACTCTTTTTTTACCAATAAGTGAAATGGACAGTCACATTCTCTTTTGCACATCCCTGGTTAAGTACGTTACTGCTAATTTTCAGCTACCTACTACTGTTTAATTTAGTACTCCACAAAGGGTTTTTTCTACTATTTTAAGAGAGTCACTATATATCATGTTAGACAGCAGATGAGTACTGAAGAATCTGAGAAGCAAGTGCTCAGGAGGATATGAGAAATGAAGGCAACGGAAGTATTGTTTCTAAATGGACATCTGGGAACTGGAGATAATTTTGAACAAGAGTAGCACACAACAGCACAGGAAAAAAGCATATTTCAAAGTGATCATCCTTACAAGTAACATGGGCATACTGCATACGAGGGACCTCATCTTGATGTTGCTAGCCCTAAGGCTGCCAAGGGTTTTGAAGTGCCAGGTTTTACTTCATCCTTAATCCACAGATGAAGGTTCACACGAGGAAAGTTGACTCCTGTGCCACTGCTGTCCACTCCTGAGCCACTTCAGCAAATGAAGTGGATTTTTGGGAGTGGTTTTCTGCTGGATTAACACAAGTGAATTGCTCTGTAAAGGAACAGACCGGACCAGAAGCAACACTGCAACTGGAGAAATTGTAGAGCTAAGGGTTAAATACATATTATAGGGTCACACAACAACCTAAGCCAAACTCTCAGCTTCCACTCAGAAAGATGTTTCTGCCTTATCTTATTTCCAGTCACACACTCCCAGACGTCACCTATGTGAACATGAGTTATAGGCTACAGGACTAAAGCCTAATCCAACAACAGCAACAAACAATTAATTTTCAGCCAACTCAGCATTCTGGTGGACATTGGCTTGGAAGATATTGAAATACTTGCAATATTTCTTCCCCTACTGTTAGTTTTAAATGCTAAGAAGGTGATAAGGTGAGGTTACACAGGTTCAAAATTCAGATCGACAGTGATGAGAGGAGCCCTGCCAGCAGAAACACAGATTTTGACCCCAATCATAAAAAAACCAAAAACCAAGTCCAACATTAGGGTCAGAAATGCCAGAGATCAAGCTTAGAAATGTAGTCATTGAAATGAACATTTGAACCAGGTCAAGGCCCTGGCCCAGACAGAGAAACAGTTTGCACCCCAGGGAGCTGCAAGACAAGGCTTTCAGATTGTGCTGCCAATTTATTCACAGTGAAGTTAAGGGTGTACAAGATTGACTCGTTGAAAATAACTCTCCAAAACAGATTTAGCACTTAATCTATAATAACCTGCCTACTACAGTATCAATTAACAGAACAGATATTTTCCAATTCAGTCATTTGTTCCATCCTGCAGTTTTAGCCTAACAACCTTCATGTTCACGTACAACACTCTCTGACCTGAAGCTGCAGGGAGGCACATCACCATGAGCATCAATTGGATGTTGGAATTTAATTTCCATGTGAAATTCAGATATTCCTATACTTGTTTTCATCCCGTATTGGGATATGAATTCATAAAATGTTTACAAAATTAAGAAGTAAATCAAACCAAAACTTTACTTTGAAAATACTAAAATAGTCATTTGTTTCAAGTTAAATTTGCCAGCATTCCTGCATCAAATGCTCCCTTTCAGCTTGGTCAAGCCATCTAGAAATGATTCATCACTTACAACAAAAATCTGAACTTGAGGCAATTTAGCTTGCAAAGAGGAGCCTGAGGGAAGGATATGACAACAATTTTCAAAGATGGAAAAATTACTGAAAGGGTGAAAAAGAACCACTGCTCCATGACCATACTAGGCATACAAGAAGTAATGGACTAAACCAGCAGAAAAACTGATGTAATGTCATAAGAACATGTCCTTTCTAGGACAAGGTTAAAAATCTACTGATCTGTTTGGGCAAGCTTGAGGTTCTGTAAGAACATAGGAGATGAATATCTGCCAGTAAGTATCATTGATGTGCCTTGTGACAAAGCGATTGCACTGGCTGAACCAGCAAAGTCTCTTCCAGACATATGAATTTGTTCAACACCGAGCAGAACCCGTCTGAGCCGCTCGGTGCCTGGCAGCAATCAGCGCTCAGTGTAGTAGTGGCACTCTGGACAGAGCTCCTGGCTGCTTAGCAGTGCCACCCCCATGGTGGAAATCCACTGAGGGAAGGATTGGGGCAGACAGCAAAGAGAGGTGTGATGCACCTTAAGTGGAATAATTCAATGAAATTGCTGTCTCCATTCAAAACCAAGCAACACACTTGGATAGCAAGTTCTCGCCCGATTTAGTCTATGTCACGTGTCACTTTGAAAATCTAGCTTTTCAGCCTAAAGTGCTTTTTTTTTCTGTTGCAGGGTCCAAGGTTAAACCATTTACATTTTCATTTGCCAGTATTCCACAATGGCGTCAATGAAGGCTGAGAGGAGTGTTTGTTCTAGCAGAAAGGTGTATAGCAACCACAGCCTCCCACAATGCAGAGGCACACACTCTGTTACTGATGCTGGTCCTGGGAGCATTCAGTTTCTGAGAGTCACTGAGCGATTGTTTTGGGAGGTGAATGGGAGTGCAGTCGTGTTTAAAAACATCTTTCCAATGGAGAGATTATGTCATTCTTGTGAAAGATGGTGCGTTGCTGTGACAACATGTACTTTCAGGAATAAGCTGAGGATCATAGCAAAAGAGAGCTCATCACAGCCTCTTATCTCTGCAGAGGTGTCAGTGCAGTTCAAGCACAGTTTGAGTAGCTTGGTTTCTCCTGCTGTTCCCAAGGGAAGGGTGCATTGTTGCACCAATAGGTAGATAAAAGAACAGAAAACAACATTGAGACTTTTTTCTCTTCAGGGAGAAGAGCTTTTCAAATTTGTTACCCAGCAGATCAACTGGTTTGTTGATTTAACTGATAGAACATAGCAATTGAAATTACCATTTGCATTGGCATGCCAGTGTGATCAATCCAGGGCATGTGTTGCCTTTGGGTTTCTCTGGGAGAGAGATGTGAAAGCTTTTTACAGCTGGGAATGCTGTGGGCAGTGGAAAGATGAAAAAGAAAACAAAAGCCATTTCTCTACACTTGTTATTTCCATGACTGAGGCTGGGGTGAAGAGATATGTCCTTCTGTTTTCCATCACTAAGTTTAACTAGCTAAGATGAATTAAATTATTTCCACCATTTTCTGCATCTCTTTCTCTTGGAATAGGCCCTTGACTAACTCTTACCTTCACATTCATCTTCTCTGAAGGAATATGCTTTCCTGTGAAAAGAGATGCATTTCTTTGCTGCCGTTTGAGGTAGGAAGGTCAAGTAGTGGAGCAAGACTCTCATTCTTTCAGCTGAAAGGCTCCTGAGAAGTGTCCTTGAACTGACAGGGAGGAATATTCTTTTCTTGTTCAGAAGATGTATGTAAGAAGTTTATGTAGTTCTTTTTGCAGCATACTTTTTTTTTTCCTGCATCTCCCTTTCCTTAAGTAACAGTAATATTATGTGTTTAATTGTGGTGATGCACGACCTCTCAGCTGAGATTAGGGGAAATATATGTCTTTATTTTTTTACTTTACTCTTTCTGGCTCAGTAGGCATGCTCCATTCTTCCTTCAGCATCCTCCATGTCTGTAATAAGATTTTTCTCACTCAGAATACAGGAGGGATGAAAGTGATTGAGGGTTACAGGTGGTTTGTTCAGTGACTAATTCCTAAAAGCCTACCAGCAGTAAAAGTGGCCCTCATTATACTAACATGAGTGTTGCAGGTAGGAGAATCTATTTCCGTTTGGGAAAGATAGGTCCAAATCCAAATCCCCTTGGAAGCTTTCCAAAGTTTATAATGAAAAGTTGTTTGCAAAGACAAAAAGGAAATTGATGCCTTAGCGGAAAGTGTCAAGGAAGTATGCCAACCTTTGTTGCCTTGTATGTTGACACTTTCAGAAAATCTGCTTATCTAGGAGGCTGCTTTGCTGTCCTAAAGCAGTGCTGCTTTCCGGCAGACTGACTTTCCATCAAGGTGGTGTTCTCTGTCCTAGAATCCCAAGGATTACCCTCCGAAATATTTCAAGCCCCTTATGTGGCAATCAGATTTAATGAGGTGACAATAGGTAAGCAGTTCCAATTTTTTTCCCTTTTTTTCTGTTTTGTGACCTTTTCAGTAGCACAAGTGATACAGATACATAAAACCAAAGATATCATAATTATAGCTAGTTCAAAAAACAGGTTGAAATTACCTGTTCTTGTATATTGTTCCAGACACTTTTCACAGTTTTCATGTCAAAGTATTAATTCTATTTGCCTATTTCTGAAAGCCCACAAACTGCATAGAAAGAGGAATGAAAATACACACAGATAAAATCTGTTCCACTTACACATTGAGTGCACTATTTCATTTTGGACAAAATTGTAAATGAAGGTGGTGCTTAAGAAAATGATTATCAGTGCTAGCTCAAGCCAGGCACAGTGCCAGAAAGTTGTGGAAGAGCTATAGGAGAAAGCTTGCTCAAGTACCTAATAGCCTGATTTCCAAAACCCTTTCTACTTCAGTCCTGGTTGACTCTTGATCAAATAGTGCCTAGTTAATGAATTATGATGACGTTTGTGGTGATCTGGTAATGAAAATGAATAACTATGAGGCCACCAAAATCAGACCCAGATATCGGAAGAGCTTTTAATTATTCTCAAATTCCTGTCAAACTTTAAAGAAAAAGATTAGGAAATTAAACACTTAAGTTGTCACCAGTCTTAACAAATGAATACCATTAGAGTGTCTTCTTTCTTTCCAAAGAAATTTCTCCCACTGTTGTTTGGCAATTTGGTTTACTTTGTGTCCTTAGAAAACATTTTATTTAATTCCATTTGAATTTAGAGAATTTCAGGACTTTAATTTTATTGAAAAATCACGCAGTGCATGAATCATTCATCTTTGCCTGCCAAGCTTCCTTAAGGAAGAGAAAGAGTGTTAAGAGAAAAAAGTGTTGAATGTGAGGTGTTTCAAGGCAAGAAGTTAAGGAGTACAGTGGATAGATTAAGATGCCAAAAGAAACTTGCCCTGCTCAACATCATCTATTGTGGTGTTGAGCCACCCAGTCCTGCCCTGCACAGGAGGGGAGTGATAGGATGGTTGTTGTGGGCATCTGGCATCCAGCCGTGGCCAGCCCACTACATTTTCCAGCCTTCTGATACACTTTAAGGCTTTTGACATGTTCTATAGTGAATAATAATCAAATTAAAACAAAATGGTTGATCACAGGCATCAAAGTCTCATGTACAGACACCTAAAGCTGCAATGACTTTTAAAGATTCTGAACCTACATCATTGATAACAGGGAGACCAATATCTGCAGTAAAGAAGTAAGTTAAGTGAACACATACAAAATACTTTTTTAGGCATTAGGATGCAAAAGACTGACCTTATTTTTCATTTGTTTTGGAATGCTGTGATTGGAATTGTTCAGATTTAAGCATTCAAGGAATGTGTCTCCCTCAATCCTCACACTTCGGAGTAACTAACATGAATGAGTGCACACGTATCTATAGAATTTCTCAACAAAAACCATCTAACATTCATATATCTGTCATGATATTGCATTTCCAAAGCCATATTATATTTCTAAATATGAAACCTGGTCCCCTTAATTCAATAGATGCTGACAAGCCTGGTGAGATTCTGGTGGCTTTTGGTGCCATTGCTGAGTGCTAAGAAGCTATGAAACTTAGAGGAGTTCCATTACTTTCAGTCCATGAATGAAAATCCATTTCAGGTTGTCCCAGGATAAAGTCTGCCTTGCGTTATCACTGCCAGAGCATGGGGCTGTGGTGTGAGCTGACTGCCTGGACTGTCTGATGGGAAGTTCCTGATCCCTGCATGTGTAGTGTAATTCATTGTGCCGGGAAGTCTCTGCTCCAAACGCTGAGCCTGGAGGAGACAAGCAGCCTAGACTGTCTCATATATTGCCAAGCCCTAGCTCCCCAAAGTGGAGGTTGCTCTAAGCTGCATAATTTGGAAACTTGTCCTTGAGTCACAGAATTTAATGAAGACTTCATTTCATTTTAATTTGTGTCCTGCAAGCCCACAGTGTTATCATTATAAGAACATTCGTCACGTCCTGCCTGAGACAGCTCCAGTATCTGCCAGAACTCTTCATGCCTCCGCCTTCCCATAGCTTCACCTTTTCTGCCTTGATTCCCCTTTACTTGCAACAAAAATTGCATGGTTTTTGACCAGTTTAATGCTGTCTGAACTAGTGTACAAAAGCAGCCTGCCACTATCATGCTCATGGTGGAATATTTACTTCTGCAACACATTATTTTAGGACTCTTTGCACCTTCATACAACCACTTTCCATGAAGTGTGTCAATTCCAACTATCTTTGAGACATCTTAGTAAAAGGTAATTGAAATTATGCCAGCAGATTTGAAAGATATTAGGAGAGAATAAGCAAACAGAGGGATGGAAAAATTATTCCTTGAACTTTGTTTTTTAAGGAAGTTAGGCTAAAAAGAGGCTATTTTCTATAATTTAACAGAAGAAAGATATTTTAATGCCAATAGCTACTTCAGAAAAATTTGGCAAAGCCTGAAATGTCCATGTAGACTTATCTTCATGTGACAGTGTTTGGAGTCGTGACTACTGTCTGTGTAAGGATTTATCTCACCATGTGTAAAAGTTGTCATGGCAACAGCTCTCTGCAAATAATTATATAAATAATAAATGAAAGATTTTATGAGCATACATTAGAGCTGTAGTTCTCATACAGCTGCCTTTTGCTGCACAGATTGAAGAAAAGGGTCACACGGAGCTTTTCTTGGTGTGCATATTTATTTGCCTTGCTCAAAGACATAAAACATTTGCTTTAGGAGGTGAATACTAAAAAATATTAATCTAGAAAATAAACATTGACCAAACCCCCGCTGAGAAATAATACAATTTATATTTCTTGAAGCCGGAGGTCAAAAGCACAGGTTCTGAGTCTCTCCTAAAACAGTGAAGCAAATTAAAAGCTGCCTTAACAAGACTCCTGGGATTACACCTGTACAGACATATTCCCAGCAGGTGCAGAATCACCAGAGAGCTGATTTAATGTCCTTCTTTATACCCCAGACAGAGAGTTTGACCATAGAAAGGTTGCATAACTAATGCATCTGCCCTCTTGGTATCTCTGGCTGTTTAATCCAGCATGTAGTGGTTAAAGCTGCTATGAATTAACCTGCTCCCTACCCTTTTCTGATCTTTCTTCAAGTACACATCTCAGCTCTTACAAGAGGAAATCTGAGTAATTATCCATGTATAATCCACAAGTTCAGAGGGCCATGTCCTGTAGAGATTCTCCACACAGAACTTTGGTTGAGCACATGCAGTGTTGCCTACAAAAAGCACCGAAGAACCAGGTGTTGTATATTTTCATCAGAAGGTACTGAAGCCTCCTCATTCTAACTCCAGGGGGTCTCGTGTATAGGAGTGCTCTTTAAAACTGAGAAATGGAAACAGTGCATTGGTAGGAGGGCCAGGTGGAAAACTATTGCTCAGCATTTAAAACTAGTCAGGAAGAAAACGTGCCTATGTTTGTTAGATGGATTTATTGGTGTTGACTTGTTTTCAGCAGTCTTGGTAAATCAGGAGGCATTATTTTCATGTGCAGCCTATTGGCTAACAATATTCTGTTTTATCCCTAGTATTTTGGGTTAATGAAGAGAAAAACACAACGCTTGACTCATCGGTTTGACATTTCAGGCAATTTTTAACCATGCTTTCCCTAATTGTTTCTTTAGGTCTACTTATAATTATGATAAAGCTTGTTATATTAAATAGGCAGATCATACTTTTGTGTAAATGTATATATATATATTTATACATATTTTTATATATCTGTAATGTCTATACATGAAGAATATAAAATGCACAGTTAACAGAAACAAAGAAAGATTCATCCAGCCAGACTCAGTTACGAATTTCAAACCATACTGATGCAAGCATTGCCTGTTAACATTTTGAGATTTTTTAGGCTCCTCTGAGTAAAAATAAAGATTTGCTTTTCAACATGGTTTTAAGTTATAAAAAACTGGGTTTTTTTACCAAAGCTAAAAGGGAGTTCTAAGCCAGGATTTTCACAAGCACTGTCCTGAAACCGGCTCCCTCTTTTTAAGCCAGGAGACCAACAGCCTAAATATCTCCATAAAGCAAAGCTGGCTGGCTGTCAGATAAGCAAATCTCAAGTTGCAGGAAGACTGAATTCAGCAACGTGTCTAGTTTTAACACATGAGCACTCTCACTGACCTTACACTGTTAGTCTGAACAAACATATGACAGTCCTTTAAAAATAAGCAGAAGATCAGTCCAGAATGTTAAGCATTGCTGCAATAACCCTACTGAGAAAATGTTAGATCGATTGCTTTTCTAGTTCAGACCTTTGAATTAAGGAGTTTGGGTGATAAACCAAGACATACAACCATAGCTGACACTGGTAAAGTCTGTATTTTAAACAAAGACGTGTATCTGGTTGAATATAGTCCCTGAATCCATGTTCCTTCAGGTGAGCAGCATCCAAAAGTGAACCCTTTTAAGTTCATCGCCTTCAATTTCTTGTGGATGATTCTCAAAATGTTCCACTAATGATGGGTCTAATTCTGTTTGCTAAGTTTGCTTTGCTGTGCCATATGACAGTAAGACACCACCTGGATCAATATGATCCAGATGTCCCCAAGCAAAAGCACATCAAACCCTCCCTGACCCCTTGTAAAAGTCTTCATCCCTTTAGAGCAATGACTAGAGTTTCACACAATTTCTGCCTTCAGGATGAGATGACTTCCAACCGAGAAATATGGCAACATTTCTGGAGTGAAAATGACCATATGATCCTAGGAAGTGGACCACAATACAGAAGGCAAAAAATACGAATCAACAGTCCCAGCCCCTGATGGTACAATGGAGAAAAAATCCTCCCTTGTCCTATAACACCATTTATTTAGTCCTGAATGCATAAGCAAGACACATGCCACTGACCAAAAGACAGTTTATTATCACTACAGATGCCAATGAAATGTCCCTTTGCTAGCTGTAGCTGGTTTTGAGTCTTCCAAAGGAATAAAAAACCCAATTTCCTACCCACTCTTTAGCAAAGCCAAGTTATATATCTGGGGGGGGGGGGGGGGGGGAGGAGAACAAAAAACAAAAAAAAAAAACCAAAGCCACAAATTACATCCTGTACCCTGCACGTGGTCAAGAACCCTAAAATATAGTTTCAGTCTAAAGCACTGGTAATATGTGGAATAAACATACATGACCAAATCTCTTCAATCCTCACTTGCATCTACCACCAAAGTAAGCATTGGAAATCTTAATCATGGGTTGAATTATAGGCTCTGGGATTACTCTCACCTTATAATAGAAATACTATCAGCCATTTCAGGTTTTGATCCCATTCTCATATAATTGGAAGCCTCTCCCAGAAGTGGGCTTCATCAGTATTTATAAAATTTCCTCATATTTGCTTATCCTTCCTTAACAAGGATCTGCTAGATCCACAGTAAGCATCAATATGGTGATCAATGCACATCAAAACACAGCACAAATACAGTAAGTCTTGACTGAATGATAATTTTTGTATTTTGCTTGGCTTTTGGGGATGTTACTGCAGCAGATGAAAATGCAGCATGCTGCTAAATCTGCTGGTGTGTCCTAACTGGCCACTGAGACCACAATATATAGCAAAAAAATTGCAGATTCTATCAGTACATTCCTTACAAACACCCCATAGAGGGCAAAAATATGTAAACTTCAGAATGAAAACCATGGAGATTATTTTAGCATAAAAATTGTTTCCAGATCCTTTGCTGCATTCCAGATTCCAGCAGCTCCAACCTCTGCTAAAATACTGTTTTGTGAGCAGAGGTCATACCCTCTGCTAATTGACAGCTCACTCGTCCTCTGGAGGAAGGAAAACTGTGCATGCTCCATGGAAGAAGAAAAACATAACATAACCTGGAGTCCAGAGTAGCTTGAATTTCATCAAATCCACCAGGAAATACGCTTAAATGCAATACTGAGGAGTTGACCTAAGTCTCTTGTGCTCCTGACTTTTTCTTAAACTGATCAAATGTCCTTACTTTTGACAGTTTACTCTGTCTGGCACTTTTCCTCATCTATTGTCAGTTCACGTACCTTCAGCTCCCCAATGCAAATAAAAATCCTAGCACTCTGCTTTAGGGTAGAACAATTTAGATTCCATTTCCCAAAGAAGTTTCGAAGAGAATCCAGCACAATGCATGGCAGTGCTAAATTATTTATTCCTTGAGATTTTCTTCTTTTTATTTGTGATGGTCCAACTTGGTGCCTGTATCATAAAATTGGTTCCAAGAGCAGATGGTTAACAGCACCCCTGAAACCCACACAGATCAGATAAATTTGTACACGTCTAAATCAAACAGTAGCAGAATATCAAACAACATTAATGAAAAAAACCCAAAAAAACAAAACAAAACCACAATGCATAGACAGTGGTCTTTTTTTCCCCTAAGATGACAAATTCAGGTTTCATATGAATGCAGCAACTCAACAACAAACACATTCACACCATTTCAGTTTACTGAATAGTAGCACATTTGGTGAAATTGTTTTCAAATGTCTTTATGTTTGTTCCTTCCCACATCAGTTTTCCAAGCAGCTGTGTTTTTCTGGTTTCCCATATAGCTGGATCTGGCACTGGCACTGTGATCATTGTTGTCCCTGATTTCTCAAAGGGACAACAATAAGCCTGAGGTATTGTATGTCTGAATTACAGTGGCAAATCCCAAATCCAGACATTTTCTGCGCTGTCATGGATGTTGCACATTTTTAAGGTATTTTAAAAGAAATATTATTTTCTGAAGTCAGGTTTATTGCCATTTCTTTCAGTATTTATAGGTTTGGATTAAAATCCTGTAACCACATCCATTAGAGACTGGACATATTTTGAAGATACTTCTGCCAGATCATCTACTTGTGCAGGAGCAGCCAGTTTTGAGAAGGTTTTTGCCAAAAAAAAAAAGGGTTCTTCCACAAAATATGTAATGCTAGCCATCATTTGGTTATTTATCATATTGAGTTTATATCTGTTCATAACCCATGTAAGGACTAGCTGGATTCCATGCTGCATCATATCCAAAATGCAGATGTTGAGCAGACAGGTGATAGGCATTCAATTTATAACAGCTACCAGGTTTGGGGAAAATCCATGCTAAATGTAAAGTCCTTATAGTTCTCCAAGACCTTGAATAGGATTAAGAGGAGATGCCATATAAACAAACATGAAATGTTGATGTTTCCCTGAAAAGTCTAAAATTCTTCTGAAACTGAGACTGGAGAAATTCTGCTGAAGAAGCAGAGATCCATGGTATGCATCACATAGATAAATTCATAGAAAAACCCATAAATATACGTTCTCCAGAGGTAGTGGGAGTCCCTGTTTCCTCAGACAATTGCAGGTATCATGACCATAGGCAGACTTGTTCTCCTCAGTGATACTCCAACACCAAGATGCTTTCTGTAGTTATGAGTTTTGCATGTAGTTGCTGTCCTGGACTTTCCAGTACTGGGGTAGGCTTGCCAGAGGATCTGAAGAGATCTGAGAAATTAAAACAGACTTACATCTGAAAACTTCAGGGGTTTTGGAGGATGGTTTCCTTCAAAATTCCTTTTAGCACTGAGTTTCAATTTTTAAATACCCCAGTCCAAAGAGCCTCTGGCAGGTAAGTGAAAAATATTTTAGTAGACCCTGAGACTTTTTGATGAAACCTGTGAATCTTGTGAAAAAATATAGCAATTCAGAAGCAAGTATCTCAAATGCATGTTCTTATACGACTGTTATGTGAGCTAAGAGACGACTGAGTTATTAAGAATGACTTCATGTAGACAGATGGGTGGTGTTCCAAGGTGCTGTTCCTCCACATTTTGAATTATCTATCAGCTTCTCCTGTAGTGTCTTCATTGAGCTTAGAGCTTTGCCACTGTCTTCTGCTTCATTACTTGTCTTGTTATGATTCCTAAATACAAAAGGACACAATTTGTAAACCATAGAGAAATTATGATGATGGGGGGGGAGGGGGTTTAGTTATTCAACTTGAATTCACTGCTTTCCCATGAAACTACAAATCACTACTCTCAGGGTTTAAAAAAAAAAAAAAAGAAAAAGAAAAAAGAAAAAAAAAAAAAAGACTGGCAAACAGTTCCAAAACTTACAATGCAAGATTGTAGCCTTATCCCAAAACACAAATAACACAAGTCTGTAGAGCAGGATTTTTGGGCAATAATTATCATCGTGGTACCAGTGAAACTGCTGATCTGACTGATACTCTTTAGAACTCCAAGTAAATTATGTGGAAAGACAAAAGAGCCTTAAAGCACATTTCTTCCTCAGGTATCTGTGAAATCCTGAATCAAGGAATCCATAATTTTTTCTTGAGCTGCTGGTGACAGATAATAAACCAGTTCATGAAAACACAGTCACAAAGATGAAATCCCAGTGGAAAAAAATTTTAAAAGAAGGAAGGGGAAGGGGAAGAGCAAGGCAAGGCAGGGAAAGACAGGGAAAGACAGGGAAAGGCAAGGAAAGGCAGGGAAAGGCAAGGAAAGGCAGGGAAAGGCAGGGAAAGGCAAGGCAAGACAAGGAAAAAGTATTTCTTAAATTTTATGATATTACAGACTGAGCTCATTTCAGAAGACATAAAATTCAAAGGTAAGGAAAGCACATTCTTTATAATAATTTCTACCCCTTTCTGTGGGTATCTGAATGTGTCTTTTTCTGCACCTTCAGACCACTACATATTATTTTCAATTTTGATGCTACTGGCTGTGATAAGGGAAATACAGAATAGTGAATTTGTCAAGAGTAAATGATGGAAAAGGATCCTCCAGCTGTGTGCTTTTCATTTTATACTTGTTGGAACTACAAACACTGAGAAAATTACCACCTTTAGGACTTACACACCATGTACAAGAAAATCAATAGGCTTTCCTAAATGCAGCAGATCTCCCTGGAAGTTGGCAAGATACTCCAACGTGGAAGTCACTGAAAAATCTAGCCTGTGAGCTCTTCTGGGGTCGAGCAGGACTGGAAGCACCCGTCCATCAGTACTCCATGTGAAGGGGCAGCTACAATCTTGTGCAGGGATGGTGAAATGCCACTCTCTTTCTGTGATGATGGTATCCAAACAAATCAGCTTTGGGACTCCTCTTATAGATGGTGTCTGTGTCCTGGTTGAGGACAAAATCTCCGCCATGCAGGTTTGGATTTGTTGTAAATTATTTGTAAGCTCCTTTTAACAAACATCTGTTTTTCTTCTCTGTACAACTCAGTCTTTGAGGCTTATAGAGAACTGACAGGATATATATTTGATAGATGCTACTTTGTCTTCTCAAAACAGCCCCTGAAAATCATGAGCTGATTGAACAGCTGAAAATATACTCAGTGTCAAGGGCAATTCATTTGCATGGGCTGTGCTAGCTAGATAACCATGGCAGTCCTGTTTTGGACTCTGTGCAACAAGAGCACACTTTCCAAATTCATAAGTACTCTAAAGACCAGCTGAAGAGCCAGAGATGAGCCTCATTCTGAAAATCAGATTTAAACTTTCATCCTGCATTTAGCACCTGTTTCTCATCTACATCTTGTCTCTACACCAAAATGATAGTGCATGTAACCTACAGATACAGACTCTGAGCTAGCTCCTGTCATAGCACAGAAGGTGGTTTATTTGAAATGAGTCAGCAAGCATTTGAGAGTCTGCAGTGCACACTGAGCCCATATCTTTTATTCCTTAGACTTCCACGTGGTTTTTAGTCTGTGCCAAGGAGGAGGCACATGACTGACTTGAATAACACCGAGAGATAACTGGCGCATCTCTGGGTTAAAGACCTGCCTGGAGAATTTCTCATCAGAGCACTTGGAAACTGTCTCTGAGCACAGAGTCCCAACACACATGTGCAGCAGCACCACGAGGGGCTGAGCAGTGCCAGCAGGAATGCACAGACACCCTGCACTTAGAGAGCAAAGGTTTCTCTAGAGACCTCACTTATGTTGCTGCTGCTCCACACTTACCACTGCTGTCCTGCAAGGGGCTGAAGATCACACAGAAAACCCTCAATCAAGGCTCCCCTCTCCTTCCCTTCCTGCTGTCAGGCTGTGCAGTAAACAGAGGTGCTAAGGCTGCTATTAGGCTGGAGCAGCCCTTCCTTCCTTCCTGTCCCTGTGACTGGAGGGGACTCCCCACTCTCGGTGCCGCTGGGTACTCGCAGTGGGGTGCTTGCTGAAGTGCAGACAGTGACTTGCCTCCAGGCAGCTCAAGAAAGCTGAGACAATTTGTACCAGCATAGGATCTGACCCTGTATTTACAATTCATGCAATTCCAAGCACTCATGAAATATTAGTTCTGTGAGCTATGCCAAGAACAGCAAAGAAGCTGAATAACTGGTTGAAAATATATGTAAGCCAATTTGTCCCCAAAAGCTCCAGAACAATCCAAGTGCGCTTCTCCATTACAATTAAATGAAAGCTGGAGCTCTTTATTATTTAAGGGGGGGGAAAAAGGAGATTTATCTGTGCAGCCTTGAATTAGATTTTTTCTATTGTCCAGAATGGCAGCTATTAGCAGTGTTTGGATGCTGGTGAAGGAGAGGGGAACAGAGCTCCAGGCACTTACTTGCCTGCCAATGGAAACATCTCTTCAAGATGTACTGGCACTACCTGTCCTGAGCCATAACTCAAATGCAAGGATCAGTGTTACTGTTAAAAATACAACTCCTGTCTCCAGCAGATATCCTTGAGCAAACACGTATTGTTGAACAGAGTGGTTGCTGCTCTTTGCCCAGAGCCGACCATTAAAGTTTTCCTGCCCTGCTAGGCAGATCAAATAAGGAAAAGAAAATCTTAATTTGCTTGTCAGTGGATAGGGACTTTTCCTGAATATTTCCTGACTGATCCTCTGCCAGCTCATATTGATAGCTGGGGCCCAACTCTGCAGCAGGAAGCCTGGCAACCTCAAAGCCTGGGAATAAAATCAAGGCAGGTAAAGGCTTCCAGATGCTGAGATTCTTAGTAGCTCTACAGCCAGACAGCTGGAAAACCCAGGCAGATCAGAGAATCTTGTCAATTATGGTTAGGATTGTTTTGACAAGACATAACATTTTGATATACTGAAACAAATTATGGGTCTCTTCCTATGCAATATGAAATTCTATTTTGCTGGATGCTGGTCCGTTGTAAAATTGTTTGGGGCAGGGAGGCAGGACTTTCTGGACCACAGAGATTCTGGGCTTTGCCTTCCTTTAGCAGGCAAGAACCCAAAATCTGCTGTCTTAGACACTTTTCAGCTTCCTAAAAATTGTGCTACAAGTTTGACACTTCATTTTTTTGACCTGGAGAAGACTGAGGGGACACCTCATTGTGGTCTTCAACATCATCACAAGGGGAGGCAGAGGGGCAGACACTGATGGCTTCACTCTCATGACCACTGACAAGACTCAAGGAAACAGCATGAAGCTGAGTCAGGGGATGTTTAGGTTGGATATCAGGAAAAGGTTCTGCACCCAGAGGGTGGTTGGGCACTGGAAAAGGCTCCCCAGGGAAGTGGCCACAGCACCAACCCTGACATAGCTCGAGCAGCATTTGGAAAATGCTCTCAGACACACAGTGTGACTCCTGGGGTCTCCTATGCAGGGCCAGGATTTGGACTCGATGATCCTGATGGGCCCTTTCCAACTCAGTATATTCTATGATTCTGTGATTCTATGATTCTATGAAGAGGTCTTTGAGCACTGAGACATATTAACACTCTAGTTCCAGGGACTAAAATTATTTTTCTTCAATTCAGGTCCCCTTTACACCCCTTTGTGAGTAATCATTTGGCACCTATTATAAAACTCTCAGGTACACTGATAAAAATAAACTGCATTTAGGTGCTAATGCCATCATTTTAAATGTAGGAGTATCTACTCATGAAGAATGGGAATATTTCCTCTTAAAACCAATGGAAAATATGCCTTTAAAAGTTTCAGACTAAATTCCTACACTTAGACTATTCTCAGTGCTATATTCTGCTGTTGGAATGAATCCATTTTTGCTCTCCTTGAAAACACATAGCCCCATGCTGACTTGCATATTGTTTAGACAAGCCTAATGTTCTACCCTTTGTCTGGTCTATTTAAAGAAAATCAATCAGCATTCCTCTGATGAACTTCATAGGCACTGGTGTTAGACACTTGCTTAGACTTGCCTGCTTAATGGAACACATTCTTATTCCAAGCACCTTTTTTTTTAAACTAATAATGAGACAACCAAGAGTTTACCAAAAAGGGGTCACAGGTGAATGACAATTATTGGACAGGAGCAAAATCCTTTTTAGGCAGTCAGTGATTGCAGAGAGGAATTTCTTTCAAGGTTGAGCAATTGTCTTAAACACCTACACTTGCACACATACAGGATAAGCTATGCACCAGACAAAGAAAGGGAAGCAGATGCTGACAAAAATCAAGGAAAAGAGGAGAAGAAAAGCAGGCAAAAAAATCTGTGAAGGCAATGGACATCACTCTGAGATGTCTGGGAAATGATTGGATTAAAAACAATTCCCTAATTTACCTTTCGTATTTGTGCTGAGATACATGTCTCCTAGCTTCCACACCCTAGTTTTTTGTCCATCTGTCCATCCTTTGATTGCAACTCCTGTGGGTGAGGAATCTACCTTCTTATCTGTCTGGAAATTGCCTGGATTTAATTTAATCTCTAAAACCTGTCAAGTCTGAACAAAGTAAATCTATGCAGGTAGTTTGAGATCTTGGACCTTTTGGGTGAAGAAATCCTCTTCTTGTAAATTGGCTCATTGAGACCAAACAGTAAAGTGGCTGCATTCCTCTGTCTGACTGTTGTTTAGGAGTGTTTGCTGGCTCACACAGCATGGAGTGTGCTGTATATGATACTATCAGTGCATCTCCACATTACTACACTTAACACTATCTGGTAATTGCATGAATTTCTAAAGAAGAAACATTTTTGCTTTGAAGGCAGTCAGAATTAATTTTGCCTACATCTTTCCTTCTGCTTGTTTTCAATTGAAAACGCCCCAATAAAAATCCACCAAGCTCTCAAGAAAAAATAGCCTGTGGGCAAACCCACCCCCAATGACATCAAAAGGATGGATACTGGTTAATTTCTGTAATAAGGTTTCTGCTTAGTAGTGCACTCTCCATTTCTGATGGTCTTTTAAAACCTTCTTGTTATTCCAGCCGCATTCATACCTGTCAGTTGTGCTAGAACCTGCAAGGGAAAGAAATTGTTTGGTGACAGCATTCGAGCAGTGGTGCACTCAGCCATCTCACTTTCCTGTGCTGGAGGATGGCAGCAGAGCCAGTGCTCACTGCTTCCAGCACAGCTCAGCTGCAGCCACACATTGGGACCGATCTCTCCATAACACTGAGGGTGAGGATAAGTAAATCTTCGCAGTGGAGTCACACAGCTCTATTAGTCTGGAGTCTGTCCCTTTCACAGACTCATGGCCACTGTATTCACTCACACTGCGAGAAAGAGAGTTAATAACACAGCAGTGAGAGGTTTCTCATCTCCAAACTGTTTCCTACAAGCTGCAACTTACTGCAGTCATGACATGGGCTAAGCCATCAGTAAAAGAGGAGACTACTGTCTCAATGTCTCTCTTCTAGTGGCTCTTCATGGGCTTTGCCTTTGGGGTGGAAAAGACAATAAAACTGTGATTTTGCTTTTAAGATGACTACCAAGGAAAGGAAATTAACATAAAGGGAGCTGCTGTTTGAAAAAGGCTACATATCTCTGAAATGCTGTTGGACCACTAAGTGGCAGTTCATGAAAAGACAAAAGTGTTTGTCATTACCAGTTGAGTCACCTCTTAAACACCAGGAAGCAGTGAATGTAGTGATCATCTAAGTAGTTTTTGTATACTTCCTTTGGGGATGATGCTGGATGAAGATCCATTTTATCTATGTGAACTGAAAATGGAAAAGTCATAATGTCCTAATTTTCTCTAAGAGCAGAAGTGGAACAGTGAGAGAAAGTCATCCTGACCAAGTGTTCCTGAGATCTAGCTGCTTGGACATTTTTACTAGGTTGTGCCTGCATGTACATGAAAGATGACAGAAAAAAAAAAAAAAAAAAAAAAAAAAACCTGCTTTGAGTAGACTGGATTAGTTTCCCTTTCAGCATTCACAGGATGCACATACCAATGTCCCAAAATGGCAAAATAATTATGTCAGGCAATGGTGGACTTTTCTAAAATCAATATATTGATCTACTTATCCAACTAGAGCAAAGATCTTCATATCTTTTATTCAGTGATCTGAGTTAAGCTTGCTTGATGTTACCAAATCATTAAGAAAGAGTCTTTCACCATGCAGAATGAACTGCCTGGCATGGATGCCTGGGAACCAGTCTAGAACAGACTGGGTCACCTTCAGATGCGTCCAGTGTCTCAAAAGCAGAACATCTTAGCACAGAGAGCACAATCCTGGAGGAGATGTCATGGACTGTTTTGATCAGAAGTCAGTCCC
Organism: Acanthiza pusilla; assembly: GCA_036630365.1. Lineage (NCBI taxonomy): Eukaryota > Metazoa > Chordata > Aves > Passeriformes > Acanthizidae > Acanthiza > Acanthiza pusilla. Next base: position 8,150,765 of record JAXCHO010000098.1, read on the forward strand.
AGCCCCTGTTTGAAGTCTACATCCACCCACAAGGTCCTTGGAAGTGTTCAAGACCAGGCTGGCTGGGGCTTTGAGAAGCCTGGTCTGGTGGGAGGTGTCCCTGCCTGCAGCACGGAGGTTGGAACTGGATGGTCTTTAAGGTCCCTTTCAACACAAACCATTTTATGATGCTTTGAATAAGACAAATACGCAACATGCGAAGGTAGTAGGGACAAGAACTGCTGAGAGACACGGAGACTCAGAGAAACAGGTTACAGGCAGAAGTGTAGAAGAAATAGAAAGCAGAAAAAATGAAAGTGGGGACATAAAATGAAAACTGTGAGAGGAGTAAAAGATGAAAAAAGTTCATGCAAGGAAAAAGGGCAAGAAACCTCAGTGAACAGATCATCTCCACCCTGCCTTCAGCTACCAGTAATTACTGATCAATGTTCTGTGCCTGCCATCAGCTGAGGGCAAGGGTTTTAAGCAAAGGTGAATGACACCTGTAGTGAGCTATTGCATTGTGATACAACTAAAGGGAAGTTTCTTTTCCACTTCAGGGAACTATTTGCCTGCAAATGGCTTGTTTTCCTTACAAATTTGATCTTAACAAGGGTAACTGAATGATATTCATCTTGATCACCTATCTGTGTCTAATCCTTTTTAACCTTCTGCAAAGTGTTTTTCTTGAGGGATATTTGTCATGGGGTTACAGAACTGAATTATGTATTCTGGTTTTAAATATTAGTTTCTAAATGTTTCCTTTTCCAATTGATTTTTTTTTTCATTTTATCTCCAGCATCCAACACATATCTTCCCATTCATTTTAGATGACAGTTTAATATCACCTTATACATTTCCTCTCTAGACTAGTCATAACAGTAGCTAGCCAGAAAAAAAAAGGTTTCATAAGCAGTATCTGTTAAAACATTCCTTTTTTTGAACAAAAGTATTGAAAATATGGGATTTTAGCTTTATTCCTAATATCACATAGAAATCTTTATGTCAGTAATCACTTCATTACTCCATCTGGAACACAGTTTTACCTTTTAGTGACAGGAATGACCAAAACTGCATAAGATGTAAAATGTGGAGACAACACTGACTCACAGACTGCTTTCAAACTCTGATACATGCAGTATCTTCTAATTATCTGGTTTTATATTGCTTGTCTGCATGGGGCCAATGTTTTCCTGATATCTAAAGACATATTTTTTTCTCTCTATTTAGATGGCAAGTTTAAAAAAAACCAAACAAAAAACCCTTGATGAAAAGTGCTACTACTTCCTTTCAATATGAGTTCCCTTCTACTGATGCTTACATTTGTCACTATCCCAGCTACTTATCTAACTCTGGTAGATCCCTCAAATTTTCATCTGAAACCTCTGCTTTGGTCATTACTAGCATTGATTACACTGTCACACAAGGGTTAATTAAAATCAAGGAAAGAAGATAACAGCTGGTTTAGCAGAGTGACTCTAACATTGTTTATTTTAATTAAAAAGGGAGCAGCAAGACTGTATGTTTTGCAAAAGAAAGGAGATGTATTCTGAAGAAAAAGATTAATTTGGTGGAATTGAAAGTTGGATTAGCTAGCAAAGCAAATATGTCCTATCAGGAAGTACTTTTCTCTGTGGTGGATGCAATCTGAGACAGAAAAAATGCAGAGACAAAATCTCTAAGCAAGGTAGACCTAGGAATGTCTACAGCAAATCAGACAGCAGAGAGGTGAGGAAAAACCCCTTGGTTTAAATTAAATTGAGTAAGCATGTTCTTTTCTTTCATTTCTTGACCTATGTCTTTTACAAACATTGGCAGCCGTGTTGTCAATTTTGCTTAAGTAAATCCACTCTTTCCACACTCTCCTCCACCATTACACCTTAACTTGGCTTAAATTAAGAGCAATTTTGGCTGACAGCAAAGCTTTCCTCCCCTGGGGATTTGCAGGAATTTGCAGACTGGTGTAGTGGGACACCTTAACCTGATACCTCACCCTCTGCGTCCCCAGTGTGTTTCTCAGCCTTCCCAGTGGGTCAAGGACCCCCCAGACCGTACACCCGTGCATGACCTGGTCTCATGGGGTCAGAGAGACACTAATGGGGCAGACCAAGAGGCCTTTCTAGAATGTATCAAGATGTTAAAGAATATGCCAGAACCAAGTCAGGCCTGTGTAAAACCTCTGTAATCCTGAAGCAGAACATCCAGTGTCACTGTCATTTCCTTAAATTCACGTTTAAACTCTTGAAAAGAAATACTTCAATGCCAGAGTATCCAAATTCAGAACAGAGCATTTTCTATCTGTTTTTTATTGAGAAATTATCCAGGATCTGATCCCAAATATGCACAAGGGTCATTTTAGCATTTCTTTGTACCAAAAGCATCCACAAATATTTCGTGGGAGCACACAGAGCTGTAAGGAAACAGCCTTTTTTAGAGAATAAACTATAAGTAATACATTAGACAGAGTCTTAGACACACTTTTGTTTCGTGTCTGTGGAAAAGACTGTGCCCAAAATGCATTTGTGTTGCCCAGCCAGGTTCACTGATCTAATCAAAGTTGTTACATCTCCCTAAAATTCTGCACTCACACATATCCTGAGACCATTACAGCTATTCAAACACAGTAATTCTTTCCTGCCTACAGACAGACAGAGCAGGAATTTATATGTTTAGACTTGAGCTGAGAATAACTCCATTTTAAGGAAGAAATGCATGTTTTGGTTTTATTCCCATTTGAAAAAAAAACTTTGCTCTTTAAAGAAATAAAACGTGGGAGAAGAAAGTACTGTACCCCAAGTAGCTCTGGGAACAGTACCTCACTTGGCTGGGCTCCTCTGAGTCCCTCCCAGGCCATGGGCACTGGCATCTAGGGCAGCTCCACGTCCAGGCACCCCCCTTCTGTGTGACACACTTCTGGCTAAGTCCAGCCAGGGGGAGGGTAAATCGCTATCAAAATTGGACAGACTTGTAGGTTTCAACAATCTTCCATTTTATTTTAAAAGAAAATATTTCATTTTTTGTTGTGTCTGACCAGGTTGTATCATATAGGCTGGATAAAGATAAATCTTTGCAGTATGTCAGTTTGAATAATGTTCTAAAGCCAAACATCTGGAAATACATATTTTATCAGTGTAGCCAGTGTCAGACAAGTTAATGTTGATACTTTAACTGTTCCTACCCTTATTTCCAAGACCTGGATCATGTTATGGGAATTGCAGTGCTCATGGCAAAATGACTGATATGAAACTACAGGAATTTTAAGCCCTTGGGGGTAATGGTATGCTTTAGTAATCTGATGCAGCCCTGAACTTCATGCTGATTAAGCAGAGTGGCCATCTTAAATTGATTTCCAGAAAACATTTAGCTTCTAAAATGCTTTTTGTTACAAGAACTTTGTGGAGGGAGCACAGACTCTGCTTCTGGCATGAATTAATAAAGAAGTGGTTGCTGTGTTAACAAAGGCACCCCCGTCCTCTTTGTCCCTCCCTTTGGGCATCCTTAATACAAATGCATCACTAGCTAGACTGCGCTTTCTGACAGCATAAAGAGCTTCTAACTTGAGATTATTTTGCTCCCCAGTGTTACCCTCCCTTCTCTCCTATTTTTCAGGGAAGACTAATTATCACTTTAATTACCGCTTGACACACAGAAGGGTGTTTTTGCTATTTCTGTTCAAGTGAGAGAAGTGGATCTTCCACTGGGGAGGTGGGGAACCAGACCCCTCCCTTGATGACAGCCTATTCATGTGTCCTGAACAAGGCTCTGACACCACCACACCTACAAATATGTCCTGCAGTTCAGTGAACACAGACACTAGTGAAAATTTCAGTAAGGCCTACAGGTAGCGAGCAAAATGACCCAAGCAAAACCTACCAGCCTTGTAGATAGGAAGATATACTTTCTCCTCTAATGAAAGTACCACAAACGTCTCCACTAAGCAGAACATGATTTTCTACTATTAATCTGATGGTCCACTCCAGGAGAACATTTTATGACTATGTATTTTAAAACTTGATCAGTGGGAAAGCCCAAGTCTTTGCACAAATAAAAACAGTGACGATAAATTAGACACAAGCACAGTGTAACTTTTCAAGATCCCAGGCTCCGTCTAAATTTACAGGCTGTTTGCTGAGGCTTTGTGACTAATGGTAGCATAAAATATTTTAGTCAACCAGCAAAGTGAGACCTCAGAATGATTGAGAAGTTCTTTACTGGCTGTTCTGATTAACAGTGGGTGAATTACTATTAATGCTGGTAATAAAAGCCATTAGCAGTAATTCACTGAAAAGCCTCTATAGGCTCCAATCATGTCAAAGTTTAGCTAAAAACAATGACTGACTAGTCTTGGTAAGTTCCAAGCTACGTTTGCTTCCCAATGGCTGCTTGAAGATGCTGCAGAATGCAGTGGGCTGTGCACACTCGTGCCTTGAGAAGGATTGGAATGGCTTTCTTATCAGCTATCACTCTTTCCTTCAGCTGGAACGACATCCACAATATATTTATGTTTCAAAGCAAGCAATGCTCCTCTGCTGCCTCCAGTGAGGTGAGCTGCTGCAGGACCTGGGGATCTAGCACTACAGCAAACTTCAGTGCTGTGCTGTGAATTTGAGCCTTCAGGGGAAAACCAGCATGGAGTCTGGTGGAATTTTTGGATCTCCAAAGGGTTTACCTTCTCTTCTCCTGTTCACTGCCTGCCCTCCCTCCTCCCCAGCCCCTGCCATGGAGCATCGTCTTTGCATTTGCACCAGAGTAAAAATGTACAATTGTGTCACTCTCTACCAACTGAACACAGGAAACTCTGGCAGTGAATACATCCATCCAATGTCTCCTGCCCAAGACGTGCTTATGTGAAGCACAAAGGTAATGGTATTATCTGTTATTGTAATGAGGAGAGTCATTATTCCCATAAGTTATGGTGAGGGAGTATGCAGTGAAGTTACATCTTTATATATTGTATTTAACAATCTGTAGTGACGTAAACTATTACAGAGGTCACTCCATGGTTTCTTTACTGGAGTCACAAGTATTTGTTTCAAATAGTTCTACTATACTCTCTCACAGCAACATGATGTAAACCTATTGCCTTTTCATACACATACAAACTTGTGATGAATTCCATAATACTGTGTTGCTTCAGCTCAGCATGTCTGGTACTGAACCTCAATTACAAAATGTAAGCCTCACTGCTTTCCTAGTCTTGTGCATTTCCAGCAGGTATTTTGCCATGTGGTTTGATATGGTTCTGATTTTTGGTGTTTTGAGATGCTTGTGGACAAAATACACTGTACTTGACTCATTGAGTTATCCAGACTCACTGAGAAGGGAACACGACAAAGGCTGTGCGACCTTTTCTCAGGGATCAAAACTGGGTCCAACACAAGGATTTGGTCAAATACATTTTCCCTATGAGAAATGAGGTGATCATTTGCTTAATCAACCTAATGAGCTGTTCATAGCCACATACAGACAGACATTTCTGCTGCCATGGCTGTAGTGAAGCAGCACCTGAAACATCAGGCATTTGAACGAGTCATTTGTGGAACAGGCAGAACATCGATCTCTCCAAATATTCAGCTATTGAATAGCAGTGAGCTGTCAGTTAAAGCTTCGAGATAACAGTAACGAGAGGTCTGCCTGGGCAGGGAAGGAGATTTGTTTCACAGGCATGAGATGGAAGCATACTGTCAGCACTCTGCATAAATGATGAAACAAGAGAAGGGGGAATACTTAAAGAAGCACATGCAACACTGGAAAAATAACATTGTAATTATTTTAACCTATTAGATAGGCATTCTACCAAAAGTAAATTGGCTTTTTATTCCCATATTGGTAGCAATGTATTCATCCATGCTTATTGTCTTTCCTATTTTGATTAGAGGAGAACCAGTGTGCATGCAAGTCATTACAAATAAAACTTCAGGCTCCTAAAATATGCTTATCTCGCAAGAAGCTGCTGTTAAATAGCTTAATCTAAGTATGCTATACATGAGATAAGTACAATACATTCTTAATTTTATAGTTTGCTGTGTGATACATTTTTAATAAGATATTTTCATTAAATTTTACTGTTTCCACTATCTGAAATAAGCATTCAGATATGAGACATCTGATCTGCTCCTCAGAGCTGAGTGACAAAAAAAAATTTAGGGGTTTTTTAAGGGTCTTGAAATGATATTTTGAAAAGATAGCTGATGCCCCAGCTTTCTCCTCTCCCAAAATTTCATTCTTTAGAGGAACATCCATATCTCTCTCATATCTACACATTCTTTTGCCTGTCTCATTAACAGCCCTCAAACCTTCAATGAACTTTCCTCCTCCACAGACAGCCTCGTAGCAAGTCTGCCCCACACTGCTTCACATCTTTCCTGCCACAAAGGCTTTTCATGTGAGTAGCCAAATCTCTTTGTCCCTGTTCCCAGGCAATTTGGAAAGCACATTTGGATTCACTGGGATTTGGTCACGGTGTCAGATGATTTCATGGAAGAAAAGCTGCACTTTCATGGTGTATAAGTCTGCCTCAGTATTTACACAAGTTACTATTGTATTTCAACGATCAGCTGTAGCAAAGGAATGGCAGCAAACTCCAGCTCAACTTTCTCATTTTTTGATTGTAAAAGATGCAGTGTGGTTGTGTGTACTTGGTTTTTGGGGGTTTTTGATGTTGTTTAAAATATCTTTTTGTTTACTGTAAAGCTATGGCGAAGCATAAAAGAAATAATAGGTAAGAAATTACAGTTCCACTGAGAAATAAGCTCTTTCAACAAAGGTTTTACTGGAAAAAGACTTTCCCATAAGGGTTGCTTCTAGGTCTCTGACATCCTCTAAACAAATGTGAAGTGAAATTGTCATACGATGTCAGTGCAGCTGTCACAGAACTGTGTGACCAACCCAGGCTCTCATGGCCTGATCGCTGTTTTGGTGTCGGAGGTCATGAGGTGGACGTGGGGAGGGAGGTTACAGAAGGCTGCAGCCTTGCCAGCTTCTGCTGCAGAGAGCTGTGAGCCCAAGAGCAACACTATTTTGGGTTGCTTCAGTTGTCATTTAGAGGTATGCTCTGTTTTATAAGCTGTTTCTCTGCTGCAGGACATTAAATAAGAGTTTGTATTTGGAGCAGTAAGTGGATTTAGTTTGGCTTCCTTAGATATACAGGTTACAAAAATATGCCGTGGCTATAAGGTGGATTTCTGGGGCATTTCTAAAAATTAGGACCAGGTCTACTTTCAAGAGGGTATTATGCTGGAACTTAGTTAAAGGGTTTTCTGTGGTGTTTCTTGATCCCTCTGTAAATGCAGTTTTAATGGGAAAAAAAGAGAACAGCTGAATGGAATGTATAAAGTTTACAGTTCCTGCTTACACTCAGTGCCATTTAGGAGCAGGCTAATACAGTTATTAGAATAGGTTCCTATATTGGGTCAGTAAAATTTTCAATTTTCTGGGATTTTTCTCAAGGAAAAGAAATGGAAGAGGGAGAGGACATTTACATCGCATGACTTTTGGATGTAAGAAAATGAAGGAATCAATTTTAAGGTCTTTTCAGTAATTATAATCAATGAGATTTGAAGGACAAGATTTGAGGTGTCTTTGTTTAAAATTCAAGGAAAAATAGATTTTTTTACTTATGTTTGCGTATGCTACTCTGTTCTGCTAATGTATGAGAACAAAATTAATTGCATAGGCTGGGAAATGGATTGCTTGGATCTAAAGTACTAGCTGAATGAAGTTAAAATTAGGGCTTTCACTCTTCATTGCCCTGAGTATTGCATGTTTAGTTACTCTTAAAACAAGTGGGTGTGAAATGTCACTGCTGTCATTGTGTATTCTGATTAGGTGCACAAAATATAAATTCATTTGAGGTAGTTGCAAGGATGAAAGGATGTTTTATGCTCAGGTTCTCTTAATATATATATGTATATTTATTTGATGTATATAACCTAAAATATTACCATACCCTCTTGTGTAAAATACTTTCAAGAAATGGATTGAGATGAGGAGGTAACAAGAATTGAGGTATAGGTATTTCCAAAATCAAAAGATAAAACTGTTGTAAGTAAGGCATTGTCTTGTATTTTCTCTTTTAAAAAATATCTACTAAGAGATCTTTTCTAGGCTCTTTGCCTAAAAGGCAAGAAATTAGCAGGAGAAATTAGCAGAAATAATCCTTTAACACACTTCTCTTGCTGTGCCTAAAAACACAGGTGACAATCTCACCCCTCAGTCCGCATCCATAGTAATGTAAATACAAAACCTACCCCAAAAAGAGAGCTGAAGCATGAATATGTGAATGCTCCTACTTATCTCTCATGTACAGCCACCATGGTCTTTTATTTCATGCTCAGCTAATACAAATTTGCATATCAAAGAAACTAATAAAACTTCATAAACCACAGAATTTACTTTCTTTAAAATTAACACAGTTGCCTTTTTATAGTTTCGGCTAAAGCTATTAAAAACACATAGAATGACCTCTTACAAAGAGAGCAATTACTTGAAAAAGTAACTTACCATGACAATGCATGGCTGTACACACTTTGGAGAAGTGTCAGTTTTTCAGGCAGAAAACATTTATCATATCAGAACAGCTATTATCAAATAATCTGCTATGGACCTCTTAACACAGAAAGGGAGGGAGAAAACATCCCACTTGCTTTTTGACAGCATCTGGTTGGTAGGGTTTGGACGGATTGTGGCTTCCCAGCCCTTAGAGTGAATATTCTTTTCTTTTGCAAAAGCCTGCCTAGGCCAACTACAGCCTTTGGCAATCTCATCAGCAAAAATGACATTCATGAAAAAAAGTGCAATATTTACACAATGAGGATTCCTTTTTTTCAAAATCTAAACATTTACCTGTTCGTGTAATATCTCAGGAGGCAGACAGAAATGGAGAGAAATAAATGAGCAACTCCACTTTACACTGAAGTCCAACTCTCATGCTCCTTGATTCCTCACCCTGTTTTTCACTGAGCCCAGTGTAGTAATCTTCAAGCCTCCTAAGTGGGAGTGAAATACTACCAAATTAAATTTCCCCATTCATTTTCCCTAGTTGCTGTTTCTATATCTCCTTTACAAATGTAGATTCCACTGCACAGGACACACTTCATACCAACATGTCAATGGTGATTTCTGAGCTGTCAGGGACTTTCCTATCAGTTTCTATATTTGCCTGTGGGATCTTGTGCTGTTGCCTCCTCCAGAAAAGGAGGCTCTCAGTGAAGGTGGTTGACTTTCCCTGATCACTGCACCTTGCTTCAGAGGTTTTGCTGTTTTCTCACTGACGAAAGGGCATAATTCTTTCAAAGGTCATGTGGGATGGACTTGGTGGCTTCTCTGAGTTCTGCTTTGGAGAGCTAAGAATAAGCCACATAAGCATTACATGGTACTTGATTAACCCTCAAACATGTTTTCCACTCCGTGTTTCTGTATCTACACTGTTCTCTGTGGATGATAGTTTTGGGGGATATCAGTGATCGTCCCTGAATGAGGAAGAAGCACTGCTGCTCGGGGGGTTTTAAACACTCATCTGGAAGCTGCTGATGGCCAGCTCCTTACTGAGACAGCTCACCAGGAAAATAGGACTTCTTCCAAGATGACAGCAAATGGAGGATATCAGTAACGTGCTCAGGGCCATCCTAATGGGTGATCCACCAGGACTGAGGTCTTGGGCCATCCTTATTCCAAAGCAGCGCTCAGAAGACACCACTTTGGCTGCAAAAGGATTGCTGTGTGGGCTCATAGCCGATAGGTGCGTGACACAAAGGAGTGAACAGCATGTGTGCAGTAAGACCAGGCACAGCCCATGTTTGTGCACTGTGCCAAGGGCCTCCCTGGGACACACCTGCCCCTGCTTGAAGGGGACCTGCACACCCTGACATGTCATGCTGTCACATCAAATGTGGATATACAAGCATTTTTTTGCTGAAGGAGGAAAATGATGGGAACATACCTTACTCCTCCTGAATTCTTATTTTAGTCCATGTGTATGTGTATAGCAATAAATAGATAAAATCAGAGAAGCTTTGCCTGTAATGTCCCACCCATTTTTGTCATATCCTTTGGAACTGAATGACTAACTGCTGGACTCCTGAATATGCATGGCTGCTGGATTTTTTGTAAAGTTTGGACTTTCCTGGGTTTCTAATTAGCCATACAAGTGTTCTTTAGTTTATTTCAGTTTGCTGCGCTGCAGTAGAGGAGGTGTTAAATTTTCCATATGACCAGTGACACAATCCATGTTATTGAGTGTGCTGCGCTCTCTGCAAAGACTTTAATACCTTGCACTGTCAATATAATGACAAGAACAAAGCCTATTTGCATTCATTAGTTGAAAGACTGAGGCCGAAAATCAGCACGTACCAGACCAGTTGTGACACAGTCAGGATCAGGTTAGTTTACAATCTGACTATCCTTTGCTGCTTTGGCTCCACCTGATTAGTGCTAAGCCATCCCAAGCAGCGAAGCCTTCACACATGTTCATCAATTTTTTATCGAAATATCCCAGCTCATCCTGGAGAACAAGTTTATCTAAGATATAGCAGAATGCTGAGGTGATTGCTGTATCTGAATTTGTCCAGTTAGCTATCAGACAACATCCCTTCTGAGCTCTTTTACAAATTCCTAGGGCAGCCAGTCTCCGGGAAGTGCAGTGTCTGGGCCAAACCTGAGCTCCTGGTGCTCCTTCAGGTCACTGACCTTCCCAGCGTCTCTGCAGGCTGGGCTGCTCTTTTGCTTCTGCTATCTCGTATCCTCCCCTCTGTTGAGGGGCAGGGAAAGCTCACAGTCTGTCCCACAGTGCTGCTCTGCTGCTTCAGCCAAACACCCTGTGTGGTGTTATCCATCCAGAAACTACTTCAGCTTCTGTTTGCTTGGAAAAACTACCTCTTTGCAATATTTTATTACAAATTACTGCAGTTACATTATGAAGTGCACTAGATTTCTTTTCAAACTGTAGCAAGCTGGAAATTCATGATTCCTGGTGCAGAAAACATCACAACATTAGCTTCTTTAGCCACTAGATCAATTTTCCATTTAATGTGGAATAAATTATGTCACTTGATGGTCTTCAGGGACCTTTTCATAATAAACCACTTGACAAGTGAGACAAGTAAGCTTTGCGAGATTTATAATTGATCACTGGTGCTATTGTAGACATGATGGAAATACCATATATAACATAAATACTTTTTAGCAAAAAAATATTATTGCTTCATAATCAGGTGTAGGTGTTAGTCTCTGATTTGGCATCGCTTTGGCATAATGAGCCTGTGGTTCTGCATCTACAGAATATAAAAATAATGATGTTTTTATAAGGGTTCCAGACATCTTGCCTGTATATGAAATGTAAATACTGTGTTCAATCTTTAGCCCTTGAAATTGGGTGTGAAGGACGGATTCTGTTTGGGCCTAAACACAGGCAAAGCTTTATTTGTGGGCTATATTCCTATGGAAATGCAGCTGTTCAAATGCTCCGAATACCCAACAAAGACAGCATTGTTCTGTGGAAACGCTCTTGCTGGACCTGGTGGGGCTCTGGCCAGCTGTAGGTGGGATAACTGCAACAGCAAGAGGCTGTCACTCAGCAGCACAGTGAGAGATGCCTGGTGGCTTCTCACAGTGACAATGGACTGTGTCTGGCTAGGGCTGTGAGCAGCAGGGCAGGAAACACCTCAGACACTGCGTGTGCTGTAGGCAGGCAATTGCACTCGTGCAGTCGGCAAGAGAAGGTTTGCAATGATTCCAGTGTGACTTACATGGCCTCTGAGGCTTCACCAGCACCACTTTAGTAGTCATGCTATTATATTAATCATTGGTTCAAGGCAAGGAATCACAGTTTTGAGCAACTGGGCTTAGGTGCCCCTAAAAGAGTATTGATACTCACACTCAGACCCTCATTCAGACACCATTTTCTCAGATGCTTCTGACATGCTCATCACCGGGCCAAAAAATAGCAAAATTTGGGGACAATACATTGATTTAGCAAGACAATGTATTGATCACACAAGTGCCATGGAGTACAAGGTACAGTCCAGCTTGGTCTAATTGTATTCATACATGAATTTCATGAAACAAATCATAGGAAAGAAACCTTGCTGTAGGAAACTCAATCTAGCTGGCAAATCCTGGTCCCTGAGAAACTGTTCAGATTGGGGAATTTCCTACATACACCGATACAGACAGCAGGACAGACAGAAAATGTCATCTGTTGTGTATCATTTCACCATAAAATTTGTAATCATGCAGCATTTTCTGAGTGATTAGATTTTCACTAAAATCTCAAGAAACTATGCAACAATATTAACTAGTGACAATGTTATAACAGACAGAAATTTCACTAAAGAGCTATAAATCCTCCTGTTTTGAGCCATGGGGCTAATACTAATGAAGGGGAATTAATAGGTTATCACAAAATGCTAACAAGGATTTCTTGCCCATTTGTTGGGAACATTCACCATTTTCTGAGAAATAATATCAGGCTAGATTGATCATTAATAGAATCTGTGGTCATAGCAGTTATGTACCTGCACAAAAAAACAAAAACAAAAACAAAAACAAAAACAAAAACAAAAACAAAAACAAAAACAAAAACAAAAACAAAAACAAAAACAAAAACAAAAACAAAAACAAAAACAAAAACAAAAACAAAAACAAAAACAAAAACAAAGCAAACAAACAAACAAACAAAAAAACAACCTTTGTTTGCGGATAACATTTGATTTCCAAGAAAGACTTCTTTTTTATTCACTTGTATGGTTATTGAGTGTGCACCAGGAGAACATCAAGATTAACAGCATTTCCCTGGAGCTTGACCAAGGCTATATACAACACTAGTCTGTAAGAATGATGGTTGGGTGGTTTTGTTTCTTTGATTGATTATTTCTTTGTTTTCCAGAGACACGTGGAATAAAGCACACTGACACTGTCCCTCTGTCTTTCTTCCAGGAGTGGTTAGACTTCACACAGAGCTTTGAATCTGCTACTGTCTTTGAAGTAATTAATTTATTCTTTGAAGTAATTAATTTATTCTTTGAGTTTAGTTGGCTCATCCTCTCACCTTGAGGCTCTGGGTGCCCTGTTTGCAGCCCGGACCAACCTGCCGTCATATTGGCAGCATGAGAGAAAACATGTATTAGGAGAGGAACAGAGGAGAGAGAATAAATTTAATTTGATCCACTCTCTAAAAGGATGGCACTTACAGAGAAGGAACTTATGCAAGGGATTGCATGAACATGGTGCCCTCTTCAGTACTTCCTGTGCCAGTTCCCCTAGGGATTGATTTGCCCTGGCCAAGGGTAGAATGGGTATTTCACCTTTTGGCTGCTCCTATCCCAGTGTCATATCCAGAGGCTAAGACACATAGTGACTCCACTCCCTTCTCCACATTTTGATTTCTCTCTTTTCCATCATCCTTTCATTACAGAAAATTAAAGGAGTGCACTGTAAGGTCAGTCCTCTTTGTTGACATTTGTTGCAACACCTATGGGGATGGAAATAGAGAATAAAGTCTGTTTTTTCTGTTTTCTGTATCTTCTGTTAGTTTCAGTCAAGATCAGACAAAACACCTTTAATAATGTCAAGGCACAAAGTTGAATTTACAAGCTGATGTTTTAAATATGGCTTATTTTAGTAATTTAGACTGCTTGAGGTTTTGCAAATTTCCTTACTTCTTTTGGTTGATAGATCTGTAGATCAACCAATTGGTCTTAAACTGTTCTCTGCTAGGAATGCCTTGTGTTTCACTAGAAACAATCTGATCCACCCTATTAAACTCACAACCTATATCTCTCTATTTTTTTAGCTGAAATTAGATTTAGTGTCTTCATATTTTTGATCTTGGAACAATATAGCTATTTTAAAATAAAATTAAAGACATGGGAAATAAGTTTACTCATTCACACATTAAGTTTACTCACACACAAAATAAGTTTACTCAGACACAAATTTATAGGAGTGGAGTTTCAATGGGGTTAGGAGTAGAAGTATTTTCCTGTATTTCTTTAAGTTTCATCACAGCAGTTGCTTTCTTTAGCACTAAGACCAGCTCTGTTCACCTGATTCATACCCTGAATTTATTTCATTTTGAGACAAATCAAACTCTCCTTAGTATTTTTATTTTCTTCCCAACTGACCTCCTTCCCCTGCTGCCATAACTGGGACTTATGCTTTTTTTCTACAAGTCTCAATGTTCATTCGTTGTGTATACCAAAGCTGTCCTGGTGAGCTGACGGCAGCAGGGGAACAATTTGCTTGAGAGAGGCACCCCCATGAGACTTCAGTAAAGGTCCCTGCATAGTCCCAGAGCCGAGGTACACTTTGCCAAGATGGAGAAACAAGTGACTTGGGAATGCTCCCTGGTGGCTGTGTGTGGCGAGACCAACCAGGGCACATGCTGAGCCCATGAGCTCCTTCAGCCAGGACCAGCCAGCTGAGAAACCCAAGGGAGCCCCTGCCTCGCTCCTTGCTCACTGCCCTCACCCTCTCTCATCCTTCAGCAAGAACAAGAACCAGAGTGTTTTACTTATGAACGAAATGTATAATTTAAAAACTAAAAAAATCTTGCTACCACAGGTTCATGCAAGACAACAACCACCATTAGTTTGCTTTAACCTTGAGGTTTTGTTCTCCAGACTTCCTAGATAACATAAGTCAATCATCAGATGAAGATTTAGGCATTTGTCATTCAGGATTGTAACATGAGGAACATGGGACCACAGTGTAGCTGCATTGCTGTGACCCCAGTTGTGCAATCAGACACCAGCGTGGTACTGTGCAAGAGCTGATGGAAGGGGAACTGATTGCACAGTGAAGACCTACATTTACTCAGTAGAACTGCAGTGGTGAGGTCCTGATGAAAATACTATAGCCAAACCCCCCATTTCTCTGAATTTTCTGATTAAAGAATGGTTTGGCTTTTGGTTGATTATAAAATGTATCACAAAAATAATTTTACTTTCATGAAAAGTTAAGGTTATACTCATGATGTATGTATATACTAGGTCTTTGGGGGGGGGGCAGGTTGCCTTTTTTTTTGCCTTTTTTTGGGGTTTTGGGTTTTTGTTTTTGTTACCAGTTGGTTCTTGTATGCTTTCAAGGGCTTTTGTTCTCACAAATAGAATCCCTAAAGCTCTGGAAAGCATTGTCACCCTCAGGTGAGCAGGGAAACATGCATTACACTCATGGAGAGACTGATGTTCCCTCACCAGCTCTTGCATGCACCAGGTCTCTTACGGGTGTCTCCTATCTGGTGGCACTTTGGCCTAACTGCTATTAGGTTTTGAAACTTTGAATAAAAATATATCTCTGACAAGGAGAGGGGCACATCCAGGACCTGGAGCAAATGTGCCTGGGATCAGAAGTCATTGTGCTGTGTGGCTAAAGGGCAGAGTGAGATGGGGACAGGGGAGTTTCCACTCCGGTGGATAAGGATGAAGTGTCAGACTGCCCTGTCACATCCTACATATGTTCGATATAATAAAGAATTTTTATTTGATAAATGGACAGTATTGTTGATTATCATTGGCTTTCCAGATTTAATTCCATGTCCCCTTCCATTCTGCAACTTCAATAATGTTTTCTTTGTTTTATAGATGTGGTGCTGTTACAGACTAAGCTTGGTGTTTGCTAGGAGGAAGTATTGCATGACAAAAGTATTTAATTTCCCAGGGACCTGTTTGAAAAATCAATCCAATACTCTTTGTTATTTATACAAGAAAGAATCCCTAGAAAATTAAATAGGCCTTTTTTTCTTGCTAGTAGTATCTGGAAAAAGGAGTTATAAAAGGATTCTTCTTCTCGTTCATTTACCAGAGGAAGTATACTTAATTATTGCTTTTGTTAGCATCATTATTGTCATGCAATCTGAATAATTATAACAATATACTTGAGCAAACTACAAATACTGAGTGGAATGCAATGTAAAAAAACTAGAGTGCTTTTTTCCTTTGCATAATGTGAAATAAAGTCATATGAACCACATCTATTTATTTTTCTAAACCAGCTTCTATTAGTATACTAAAAATGCTGGAGAAGTTGCTTCTCAGATAATTTTCTCAGCTAATATCTAATGGCAAAATAAACCTTTATTCACCCAAGTGTCATAAAAAGAACCAATCATAAAATGACAAGTCTGCATCAAGTTAGTTATCTGATCCACTGACTTTTGCACAAGAATCATCTTGTTTATAATCTGGTGAGACATATCAGCTGCTGAGAGTAGCATACAGTAGTATTAAACTACTTCTACAGAAAAAAACCCTACCATTTTGTATAACATTAGTGAGATTCCATTTGGGTGTTCCTCACAAATGGCTCCCCTGCAGTTGTCTAAGCATTAAGTTTCCAGACAAGACCCATTTATTCCTTCATTTATTGATATGCAATGCAAGTTATAGAATAAGTATCATATCAGTGAATCTGAGGCAGTAATTTGCACTGTTCTTAGAGACATAATGTCTGGAGAGTCTAAAACTAAACTAACTCCAGGAGGTGTTTATGAGTATTGTGAATGAGGGATAAAAAAACCCACCCAAGAGCGATAACTTGATGATGGGATTTTAATTTAATTTGAACTAATGCAACCAAACTGCATGAGGGGAAGGAATGGAGGGAACAATCAAGTCTCTTAACCAACACTATTTTATCCTGCCATTAAATTGTTATAATTACCCAGTATTTGACCAGATGGCAAGTCATTTCTAAAGTCGGACCAGGTGTTCAAGATGCAGAGATAATCACAAAGCTGATGACTGTGGTGAAACTAATTAAAAAGTGTGTTGCAGTGGCACAGTAGTGCTGTGGAGGGAGAGTGACCAAAAATAACATGATAGAAAAATTCTGAAGTACCACAACAAAGTGATTTGGAAAACAGTAAGCAAAACCAAACAGAATTTAATTAATTTGAATGATCAAGTTCAGAGACACACTCTAATAAACTATTACATAATATAATCTATTGGGGGCTTCCTGGGATTTGGTTTCTAACACAAATAGGAAGACAGAAGTGAAAGGCAGAAATAATAAAGATGAAAACTGTCAACCCAATCAGAAGGGCAAAATACAGGCACAGATGCACATCAAAATGAAATATGAGCACGGAAAGTCCTTTTCATGCAGATGAACACTGATTACATGGCCACAGCTGGAAATTACAGAGAGCTTTATTCATTAAAAACTGACTATCTTCAATTAGGCTTTGCTTTCATGACAAAACAACAGAGTAGCAAAGAAATGAATTGCCATGCTGTGCCAGCAGTTCCCCAGAACTGGCCCTGCAGCCAGCACACTTCTGCTTAATAGACCTCTTCACCTTTCTGGGACCAAAAATCAATTCAGACATGAAGGAAAATGCATTTAACTGGAGGGCGCAGGGAAAACAAACTTTCAAAACACGTAAACACCCCACTATACAAGGAAGGAAATCAAACTATCTTATTGCCAGCTTGGTGCACGCAGGTCTGCCCTGCCAGCTCTGCACTTTGTGATTGTCTCTGGCTGTGTGCTCTAGAATGTAAGTGTGAAAGCTCACGCTGTGCCCATGGCCCTGAGGAGATCACTAATAGGCTCCGTGCTATGTCCATACATGAGGCCTGATGCTAAGGGTTCCTGGGCACGAGTAAAAGCTGAGACCTATTAAAGCTCTTCATGAGGTTTTTCACTCAAGAAAGGGGGGTGTTCACAGCTGCCCAGCTCGTCAGCCTTGGCAGAAGGGCTGCTCCTCTCTGTGCTCTTGCAACCTGCTCCGAAGCCTGGGGACACCCGCAGGGGAGGAGGGCCGAAACATCTGCAAGCTAATGAGAGCTGAAGAGTCCTTGTCCTCAGTGAGCATTTTTGCCATTAAGAAATGATGAAAATTATGTGCACCCCTTCACCCTGTGGTGGCCACATTGTGCTGATGATGTATTTTGGCACAGTTGCATGGCGAGCTTTTGCTAGCAATATCAATTAGGATTCAGAGTCACTCTGCTGCTTGGCTTTTATCTCTGAGAGAGCTTTCAGATGTGCGAGCTGACCACACTTTGGGCAAGGATGCTCAGAGCGTTTGCACTCTCATCCAGCCCTCCGTCATTATGGAGAGTTTCTTCTTGTTGCAGTTGTCTTTGCCTGCAGAAAGCTGGAAATTTCTCGGTGCAGAGGTGCTATGATTTGAAATAGGATTAGATAGCAGATGGAGTTGATAAATCTGTTGGTAGTCTGATTAATTCTGCCAGTAAGAATTTTGCACTCACATTAGTTCTAGCAATAACATATTGTTGGCCTCTCTCTTGATTAAGGCTACAGACTGCAGGAGCCCTGCTGCTGCAATCAAATGTTTCTTCATACCTTTCCAGAAAGCAAAAGGGGTCAGTAAGTTTGTTAATGGCTGTGAACAATTGATATCTGTTGTATCTTACTTAGTCATTGATGTTCAGACTGCTAAAGCATTATCTCACTATTGTTTTTATCAGTTCTCCAGCTGGCTCAAAAACAGAAGATTCATTTTTAATCTGTTCCTCCTTTTTTTCTTCTTCTTTTTTTGATCCCATATTTTGGAACTTTTCAATCAACTCTTGTTGTGACATTGACATAAGGTAGATATTTCCCTCACTGAGAACGAGAAAAATAAAGACCTGTAATTGGAAACAGGAGTGCAGACCTCAGATAACAGTGCAAGCCTATGGAAAACAGTTTACCCAGTTGAAAATACAGCTGCATTCATTCCAGCAGTGGTTCCTTAATACCAAACATACACTGCAGAACACGAGGCTTTCCAAGTATTTTTAACCTCTTAGAAAACTGGCATTCTAGCATAAATGTCTCAAGGCATTTCATATTCAGTATTTTTCAGTTTCTAATGGATATTTTTCTAGGGACAATTGTGAATAAGTAAACTAAGGACTGCAGCTTCTGTGAAAGCTGGTGCAGGCAGTGTCTTTTACTATTATGATTAACAAGTGCATAATCTCCTGCACCAGCTGTTGTTTCTATGCTGCCTTCTTGCTGCCATACTTGCACTGTGTTTAAACAAGCAGGGGGGTTGCTATTTTTTGGAATAAAACAAATGAAGATAGGTTAAAGGAATTTGGAAATAGAAGCTCATATATTAATTCAATAAGGATACCACAGGACTGAAGTAAGCACACTGCCAGGGTAGAAGAAAGTTTCCTATTAATCTACAGATTTTTAACTACAAATTAGAGCCCACATATTTGGCCCTCTGAGCTAAGGTTCAAGTTTATAGTGACCTACATGCAGAGATCTTTAACAACCATGCAATTTTTAGTGTTCAACAGGCCTTGCAACCTGCTCACATTTGCATACAGAATTGAGGGAAAAGCCCTTTTTTCCCCAGCTCTGCCATACAATGGCCTCTTCTGGCAGGTGACACCGCAGAATGGAGGAAGACTGGCTTAAAATCTGCTGCCTTCCTTGCCCAGGAGAAAGCAGGTAGGAATGTTTGTTCACACAAATCAGGCATGTGCCTTTGCTGTTAAGCATTAAAAGAAAAGAAGCTAAAGAAAGGGAATAAAGGGAGAGAAAAAGAAGAACAAGAAAGTGTTTCTTCTTTCCTTAATCATAACTGACCATTTGCTTGTACTAGTAATACACAAACATAAAAATCTCTGACTATAAGCTGATGCATGGTATGCTTGTAGGTATGCTTTTTATTGCCTTTCACAGCCTTTCACAGCTTTTTCAGGCTTAGATGGACTTTGGCTTTCCAAACCCCATCCCTGAGTAAGGACCCGTGGAACATTCCACCTCCTCTGCATTTGGGTTCATGGCCATCTCAGAGCTGATATAGCCAAGGAAAGCCTAACCCATTTAGACAGTGTCTTACATCTCTCCTGGGGTTTTTTGTCCCTGCTTCCACTTTCTGTACACTTTGGGTTTATGTCCAAGTTCCATGAGGACCTTCTTCTTCACCTAGCACGCCTCTTGCCACCATTACTTGACTTCTTTTATGTCAGGATTGAACATGCTTGGAAATTGAGGAAGTGATTCTTGAAAATCAATCAGCTCTCCTGGATCTCTCTTCTCTCCAGGGCCATATCCCGTGGGACTTTTCCAAACAAATTTTTGGCATGGTTTTAAGATAACACTTACTTCAGAGGTTTCTTTGCATCATTTGCCTCACTATTTGCTTTGGATTTCCCCTTTCAAAACAAACAATTAAACAAAATTCATATTTTGAACAATACAATAAGCTTTTTTTCCCCTTCAGGAAACCTAGAGGCTCTGTGCTGACCCCATGCAGTTTTCACAAAAATTCAGCTTCACTAGCTTTGTGAATGGCTTCTGTCCTGCAAACCTGTTTAGTTGTGACAATTCTGGGCAAATTAAAATTTAATGCATGCTCAAGGACCTCAAAAACCAGTCTCCACATGAGATTAAGCTCAGTACAAGTAGATGTAATCTCCAGTAATATGTTAATTCTGTCACAGAATGCAGATGAGCATTTCAGTAATAACCACACTCATGCAAATAAAACCAAGGTGTCTAGAGAGGATAATTGCTCTATGACCTTGCTGCTTTCCCATGAATGACCTTATAAGATTGGAGAATGAGGGTGGTTGAAAATGTTCTGATAAAATGTTTTTCTATTAGAGAATGATCCCAGAACTGGGACATTGCAGAAGGACGTATATATTGTCCAAAGAATTTGACACAAAATTATTTACCTTGTTTGTTTGAATAATTCTGAAATTTGCAACTTAATGTGATCAAAAATCTCTGCTTGAAATAGTGCATCAGTATTTGAAATGCACAAGGTACAATATAAATTTCAAAGCAAGAAATTAAGTATGAAGACTTTCAATAAACTCATCAATGTTTCTCATCCTTTTTAATTTGCACTTTGTAATTCTTCTCATTCACAACATGAAGAAGGAATGAAAGGATACAATGTTTTTCATTTTTTAACTACAGGTACTTAAAGGAGTGTATTAAGGCAAAATTAGTCCAGCATCTCTTACATAGAAAGAAAAGGTGTCAGGTTTATTATTTTGGACTTTTTAAAAATTTATATAATTAAGACACTGAGATAATAGCAGTGTCCTCATGGTTTGGGAAGAAATACCTGCATTCTGCAGAGAAAACAGATGTTTTATCAAACTCTGAAGATAATCAGCATATTTACATACACACTTTTATGTTTAACTGCCAATTTCTGCTTCCCAATTAAAGTGGTTTATTTGACTGTTATCTTTAGCTAATTAGTACTTATTTTAGGGAGTGAATGCAGAGTAGGTTTCATGGGAAAGTAAACTCATTGGCTTCAAGTAGGGAGAATAGTTTGATGGCTGAACGAGAATTGCCCCAGATAATGAATTCCTGCGTGTTTTGTAATGTAACCTAATGCCTCATGCAGCTACTAAACTCCCAGATGGCCCAGCAGAGGCACATACTCATCAGGTGACATATTAGCCAATTTAAAAGATAATTAGTAAGCACCCCTCTTTCTGTACTCTTTAAGCATTAGGAAGATTCACATTCCATTCTTTTATGTACTAGCCTCCAATTCAAAACATATGGAACAATTGCTCCTTTTTTTCTTTTTCCTAGAGGTGCTGCTCTCCTCCTGCTCCCATTGACTTCAGCACACACTTATTTGCTAAAGATGCTGCTGTGCATTTTGGCTCATGCACCTTTGATTTTCCAAGCATCTTCCCTGTCATGGTTTCTGCCACTGCAGATGCCTCTTCCAGATTTCACAGCAGGGGCAATTTATGTTTATCTTTCTTATACCAACAGCCCTGAAGCTTTGCTTCACCAAGAGGAGCACGGTTTAATTACTGGAATATGCCAGTGAGGTGTATGTGTTGGCATTGGGACAGGCCAAAAATTTGGTAAAATTATTCACCAAAATCATGAGGCAGCTAAGAGACGCGCAGGAGATGGGTCTGGGGTGTGGCTTTTCTGAACCATTGTATGGACTTGGCTCCATCTCTTTAGACAAGAATCTTAAAACTGAGCCCAAATAAACTGAGGGTATAAATGTGTATACAGCTGAGACTTGCTCTCCCTAAGGATTTAGGCTGGACAGGCTCAGAACCAAAGGGCACAGCTGTTCTGCTCTAGTATTAAGTAGATCACTAGATTCCTCTGCCCTATAACATTCCAGCTTGATTTCCTTCCCAAGCAGCAAACTATGAAAGGTGTGAAGCCTTGGGCCAACACTGTGGGAAGCATGTGCTGGGACCTGATCCTTCACCACCAGGATTTCAGACTATTTAGCCTGGATCTGTTTTACATGCTCCAAATTCCCAACCCACACCTAATTTTTCCACAGAACATCCACATCCACTCTAGGAAGTGTTTATAACTTGAAGGGATTTTAAGTATGCATATGTATACTTAAGCATATAAGTCAACATGCATAGAATAGTTACATATACTGGACTCAGTTGTCTGTCTAAATATCTGTTTAGATCTGTCGATCATAGCTGTTCTTGACTTCATTTTTTTTTTACCCAGTTGTTTTTCAGTCACAAATTACATTTTTTTCAAATTTGCTCATACCTCAGTTTCAATTTTCTGCCACTAAAATCTTGACAGGACAATTTGTACAGGTATTATAAATAGGGAATTTTATTTTAATGCATTGTCATGAACCTATCAGTTAGTCTCATATAAGTGCTTAAGCAGCGGTGGCAAGTAGCAAAATCCTGAGCCTAGCTCTAGATCTGTAACAATTTTATATTAGTCCTTTATATATGTATAATTTGGGCAGACCCTCAAACCTCTCCACCCACTTGTTCTGTAGCATGTGGTTCCTGCCGAGTTCAGTGACATACAGCAAGAGCAGATGGTGATCCCACTCTTATCTCCAAATTCAGGATTTGGGGCTTTTGCAAGACACTTATATTTTTGGATGGCTGGGCCTCCACTCCAGGCAAAGCACAGGGGGAGACCAAAGGGTGTTATTTTTTCCAGGCTATGGCAGAGATGGCACCTGGCTGATCAGCCTGGATGTTTCCATGCTGTGCCATTGCTTCTCTTCTTTGTTATATTTCTTTTATATATATATATATATGTGTGTGTGTGTGTGTGTGTGTGTGTGTATTACTTATATATATATAAGAAGATATATATATATATATATATATATATATATATATCTTCTTTGATATACATCCATTTCTTCTCAGCCCTCAAGGCTCCTGTTCTCAAACAGCCAGTGACTGTCTGTCAGGGAGTTGTTTATAGATGTGCAGCCTCCATGTACAACCTGTGCCCTGATTTTCAATTCCTTAGCTGTTACACCTCACTTAAACCCCAGGTCAGACACAAGGACTCCTGGAGCCAGGCTCTGTTTCACACAGCAGAATCCCACAGTCAGATGGTAACAAGCCTGGCAGGACAGGGCAGGGCTTGGCAGTGTAAGGCAGAGGTAGCAAAAAGCCTATGGCTGCTCTTGCTGGGTTTGCTACGTCTCATAAATGCTTATGGAGAGTAAGGAGAATTTTCTGTCACAGTGATATACTAATTACATATCTTCCCAGCCATCACAGGAAGAGGATTCATAGGCTCTGAGCATTAGAAACTCTTTATTCTGTGGCTCATTGTTGCAAATGCTGCTGGTGTGTAGTGGCTCTTTTGCTCCAGTGGGAAAAGTTGGAAGAACGGTGACAGCTCCCTTCCCCATCTTCAGAAGTACCAAACCTGTTAAGTCCTAGTAAATTGCAATGTGCTGACACATTGCAACATGCAACCACTTGGAATTTCTGTCTCTGCGTCTTCTCTTGGAATACCTCCCAGCTGTAATCACCTGGGTGCCTGCTGTGGATTGCAGGAATATGGGTAAATATCTGGATTCCGTAAGTTCCTTCTTCTGCACTCCTTCAAATTAAGGACAACCATATAGGCTTCTGTGAAACACTGGTGGGAAAAAAAGGCTCTGAGACTCAGAGGTGAAATTTTTCACAGCTGTGAATGTATACACAGCCAAGTGTTAAAACCTTGAAAAAGAGATTAAATGTGTAAATGAGAGGCATTTCAAAGAGACAGCACCAGAGGTCTGCACAGCAAATATTAGGAATACTATGTAAAAGGTGTTAAATTGAAAGAGAGAATTTATATGTCTCTGTGAATGAGACAAAATTTAAATCATAATTAGTCTTGTTGACAGACTAGAAATTTTGCCTATTGAAAGTATATTGTTTATAAAAACTGGTATAAGAGTATTATGTCTATAAAACTCTAATGATCATAGAGTCAATGGCTCAAATTTTGGAAAATAGAGGTTTAACTGAGTTGGAGGCCACATAATAATTATTCAACTTATGATTTACAACAAAATTATTAAAGTGGTTTGTTCTTAGATACGTGCAACATTCAGTGTGAAGAGCCTCATAGAAGTTTTGATGTCCTTAATATCTTCAGGGATCTGTCAGCAAAATTTACTTTGAAGTCAAAACCATCTCTCCCTGAAATCAATAGAGTCACTCACATTGAGTTCAGAGGGAGCTGCATCAGGCACCGGTGACCAGCCCTAAAGTTTGAGGACATTTCAACAATTTTAAGCTAGACGTGAGATGTTCAGCAGCACACAGCTCAGGCCTTAGGAGTAAATGAATTTACATCTGAATAATTCTATATAATGTATATATTTGCACTACAATATTTATGATTATGTGTGGAAGGACCTATAGAGCATGTAGCAATGCAGTACCCAGAAGAATGTGAGAATTTTCAAGGTATCACAAATAAAATAAGTTGATAGATGTTCATGGAGGTTTTGGGGAAATACTCTGAAAAATCTGTATTAATTACTCAAGTAATTATTAATTAAGTATTATGTATAACTACTAAGAAGTCAGATAATCATCGAATGTTTTGGATTGGAAATTACGTTGAAGATCATTTAGTTCAAACTCTTCTGCCATGGGTGGGGACAGCTTTCACTAGACCAGATTTCTGAGAGAGTCATCCAACCTGGCCTTGAAAACTTCCAGGGACGGGGCATCCACAGCTTCTCTGAACAACCTCTTCCAGTGTTTTACCACCCTCACAGTAAAGAATTTCTTCATAATATCTAATCTAAACCTGCCCTCTTTCAGTTTAAAGCCATTCCCGTTTGTGCTATCATTACATACCCTTGTAAAAAGTCCCTCTCCAACTCCAACTCCCCTTTTTTCAGCTCGGGACAGCCGAAGAGCTTTATTAGTTTTGGCTTTGAGCAAATATATAGGACAAGTGTTTTAATTTCAAATCTGAAATGATGGCTTGATTCTGTTGTTTAGTGATGAAACATACCTTTCTTCCTGTTCTTCTGATGTTCCTTCATAACTGCAACTAGTGAAGGGTATCACATATGATTAGTTGAGTTTCAATACAAGACTGTGCTGAACAGAAACTGGGTTTGAAATAGCAATTCTTAGGCAAAATTTCTGCATTGTGCAAGGAGCAAGGCCCTTCATGTTCCTGAGCTGACTTGTAATTATAACTGAAGTTTCCGATTCCAGTCAAAGGATTCAATGTGAAGTACTTAAATTTTGAAGAGATTATGCATTGAGGTTCCATTACTCAGTCCTGCTTCCCTCTCCCCATTCCCCTACACAGGAGTGCTTTACAACTTTTTTATTATTTTCCATTGTATGTAGTGCTCTTCTGGTTTCCTTTCACTTTTTCCTCTCATAACTCCTGAATGTATCGCTTTGTTCAGACATTAAAAAGCTGCAAATATTACAATAAAATTGCTCAAAATCATTGGAAAGAAGCACTGGAGCACAGGACTTTGCATTTCAGATCGTAAAACCAACACAAATAATTTAGTTCAAATTGGGAGGACTGTAACTCACTGTTCACCAGAGGGGCCTGCTACTGATCCATATTTTATGGAACGTACATTTTTAATGAAATAGGAACAGTTTTCCATTTTGAAATGGAATGAAATACTGATTGTTCTGTAATTTAAAAGGAAAAAAGAAAAAAGAAATCTCTTGCTGCTCCTGGCTGCAGTAACACACCTGACTTCTTATTTTCCTTGTAGGTCAGTTCTAACACTTCATTTCCCCCCCTCCCTCAAAGAGCACTATGCACCCCCTCATTTTTCCCTTCTCCTCCCTCACTTCCCCCTCTCCTGAGCCCTTTTCCACAGGTACATCCCAGGACTATTGCTCCTTCCCAGCCTTGCCCACAGTACTCCCCAGGGCGGTGCTGCCTCCATGTCCGTGCACGGTGGAATAGATTTTTCCATCTCAGCATCCAAAGGGTCCAACTGAGTCCTGGGGGGCATCAGGCACAGCTTCACCAGCAGGTCAAGGGAAGTGACTGTCCCTCTCTGCCCTGCACTGGAACAGCCTCACCTCGAGTCCTGTGTGCAGTTTTGGTGCCCCAATTCAAGAAAGATAAGGCTGTTAGAGAGCAGCCAAAGGAGGCACACAAAGATGGTGAAGGGCCTTGAAGGGAAGCCATACGAGGATTGGCAGAGGTCACTTGGCTTGTTCTTCTTGAAGAAGAGGAGACTGAGGAGAGACCTGATTGCAGTTAGAGCTTCCTCATGAGAGGAAGAGGAGGGGCAGGCACTGATCTCTTCTCTGTGGTGACAGTGACAGGACCCAAGGGAATGGCCTGAAGCTGAGTCAGGGAAGTTTTAGGTTGAATATTAGAGAAAGGTTCATCACCCAGAGGGTGATTGGGCACTGGAACAGGCTCCCCAGGGAAGTGGTCACAGCACCAAGCCTGACAGAAGCATTTGGACAATGCTCTCAGGCACATGGTGTGACTCTTTGAGTGTCCAGCACAGGGCCAGGGGTTGGATTTGGTGATCCTTGTGGGTTTCTTCCAGCTCAGCATATGCTATGCTCAGCATATTCTATGACTTGTCCTGGTCATCAGTGCTGGACACCTCCACGATTTCACTCCCTGAACAGGGTTGTAATTCAGAAGTTAGGACCCCCTTCCACAAACCAATGTGCCCTTCTTTGCCCGGGCCCCTTTGGACAGGGCAGTCTAAAGAGGTGATTGCCACCCTGGACGTGGAACAAGTGGGGTCTGTGCTGCGAGCTTCATCTGTCATTGTAGGTTTATTTTGATTTAAGGTAGCTCCTCCACTGTTCTCAGATTGCCTTTCGCTCTTTTCAAGGGGGGTGTAGATTGATGGCACTGGCAAAACAACACAAAGAAAGGCAAACTGCAGATGCCAGCTCCCTGACTGGCCTGAAGAGAAACTTTCTCCTTTCACAAGCACAGTACAAATGCCCAGTCATCCATTCCCTAGCAGGAATAAGGGAGAAATTATCCTAGAATATGGCACAATGCCAGCATACTACAAAGATCCATATACTATATGTAGTGGCACTGCACTTTGTATATTTTGAATCTCAAACATTTCTGCAAGAGCCTCTGCTGGGTCTCTTTTATCAGCCATGGGCGCTTGCAAAAGGGAACGGGAGGGTTTAGAAGGCAAATTAACAAGAAGCCTTCTCACAGAAAAAACCTTTCCAGGGGCTAAAACCAGATGAACCAAAACTCTAAGCTGCTGCTCTATCTCCCTCTAGCGAAGCAGCAGCGCCCAGGAGGGGCGGCTGCTGCTGCCTCCTGTCCCATTTTGCTGCATCTTCAGGCATTCATACACCAACCACAGCTGGTTTTCTTTTCTTCTTTAGCCTTATTGAACACACTGCCGTACTCGTCCTCAAAAAACCAACTAACAAAACACAACCAAACAAAAAAAAAAATCCAAATTAAAACCAAGCACAAGATCTGCATAGCACACAAAATTTAGTATATAGATTTTGCTCTGCTGTTCTTCTCATATTCTTTTCTTTTAGCTCACAGAAGGAGGGGTGACTAAGCCTTTCCTGATGATTGCAAAACTCCAGGTGTTTGAAAAAGAAAAATCACTCCATAGTTATTTCTACTGACAAAATGTAAGCAAGATGAATGAATTAACAAATTTTGATGACAGCATCTAGGCAGACATTGTTATTCCTGTGTTAGATCTGACTAGTAAATGGGATATGGTTATTCCACTTTAAAGAATATCTTGAAGGATGTTTGGATCATGTCTCTCCCTCAGTTGCATCTCAATTAATTTTGTGTAACAGAAAGTAGCAGTATGGAGACCAGCAGCCAATGCAATTATTTACATCGTCCTGACATGATCTTTTAGTGCAACAGCATTTCAAAAATAGTAATTCACGTTATGTGCCATGTGTTTTTTTTTTTTAAATACAGACAGTATACATACATGGCCATGCAGGACCCTAAAACAGATTAGTGTGGTTTAAAGCCAATATTACCTTAAAATTAATTTAAAGCTTCATATCTGACCAGCAAGTACAGCACATGAGAGGTTTTCCATCCTGCACCATTACAATCTTGCATCCTGCGCTCATTGTATTTGTTTTTCTGACAGCAAAGACAAAAGAAGAATCTGACTTCTTGCATTTGGTGAAGCAGGAAAGCAAGAAGCCAACTTGCAAACTCCCCTGCTGCTACAAGGTCCAGATCTGTATTTTGGGCTGCTCCTTCCTTCCCACACTGAGCTGCCATTTTCACTCTAAGGAGCATGCTCATCACTCACATTTCAACAGGTCTCCACAGAGGAAATCTGTTTCTGTCTTTACATCCTACAGAAGGGCAGTATTTTTCTAAGACAATAATTTGAAATCAAGAGGGAGCACTTAACGAGTTCCACAAGGTGTTATCTCTCCCTCCCATCAAGTATGTGATTAACATATAGCAGGAGAGAAAGTGAGTCCCAAGAGGGGAATGAGAGAAGACTAATGCTACCTTTACATCACAGTTAACCTGTAACCAGAATCTATTTAATCCTGGGGATTTGTTGAGCCTTTTCAATTGTACATTTATTCAGCTACAGATTGATTTTAAAATATGTTATCTGGCTCTTTCAAGGACGAGTGGTGCTTCTAATCAGTTCCCCCACAAAATTAGATACTGTTTACACACTATAACAGCAGACATCCTTGACTTCTGGAGATTTGCATTCCACACATCTCTGTTGGTTTTTTCTTCTGGTACTGTTATGGAATTATACAAGCAGAAGACTCAACTGCCTACACAAGTGAAGTTTTTTCTTTTACTGTCTGTCTCTGCTTTATGTATTCCTGACATGCACTAGATTTTTTTAGAAACATGCTCACTAATTGCTCTTACTGCTTTGCTCTGCTGCAGGGTGTACTGTAAGAGCCTGCATTTTAGAGAGAAAAAGGAAATCAATTGCTTCCTAGCAATCTGTACAAAGTTTTCAGATGTATTCCACCTTACATCCTATTCAATATCCCACCAGAGACAAAAAACTGGGAGAAAAATCACTGGAAATAATGTTACTAACTGCAATACCACATGTTACATAAATTATGTTTACATAATATGTATATAAAGTTTTATACAGGTAAGTCCTTGGGTCCTCTTCCTCCTGGAAGTCCAGCATGGTGATAAATTCCTGCCGGTGGTTTTGCCAGTGTTGCAGTAGGGCTTGAAGCAGCTCAAAACCCTAATATGAGGCAGCACCTGCCCCTGGATGTCTAAAGACAATTTCAAATAAAAATCACAAAGATGCAAAATGTTGCTCTGTGGATTTCCAAACGGTGACAATTGACAAGGTCATGAATCAAATCAGGCAGGATCTGCAGAAAATTCAACCAGCTGTATTGGTATTTTGGATAGTGCTTGAAAGGTGACAGAAAATCAGTAATTTATTACCTGTGTTTCAAATTTCAGCTTCTAAAAGTGACAGGTTTCCGGGGTTTGTGACACTTGACTAATAAACACTGTGTCTCATTTCTCTATTCCAGGGCATCAGGTTAGCTCTGACTCACAAGAAAAAAAACCACCTATTAGGTAATGAACATCATGACCTGCAGCTCTCAGCCCCTATTAGTCACAAGGGAAATGACTCCTTAAGAGCTGTATTATTTATTTCAGCAACCACCAGTAGAACAGACAGCACAGTGTCTATTTCCATAGACAGATCTATGTAAATAGATCTGAGCTGATTGCTTTTAGGTTTGTAGCTAATTAGGAAATTTGGGAACCTCTGATACTTATCTATTTAACATCGAGAGAAAATCATTGCAAGAGAAAACGTTACAGTAATGAAATCCCCTTTGCCTGCAGGTCTGATTCCGGAGGGGTGTGGACAGCAAAACAGTCCAACCTGCGCTGCTGGTCTGTCTCTGCCTCGCACAGGTAAACACACAGAATCGCAGATGGAAACCTTCCCCAGCCCTTTCTCAGAAGCAATTGGCTTAATCGTTTGGCCGGCAGGTGGAACCCTCCTACTTCTTTTTCCTTTGCCACTTGAAATTAAGGGAAAGGCAGTCCCCATCCTTTTGCCGCTCGGCTCTGCCGGTGGAGCAGCCCTGCTCGCTCTCTTAATCTCTGATCCCACTGTTGCTGTCCCCAGGAGATGAATAGGACCTTTCCAAAAAAGAGGAGATAAAGCTGTTTCCTGAGGGCTACATTTCATTGCCCGACCACAAATGCAACTCTGAAATACTATGAGAATAGAATATGCCATTAAGCTTTTCTGACAAATGTGTGTTAGTTTTTTCCCCTAAAGGGGCTTATAAGAAAGCTAGAGAGGTACTTTTTACAGGGAAAGGGGGTGATGGCTTTAAACTTTAAGAGGGTAGGTTTAGATTAGGTATAAGGAAGACATTCAAAGCAATATCTGGTCAAAGAGGTCCAGGACACCAGTTAGTGCTTTGGGTTTTAAAGCCTGAGCATTCAACACCTTTCGCACAGAGATTCTTATTTAAGCAGAGCTTTAAACAACTGTTTTTTCAATAGAGTTTCTTTATTATTACTTTGTTTTCCCTTTTTCCGTGTCCTACGCAGGGGACTTACTTTTCTCCCTCTAAACACATCACATTATCAGAATATTTATTCTGCTTATGACTAGAAAAACATTTGATTGGTTAATATAAAAGAGTAATCAGTTCTTTCCATTGCTGATTTCACTTGTCAATTGATGCTAGTTGGTACCTCTGTTGAGCTCTGTCTTTAGTCAAAGTGAATTATTTTTTCTTATTTTAAAACATTTACTACAAATCAGTCCCACTTATTTCTGGAGTCATTCTAACCATGTGTAACCAGCAAGGCCTGGAACAGTAGGGTCATGTGCAAAGAATGCTGCTGCTTCTTAGCAGCTGATCTATGTCCTCACATCCCCCCTCTCCCCTCCACCAGCTGCGTGCTCTACCAGCCTTTTCTTTTTAAGTGATATTGCACTGCAAATGCATCTACATCCTCTTTGCTTTTAGCACTACTGGTCCAGAGATTTTTCCTTCCCATTGCATACATGTGTGTCAGCTTATTTTTTCTCCAGATGGATTAGCTTCACGTTTCCAAGTTCAGCATCATTCCTTCCTCAAAAGTACTTGCAACTACTCCCCAGTATCATCTCTGTGAAGCTCTATCACTCCTAAGGGTTTTACTGTTTAACGCTCTTACTCCTCTTTTTATGTTTAAATTTCTTCCCTGAGACAGATCTCTTATTTCCTGGCCTGCCTCAAAAGAATACATAATGCAAAGAATGAGAGATGTAAGTTTTAAGCTCTTTTGGAATTTTTGCTTCATTATTCATTGTTCTTCATGAGTTAACAGTTTATTCTCAGATATTAAAACAGATATTGCCTCCACAACTACATTAAACGCACATCATATAGAATTATGCTTTACATAGTCTTATATCAAAATCCTCATTTTCTCCTTAAATGATTAGTTCACTATGCTTTTTCTTCTTCTTTGTCACTGCATATTTCCTCATGTTTTGTTAAAGTAGGCTATTGTTTATAACCTGCTATAAGGTATTTATAATTTCTCCTAAAACAAACAGGATTGGCAGCACAGCTAACTTCATACTGCTCTGAAAATCTTCCCTTTTTCTATTTCCCAAATTTTTTTTAAACTTTGAAATTCGAAAGAATAATTCTGTGCATTCATCATTTGGTGATGAAGGGGTTACAGCTAAGATGTTTTCCTTCCAATCTCTAATGTCTTCTGACTGACCAACAGCTGCACCTAAATTCCCACTGTATTCCAAAAGAGAGTGTTAAGAAATTCATGTTGCCAATATTAGTCAAGGGCAAAGGTATTTTTGAGAGAAAATATATATTCACCTTTGTGTATTCAATGAAATATGATGTGTACTCCAAAAAAAAAAAAAAAAAAAAAAAAGGTATTTTCAAGACACGTAAGAGTTGCATCATCATTTATTAAATCCTGGGGAGCTAGAAAACCTTAACTATCCTCTAAAGCAAGCAAATTATCTCTGAACAGTCTGGTCTCCTGCCTACTTGCCTTCCAGATGTTTGTTGATGCGGCCAGATCTGACCCTCTATCTATTTTATTTCTTTTGGCATTTCTGTGAGTTTTCAACTTGCAGAATGTCTCTAACTGGCAGCATCAGAAATGGAACACCTGTATGCGATCATATAACAAGCCTAGCACAAGCAGCAGCATCAGTGCTGCTCTGATGCTGCTACAGAAAGAACAGATCCAGAGTTCGCCCCTTCCATGGCAATGTATAAATCATGTCGGCTCCAGAGGGAGATCCACCATGTAAACACGCAAAAAGCAAAGCTCACCATCACAAAAGAGAATATATATCCTTAGAATATGTCATTAAATAATGATGTCTTTGCTGAAGGTGAAGTCCCTTGTCAGGAAAAGGGGAAGCTGCTCATGACAGATGGCGGAAACATAATTTTGGCTAGGAGCACAAAAATAAGATACCATTGCACAAAGTAATACATTGATTTGTAACATGTCAGCTCTGTTGTGGTAACTCTTTGTGTTTACCACAAGGTAATTGAGAGGCAGCTTATCCCTGAGTGAAACTGAGATAAAGCTGTTGCATGTCTAGAAGTGAAGCAGTGTATGTCAATGAGCAATAGCAGCAGAATAGCAAATCCACTCACCCCGAATATGGTGTCCCTGCCTGTAAAGATCTCTGGAGGTATGTACAAAGTCCTTGATGATTAGGATGCAAGAGTGTCTAACCTGAACAGGAAGCAAGGGCCCATCTTCAATAGCCAGCTCTGGATATAGTTTTGCTCTGAGATCATTGAAGATTTAGGCTAAGAGCCTCAGCTTATCCATAGCAGCCACACAATGCCCACAACATTTCAGTACTTTCTATCCACATTAGGTCTGAATTGTGAATTGGAAGCAAAACAATTTTTTTATATCGTCCCTTGGTTTTTTACTAGCTTATTTTGCTGTAAATAGTTGTTTTCTCTGATAAGGCTTGGAGACAGGGGATGAGGTAAATAGTGTTGTTCTGCCCTTTTTCCCTTTCCACATGTGAATATAGAATATATCCAGTGAGATCCAAAACCATTATTCATGCAGGCAGAGAAAACTAGGTTTATAATGATTAAATCTAGAGATCTTACTGAGGCAATTGTGCACAGCAACCAAGAGTTCTGGGCACCTTCACAGCAACTGCAGAAACACTAACAATGTTGATGGTTTCTGCTCAGACCTGGGAGAAAGCTGATCCATTTTCTGTGCTGTATTTGCATACGTATTACTTACCAAATGAAGATTTTGATCCATGTGCTAGAGAAAAATATTCCTCAGAAAAAGAGTTCCTTCTTACTGCGGCCACTCCAGAGAACACCCACTCCCAGAAGTGGACACCTGAGCAGGTCCAGACTGCAGCAACATGCAGGATTCTCAAGAATAGCAGTGCTGCAGCTCCATAAGACATCCGTGCTTTCCAGCTTGGAAGCAAGTTTAATACAATGAGGACTAGAGAAGGAAATACAGATCTGAGGGAGCTGGTAACCTCTTAAGATTTTAAACTTTCAGATGTGGAGAATCTGATTGTGCTTTTACTAGATGTTGCTGCCCTGACCCCTGCCCAGTGCCTAACACTGAATAAGCAAAAGAATTGTGCTGACAACCTTGGGGGCTTGGCCTGTTGAAGTCATCAGACTCACCAGATATTTCTGTTATCTTCAGTGCAGATTAATAGAAGGATGCTTGTAATCTAGTGTAGATTAATTTCTCCAACTAGGTTGTGTACACTACCCAGAATGCTAACCATGTTCTAAGCCTCATAACACTATACAAAAGAGGTCACCAAATTGTTACACACTTTGTGTTTAAAACTTACCATAGTAAAAATGCAACAAGAGTTGCCTATCAGAAAAACACTACAATCTTCATATATTGGATCCTTGATCTTTCCAAGAGTTTTCTCTGTTTTCCCCCCAAGAATGATACCATACAGCATGTCTGTATAATCTTGTTATCTCAAGACCAGATGGGATAAAGAGCTTAAAATCCTGGTTCTATTTTTCAGAGTCTACTTCGAAATTAAAGGCCTGAGGAAG
The DNA here is from genome assembly GCA_036630365.1 of Acanthiza pusilla. Taxonomy (NCBI): domain Eukaryota; kingdom Metazoa; phylum Chordata; class Aves; order Passeriformes; family Acanthizidae; genus Acanthiza; species Acanthiza pusilla. Next base: position 8,185,027 of record JAXCHO010000098.1, read on the forward strand.
AAGTGAAAATAATATTTCTCTTCTGTTTGCTCCCCTTGAATGATCCAAGGGATAGAAGTCATGTCAGCATATCTCTGATGTCTGGCAAGAGAATTTAAGAGTGAATTTCCCATTCTTGCCCCTTTCTCCCACCTGGGGAAAGGAATCCTTGTTTCCACCAAATGGTGAGGAGAGCAGGCAAGTGTTGTGTTTCCCCACCAGTTGTCAGAGGTCATCACTGCAAGGCACTGCAGGAAGCTTCCCTTAGCTGTGGGTGCTGCTTGGTGAGTAATTATCTTCTCTAATTCCAGGCTTTTCACACTCCAGCAGATATCATACACTTGGCTGTAATCTTTACCAGTCTCAAGTGGCTCTTCTCACATGAAAGCTCTGGAACACAGCTCCTTGAAACTGCTTCTTTCTTTTTCTACTCCTAGAGGAGCTTGAGATGCAGACAGATGCAGCTTTGCTTTGTGTTCCTTGACCCCAGGCTCAACATTGTAGATGCATAGATGACCTCTCAGACATCATCCTGCAACACCACTTCCAAGTAACAGAGCACACAAAACCCCCTCCAACTCATCAGACTCACAGAAATCTTCTTTGGGTCCTGAAAGCAAGCAAGAAGCAGGATGAAAGGATCTGTGATACCATATCCTGCTCTATTTACTTACTTCCAGTGTCTCTAGTGCCTCATTGCTGCACCATGCAGGGTCTTACCTGCAAGTCTTTGTGGCAAATCCAAAGAAATAATCTCAGAGTTGTATGGAAATATAGTATTTCACAAACACAGTATAATTTCCCAAAAGTATGCCTGAAACACAGAAAATATTCTTAAATATTTTTTGAAGAAATAAAAGTAATTATAGCAGGACAATCCTTTTACCCTTTCTCTGTTTTAATTACATTTCAGTATCTCAAAGCAGACATCAAATTACTTTTAATACTGTTACTGCAGGAGACTGGCACTTTTAAAACACCAAATCTCAATGTTCTATCTTAAAAACACTACAACATCAAGATTCCTGGGCCAAAATTTGGCTCTTTGTCATGGATAGAATACCAGACAGACTGAACAACAGAATGGCTTTTTTTCAGAAAAAAACTTTTCTAAGAAATGAGCAAATGAAGCATTCTGCAAGGCAAAATGCCATTGAGCTGATTAGACAGTCAAGACAGTCAAGGCTGGATGGGCATTTGAGTAACCTGTTTTAGTGAAAAGTGTCCCTGCCCATGGCAGAGGCGTTGGAACTAGATGATCTTTACAGTCCCTTTCAACCCAAATAATTCAGTGATTCTAGGCTTCTATCTGGATTAAAAAGAATATTTTAAAACAACTTAGCCTTTTTATGCCAAATAAAAGCTGAGGAAATCACCAGATATCTATAAGAAAACTTAATTTTCCAGCAATTTTGGGACTTATCAAAGCAGCTGAATTATCCTGGTGGAGTTTGGAACGCACCTACATTTACTGAGCTGGGAAATAATCACAACTCTCTTAGCAGCTTCCCACCTCCACTAACATAAAACAGATATATAATCAGATCCAGTGTCACACAATAACCACTTGTGCTTCTCACAATCTCCAAGGTCTGAACCTCCATTAGGAATTCATTTTATAACACTGAGACATTAATTCTCACCCATGATGAGCACTGTATGTCCTCGACACAAAAGCAGCAAAGATTTTCAGGCACATGAAATCACACCTATTAATAGACAGGCAGCCCTCAAATGGGGTGCCAGTAAATAAAGTATCTCAGCAGCCTCCTTAGGGAAATGGGAGGTAGGAAAGTGATGGGGAGTTCTTCTGTTTGAGGCAAAGGTGGGTTAAATGAGGCAAAGACATTTAAGGCAAATTAAATGAAGACAGACAGAAGCTGTCCTGCCTGGGACAGGATATTAAAATTGGGAGCATGCGGCTCTAGGGACACAGGGAAGGAGTGACAGGTGGGCAGGGAAGTTTCCCTCCCACCGAACTCTCCCCTGTGCCTTCATTCCTGTGCTGCTGAGCAGAGCTTTTCCTGACAACTCCTATTACCACCTGGTGATTTATAGTCATCTCTCTCTCAGATGAACCAAAACACATCTCTTCTGATGGACTGTGTTCTGCAAAGCATGAGGGTTTACAATACAGCTGCTATGTGTTATCCCACACAGCAAATGTGGGAATATTTATGTGGGTTTTTTAATACAACAAATATATTTCCCCAGATGCTCTTGACTGAACATATTGCTAATGGGAGTGTGTTCAGCTTTTCAGAAAAAAAATGCCTTTAGAAAGGAGAAGATATTAAAAAGCTCAAGAGTCCAAGGCGATTTTAAAAAAGTAAAACAAGCTTTCAGCTGCATTTGTGATTCTTTCTTGTCAAAACTTCTCTAAAATCTACTCTACAATATTTCTCATTAGCTCCTTCTTCTTAAACATGGCATTACTGAGAGGAAATGGATCATTGTAGAAGAGAGGTTTAGATTAGATGTTAAGAAGAAATTCTGTACTCAGAGAGTGGTGAGGCAGTGGCACAGGTTGCCCAGAGAGGCTGTGGGTGTCCCATCCCTGGAAGTGTTCAAGGTAAAGTTGAATGGGGCTCTGAGCAACCTGGGCTAGTGGAAGGTGTCCCTGCCCATGGCAGAGGAGTTGGAACAAGAGGGTCTATAAGGTCCCTTCCAACCAAAACCATTCTATGATTCTATGAATTTTTAAAACTATGGATGCCAGAAACTCAATATCAAAGGGCATTTTTGAAGATTTCCTAATCCATACAGTTTCTAGATAGCATTAAATGAATGAGGTAGATAACATTAAAGGAATTAGGTGATCAGCTGATGCTAAATTTCACTATATCTGTGTATTAAATATCCTCTGAACAAACCAGAAGAATTCCTTCCAATTTAGAAGCTAAAGGCTAAACCAAAATGGAATACAGTCTAAATGGCATCTTGGATTGCCTTCCTGTAAATACTCCTTTACAAATTAGAATACTGTTGAGAGTCGCCGGGAAATACGGCACGCTCACTCATAGAGGTATTGGTGCTACTTCATTTATTATTAGGAGACAAGGATTATTATAGACAAAAGACATTGTCCACGCGATCTGAGGGTCCATATGATTGGTTGTTAGCTCTTGTCCAGGCGCTTAGCCTCTTATAGTGATTGGCTATCTACTTGCATTCATGCGCCTATTCTTACTTGCTATAGGCTGTTAGTTTCTAACTACAATCTGCTTGCTTCAGCTAACATTATGTAATGCTGTAAGTTTCTATATCTCGTCTTTCTTCCTCTATGTTGTTGACAGTCTTGGCTCTTGTTCCTCTTGTTCCTCTCTATCTCCTGTTAGATACATTTCAGGGTCAGGTAACAAAGGCTGAGCTGTGTATGAACGCTGAATTATGCACGTATACACTGTCTTATTCAGAAACAAAGGCCAGGCTGTGCAAAAGATGCTGCAAGACGTGCAAAGGCTGCATGCAGGCCCTATCGATAGCCCTATCAATATGGCCTCGCTCAGCCAACCATTCTTCTACAGAATACTCTATAATCTTTATATGCTTTCTTATGTGCTGGGTACTTGCTCCTGATATCTTCACATGCTGCAGGAAAGCTGGCATTTCCCAGGCTGTGTTCATATCTTGAGCAGAAATAGGTTTTCAACTCCATACTTTATTTTCATATCTTCATCATTACTACAAAGGACCCAAACTTCAGGTAATGTTCATCAAAAAAGTACCCTGAATGTCATGGAAGCATGGTAATTCAGAGCAATAGGAGATCTAGTCCTAAACTACAATTGAATGGGGGAAAAGGGGTCTGATCAGATATATAAATCTTGCACAGAGCTAAAGGATTACTGATTTTGTTTAGTATTTTGGTATTTTATAGGCATGAATAAAAGTCCTTCCTTCTATAAGCAAACCTATTTGTTAAGAATTATGTCATGATTAATATCTCCCCTACAAATTTATTTGCTTCTCAGATTTTGAGAATGACGATCATTTGTGTTACTGCCACAGCCTCTGTTTGCTCAATTGATTGCCTTGTTATTGTTTTTCTGTCCACTCATCTGTACAAGTGAAATGATCTTGTCCTTTCCCCTTTTCTGCCTTTCTCAGATCATTTAATAATGAGATATGCTTTCCATGTAGCACTTTGCAATGAAAAAGGGGAAAAGCTATGAGGGGAGGGACAGAGAACTAAAGTCAGTGTCAGATTCACATGGAGTACTTGCTGACAGTGATTTTCTTTTCCAAAAGCCTTTTTCTTTTCCAAAAAATTATGTTCATGTTTACATGCATTTATTCTTTTTTTTTCCTGGGGGGGGGGGGGTCATTCTTCAGTGGTTCAGTACCACAATCTAGCTTTATTTGAATCTGAAAATGCTAAGATTGTGTTTGTCTTTGGAATTATAAATAAATAAATAAATAAATAAATAAATAAATATAAAGCAAAGCCGTATTTTTATTGTAGTTACTATTAAAATGCAAAGAAAGTTACAAAAAGTGTAAACAATCATTCAACTCCCACTTCTTTGCTCCTTTAAAAAATATTATTTACAATTGTATTGCTACCTTATTCCTGAAAAACCAAATTTATTTGCAATACACTTTAATGAGGACCCTCTTGAGCTGTGATAGAGAGTGTGTGCTGGTCTGCAGCCCAGACCATGTGCTTGTTCAGGAAACACCCCGAGTTTGGTGTCACCTCCATACACCACAGGTTGAGATGCTGAGGGCAGTGGGTGCTGTTCACCCCTCCTGCTGACTGAGAAAATGAGTAAGGGGTTGGCACATATCTGACACCAACTCTCCAGGCATGTTATGTCTGCTTTTTCTCTGCCCTAATAGCACACGGGAGCCAAGCCAGAGCCAAAGTGGAAGTAAGCCTGTGTGAGGAGGGATTCCTCCCCTTCACTGTGCCCCACCATAGCAACATGTGCATCTGCCCTGACACAAGGAAACCTGCAGGCTCATGTGAGGTGTGAGTCCCACAGGCTCAAGCAAATATAAATATCCAGTTCCCTGAGTGCTAACATGCTAGTCTGCAAATTATCTCTGGCACTAAATTGTAAATGACAGCTGAACAGTACAGTGTGCTGTGGGTAGTAGTTAGGAAAACCATAAATAAACAGCTGAATTTCATTTTTTTTAATATATCTGTCACCTATCTAGCACACTGGTATAGGACAGTGCAATACCATTTTACTTCTTCTAATCAGCTTCCCGTGGTACAAGCCATGACACATAAAATAATATTTCTGTGATCTGCGACTTTTCCCCCTGTGCAAGTGAATGAGCAATAAATAGAGTGAGGAACAAGGCAGGAGGGGGAATGGCCCCTCAGCATAGGCTGGCTTTTGAAGAGCATGATGCGGTCTAGACATAAAATGAGATTGTCACAAACTATTTCCCCTGAAGCAATGTAGAAGCAGAGAACCAAAATGTGTCCATTGCTTTTTCTTATCTGCTGTTATTATAGCTATGCCATACTCCGAAATGAGAGGAAATAATGTGGCTGGGAGGAAAATCACATGAGGAGAGGAGAGGAGAGGAGAGGAGAGGAGAGGAGAGGAGAGGAGAGGAGAGGAGAGGAGAGGAGAGGAGAGGAGAGGAGAGGAGAGGAGAGGAGAGGAGAGGAGAGGAGAGGAGAGGAGAGGAGAGGAGAGGAGAGGAGAGGAGAGGAGAGGAGAGGAGAGGAGAGGAGAGGAGAGGAGAGGAGAGGAGAGGAGAGGAGAGGAGAGGAGAGGAGAGGAGAGGAGAGGAGAGGAGAGGAGAGGAGAGGAGAGGAGAGGAGAGGAGAGGAGAGGAGAGGAGAGGAGAGGAGAGGAGAGGAGAGGAGAGGAGAGGAGAGGAGAGGAGAGGAGAGGAGAGGAGAGGAGAGGAGAGGAGAGGAGAGGAGAGGAGAGGAGAGGAGAGGACCTGCTCCATGATCCTTTATGTCCCCAAGTGGGTCCAAATTCTGTTGCAAGGATTGTGAAGATACTCTGGGAGACTGGAAATGCCACAACAATTTCTTTATGATGAAGACTTTTGAGACTTGTGAATAAATAAGCATAACAGTGGGCTTTTTCCATTTGCAAAAGAAAAAGTAAATAAATTTTAAAAATCAGTGTTTCTTGTACTTTGTGTTATTATCAGATTTCCAGTTTCAAGCATACCATAGATATAACTAAATTTTCTACCACTCTGGCACTATAAATGAGAGGAAAATCTGAAAGCTATAGCAATTGCATGGCCTCCTTTGTGGCGTACAAGGAGTTCAGAAAATGGCTTACAACTCTTGGATAAACACTTTGTAATCTGCTGGGATAATTATTCATTCACTGATTTGGATGCAGAGGCACAGAGAGAGGCTGAAAAGCAGTCCATACCATGTAACTCTGGCAGTAAATGAAAGTGCCTATAGAAAGTGCTTAATCATACAAAATTTCCCAGCAAAGTGAGGGAGACAGAGATCTAAGGATTTACTCCAGTCCATGTCTAGAAGAAATTGTCTCTCTTCCTTGGCTGTGTAGTCTAGGCAAAACTCAACTTTTGGATCAGCTAGACCTATCAGATGCCTAAAACTGGGTAGCACATTTTCAGGCTTTACCTCCAGTCATTATCAGTCATCCACCTCATTGGGTGAGTTTAGAGCATCCTTCCTATTTCCTGAAGCAGAACAGTTGCTTCAGTTATCTGCACACTCAAGAGGACAATACTGCAGTATTTTTTTTCTGCATTTGATTTTCATTGGACTGACAGGAAGAGGATTCTTTCAAAGCAGACCCCAAATTCAAAAGACGGAGTTTTATATACTTTTCTTTTAGTCACCTGATCCAGTAATGTCATTTTATCTCCACCTTTTTCCTCTATTTTTCTGTATCAATATTAGATACCTAAAAAAAAGAAGAAAAAAAAAGGCAGCTGAATTAAAACATATTTTCAGCTTTCTCTTTGAGTAATTTCACTTGTTTTTGTTGAAATTTTTAGTGGATGTTGAAAAGTGAAATAAACTAAAGAAGTATAATGAGCATCCAAGACAGTGAGGAGAATGTGAAGCTAAATCAGTTATGGTCTCATATGTAATAATCTTGACAGAAGCTTATATTTGAGGCATAAAATGCATGCAGAGGAAGTTTAATCTGTGGACTTTTGTCATTAGGTTGTATTTCAGTGTGAGTGGAAGTATTTGAACAAGTCAGGTACTATCTATCATCTGATGGCATATCCTCCAGGCAAATGAGGAGTTGTGAGGAGCTTCCCAGCAGTCTCCCCACCCCTAGATATTTAATCCTCCCAAAGACATTCTTGATGCTTGCCCCATTGCTTGCACACTACTTCATGTCAGCATTTGAGGGCTCTGTCTGGATAAAAACAGGAATCTGCAGTGGATAAGTCTGTTTCTGAAGCAGTTACCCCAGTGATCCTTTTAACCACTGGAAAAAAACAAGACCACATTTTGCCTTGTCCTTAGAAAAAGCCTTCAAAGATTCAGGTGACCTGCACCTTTCACTTTTAGTGAGAACACACTTCACCAACCATGAAGGGAGTCTGGAGTGGCTAGGTCACATGAATATGTCTCTGAGGTTTTGGTCTGAAGTTAAGTAAGAAGGTTTCATTTCTTTTGTTAAGATTGGTGAAGCTGAACCACAGACGCTATCTATTGCCACCACAGTACCTGGTTTTGATATAGGCTTTCAACTCACTCAATGGAAAACTTAACTATTTTCCAAGTAATTTTTGGCTTGGATTAGAATAGAGAGAAATTAAAATCTTTGGCAGGATTTTGGTGGTTTTGGTGGGGGGACTTTTTTAATAAATGCAGAGTCACATACCCCAGATGCTTTCACATATTTTTTGTGGGGAAGTCCCACTTCCCAGTGAGACTGTCCAGTGCTGGTTTCTCCACTGGAATGGTGGAAAAGACCAAAATAGTCTGTGTATTTGACTAGAAGCTATTTAGTCCATAATAATTTAATGATTGCTACTTAACAAGTAGGTGGGTCATAATTAGCATTACTTAGACCATTACGTTCAAAGATGGGTCCCTTATCATGTTTTAAGAGTATCTGCAACATGCCTGACATTATTTAAAGCAAAAGAAACAAAACACACCAAAAAAGCAAACAAACAAAAAGAAAAATGCAGTCCTTACATCAAAGAGTTAACAGTTTCAAAGTGGTTTATTTATCTGGCAAAGCATGATTTACTCCATTTCTCATTGCAGCGTTTTCTAAGGTCTTGGAACTTACGAGACCTTCACACACCATCATCTTTCCCTCCTTGCTCCCAACACAGGGGTTATTTGGGTGACTGAAGCTGATCCATGACACCACTGACAGGCTGTGCTGCAGGCTAAGAGGTGTTTCAGGCAAGCAGACCTGTGGGAGGCTCTAGACATTCGCGTGGAGGGGTCTCGGGTGCCGGCGGAGCACCTCCCGTCACCGCGGCTTCTGTCCATGGTGCTGATGTCCCCGGGAGCCTGCCTGGCAACGGGGCGGGGGAACAACAAAAACTAACTAGCTAACTAACTAACTAACTAACTAACTAACTAACTAACTAACTAACTAACTAACTAACTAACTAACTAACTAACTAACTAACTAACTAACTAACTAACTAAAAAATTTTATTGGAAAGCCAGTGAAATTTTTTGACATTTTGGTGCAAATTTTAGTGAGAGAATTTTAGTGTCAATTAATTCAATCAATCTGTATTGATTCTTATATTCTACATATAAGAATTTAAAATAACCAAGCATTTAGTAATTATTGTGTTATTATAAATACTAACATAATTCCTTGTGCCAGTTTATATTTCTTGGGAAAAAAACACAAACCCAGACTAAAGATTGCAAAAATTTAAAAAAAAAAAAAAAAAAATTAATTGTCAAAGAGAAGTATGTGCCTTTGGTGCAATTTTTTCCCCATGTGTGGATATTGATATTTTTGATTAAGAAGAGAGGGAGAGACTGGTTAAATCAGTATATTAAATCAGTATATAACCATACATACTGGTTAAGCCAGTACATAAACACAAGCCACTCTATTGAAGCACCAAGTCAGACTCAGGAGTCGAGTGGGAAAGGGCTACTGAGTTTCAGAAGAGCCCTTCATTTGTTGATAGAAGTTGCATCAGTTTCATAGATAAATCCCCTCCTTTTATATTGTTTTAAACTTACTCCAGGTTTGCAAGCTTCTGCTAAAGCACACAAGGTCTTTTTCTTGTTCTCATTACTTCTAACAGCTGGATGGATAGCTTGTACACCACAGAGCGTGTAATAAATAATGAATCACTTTCAAGCATTGCTTTCATGAAAAGTCACATACAAATATGATGTTTACTTGCAATTTGTTTAAGTTATAAAAACACTAGCTGAAAGGGTGACTTTCCAATAAATCTGCTAGAGTATGGGGTAATGGAGTCTGGCTTCTTTCCTTTTCTTATTTTTTAATTTTTCACCTCAGCTAATTTATGAGCCCTTTCCAAAATCGTACTCCAAGGCACATTTTTTAGCTAATTCCCCAAGTGAAATGCATCTATGGATTGACGCCAGATTTGCTTCAATTTTTAGTATCAGTTCTTCCCAGTTTCAATTCAATGAGCAACAAATCATAGAAAAATACCAGCTTTCATGATATTTACATTTGTTTCCCAAATGTGTCAAAGCACTAATACCTTAAGGACCAGTTAGTGAGCTCAGTTATTTATTTTCTTCTTCATAAATAAAACAATAGAAGTAATTATTCTAATTAAAAATTTAATTAATCAAAACTGCTAAAGAATGCTGTACAAACAGTGTCAGTTTCACCAGAGCTTTAGTAAAATTTATGTATTTTAAACAACATACTAAAACTTTTTATGGATCCACAAACTGGTTTAGCTATGCAAGTTTCCTTCTTTCTCGACCTGCTCTGACCCAGGTCTACAGGAACCACAGATCTTGATCACATTCTCTATTCCTTGAGCACATCAAGATTAGCAATGGGCTGCAATCATGACTATGAATTGTGGGGTTTCGACACACAGAGAATCTCTAATTCCTTGCAAACAGCACCAAGAGCCCAAGAATTAGTGAGAGGTACAAGGTTTTCTGGTCAACATTGGCCATTCCAATCCCAAAGTCTACTTTCAAAATCCTTCTTGCTGCGATCAGATGCTCTTTGATCAAGTATTCTTTGTCCCACAACCTGGAATATTTTGGTCACTTACACTCTGCTTTGCAGACCAAGAGTCTTGTAATGTATCTATGGCGCTTGGGGACTCCATTTCGTTTCTATAATTCACCATTTTTTTACACACTTATACAAGTTTCACTGAAGTCAGTTACAGTAATTCTGTCAGGCCCTGAAGCAGCCTCTTTGAATTGGGATTATACACTTACTGATATACAGAAGATAAATGACCTATTACTTATAATTTTATCAAAATAGTTTTGTGTGCCAAAAGCTTTCTTACTGCATTTATAGTACACACTCAGACCAGAGAAACACAGAAACAAAAAGGCGGGGTTTGAATGAAAGCATTTTTAAATTAAAGAGGAGATAAGACATTTTTGTCCACAGTCAAGAACTGTTCAGTGAAAACATTTTTCAGTTTTGAATGATCAGTTTCAAGATGTCTAGATACTGATTTTCAGAGTTGAAGAAGTTTGTAAACCTATTAGTGGAACAACTGAAATCCACAGGATTATCCTGATGAGCAATTAGTTGTCCATAGGAGACCCTCAATTACTGAGGGTAGACCCCAATTGCTACATAGTGATTCAATCACTAAATAGTGATAGTAATGGGCATAAAAACACAGAAATACTCTCTCTTTTAAATAGATGTCATTACAGATACCATAAACAAGATAGTTGTGTCTAAGCAGCACTGACTGAAACAAATGACAGAGTGATAAACACAGAAGAAAGAATAATGCCTTGTATCAGACACATCTGTGTACAAGGGTACAAAATGCCCAGGCATTTGAATCCCTTGAACTGAGATAAATATGTTTCTATTGTATCTTGAAAAAGGTCAAGATTATCCTGTTAATCCTGTTGTCTTCCCTTTCTGTTCCAAATCCTTTGACACTGCTTCAAAAGAAGAGTTTTTCTTCAAATCGGTGACACTTTTTTATTCCCATTGATTTAAACTTGTTCTAAAACAAGAAAAAATACTCCAGACAGATACAACTAAGTATGATGGTACTGTGTTCAATAACATTTCTGAATGTGCATTAGTAAAAATAAAAAAAACCCCAACAAACTAATCTATTTCCCCCATGAAATTTGAAACCACTCATAGAATAAAAAGTTATGATTAGAAATGACTGTCCTTGTGAAACTGGACAGTATTTCAGACCAAAACTAATAACTTTGTGAACCTCCTCATTAAATATGTAAGTTTTCTAATTTGACAATTTTACATAAATTCAGGAAAAAATTAATAAGAGTTAACTACCCTAGAGCTTGCAGTTAAACATTATAAGCTCCTGAATACTCTGTCTGAAATTGTGACTAAACCAAAAAAAACACACACATTTCCTTCATATTCCTCCAAGGATGTGCCTACTACAATACCATTTTCCCACACTAATTACAAACACTGTTTACAAATTCCTGATAGCAGTATACATGCTTTTAAAATCACCTTCTATCAGTTGACACTGATGAGAGGAATTACTTCACAGGAGATAAAATCAGAATAATTTTACCATTTGCTCTCAATTTGGCTGCAAATGCTATTTTAAGCTCCCTGACTTAACTAGAGAAATAATAATTTTCTATTTTTATTTAGACAGATTATTTAATTTGAAAATACCAAATTGCATTTCTTGTAGATCACTTACAAATTAGATCGCAGAATTCAGAAACAGCTCTGACATGTACCCTGATGGCTTCATGCAGCTTATTGGCTGCTAAAAAGCTGAGCCTTTTTTTAGTATTACTGGCTTTTACAGGAAGGATTTCCATTTTTGTTTTCCTCTGTACATCCATGCACTATGTCTTGTGAGTGTTTTTCAAGACATCAGTAAATAGGTACAGACTTTCATTTTCTTGAGGGAATGGAGTTTCAGAATGTTCATACAGTCAGCAATGGCTCCAAAAGTGGTTCAGAAACTTTTTTCCCTCCTTTGCTTTCTCCTTTTGCTGTGGAATCTCTTGCAATATGACCCTTGATTGTCTCCAAGGTCTGCAAACATATCTGTGGCCCACTCGTGCATCAGTTCATTCATTACTGTGTGACTTTACTTGCCGGGGTGAAGAACTGGCATCCTCCACTCACCACACTTCTCTTCCAGCTTTGGGTTTTACTTGGTTTTCTGTTTCCTCTGTGGATGGAAAGTACTAATGTGGTTTCAAGATCTTAATGCCTGTGTGGCTGTGTTCCTCGTTTTCTTGTGATTGGTCACCAACACACTGTAAGTTGTCATACAACATGAATTACAAATGGTAGAAAAGCTACCCTATAGCTGAGGGTGTTCCTATGCCACCAGTTCAAAGCCCCTTTGCTGTGAGCTTGATAAATGGTGGGCCGCCACTGAGACAGATTTATTGCTCAGGGACAGATTTCTACAGAAATCCAATAAGTATTTCAATCAGCTTGATCTCATTTAGTTCATGGCATTCAAAGAAAGGTGGATCTCTGGTTTATCTATTCCCCTTTATTGAACCTAACTCACTGTATTTTTTTAAAAAATAAAAATAGTGACAAACATTACTTTCAAAGAGATTGACAAATAGATATTTAGCATTATGTCTTATATTAAGAATCTATCGTTTGCATTACAGTTTTATTTTGTTACAGTTATTTTTCTATTTTTTCTCATGCTTTGTTTTGCTTATTTCTCATGTTGTTCAGTGATGCTGATCAACAATGCAGAAAAGACTACGGGAAAACATGCAACTTCTGCATCAGGGTCTTCACTTTACAATATGTTTCCTTAGCACTTATTGAATGGATCTTTGGTGTCACTGGTTTCTGGAAACAACTGGCAATAGCAATATTCAATAATTATAATGCATAACTTCCTTACTTGCTTCATTTTAATCAGTATAATTCAAATATAAAAGGTCACCATAAAGCAGTATATCTCTGATCTGATTTGCTCTTATTTACAAAGTAAAACAGGAATAATGCAATACAGCTAATGTAAAAGAAAGAAAAAATTGAACATGCTCTACTTTCTCATTCAATCCCTTAATTTCAATTTTTTAATGACAGCTTTCTTACAACAGGTGTTCAAAAGCTAGTTCAGTTCAGATTGCCTGAAATTTCCCACTTCTTTAATTGCATACAACTTTGCCTGGCACCAGGCTACAAGCAGAAATTTTTCATGCCACATGTCTGACTTAGATTGAATATTGATTTTCTTTTCTTCAGAATTTCAGAAAAAAGATACAAACAAAACCAAAACAAACAAAAAGAAGTTGCTTCTGAGATTTGACTAAAACAGCAACAGAAATTGACTGGAGTTATATTTTAAATATATAAATCTATACAGAAGTGTCACATATTCTGTTAGTGTGCTCAATAGATAAAATTATCTGTACTTGCGATGCACTAATACTTTGCACCACAGAAACACCTGGAGAAAACCACCAGTTTTATTTTCATTGCAAAGTTTGAATGAAGTGTACCTGTAAGGCCACATGGTTAATAAGAAATATAAGTAGAAATAGTGAATATTAACTCTTACTGAAAAAGACAGACATCTCAAGTTAAAATTAGTATGTGATCATGCAGTTAAAGACTCAAAAAGTACATGGACAAGAGGACATTAAGATTTCACACACAGTCTTAACTCCGCTTTTCTTATGTTTTTAAGTACTAAACTTTATATTCTTATAATTCTTTGTTTTGTTTCATTTGTTTGTTTTATACTATAAACTGTCTGGAACTACAGCACAGTCTTAAAAAATACATCACATAGCATTTGCCACAGTAGGAAAAAAGTCCATTTCTTTGACTTTATCCAGTTTACTATCAAAAGAGTCACATCAGTGATCTACACTGTATGGAATCCTAAAAGCTCAGAACTGCAGCTGTATCTTCCCAGCAAGGTAACCAGAGACTGCAAATAACCATCAAATATATCTTGCAAAACAGTTCCCATCTAGGTGGGGTTACTTTGAGCTGTTGAGCAAATGGATGGATAATTTCTTTGGGGAGCAAATGGATGGATAATTTCTTTGAGGACTCCACGGTTAATAAAGAAACAGCAGAAGGACTCTAAGATGGATACTACCCCAAAAACCACAAGACGGAGAGATCCTTTTTTAGAATAATTCTACATAAATCTTTCTGTAAGTGTCAGGAAAACTCCTAGTGCAGGCCTTAAACTAAGCTGTAGTAAAAGCTTTTTTATTAAAGGCACACATCTCAAACCCCTGGGGTTGGTTATTTGTTGTTGTTTGATTTTTTCTTAAGAAGGATAATGTTTTTAAGTAAACTCTGTAATCAATTCTCATAAAATGTATAATTACACCTTGAAAATTTTAACCATAGAAATCAGTAAGAAATTAGAATTTTGCCTCAAAAGTATATATAGCCATATGGATGTTTATTGCTTAGATGTCCTACATCCTGACTTAAACCTGGGGCTTCTTTAATACTGTGAATTATAGTCCTTCACATAAATGTTTACTGGCAGTAAACTTCAGTTTCTGTCCCTCACATTTTCTATTACTCAAACTCTTCTGAGAGATCAACTAGCAGGAAGCATTAGAAAAAAACCAAAAAACAAAAACTGGGTGACAGTTTAGCCTAACTTTTCCTAAACAAATGTTTTCATTTTTATCAGCCCAGTCAGTTGTATCCAGGATGACCTTTTACTAAGCAAAGTCTCAGTGACGGACTTAGATTTAAAAGTGCAAAAATACTTACTATGACCAAGAGGGAGTCCAAATAAACATATGTGGGCTAAATAAAGCTTTGTAAATATTGTAAAATCTTTACTCAAAAAGAAAAGACAGGTATTGTACATGAATGCTGATTTCCATTGTTTCCACAAGACATTTCTTAATAGCTGTATAAAGAAATGTGGTTGAAAGCAGGAGTCTGTGTTAACTTTCAGAGAATCACAGAATAGTTTGAGTTGGAATGGACCCTAAAGATCATTTCATTCCAATCCCCCTGCCATGGGCAGGGACAGCTTCCACTAGAAAGTGTGTCCTTTCTTAAATATAAAATAAGTTAAAGGATTTCTTTTCAAACAGTGTATTTTCAAGCTATGCCCTTTAAAAAGGAAAATTATGTTCAAATACAGTACAATTGCTTTCAAAGCCACAAACTGCCAATGTATTGCCAGTTTTCCTGGAAAAGATAACCTCACTTCTAAGTTTTTCAGTGGCAGAAGTGATTCTCTTTGGAAATGTGGTTAGATCTCATATGGAACCTGTCTTGCAGTTGCATGCAGTATTTCTAGCACCAAAGCACCTTTTCCCAAGGGACATAAAATTTACTGGTATTAATTTGTGCACGCCCTCAGCTATCATGAGAACTGAGCTCTGTGGGGTGTGGCTGATGGATGCTGTTGGGGTTCAGCTGGCAGAATGCACACAGGGATCCAGCCTTTTCCCAGAAGAAAGCACTGGAAATCTACCTGATATAGTAGTAGTAGATGAGAAAAGAAGCGATAGTAAATTATTAAATCAACTAATACTCACTAAAATAATTGTCTCAGACCTTTTCAACCACATCCAGGTGAAGGCAGTTTCAAAGCCCAAAGCCATATCAACTCAAGAAACCTACAGCTTAAATGGATCTCTCATGAGAGGATGTGTAATTTAACTTCTTAGTAGTTAAGTAACTACAGGAGTAAAGTAGACATGTAAGGCAGAACTTGGACAGAGTTGATTCATTGGGTGAATGGTTGAAAATCATTCCAGAGTACCAAAGAGACAAAACTTGTCAAAAGAGTCTACATAAATTAAAAATAATATGTGTTCAGGATTAGTTTTAATGAATTTCATTAAAATATAATTCTTTTTAAATTAATTATTTTCTAGAAATAATGATAATAAAAAATAGTTTCCCCACTCCAGTTCCTTTAAAAATGTTAATATGACCCACTAAGGACAAAAGAAATTTGTTACAGTCTTCATTGAAGATCACAGTTGGGATTTAATCTAAGAAAGGATTTTTTCCATTGGTTAATATTTTTTTAATTTCCCTAAGACAGGCTTGAGCCATGCTTTGTGTTGCTATGACTTCTTTCTTTGTATTAAGCTGAACAAAAACAGACTAAAATGTAATTAAAACTTAAAGTGAACTTAGTTTAATATCCACTTTAGCATCCAAGCATTTTCTATCACATTTTAATTGCTGGAACTTGTTTTTTTTCTTCCCAGCTGAGACACCCACATTGTTTCCAAGGTGTGGGACCTCTACCTACTATTTCTATATTAATTTTATATATATATATATATATAATATTTCTTTAAATACCTATTTTTGTTTGCTTATGACAGTATTTTTGTTTAGGTGATGCCTTGATGCTCACTTGTGTCTAGGATATGTCTCAGCTGCCTACTACTGGGAGCAGGTTTTTGCTGTGCACTCCCAAAGCAAGCATTGCACCAGTAGCATCACTGAATAACCCATGAGTCTGGCTGACAAAATAGTAACTTTTCCAGCCTTTAATTCTTTGGCCACCTTTATTTGGGTTTCTCAACTGAGGCCAGACCTGAAAGCAGCCTTATGCACACAATCAACTTATGAGTACGCAATCATAATTTATTGTCCGTGATGCACATAATAAATGGCTGAGGTGGTGTGATGTGCTCAGCAGTTCGTGAGCAGGCAGACAAAGCTGCTCTGCCAGCCAAGGTGGCCGAGCAGTTGGCAAATATGAGGGAAAGCGCCAGCCCTTCGTTCATTCCTTGCAGTGGATAGAGCTTTTATGAATTGCCACCTTCCTCCTCTCCAATTTTACATCTACCCATATTGCAGTTTTCCTCTTGAGTCTGGATGATTTTAGATTTTCTGCTTCAGACTAGTTCTTTTGCCAATAGCAGTTCTGTACTCCTGTGGGCTTTTTATTTCAACTTTTCAACTTGCATGAACCAATGGCCCATGTTAACTGCCTCTCAAGAGCTGACAGAGACTGACACAGCTCAGCATGATCTTCCCTTTCTCAAAACTGGGGCAAGGGCACGTGTGGGTCCTCTTTACACATGTCCCCTTATTCTCAGCACTTAGAAATCCATTGTCCAGCATCAATTGAAGACAGAGTGCTAAAGTGCGAGCACTGGAAAGCTGGTATTACCGTAGCTCTGCAGGTGAGTTTTATAAGAGGCATGGGGGAGGGGGGAAAAAATACTCCCAAAAAACTAGATGTCCCAGATCTGGGAAAGGCCAATGCATGCTCAATCAGGTGTGGAAGGGAGGTGTGGGGAAAGATGGTCCTGACCAGCCTCTCACAGACATGCCGTGGCTTGGTACTTGCCCAATGCGAGGCCCAGGAGTGGCAAGGGAAGGCTGACAGGGAGGGCAAGAAGAGCACAGAGCTTACCTTCCCTCTCCCTACCTCTGCTCTCTTCCCTTCCTCCATCTCTCTTTTCACTATATCTTTTTAGATCAGCCCTTTCTTCCTCTTTCCCGTTGGTTCAATATGATCCCGTTCCTTCCTGTCTCCCCCCATTCCCTTTTGTCTTCTCACCTCGATTTCACTTCCTAACCCCGCTTCCCTGCCATGACACGACAATCAGTCTCCCTTGAGTCATCCTTACTTCCCCCCAACGTCCCCTATCACTCTGACGTCTTTCCCCCTTCCTCCCCCCAGCTCTGACGGACGCGGTCCTCTCACCCCACTGAACCCTCCTCCTTTATAAACGGATTTTCCTCTTTTTCATCCACGAGACCCCCGTCGCAGCCTCAGCACTCGGCGCACCGTCGGCACCGCGGGGCAAGACACGACTGTGCCTCTGCTCCTTCCCTCCCCCCGCCAGCGGGCAAGCCCCGGGCGGGGACAAAGCCCCCGCGGCTCGGCCCGACACCGCCCCGCGGGATGGGCGGCCGTGGCCCGCGGGCTGCGGGGCAGCGCGGCTCCGGAGCGCAGGTGGGCGGCGGGCGGCGAGCTGCTCTCCTTGCCCGACGGCGCCGGGCGGGCGGTGCTGCCGCGGCCGCGGGGCGGGGGCGCGGAGCCCCCGGGAGGTAGGGCTGGCTCGGCCGATGGCCTCGCCGGCGGAGCCGCGGAGCCGTCGGGAGCGCGGACGGGGCTTGGCGGCGCGGCCGTGCGGGAGCGAACGCGGAGCGGCGGGGCCGGGGCGGGGAGGGGGCTCCGGGAGAGGCTGGGGACGGGGCAGCCTCTGCCTGCATCGCTCGGGAGTTTTCCCCCGCTGTAGTTCGTGTAGTTCAACAGTTCTGCCTTCCGACAGCTTTTAAGCTTTCCGTTTTGCGTCTCAAATTGCGAGAGGGAACAGATTGATACTTCTCATGCTGGACAATTAAGTGTTGCAAAAAAAAGGTGCATATTTTAAAATACGGGAGATGTTACGAGAGGGAAAAGACTCAGCATTCCAATACAAACATTTAAAAGATGTGTTTTGCTGTCGTAGCTATTACTTACCCATAGTTCTAGTATAACTTAAAGCAGTTTTGTCTTCAAACTAAATAGAGACTTTTGTAATAGTCCACATGGCCGAGATCTTCTATCCCTTGTACCAAACTAGTCTGTGACTGAAGAGTTCCCAAACACTGAGGACTTGGTGACACCAAAATAATTCAGTGCTCAATAACAGACCTCTAAGAACACTGTAGCTTTCAGCCACATCATTCATTCTCCTTTGTATTTGGAGGCTACAACCGCTGGTTGTTGCTCCGCAGGCGTTTTAATTGGCATGTAACATTAATCTCAATTACATCCGGAATTCTCATTTCATAAATTCACCGGAATAGTCTCTTTAATAAGCATCTGATGGTTTTTGTACGCTGACTCTCAAAAGCAGGTTTGTTAAAAGCAGACCTATTATTGCATTTTCTCCAGAGATCTTAATGAAATAGCGATAAAAGAAACATCTGGGACTTCAACATGGCTTTCCATGTGGAGGGACTGGTGGCCATAGTTGTCTTCTACCTGGCAATCCTGGCAGTAGGGATATGGGCTGCTTGGAAAACCAAGAACACCAGCAGCGAGGGAGATCGAAGCGAAGCTATTATAGTCGGTGGAAGAGACATTGGTTTGCTAGTTGGTGGATTTACAATGACAGGTATGTAAAAAACGACATTTTTTATTCCTAGCCAGCATATAACTTGTCACTTTTCCATCTGAATGAATTGCAATCTGCATGTTGAATAGTGCAAAATGGGGAAAATATATATACTTTTTATCCAATTGTTTAGTGAACAGCCAAATGTAACATCTGTATAAAAACAACAAATATTTGTAAATCTTACAGGAAGAATATATTATCATTAGTGTTCATTGCTTCTATATTCATCTGTAGATCAGATATGTTTGGTAAAAATTGTGGAATTAATATAAATTAATAAGAAAGTTTTAAAATAACTGGTATTGTTTTTAAAACCATCCAAATTTGAGCCTTATTTTGGGTTTTTTTACTCTGAGTAAAACAAAGTTTACAGGCAAAAAGATTGGGAGGGAGGGGAGGGTGTGCAGCATAAATTAACTCTGTAAAAGAAAATTGGCATAACTCCAAGCTTGTAATTAGTACGGACTTCAGCAAACTTATTTTGTGGATTCTTTTAGCTTCTTTTTCAGCAGTTTGACAAAACTATGCATTACTGTCAATAGTAGTATCAGTAAGAAAAGCCTGGGTGAAGGAAGAGTTTTTCAGTGATTTTGTAAACAGTGCTCTCTGACTCCCAGGGCCAGTCAAACCAGCTGTCTTACCTGGGTAAATAAGATATTCACAATACAATCCAAAATCTCAAAACTTATGTTATGGTATTGGAAAAAAAATGCATTATAAGGAGCGTGAATCCGCCCATCATTATTATTAAGGCAATTTAATTTTTAGGCATGCTTTTTTTTTCTTAATTTAATCTAAATCGTATTCAGGCAAAGCCCTTTCAGTTGTCAAAATTAATATATCTGGCTATATTTATGTTTTGTTGTTTTGCCCTGTTCTGCTTTCATAATTATCTAATAAGGAAGAGCCAGTTAAAACTTGGGTCAAAATTCTACGTTCTTTATTTGAGAGAAATTAACATTCATTTGCAGGGGCATTTTGTTCATTCAAAGACTGAATATTGAGATATTGAGTAAAGAAAGTTTGTAAAAGTCAATAAAGTTTAAATACAGTCAGATGTTCTACTTCTTGCACCGTGCTGTAATTTACTGTATCACACATCCATCGGCCACTGATGCATAAGATACGACAAGGTTCTGCTCATAGCAAGAGCTGGTTAGTCTGCTTTCTGCTGAATGAAATGTTTTCAAGAGCACTGAAACCAAAATATTTTGTAGAAATATTGGTTGCCACAAAATAATAAACATTAAATCAGGGGAGTTGAGATAAAAAAATGCATTTCCCACAGAAGTGTCTACGACTAACAGCTTTGCATATAGAGCACACAAATTCTGGTCTCCTTAATCCTGTTTCGCAGGAATATTTTGTGTAACAGCTGAAGCACAGATGAGACCTGAGCTGGGATTTCCTATATCTCAGGCAATTTTTATAGCCACCACAATTCACACCCACACATGTTCATCCTGTGTCGTGCCAGCTCTAGAGATGGCGCAGTATCTTGTCTTTGCAGTAGAATATCAGACTGATCCCAAAGCCTTGGGGTAGCTAAAGCTGTCATGGATTTTCTACTGTCAGGGCTGACACTCTTTCTCCACTATGCCTTCCTTAAATATGGCAATTAAATCTTGATTTGGCAACTAACCTCCAGCGAACCACACCCAGCATACAAAGCTAGATGTGGGCACAACTCTGCTGAACCAGGGGCTAGTCCGAGTTCTGGCTCAGTGAGGGTGTTCGGGGTACTTGATTTCTAAAGTCATGATAAAATAATTAATAAAGTAAGCTGATGAAAATCCGCAATACTTTTTTACAGGTTTGTAAATTTTGCAAAATGTACGCATTATTCAAGGGCATACTTGCTTTTAAAAAGTGATAGATGCAGATTTTGCACCTCACAACCATGACTATTTGCAATACATGGCTATTCCAACATCGTCTTTATATTTTGTAAGTTTAATTGTCTAAATATAATTCAGAAAGCAAAGCCTACCCCACAAAAGGAAAGCAAGAATTTTTTCAAATATCTCCAGAAAGGACATTGTTTGTCTGTACATGAAGCACTTTGGGTTACGAGATAAGGCCCTATTCTGTCTTTCTTGCCTGAGACAAACATTACAATGTTCCACAGTCATTGGCTATGAAAGTGGTAGAAGTTTCTAGGGCTACTTAGTGGAGAAGAAGACAGCACTTAGCCTATGAGTTTAAAATAAAATTCAGAGCATAAGCATCAAAGTCAAGATTCCAGGGTAATTATAGTTGATTTTCTAAACAACATTGAAAAATCTTAAAGCACTACCTATGAGTAACAGCTGTGGATATTTTTGGCTATATGCTATGATCCTGAAGAAGAAAAAGCTATATCAACCAGCTACTGAAATGCTGAACACAATGCATGCTGAAGGTTGAGTGTGTCTGCAACTATGAAAATAGGAGTGGAAAGGTTGAATTGTGGATGGATCACAGCAGCTCATATTAAAATGAACTAACATCATACCATAGTAGACACATATTTAACCTGTGTATCATTTTTACAGAATCATAGATAAAATGTTGTATTAAATACTAGCCTTCCTTATTTTTGTGAATGAATTTTTTAAGAAGTTATATCTGCAACAAACTTTTATCTGATTTAATTTTGGTGATTGAGTTTAACCTCAAAGGAAATAGCTGAGATTACATAACTAAATGTTCACAATCATGACCTGAAATGTAATAATCTATTGATGTAATTTTTGCATTTTAGTTAGCCAGAGCTACGTATCCTTCCACATGAAAAAGAAGTATCACACAATTCTATTTTATTCTAATCCTTGGATCAGAATTTTCATTTTACAGAAATTGATGAGTTTAGTAAATAATTTGAGTGGTCAGAAAAGGAATTATTCCTGAAGAAGTGACAAAAAAATCTGGTTTTCTAGTGTATATATCCATATATATCAAGAACTCAGAGATCAACTTCTGTGTGTCTCACAGGAACTAGAAAAAAAATTGCACTCCTTACCCTCAGTATTTGTCTGATCATTTTGGGGGTTGCATGTGTTAAATGGATGTTGGTATTTGTTGCATTTTTCTGTTCTTCAGGCGGCAGGCGAAGAGAAGATTATAAAATAGATTACCACATGAATGCTTGCATAGATTATTAAATGTTGTATTCCTTTTGGCTGATTTAGGTTAAAATATATTAATTTCACCAAAAATAAAGGTATTAAACGAACTTTAAATTGTGGCTTAGCAAGCAAGGTTCAGAAAATTAATATCTAAGGTTGAAATCCCATCCTATTTTATCCCTTTATTTCATTTCTAATGTATTTACTTATGTCATTGTACGTGCTGACTATCCAGTCACCCCCTCAGAAAAATAGAACCTTCCTAGAGCTCTGTGGTCCTTGACATACGTTCCAGAACAGTCATATGCGCAGAAAAATTGATCAGCAGCAATCTTTCAAACCCCAATCCAGAAATCAAGAAATAAAATTAAAAATAAGGGCTAAATCCTTCATACCACCTTACACAGCAATATCCAATATCTGTCTGCAGGGCAGACAGGGGAGAGTAATGATCCCTGCAACATCGCACAGAAGGGAATTGACTTTATCTCCTCCAGAAGAAAATAAGGGAGCTAGGCAGGGCATCCAAGTGCCCCTTGGAGAACACCTGACACCTCTCTAGCAACCCCAGCAAATCAATGCTGGAACTGGAAGGCCCCTCCACCACAGCTGCAGCAGTGTTGGACATCTGTCCATGACTGTGGGATATAATTCCAGCTATAACCAAGTATCATTCATGTAGGATTCATGCTATGCATTTTCTGGGGAAAGAGACAGCTATGCTTCCCAATCTAAATATTTGCTTTTGATATTGTGTACAGGCACTTATTCCATGAGACTGTGTTGTTTGAGACACTGTAGGCAGCGCACATCCCAGGTAGTCATGGACTTCATGTTCAGTAGCAAGAGGTGTCCCTCAGGGGTCCCTATTGGGACTGGTACTTTTCAACAGCTTTGTCAGGGACATGGACAATGGGATTGAGGGCACTCTCAGCAAGGCTGCAGATGACATCAAGATGAGTGCTGTGGCTGGTACTCTAGAGGGAAGGGATCCCGTACAGAGGTACCTGGCCAAGTGTAAGAGGCCAAGTGTAAGATCTTCCACCTGGATCAGGGCAAACCCTGATGGGTACAGGATACGGGGTGAATGATGAGTGGATTAAGAGCAGCCCTTCTGAGAATAACTTGGAATTACAGAATTATAGAATCATCAAGGTTGGAAGAGACCTTTAAGATTATTGACTCCAACTGTCACCCCAGCGCTACCACTGTAACCCGTAAACCACACCTCTCAGCACCAGATCCAGACACCTCTTAAACACCTCCAGGGACAGTGACTCCACCACTTCCCAGTTCCAATGCCTGACCACCCAAACAGTCAAAAATTTTTTCTAACATCTAATCTGAATCTCACCTGTCTCAGCTTAAGGCCATTTCCTCTTGTCATCTCTGCAGGTGTGGAAGAGACTGGCCCCACATCACTACATCCTCCAGTCAGGTATTTGTAGAGAGCAATGAGGTCCTACTCTTCTCAAGACCAAACAAACCCAGCTCCCTCAGTTGTAAGATGTGTTTTCTAGACTTTTCACAAGCCTTATCACCCTTTGCTGGACACACTTCAGCACCTCAACGTCCTTTTTAAAGCGAGGGGCCTGGAAGTGAACACAGTACTCGAGGTTCGAAGTACAGGGGGCTGATCTCTTTCCTAGTCCTGCTGGCTGCACTGCTCTTGATCCTGGCCTGGCTGCCATTGGCTTCTTGGCTGCCTCAGCACACCCTTGCTCATGTTCAGCCACTGTTGACCAGCACCCCCAGGTCCTTTTGTGCTGGGCAGCTTCCCAGCTACTCTGGCTCCAGCGTGTCGCACTGCCTGGGGTTGTTGTGACCAAAGTGTAAGACTTAGCACTTCGTCTTGTTGAACCTCATGCAGTTGGCCTCAGCCCATCTCTCCAGCCTGTCCATATCTTACACTCCAGCAGATCAACACTCTGACCCAACATTGTGTTATCTGCACATTTGCTAATGGTAGACTTAATTCCCTCATCCAGATCATCAGTAAACATATTAAACAGGACTGGGCCCAGCACTGATTCCTGGGACAGACTCAGAGATTTGGGGTTGTTTAGCCTGGAGAGGAGAAAGATCTGCGCAGACCTGTTAGGAGCCTTACAGTACCTAAAGTGGGCTTTAGGAAAGATGGAGATCAGGGCATGTAGCGAGAGGATGACGGGTAGAGGTTTTAAACTGTAAAAGGGTAGATTTAGATTATACATTAGGAAGAAATACTTTCCTGTGAGGGTGGTGAGGCACTGGTGATGCCTTCAAGTATTTCTAGTTTTTTACTCTTCATGTATCTGTCATTTGCTGTAGTTCTGTGCTTCTTACAAAGTGCTAAAATCCTCTGTTCCCAGCACCTTTAGCCAAACAAGGCTCTCTGAACACAGATTCAAGGACATATTCATTGCCTTAGGGCCCGAAAATATGTAAACAACTGTGAGATGAGGGGAGCAGGCCTAGGGTGGTTAACATCATCACCTAAGGGTGCGATTGGAGAATTAAGGGCCAATGTGCTAATGGGACAGAACTTGTAAAAGGTGAAGAGCTCGTGACCCATCATCCATTTTGGGTGTCATGCCCAATGAGGACTTTGCTTGCCCGAATGTACCTTCAAGGCCTTTGCAGGCCTTGAATAAATTATCCACTTTTGTACTTCTTATTTGTCTCAGCCTCAGTTTCAGGTAGCCTGTCTTTCAGGCATCACTGGAACAAGTCACCCAGAGAAGTTGTGGGTGCCCCATTCCTGGAAGTGTTCAAGGACAGGTTGGATGGGGCTCTGAGCAACCTGCTCTAGTGGATGGCATCCCTGCCCATCACAGAGGGGTTTAAACCAGATGATAAGTTTAAGATCCCTTAAGATGATGGTTTAAGATCCCTTTCAACCCAAACAATTCTATGATTCTAGAAACCAGTTTAACAAAGTACCATACTTGCAATCTACCTTAATTCACACAGTCAAGAGTCACAAAATCCCAAATGTTTGGCAATTTTTAATGTAGATTATGTATCCTTGTTCTTCTCATTAAGTACCAGCCTCCACCCATCATCCACATGTGGTCCCTTATGGGCATCACTCACCTCTTGTCTCAGTAGTACACAATAGATCTTGATAACCAAAAGTCCACTGGTGACATGGCTCCTTGGGTCACATCTTTTGTTGCAGTCTTTCTCTGCATGCATATCCCTCATAAAAGTCCATTATACCATTTACAGCAACTGAATGGTCCATTCCTGGGCTTCAGAATGCTGAAAGGGGGACAATTGTCATTCTCTGGTTGCTGGAGATCTTTGATTCTAAAGCCACACTGAAATTTAGCAACTACCCTCTGGTAGTACTTGAGAGATAGCACCGTCAAGCGGAAAAGAGTGGTTATTTAGATCTTAATGAAATTTTGTAATGAATTTTATTAAATTTTCTTAATTTGTTTTTCTCTCCAATTGTTTGTCTTGAACACAAAATCAAGTTTGCTTGTATGATGGTGGGTGATGGGGAAATTCTGAAGGATGTTTAAGGAAAATACATTTTGAAATAATCTGACTTTTTACACAGAAACCCTGAACTACTCTTATATGAGAAAGTAAAGGCTTCTGACACAAGCTAAGACATCATTACAAAAATCTAGGACCTGTCTGCCCTTGTTCAAACTGCAAACCTAGACTGATAAAACTTACTCATTATACATTAGAGATAATCAAAAAAGTTTTTGCATGGAATCTGAAAACAGGAAGAGATAAACTTTTTTACTTGATTTGTTACGAAGTATTTTTGCAGATGCAATCACAATACATTTCTGTGTTGGAGTTTTTCTCTCATACATACTGTTGATCCCAAATTCTCAAATGTAGAAACTTCCCTTAAAGGCAGAGAGGCAACTCATTTAGTGTCAGAGGTTGGTATATTAAAAATACTGCTTTTTAGAGAGAGAGATAAAATCAGAAATATTGGAGATAGCACGTATCCCTTATGGAATATGGCTTAAGAAAGCATAAAAATAAATGAATCAAAACTTAGAACTTGCATAGGAACAAAAAAAAGCACCACAACCTTATACGGAAATATTTCAAGAACTGAGTTTATTAATGTGCTCCATGTAGCAACAATTTAAAATTCAACAAGGTTTAAGGGCTTTTTTCTTTTCATTAAGCCCAGAGTAAATGATGTGTTCATTAAATGTTTGCCTAATTTAAATGTTCTTCTTCAAATTCTTCCTGACACCTCTCCTTCTTTTGGACTAACACCAACAAATAGTAACGGTAAATAAGTCGTGGGGGACTCAGCCCTCACATCTTCTCTGACTATAAAGAGACTGAGACGCTTTGATGATTGCCTTAGTCCATTTGACTTCTTTTTTCATGTTCTTAGGCTGTGAGTTCAAATTAGAGCTGCCTTTAATAGAAGGATGCCATGCCAAGAACTCGTACAGTTCATATAGTAAAAAATAACCACATCATATATAATGACATTCTTACTATGCAATGTGTGGGCTTTTCTTTCTTTGTGGACATTAAAGACGTTTCCATCTCTTCCTTTTCAGCCACGTGGGTTGGAGGAGGTTACATCAATGGGACAGCAGAGGCTGTGTATGTCCCAGACTATGGTCTGGCTTGGGCTCAGGCACCTATTGGATATTCCCTTAGCCTGATTTTAGGTAAGCAAAGACTGAAATCAATAGTCTCTCATTTTAAAGAGTTCTGATGTCAGGTCCATTATTTGAAGTTAATCAACTACAGTCTGATAAAAGGATGCTGAGGTAAAGAGGATCCCTTCTGCTGGTAGGTTTGGCTATTGAAAAAGAAAATCACTATAAATTTGATATCTCAAGTCTCCTAAACTCCTTGTCAAGACCTATTCAACTATTATGACCATATTGTACTCTGGAGTGTGGGAGGTGTGTTTAAATTATATATACTAAGTTTTAAATAGTTAAGGTTTTCTTTAAGTGTGTGTATGATCTGGAACATGAGCCAGGTGCCCAGGTATCAGTGCATCTATAAATCTCAGAATTAGACAATTATATGTCTGAGTTAGGGAAGTGCTTATACTTTATAGACCTTCACCAAGAATCTAGGTAATTTTTCTTATTTTTTCTAATTTTTTGTAGGAAGTATGTAGTACAACTAGACTATATCTTTAAAACTGGACCATGCACCTTCTTAAATGTAGCACAAAACTCCAAATCACGTGTCAAAATGCAAATGCACAATCCTGATATATGCAGGGCCAGAGTGTAAAATACAGACAGCATTGTAAGTTTTAACACTGCAATAATGATGCAACTGTTTAAAAAGTATGTTGTTACAAAAAAAAAAAAACCTGTGTTTTTCATCTTTCCTTAATGTGACTGATACACTCACCTTTCTAATATTACTTGACCTCTCAGTATATTCTGAGTCTATTCTCGTGGTCCTCCTACCTATTTTGTTTTCTTTGGTTGCTTATCCAGATCTTCTTTCATCTTTTATTTCTTCCTATACAACTTGTTTTCCTTCCTCTTTCTTTTTTCCACTTGAAAATGCTTTCCAATGGCCTGTCCTAGTTATCCTCTCTTCCTAGGCAGAAACCTTCCCCATGGTAGATGTTCCTCTCTAGCATGTGCAGGCCAGCTCCAGTTCTGGCAGTGGTTTCCATCCCTGAGAACAACTCTGTTTCCTGTAAGGAAAACAGTGGCTGTGGATGTCTGTCTGGAGATCAGTTGGTGTCATTGTGAGGTCATGAGGGTCACAGTCCATCGATGTCATTAACTGACTCTTGGGACTGTAGTCACAAGGATCTTCCTGACTCTCAGCCTCTGCAGAATTGACACAAATTAATAATAGTCCAGAATTGTTAGCCTCTCTGCTGGTTTTCTACTGTTTATACATACCCAGCCTTGTTTCCCTGAAAATTATAACAGCCACTGCAGAGAAAAAAGTCCATATATGTGACTATATATCTCTCTGCAGAGCACAGAGAGGAAAGAATTTCTGTAGGCATGATCAGTACACGAAGGTTTGGGGGGAGGAATTGCTTATCCTTCTTTAAAAAAAATAAATACTCAGAATTATAAATACAAGGCTAGGAGAAATATTATTGCCTCAGACTGGAAGGATTTAAGATAGATGTAATCTCCCTGTTTCTTCTCCGTACAAGTTTTTTTCATAATTTTTCAAGCAAATTAGTTTTAAGAGTTAGAATACCTCTTATTTCCTTTGACAGGTGTTTGAAGATCCTAATAGATTATCTTTTTCTTCTTCAGTTGTCTTTTGCAATGATGACATAACAAGTAGAATAGGAAAAGGATCCATTACCAAACCAAGAATAAAAAAAATGTTGGAGGGTTTCTGCATCTACCTGCCTAAAGACAGCATTCACATAAGCACTATAAATTGTGATGACAGTTGGTATGCCATTGCCTTCTCTTCAGGGAACTTGATCAAATGAAGAAATATGAGTTATAAAAGGCAAAACATAGAAATTTGGAAAATCTTCTGCACAATATGATGAATAAATTACCTATCTTGTCATGAAGAACCTAATTAAGGGTTGCCAAATACCATACAGTATATTCTATTGGGAACTGACTGGGTTTCCAGATCATTATTACACCTTATACAGCAGTTTTACTGTGGTAGAAATCTACTTGATTACAGTCATGTGCAGATCTCAACTACACACGTTTCCATACAAGGACTCTTTCAGCTTTCCTGGTAGGTTCTTTTTTTCCCCCAACACAGAAAGAATTTGCTGAGGGGAGGCCCTTGGACATCTATTTACATATCCAGCCCATATATCAGCCAGGCAGAGCAGAATTGTGATATATCAAAATTCCTGAATGTACATAAGTGAAATAAGTGTATGACAAATATTGAGGGAACCTGACACCTGCAGAGCTTGGAAGACCTCTGACCTACCCTGCAGGTGTAGTAAAGTTGTTTTAAATATGCATAATAGACCTGAATTGTCCTGAAAGAATCAGATTTGCTGTGTGTGCAAAAACCACATGTGAAATTCTATTTCTGATTCAGGAATCTCAGACAGTTTTATTTTTAGAGTAGGGCTATGTGAAAATTCATGCTGGATTCTGGTCTAAGAGTCAACAGGATTAGGTAGAAAAGCCATTTCTCTAGGCTAATCCAAAACTAGACAAAGCTCTGACAGCATCCATAAAGGAAGATTACATAAACTGAGCCAGAAAAAAATAAGAAAATGTCTTTTTTTTTGTTATCAGACTATAGATACTAATGGAGTGTGTGTGTATAAGTAATTCTGTAGACAGACGTGAGAGTTTCCAGAGAATATTTTAACTGTACTTTTTACTTTAAAGCAAGCAAACAGACAAAGAGTATTGGTGACATTTTTGCACCCTTAACCGACAATGAATGTTTTATTCCTTAATGGCAATGCATTTCTAAACTGCAGCTGGTGTCTTATGCTGCTTTTCTTTGTAGGTGGCCTTTTTTTTGCAAAACCCATGCGATCCAAAGGCTATGTAACAATGCTGGACCCTTTTCAGCAGCTTTATGGAAAAAGGATGGGAGGACTGCTGTTTATTCCAGCTTTAATGGGTGAAATGTTTTGGGCTGCTGCCATCTTCTCTGCCTTAGGTAAGGAGTAAGCAGTAAAAATGTTAATTTATTACAGGTAGAAATTATTAAGAATATCAGAAATGCATTAAAATTCTGGCTTCCAATGTTAACTACTTAAGCCAAATGATTCAGACTGTGACAGTTCTAAGACCCATGCTAACTAGCAATTAAATCTGGTAATGGTACCCCTTTATTATTTTGATACGGTAAAGACATGCAAAGTATCTATTCATTTTCACCTACCTTTAAGTTGTCCCTCTTCAAAGAGCATGAAAGGATTTAGAAACAAATTTCTGTTAATAGTGAGGGTGACATGAGTGATAGCAAGTGCCCCTTTTGTGTCAAATCTGACCCATTTTTTCTTTTACATCTCTGGGATGAGAGAAGCCAGTCAAAATTTCACTTAATGATATGTAACATCATTGCCAATTCATCTAAACAAAGTAATCCTTTGCATATAGGAGATCTACATACACAGAACATTCCATTACACAAGTAAAAGAAGTAAACTAGATGCTGATCAATAAATTGAAGAATTCATCAATTCTAAATAGCATTCTTCTTGACTAAATGGAGAAAATACTTAGGATTCAAGAAAGGATTCAGAGAATTAGTGAAACTATGACTCAATAGAAAATCACCCAACTACTCATCCAGTCCTGAAAAAAAATCAGCTTCCAGGGTTTTTAATTATATTTCAGGCCTGAATTTAGCAACTCCTTTAAGAACAGAGAAAGCCCTTGAGTTGAAGCACCAGTAATTGACTTTTACCAACTAATCATACTAATAATGCACACGCATGTGGTAATGCCTTCTAGCTTAAGCTATTTTAAACAAAAAATAAACTTTGAAGGTACTCTCCAACTGCGCTCTGATGAACTGCAAAGCAATGGGGAGCTTGTTTACCACAATTTCATCACAAAATCCTTAAAAGACTAAGAAAAAAATGCATGCTGAGGTGATAGGAGTTGAATAACTTGAAGAACACTCAGAGTATTTGGAATATTTTTGATTAAGGACAAGCCATTCTGTTTTATTTCAACACAAGTGATGTGAATACCTTTCTAGATTTATATAACAGGTGCCAGTTAAAGACTGTCAATGATAATAAAAGCCACCGAAGATTTTGGTTTTAACTACTCTGTGAATAATATCGTTCCTTTTTTCACACCTATCCTCACTGATGAATGTTTAATCCTGGTATTCTTCACTATTTGCTCTTCATCATGACTCCTTGCTTGGCAGGGTTGTTGATGGGAAACACAGGTCTTACAGCCGTGAAAGAGGTCTGAGCTTGTAATCCTTAAAAACATGAACTTTGAAGGCTCATTGTGCAACAAAAACCACACCTGTCAGATCCCAGAAGCTCTTACATATCACACATTATGTTGTCTTCTGTGGCCAAAACTCTTCCAAATATGTGCTCCAGAATGTCCATCTACAAAAACTGCACAGACTAGAAGTTGTTGCAAGATGTTTCATTTAAATAATCCTAATTAGAAGGGGTGGAATTCTTTAGATGTAGTCTTAAAACATTGCAATCCCTTGAAATAGCTATTACATCAAAGGGAGATGCATAACCATCCTGCTGGCTGCTGGAAGGGCGGTGCAGGAGGACACAGCATGTTCAGGAGGTTTCTTGAGTGCGCTGACAGCAACTTCCTGACACAAATGATCAGGGAACTGATGAAGGGAGGTGCTCTGTTGAACCTGTAACTTAGACACAAGGAAGAAAAAGTCAAGGGTGTGAAGGTCAAAAAGCAGAGTTGGCTTCAGTGTTCGTGACGTGGTGGGGCTCATGGTCCTGAGACAGGGAACAAGGCAAAAACCACAACTGCAACCATAGACTTCAGAGGAGTAGAGCCTGGCCTCTCCAGTATTCTGCTTAGAAGAATCCTGTGGGAGACTGTCCTGGAGTCCAGAAGAACTGATTAATATTGAGGGATCACCTCCGCCATGCTCAAGAACAGTCCAACCTAATGAAAGGGAAGTGTGGACTGCTGTTGAATGGGATGCGGCACCTCACGGCAAAGGATGTGGAAAAGGCTGAGGTAATCAGTGCCTTTCCTGCTTAATTCTTTGCTGGTCAGACCAGCTTTTAGGAATCCCAGGACCCTGAGAAGCCTGGGAAAGTCCAATGCAAGGAAGGCTTGCTGGAAGAGAATCAAGTGAGGAAACTTTAAAATATGCTGGACAGACACAGTTTCATGGGAGCTCAGGGGATGCATCCTGCAGGTGCTGTGGCAACTGGCTGGTAGCATTGCAAGAACATTCTCAGTAATCTTCTGAAGACTGTGGTAATCAGGGATGTGCATATCTGCTTTTCCCAGGCAGAACAAGAGAGTGCAGTGCTTACAGACCTTGAGCAATGTAAGGAAGGGCTGTTGTTGGAACAATTCTGTCCTCCCTTTCCCAAGAACCTGCAAAATGACAGATGCTCAACTTAGGCCAACAGGAGCCTCCCTTTCCTCATTCTCTTCAAAGGTGCAGAAAGACTGCGCAGAATACAGAGAGGGGAATTATTAGTGCTATTCTTAAGTGTCAGACCAGGACCTATATATGCAGCTTAACAAAGGTGGGTCTTCTCATCAGACGTGCTGTGACATACACACTAACACACAGTGCTTTGGTTTTCCCCTTAGGTGCGACTATCAGTGTGATCATTGACATCAATGTCAATATTTCAGTCATTATTTCTGCCCTGATTGCCACTTTGTACACGCTTGTGGGTGGGGTTTATGCTGTGGCCTACACTGACGTAGTTCAGCTCTTCTGCATCTTCCTGGGACTGGTAAGTTTGGCTTTTTTTTCCTACTTTGTCAAGGATTTTGCCCTGAACAGCCAGAAGGGCCAGCTCTGTCCTGGGGGGTATCAGGCACAGCCTCATCAACTGGTCAGACTCCACTCACAGAGAGCTGACTTTAAAAGAGTCTGCATTTG
Source organism: Acanthiza pusilla (assembly GCA_036630365.1). Taxonomy (NCBI): domain Eukaryota; kingdom Metazoa; phylum Chordata; class Aves; order Passeriformes; family Acanthizidae; genus Acanthiza; species Acanthiza pusilla. The sequence continues at coordinate 8,217,793 of JAXCHO010000098.1, forward strand.
CATCAGTGTACAGCCTGTACTTTGGAAATAGTGCTGTCCAAGAGGTCTGGTACTTTGGCTTTTTTCCAACTGGTCTGGCAGTGCAAACACTCTTGCAATTTTCCTTCTGAGTATACATCTAACTCAGAATAGGGCTGGTGCTGACTCCTTCCTTGTCTGTCTCTAGGACTGTGGCTCAGGCACTGCAAGGAGGCATCAGATGTAGGAAGCTTTTGGTAAAGTAGTCCAGAAATGCTGGTGTTGGACCTGCGGAGCTGATACTCTACTGCTTCTCTTTTCTGTGGTTGTCACCTACTCACACAGCTTAGTTAATCTCCTGCTAACTTAGTTAACCTTCTTGGTTTTTCCCTCGTTTCTCTCCACCATCCTTGGAGACCCTAATGTAGGAAGTCTCACCAGATGTCTTGGCTGTTTTAGTGTGGTAGTGTGAATATCCCTCATCAGCTATCCATGATATGCTAGTGGGCAGCCTTTTATTTACTGCTGTTCTTTCAGACCCATGTTGAAACACATGAGTGTGACAGGGTCCAGATCACAAGGGTGCAGTCAAAGAAGCTGCTGTCTTTGTTTGCCAGTGGCAGTAATAGACAGTCACAGGTGTGCAGAGAACTGAGATATGCTAAAATAAATGGAGTGGCTCAAGATGAAGGAACCTAATGGCACTTTGGGGGCCTGCAGTTCTTTCCCTGCTTTCACCAGAGTTCTTGTGCAGCTCCAGGGAAATTGCTTCAGCCACTGCTTACACAGGTGGTCACTAACCAGCTCTCTGTGTGTCCTCACTGGGGCATCTTACTGCGAGGACTGTGGCCTTTAACTGATTCAAAGGAAATGGTGCTAAATAGCCTGAAAAATCAAATCCAAGTTCCAACTGGCCACTTCAAATGAAAAGTTATTCCAGACCTTCTTCCCTCATTCCTTCTTCCTCTGAACAGTGGGGAAAATACTGTCTCTTTCCCTAGCATGAATGTGAACATTTGTGAAGCATTAAGTTTCTACAGATGGCATGCATTACCGAAATTCCTAAAATTGGATATAAATCAAGGTACAGAAAGGCTTTTTCCAGTGAGATCAACTCATGAACTACTGGAGAGCCTGATCCCATGGGAATAACATTAAAATCAGCATTAACATTATGGAGGGGTGGGAAGCAAATGAAGGTTGTATAGAAGTCTTCTAAATTATTGGATCTATAACTTCGTAGTGTTTTGTTTAATTCAGGTTGAGCTCTTTATGTAATTCCCCATTTCAAATAAACAGAAATAATGTCATGCAGAAGAACCCATATTCATGAACTCAAGAGCGTTATCAGTGAGGCTGGAAGACTCAGTGTCTAAATGGTCATGCTCTAGGGAGGCAATTTTAGATGAGATGGGACACTCTCACAGTGGATGGCACAGCAGAAGACGCCACAGGTTCAGTTATCCCAGCTTCTCCTCCAGGCTCTGGAGTAGTTTTTACTCCCACTGTTACAGAGCTTTACTGCTCCTTCCTCTAATGTCTGGTTTCTCTCCTGTTCTTACCCAAGACAAAAGGTTTGTTGTAATCACTTCTGTTCCTCCTTTCAGCCACAGCTTTTTCCTTAGATTTCCATAACCTCTACCCCAGCCACTCCATGTACATCCTTGTTTTTCTCCTTACAACCTCATGTAGTGTCTCTCCTTCCTTCCTTCCTTCCTTCCTTCCTTCCTTCCTTCCTTCCTTCCTTCCTTCCTTCCTTCCTTCCTTCCTTCCTTCCTTCCTTCCTTCCTTCCTTCCTTCCTCCCTCCCTCCCTCCCTCCCTCCCTCCCTCCCTCCCTCCCTCCCCCCCTTCCTCCCTCCCTCCCTCCCCCCCTTCCTCCCTTTCTCCCTTCCTCACCTTCCTCACCTTCCTCACCTTCCTTCCTCACCTTCCTTCCTCACCTTCCTGTATCCACACCTGTAATTCTCATCTCTTTGTATTTATCATGCTTGGTGAGATTTTCTCTGAGCCTGCACTGTATCCCCAGTATTTTCTATCTCTTCATCTCATCTGTATTACAGATGTATATTTTCCCAGATGATTCCCACGAATAGTTGAGGGCTGTCATTTTTGGGAGGCAAAGGAGTCTAAATATATAGATGCAGAGGATGACATGTCAGTAAACTGCAGGGCCAAAGAAAGTGTCTTGATTTGTTTTATTTATTAATGTAAAGGTAGTCCTTGAGACCACAAAGACCTAGGTTAGTGTGAGGAACTGGAATGGTTTACAAAAGCTCATAATACATTTGCAATACAGTACCTATTAAATCCTGGGCTGTGGCATGCAGATTCCAGATGGACTTTTAGATATTTACCCTACTGAAAATCTCAGCAGAGCATGGCCAAACTGCATCTGTTCAGAAGCTCATCACTTGGACGTTTGACATTTGAGATTCAGAAACAAGAACAAAAAAATCTGTTTGACATTCTTGTTCCCCCTGAATTTCTCAAGAAGAGTATTAATATCCATTAATTTTGACAATATGTTTATTTTTCCCTCAAAATATCTTGGAGGCAATTGAAAAGTTTTGGTGCTATTTCACAGAAAAGCAGAGAGAATGGAATCTTTCTACCCAACTGCTTAAATTGGCAAAGTTTAACTGAGAGCAGAATCCTATGGCATGTGATAAACTGCCTGAATAACAGGGAGTGCTACAAAATATTCTTCATACATTATTGTAATAATTGTGCAACAAAATGGAAAAAGATGTTTGCCTTTTCCCCTCCTTGCTCCTGTTGCCCCCATACATTTAACCGTGGTCTGTTGTGATTGCGGCAATCTGCATGGTTCTGGATATCACTGGATCCTTAAGGATGCTGTGCCTGGGATGATCTAGTCCCTTTAGTGCAAAGCCTGGTGTTCAGCTCAGTAGGAGCTGCTGAGTTTCTCCTCCACAGAAATTTAGTGACTTACACGACTGCAAAATTACTTTGTAAGTAAATGCACATTAAGTCAGTTGAAGAGGGAAATGGACCTTCTGGCAGAAACCATCTCTGGGAAGATTTTTTTGTCCAGATAAAAACCAACGAGACTGAAAATGGTCAAGAGACCCCTAGAAAACACCTGCAAGGCAGAAAAGTGCTGTAACACTAGGCTAATGTGAGTTCTGGAGGAAGAGAGATGGGATTGCACCAACAGCAGTCCTGTCTTTTCATAATATAATTTAGTACTGAATTAAAAACAAATTCCCAGGCCTTCAGATGTGTTGTCTCATACCTGTATTCTGGCAAGTCCTGATGCTATTACATGGAAATTTGTATGCAAATATTTCTTTACTGTGTTGTCCAGGACAAAATGTAAACAATGTATGAGGAGGTTAGGTAAAATAAAACAAAGATGTATAAATGTGTCTTTGCTGCTGATTTTGCAATTTCCATTGATTAATTCTCTGCTCACACTCTCCAGGACAGGTATGAGCTATCCACTACCAAACCCTCTGGATTCCAGAGATGTTCCACCTGCACATAATCTGACCTTTATGCAAGTCAGCTTGATAATTTGGTATTCAATCTGTAGCATGCAAGAATTAGAAAAGAAGTTCAGTGTTAACATTAAAATTTCACAGATTTAGAATATCTGCTTTAGACCTGAGCACATTGTTTCTCTTTGGCTGCAGTGGATCAGTGTCCCCTTTGCGATGTCCCATCCTGCAGTAACAGACATTGGGCTCACGGCTGTGCACCAGGTGTACCAAGCACCTTGGCTTGGATCGATCAACTCACTTGACATTTACACATGGTTGGACAATTTCTTTTTACTGGTAAGTGGTGATTTGTATGAAGGAATGAAGCATTTAAGCACTTACACTTTGTTACTGTGACAGCTGAAAATAATAGAGTCCAGTTAAGAGTTTCTAGCAAACTGAAAACTTTTGCCCTCTTGACTCCTGCTTGATATTTCTTCACATTTGAATTATTTCAGTGACGTATCGGCCCGCATTGCCAGGAATGCAATTTAAATATCATCAGGCTAAAAGAGCTGACATGTTAAAATTAAATAAAAGTGTTCAGCTAATGGTTAACTGATGTCATTGTTGGCAGAGGAATTTATATATTGCAGAAAGCAATAAATATGTTATACCAATGATTAAATATGCCTTAGGTATAGGTGAAGAAAAAGCTGTGCAGAGATGGATGGCAGAATGGATGAATTCATACATGCACACATGCCAGAATGAACCAAGGGCTTTCATTATTTAATATCTGTATATTACACATGGGATCAGTGGTTATTAAGTATTTTCCATTAGAGGATCTAGAAGCACATGCTAACATTTTCCATTCTCAGTGTCCCTATGCAAATTGGGTTTTATTATTATGTTGTACTTTGGGATTACTTTCTCTGACTTTTTTTCAAATCCTCTCAGTCAAAAATCTTCAGGGTTTTCTGATAATTGGTCTATTAAAATATATTATTTTATTCAGCATTCTCTCAGAGATCCAAAGTATGAATTAGCTGAAGTGGCTGTATTGTCTCCTGTAAGCCTGAAGGTTTCATCTCTGGTCTTGACCAAAGGAAAGCTCTGATACTGCCAAATTATGACACGTTTTATTTTCATCTTGTCTGTTTCATTAGAGCGCTAGAAATTTACACATTCTTGGAAAGTTTTGATAAAGGAATATTACTATCAAGGCGGCAAAGAAAAACAGTCATAAATAGCAAGTTGAAACCAGACTTGTCTGTGAAACATTAATTTAGTCCCTCTGTGGGCATGAAGCTATATGAAACACCTGTATACACACTATTTGGTCGAAACACCTCCTGCTTCATTTAGTGTATAGAACTAGGCTGTGCAATTTGCTTGGTTTTCTTTCCATGTTGTTTAGAGACAGACACTTAGGTACTTAGTGGAGACTATTCAAATCCTGCTCTCAAGACAGTATTGCTAGCACTCGGGTTTTCAACCTCTGGTAATACTCTTCTGTGTCATATTTTGCAGAATTAATTTTAAGTCTAATCAGGATCTTCAGTTACATACCCAAATAAAAGAAGGGTTTTCACCATAAAACAAAACTTTTTCTTGCTTTGTCTTCCATCTGTTGGTATTGTATTTGCTTAAGGCAGTGGGAGAATAATTTTTCAGATTCCTGTGTTCAATGTATACAGAATGTCTCGCCTTCTGTAAATGACTTTGTGCGTTCACAAAGGAAGATAAAATCTTGCTTTGGCATCATATCAGAGTCTAATCTAATTTTAATGGAGGAGGAGTACTGGAGAGCAAATTCTTCAAATATGAAATATGAAAATGGTACTTTTCATAAAGCTTTATCAAGTGAAAAGACTTGGGGATTACAGCCTATGAAAGTGCAAAGTACTGATGCTAATTTTACTTGTCTAAAAGAATGGGATTTAAGTGGACTTACACAGGTTTGACATTGCTTGTGAGAATGAAAATTCCAGTTATTACTGGCTGGCTGATATTCAATAAATAAATTTAAAAGTAGCAATATGGCTTTCAGCATTCAAGTGATGCTTCTACAGGTTCTCTATAGCAAAACAATTCAGTTATCCCCAATCACAGCATGCTGTTTTGTTTGCAGACACTGGGAGGAATTCCATGGCAAGCGTACTTCCAGAGAGTTCTTTCCTCATCTTCTGCCACATATGCTCAAGTTCTGTCATTCCTGGCTGCTTTTGGCTGTCTTATAATGGCTATTCCTGCAGTACTAATTGGTGCAATTGGAGCCTCTACAGGTAAATGATTAAAAATCAGTAGCACAATACATTAAAAATGAATAGTGCAATAACTGTGTGAAAATAAAGCTTGTGTTAGATATAGGTTACATATAGGTTAGATATCCAGGTGACATCATTAATCAACTCATGACTCCTTCAACAGCAGACTACACAGAAAAAAAAATGTTATAGAATATTTCTCCCAAAGGAAATTGTTGCCACCCCCGTAGATGAAATTAAATAATTTTGTACATTCTAGGTATCTACAGACATAATATTTCTATTCAATGTTTGACTTAGAATTTGGTCATAATAGTAATAATGAGGAGTGACTGAGGCAGCTGGGGTTGTTTAGCCTGGAGAAAAGGAGGCTGAGGCTGACCTTTTTGCCCTCTACAGCTACCTGAAAGGAGGTTGTAGTGAGGTACTTCTTCCATGTAACAAGACATGGGATGAGAGGAGATGGCCTCAAGTTGCAGCAGGGGAGGTTTAGAATAGATTTTAGGAAAAATGTCTTCACCAAAAGGTTTGTCAAGCAGTGGGACAGGCTGCCCAGGAAAATGGTGGATTCACCGTCCGTGGAGCTGTTTAAAAGATGTGTAGCTGCAGCTCTTGGGGATGTGGTTTATTGGTAACAGTTTGGTCATTGAATGTGAATGAAAACATGGAAATATTTATAGCTCGCTACACATGAAGTCAAGAGGAGCTGTTGGCGCTGACCAGGAATGTTACTGATAACACTCTGGTGTCTGTATTGCAGCTTGGAACCAGACTGAGTATGGCGTCCCTGACCCCAAGAGCAAAAAAGAAGCAGATATGATTTTACCCATCGTGCTGCAGTACCTTTGCCCAGTCTATATCTCGTTCTTTGGCCTCGGTGCTGTATCTGCTGCTGTGATGTCCTCAGCTGACTCTTCAATTTTATCAGCAAGTTCCATGTTTGCTCGGAACATTTACCAGCTTTCCTTCCGGCAAAATGTGAGACAATGTTTTAACTTTTAGATAAAATTTTAGGTGAGACCTTAACTAAGTCATACATACAGTGTTATTTCATTATGAAACACCTCTTTCATGTTCCTGCCTATAACTAGAAAATTAATTTAGTTACAGTATGTTGAACAAACTGAAAATCATAAAAATAATTATGGTTGTGACTGATGACAGAGGTGCGAAAGCTGGCTTGAGGAGGGCAGCTCTCAAGAGTTATCATTGCACTGCAATTTATCCAAACAGCTAATTACTGTCACTATGACCAAAAGTTTTACTTAAATTCTTCACAAAATGAGACTTCTTTTTAATCTTTCATTTATCAGAAAATCATTTGACAACAGAATGGTCTAGTGAGTTGCAGTTTTTCTTAGGAAATGGAGGAGATTGAATTCTGATGCTGACAGGTTTTTTCTAATTGAGCCATATTGTGATCGTATTTAAAAGTTATTTCTTACGCTGCTGTTTTTTCTCTTTGACTCATCATCAAGCTTTTTGCTATATTCAAAGAGTAATGACTTTTGGAATGGCCCTTAGGGTTTTTTCTCTGAGCTTGAGATGGAGATATTAGTTTGTAATTCATATTGAATGAATCATGCAAAGTTTTCTTTTTTAATTCAGTATTTTATATTGACTGTATAAAAGTGTAAGCATACACATGTAGCCATGAGAAAACCACCTAACCCTGCCCTTTTCTTGCAGGCTTCAGACAGGGAAATTGTGTGGGTCATGAGAATCACTATTCTTCTGTTCGGAGCATCAGCAACAGCAATGGCACTGCTGGCTTCGTCCGTGTACGGCCTCTGGTACCTCAGCTCTGACCTCGTCTATATCATCATATTCCCCCAGCTGCTGTGTGTGCTGTTTATCAAAGGAACCAACACCTACGGTGCCATTGCAGGATACCTGTTTGGCCTTGTTCTCAGAATAACCGGAGGGGAGCCGTACCTCTACCTTCAGCCCCTGATCTTCTATCCCGGCTGGTATCAAGATGATAACAACCTCTATATCCAGCGATTCCCCTTTAAAACCCTTGCTATGCTCACCTCCTTCGTTACTAACGTTATAGTCTCCTACTTAGCCAAATACTTATTTGAAAGTGGGACTTTGCCACCAAAGCTGGACTTCCTTGATGCTGTTGTTGCCAGATACAGTAGAGAACACATGGACAAAGCGACTCTTGTAAAAAGTGACAATATTGTACTAAATGAACTTGCACCTGTGAATCCACGACACAGTCTAACTTTGAGCTCAACTTTCACAAACAAGGAAGCCTTCAACTACGTTGATTCGAGTCCAGAACTGTCCAACACTGAAGATAATTAAAAAATCTTGTAGCCACAGGCAAAACAGTAAGAAGTAGGCTATTCTACAAAGAATAGTAAGAAGCATTTATCAGAAGAAAAGCAAGAACTGTGAATAAAATGCCGCTGCACATTCTTTAAGTCGTTTCTAGGAGCAGGAGCATCCCATGGGAGGAACTCTTTTCTGCTATTATCTAACCTCTTGGGTTAGATCACAGAGTGTTTACGAAAACATACACTCAATCCCATTCTTTCCATCCAGAACTATATACTGTGCAATTAAAAAATATTTAAAAATTAAAATTTATGTAGCAGAAAATGTGCAACAGTTCTTAACTAGGATATTGTATGAAGAGACTATAACACAGTAACTCTGAATTATTATCAGTCAGCATTTCATTGGCATTAAGTGAAAATATATTGTCACAGCTATAAGTGATTTACTACTAAAGAGCTAGATGCTTGAGCAAAGACAGATAGATAATTTCCCTGGGGTTTTGGTCTGATAATATTTTTCCTCATAAAGAAATTTAAATAATACAATCTAGTATTTTATCATTTGTATAAGACAGCAAAATGCACAAATAATAATAAATTCCTTATAGGAGTACTAAACGTGTTATATTAATTTAAAAAGTTAAAATTAGATCACCAGTTTAAAATTAAGTTATACCTGATGCAAGACAACCTTAAGCAAAATATGTTAATATAGGTGTTCTCTTTCTTTTTCTGTGGTTAGTGGCTGTCACCAAAATTCTTAGAGCAATAACTGGAGTTGAAATTCAGCTTGTGAAAAATGGCTCTTATAGAAAAACTAATTAACTAAATAGAGCTTTTCAATGTTAGGAGAAGACGACTTATCTGGACTTGTCATCAAAATGAACACTGAGCAAAGTAGTCTGACACCAAGCAACTTCACCAATGGTACAAATATTGAAAAGTAAAGAGAATCAAGAAGGCTTGAAAAGAGAGATGAGAGGGCTTTCCTTGCAGAAAATTTCGAATTTTCACTTACAAAGAAAGCTATTCTTAAAGATATCAAAAAGTCTTTTGGCTTGGTCTTGCTGAGGTTACTCTGGGAAACCCAGATTTTCCATAGAAAATAACATTTCCTCAAAAATTTCTGAAAAAACAGGCTTGCTGGACAGCTTTCCTCATCTCTAAGTGTTTGACAGCAACTTAGAGGGGAACTGACAGGAATGCTGAACCCACAAATACAGTGAGAGGCACAGCGGTGTCTCCCACTAAGTGCTGGACTCCTTCAGCGATCCCTGTCCTCTGGGCCACCGCAGGGAGGCTGCGGAGTAGCAGCAGTGGCCAAGTGGCTCACGAATGGCAACACTGGCCAGAAGCAGCAGAGCAGGGAGATGTGTTCTCTTCTGACTTTGCCCAGGCCAGCAGGAACACACAATGTTGTTTCCACTTGCCCACGGCCGAGATGATTGTGTCTGTCCCCAGTGGTATGTGCCTTTCTCAGTGGGAGCTCTGGTAGCTAGATTTCTCTACAATTAAGAGTTACGCTCCAATAATTCTTTTTAAAATCTGCGTATGATGCAAAATGTTCGGTTGAAATGCAGATATCCTCCTGTTGCTGGTCACTGGTGAAATTTCGTTTTTTAACTCTCACAGCACGAGGAGCTGTACTGGAGGATAGGAGATACAAGAATAGGTTTTGCTGCTAAAGGAAGAAGCCATCAACTTGTGCATTCAATGTTTGACATAAGCTTTCACAAGGTTGAATCCTTAGATATGATTTTGCTCCTTTTGTGGAGTCTTAACAGCATATATATATATATTTTATATGTAGAGAAAATTAATTTTAGAGATGTTGATTTATTTTTTTTCTCCTTACACTGCATTTAAAAATAACATTGCAACTCCATTCTGAATATCCATTGTGACCTGCAGTGCTACTCTGCTTACCAATACTGAGTGTGCTCTGGGTGGAGGGAATCAAAACCAGGATCTGTGCTTAAAACTCAGAAGAGCCAATATAGCAAAGAAATGAGAAATTCCTGTAAGATGAGTGAATAAGCCACCAATGAAATTCTGGGTGCTGAGTATCACAAACCAAACACGAGCCCAGCAGTATTAATTCCCCCATGAACCACAGAAGAGAGATGAGGAAATAGACTACTACATAAAGAGGGGAAGAACAGAGCCACTGCTGAATTATTCTCCATTTTCAGCCCAAATCCACTAGCCTGAATCCCTTCTTATGGGAAAATACCAAGTCACAGTTTTACTTGCTTACATAGCCTATGCCTTATGCTGCTGTTCCAAATTACGTTAGAGGATCCCATTTACAGTCACCTGTAGGCCTTCCTAAAAACTTTTCTCTTACCTCAGTTTTGACTGGGAATTGCCAGAATTTCACTATGAGAAGCTGCATAGTGACCAGATGCTTTGAATACAGCAAGATTTCTTTATTATTTGTTTCAAAATGCCCAGCTGTGGGAAAAAAAGAAAAAGAAGGGGAGTCAGCTGCAATAATTTAAGACAATTTGATTGAAAAATAAAAGTCTTTTTCTTTTGTATTCCCTTGTTGCCATAAAATGTAAATGCTTTTAAAATGCTCAAAAAAAGTAGGTGAAAAAAATGTTAGTCCAAGAATTTCAAATCAGATATTTTCAACATTATCAGAATATTTTACACTTCTTATCCTGTAGAATTTTTCTATTGATGAGATTTTATGCATTATTCTTGCTTAGATGGGCCACAAAAGCCAAACCAAACAGCCCCACACAAAGTCTGTTTACAGGTTTTATTGCCTTAGCTCAGCTGTCCTACCATTAAATTTGTACACAGCTGTTCATATAACCAAAGGCCATATCTGTGATTGATAGATGTGGAGAAAAAAAAGAAAAGAAAAAAAAAACCAACTGTGTTACATTCACAAGCAAAATGCCAACAGGATGTGATTTTTAAGCAGATTTATTTTCAGAGGAATTGTCAGACAGTCTTTCTCCCCTTTTGCAATTTGTGGACAGTAGGTCTGTGCAGTAAATTGGATCTATAATCAGTGAAGCAAAAACATAATTTTCAGACACTGAGGTATTGTTTCTGAGCCTACAATTTAAAGATAAAATATTCATATCACAATCATACATTTTACTTTCATATTCTTAACATTTGTGAATAACATTTATTTGACAGGGTTTTTTACCTCCTTTGCATGAGATGTGTTCATAAAATCAAGGTTGATAACATAGCTGACATGTTATTTCATCTCTACTTGTCCAAACAGGATGGTATATGTATAATAAACAAACCATACTTTCGTGAACCTGAACTGAATGTAAACATTACGTGGATCAAATAAAGTCAGATTTAGTCTTTTATTTTCATATAGTACAAGAATTTAGGATTTCAAATAGAAGTATCATAGGAAAAAACTGTTATTCATTTTTCCTCCTGCCCTTCAAGTGTATTGGTCAAGTTCCATGTGCAGTTAGTAAATTATTGTAAGTCTGCTACTAATCAGGGCAGTATTTGTGACTGTAGTTAAAAAAAAAGTATATTTTTGTCTGTGTCAGAAATGTTATATTAAGACTATACTTAACAAAGCAGATAGGAAGCATAATATAGATATATATGTTTCAACTTCATTTGTGTTGTATTCAATAGTGCCCATGCATTTCAGGAAAATACTGTCTGGTTTTGGGTCTGTTTTGGGTCTGTTTTGTCCATCTATTAAAAAATAAAGACGTTTATTTTATTATCATTCAGTATCACCTGACATTCTGTCTTAGAAGCACAGCCCCACAGAGATGAGGTGGCCCTGGCAGAGTGGGGTCTGGCCCTCACACAGGGAATCAGTGAGGTCACAATGGCTACAGCCCTACCCCCAAAACTGGCTGCCATGTTGGAAATAGGGCTCTCATTTCAGGAATCTCCTCCTTGTCCTCACAATCACAAAAAAGAGCAGCCCCTGAGCTCCAGGAGAATCTGCATCCAGTGAGATTCCCCTGTGATCCACCTCTTGTGTGAGCTCTTGGAGCAAGGCTCTGAAAATTTTTCCCTTTGTAGAGAGATATGAAGTCATCCAGGGCATTGAATATGTTATAAATGTAATTATTTGGGAGTACAAAAATTAGTGGATGGAAAACTAAATCGGTGTTTTTATACTGCTATTAAGAGCTTGATCATCACAGGAAAGATACAAATGGGTGGCTTTCCAAATGCAAATGACATAGACAAATAAAGGTACATGCCAAATATACAGATTATTTATCCCCCAAATGCTTTGAAAAAATACGTGAACAATACTGTTCACTCATGGATGGGGAAAATAAGGCACACTGGTTTGTTTTCCAGGGCACTGAGGTGTTCCCTTACAGAATAAGCACAATCCAAGGTTTTCAAAGAGTGCCAAATAGTATACACATTTCCATGAGGCCGTAAGTCTCTGGTCTCTTTTGCAATTAGTAGTTTGATTCCCACCCACACTTTTGAAACACTGAAGAATGCTTTAAGACAAGACCCCTGATATCCTGTGATTTGTACTTCTGAGCAAGAGCAAGTCCATAATCCTGCAGATTCAAGAAAGCAAGAAAAAGCAAAAAGTAATGTTGGGCTGATGATTGCTGTGGAAGCATTGATGAACTGTTTCGCCACATTCCATGATGGCTAAAATGCCCTGTGCAGGCCAGCCCTGGACAAAAACACAGCAAAACCCAACCTAGGAAAGTCTACTTAGGGACTTTGAGGCTTTTAACCCTTAAGAATCATTCTTAGAGGGAGCACAGTTCCCAGGGGAGAGTTTGTACCTGAATGTCTGTAGCACTGACCTTCAGCAACCAAGATTAGAAAAACAGATAAGAAAAACATCCATTAAGGTTACAGGGGACAAGTTGTGACTGAGAGAGGCATATCCTATCTCCACAACTGGTGTTAATAAAGAAAAGGTAAAATCAATGTGAATGAGGCTGTAGTCAGACATATGGCTGTACTAGAGAATAAAGTAGTAGACAGCATAGGGAAAAAAAAGAAAACTCTTCTGTGGATGAAAGAATTGATCAGGTTGGCTACATTCAATTGACTTAGGAAATGCTGTGAGGTCAAAAGGAAACAATGAAGTTGTTTGTGGACTAACGCAGGAAATGTGGGTAATGAGATGGAAGAACTAGAACTGGAAGTAAGATGTGAAAACCTCTCATGCAGAGTAGAGGAATGATGATAGAATGGCTCTCAAGAGAGAAAAGGATTTGAAAAGACATTTTCTGAGGTTATATGTGCCTAAAGAATTTAACATGAATGTGGACAAACACACATTAGTATATTTAGTGAAAGAAATCCTACTTCAAACTGCACGATCCTGTAAACCTTTGAAATCTGACAGAAACTGGGAAAGAAAGACTCTTGCAGTGCCCAAAAATTAGTAGTTTTAGTCCTGTTGGTAATAGATTTCTTCCTCAAACAGTCTAAACTCAGAAAAACAGAGGTGGTATTTTAACTTTGTACTTAGTGCATAATCACATCATTGAAAAATATTTGGTGGTAGAAAATCACTTTGTATTGGAAGCTAAGAGTGATTAGATTATATACAAAGAGCAATGAGTAGAGATATTTAAGATGGAAATATTAAGGGACAATGTTAATTATTAGGAATGTATTCATTAAAAGACATATTACTATACAATAGCGTAGAGTAGATTTGCAATGGGAATTAGAAGCAAATTCCTTATCACATGATTGAATTTCTGAAATAATTGGAATATTGTAGACAAAAAGCAGAAGTAGTGCTAGAATAGATCCTGTGGGTCAAACAGGAATGATGGTCAGGTCCCGCATGTCACAGACCTACATCTCATGTTGCTCCTGGTCCTAATATGCATCATCCTAGGAGTCTAAGCACATCTGAAGTAAGTTTGAGTGGCATCCTTTAATGTATAATGGCACTTAGCCACTTCTTAATTCTTCCAAGCAGGAGTTTTCCATGGTTATGGCTGAAGCACTAAAATTCACTTACTTATTTCCAAATGGAAAAGGTCACTTTTTTTGCCAAGCTAATGAATTTCATTGAGAGCAAAAGGAATTTAATATATCCTGCCAATTTCCTAATGGAATATAATTATTATCTATGTATTAATAACAGAGGTTAGAATGCTGGACTGCACTTTGTGTTATTCAGCAGCTCACATCCATCAAAATATTGGATGCAATTTTCAAAAAGACTTAAAGATTCTCCCATAACTTACGTGTCACTGAGGGCTTGCCATTCAAGGAATGGGGCAGCTGCAGTTGCCTGGCTTCTTGTGGTTTCAGCATGATTAGATAAAACACAGCTTATCTTTGATCAATGTTATTTTGACAACAGAGGTACACCCTTTACATTATACCACGAAGCACTGCAGAGCCGTGACTGTGCAAGGCTTGTCCTCCTGTGAGGCTGGGCAGGAACATGGCCATGGTGAGAGGAATGAGGAGGTGCCTGCTGCCTGCCAGCCTCTAGCTCTTGTCACCACTGTCCCTCCATCCTTTGGTGCTTGCACTCCTCTGGCCTATGGTCAAGCACAGTCAGTCAGTCCTCAGCACCACATGAGCTGTCTGGGTATGAACTTGCACAGAGACTACCAACAGTCAGTCAAAAATGGGAGAGAGCCATCTTTAAAAACCGCATCATCCCATGGAATCACACACAAAAAATATCATCAATTAAATTCTTCTGGGTTCGATTGCATTGTTCCACACTGCTTGTGGAACTGCTCGGTGTAACATGAATTTTCTCCTTTAACAATGTTAAGGTTTCCTTCGTTTACTTTCCCATATACCAGCATCTTTGAAATCCAGAGTATCTTAATTTGACTCCCTCCACAGTGTGTTCTTCCCGCTCCAGTAATGATCAACAGCTGCTTTTGCCATCACTAGAAGTGCAAGCCTAGTTGCTCAGCTGGTAAGAGGAATGTAAAAGGTTAGCAACAAATAAGATTTCTAGCCTCTAAGTTAGTTTTGTACCGACAAAGATGAGGTGGAAGAAATATGACAGAGAAGTTGACTGAACACCAGAATTAATGCAATTTCTCAGGGCCTGTGTACCAGAGAGGTATGTAAACTTTATTATTCCATGTGACAGAAAATATTAGGATCCAAGAAAACAAGAAACTAATAACTTCTGCTGCTTTCTTGTTTCCTGCCCAACAGGAAAGTAATATTTGAAGATACTATGTTCTTTTACATGAATTATCTGTTCTGCTGGATATTGTTAAATGTATATTTTAATTACTATACACTCAGAACCATATACTAATTTTAGATTAGTTAAATTCAGTAACTAAGTGTAAGACAGCCAACCTGAGAAGGACAACTCTATTCCTTAAATTTTAAGGTAGGCTGTTAAAATTAATTATTTTATCTGTAAAAAGCTATACAGAACACCACGTTCTGGTTTATGAAAACAGGAAAGAAAAAATAACTATGGTTCCTAGTTAAGATGGGACATTGTTTTACTCCAAATATTTCCAAGACAACTGACAGTAAAAGTGCAAATGTCTGGAAGGTCGTCTTATATACATCTGAATTGTAGCCATGAGATGGTAATGACACCTTCCTGGTATCATGCATGGGAATATGCTGTCGAGCAGGATCTGCTGTGTGGAGGCAGAAGGTGTAGAAACACCTATCACAGGAGACAAGGAAAGGAAGATTTGGACTCAATGAGTTAAACTCTAATCATCCAGAGATGATGTAGTGCTTCCTGACAAAGACTGATTGGTATTCTACTGTGTAAGTTAATATGATATTTGCATACTGTCTAATATTTGTGTATGCACTCATTAAAGCAGCTATCAGTGTAAGGTGTCCATGTTGAGGAACAAGCACAGTTACCCAATTTTAGGACTGAAAAACAAATTTGTATTTTCCTTCAGATTAAAATCCAGTTTTCTGCTTCTGAAGTGTCCTCAAGGATTTCACTTAATCAAAACTGCTTATAAAATAATGGAAGTGTCATTTTAGCAGCATAACATAATATTCGAATGAGAAAATAAACAACTTATATTTTCATAAGGAGCTTATTTCCCTTCTTTTAAAAAAAGGAAAGATGAAGCCTTCATTCCTGAACAGGACCTCTCACAGGATTTCAACGCTAACATTTTAAGGGGACCTCATTTTTAAAAAGAGTTGAATGTTTGCTCCTGGAATACTAAATCAGCTTAAAATACTTCAAAGCAGAAATACAAACTTAAGGAAACCTGCATTGAACAAACTGTTCAGTCCCATGGCTGATGAACTGACTACAATATATGTTTAGCTTATCTTGCATGAATATTTGCATCAAAATTTGGGATACTTGGCAGTGCCTTTTTATAATTAATTTTCATTCACAAGCAGTTTCTATTCAGATGTACTATGAGAAAAATACACGTACCAATGGCAAGGCAAAACCAGAAATTAGTTGTCTAGTAGCCCATATGTTCAATAAGGAAGGCTTTGTCTGAGGGGTTTCTTATGTCATTCCCTTTTACTTAACCTAGTAAAGCATTTACAGCTGCACTGTTCATCCATTTTCCTCTCAACATTTCCTGTAGATTTATGTCTCTTTCCAACAACCTAAGGAATACTGCAAAGGTTTTTAATGAGACTAGAGAAAGTGTCAGCAAAAAGATTTATTTAAGAACATGTTTCTAATTTAAAAATAAGGACATAAAAATGCAGAGGTCTCACAGCAATTACAGTATCTACAGGCATGAGAAGAAATGTCAGAGAAAATAGGCATTTGACAATATAACACTGAATGGCAATACCAGGACAAAGCAGAGCATTTCCATTACTCAGTTTAGTAATGAAGGCTAATGGTCCTGTCTCTGCTGTCACTGTGTGCCAGAGTAATCCTGGAAACAAACAGTGGGGATGCAATTCAAGGGTTACAAACTGTAATTGAATATTCAAAAGTCACACTAGTAATAGATTCTTGTTAATCACACAATGAGCCATTGTGACAGATGTTATCAGTGTGGAAATTCTTGTTTACAAACCCATTTGAAATGCATGATCTGGGATGGTTTTCAGTCACACAGAACACTGTAGGATAAGAAAGGCCTGTACCAATACCAAACAAAAATATGGTGCTTTACTAAACAATTTATGCATGGAGACAAAGCAAGTCGGGAATAATTACAGCTACTAATGACAAGTAAAGTTTTGCTTCTAAATCAAGGCACTTCCAACAATTTAAGATGGGAATGGATACATTAGATGTGCGTGTCCTGCACCTCTTCACACCGATGCCATAGCCAGCAATGGCCTACGTACAAATATTTAAGGAGAGCTACTAAACTTCTAGATAAGTAGCAGAGTCTTTATAATCAATAATCATTAAGGCACCAAGAAGTTGTTTTCTAAAAGCAGGTCTGCCACATCCTATATATGCAGCTGCAACTGTGACAAGGAGGACAAGAACAGGACTCACATAAGTGATATAATTTGGATTTCACTTGGAGATGACTTATAGGAGGCTGAAGCAGGTCTTGGAAGCATATGGACCTCTTCAAAGTCTTCATACTGCTTCTGACCCATCTTTTTCTTCCCAAGTTGTCACTAAGGGCATGAGATAATGAAAAGGTTTGGATCTATTTGTTGGATTTATTTGTTTTACCATACCAAAGGTTTGCACCAGCCTATTCTTCTGGTTTTGTATAACTTCTCCTTATATAATTTCTCCTTATGAATTTATGTTGGTTTTTGCAAGTATTGCAAAGGTCAAATGGCTGCAGTTTCACTGCACTGAAGAAAAACACAAATATATAGGGAGACAGTCCATGTTCTGGAGAGTTTTTCCCAGACAGCCGAAGAAGTGAATATATGTAAAGCTACATGGGATTAAATGGCAGGACAAGGGCAAACGTTCATACAAACTAGCTAGGAACACAGCTCCTGAGGTTCAGCTTATAGTGTTGCTGTTAAAAATAAAATAATAAATGCCAAATTAGGCTATATGCCTCTTAAAAGTCCTGTTTTATAACCTAACCTGAGTAGTGGGACCAGGAAGGGAATGTCATTGTCTGTAGTACCAGGGAACTGGAAGGGTGGCAGATCCATCCAAAATGCCTGCTTGGGTGTCTCAGACCATCTTGGGCAATTTTATAAAATGAATGTTTGATGCTACTGTTCTAGTTCAGGCCAGCTGGGCAAGCAGCAGAGCAGAGCAGGTGAAGATAGGGCATCCTCCTATCTCTCACATGTTGCCTGGTCAGAAGTCACTGCGCCTCAAGTCACTACACCTCTCCACTTTTGCTTTTCCTCAGCTTGTTTATTTAGTTTTGCTTTAAGGTCTCTAAGGCAACGTCTCTTCTTATGTGTCTGCAATGTGCCCAAGAAGGCCTAAAGTTGTCTAGAATATCTATATACTATTATTATATAAATAATGATAGAAATATTATATGCATCCCTAGCCTTCTGCTTCCACAGGCATTTCCCCAGTACAATATTATTAGCAAAATTAATTCAAAAGCTGGCTGTCCTTTGACTCTCATTTGTTCTGAGTAATGTCTGGCAGGTTTTCTCTGACCTTGTGCATGCAATGTGGTGTTAACAATTTGAGGTGCAGAACTATTTCCTGTAGTAGAGGATTTATAAAACTGTCATATTGCTGTGCAAAGACATCTATTCCAGTCAAACACTGTATTTGGCACAGTATGTATTGCTAAATTAGCATTTGTTAATTGGTTATGACAATATTATTTAAAGAGGCATTTCATTTCACATGAGCTGCCTACCCACTTCCAGCATTCCTGTAGTTGATAGGAAAATTAGAAGTACCTTAGAGGCTTATAAGTTCAGTGCTCTGTCTCAATGTCTGAAATGATCCCCTCTTTAATGAAATGTGAATCCTGCAGGATTAGGCGGTAATGAACTTTGTAGTTGTTCATTTCTACAGCCTGTTTTTAAGGTCTGCACTACAGCTTTTATAGTTTATTAGTGCTTTTATTATCTCAAACTCAGAGTTTTACTGTGTACACCTGATCTAGTAGATGTTTGAGCTCCATTGCTAGCACTTTCAGAATAAACAACTGTCTGCTCTTTCAAATACTGAAATATCTCTTTGGAGCCAATTACTAAAGAATTCCTGGAGTAACAGCACATGCCCTAGACAGTCTGTCAAATGTATGCTGTCAATATAATGTATTTACACTAATCCTGTGTTAGAGAACAACCATTCCTTGGATTTCATAGCACATAACTTGAATGGTAAATGAATTTTTCATCTCTATGTAGGTAATTTTCTGAAGGGTTTTAAATGATAAGCTCTTTAAGCCGGGACTTATGTTTATACTTGTCTCCTGTTCTTGGCCAAATATTTTTAAAAGACCCCCCAAACCCTTAACACAACACCATTTTTTCCATGGTTCACAGATTAGTTGTCCAACTAGCTAAGATTTACTGTGTCCTCTTGGTAGGCTTTGCTTGAGCTTTGCAGATGGATGGCAATATAATATGTAAAACACTGGAGTAATTTTAAGAGAAGTGCAGAGAGAGTGGTAAATTAACTGTATACATAAATGTAACTTTGCAAGTACATATACAGGGAAAGGATTTAATTAGAACTCTTAGAAATTATATGTATATATTAAGCCATATTTAAGAGACCCAAAGCATGGAATCTTTGAATTACGTTGACTTGTAATAACAGAACAAAAATATTTCATTCACAGTCCTTTCATGCCATAGCTCCGTTGCTTGCAGATTTTTTTAATTATATAAAGAGCATTAAGTGTAAGTGAAACTTTAGAGGGACCTTCACAGAAACTGTCAGGAATTCCATAGCAAATGTGCTGTGTTCAAATTTATGTAGAATTAAAACATTTTATTTCATTGTGGCAGTATCCTCTTCCTCCAAAATGATACGGATCACACACAGATATTCCTTTTAAAGCAAAAGCTCTTAAATTAAAAACTTAGAGCAAACAGAGTAATTATTTGTCTTCACTCTCCAAGCCCCAGCTGAAGAAGAAATACTTTGCAAGTCAATCATTTGGTGCAGACACCAAAGTGAAATCAAGAAGTAGAGTGAAGTGTAAATCACCACCATCAATTCTGATCTTGTTGCAGTCAAAACCCCCAATGCAAGGTCATTACGGGGGGAAATGAAAAGCTTTACATGCTGAAGGTCTTGCTTCCAATAAATAAAATTCCCAGATGCATATTGGTCCCTTTCCACTGTTACTTGTAATGACTGCCATATTAGATGTCTGCCACCAGCAGTCCCTGAAGGATTTCGAAGGATGGTTTAGTTTCTGCAGTGCTTTTTTCTGACCATACTAGTATTAACCAGCTCTGCCAAGCCCTAGCATCTCAGGCACATACACTTAAGCTTGTTTCTGGGAAAAAAAAAAAAAATTTAAAATAATTCTGAGGAAAACAGTGGCCATTTAAATGGCCACTGAAATAAGGAGGGGCGTCAGCAGAACGGCCACCTGTGACTTGCAGAGGAAAACTTTGGCCTGCTTAAGATGGTGGTTGAGACAGGCCCTGTCTCAGGAGGCAGTCCTGAAAAGTAAAGGAGTCCAGGAAGGCTGTATGCTCTTCAAGAAGAAAATGTTACAGGCACTTGAGCAGCCCATCCCCACATACCAGAAGACAAGCCATAGGGGAAGAAGATCAGCCTGGCTGAATAGAGAGCTTTGGCTGGAATGTGGGAAACAAGAGGAAACTCTACGAACTTTGGAAAAAGCAGCAGACAACTCAGGAAGACTACAAGGAGAAAGTTATGCAGGGAGAAAATCAGAAGGGCCAAACTCCAACTAGAATTCAGTCTGGCTAGTACCAGAAAAGATGACAAAAATGTGTCTATAAATGCATCAACAACAAAAGGAGGCCTAAGGAGAGTCTTCATCCCTTGTTGGAACCATAGTGACAAAGGATGAGAAAAAGGATGAGGTGCATAATACCTTCATTGCCTCAGTCTTTAACAGTTGTCCAGGTACGCACCCCCGATCTAGAAAAAAGTGATGAGGAGCAGAATGAAGTATTCACAATCCAAAAAGCAGTGATCAGAGACCTGATACACCATTTAGACATGCACACATGAGCCTATGGGACCAACTGGGATCCACACATGGATACTTAGGGAGCTGGTGGAAATGCTCACTGAGACACTTTCCATCCTTTACCATCACTCCTGCCTAACTGGGGAGGTTCCAGGTGTTTGGAAGTTGGCAAATATGTAGCCCAACTAGAAGGAGGGCTGGAAGGAGGATCTGGGTAACTCCAGGCCTGTCAGCCTGACCGCAGTCCTGGGGAAGGTCATGAGCAGATCACCTTGAGTGCTGTCATGCAGCACATTCAGGACAGCCAAGGGATCAGGCTCAGCCAGCACAAACATGGGTTTGTGAAAGGTGGGTCCTGACTGATCAACCTGATTTTCTCCTATGATAAAGGCACCTGCTTAGTGATGCAGAGCTGCAGGCTGGGGGCAGAGCAGCTGGAAAGCTGCCTGGCAGAAAAGGACCTGGGGGTGCTGGTGAGCAACAGCTGAACAACAGTGTGGCCAAGAAGGTCAATGGCAGCCTGGCCTGTATCAGCAATGGTGTGGCCAGCAGGATCGGGGCAGGGATTGTCCCTCTGTCCTCAGAACTGGTGAGGCCACACCTCAAACCCTGTGCTCAGTTTTGGGCCCCTCACTACAAGAAAGACTTTGAGGGGCTGGAGCATGTCCAGAGAATGACAGCAAAGCTAAAGGGTCTCAGCACAAGTCTTATGCGGAGCAGATGTGGGAGCTGAGGTTGTTTAGCCTGGAGAAAAGGAGGCTCAGAGAAGAACATTCTTGCTCTCTACAACCACCATAAAGGAAGCTGTAGTCAGCTGAGGATCAGCCTCCTCTCACAAGTGACATGTGACAGGATGAGAGGAAATGGTTTCCAGTTGCACCAGAGGAGATTTAGACTGGGTATTGGGAAAATTTTCTTCACTGAAAGGGTGGCTAAGCATTGGAATAGGCTGCCCAGGGAAGTGGTGAAGGATACCATCCCTGAAGGTATTTAAAAGAGGTGTATCTATGTCACCTGGGACATGGTTTAGTAGTGAACTTCATAGTGCCATGTTAACAGCTGGACTCTACAACCTTATGGGTCTTTTCCAAACGTAATGATTCCGTGACTCTGTGAAACAGATCAGAAGGAACTTAAAACAATACAGCAATCTGATAATTAATGAAGATGGGATTGTATGTTCAAATAAAGCATCGAGGAAAGGTGAAGCTATGTTACAGCTCTGGAGCTGCCCTGTACTGAATGGGTGAGGAGAATAGAAGCTTTCAAGGTTAAGGGCTGTCTTGACACAGGTGTCATATTGCCCTGCACCTTCTTTTGTCCTAGACTAAAAAAGTACTGTGATGTCAGCATGTAGGACATTTACACAGGACAGTGAAACAGCTATAAGGTCACATCATATTCATATTACTAGGTAGTAATAAATCAGACAAGAAAAAACAGAGTTGTCATAGTCACTTCAGCTTTTCCCAGTCTAAAGCCGACAGTAATTTTAAAGGTCTTGGGGGGGCTGTTTGTTTGTTTGTTTGTTTGTTTGTTTGTTTGTTTGTTTGTTTGTGGAGGTTTTTTTTTGTTTTTTGGTGGGTTTTTGGGGTTTTTTAACAAAAGAAAAATCATTTAATGCTGCTAAAATTTTTTCATTTGGCAGTCTGGCTGATCCAAGGTACACTCAGCTATGGCAGTTCCTCAGCAGACACCACAAATGGTTTGTTAGCTGAAGTTGGAAGGCTATTTAATATCTGGGGTTTTTTTAAGCAATAACAAAACCCTGAGACAATGCACAGATAGCAGTATACAGAATAAATAAAGCAATGTATAGGTCCATCCTTCTTTACGTACTCTGATATTTAGATAGCTTGCACAGAGATTCATCACAGAGCTGAAAAAAAGGCTTCTGAGTGAGTCTAAATTTAAACAGAGAGCAATATGAACAGTAAAGTTCTGTTTAAAAATACTTATTTGTTATGGAGAATGGGACAGAATGATTTCATTAGCTCACAACAGACAGAACTGCAAAAGTGAACAGTTGGAATGCTCAGTGAAGGACACACTGAAGCACAACAGCAGAACTACAGATTATGGTACGGAGAATGTGTGGTATTGGGAATTCAGTGATTAGATGAGGCTCATCATGTTGCACTTCAAAAAAAAAAAGAAAAAAGTTATTATTTGTAGCATTTCCTGAAACCTAGTTTTCCCCATCAGTGGATACCACTAGAAGCAGCTTCCTACAGTCCTGTAGGGACCAAAGGCAAGCTGCTTAAAATTTTTACGTGGCCATTTTAATGCTAACTAAATGCCTCATTCACACTCAGGATAAAGTTGAACTCTCACACACTTCTTTAATACAGGTCCCTGCATCTGCATCTTCTGGCAATCTACAAGCCTGGATACATGGCTCACTTTAAACAGCTACTCTGTTCCAAGCCTGTGGCAGGATGCTTTCAAATTATTTTTTTTTCTGTACTTTTAAATGCGTTAATATAAAATAGACTTGGAAATATACTCTACTATTAATAATATAAAAACAGAATGCTTCTTGTATAAAGTTGTCTTTTTTCTTTTTTAAGTTAGTTCATATTTCTGTCTCTGTTTCTTAGAAAAGTGTGTATTCTCCAGATGAAAATATCATCTGATACAGGAGACTGCCCGAATTAGGCACTTTAACCATAAGAATGTAATGCCATGACACAGTATACTTGGCATTTATAAGTCTTGTGCACCAGTTTAAAATTATGGAAGACTTGTGTCCAGAACTTCTATTGCAGCCAAAAGTTATTTTTATTTTCTCCTAAAAAGTATCTTGTCAAATACTTCTGTTGCTGGCATTTTCCAAGATGGTTTCTGATTTTGGTTATTTTATTCTCATGGATCCAATTTTCTCGGCCACTCTCCATCCCTCCTCACAACTGCTCCTCATGGGTGATCTGCACATGCAAACACTGGCCTCAGCATGCCCTTAGCTAGCAAGGAAGTTTCACAAGTGGAAAATGAAAGTGCAATTTTGTTAAAGGAAATAAACTGTCATGCAACCAAAAGTGGTTATATCGTTAAAAGTTCTGTTTGTTTGATTGGTTCACCTACATTAACAATCCGTGGGAAGATACTTGTGTTATAAATCCAAGGTACTGATACTATGCTGAAGCTGAGTGACGACATTACAATAAATTTTTTGCAGTTACAGACTTTAAATACAGAATGATAAACACACAAATGTCCCTGAGGGGCTTTTAAGAAGCAGAAATCGTAATAAGCTCATCACTTATAAAAACTGAATACCTGCCTGGGGACAGACAATGTGAATGGTAGAGGAATCACATGGTTATGTTTCTCTTCAAGCTTAGCGTCCAGCTAAGCTCATCTTGTGTCTGCTCTTGCACAGTGCAACGTGCACTGAAGCAGGACTGAGCAATAAAGGTTATACTAACCCAAGGTGATATTTCGTTTTCTAGTCATTCCCGTAAAGGATGAGAATGAACCCTCCTCAAACAAAACAGGTTTTCTTCTTCTTTTGCAGTTGTCTATCCCATTTAGTCTTTAACTGTAAATATGGCTTTTAGAAACCTTAAGTGCCTCTGCAGAAGCTGAGCCAGTGGGTATCATTTGGTTTGTGAAATATAATCATGCCTGGTCAGAAATACAATGTCCACTAAACAACTGACTTTAGCACCTCTCAAAACCTTCAAATGCAGAATATTGTCAGTTTGGAGCTTGAGTTATCATCAAAATCAGATTATTATTTTCTTAGTGGCTTCTGGGAAGTATTTATAAATGTATAAAACTTAAATGTATAAAACTAAAAATACACGTGTGTGTCTCTCTGTTAAACAACTTACTAAATATCTGTGACTGAAACTGTTTGAATCTGGAAAATTTCAGGTGTCCTCCAGTCTTCCTTACAAATCCATTTGTCCTCACAAATGAGGTATGTTTTATAGCTTATTCTGTGAGCATCAAGCTAAATCTTTCAAGGACTTGGATAGAAGGTACTCCAAGGGCCAGTTTAGCCTGCATGATGTGAATTGTTTTCGTTTTCTTTTCTTTTTAATTTCTGCTCAGCTATCCAGGGACTCAGTAAGTCACTTTCCCCATGAGATGCTCAGGACAGTGCAGTCAAAATTGAGATGTGAGGGAAGGAATCTTTTCTCCTTGTAAATAGACTCAGGGAAGGGAAGGATGTCTCCTACAGAAAGCAGGTGATGGTCTTACAACTTCATTGCAAAATCCCAGTTGTGCTCAACCTCTAAGCCAGGCCAAAAAAAGGGGATTCACCCTTGCTCAAGATGCTATGCATTAAGAAAAGAAATGTGACTGCACAGAATATGTCTTGAGAAACCTCTTCTGGCTGGCAGCATGGTAAAATCGCAGCCTAAGTGTATGCCTGGCTCTTTTCCTTCTTCAGCATGCGGGTAACAGCAAAACCAGGACAGACCCACAGCTCAGAGTTCACAGACCTTTTCATATTCATGCCACACATTCTCCTCCTGTCTATTGGTCTCTTATCACAGTAAAGCCCTAATCAGGCATCACATCACCTCTGTGTGATACCTACCCTGCCTGGGGGCTGACATCAGCCAAGAAAGCAGGTATTTCGTCTTGTGGTTAAATCACCACCGAGGCAGCATCCTATAGACACTTCAGGCATCGAGGAGCAAACAGATGGTCACTGCTCCTCAGAATCGTGCTGGAGGGTGCAGGAGCACTCCAGCCATAGTTAAGCTAGAGTTCAGGGCTATGGTCAAGTGCCCTGCAGAGACATAAACGTTCTGGGGGTTTCACAACATTGCTGTAAGGTATGGTATAATTTTAAATTGGACTCTGTCTACAAAGAGAACCATGTCTGCTGATCAAAAAAGACCAAAAAAAAGGAAAAGATCCATGGGAGGGAGCAATCTACCAAGTGGACACATTAACACCACTGAAGGCACAAGCATGCATGTCAGAGGAAAAAAAACCAATCAAGAGAATAAAAGCATTGTTTTACATTAGTGCTGTGGTCTGTTTCTCCAGCTGTTTTCTTTGTGACTCCTTGGATTTACAACAATATGGTATGTGGCCTTTTTGTATTTTTTTACCTCCCATCTTTCCTATTCTTTAGCCTCCAAACTCCTTTTACAATCATTTCAATTGTGTGTTCCAGCTGGAGACCTGAGCTATCAATGGCTAACAACCATGGGAGCTGATTTCACATAAACTAGGCAAAAGTCCAACATGCATCTCAGCAGCAGTCATTCTGCCAGAGCTCACGGCCTGCAGGAGCTCACTGGGGCTCCACTGCTTGTACCTACAGCTCTGCAGTTATTATGGGGCTGAAGGCTGGACTCCAGTACAGGACAAATCGCTGAAGCTCGTCTCCCTTCATCCTGCTTAGAGCTAAATGGAATAAACCAGCACAGCCGGAGTAAATGAGCCATGGAAAAACTGATCTTAACCTCCACCCCCCTGATTTGGCAGCCAGGCACTAGGGCAGGAGACAAGATAATTCCAGTCAGCTCCAGCGGGCTCTGTAATGCAATTTGACAAATCAAATAGATAGCTTTCATTAATGTAACTAAATGAATTATTGCAAATGGGAGATGTGGACATTGATCTGTCTTCATATGTGCATTCTGCTTTGGGGGAGGGGAGAATGCCTTTAAATTCAAGCTGCTGCTGCCTGAGGTAGGAAATTGCTGCAGTGAATCTGTTCTGTAGTTTCCACATCCCCAAACTGCCCCTTTAACACCAATACTAATAAAGATAAAAGAGAAATACAGAGGAATACTGTTGCCACAGAGCTATCAATGTTCATACTTGGACGTACAAGTGACTACTCAGGGCCAGATTTTCCTAAATATGAATGTCTGTTTTGATTTTCTGGTGATGGAATGAGACTAACAAGGCTTGTTGAAGGCTACAATACCAATGGAAGACAAGGATACCCTGACTACATTTCTCAATAATAACTCTTCCTACATAAACTGCTTAAATAATGTATTTCACAGAACATATGGTGCAAATACAAAGATAGTTTTCTCAATGAAATCATCCAAGTCCAGGTTTCTCAAATCTGGCAAATAAATTCAGAACCTAAAGAAGCATTAATTTTCCTGCTCTATTATCAGGGCTGTGATGGAAGAACATCTGTGGGAAAACCCTGTATATTTTATTTGAAACTGTACTCTCTTATGTCTTCACATTCTCAAAAGTTAGGTCTGATAAAACTAGAGGGTGATTTGTGCTCTTTGTCTGCTGTCTGTACCCAGAGCTGAAATCCCACTGTGCAGATGCCAAGCGTACCTTTGCTGGCTGAACCAAAGCATGGAAGACCTTCCAGTTCTGGTTTAAAAAAAAAGCAAAATACTTTAAGCAGAGCAAACACTGTTTTAGCATTCAGTAGAGGAAGCCTTCTTGAAACCATTTAATGTGATTAATTTCTGGGGAAGAAGATTAAGCAACTCTTGGATTCATATAGATATCATTTTCAAGATAACAACATATTTTGCTGAGCCACTGACACAAACATGTCAGATTCTCTCAAGTGGTTCAGCTTTCTACACACTACAAACAGGAGAAGCGTTTCCTTCTGTCTCCGTCCAGTAAAACATGCATCCTATTAAGGTTTGCAAAAATATTTGGGTTTGAATTTTTTTGAAGGTTTTTTATTCTTTCCAAAACAGAGAGTTTTGTTTTGTTTTGTTTTGTTTTGCTTTGCTTTGTTTTGTTTCATTTTGTTTTGTTTTGTTTTGTTTTGTTTTGTTTTGTTTTGTTTTGTTTTGTTTTAGTTAATTTGGTTAACAGTGAATAGTTGATTTAAAGTGTTTCTGGAAATTTTGATAGTATTTATTCAAGGTTTTTTAAAAAACATTATCCTAACATCATAGTGGAAGGGTGTTAATGCAGACTAAAAGCATGCCATGTACAAACAAAATCTGTGTCTCACAAGTATTAAGGAAAAAGCGTGACTGGAATTGCAATAATAACTTAGATTTCTTTTACTAAAGGTGTTTGATTTGAAGTTATCTTATGCATCAGCTCATTTTCACAGGGAAGACTATCTACACACCAGAACAGAAACCCATATTTTCACCAGTTTTGGACGTTCTGGACAGCAAGGGTTGCACCTAAAGATCTTCCACAGTTTTTTACCAATGCCAGTGCCCTCTTTTTAAAGACAGAAATCCTGGTGGCAGTGACAGGGCACATCACGGCAATCACAAAAGCAAATAGTCTCAGTTCCGAGTCCCTTGGTACCACAAAGTCTCCATCAGCCTGCAGGTTTCAGGTAATTTCAGTAGGAAGTTGTGCAAAGAGCACAAGTAGCAGGTAAGTCTCTGAGAAGCAAGCATTTCTCTCTCTCTTTTTCTGCCTTTCAGTGGAAGGGTATTACAACGAGCATTAAAAGACAGATTTTTCAGGATTATAGTAAGAGAGAAATCAGAGCACTCAAAGTGGGTCTGTGAAACAAACCTTAGCATGGTCCTGCTTCCCCCACATTTTGCATTTCTGATACAGGGATAACAGTTCTGTCACATAGGCAAAGGTACACTCTCCCAGTTTTGAGAAATATGTGACCATTACTTTGCAACTGCAGCTGTTTTTTCCAGAATGAGTTCTTGATATCTGTTTACTGATCCAATATACCATGATATAATACACGAGAGACCTTGGATTACTTCTGACTTCATCTCTGCTTTATGTTCTATAAAGATGCCTGTTCCCTCAACAACCAGCGCTTACAGACCTTCCTAAAATATTGCTGGGCAAATTGCACAGCCTCCCAAATTTAATTAACTGTTCAAGTCAGCATATCTCAAATTAGTTTCTAAAAGGGACCTGGGGCAACACTGAAGCAGATGAATGACAGTGTTTCTTACTGCAGAAAGCCATCAGTGTATACAGCTCAAATAATCCCAGCTCAGGCTGATGGTACAGTACAAATTCAGAAGGAAAAATAAGAGAAATAGTATGATACTCAAGCACCATTACTGTTTGTTGTGGAAATAAGAATAAAACTAAGGATCCATGCTCTTCCATCATGCTTTCCTTTTGGAGAGCTGACATTTTAGGCACAGGGGCCAGGATCTTGGGGTATCTTCATGTCCCAGTAGAATGCTGAGCATCCATCCAGCAAGACCACAGAAAGAGGGGGTCCCAGCAGTACTTATTCTAAAACATAAGAGACTGAGTTTGCTACAGTTGGCTTTGACTATAAATCCAAGAGAACATTACAAGTATAGAGATCTTTTGCTTTCCCGAGTGTTGAAAGGTCAAGCAAGCCATAAGCCTTTGTCTTAACTGGCAGTTGCATCTGAGCAAAAAGAATTAGGTGCTGTCTGCTTTGAGCTTTGTCTAATACAAGAGAATGAAAGAGTGAAGGCATAGGTAAACTGGATCTGCAAGGCTTTAGATACGTCTCTGATCTGTGGTGACAGGAGATTACTTCCTAGTACATTCATAGTGTTTTATGGCACTGAATCACTTGAGTTTTTCCTGGTGCTACTGAGTTTAATAAAAGAGTTCTAATCTTATGCCACGTGGTATGGATGGATATTTCTTTCCCCTTACAGCAAAAACATTACTTCAGCAATAAATTGCATGGAAGACAGTAGTTTTGATGACCTGTTTACTTGGAAAAATGCAAAAAGCAGCGCCCAAGATTTTACTGGCTCTTAATGCCAAAGGCAGCCTGAAAGAGGGGAAGGAATTGGTCTGGCTTTATTAACAATCTTTATTGCTCAAAGCATGAGCAACTGGGAGACGAGGGAAGCAATAATCTGCATTTTCATTGGTTTAGAGGTTCTCTTGGGATGAAAGGATATATGTGTATTTTCAGTGAAAATCCAGGGCTGAGCTCACTGCTGTACCAAGGCAGGCAGCCTCTGGATAGTTTTATTCCACCATTTGCTTTCCTCTTGCTCACTTTTTCCCTGTGCAAATAACATTTACCATAAAAAGTTTTCAACTTGCATTTGTCTTTTTGTTTTCTGTTTTATTGTGTATAACTAATATTTTAATAAGGCATTAAAGCATATTACTCTTAATGTTTAAGCTTCTGGTCCTGTTGGCTGTCTTACCTGATGGGCTTGGGAACTCTTCCAAGCATCTGTGCCCATTCCCTGATTGACCCCTGAATATCTGTAAAACCAAGACTCAGGCACACAGCCTTCCTGTCCTCCACTGTGCACGGTTTCCACAGAGGGAAAAGCAAATTGCTCAGGACGTACAAGTGCCACAACATACTCTTGTCCTAGTCCCATTCCAGATGGCTGAGGACCCCGTGCTCTGGGATGTGCTTCAGGTCACAGCCACCACTCAGTTGTGGTGAGAAAAAGGATGTGTTCATTGTATTTGAGGCAAACAGCACATCCTTAAACAATCTGTCCTTTGAAGTGCGGGGGATTTGGTTTCCTCAAGAACCTATAGCCATTTTACATCCACCCAAAGCTTTTGGAGGGCCAGCTGGTGATGTGCCAGGCCTTCCATTTGCTTTGAATCATTTCTTCTTACTCAGGTGAAAGTGCCAAGCATGCCCAGTACCTCTCAGTCTCTCAGATCTTAGTGATGCCAATGATTTTTGTCTTTTCTTTTTTTTCCCTTTTTATACATTATTATACCCTTTCCCTTCCCTGGCACCCTCTATACACACTCCTTGTACTCTTCACAAACACTCCTTGTACTTTAGCCCCACATGTTTATAACTTTTGTAGTCTGATATTTAGCTTAGCTTGGGGTCTTGCAAAGCGAAGAAGACCAAACATTCATACTCTCTCAGAACTAGAGGCTCCAACCTTGGATGGAGCCTTCTCTCTGGAGCATGTTTTTGTGAACTAGGCTGTAGTCTCATTTGGGGGGGGGGGGGGAGTAATTAGAATACCGGGACAATTACTTCATTTATCAAGTTTCTTATTGGGGGATTTTAGGTAGATAGGCTAGTTTTGTGAGGTCCATAAAAATTTGGTGTGTGTTGTACGTGGGGTCGCTCTCTCTTGTGCTTCTCAGCACGTTTCCACCTTCGACGAGTTGAGCACCTAGGATCCTATTAAACTGAGGTAAATTCCCTTTTCCTTTTACTGCTGTGTCTGCTTTGTATTTTTACAAGCTGATAAGGCACCATTAGCATCATCACTCTCAGCAAACCAAAGAATGAAAGAACACTGCACTTTTTTAGTTTGTCCCCCTGCCAGCCGCAGCTCCTTGACCATCCTAACCACAAGTTTCACTCTGTACCAGAACTGCATTGTAGCTTTCCAACCAGTCAAGCAGTGTGGTGAGCAGCAAAGTATTGGTGTATTGCTGTCCACATCAGTGGGATCCAGCTGGAATCTGAGGTGACCAACATAAAATCTGTTTCTTAGGGGGGGGAAAAAAAGGGGCCTAATATGTCTTTACTAATTGGTTTAAGAATTTGTCTGTGAGTTTCACACAGAAGTATAAAAAGCCTCACACATCTGCTAGACAAATATCCTTCTAGATATCTAGAAGTCTGCCCACTTACAAGTATTTTCATGGAAATTTACAGATGTGATTTGGGCCTGGTGATGCTGAGGGGTTCTGGTTTGTGTTAGGCATGTCAAACCTGACAGGGACAGTATTTTACCACAGTGCAGGACCTGTCAGCAGAAGATGACAGTTTCTCTATGAGCCGTCATGTATGATTTTTGCAATTAAATGGCCCAAGGCTATTTAGAAGTAGAAAGGGCTCTTCAAAGGACACAAGTCTGTTGTCCCAGTTGCCTGTCCTGCATAAGAAAAAGCACCTGAGGGGGAAGAGAGTGGTCTGAGGTTTGGATCTCTGTGGCACAGGGTTCCAGAGAGACTCTGTATAGATGAAGAGAGAACCTTAGAAAAGCTGTTATTTTCCATTGTGAAGCAGAAAAAAGCAACCCAGAGGCTGTTTCAATGTGAGAGCAACCAGCAGAGCTTCTGTACTCTTAGAATATAAATGCTGCCCTGGGAAACTTAGGGTCAGTGTGAGATCATATTGAAGCAGAGCCAGCAGAGACAAATATGCCAGTAAGTCACCCTAGATAACCAGAAAAAGTGATGGATGCTGCACTGACCACAACATGTTTCCAAAGAACAGTAGCGTCACTACAGCAGGCACTTGTTCTGCCTCAGCTCTCAAGGAGCAATACGATTATCTCCAAGGAAACCAGTCACCCCTTGGTGCAGCTCCATTAGGTAAAATACCTCAAAAAATGAGCAACAGAAGTGTTTCTCTTCTTTACTTACATTTCTATGCCGAGGTTTATGTTTGTCAGATAGTCACATGCTAAGAGAGCATTAAAATGCTTTAGTGTTTCTACTGAATAAATAAACAGAATTATATTCTTGGGCAAAATTTTTCCACTCATCTACCTTCCAAACTGTTGGCATTGATCCCAAAGAGAAGTCTAGACATAGGTCTGGAAATAGCCCTTCATTTGTACCGTATTGCTGCAAATATTAGATCATTTTCATGTGTTCAGAGCCCTAACAAAGCCTCACCAACTTTGAAAAAGCCCATTTTGGACAATGTGGTGATATGTAGAGGTTATTTCAGACAGTCTAAACAAGTGGGTATGATAGCAGAAGCAATTTGGATGTACCTGCAAGGCCATAGCCTAAGCTAACTAAACCTGTTGCTGGAGAAAGGTTGCTCTCAGCCGTCTTGCTGCCACTACATCAAATGTCCCTCTATTATCCCTAGAGGTAAACCCAAGAAGATTAGGCAAGGGACGAGGACCCACAGTGGGATGGAGCAGCCCAGATGGTCGAGTGGAGCAGTAAAGCTTGCACACTTGCAGCAGACAAAAAAACCCAACTTGTGAGAGCTCCAAGTGTTTCTCTGAAACACTGAGACATAAATGTAGATATACAGTGAGGTCATAACACCCCAGAATCACAGAATGGTTTGGGTTGGCAGGGACATTTAAAGGCCACCTAATCCAAACCCCTGCAGTGAGCACGGACATCTTCAACTCAATCAGATTGCTCAAAGCCTCATCTCATCTGACCTTGAATGCTGCCAGGGATGGGGCAACCACCACCTCTATGGGTAACCTGTTCTTGTGTTTCACCACCCCTCATCATAAAAAATTTCTTCCTCGCACCTAGTCCTTCAGATTTCTTTCAAATCCAGTTGAGGGAGAGGCTCTTTCAGTAAGATGAGGGTTAACCTCAGCTCACTAAAGCTCATCTTCCAAAGGCTGGAATTCTAAATGTTTTTGTCTCTCTGATTCATTCTGTTGGACACAATATATCACTCATTACACTGACATAGTGCAACCATTTCAGCACCATCAGTTCAGAGTAAAAAATCTGAAGGATGGAAATATTAAAGTTGAAAAATCAGTCCTTATAAAGAGAACATTATGATAAAACTGAGTATTTAAAGTAGAGCAAATGCATTTGAGAACATAGATTCACCTGTGATTAGTCAGTGGGAATATCTGTACTGGGACAAGGGCACTTCAGTGGACTATGGCTGCTACCACGCTCACAGGGTATCTGCAGTTCATCACACGAAATTCATTTACAGACCTAATGGACAGCACCATTGCAATGGACACACAGCTGAGTGAAAGGAATACAAATCACAGAGGGTCCAACAAGTGCTTCAAACAGATACTCTTCTGAAATGCAATAAATAGAGCACAAGAATCGAAGTAATCTTTGATTTGTTGCTCCTTGGACTGATTTCCTGGGTCCACTCTTGAATGTATGAGAGGATGAAGGAAAGAAAAAGGGATTAGTTTATAAAGACAGTGTTACCATTTCCATACTCCTTAATATAACGAGGTGCCAACTACTAGGCGTTCACATCATCCTATCTTGTTACCCCCGGGCTTAAACTCCTGAAGCATTAAGTAGCCTGCATGTACCATCACTTTAAAATATGCAGATATTGCACAGCTCCTCTTGGCATGTGTGCTTCTCAGAATACCAGGATTAACTTCATTGTCGGTGTACAAAAGCCAAATGCTTTCCCAAAAGCCTGTATGAGCCACCTATACTGAAATGGCATATCTGTGCATCCCATAGCTCTGTCAGAGTGAGCAGAAGGGATTAGATAAGCTCATTTGATAACATCCAGCCAGCCAATATAATAATGCCATTTATAATGCTGCAGTACAAAGCTCCCAAATTACTTCAGAATACACAGTCACAACTCACAAGGGAAAAATGCATAAAAGTATTTTACCTTTAGCTCTTGCAGTCTGCTTTCCATTCCCTTTGCACTAAGGTTTATACCCTCATTTATAGAGAACTATGTACGTGGATCTTTGCAATAAATAATCTAGTCCAACACACAACACCAACATACAACACTATCACAATGTGGAGAAAACAATATTTCTCAAGCTTATCCTGCTAAAATTTAGATTTCTATGCAGTCATAATGGTGAAATTATTTAATAAACAAATATGTGTCTCCCAAATATTCATGAGGCTATTTTTCATCCTTACTATCAAACACGTCAGGGATCCAGCTGGGATTTCCCTTGAAAATAAAGATGTCTTAAGATTTCTTGTATTCATCTTACAGGGCTATTTTTCATATTCAGTGATTTATCCCATTTCCAACTAGCAATTTGTCTCTCATGTCAGCTTATCTGAAGGTTGAACATTAAAAATAAAACTAATATTTAATTCTGATAACATTTAAGTCTTTGCACATAATTATTACATTTCTCCAGGTCCCAGATTATTTTCCAAGCTATCAATGTTTAACTCTCTGGCTTTCCCTCAAAATCAGTGGTTCTTGTCCACAACTAAAAACTTCAATTCCGCTAAAATATTACTCTCATCATTTCACTCCAAAATGTTAATGTTATCACTAGTTAAAGAAATAAGGAATTTATTCATATTCCATTCATAATCAGAACAAAATTTCATATTATATCTTATTCTTACTTGCCATAAAACCATGGGACTTCATCAATTCATACCCAGCAGGACCACTGCAGTTGTTCTATTTTCTTGTTAAAAGACATGTGGCAACTTTCGTATATTCTAGATTGCAAGAAGGACAATACAGTTCTGGCTTTTGTGTCTAGTACCATTAACATGAATTAATCTGATCATATGTAGAAAATAAATTGTTAAAGTTTATTTCTTAACAGTAAAGAAAAAAAGAAATATATACATATATATATACATATATATATACATGCACACATATATGCATGCCCTATAATTTTCCTCTGTGTGAATAATTCACTCAACACTGATCATCAGGCTTTTGTGTTCCAGTAACAGCAGCTCCTGTCATTAAGATTTAGGTTGCATGGGGCACTTGTAATGGAATTATAAAATCTATTTCTAAAAGAATGATTGATTCAATTCATTACTGCCTTTCAGTATACAATAAAAACTTTCTGAACCTTAGAAAAAAAAGTCATGAGGCAAATTCAAGTGATAATAAATGACCTGTATAAATGTTAACAAAATGGACTCAAGATGCAAAATCACTCTGTATGGCCACAGTGAATGCTGTATAAATAAAACATATTTTCTTTTTCAGTAAGTAACAATCCAAGGAGTTAAAATAATTCAGTGTAGTTGAAAATGGGTAAAAGCTGGCTGTAGCAGAGTGCACAGTAAAGATCCTTATTGACTGATTAGCAATTTGTTTCTACAAACACTGCACAGCAGTTGCCCTACTTTGCAGCAGGCTATTAGAGACTAATGAAAAATGTGCATTTTCACTAGAGTTAATGGTCTTGAACACAAGCCCTATGCTTCTACGAGGCTCTATTCTGTACTTAAATTATGGATTCATGTCTGTCATTAAGCTATTGCCCCTTGTTTGTACAATATATGCACATTACGTAGTTTTGTATTTACAGTGCGACTCCAGTGAACGCGGGGAACAAAACCTGTCGCTCTCAGATGGCCAAGGCACTGTCCTGTGACACCAAGCAGCAAGACTCTGCCAGCAGAGGGGCTGGTGTCCGAAGAGCAAATTTAGCTGGGTGTGTCTTGCTTTTGATATTCCAACAGCCGGCCCTGTTGTACAAATCCACAGCAGCTAAAAGCTAAGGAGAATATAAATGAGCAAGCAAAGCAAAAGGGGTACTGTTTTACTTTTTAACAGGTGATAACAGGAGCTTTCCCCTTCCCACTCTGGGGATAGAGTTGAGAATTGGAGCCACAAAACGGTCAAAATCACGGGTTGGGGTAAAAACAGTTTACTGAAAGAAGCAATGAGATTTAAAAAGTGACCAGAAACAGCAACAGTATTAAAAAAAAAAAAGGTATAAGACAACGCAATTATTTACACATAAAGTAAAAAAATACTGGACCATTTTGCCCACCATGTTTTTCTCCCTCGACTGGAAAGGAGAGAATCCCTTACTCCCACTCCTAGATCCCTTACTCCTGCCCCTGGCAAATGACATGACATGATATTGAATAAAATTAGCTATGCTACTCTCCAGCTCTGTAAAAAATTAACTCTGTCCTGGCCAAAACTAAGGCAATCAGTCATTGTCTTTTTCTAGATATGCCCTGAGAGGAAATACTGAGCTGATTTTTTGCGTGGAGCTGCGTGTTTCACCTCAAGTTATTTCATATCTAATTTGAGGTTATGTGTCTCCAGATTAACTTTGTGTTTACATGAGTATGTGAACATGTCTACATGTGTGTGTACATGTCACATGGTTTTTTTATTTCAGCGAGTTATTTACCTGAGTGTTCACAGATATCTTCGGCCTACATACAGGTATTTATGCCTGACTTTGAGACTTGTTTTCATTTTCCTTCTGCTTTCTTTACATCCTTGAGGTCTGCAATACCTAGTTCTTATCCAGTGCTGGTGCACAGTCAAAGTGGAATTCGCAGAACCGACTATCTTAAATAACAATAGAACTGTCTGTTTTCATCCATTTCTTCTTTCTGGTCATCCTTAGGGATGATTTTGAGACTGTTCTTTATTTTCTTGTCCTCTGTTTATTCTTCATTTTGCTATCCACTTCTTCTTGTAGCTTGTGATGATAATGACAGTAACAACAGCAGAATTGAATGTGGTGATTTTTTTTGTGCTCTTAAGATTTTGCTTCCTGCAAAAAATTGCTATTGATTGTTCATCAAGTTATCTGCTGCAACCCATTATTTATATCCACTCCAGTTCAGACTTTTGGGAGAGAATTACGTGGCTGATGATGTGAACAAGTGCTCTGTATATGGAATGTTATTTTTTGATTGCTAAGCTTCCTATAAGAAAAACTATTATTAACTTCTTAATTCTTGTGGAAAATTCTTGTGCAAAAAAATTCTTGTTTTGCTAAGAATTAAAACATTTCTAAAGTTATTCTCAATTAAATAAATATCTGTTTTCTTAAAATAAAATTATATAAAAAGAAAAGCACATTCTCACCCTGTCTGAACACACTGAGCATCTCTAACAGTCTCATGACTACCATCACATAATTATAAGCCTATAAACACAGTCCCCACACTCTAGGTTTGCCTGTTACAAAACAAACATCAACAGCTGTTGACATCACATCTCCTTTAACCCTTGGGTGTGTGGAAACATCCAAAATATCCATTTAACCTAAAATTTTCTCATACCTCCAACTGAAAGTGATGAACAGTGGTGGCTAAACTGTGGTCAGATGATTGGTAGTCCTAGGACTATTAACAAAGTGTACTCAGTAGCGAAGTATAGCAACTTGTGAGCTCTCCTTTAGTGAGCCACAAGTGTTTTGCAGGGTTTATAATGACTTGTTGGCCTGGAAACTTATGCTTCAGGGCAAGGTCATTTGTACTGAACACAAAAACCCCTGGGCCAAACCAGTGCACACTGAAAATTCATCCTCCTCCGATCTCTCCATCAGCACTCTTCACTTACAGTACAGGAGGCTACTGCTTTGTTTCTGATTTTTATATGCCATTCATAGCAAACAAAATACAGCAATTTTTCCT
This sequence comes from Acanthiza pusilla, assembly GCA_036630365.1. Lineage (NCBI taxonomy): Eukaryota > Metazoa > Chordata > Aves > Passeriformes > Acanthizidae > Acanthiza > Acanthiza pusilla. Next base: position 8,255,638 of record JAXCHO010000098.1, read on the forward strand.
CTGAAGTGAGGATCCCCAAAATCAAATCTCCAACCTTCTCCTCCTGCTGCTCAGCATGTTCCCACTGCTTCAGATTCCACTCACAGCAGTAACGGCTGGATATCTTCTTCAACGAGAGCCTATGCAAATACCATGTCTTAAAAATACACTACAGGCAGTTCACAGACAATCACATTAACTGAGAATATAATTTACATTGAGAGAACTGATTTATTCATTCTGATTGCCTAAGTATCACCTAGCACAGTGCTTCTCAGTCTCTTTTAATCTCTTTTAATTAGAAGGACTGTTCTTTATGAAAATTGCGTAGGCCAGCTTATGCTGTGCTGCCTCTCTAGTTTTTATTTACAACCAAATCGAAATTAGATTTATATTTTAAAGGTCAGAGGTGGCCTACATTTGCTAGCTTGCTGGCAGATAAGGGTCCATGTATGGAAACATGTAGACCATTTTATTGGTCATGTTGCAATCTGCCTGACAATGTCTCGCACAATTTATTAAACACCAAGCCACAGCCTTCAAAGGCATGAATAAAAAATTAGTCACTGGTTCAAATTATTTGTGAAATGAACACAGTCACGGGGTCTGGCACATAGCAGCAAGACTAAAAAAAAGAACACATGGTTGGAACATAAAGCATGCATATAGGCACAAGCATGGGTCAACATCTTAATTTGGGGCTGGCAGGAATTAGGACATGATGAAGGCATGTCAGTTGTCCCTGATTTTTTGAGTCAGCTACAAATGCTCCTGATCAAATGCACACTTTCCTTGCCCAGTCCTGTCTCATCAAGTTGAATCTAGTCCCACCATTGCAAAAGAGATCCTTTGAATTGGCTGGGGAAGTGCTTTGGCTTTATTCCAAAAAACCATGAAAATTCTGGTTTTTTACATACTCCTTTTGGGAATAAAAGGGGTAGATATCTTCCAGGTAATACTATTCAGAGTTAGAAATGTATCTAAAGTCTTAGAGGGAAATTGAGTGTATTTTTTGCCAGCTCTCTCTTTAATGCCTGTTCAGAGTTACTTCTAAAGCTGACTTCGCCCAAGCTGCCAGGCTTAATCTTCAATGCCTAGGGAATACTGTATTTCAATAAATTTTTTAACTTAAAACGTATTGCTAGAGGCTTTTTTATTTTTCTGCCTAATAATTCCCTCAAGAGAACTTGTACATTTGAAAACACAGCTTTACATTCTCTTGAACTCAGTGTGATTTTTATGCTTCTTGGAGGAGAATCTCTTCAGCTCTACAATACCTGTTCTTTCAGGGACACATTATCCTCCACACTGACAGCATATTAAATTTATTGGAAGCTGCACATCTCAGAGAAAACTAACATGACAAATCTGACTGTGCTGACACCCTTTCTGAGAATGTAGATTTTTTTTTTTGTTGTAAGCTCTATTATTTTATAAAAAGTGAGAGGAAGAAAGGGCTGTTACTGTATTTTAACCCATTACATTTCCAGAAACTGAAATCTGGTTTCATGCTTTCCTGAAAGAATAAGAATCACAGAACAATATTCCCAGCTGGGCTGGCTTTCAGCAATGAACTTGGCTGACCTTAGAAGAAAAACAAAATTGCATTATGCCAGACAGAGTCCAGATGCCCTGCCTTTTTCCACAACAGCTCTTGCATGTAGAAGCTTAAGGACGTGAGGCTGTTAAAGGAAATCCTAGAGATATATGAACCTAGGTAAAACCTTAGAATATAGCAGAGGAATGAACCCACTGTAATTTTTTTTTCACAAGCATATCTGCTGCTTGGTTGATACTGCTATAGTTCATCTGAAATTGCTACCATTAATTTAGTGGATTAGTCATCAACTATTTACAGCTAGACACAGAAGCATTTGTCATAAAAATCAGAAGAAGAGAAGAAAAATAGCTTTTCCCAATACTATTGTGTGTTTAATTTTGCCATATAATGTGACTGAAGTCATTAGTCACTGACGTATTTCTTTCTGGAAAGGGCAAAAGATCATTTACGGAGTTTCCCAACAGAATTATAAAGTATACATATTTTCTTCTGTGTAACACAAGCTGACAGTCATAACAGAAGATAGATACTGTCTCACATCCCCAATCTGTATATTTTATCACAAGACCAGAAAATTCTGCTTCTTCTAATGTGGTACTTTTCCCTCTCTTCTGCCTTGTCTTCTCCAGGATGAGTATTCCCAGGTCTCTCAGGCTGTCCTCATAGAAATGATGCTCCAATCCTTTAAACCTCTGTTTGTCTTTGATGGATAAGTCCAGCTTGTTCACATCTCTCTCACACTGCAGAGAGAACTGCAGGAGTACTCTCGCCAGTGCTAGGGATCCCTCCCTCTCCTGCTGCCATGCTCTTGCTAAGTCAGCCTGGAGTCCCTCTGGCTCTCTGTGCCACAAGGGCTCATTGCTGGACCACAGCCACCTTCCCTGCCCTGCAGCACTCCCAGCTCCTCTCTGCCAAGGTATTTTAGGCAAATGCACATGGCTGTTTATTGCACGACATTTTTCTCCACACGTACATGGAAACCAACACAGAAACAAGAGAGAAATTGCCATGGGAGGCATAGGATTCTTATCATATTTGCAAATCTAGTAGGTGCTTTATGTCACACACAGTTTTAATTCCCTCCACTGTGGAAAAAAACACTAGTGGTTTCTCTTGTACATGTTTTGTTAGGACCCAAGCTCAGCACCTGTGCATAGAGCTGGATGGGGCTCTTTCATCTCTCAGTAAGTAATTTACGATGAGGCATGAGTGGTAATTTGCAATCTTAAATAAACATATAGGTGAGTGATGAGTGTGGAAACAGGGTATGCAAGCTACAGTTTGCCTGGAGGGATTTCATTTCTCCACTGAACATTCTCATTCAGCGTCTCAGCTTTGCAGCCTGGTGATTAATCTTCCTGAACACCAGACTGCTTGTAACAGGTTCTGGAGGTTCCTATGTGGAGTGTGCAACACTGCTAATTAGCAAACCCACAGAACGTCTGACATGTGTGGTCCTAAATGAGCCTGACTTATTAAGTATATTAATTCATGCCTTTTGCAGTTAGATACACAGGAATATTATGGGTAAAACTATTGTATGCATCTGAGAAGAATAATTAATCTTGTAAACAACCCAGCAGAGAGTGGGATATAAATCAAGGCATCTGCTACCTTATGTCACTTTAAGCGAGGAAATTTTTGTTGTCTTTAGTTGAATGCTTTGTGACACTTTAGCAAAGCTCATCAGCATATTTGCAGTAATGTCCAAATACTATACAACAAAGAAGGAATCACTACCCACGTATTTGAAGAAGTAAAAGTTGCAGTGACCTGGTGACTGTTTTTTACAGACACATATCAAGAAAAATAGTGTTTTCTATCATAATATTGCACTAAACTTTTGTCTAAGCGTATGATGGATGTTCTGTCTGTGGTATGTAGTAAGTGGCCATTGATGGACTGGATTTACCCCTGCTTTTAATCCAAAGAACAACATAAGGACTCCTCTATGCTGAAGGGTATTAGAATAATGCCTCTGACTGCAAAAAACATAGAAACAAATAAGTGGTTTGATGTCAGACCATTGACATATGGTAAAGAGATTAGGCAGATAAACATAATAATAAAAGTGTACAGAATTTGAAAAACACATCTCTGAGTGTCTCCCTTATTGCACTGATGAAATTCAAGTAGGAACCAAGGAGACACTTTGGATTTCTTCTTATACAAGCTCCCCAATACACTCCACTGATGAACCTTGAACTAGGTTCTGGTCAAGTTCAAAGGCATGGTCTGACTCTGATGGAAGGCGAAGTATTTCAGCTTTTCTCTTCAGACAAAAACAGCTGGCATTTGTTGGCTAGTTGAGACCATAAAGAACTAAGCTTTTTGTCATCAGTGCAAGAATGGCTATCAATGACAGTGTTCATATTCAAGCTATATAAAAAATCCCACTGTGATGCTTTTCAGAAACACTCTGAAAAGTCCCTGAATTCTCACTGTCAGTGTGACTGTGAGCTTTGCTTTAAACTGCAAAGAGCACTTGCTATCTGCTGAAACCTGAGGAGGACGAGGCTTTAGAGCACGAAGGCTGCCAGGGCCACTCCTGCCCTCGCAGGGAGACACTACAGCACCATAGCATTATTGAAAAGACACTTGTTTACTTCAGCTGCTTTAAACCAGTAAGCTTTCCTTGCACCCTGTGTGGGGACAGAGCCCAAGGAGACCACATGCTGCTCTGTGCTTCTTCTCACAGCAGCATGACTCAAGCTATGTTCTTAAGCAGCTCATACCATAATCTTACAGGCTTTATTATCTTTGGTTCAGATATAGAAGAATAGGGCAATCTTCAGGACAAACTCTAAGCCTCTCTACCTCCAGCCAGATCCATTAGGACTAAATTGCACTAACCTCTAGCCTGGTATTAAGAGTGAATGTGAACAATCTGAGACTAACTAGAATTTCAAGTGTGATTTAGGTGTATCTTTCTGGGAACTTTCTCTTTACTCTTACTATCTGCCAAACCTCATATAATTCATGGGGTCTTTTTATTATAGTGAGCTGAATTGGATGCTATGCATTAATGTTTTATCTAGAAAACTAGACAGTAACTGTTTATTATTACAGTTATGACCTACACTAAAAGCATTAAATAACATCTGTGAAGTTATTTTGAATCTTTGAAACAATTCTTAACAGAGTTAAGGCATTATAAGAATTATTAGAATCTGCAGGCTTTGGAAGAGAGAAATTGTTTGTTAATCCAACTCAGCAGATGATTTCTATAACTTTACAGCGGCAGGATGTACTTTCTCCTTCACAGGCTGGGCCACAGTTTCTTAGTAAAATACACTGACAATTAATCTCTGCTCAGTATTCCCTCAGCACACTGTGCACATTGTCCACTGCTTCTCCTATTTGCAACTAAACAGCATCTGTGGTACCCACTGTAAATACATTATTTGGTAAATGGAAACTTTTTTGTGATCTTTATATAGGAATGACAGCACCAAGACACTCGCCTTCTTCCTTTTAAAACACAAAACCTCTTTCAGAACATACTAAGTGACAGAAACACTGGCCAGGAGTGCTGCAGACAATTCTGAGTGGACTGCATTTCCTTTCCATTATCCTGGACCAGCACCTTCAGCTCAGATATAAAGCCTTTCTTACCGAGGCCCCTCCTATGTCCAGCTCCAGCAAATCATCCTGTCACATCAGCAGCTTCCTGCTCGACCACCCACTGCAGTGTCCCAGCACAGGCGAGCAGTCTCAGGGAAGTTCAATATGCCAACCTCCTCTCAGTAGTGATGGGGCTACAGAAGCCAGAGAGGCACCAAAGATTTTGTCCCAGTAGCACCATGCAATGAGAAGTTTCCAGAAGTGTCCCCCTCCTTTGAGAGGTGGATTGCACTGTGTCTCCAAACTGGACTTTGCTCTCTTCAATGTCAGCATTTCATTTTCTATACTCTTCAGCTACTCCACATGTTGTTGATGTCATGTCAACCTGAACAAGAATTTCTTGAAGTAAGGACATAGTACACAAGGTTCACTGCGAGACTTGCCTTGAACTCAGCACCATTTATGTTTGATTAAAAAAGTTGGTTTTGTACCTTTTTTAAAAACCCTACGTTAAAAATTGAAGGTTAGATCCATGGTACAAGCTTAAGGATGTCTAACTTGTGCACTGTAACTCAAAAGAACAAGGTCAGACATCCTGGCATCCTTAGATAACAAATGGAGAGAATTTGGCACAATTCCGAAGGGCAATAAAAATATATCACATGCCCAATACAGAAAGCAGCCAAGAAATTTAGTTAATTAAAAGTTTCACCTCTGTCCTAGAGATTAGGCATGGTGCCTTTGTAGTCCTGAATGAGGAACCCTCTCCTAGCAGAAAGTACCTTGAGATGCTCTCAGAAAGAAGATTTAGGTCCTGAACTGTGTTAAAAATATGTCTTTTTCAGCAGTAGGCCCTCCCCATAATTGTATACAATACTCTAAATTAGGAAAACACCCATGAAGTCTCTGCAGCTCAGCAGCCAAGATCAGAGCTTTCAAGGCTGAGAAGAGAAATGCAAATATCTTACTTTGTAGCCTACAGATTATAACATTAACATGAAGGATGGAGGGCTTGGGCTCTGGTTAATACGATGACTAATTCCTAGTGGTCTTGTCAAGTAATCTCAGTGTGTCTGGACTATATACATCTTGTAGGGCAGAGTAAATTAAAAAGAAGTTTTCTGTGGATCTTCCCAACAGCAGCAGGAAAGCTTTTTGCAACTCCAAGCAACACCTGATGCTCTGAAAATACAATAAAATTCATTTATATCCCACTGTGAAGAAGTAAACTACATCATTATAGTGCAAATATTATGGTGTGCTACTAAAGCTGCATAAAAATACTGCCTCTACATCTCCTTTCCAAAGCAGGGCTGCAACAGGCTTTACAGACTGAAACACTTGCTTGAAATATGATATAAAAAATTAAATATCTATATTACTTTCATACCTACCAGATGTAAGGAGAAAGATGTATATTTGGACAGGGGCAATTTATTATAGTGCCAGTAAGAAAACCTAAAATTAGAAAGCAATAACTGGTTTTCACAGTAGCTCCAAAACTCTTGAGTTAAATTAGTCCTTGATTAAGTCTGTTGCATTCTTTTGGTAGGCAGGATCGAAGGATTGTTCTGCTTAAATTAGAAAATCTTCATTTTATAAGCTTTCAGTCAAAGCACTTTAAAAAAATTAAAAGCAAACAGAAGAAAGCACAATACTGTTGAAAGAGTTGATGTTCTCTTTGTTTGCAAGTACAGTGAATAACTAGTTCAAGTGTAGGCTGTAGAGCATGTTTTAAATTACCCCTACAGAGGCTAGTAAAGCAACATTTTTCAGAATAAGTAAATTCACATTAATTCAAAATCACAAAAATAATTATGTTTAGTGCTTTCCTTTTCTCTGCAACCATCATTGATTTTTGATGTGTATATTAGCAGCATCATGCAGGACACTCTTTTGTCTTTTTTCTGTCTGGCTTTGCAAAAGCATCTGCACTCCTGAAATTTCCTGTTCATTCCAGTGCACTCTTCTCTAGGGCAAGAAAATGGCCTATAAAATGTTTTGAAAGTTAATTTTCAACCAGTACCAGAATGGCTCTTAAAAGCAAGCCTTTACTATAAAATCCTGCTTCCAGCTACAATTTGCTGAGGTCTAATGGCCATCTGACAATTAGACACTCTGTACCCACATACGAAAGAAAGCGGATATACAAAGAACTCTCAATATTTCTATATTCCAGCTAGTAAAAGCTCTGATTCAAAATGTAGCTCTCCGAGCATATGCCAAAGAATGGAGAGGACAGGTCAGAGGGCCAGGTTTTTGCGTCACCAGAGGTTTCACTAGACAGAATGCATTAAGAATATTTATGAGTTGGACGAGCAGAGTTGCCCGTAATGCAATTGCAGCTCATTTAACTGAAAAAAGGGAATGAAAAATGCTTACCTCAACATGTCTGCTTAAGCCGTCATCTGATTTACTCCATTTGTATCAATACAGGAAGTCAAAGAGGCAAATTGAATTTATGGACCAGTGGAAGATAAACCAATTTTCTCTGGAGAAACCCAAGTATCATAGCTCATACCTGAGCCTCCTCTTCTGTTTTCACATCAGTCACTGCACACAGCATTTTTACACAGCAGTAAACCAATTTAAATGATCCATACATGCCAGCTATTGTACTGCTCACACACCGTCCCTCCAGCGCAACTTTGCTCTCTGTAGGGCTGCTGCAGTGCACAACTCACCCTGCAGCCCCCTGCCCGGGGCGAGGGTCCTGCACAGACATCCCCCCTCCCTTTCAGGTCCTGGTGCCTTCAGTAGGGAAGTGCCAAGATGCTGGACCCTCCTGATCCCCTCTTCTTCTGTAAGTCTGTTCACTTGCAAAGTGCTGCCCAGCTGTCAGGACTCAAAAGCCATTGCTTCGTACCAATTTAATGACAATCTTTCTCTACCACCACCCCAAGTATTTTTGTTATGGTTGATATAAACATGTGTGCCTTTAAGGGTTACTTGTTCTAAGCAGCTTTTTCAAATATCTCAGTTAATTCCAACTGAAAAGCAACAGTGTGTCAAAGACAAAGCTTTAATGTAAATAAGCATGTATTTGAAAATACAGCTGACACAGCAGAAGTTTTTCTAGACTTGGCATTTTTCTGACAGAAAATGCCAGACTTATCAGAACTGAAATGTTCTAGGGAATATGTTGACAAAACATTGAACTGACTCAAGGATGTTCCCATGGAAATCTGCTTTGTTGCTGGCCCATGTGACCTCACCTCTCTCTTCCCCTCATCTCTCCGATGACCAACACAGTGGGCAGTCAGAACCAGGAATGAAGCAGTAAGCACCTCCAAAGTTCTGTTCTGTTTCTAGGGAGTCTATTAAGTGAGTCTGGCTTTTTGAAAGGCTCTGTTTCACTGTGGTCCCTGATGAGAATCTAACCCAAGACCTTCATACCCACAGAAGCTTTCTCCCTTTTGAGCCAGATGCGGGGACCTTTGGGATGCTCAATTTCCACTACATTTACTGAAAGCATGACCTTCTCTGGTGCATCTTCCCACACACCTCAGTATAAATTGTTTCATAGAAGGTTTTGGTTGAAATCCTCCACTGTTTGAAAGAAACTGACCCAAGAAAACAATCTACCTCCTTTGAAGTATTTTGCTGGCAGGGGAGGTTATCTTGATGACAAGGTCATCAAACAGGCATCTGTTGTAACCAAAAAAAAAGTAATCATGAAGTTGTTTCAGGGACTGGAAAACTTACAAGGTCCAGGCTATTTCCTCTTGTTTTGGCCTCTTTTCCCTAGAAAGGGAAATGAGACAGGGATAACGAGCAGCAGAGTGCACTGAAACTCAGATGATAGTAGAACATCTGTGAATCTGGGCCAGTCCCTTGTGTTTTCACTCTTGGAATGAGATGCTAAAGCAGAGTGTGGGCCAAGTTCCCTAAGAGCTGCTTGGTGAGTTAAAAAAGCCTAATTTGAAGAGGTCACCACTAAGCAGACTGAGCTAAGCTACTTTGCAGATGTAGTGTAGACTTTCTAACTGGGGCTCAGCTGACCTTTGGCTGCCAGATGACATCCTGTTTTAGGAGGCAGATTCCCATGCTGCCTGCATCTGAAGTAGGACAGAGTGCATCCCCTCCATAGTGCTGAGCGCTTCAGTATGCATTTTCAAACACATTAAAGCTGGTTTTTTCCACATGAACACAAGATCATTTTGTCCTTGGTATATCCTGGAACAGTTCCACCAAGATCATTATAGAGAGATGACTACATGCAATTGTCACTGCTCATTCTCCTTTTTTTTTCTTAGTCAAGATCAGGCAAGTAGGATGGTTATTTTCCTATTTCTTTAAGTGCTTTTAGATTACTCTAGAAGAGAGCTAGATGACATCTCCTTGCCCTCTGGACATTGTGTCCACCTTCCCCACACTATAATAATACACAGGAATCTTGAGCAGTTCAAGTCTGGTCTACAGTGGCCATGGATTGGCAAATGTGTATTTGTGCACCCAATTTGCATCCTTTAAGTACAAAACAACAAATTGCAAAGGGCACATGATTATTTTTGGTGCTCAGGGCTTAGTTACAGGATAAACTACTAAACCACTGAATTTTACCACTATCAAAACATAAGCTTAAAAATGCCAAAAAGTGCTAACACACATGGTTTTCTGGAGCTCATGATTAATGTTGAAGCAGAAAAGCTCCAGGCTGACTTAAATTGGTCCTCATCTTGACAGACATTAACAAAGAAGGGACTTTCTTTTCTAATTTTTTTAGGGGGTGCTAGTATAATTATATAAAGTTTTAATTCAATAACTAGAACTGCCAAACTCAGCAGGAGAAATAACACGTGACAAGTAGAAGTTAGAGAAGAATGATGTAAAAACCATCAAGGCTGTAGCTTTATCATTTATAAGGACAACATAGCCTGGAGAAAGACTGTGTATGTTTTAAGAGGGTGACCCCAGAAAATAGACTTATATAGAATTAAAAAACAAGCAAGAATAATCTATTGTTTATGACAGGTAACAAATCGACAGCCTTGGCAACAGAGTTATTTATCCCTGGACAATGGATAGCATGGAAAACACCACCAGCAATAAACCATTTTCCACTTCAAACAGAGCTGTTCACAGCCCTAATGTGAAAGAATCACATTTGAAAACAAATAACATTACTGTCTCTATGGTCCTTTTTTCCTGGATACTTATGGACTCATGATCAAGCTTACTAATTCAAAATTATAATCTCTCTACTCATTCTCTGTTGGACTCTCAAAGTCCAAATCTGGGCTCAAATTATTTTATTCTTCTGTCCTTAAACTCACTACTAAATGTTTGGATTCATCATTTGGGAAATTCAAAATTGTCAGGGACAAATACCAACACAGCTTCTGTATCATAAACAGAGATTATACTCCTCTTCTTCTGTGACAGTCATTTTCTTTTAGCAGATCCCTTAGCTGTCCCATCTTTGAGGTCTCCTTTGCTTAGAGCTGCCACTGTAGTAGATGAGCCAAATTTTTGTCCTTCCCATGCCTTTCTCTTTGACATTCTTCATGAAACTGGTGTCTTGTGGTTTCTTCTTGTCCTTTGGAGTTGTATATGTCCACAGACACTTTTCATGTACATCTTTGCAAGAAGTCCTGGCCATGGCCAGGTGATAGCTGGGAGGCTCTGAATCAGGAAAACAGAGACCCAGTAGATCTGTAAAGAGTTATTCTGTTCAGTAAAACAACCCTTGAGAAAAAAAAAGTAAATTGCTGCTCTATTCCTGCACACACCCAGTGTATCCCAAACACGCCAAAATAAGTGAGAAACACCTACTGGTCCCATTCTGCAGAGCAATCAAGGTAGGGCTCTTGAACCTCTGAGAGGATGCAGTAACAGAGTAGATATCTACAGAAACATGAACATTTCTAACCAAGTTAGAAATTCCAGCAAGTTTGCCAGCAAGCTTCTCTTGTGCTTCCTTCAAGTAGGTTCAGTCACTACAGGAAACTTTATAGTGGTAAAAAGTTTAGGGTAGCATTTGTGAAAGGTGGTGTTGCTTTGATTTAATTTGCCATCTATCAGTTCATGTGATCAAAGTCCTCCCACTGATAACAAATTTTCTTTTTTTTTATAGCCTCTGGCTCGTGTTCATTTTTGGGTCATACTTATAAGCAGTCTCAATATTTCTGAACAACTGCCAGTCCAAAATTTTCTTTTCCCTTCTATTTTGGTTGTGTAAGAGTATTTCATTTGTTTGGCTCATTAACTTTATGCTGTCTTGGAAGTGAAGGCAAAGGCTCTGCTTCAAGGCATAATTTGCATGTAGCTGACAGCAGCAATTCATCAGGTTCTTGGACCTTAATATATATAAGAATCTGGGCTTCCGTTTAATTTCTAAATCAAGTAAATCTTCAGAGCTTTTTCAGACAGATTTAAAAAAAAATCTTATTAGTTAAAATATTATAATTGTCAAGGTATCACTGCATTATGTAGGCTATATACATCTAAAATCATAAAAGCCTCATTGCCGTAAGGTAACCCATGACAAAATAGTATGTATCATTTCATACACACATATTCACCTTTTGATATCAGTCCTCAATGTCTGCCTGGGGGAAAGTCTATAATTTCTCATTTGTAATCTATTTCTAAGAAAACAATTTAAAAATTGTATACTTTATGAACATTTAAAAATACATGTGTTGGTTTATTAAACTGTTACTATTACTTTGTATTTTAGATAGGCAACCTTTCTTTTCCAACAAGGTTGAAATCACCCTGAAGACAATTAAACTTTCCAGACAGAACATCAAACATACCAAAATAACCCAAACACCTGAATCCCTCTCTCAGATGAAGTTAGTGGAGGGTTTACCCTTGATTTTGATTCAGGTATATTTTGACTGTTCAGAGCCAAATGCAGCCCCGAGCCGAAGCAGGGGGAATATGGACAACAAAGAACATGATCACCATCTAGAAATGCACTCCAGAGACCTCTGTTTGACAGTCCTGGAAACTGTGTAACTGTGCAGCTGTCACAACTGCATTTGTGCTTTTGTCCCATACCAAAGAGGTTCTGATTTCCCAAGTTCCAGTTCAGGCTTAATCCCATTTTGGCAGACAGATTCCAATCTCAGACCAGGGTCCCTCCACAGCTCAGCTCTGAAGCACTCCCACACCTTTCTCCTGCCAGCCCAGTAGTTCAAAACAAGCCTAGCACACACTGGTTGGGTCAGACCTCCACTGAGCTCAATGGACTTGAGGCCACTTTTCATCCAAGTGTGATCCCGGTTTCTCCAAAACCCACAAATTTTACTTTGCTTGATTGTTTCTTTGGTTTCTTTAAATACACCTTATGCACTGAAGCCTAAGACTTGTGGGACCTGCATTCTTTATTTCCCTGAAGTGGTTCAAAACCCCTCAGCTATCAGTGCTGGTGCTGTGCTGAAGCTGTGCCCCTGTGCTGTGGCCAGACCGACTTGGCACTAGCCAGGATTTTCCCAGGACACTTGATCAGGAAGGGGACAACCCCGAGCACCAGCCACGGTAGCCAGTATCTATCTACTAAAATACACAAACTGTGCATGGAGCAAGGACTGGACTCCAGATTTCAATGCCTGCCTGCTGCGCTTGCCCCTGTACTACGGGGAGTTTTGTTCCTCCCTCCTCCTCCTGTGCTCCTCCTCATTCTACTTTCAGCTGATTGTTAAAGTACACACAGGCCCTTCTCCAGAGTGCCAGTTGAGAACATCCCCACAAAAACAACCTGCTAGCGGTGGACATGGCACTTCTGGACAGTTTTAACTTGCTACCAGCTCAGCATGGCTGTGTTTGTAGGCAAGGGCTTTGGTCCTGGCCCACATCTTGCAGTTGCAGCAGGCCCCAGGACATTTCTGTTATTTCACCATATACCAAAATATCATGGAAAATTATATTTGTTGAGGTTAGCTGAGGTTAGGCTTGTGGTCTGAGATGCACGGTGTGCATGGCCATGTCTGGATTGATTATGATAAATTTTAAGAAAGCTGTAATTCAAGTGTCATTGTTAATCAAACTTTTCCTTTAAAAACATCAGAACAGGAGAACTCAATAGCATAATCAACACTCATTGACAATACAGTGTTATATTGATTATCTGCTAGACAGATGCAAAAAGAAAATTTAGGCTGTCTTCTAGTTAATTCAGTCCTTGACTAGGTTTTGTGTTGGGTTTTTTCCCCTGTGAGGACATAAACACTGGGTTCATAATGGCCAGTTACAAACCCCATTGCTAAAATTATTCATACTCTCATGTTTCACCTGTTGCTTTATTTTATTTAAAGAAAACTATATAAGTGCAATTAGAGTTTTACTTGCTGCTCAAATTAGAAGTCAGTGGATGTGTTTTCAGTGTTTTGAGGACCACGGTCTTGATTTGAAATTAATTTGTAAAAGTCACTGTTTTGCTCAGTATATGCAGTTTCCCCATATTTCAGCAACCTTTCCAAGAGGGTTTCCCAAATTAACCAGAAACAAATATTGCTATATTGTACACTGTACTAGAATTGAAGCTACTGTCATTGCAGAAACTTGCATTGATTAATAAATGAATGTCTTATTTTTCTCCATGTCTCACTCTTTTCTGATTTATTTGTGCACTATTTTTTGGTAATCCTTCAGATGAAGCTTTCCCTGCTAGTCCATACACTAACCTTTCAGAAAGCTAGACTGAGCAATGAAAACAAAAGAAAGAGATAGCTAACCTGTTGGAAAGGAGCTGTTAATCACAAAAGCACACATTTTTCTCTTTTACTGATTAAAATCAGTCCTTGAAGCCATCCAGATGCTACAGTTTCAGAGGACCACTAAAGCAGAAAACACTTAAGAGCATTTAAAGTCCAAGAGTGATTAAATATAAAGGAGGTGGAGCAGGTATCAGTAGAATTAGTGGAGTTTTTTTAAACATGGGCAGGTCAAACTCTGGACCATACCAAGATGTGCTTGTGTATTCCTGTTTTTCCTTAAGTAGCTGCACTATGATTATAAATTCATTCTAATTATGCTTTCTGCTTGGTAGCATGCCAAAAGGGCTCTTCTTCACCTACCCTGCAATGTTCCTGTTTCCTTCTGTTCTGCCTCAGTAGCTTCAGAACCTGCCAGCTAGGTACACACGCGGCAGCAGATGCATATAACTACACCCTTTACAGATAAACTTCTGTCTCCAAGGTAAAAATGGAACAGATTGATGGGATCACTATTAAACTGGTTCCCTCTAATGAGTTAAAGACTCCCATCTGTTCCATATACTAATGTGGTTGAAGTCTGCAAGGAGAAAAAAAGATCAATACAAATTTATGGGCTCTTCATAAGCATTAAATTAGCAGCAAAAAAATGCAGGGTTGTGTGAAAGGGATGCTCATGATCCTCCACTGAGGCTTATAAAGCTAACTGAGCACAAAATTATGTAATTATGGTGTTAAATAAGACTTCTAGAGTAAAGTATCTAGAGAATAAAAAAATTTTTAAAAGATGCTTGCTACAGCTTTGACAATTAAAAAAGCTTTTTCAAAAGGAAGTCTGCATCATTGGTCTATCTGTTTAGTATCAGCTACCCCCTCACTCCCTCCCTTTCTGCTTTTCCAGTTTCTCATTTTAATCTTCAGAATTTCCAGCTCCCCCATCTAATTCCCTGCCCCTGTGTGTTTCTCCAGATCTTTACTTCACCAAGGTATAATTTTTTGGTACAAAGAGTCAAAGGTTTGTAATTTTCCCCTTTGGACTTTTGACCTCTTTCAAAGATGCTTTTAAAGTCCTAATGATTTACTGTCTCCTCCAGCTATTAAGTCAGACAGTTCCTTCCGAACTGCAAAGTACAAATGGTAGGTACGGAGTCTACTGACATGTAAAAAAAATATCAAGCAGACAAACTTGAAAAAAGCTTCAGTTCCCACTGAAGCCAACGAAAATATAGGCAAGCAGTTGTGCTGGTCCAGATGCCACTCCAAATTCAGTCCTCGCTCTCTGCTGTTTCATCCAAGCCTAGGAGCTGTGTGGTGGTGGTTCTAGACACAGCCACAGAGCCTCTCTGGCTCTTTCTCTTCACCCAGTGGACCTTGCAGAGGGTTTTTAGTGAAGTGACCTGTTTCTAATAGGTGAAGAGTCATGCCACAACCCAGCCTAACTTTTTAATCAGAGCTTCTCCTAGGAGATAGGATTCCTAGGTCTGAATCTTCTCTGGCTTCAAGGGGAATTGCTCAAAAGGCAGAAATCCTCCCATCTGTCAGCAAATGCTTCAATCACAGGCAATTTAATTAAAAAGGAACACCATGCCTACTTCATCTATGTTATAAAAAGAAAAAATTGTATTCATGGCTGCATTTAAAAAATGTCTGGGAAAACATGCTACGAGTTTAATAAAAAGGCTTATGAAATCATGCCCTTTGGAGGAATATAGGCAGAAGAAAGCCCCTTTTCCATCTCCCAGATGGTCACCTGTGAATTCTCTGTCCTGCTGAGCCCAGACAGTAATACAGATATGAAGAATTGTCAGTCAGCACAGCAGCCATGGCAGATCATTAGGTAGGGGAGCAGGATTTTCTGGATCTAAATGCCTTCTCAATCCCCCTCTACTCAGCAAAAAAAAAGGTTTCTGTACCGCAATATTCGTTCTTGGTAATGAGTCAGAAGTCTTTTTATGAGTATACCTTCAAGAATTGCTCCTAGGTGTCAAGGCATAAATAGAATTTTAAATTTGGATACTATAATTGGAATATTTTCAGGAGTCCGTATTTTCCTTGTTTTTACAGAACTGTATAATTCTCAACACAAAGGACTACTTTCCACGTACAGTCACAACAAACTTGGACAAAAGCATTGTTTTCTGGAGATCATGTAAGTTTAGAGAGGGGTTTTATTTTCTGTTTCTTAGTAAGCTGCTGATGGTTATCACTAGCCTTTACTGTAGTCTAGTTAGCTTTGACACTGAAGAGCAACATACAGATTACAATCAACACTGAAAGTAAGCATCAACTGTGCAGCTAGAATTTGGAAGTTGAGAAAGGCAGCTTCTCTAAATTAGAAACAAAGCAGTGCTTAGTTGTAATTTTTTTGCAGTTTGGTCCATTTTTTAAGTTGGTTCTGCCTACAGGGGAAGCAGAATGGCTGCAGCTTAATTTGTAACAAGACCTTATTTAGGCTTGGGGCTTTTCAACTGAATCAATTTCTTTTCTCCTTATCTGCTTTGCAAGAAAATACTAGGGACCTTTATCTGTTCTTCCAGGTTTTCAGACTGAGAGAAAAAATTATACATACAGCTCCAATGAGATCCCTCCAAACATTTTGCATTACCTGCAGAGAAGTTGGAGTAGGAATTCACAGAGAGGGTGGAATAAGTAAAATAAAACCTATATGGTCATCAGAAAAACACTGTTGAAAAGCCTTAGTGTTCAGAAGTCTTTCATCCTTTCAGATGCTCCATATGGGTGAGGTTCAGTCTGGCTAAGATTCATCATTACTTTTATGAGAAGAACTTTATCAACATTTCCCAGATGCACACTAATCTCCTATGGTTATAAGCAGTCTAATGTTTTTTCTGTTGCTAAAAGACAATGAGTGAGTGAATGAGTCCTGGTGAGCAGAGGCAGAGGGAAGAGTGGAAAGTTTCCACATGCTGTTTTGAGCCATTACATGTGTCAGTATTTCCACTATGAATAATGACTCACAGCCAAAGGAGATACTTGCAAAACATAACATCAAAATCAAATTACAAGGTGGACATAATTTGTTTCAGGGTACGGACATAATTCTTATGTTCTGATTTAGTGGGAAGCTCTTTGAATCGAGGCATTCAGACTCTGTGTTGAGATGTATTTACAACCTTGAGTAAGTGTTGATATTTAGAGGTCTCTGACCAAGTTCAGAAAAGCTTGTCCATGTGTTTACTTAACTATAAAACTTAGGGAACTAATGTTGGTCTCCTTGCAACTATTCTATGTCAGTTCTGACCAAGCTGTTCCCATAGCTGAGATCCTAGGTCCCTGCCCATCTTCAGATCTTCTCAGCTGTGCCAAGATCTGAGCTGAGACCTTAAGTCAGGTTAGTAGGCTGCACACCGATCCAGCAGAGAAGCTTTGAGTGCTGCATCCAAGCAGGATCTTCCTGAAAGCACCACAGCTCATTCCAACCTGATTTAAAAGTCTTCCTCCTTCCAGACTGTTTCATATGCATGCATCTTCCTCCACATCTTGTTGAGGTTTAGGAATGTTCCAACTCCTTTTGTTAGGTCTTGTCACATCATTACAATTACTGAATAATAACAGAGTTACGAGGTGCTAACCAAGCTGGTTTGCATACAAGCCGCAGGAGTGCTGCACAGACTAGCCCAGACCTTGGCTGCCTGGTTCTCTTGTTCCTCCACCTGTGCTTCCTCCCCATTCCCTCTCACCAGATCCAGAGGGTTCTCTGCACAGTTTTCACTACAGTTTGTTTCTTTACGCCTTCCCAGCCCCATGGGGCTGTAATCTTCCTTTTCCTCATGAAGCCACCAGAGCAGAGCTGGTGAACAAGCAGGGTCATATGGGAACGTACGGGTGGGTGAGGGGACAGCTAATGCAGATGCAGCAATTCCCATGCCACAGGGAGGGTGGACAAGCTCCCACTGTCATTCTGCTCCACCATGGGATGAAGTTTCTGTCCGGAAGTGACTATGGGCCCTCTCACCATCCAAATCAGACAGAAGAGAGACAGACACCCAGAAAAAGAGAAGGGTTCCTCTCCCAAGTAATATATCGGAAAATGTGCAGATTCCTTGACTAAAAGGTCTAATAATATTGAAATACTAACCAGTGTGTGATAACACCATTCTCAGCACAGTCAATGATGCTGACAATATCCCTCTTCACTGGAACAGGACATCTTTAAACATCTCAGCAATCCTTGATTCAGAAGGAACCATTGATCTTTTAGTCTAAACCCTGGAACTAGAACTTCACCTAAGGTATTCTATATTAACCCTGAACTTTGGCTGAATCTGAATCAAGTATTTCAGAAATATATCCAGCCAGGTTTCTTGAAATTCTAGCAGTGGGAATACACCGCATCTACTTGGAATTGCTCCAGGAGATAGGCATATTTACCATTTAAATCTCTGCAACTTGTTTGAAATTTTTATTTGCCTAGCAAAGATCCCAGTCCTGAGTTTTCTGTTGTTGCATTAAAGAGCTGTTGTTTTTCTGAAGCTTTTCCTATCTGTAGATGTCTGTAGGCAATGAGGAAATCACATCTGCAACTTGAATAATTTAAGGTAATTGGTTCAGGTTTCTACGTGTTTTCCAGACTACAGCTTAGACTCTTTTGAAACCTTTTCAGCTTTTCAGAAGAATTCCCAAAATTAGGACCTCAGAGCTGAAGTGTTCCAGTGATGGCCTTGCCATGACACAGACAGCCCTGCCTCTCCTCCTACCTGCACCTCTCCTCCTACCTGTGCCTCTCCTCCTACCTGTGCCTTTGCGGATACCTCCCCAGGTCACATTAGCTCTTTGGCTAACTGCATCAATGGAAATGCCTGTCCTGCTGCTTGTACCTTCCTCTTAAGACCTTTTCAATATCAGCATATCAGTGTCCTATCTGAAAAGTGGGACCTACATCCTTTGTTCCAAATTCCAGCCTTCAGCTGTCTTCAAAGGCCCACAACTCCGATCCATCCACTTACAGAATAATCCAACTCATTCCCTATGACTAGCTTGTCCCCCTATTTACTTACTGAGTAGCTTAAGGTCACCTGCAAGTTTTGCAAGTGAGAATTTTCTATTTTCTCCCAGTTGATTGATACAGGTATTAAGAATGCCTTCAATTTACTCACAAAGTGCATGTTTGATAAGATCAAGCACATTTACAGGGAAGATTAGCAGGAAGAAAGACTGACATCTCCCTATAACCCAAACCAGTATTTTGATGTTCAGTGCACAAGAGGACCAACACAAATCAAAGCCCACCCTTTTGCTTTTACTCTGTACAGACCATCCAATTCAGACACTTCAGACAACAGAACATTTTAAATTCCCAGTCCCTCCACCCACCACGCATAATTCCTATACAACAGCTCCCCATTCAGAAATAGTTTTTGTCTTTACAAGCTACATCTTCTTGCTCCTTATTTAAGTCAGACAATGCCAGTTTCAAAGCAGCAGCTCAATTTCATCTTCTTTAAACACAATGGAAATTTTCCATATAGTGCATTTGATGTAGGATGAGATTCATGACATCCTTTACTCTTTATTGAAATTTTCCAAATGTATATTTATAATGTGTGTACTAAATTTCAAAGTTGATTGTTTAAGCAGGACAATTTTGATATCTCTGGTCCCAGACAGAAGTCCTGAGACTTTCACAGGTTCAAAGCAGGAAAAATATACAGGTGAATTCAAAGGCAGCTAATCTGTCTTTGTCATTTTTCCTGCTGTGCAGAAAGCTTAAAAAGCAGTTGATTAGATCAAACAGATCAGCTTTGGAAGCAACAAGTGATTGTCACCTTCCACTCCCAGACACACAGCTAAACATGCTGACCATTGAAAGGCAGCCCAAAAGTAATTTGCCCAAAAGTGATCAGCCTTTGAAAAAATCATCTTTCAGCCTTCCACCCTTCACATTTGTCCACAGGGTAAGCCAGCCTCTATGAGGTAATCCTGAAAGTAAAACAAAAGCATGGCAATGATTCAGGCTGATGATGCAGATGCAGAAACACATAGTTCTTTCCTGAAGGGAGAAATCAGACTCCCAAGTTTATAAAACAAGCAAGTTGCTTCTCTCATGGGCTGGCAAAAAGAGAAATATGGGGAACAAAAGAAACCTCAGCAGATGTTCAGTGCCACTAAGGGATAAATCATGAGACCCTAGGAGTATATTCTGCTAGGGGAATATACTCTATACTATGCAGCAGGGTCACAGTATGGTACTATTCACGTGGAAAGAAATCAGCTAGTGCATCAAAAGCCAGCATGGTTCTGTATTTTATTCCCCTTCCCTGAGCTGAAAGTATTCAACACACTTCCTTTCCCCCGTCCAACTTTTGCCTCAATATTCACAAATGACCTGAAGAAAAATACAAAAATTATAGAAAAGTTTTAAGTAAACAAAATAGTGAAATGAATCCTTGCAGTGAGTGACAGGGAAGTTACAATGAAGACAGAATGCAAAAATTACTAGAATGCTAGCAAACGGAAGGAAATAACTACAGTTAAGCAGTGAAAAAGACTCCCAGTAGCACACATAGTAATAAAACCATTTACAGATTACTAAGAAAACATTCTCTGACCATAATTGAGGGCATTTATCATTTTGTGGGTGCAAAATTTTGAATATTTGCAGCAAAACCTTAAGGGGGCAGAGTTCAATCTCTTTCTAGTTGAATGTGGTCTCAAAGTACCACATGTTCCAGTTATAAATTGCTGGGAAAGCAAAAAACACATTGCAAACTTTCTCTTTTCCAAGAGAATGTTTCATTCATGGTCGGGAGCTCTCAATTTTGAAATTCTATATTTAAAGTAAGTACTTCATTTACATCGTCTCATATTTCTGCTCTCCTCACATTTATTATAGATTTGTATTTGGATTGAAAAGTGGGGTTGGGTTTGCATATTTTTATGCTTGTTTTTTAATGCTTTACACAGGCTTCTCTCTGTGATATATGATTGCTCTGGTCTTCAGTAGTTTTATGTGGCTATCACACCTGCACCCAGAAGTGCTAGAAAATTGCCACTTTGTGTGTAAGAAAGATGGTTAAATCTACTCATTACCCCACAGAGTAGGAGATGTAATCTATCATCTGGAGTACAGTCAAGTTGCTAGGATCACTGGCTGTTCTAAACATAAAGCACATAGCTTCACCCTTGGCAAACATTCCTCCATTTCTCCTCCGTTTCTCCTAAAGACAATTTTTTTGACTAATCAGAGTGGGAATTGCGGGAACTCCATTTGTATATCAAGCATAAGATTCAGTCAGACAACCTTTGCTTGACTTTGAAAAATCACCAGTGATTAAGAACCATTCTTGCAGAGGTATGGGAACAGCAGTTTGCAATCTCACTCTGAAGCAACTCAGTTTCCAGCCTGAGTTTCTTTCTAATAGGTGTTGTAGCAATTGCAAGTGCTAGACGTTTGAACTGATACAGAAAAAAATTTCATTAAGTAGTTTTTTCATTTATTAATCTGTCATAGATGAGAACAGCAGTAACCCATGTGCTGCATATTACATAACTGAGACACTCTTCTCTCAACAGCTTTACTACAAACACTTTGAAAGCAAGTTAAAGAAAGAAATGCATACTAACATAGAAATACTAGCATAAAAATGCTTTAATCAGAGATTGTAAAACAAAACAGAATGCCAGAAGAACCAGGTCTTGTTCATCTGTAAGGGCCACAGTTATGCCATTAGCTTTACCTCACTCCAATTTGTTCAGGGCAATGGGGACTTTCATGTTAAAAATCAATGGTTCGATCTTGCCCTATAAACATCAGGTAGCATAGCTGTCTACAGCATTCTGGCAGATTCGGGACAAGATGGATGAGATTCTTTCTTTGAAATTTGCTCTCTGATAGGAGAAAAATGACCAGAGGGTGACATATTAAAAACAGTGCAGTCTTAAAAAAATATTGTCTAGAACAATTAGTAAGGTCAAGTACATAGTTTACTTTTTCCTAATGCAAACTGATAGCCACTCCCCAGTGTAATTTGTAGCATCCAAGATCAAAGAATTATCAAGTAAAGCATCGACTGTGATGAGCACAACCTCCACAGCAGAGATGTGCTGCCTCATTATAGCATACCATTAAGGCAGCTCTTTGCAAGCAAATAACAACCCTCTGGCTTCTCAGGCAAGGGAGACATCCCTGGTGCTTCCTAAGGAACTGGGGCAGATCATCATCCCAGCAGGTATAGACTACTGGGTAGAAAGAGAGAGGAGGGCACTGATTTGGGTGCTTAAGCACTATCATTCCACTCGTACTGAAAGGTGAAAACCCCTGAAGAAGTCACTGACTGCTCTATGGGCACTGAGAGCTCTGGACATCACATTGTCTCACAGGTTCCTTGTGTGACATCCCTTGATCCTTAGTGAGAGGCAGGAAGCATTAAGTCTCAGTTAAACTCACATGTAGGTGGAAAAGAGGGTGATGACCCCAGCTCTAGCCATAGTCAAGCAATTAAAGTGTTCGGTATTGTGACTGACTTACCAAATCTTCCCAAAGAGATATCCTTTTTAAACTGTGATCCTTCCCTTGTAGCATAAAGATGATAGGTGGTCC
Organism: Acanthiza pusilla; assembly: GCA_036630365.1. Lineage (NCBI taxonomy): Eukaryota > Metazoa > Chordata > Aves > Passeriformes > Acanthizidae > Acanthiza > Acanthiza pusilla. The sequence continues at coordinate 8,277,965 of JAXCHO010000098.1, forward strand.
TCTGCCTCCTATATCCTCACTGTCTGAGATGTTCTATGTAATTACTTCAGATTGATTTATATACAGGTAATGGATTACAACTCTGTTGCCACTCTTCCCCTTCTATTTCTATTTAATGTCTAAACATTTAATACAGTGTATTTCTAATTTAATTAAGAAAACAAATGCAGGAAGGAAGTTACTGTTGTTCAGACTGTATACACATTACTGCATAATTTGTGTGTGAACTGCAGATTAATTTATAGATGGTGAGCACATTGGCACCTTCTTAATACAAAACTACAAGATATGACTCACGATGAAGTCATGGCTCACAGGCATAAGAGAAATGCTTAAATGCCTTCTCTTGTGCTCAGAAATGTGCTACAGTCATGGTGCTCAGTGCACCAGCAATGTCATATAATTTGGAGCCAAACAAGAGTATTGCAGAGTGCCTGAAGCAGCAGCTGTAGCCTCTTCTCACTGTGGGAAATGGAAAGGGAGTCTTCCAAAATAGCATTGCCCTCCAGGCTATTGCATGCAGAGGTCAATCCAAAATAATGGACTTAGGGACATTGCATCTATTCATTTGGCCTTTGGGTACTTCATGAAGTTATTGCCCAAAATCTGCTGTGTCTCTAAGACCGTACATGTTTTAGATGCCCGTGGAAACTCTGGGTGGGGGGGGAATAAGTAAGAAGTGGAGATTTGACCCTTTATGGAGTAACAGAGTGTAGAGATGAGTCAGCCTGTAAGGAACTGATACAACTCTGCATTCAAGGTCACCATAATGAAATTACAGTGTATATTTGAAAGTAATCAGAGGGCCACTCCAATGTTCATTTGGCACAAGATACTCTCTTATCAAAAGAATCAGACTTTGAGAGCCCTAAATAGACTTCTCACATTTCTGTGCAGCTTCAGTTTAATACTCTAAATTGCTCGTGGCTTGCCCACAATGGCAAATGTAATCAAATAAATGAAGCTTATTCTGTAATGCAATTTACCAAAAATCAAGTTCCATAACAGCTTCTGCACTACAATAGCATCCAAGTACGTGGAGTATCTCCTGAACCTGCATGTGACTTTGAGTCACTGTCTTGATTTCAAAAATGGAAAAGGGAAATTCATACTGACTTGTAAATTAGAGAAGAAATAGTACAAAAAGCATAATGCCTGCATATCTATGGAAGCCTTTCACCAGATGATATTAATATACGTGTGAGTGTAGAGGGGCAGACAATACACATGTGGCTGGGAATTTTTTTGCCAAGTGGAAATTCGGTTCTAAGTAACTGGGTGAGAGAATCAGAAGAGCAGAAGAGGGAAAACCCATGAGTTCAGATAAAGACAGTTTAACAGGGAAAGCAAAAGCTGCACATGCCAGCAAAGCAGAACAAGGAATTCATCCACCCATGAGCAGGCAGGTGTTCAGCCACCTCCAGGAAAGCCTGGCTCCATCACATGTAACAGTGACTTGGGAAGCAAACCATAACTCCAAACATTCTACACTTCCTTCCTCCATCCCCAGCTTTGTATGATGAGCACAGCATTATATGGTATGGAATGTCCCTCTGGTCACTTGAGGTCAATTGTCCTGGCTGTGTCCCCTCCCAATTCCTTGTGCAAAGCCAGCCCTTTCGCAGGTGGGGTGAGAGGCAGAAAAGGCCTTGACACTGTCAAATCCTCCTCTCTGTAGCTAAAACATTCTTTTAGTTATCAACACTGTTTCCAGGAGGAATTCAAAAATGGCCCCCTAGTACCCACTGTGGCGAAAATTAACTCTGCCCCAATGAAAACCAACACACACTTAGTTTGAAAAGGAATCTTCTCTGAAGATTTTTGTTTCTTTCCATTTACAGGAGTCAGAGCTTCCTTGTGTAGTGAAGACATACATCTAAATTGAATACAAAGGAACACCAGCTGATGTGCCTGGAGGTGTGCTGCGCATAGTAACTGAAATAGCAGAGGCAGTCACTATAAAAGTGACTGCCTCTGCAAATTTCCTCTTCAAGGGAATATAAATTTAGTAGTGTTTGCTGGTTTAGGTAGTAGTTCTGTGCGAAGATGTGGAAAAATAAGATTGCTGTTACTTTAAAAAGCCATCATTTTTACTAAAGACTAGGTAGTTTTAGAGTGCATTTAAGCCTCAACTCAGAATTGCTTATCAAGTTGTTCCCCAGAACATATTTACGTAAAAAGTGGAGTTTGGGGAGGACAGCTTATGCATTAATGCTACTTTGACTTTCCATGTTGGCACTTTATTTCAGCAAAATGACACTTCATTTTCACTGATGTCTTTTTGTAAGGATGGCAATAAAACAAACAAACAATTTGGTATTGGACTTGAGTCACAAATGTGTATTTTGTCTCAAATACACCCCTGTGACTTTCTTGTCTGGAGAAGAGAAGTCCTGGGGGAAACCTAATAGCAATTTTCCAATAGTTAAGAGCAGATAAGAGACAGAGCCAGGCTCTTTAATGGGGAAATGTGGGAGAACGACAGGCAGTAGTCACAAATTGAAACAGAGGAAGATCCAGCTTGATGTAAGGAAAAAAAATACAATGACATTTCAAGCTTTCGGTCAGTACACAGAATACCCTGTTTGAATGCTCTAATGACAAATAGGTCTTGAAAATTCCCACATGGGGAGAGTGGTTTTCTGGCTCACCAGTACCTGGAAACTATGTATTCCCTTTCTCCATCAATGGAATTTTTCTTAAGAAGGCTCAAAATGCAACACAAGAATTTATCATTATATTTATAAATGTGTTATGCCTTTTTTCTGCTAAGAAGAAGAAGAAAATTACTGTTTCCACAATAAAATCATTCTTCCTTGAAAGGGAAAATCTCATATGAAATAAGGTCTGCTCTGTAATCCAGGTAACTTGATGATAAAAATTACTTCACTCCATGAGTAAATGCCTAAAGGAGAGCAGTAGACTTTCTGCTGCTTTTATTGATTTTGAGCTTTTCTGTGACCTGTCTAGCTTGTACACAGAGTCAGCTTTTCACTTTATCTTTTCTCTGTGCTATTCCAGTGGAAGACATTGTACAAATTAGTATTGAGATCTTGAAGATTAAGATTCATAGTTATGGGCTTTGTCAGTGTCTTTAAGTAATTTAATAAAGCAGTGTATCTATCGGATTGATGGACATTGTTCAGATAAGTTCCGCTTTTGAAGATACACCAGACTAATTTCTCCAAGTGAAGACCACATGCTGCAAAGAAGGAAAAAAGAAAGAAGAAAGTAAAATCCATAAATATTCTAGGAAGGCAAAAATTTGACTGTGAGAGGACATTACAGTGAGGGAAATTTATTTTCTGTTCCATATCTTTAAAACATCCTCATAATTGAAAGATATATTTCCCTTTTTTCTGTCTTTGTTTCTTTTTTTTATTTCCTAATCTATCTCTTCCACTTACCTGAAAGCACACAATATTTCTTTTGTATTGCTTTACTGGCAGCAGAGAGTACAGGAGGACAGATGGAGCACTCAGGACTATCCCTCAGCACATTTCATAGGAAGCTTTGCTACACCAAAGCTGGCCCAAGAGAAAAGTCATAACTTGGAGGTCCAGCATTCCAATAGAAGGGTTTTGACCTTTCCCATCTTCCACCCCTCTAGTAAGGAACAATACGGAAAATATTGTCAAAGGTCTATGGAAAGATCCCTTATCACATGCACAGCTGCCTCCTGCATAGCCAAGATTCTGATTTCCTTATGACAACCCCATTGGTTCAGAAAATTAAACACTTACTCTGCAGTTACTATGAACACTGCAAAGAAAGCATGTAAGTCAAAATAGGAGTTGAAAACTAAACCAATCACAGCTCGTGATCAGAGGCACTTGTGGGTAAATGTATCAGTAATCATTTAACCACTCCCTCATCCCAGTGTGTTCAGATGGCTGAAGCATTCAAAGCGATCAAAAGTTTTCACTGATTAGACTGTCTATGCACAGTTATCCAAAGTATTTTATAGAGTCGTAAAGTAAAAAATCAAATGTCACTGTGTTAGACAACTGGCTTCTTGCATTTTGGGGGCCAAGTGGTGAAGTTTCCAAATATTTTATACTTGTGTATTGCTTCACGCATTGTTTCGAACAACCATGCCTGTGACTCTCCACCTAAGGAGTCAGAAAAGCTCATGCCTAAGAGTGTGGATACTATCAGTCTTTCACCTCAGTGGCTCCAGTGTTCTGCTTTATAAATCAGAAATAATAATACCACCATTTTTCTTCTGAAACATTTTCAATACTATGGGTCTTATCTACAGGCAACTAATTCTACAAACCATAGATTGTAGCCTGGCCCCACTGAGGTCTATGGGATAGTGCCTCTCTGTTTCTGAAAGGACAGATTTTTCTCTCACCAACTTGAACAATAGATCAGGCCCTATTGCTAAGACTGAATTTAACAATTATTTCTGTTTTAAACTATTGGTATGTACTTGAAGCACAAAACCACTTGCCATGTCAATTCTATCTCTGTAGTGGATAAGCACAGGCTTAACACCGACAGTTGTTAGCAGAGTCTCATGTTTCAGGTGGATCTGTAGGTGAGTGTCTGTTGGTGCAGCATATCCATCACACTTACACCCTAGAAGAGATGTAATAGGCAGCAGACAGTGTTTTCTTGAACTAATATATTAAAGTTGCATGCATTCAGTTTCTGCTTACATTAAATTTTCAGAAAATATCTCTTCTAGAAAGTTTTGCTGATGTTTTGATACCTTTTTAGACTGGGATGTAATTTCAGCACCAGCACATGGGAAAACTCTTCCAGCAATTAAATGGATCTCACATGATCACTGAATAGGTATTATTAGATTCCTGTATATCCACTGAGGCTTCACAAACCTCTGTATCATGTCACACTGCTTCATTTTAGATGACTGAAAGTACCCCGTTCTGATATTAACAACATATGGCATCTACCAACTTACCAGAAATGAAGATGAGTTGGCCTCTGTCAGGCTAGAACAAATATGAAGAATGGCATTGCTCACTGTTTATCACCATGAGAAATTTTATACTTGATAGAAACTATTTTGATAATGATTCATTGCACAAATTTAATTATTAATTATTCCCTCTTCCTTTTACAAGGAGAACATATCAGCTTTCTGGCAATGAACAGAGAAATAATAAATCAGGGCAATAATTCAAATAAGAACACACTAAAATCTTGGCCAGCATTTCAAGGCCCAGATACCTCCAGCTGGATAAAGCTATATGCAGCACTTCTGCAGAGGTACAGGATGAACCTGAACTTCCTCTTTACTCCACTGGATTTGGTAACAAATCATCATGCTGGAAAATTAGGCCTTTTGTTATGCAAGTATCATCTCACATATGAATGATCTTAGGAGTACGGTTATAGCACTTTTCTTCTCTCACTGGACAAGATTTAAACCAAGAAATTTGTCACAATTTGGCACAGTACATAACTGTATTTTGAGTGCCAAAGAAGATTCAAGTGGGAGCAAAAATAGTTGAACCAGTTCAGGGAAGATTAATCCACTGGGAGATTTTAAACATAAACAGCCTTCAGATCAAGAAGTTCCACTATTTCCAGTGCTCAGAATGTGAAAGAGATACTGCAAGAATCATAGAATCATAGCATATTCTGAGCTGAAAGGGACCCACAAGGATCACTGAGTCCTGGGCAGCCCCAGAAGTCACACCATGTGTCTGGGAGCATTGCCCAAATGCTTCTTGAACTCTGTCAGGCTTGGTGTTGTGACCACTTCCCTGGGGAGCCTGTTCAGTGCCTGACCACTCTCTGGTGAAGAACCTTTTCTTGATATCCGACTTAAGCCTCCCCTGACACGGCTTCAAGCCATTCCCTTGTGTCCTGTCTGCTCACCACAGAGATCAGTGCCTGGCCCTGCACTGCCCCTCATGAGGAACCTGTAGACTGCAATGAGGTCTCCCCTCAGCCTCCTCCAGGCTGAACAGACCAAGTGCCCTCAGCCGCTCCTCATAAGGTTCCCTCTCCAGACCATGCACCTTTCTCGTGCCCGCACTTTGGATGCTCTCTAATACCTTAATGTCTTTTTTATATTGTGTCACCCAAAACTGTCCCCAGCACTGGAGATGAGGCTGCCCCAGGTCAGAGCAGAGCAGGACAATCCCCTCCCTTGCCCTGCTGGTGATGCTGTGCCTGATGCCCCCAGGACAGGGTTGGCCTTCCTGGTTGCCAGGGCACTGCTGACTCGTGTTCAACTTGACATCGACCAAGAAAGCTTGCTGCTTCCCATCACATTTTCCTAATCATTTTTGACTGAATGTAATGGTGGGGATTTAATAATGGGATATTTAGTCTGACCCAATTCTTTTACTCAATCTTGAGATCAAGAGAGTAAAAAAAGGAAAAATAGCTAACCAAATAAAAGTACTGGTAGTCGCAGCCTTCAGTGCTCAGTGACCTCCTCAAGGCCCTGAACTTTGTCCTGATTTGTATGCACTATTTTTCCATCTGAAATTGGGCAAAATGTTTCAGAATTAAATTCAATTACTTTAAAAGGATCAATAATGTTGTAAGACATCGCAGAGTGTGCCTGAAATAAATCCTTAACTTCTTTTTTGGAGGGAAGGATATTTGGAATACGCTTGCATGTACGTTCAAAAATATTAAAGATGTCCCTGAATCAGATTAAGTGCTAGCTCTTTGGGTCCTAATATCTTGGCATGCTGCCAGAGAGCAATCTTAGTGATTGAGTCATTTTGTATAGGGAGACGTTCTTCAGATAATGCCCGAGTGAGTCATGAGATCTAATTCCATTAAAAAGAGTCATGAGGCCCACAATCTTAATTACATTTATGCTACTAAGCAGAGGAATGCTTAATGGAAAAGGATAAGAATAACTCGTTTTGCGTCCCTTCCAATGGAATCAGAATAGAAGGAGCATTGTCCATATACCTGAAATATAAATTTGTGCAGTCTTCCAGCTCTGAGCTCCACAAGAGCTGGAATGGTCACAGTACCATTAGTGAGATTAGAAATGTGGGGTGTGGGGTGGAAGATGCTAGAAGTGATGGTCTAGTGCTTTCCAGAGATTCTAACCTCTGCCTATCTCACTCTGAATGAAATTCTCTTAGATATGTTCCCATGACAAGATAAAACAATTTAATGACTGCTAAGTCTAGATAAACATAGATTCAGGCACCACTTCCATTACTCCATACACCACTACCATTACTTCCATTGCACTTCCATACAGGCAGAATCCGTGTTTTCCTGTCCTAATCAAAGAGTAGCTTTGTTTTCTGTGTCGGCTGGATGTAACAGAGATGGGGTTTTACTCAGACAACAGAAGAAAAGAATTGTACTCTACACTGTGTTAAAAAGCAATTATTTAGAAGAGCTACCTCATATATTCATGGTTTCTTCAAGACTCGACTAAAGAGTTATTCAGAGATTGACATTTTTGGAAGACAAAATAAAAATATATTTCCAAATAATTTTGCTAGATTTTCCACTATCCAAAACACCCAAAAAGGAGGAAAATTAATCTGTTTATTTCTTAATAATCCAGTCTTTGTTCTGGGGTTCTTGGGTTTCATATACAACAGGGAGATTTCATTCTGCATCCTTCCTTTTTCCTTTCATTTGTGAGTACTGCAAAGGAAGCATTAAAAATGCCACCAGGACAGTGTACACCACATGAAGGTGAAACCACCTGACTTGTAGTAAGTCAAACCACCTGTCCCATGTGGCAGGAGCTCTGCTCCATCTGCACCAGCGAGCAGAACAGCACAGCACAGCACCAGGGCTGCAGGGAGGTTGCTGAGGAGCCCCTGCCCACACCCTTTTTGTGTCAGGGCGCTGCTTTGGTCCTTTTTTGGGACCCAAAAGGCCACGAGCAGCCAGAGCTCACTGGGTGTGTCCTTGCAGCATAGCTTTCAGTGGCAGGCCAGCAAAAGGACTGCAACATTCACAGATCCTTGAAAAGTAGTGGCATGAGGGACAAAGGTTCAGTCAGCACTTCCATTAGTCATGAAGAGAATGTTTTAATCTCTGAACTCCTCAACTACAATGTTTAACATAATTACTGCATGTTTCTGCAACTAATTAAAAATAGTCACCATTAAAATCTGGTAAAACGTATTTAATTTGCTGCTTCATACCTGGTCTTGACTGAAAAGGTGGTTTAATGTCTTGACATAACTAAATTGGTTGTATGTTCCAGACTGCTGAAGCAAGCCTCCTATAACAAGATGATCTGTCTTCAAGTCATTTTTGTCTTGACAGTTTCAGACAATGATTTCATCTAGTCTAGCACAAAAATGTCCTATTTTCTCCTCAAACAAATCCTAATCTTGTAATCCTGGGGGGAAAAAATGAAGTGTGAAAAGGTAGCACTTCAATCAGTGAATTTTAAAAAGGCTTCAACATATAGCGTATATTTTGTTTCAAAGCAATTAAACTGTAAAAAACCACAAGTAATGAAAGAGATTGTTACTTAAGTCATTAATGTAATCTGAAAAATCATCCTTAGTAACTTTAGTTTCTTCAAATTGGATTTAACTTCTTCATACCACTCTGGAAAGTGTGCAGAGAGGCATATTTTATTTTCATTGTCCCTCCTGATACTGAGAAGACAATCACACTAAGCCACGGATATCTCAAGTAGAGACCATGAACAGAGAGGGACAGGAGGAATGAGTCTTCAATCTGTTTGGTGTCCCAAAGGATATATGTTGCAAGAGCCACTCATGGTTTGCCTACCTTGCCGAAGACAGCCTGCAGTAGAGCCAGGTATGAAGCCTGATTATCTCAGTCTCACTCCAGGGTTATAATGCCGTCCATCTGATCCAGTTTTTACGCAATCACATTTTCCTAGTTCTGAAAATATTATGGGATGTAGATGCAGGGTTACAACCATGTAGTGCAGGTTATATTAGTATCAACAGAGATGTCTGTTGTTGTTCCAGCAATGAGAACAAGCTTTTTATCCAAAAGCTTGTATCCAGTATGCTTGGATGAGAGCAACATAAAAGCAAGTAGTAATTCAAACTACCGATATCAAGAGGTCTCTCCTTTTATTGATACTTTATCACTTGATAATTATTTGTACAGCTGACTGCAACACAAACCTTTCCTAAGGATGCCCAAATGTATCTCTTACCTCATGCAATTTATTATAATTGTTTGAAAAAATACTCACAGAAATAATTAGGAACATTTACACACTATGGCATTTCTTAAATTTTTGGACTGAATTTTCAGTTCTGCCTTTTTGGATAGACATTCCAGTGGAACAGAGAGGTCAGAAAGTCCTGCAAGAAAACAATAGTAAATACAATCTAAAAACCTTAAGAACAGTCCACCAATTCTGCCCTCACTTCTGTGCCACTGAGGTCCTGCCAAAATGGTGAGCTCTGTCACACTCCTCTGCTATGACCTTTGCAGGACATCAGAGCAGTGATAGGACACCTGCCACAAACACAGCCACAATGTGCTTAAAAATCAAGGTAGAGGCAGCAGTTGAAAATTTGTGAAAGCATCCTACAAAAATACAATCCTAAAGTTGCAGAGCTATTTTTTTCTCTTCTCCAACACAGTGTTTGCTGAACAGTAACTCATCCTAATGAATTCATATGATAAATGGTCATTGGTCAATCAAAGTACAACCCAATCCTTCATGGCAATTCACAGGAAAAAAGTAACAAGAATGCAAAGGACTTAAAGATTAATAACAATAAAAAAATTAATTAAAAGGCTTGTAAGAAAAATCTCTCTAAGCAATCTTCATTTTGGACTGCTCCAGCAAATTCATTTTTAAAACTAGCTATTAAAATATAAACTGCCCAGTGAAATATTTTCATTGTCTCCTCACAGCCTCTTCCTGAATTTGTTCCAGCAGAGCTATTAGCAGTGATTGAAGGTGAGACAGACAAGACGAAATTCTCCAGAGAACAAGGCGAGAGACACCTTTCTGCCCTCAACCCATCAACTATAATGAATGATAGGCACAGTGCATGACAGGGACTGAAATAGGAGACTGTGACAAAGACAGGCTTCAGAGTGCTTCAGAATAATTCATTCAGTTGCATTTGGCAGCAGAAGATCATAATATTTTTTGTGTAGCTACACAGTCAATGCAAAAAAATAAAACACAGAATGGCATTTGCATGCTGCTTCCATTACAGCCAGAAAGAAAGGAATAGTGAGTTAATCAAACGTTTTGTTTATATTCTCCCTCCTGTTTCCTGCTGCCCATAAGGACATGGAGCAAGCAGTATGAGACAGACACAGGAGGCTGATGGGGAAGCAAGTCCTAATTCAGAGTGTCTTCATTACAGCTACTTCTCCTCTCTCCCTCACAAGATGGTCCATGCTAGAAAAACCCACACCTCTATTCATCATCTGTGTTTGGAGTCTGTAGTTGTCTCCCTGCTGAGTGTTGGAAACACAGCACTGCTCTCCAAGAGAGGAAGGGGAGCAGGGAGAAACCCAGAGAGAGATCCAGACCTGATTTGGAAATCAGACTTCAAGAAGATAAATTGCAACCCAGTCACCAGCCCACAGGCACCACCACACCACAGTGACTGTCTGTGCTTTAGCTGCTGCAATCAGTGCCCCCCGCACCCCAATGCCTCTGTGTCCCCACAGGATCACAGGCACAGCAGCTTGTCACAGCCAGGCAGAGCTCCATTGAGGCAGTGGGTAGCCCAGCCTGAATTCTAGAAAGCCGTGTCCCGTGCTTGGTAGAGGACTTCTGCAAGGTGCTGCCACAGGGGGTGGTGAGGGCAGACAGTGTTGGTGTGTTTGAAAGAAATGAGATCAAAAACAGACCCTGAGAGCAGGGGTACTCTTTAACATCCCTAACACAGCCACTCTGAACAGCCAGGACCCTGGGGAGACGGAAATACGAGAGACCAAACTCCCAGCTCAAGCCCTGGGCCACATGACTCCTGTCAAACCCAGCAGGACATTTCCTATGTTCTTCAAGGTCTTCTCCATCTCCAATGGATTTGAGCTAACAGGAATACATCAAAAACGCCAATTTCATGACACCCAGTGGAGAAGCGACACGAATTACTTGCAGTCTTAGTAACCAAAGCATTAATCTAGGATACAGAAAAATAAATACAATCATTTATTCAATTACATAAACAGATTCAAACTTTCATTCCCCACTCCTCACTCATCACTAACACAGAAATAATTTCAGAAGACAGACAATTTTACCACTTCTCCTTGGGAGAAACCAGCATGGAGAAAAGAAGCAAGCATTATGCTAAACAGAGCACTCACCCTCCTCTGAGGCTTGTTTAGGCACAACCTGATATTATAGTGAACAGTCTTTATAAAATAGGTACAAAAATTTTTTATGGCAGGGACTGGTACAGTCAATGGACTACGCAGGACTCATTAGTCCATTAGTCAATGGACTAATCTTTCCTTAAAGATGGAAGATGCAGTTTTGAATTCCCATCAGACAGGAGAGGGGACTGAAATTCTGCTTATCACATCACAGATGACTGCCCTGAACACTGGGCTTACTGCTAGGGAGGAGGAAACACGCTTCCTCTGGTGGCATTATACAACCATGATCCCCTGCTGTACTTAGAATGAAAATGAGCATGGCACTTACTTTCATGAGTTTTGTTCAAGGAGTCCCCAGTGGAGAAAGGCACTTTTCTGAGGCAGAGGACAGGCTGGCTCAGCAAGCTGCTTGCCAGGCTCCTCCGTGTGGGGTTATTCAGGATCCCCATCCTCTGCAGGGAGGTTGTCACTGTTCAAACTGAGGGCTGATGACCATTTCAGGAGCTCGGCACCCAGTGCTCTCCTAGGACATGCTTCCCAGTCCAAGCTCTGACCCCCTGACACTGATGGCTGACAATAAATTCTTCCTTCTGCACACAGACACACTGACTGGGACAATCTGCAACCCCCTCCCTTTGATCTAAGCAAACAGATAAATGATGATGAATCATAACAGGTAATTTATGAGGGTTTTTTAGCATGTTTGGTTCTGTCTAGGAATCCAAATTGTGCTTCCTACAGTTTGTTACCAAAAAGCACTAATGAATTTAAGTTAATAGAGCATAATCTCCTGAATATGAAAATACAGCAAGTATGACTTCACAATGTATGCACACAAAAAGATTTGTATATTCGCCAGGCAAAAAAATATTCCCAAACCATCAATAAATAAATATGCTTCAAAAAAGCTAATTCCAGTATATTAAATGTTTTTACTGAAAAATGAAAAAAAAAACCCCAGCATACCGGTGAAATCCCTTTGGCTTTCAATGTACCTACATGGGATGACACAGAGACCTTCTAACAAATGCATATTTATGAGTACATGCCACGGTTTACCTGCCCATTATAGTTACCAAATCTCACCACTATCTTTCATTGTAGAAACAGTATGATTGTCAGTAGGAGATGGAGCTGAAGTACACCTGTAAAAACAGAATAGCTCTCTTGTATTAATTGTTCCATGCAATTGGCCAAGGAAAACTTTTTAAATGGCATGACAAAAACGCTGCTGTTGATGGCCATTTAGTTTGGAAATGCTGTCAGAGGCATAATTTCTACTCTGACGGGGATACTGCGAGGGGTTTGACTCATGGTCTTGATATGGATGGGAAATTTCAGTATGCACTTTACCCACGCTGAAAGCAATGAATGAGAAAAGATCAGTGGTCACCAGATATTATGAGATGAGTATTTGGACTTTATAAGGCTACTTTGAACCACAAACTCCTTAGGTTCACTCATTAATAAGAGAAAGTATTCTTCAGATTTTTGATACTTTATGCAGGCTCAGAAAGGGAATTTGAAATCTTCATAGGGATCCAACTGCAGCAGCAGATCCCATATAAGTTCAGGGCTGACTGGGAGTTTGTCATTCTCACAGTCATGGTCCTCAAGCTCAGGCCCCTGGGATCTCCTTCGCCCATCATCAGCGTGGAAGACAGACGCAAAGAAAGCATTAAACACCTCTGTCTTGTCTATGTCCCTGCTTGTTAGGTGGTCATCCTCATTCTGCAATGGGCTGATGTTATTTCTGCACTACCTTTTGCTATTAATGCTTATATTTATATATGTGTGTGCGTATGTGTATGCTGTGCATAGATATTTAAACATATGAAATATAAAAACTGCACTTTATGAAGTTGGAATCCAATGCCTTTTAAACTGTTACCTTCAAATCAAATTACAGGTTTTCAGCAAATAAATAACCCTATTAATTTTATGTCATTCTGTTCTCAAACTTCTGTTCAGCATAGATTCCCTTTAACCAGGCACGACTGCTTTATTTGAAAAGGTCATTCTGTGCCTGCTTCTGAAACTCACTGGAACCCATGCATAAAGTCAAAACCAGAAGAGTCCCTCCCTTGGCTGGGACCAGTGGCACAGGGTGCCTGGGCTCACAGTGGCTCCTTATTTTTTGTGTCCGTATGGGGTCCAAAACATGAAAAGCAAAACTGTTACTGCGTCCACAGATGCTGATATCTGTGCATGAGGTATTGCACATCTCTGTCACCATTTTAGCATTCACAGGAATGCTTTCGGGAGAAGAAAAAATAGCCTTAATCAAGAAACCTAACAATGACAGTCTCTTCTATATATACGTCACCTTGTTTTTCAGAAAATACATTTACAGGTATCTACAACATATATGCAAGCTACTCATCTCCCCATAGAACGTTTCCTTTTATTTTTCAACACCTAGCATTTTAAAAGGTTTGGCCAGTCTAACAGCATTCTTACAGGCAGAAAAAAAAATAAAACTTTTTAGCATACAAAACTGAAATAAACATCTCATTTTGTGTATTGATTCCTCTCAGAACACTTTGAGGCCCACAGAGAGCTTGAATAAGAAATTCTGATTAATGTTTTTTCTCATTTCCCTCTCCAAAACTAAACAGCATAAATAAAATAAATAGCAAAGCAGTCTCTTTCTACTGCATGACACACAAGCAAAAATGGCATAAATCATCTTTAAGATTTCCACGGACAAAATTCGCTCAGAGCTGTTTGCCTATCAGTTTACAAATGAGAGTTTAATCTTTTACATGTCAAAGGTAACAAGTAGGACAAGGGAAGCGTTTATTAAAAGTTATTAATTTGCTTCAGATCTGGACGGAACCTGCTTCCTGGAAACCTGTCGAATGAATACCCAGCTGTTGATTTCAGGCCTAAATGGAGTGACCCTGAACAGAGCCTCATTGCCCCCTCCATTTACACTCAATGCATTTGCAGCTTGCTGTTGCAGCAAGGCAGAGCCAACATTCCCAGGCTTACCACATCCAGATGTCTTTTATTTATAAACTGAAATCTAACTGTGTCTAATACTTGATTTCAAGACTATTACACCATCTAATGCTTTTTTTTATTTCTAAATTACTGCTCTGTAGCCTCAACCTTAACTCTGGATGACATGATTTGTATATTGTGAGCTGTCAGAGGACTGAATTTTTATTGCAGATGCAATGACTGCAATGAATGTGTGACTCATTACCACATTTTTTATTGATGGGGCTGAGGGTTACACTGCAGGACATTAGCAGAGAAAGAAAGATGATTCGCAAATTAAACTGTGGAAAAACAGCATCTTGCAGGAGATGACAGCCAGAAATTAGGTGCCTCCTGGAGGGGTTGATTTTTACAAGCTTATTCTCATTGGTTTAGCATATTTCAAGTTTTGGTCTGATTTTATTTCTTAGTCACAATCAATTCTCTTTCTCTTTGCCTAGCCATGTTGTCATTGTTTGACACCGAAATAAAACCACTTAAATACAAAACACAGAGTAGTAGGCAATTCACTGTCTCTTCATGAAAGCCTTCTCACACACAGTCAGTCAATGAAAAAGTAAATCACTGCTCCTGAGTCTCTCTTCCCCAAACACCTAGATACCCTGATTTTCTCACCTATTTTGTTTTTCTTCCCCAGCTTCCTGAACCAAACCAACATCCAGGCACTACCTGTGGCCATATTCTCATAGAACATATACCACTTCCTTTCTGTGAAATTGCAATAAACAAACCCAGAGCCTGATGCAGACCAAGGGTTTGATGAAGACCATGCATTTCTCATGAAGTAACAAGATCTTTCTCAGTTCCTCAAAAAGCAATGTTCCCCTAAATTTCCATAGGCCATACAGCACTGAATGAACAGAGCCACGTAGACCTACTGTTTAAGATGGCAACCTACAATTATCTCAGGTGAAGTTTCACACAGACTCTCTAGGAGGAGAAAGGGCTGCAGGTAATTGTAAACAATTCCTGCCCACGCCCACGGACAAGGTGGTGCAGGAACAGCAGGATACTTAGGAGTCAATTAGAGAAGTGTGTGAGAGATAGAAAGTGAATTGGAGAGGATCAAGGATGGGACAGAATCACAGATCAATTAGGGTGGAAAAGATCATTGACTCCAACCTATGACTGAACACAACCATGTCAAAAAGACCATGGCACTCAGTGCCACATCCAGCCTTTCCTTTAACTGTTTACCTCCAGGGACAGTGACTCTCACACCACCCTGGGCAGCTCATTCCAATGTCTAATCAACCTTTCTGTGAAGAAATTCTTCCTAATGTGCAACTTAAACCCTCCCTCGCACAGCTTAAGTCCATGTCCTCTTGTCCTGTCACTGGTTGCATGGGAGAAGAGGCCAAACCCACCTGGCTACAGCCTCTTTCCAGGTTGTAGAGAGCAGTATTGTCTCCTCTGAGCCTCCTTTCCTCCAAGCTAAGCATCCCCCAGCTCCCTCAGCTGCTCCTCATAGGACTTGTGCTCCAGACCACTCACCAGCCTTGTTGCCCTTCTCTGGACATGCTCCAGCACCTAAATGTTCTTCCTGGACTGAGGGGTCCAGAACTGGACACAGGACTTGAGGAGAGGCATCACAAGTTCTGAGTACAGGGGGCAATCCCTGCCCTGGTCCTGCTGGCCACACTGTTTCTCATACAGACTGAGATGCCATTGGCCTTCTTGGCCACCTGGGCACACACAGAAGAGGAACTAGGGACTGCACTTGTAAACAATGTGTATACTGACCTGAGGAAGAAGAAAATGGAAGATATTGGAGAGTATTATAATGTTCTCTCCAGAAAAGAATGAGGCATGAGAATTATCCAGGACAGCCAGGAAGGCACCTTTATTAAAGACAAACTATAACATCAAATGCAGCAATCTTATCATGGGTTACAGCTGACACAGAAGAAATGATCTTACCAATCTGCTGGGAAGACATGATGTGATGTATCTCTGTAGACCTGTTTATTTTCATTTTGTTTTCTCCAGTTACTTCCCATTTTATTTAGGTTTTTGACATACTGAAAATCATAATCTGGATAAGTTAGTGTATCTTTCACTAACTGGTCATAGGCAGCCTCTTGAATAGAGTGAAAGAGATTATTTCAATAAAGACATCAAACAAAATATTTTTTCCTCCATTAATTTTTTCTATCATCCCAGCAAGTTATGCAGTCAAGGATTCCACTTGCTCTTTACCATGATAGTCATGTTCCTATCTATGCATCTGCACCTTCCTACCTGAGATTAAGAAATATTCACTAAATCATAATATGCATCAGCATCTGTGTACATGGTTTTAAAATACATATATATATATATATATAAATATATATTTATATGTATTTGTGGGCTGCAGGGATGAAGTAAGTAGCCCTTGACCCACAAGCTTTTTCTTGTATTTTCTTTCCTCTGCCCAGCTGAGGAGGGGAGTGATAGAGGGGCTTTGGTGGGCACCTGGCATCCAGCCAGGGTCAAAACACCACAGGAGAAAGCAATATTAAACTTGCGGTAAATTACTTGGGACTGAAACTTAAAAATAATTTAAATCTACTTAATGCTTCTGGCCATTTAAATTAGGCATTAAATAATAAATTTCAGTGTGCTGAGTATTCTGAGACCAAATAAGGATCCAGAGATCAAATAGGCAAAAAAAGCTCATGTAGAGCCCCAGGCAATTGTCAGGACTCTTTGGAGCCATCACAGATGCTAACTGCTCTGGAAAGACCAGACATAACTTGACCTTATCTAGGAAGTCTTCTTTCACTCACAGAAAATGATCCCACAGGTCCCATCTTGTAAGTACTTTAACCGGAATAAATTATCCTACTTAAAACCAATCACACTGTCCTCAGCTTCACTCAGTGTTCACAAAGCAATGAATACTGTGTCTTGCTGCCAGACACACAGCTCTTTAAAAGTGACAGTGTTGAATTTTGCCATTTCTTTATTGGTTGTTAATTATTTGATCTTGCTTTTCATTATTTTTGAAAAGTTCTGAATAGCTTAGCACAGTTGTCCTTTTGATTGATAGGTGGAGTCTAGATAAATTTATAAATACTTTTCCAAATATACTAGTGTCCAGGAAAGTTCATAAACCACCTCAAGTAAATAATAAATATACCAAATGTCTCATGAGTTTCTAGTGATCCAAAGGCTATATTTCAAAGGTGGAATGAGCAAGTTTTAGGCAGAGGTACTTTAAAAAAAAAAAAAAAAAAAAAAAAAGGAAGAAGGAGAAGAAAGCAACATTATTTAACATGAATTATTTTGGCTATGCCTGAATGAGCACACAGGGCTAACCACCCAAGACTATCCGTAGTTTGAAGCATATGCCGATATCACCACTCAACCTGTTCAATGCAGTGCTACAATTGGCTTAGTTTAACAAAAAAAAAAAAAAGTTTGCAGGGTACCTTTAGCAGCCATGGCCTAGTAACCAGCTCATCAAAGTAGTGGCACAATATATTCTGTCTTCCAGGACAATGAGATACTATCCATGACTTCTGTGAAATTGAAAACAAAAGTGAAAAATGCGGCTCTGAAGAATATCTAAGGTACTTCCCTTGAAACAACTATTCTAATAAAGACTGTCTTGTTATCAGTTGAGGGTATGTATGTGGCAGATTAAATATACATTTCAGGAGCACACTGGGAGCCCACTGGAACCCAACCAGCCTATAAATGACATACAACCTTCTATTTTTTTCTAACGCTGCCTATGTACCTCTCTTTGAAAGCTTTTTAAAGAACTATTATTTTAGCCTACAAAGGGTTTTTACTGCTGTTAGCTTCCACAAACACTGCACAAAGAAAGAATAAACCCATTATACTCTTTTTTTTCTGCTTTTATCCTTTGATGAGGTTGAGGAGAGAAAAAAGAGAAAGAAAAATCTCCCACAGGCAGAAAGTATTCTTAATAACCGTGCTCATGTGCCTCTAACAGGAACAATTCACTCTCATTTTTTAATGATAGTTACTTCTTATGTGCCCATTTATACTCACAACTTTATAATAGATTTCAGCGCTTACCACAATGAAACCTTGATTCCTTACCTCAGTACAAAATTCATGTGTGCAAAAATTTAAAGTATTCCACAGTTTCCCTTGCTGAGTGGCATCACATTGAGCCATGTTTTATTCATCAACCACAATCCTGCCTTGTAAAAAAAATTCTTCCCAGCTGTTTAAAACAGCAAAAAGACCCTTTCTGTCAATCACTTGCTCAATAAATTGTAGCTCACAGGAAAGACCTTGGCTTGGATAAGTGCACCTTCATGGAAGTCAACGTAGATGTTGTAACAGAAATCTGCTGCAAACCTGTGTTCAGAAACAGGATGACAATGGCAATGCTTTCTGCCACAGCATTACAGCAGCTTACAGAAATCTTTTCCGTAAAATATGCTCTGATTTTGGTTTACGTTCTCCACACCCACATTCATCTTGTACCCTACAGTCTCACATGACCATGTACATTTGGGTTTCCTCTTCTTATCAACGAGTCCAAAGGCTTCTGTGGAAAAGGCATCGTTGCAAAATGACTCCTTTTTGGCACCATCACTACAAGTTACTTCGTTAAGTGTACTGTGGTGGACCAAACAAAAAAAGATGGACTTTGTACAATTTTGCAATAAAACACCAAGAAATGCAGCAGCGAGAGGAAACAGTTCACCTCTACTAGGCTGAATAGTCAAGCATGCATCTCTGATCTGAAGATGCAGCTAAACACCTAAGAAAGCTGTTTTAAGCAGTCACAGCTCCATCTGGCTTGGGTCTCAAGGCTCACTAATGGCATATTGGTATTTTGATTACTGCTATCCTACATGTGCAATAAATCCATACTTTGCAATTACCCCTGACATACTTACTCAGTTTTATAGGCAAAGACTAAAGAAGGCAGACACAAGATTTGCTTCCAATGCTCTGCACAACAAATAACTGCATCAGAGGGTAAGAAGACAGGGAAGGCAGGAAGACTTATTCTGATCCTTTGCTGTTTCTCTGTGTGTGGGCTGTGTGCATGTCACAATCTAGAAACTATGGTTAGAAACTATAAGAAGAATGGACATATAAGGATGAAAAATGATTCTATGCAAATTTCAATGCTTACCACTCTGGATGTATCTAGGACAAAAATTAATTTTGCCTAATTACTACCTGCAGAGCCATGGCAGTCACTCTTAGATAAGTTAATAGCAGCCACAGATGGACAATCAAGAATAAAATTTGGCCAGCAATCAGAATGAGAACCTGTGGAGAAGTTAAGTTTACCACATCACAGGCAATTCACTGGGGTTAAAAACAACAACCTTCATCAATAATTCAGCCACCAGGCAGATTCAGTTCTGCATCAGAAACCTCCTGCAGGACAAATTAAACTCATACTCTTTATTCTGGCATTTGACAATGCTTTATTAGAGATGGCAATAGGAAAGTGTTTCCCCTCTCTCATCTCACACTCATGAATATGTCTTTCATAAGGAATAAACTGGAACAGCCACCAGCTGGCTGTAAATTACTGGTCATTAGTGATGACTAGGACTGACTTTGAAACCACAAAGTTCCTAAGCTCCTTCAGTTCCAACATCATTTTGCAAAAATCCCTGCAGCATAATCAAGAAGCTGAGATTACCTAGCTCTCTTGGCTGTAATGTTTAGGGGGGGTTGTTTTTCATGGCATCATGAATAGCCTGCCTCAGCAGGCAGAAGCCATGAAGTGTTTTGGTCTGCTGAGGAAAACCAAACTCCCTTATCAGCCCTTTTCAGAGTATCTCAGCTAAGTATTGGTAAATTGCTCAAAGAAACAATAGTCATATAGCCACCAGCTGCTGGTGGATCATCTTGCGTGGGGATATACAGACACTGCATCCCCATGGAGACTGTATGAGCCTGGTGACCTTGGTTTTGGAGCACCTGCACAGAGTTGGCATAGTTTTGGATATATTAAGGAGAACAGAATAGAAGTGCCAAGGTAGCTCCACTGCAGCAAGAGCTCATTCATGTTCCAGTACTTGCATTTCACCTTTTTTTCTTACCTCTTATGCAGGCAGTTACGTCTTCTGGCCTTTTGTGCGACAAACCAAGAGCTGGGGTTTTGTAAGTGATTCCAGTAAACAGAAGACAGTGAAACAGTTAACCATCACTGATATAACTTTTTGTTTAGAAAAGCTCTCAAACAAAAAGTCTATGTTTCTGGTTCGTTTTTCCTCCCTTACATAAGTAACACATATATTACACCCTAAATACCCTTCCCTTATAATTAATACTGCTACTTGCATCCTGCCCTTCTTTTAACTTTCCCATTTCAAGGTTCAAAGCAGAAGACACAAAATGTTTCCAGTCTGCTGGCTGCAAAAACCAGGAAAACTAATTCAACTTCTTCCTTCTGAGATCCACCTGCCAGCAGTGTATGATTCAAGGACCTTATCCTTGCAGAGGGGCAAAGTCTGTGGAAAGACTTCCACTGAACCTGATTAGAGCCCTTCTTGGGCCACTGAAAATTATTCGTGAAACACTTGAGCAGTGAATAATGCGCAACAGTCAAGCTGCACAGCAGCAGCTTAAGAGGCCAGTCCATCCTCAAACAGCTTCTCTGATTATTAATTCCCAGATTAGGCAACTCACTGATTGAGCCTCAGGACAGGGTCTCTCTCTCCCTCTCCAACCCTGAACTTCAAGATTCTGTTGCCAGGGTAACATCTGAAGACGTTTTTGGTTCAAATCCCAACATTTACCTGTTAGAGTTTATCTCTCCCTTCACTCCTCCTTCAGTAGAATTGTCTCAGCAAATTCCCCTGCTAAGTATTTACCAAACACCCAGGTGAAAGGGACATGGCCATGGGTGAGAGTACTATTTTTCTTAAAGCAGAAGAGAACTGTGTAAAATGAGTTCAGCCAGCCACAAAGCTTCAGCCTGCTCATCTCATGTGTGGTGCTTTGTACACTCAAACCCCATCATTTCTGCCCTTAGAGCTGGTCTTAATCATGTTGGGTTATTTTCTGCTTTTCTGGGTCCAGGACAGTTTGGATACACACTGAATATTAACACAGATATGGTCATTACATGCATGAAAAACTAAGCTACAAAAAGTATACAAGTTATAAAAAGGCATTTGAGCCCTGAACGAAAAGGGCCAAGGTCGCCAAGATCCTGTTGAACAGATGTGATGTTCTACTTCATGCAAAACTTGGTGATTGCATCAGGGAACTCTGGGTTATTTTGTAATTTTGTTCATTCACAGTGATGTACAACATCAAACTTCCATGAAAGTCAGGTGGACGGAACACTGAAGGTTTTTTCCCACTCTTTCAATCCAGCCTCAATACTCTTGTCATGACCACACACAGATGCTATACAATACTCACTGTGATTTTTTCCTTTATCATTTAGTGTTATTCTCTCATCCACATACTCTGTATTACCAAAATAATGGATGGAACCAGCTCATCATCACTTACATTACACAAACATATCACTTACATTTCCAAGCTGCCTTGACTGCCTCTGCTTGAGGCTGAAATGTATGGCCAACATCTTCATAAACCTATCTTAAATGAAAGATCTACTCATTTCAACAAAATTTAATCCAACCCATAATGAGACAACCTAATATGTCAAGCAATTAACATATTTTAAATGGCCAAACTGCACCTGAAACCTGATTATTCCAAAGAAAACTGGTTTCCGACTTTAACTAAATAATTCACACCTGTTAACATAACTATAATTGCAGCCTAGTAACTCTGAAAATGCTTGTTCCGGAATTAATATCTGAGGCTTATTGTCAAGCCCAGAGGCAAACACATTTATTACGTTTTGCAATTGGCAAACATAGACACAAGAATTACAATCGTCTTTGAAGAAAAACCCTTTTGAGCTTCACCTGTTTGTCTGGGAGGTAAAATTTCTAAAAGGGAAGGAAGAAGAATGACAAAAGAAAGACATCTGTGTTGGGCATGTTCCAGAACCACAGTGAAGGAGTAGTTAAAAATGTATCCTGCTGTTCAATTAAGGAGCAGAAGAAAAGAAAGTGCCCATAGGTTTTAAAATGTCATGACATTCTTGCACAGAAAAAAAAAGTAAGAACAGGGTGCCCAGAAAGATCTCTGTTTTCACGTTCAGGCAAAATTGCAGCAGATCTTACAAATTTAGACAACTAAATATATTATTAAATTAATGATCAAAGTTTCCACCAAAGGCTGAAAACGACTGGAAGGTGGGTTTTGCCTCATCCCTTTATGATGCACAAATTTCAACTCTGTATTAAATACATTTCAAAAAGAGCATTACACTGTGAGCCTGGTCAACAGAGGCTGTGTCTTGATTGGTAGAGTACTCTATTCCCCAGTGGCAGTGGCTGCCTTTTTACATTTCATTTCTAAGCCGTCCTTTATTGCAGCATATATCTATGAAAGCACTCAGTCGTGCAAACAATAACAAAACACAAAGGGTGTTTGTATTTTAAGCCATATATCATAAATACAGAAAAGATGACCTCAAACTACTTACCACAGCAGGAAATGGTGATGGACAATACTCATGTTTACTTGTCTCAAATTTTGTTTTTAGGGAATTGTTTGCCTGGGGTAAGAGATGAGGGAGAATTCAGTGTTTCCTGGTCTCTGGCTGGTCTTATTTTGGTTTTTCAAAGAGTGGCACACAGCACAGTAAGCCAGCTGTTGTATGCACTTGGAAAACACCAGCTCAAATTCCCAATGAAAGTTTTAAAAATAGAAATATTGCAGGAATAAAGACTGCTCAGTGAAGGCTATTTTTCATGAGCCTTTAGGAAAACCTAAGAAAAAACTGCCTAAGTTATTATAATTTTCCCCTGCTAAAGCCCATGCTTTACACAATTCCAGTTATGCAGTCACCCTGAGCACAGCTGGAGAAGGCAACGCTCCCCCAGCCCCAAGTCTGGCCAGCACCATCAAGACAGAGCACAACTCACAAACAGCTGAGCAGGGCTGTGTCAAAGAAACGATGGACATGGTTGCCAGGTTTCTCCTGTTAGGGATATAATCCCCAGAACCTCACAAACAGGAGACGAGTCCATCCAAGAGTGTCTTGCTTTTGGGTATCTATGAAAGAGATGTTTCACTCCATTTTGTTTTTCCTAGCACTCAAACTTGTCAGGAGAAAAAAAATGCTGTTTCCTTCAAGAGCCTGCTGACTTGCACAGAGCATTGCCAGCAAGTTGACACTGAGGTTTACTGACAGAAGATGACAAAAAGGGGGAAAACATGGGGAAACCAGGATTTCTGAGTCTTCCATTCAAGAACAGAAACAAAACCAGACAGTGCCAAGAAGAAAGGAAAAAAATACAGTGAAGGCTGGGACCTGCAGAAGGAAAGAGGGCTGGATCTTACACAGGGCTAAAACTAGGAACTATGAAAACCTGCATGCTGAGCAGGGAGCTGCCTGAATTGCGCAACAGGGGTTTGACAGAGAAAGGTAGAGCTGATCTCTACTCCACTGCCAGCAGCCTTGTTTCTCCTGAAAGGATGTATCAGCCTACAAGTGAAGGGGCTGCCCTCACCTCCAAAAAAATTCTCCTTCCACTTGCTTGGATCCTGGGAAGATTTCTTCCTGCCTTTCTAAACATGCAATGGAAATTTCAACAAGGCTGTACAGTTGTGATCCTCCCAGTCAACTTGTTCCACTTCACATAATTTGTCTTAACAGATGTTGGCCCAAGTGCTGGAGAGAAGAATCTGCGCAATAGGCCAGTGATTACACCAGTTACTCAGCTCCTGTTTTTAGTCAACAGGGGTCCACCTCAACAATGACTACCTCAAGAAAAACCCACTTTAAAACAGCACTTGTTTCCCAGCTGAGGAGGGCTGGGTCCAAAAGAAAGGAACAAAGACAAGAACTCCTCATGCTGTTCTCAGACTGGAGAGTGATCTATCCCATAGAGAGGGTTCATCCCAGATGACTGTGGCAACTCGCAGAAAAATTGCAGGTCCTTCCAGCACAAGGATCCAGAACACTTGTGGGTTGCTATACCCAGGGGAACAAGAGGGAGACTATTTTCACAGTTCTCATCTGCTTGATAACAAGAATTAAAAGATAAAGCTGAAAAAAGTCAGGTCCCTCAAATTACAGCATCAAGGAAGGAAGCTGTGTACTCCCTTCAGTAGTTCATATCAAAGCTGTTCCTCGTGCTCATGTTTACTTCCCCTGTAGCTCAGAGGTACTGAGGGCACTCCCAGTTCCCCTCCCAGAAATCAGAGTAATAGCCAAAGCCAGCAGTCAAAAGTGCTCCCAGATCCAAAAAATATCCCTGTTTATTTACCCAAAAAGAGTGATGTAAGCGCCAGACTTGAGAAGAGACTTATTCACCAATAAAAACAGGAAATAAAAACAGAAAAGAAACTCTGTCCACCCTAAATGGGATCACCAATTCCAGTCTAAAACCAAAGCCCTCTCATTCAAGTAAGCCTGAGCTTCTAAATAAGGACATTGGACTTTTTTTAGGCACTAAGGTGTAGTTGCACTGTTTTAGAAATCTTTCTCTTCTTTCTCAGAGAGAATAGAAATAAGCTGCATTCTTGTACTTTCTTAATCTCTGTGTTTGGTATTAGGTGTTGTATAGCTGTGACCAATGGTTTTAGGAGGTGGATTCCCTGCTGACCAATAGTTGCCAGATTATTAATGGATATTTAAAGAAGTTTTTGTAAATAAAGTTTCTCCCTTCGCCATCTTGGGTTCATCTGCCTGCTTCCTCTGCCAGCTTCTGCAAATCTCAGGAAATCTCTAACCACACTAAGGTATCTGAAATTTAAATTTTCCAGTCCCTGAGGGCCTTTGTAGAGGGAGCTTTTAGGTCCCTGCTGCTCTTCGTGGAAGTAAATCAGCAGCACACACACATATGAGGGTGAGCTCGCCCCTCAGCAGAGACACAATCTCTCCAAAGCCACTCACACGGTATCAGCAAGGGACATTCCTTATCGCTGACACCGGCAGCAGATCTTTCTGTAAGCTGACAGAATGAAGGCTGAATTTGCTGAAAACCGAAACAGGCAGAGGCAAGAGTGATCGTGAAGTGAACCGGCAGGAAAAGTTATCTTAAAATGAAGCAACAGGTACGAACAGCAGCCGGCA
Source organism: Acanthiza pusilla (assembly GCA_036630365.1). Classification (NCBI taxonomy): domain Eukaryota; kingdom Metazoa; phylum Chordata; class Aves; order Passeriformes; family Acanthizidae; genus Acanthiza; species Acanthiza pusilla. The sequence goes on from JAXCHO010000098.1 coordinate 8,303,340, forward strand.
AACCACGATTACAGCAGTGGCTGCAATTCTTTTTTCTCCCTAGCACCAAGCTCTTGATTGCTTTAACAAATGATAGCAAAAATCTCTCAGGAAAATGCAAACGCGTCCTCCCCCGGGGTGGCGGTGGCTGGGGACGGCTCCGTGCCGCTCCGGGCGCAGGAGCATCCTGCTGAAATCCCTCGTTCCTGCTCAAATTATTCAGAGCACTGCCATCTACCGGAGCCAGCTGCCGAAAGCCTCACCCTTGTTTTTCTTGGGTTTTGCTCCTGTTTTTAATTAACTTCGCTGTTTTGATAGACGAGGCAACGGCTGATGAATGATAAGGATTTTAGGAGTACCCTTTGCATTTCATTAAAATGCCTCACAAAATGTTTTCTAAAGGTTGAACTTCTCTGTGTGGTGCTCAGTTTCTTTGGATGTTTTGAATCATGAGGGAGACCAGGGACTTTTTTTTTTTTTTTTAATTGATACTTTCCAGCACAATAAAAGCTCAATCAGTAAAGCACTTAAGCAAATCCTCACCTTTAAGCATCTAAGTGATTTCTCCAATGGTGGTGGAAATAATTGCATATCCTCAAAGTCCTGTAGAGCAAGGAGTGAGATCAGGGTGAAAAATTTAAAAAAACATACTTCTAAAAGTACCTGACTCTTTTCTACTAAAGAAGAAGTATCCGTCTGTTATTTACCAAGGAATCAGCCCGACATATTCTGGATTCAGAATCATGCATGGGGGAAAAAAGCAATGAGAAGAGTATGTGAAGTAAAAGTTTAATTCTGATATAAAGAAAATATATGTATTGCAAAATCAGTCCACTGCTTGAACTAGAACAAATAGACAATGGAGCATTTAAACTCATTAACAGGTTAATATTGACAAATCCAAAAATTCTTTTCTTATGTTTTAAAATTATTTACAGACTTTGCAGAACTGATGCTGATAACCTCAGATTCTTTCTGGATTTTTTAATACTCTAAAAATCTTTCTCAACTTGTGTGTTTAAGAGCATCAGGAACAATAATAATGCTAATTTTACAACCAGTATACCAGCTCTAGTTTTACACTTGAGAAACTCAGACACAGAGAGTGCCTAAAACTAGAATTTAAGCTGTGCTAATCAATCTTGGGTGACCAGCCTGAGTTATCAATGGAGCCTGTTGCAGGTGTAAAAGGTATTTACCTTATCCCTTTATGGACTGTACAAAGAAGCTGATGAGGAAATAATTTTCAAAAGAAAAATAAAGGATCTCTAGTGAAAGTATCCTGCTTAGATTTTTTAAAGAAATAAATTCTTAGAACAACTTGTAATTAAATTGTAGACTTCAGTGCTACATTTTATTATGTATATCAAAAGTATAGAAATATGCTCCAAAAGTATTTTCTAAATTTCTGGATGATAACTACATCAAAGAGTTACAGTGCCACATTCTTGTTTTTCAAAACTGCCGTTTTGTAGCCTTATGTATATTTAAAGCACTTTTTCAGTCAGCTCCTGATCAGCTGTGAGTGTGCTCAGCACCACCACAAGTCTGTCCCTAGGTCTTTCCCACTGCTCTGCAGGCAATGTGACACACCCCATTAGCGCCCAGCTGTGATCATTTTGCCTTGCGGCTTACTGCCACATCCACAGAAAGGTTTTGAGCACCCATGTGTAGTGTGACAGCCTCTGTTGGCAGCCAGGGAAACTCTGAAGAGCCAGGAAGCTCCTTCAGAGCAGTGGAAGTTGCTTAAATCCCTGGTATGCAATCTTAGCCAGCACATCTGCCTAAACCCCACTAGGATGGGATTTCCTCAAGTGCTGGTGATCCCTCAAACATCTAATCCAACAGAGAGCATCAGAGCACTCTTCTAGGAGAAGCTTCATGCTTCAAAGTGGAACCATTGCTTTGGAAGAAAAATTCTGAAATTAGGCTTGTTGGTTTAGGACCTGATGAGTCGCTACAGCTGGTACAGGAAGCTGTACAAAATTAGAGAAATAAGGAGCAATTAATATCTGCCGTGGCTGCAAGCAGGCCCACAAACACTTATTTCCAGCCACACAAGAGTCAACCAGCAGTGCTTGTTGTCTGTATCCAGCAGGGCCTGGTGCAGCATTGCAGTTTTTGGGATTGGAAGTCTTCATCTCATTATCAAGTTCTTACATCAATTCTCCCAGAATCCTATGTCACGATTCAAGAGCTTTTTAAAGGCAAAAGCAGGCGGTTGCAAACAAAAAAGGCTGAATTTCATGATGAAATAATGAGGCATTGAAAGTAGCTCCATGGTTATGAAGGCATCTACACTGATCTAAGAGCAGAGGAGGAGTGCAAGCAAGAGAAGACTCTAGCAGAAAAGCAGACAGAGACAGATAAGCTCTGGAGACCAGCCATTCTTTCTTAATGGTGAAAAAAACATCTCAATTCAATCTTGGAGGATGTGATTGCTTGCCACCACTGTTCAGTGACAATAAGAGAGCTGGATGAGTGACCATTTGACAAGGGAGGCAATAGGAAATTATGTTTTACAGTGAGAAAAGTGAACATGCAGTGAGGAGTAGTCCACTAACTGGAAATCTTCTCAACACTCACAGAGCACTGCTCACAGGACCTTTTGCTGCTTGTTCCCCAAGCAAACTGCACAGATTTGAATAATTTGGCTGCTGAAGCACAGTGGTTTTTTACCAAGAAGGGAAAACCAAGTCCATTTGATGATACCAAGAAATAAGCTGAATTTAGAGGGAAAAAATGTGCTTATCATTCCTTTTATTTTGTATTTTACATACAAAGTGCATGATATTGTACTTTATCTCATTCTGAACTACAGAACACAGAAGTGACAGGAATATCTTTGTCTGGAATGTAAGCATGATGGGAGTCCTCAAGCATCCTTCAGTCATACACCTCATACACATACATGTACACAGTCATATAAATGACTATATACATCCATGTATATGCCTATATTTTGAGCCAAATAAATACATATGATAGTATCTCTTAGCATTTATGGATTGCCTCTGAAGCAAAAGGACAAGATTTTAATTTATTTGTAGGATTCATTTTTTGCAATATGCAACACAGACGCAGCTGAGTTTTTAACATGAGAAAATCACACTACTGTACAGTTACACTTTCCACGCTGAATGTAATCACATGTAATTTTTATGCCTGCCACAAATCGATCGGATTATTATTGGGAGACATCTATAGGTGGGAATCGAATGTGTTGTTATGTCTTTAAAATGTGCGAGCCCGTCACTGACGTCCTGACGTTTGGTGCAGAACACAGTGCCTGGTTAGTTCCCTACTAGCTCTACATTGCTCCACTCCCAAGGCAGAGAACTCTGATGCTAAGGTTCATTTTTAGACCCCTGGGCTCAAGAGAATCCTGAACAATCCACAGTCCCATGCTGAGGGACAGTCAACTGAATGGATCTTAGGGAGCACTCCCCAGTGCAGCCTTGCTCATCCAGCCCTGGTATGGAGGCAGAATGGATGATGGGATCCAGGGCATGTGGAGGTTGCCGGGGTATTGCAGACCTGGCTTCCTCCACGAGGGTAACTCAGTCTCTGAGTGCAGGCTTGTCTTTGCTGGGCCAGGAACCATTCTCTGGTTCTCTTACTTACTCCTCTAGTCCCTCTGCACTGGATTTTAAATAGGCCTACAATAGAAATACAACACAAATGTAGCAAGAAAATCTGCTTATGGATTTAGCACCACTTATCCAACTGTGATACATCACAGAATCCTAGTCCTTTCAGCAGCCCACAACTGGGTTAGCTTCTTGCAGACCCCAGGGATAGGAAAAGGTAGCTTGTGGATGCTCAGGTCATTGTAGATTATATCAGCTGAGATGGGGTCCTTGGATTTAATTTAGACAGAATGCTTCTTTCTGCAACAGTCCTCATGAGAGTGCTCCAACCCACTTCTGACACATGGGAGATCTAGAGACACACTGGGAATGTTCATAAGGTAGTGGTGTTGGCTTTTATGTGCTGGAAAAGCAAACAAATAGTAAATAGTACACCATCCTACTGTATAACATCAAAGTCCAAGTATTCATCCCTATAAAAATGCTGGCAGAAGCCTTTCCAACACCAGTTGCTTAAATAGAGGTGATTACCTGGCTTCAAATTTTGAGTGAGCATTAACATTTAAAAAATTTCATTTATGACCAGCTTCTGCACCTGTATCATGAAATGCTCACACTTCTGACAAGTGGAAGACGGCTCCTCGTATGAGTGTTTCCTGGCCTTACTTTCTGAGTTAGATTTGTTAAATGTTGGCTGCCAGCTGACAAGTGAAACGACTCATCAGTTCCTGGATTGGTTGTTCTGGGACAGCAGCTTCAGGTGCTAAGTCTTGAAACTGGTTCCTTGCAATTTTAGAAGATAATGGAGGGGGGTTAATATATTTTATGTCTATAACTATCACACATAATTGTATTTCCTACATGCATTGGGATGTATCCACTGTCTTTGCACACAAGGATTGCTGAGTTACGTACACATAGTCCTTCATGCAAGTCAGATGCTAATTTAGCATATTTACATGTTTGCCCATGGCTGACAGTAATGACCCACAGGAGATTTCTCTCCCCCTGGAGAGGGAACTAGGGGTCAGATTGGGGTGTCCAAGGAGATCAGACCCCTATTGCTTAAACAGTTAAATTCATATAACCCTTGTGCTATTTTGGCCCTACATTAGCCCATCCCTACACCCCAGGAATAGCTCGGTGTTGTACAGCCCCCCACAGCTTCAGCACCAACCACAAAGCTCCCTGAAGCCAGCAGCAGCTGCCACCTTTACACAGCTTTGTGACCCTCAGTGAATCACAGGAAAATCCTGAAAATCAGTCTCAAAATTTTCCAGTTTCTTACAACGTTTACAGCAGAGACAGAACCAGGAGAACACAAGCAAAAGAAGTCCTTCAAGTGGTGACAAACAAGCTAAAGAAATAGCTGCACTTTTCTAGAGGTATGTATTTGTGGTTTACAAAAATCAATACTTTTTAATAGAAAGGTATGATTATTGGTCATATTCAGCAGGCTACTTACAATAAAAGTTTTATAAAGACTCAACGGCTATGCAAGAAAGAAAAAAAAATACCTCTTTGAAAAAAAATTAGTTTTACTCTCAAATTTTGATCTCCCAAACAACAAAGCACTTACAGATATGTTTGGCTTCAATCATATGCTGAAGTTCCCATAATCAGTGAAATAAAACATAATGGGACTTCAGAGTGTTTTGAATCAGCCATAAACTTAATTTCCCTGTTGAATTCTGTTTCAGTTATATTTCATCACAGAATATGAAGTTCATGGGCAGAGAGTTTTTAACTCCTCTGGGTATTTCAAAATAAATTTCTTGAATCTATAATTTGTAAAATACAGGCTTTCCCAATTCCCTAAACTGAATAATCTGTAAAAGTCACAAACCTTCTGGTATGATAAAATCACAATGTTGGCAAAATCCAGGTCCAGTTTATGGCGAACAATATTACCAGTATTGTTTAGGTTACACTTTTTTAATAGTTTAGTTGAGTTAAAAGATCCTTTTTTCCCTCAATTAACTTAGAAAATCTGTGTAGCTGACAGTATGGAAAGGATGTAAAAGACATAAAACCTGGAAATTGCACAGACACATGCACAGAGCAAGCAGATTATTTCACTATTTTAATTTGTCGAATTTTAAATTTGGCATATATGTCAGTATTTATCTTGTAACTACTAGATAGTGTTACAGCAGAAAAAATAAAATTAATGATTAGCCTGAAGAAAATCCCTTCAAATAGTGGCCGTTCAGCCACTAAAACCCAGGATCAACCATGGCTCCTTGGTTGAACACCATGCCATAATTCAAAACCTTTTAGAGGCTTTCTTACATGTGAAAATGCCACGCCTGAAGAAACGTTGTTGTCAGGTAGTTCACAGAGCAGTTAAATGTTTAGAATGTGGGGAAGTGGGCGGGAACTCCAATCTCAGAGCTCCAGTATCACATGATAAAAATGATTGATATTCCACAAGCTGAACTCTGAACATCATGTGCAAAGATAGCCTCAAGAATTCAAAGCTTAGACAAGAGTCTTTGCATGTTGATTGATGGCCCTGTGTCACTCTGGTTTATGGGTTATGACCATTGGAGACTTCCAAATGAACCAAGCCAAACATAACAGCATCCTTGCTCAGTGAAGCAAGGATGCAGGACCCAGAAACCAAACTGTTCTGTCAAAAAAGAAAATACTTAGCTCAAAAGATCTGTCAGACTTTCAACACTTTTGACAGCTCCCATATTCAATGCATACAAAAAAGACTAAGATGAATGCAGTCAAAGCATCGAAAATATTTCTTTGACATTAAAAATCCCTAATCTGGTATAATATCCTTAAATAATTCACACATCTCTTTTATGTAGGTCTCCCTGTCTTAGTTGTTCTTTAGAAGAAACATCTTCATTAAAGTAAACAAAAATAAACTATTCTTATATTGGGTAGCATTGGAAACTGTCCTTACACACAGTACAAAATTATGATAATACTTTAATGACACTGATAAACAGCATATTTTAACTGAAAAATAGCTGTCTTTTAAGCACACAAATATCAAGTGTGTTCATCCTGTATTAGGACTGTCATTTCTTGTGACAGCAGGATTTTTTCTCAGCATATAAAATGAAATGCATATTAATAGTCATAATTACCCGATCCTTCAAATTCATCCATAGTTGTTGTTATAAGGACATCACTTTGTAAGATATTTGCTGTTAATTTGCAATCTTCTGTTCTTTAATTTCATTAGGAATCCTCATGTCTGACATCATTCTTGTTGAAAAATGAAAAATCACATAAACTGGATTATCAATATGTTGCTGAACTTTTTTACCATTTGGAAACCTGAAAACAGCATAGAGTTTATGAGCTCTCACCAAATTCAACAGAAGAATTTTAGATCAGACATAAGCAATCTAATGAAAGACACCTATCCAAATTTATAAAAGAATAAGAGGACATAGTTTCTTGATTTTGTACTGAAGGTACGCATACAAGATTTGAACAGAGATTTAATCATCACTAGTGACTGTCCAGGAGGTATTTTTCAAGACAACTAGAAGAATGAGGAATTAACAAAAGGCAAGAAATTTCTAATAACTCAGAAAACCATCCTGTCAGACCTTTGTCATTCATACAGTTTAGATCAAAGCACAAATACCTGACTGGTGGTTTTTTTATTCCTATAGCATTGTCTCTTCATATCTGTTTTGACTTTAAACTCTACTTTTCTTGTGGGGAAAAACTGACAGGCAGATGCTGTCTTTCTGCCTTGCAGATGACATGTGCAATCGTGTACCTCAGCATCCCAAGGAACAAGGCTGGACCTACAGGAACAGAAAGTGTGACACAAGGTACACAGAGAGACAGAACCTCCTGTGCCTCCTTTACAATCTCTGGACAAGAGGATTGTTCTCTATGAGATATGCCAGTTAAGCAGAGAGGAAAAAGTATCCATTTAGTGCAGAACTTTCAGATGCCTGTTAGACCTTTTAAAGTCTTACACATTACAATGGTTTTTAGTTCTCCAACAAGGTAGTATTCCAAACTACCTCTTCTCTCATTAAATTCATAGATACATTACATTTTTATAGAAGTGGGACTTTAGCACATACTTTAGAAATTATGCTATTTGTACAGGGGGGGTTTTTTAAAGACCTTCTGTTCAGCATTTTGTTGGACAATAGAGGTTTAGACTAAAGAATTTTCTTTATTTCTAGATATGCATTTGCTCATGTACAGATTACTATTCCTCATTTATTAACTTCTTGGTGTGATTACTTAATATGTGCAGTTCCAAAAGCATGTTATTGATGGCCATAGTTGATTCTGGATCTAGCTTGCCTAACTACAGGAACTCAAAGTGGTGCCTGCATTAGAATTCTAGCTGCTTTAGCTGGCCTACTTGTCAATGAAGAGAGATAGACACTCACCAAGGCAATTCAGCTGCATCTGAGTGATGATACACTGCATGTGGAGTTTTACACACATGCAGTGAAACCTTACACCTGACAAAACAACCAGTTGCTACTAAGATAGGCAGAAAGTCCTGTCCAACACATCTCAATCAGTTAGTCCAAACCTTACCTGTGTAGTACTCCATCACAACAGCCCACGATAGGTGTCTCACATCTGCAGCACCCTGATGTGAAAAGACAGTTTGTCAGACTCGACCAATACAAACCAGCTGCTCATAAAAGGCTTTTCTAATCATCTTTCACTATATGAGACTTACACTAGAACAGAAGAAATGCACCCAAAGGCTGTGCAAATGCACCATGCAACACCTTAGTATTTGTTTTTTGTTGCCATTGTATCTTGAGGGAAAGGTAACAGACATTTTAAGCCCAAAAGTTACATCTTAATAGCAAGAGAGTTTTTTCCCCCTTAAACCTGCCACAAGGAATAGCATAGTCCGTAGCCTACAGTGTAATGCTGAAACAGGGGTCATTTGTTTCAGAACAGTGTTAATTCTTCAGAAAATGTGAACACTGCTATTTGTTTCTATGCCAGTGGCCTGAAGGAAACAGGTTAACTGATTTGTTGACCTTCGGGAAGAAAAATACATGGCAACCTCAACAGACTTTACAAATCCTAGATCCAGTCCTCTCCTCCTAGTTATATACCAGTGTAATTCTGTTGGTATGAATGGCATAGCCGCCAAAAGAATGCCCAAATGAGAGGTGAAACACATCCACTAAACTCTGAGCAGATTTTTATCTATAAGAAGAAAAAATCTTGAGCAATATTTAAAAAGGGAAAGAACAGATTTCCCACCTAAATATTTCCACCTGAATCAGTTGCATTCACATCACAACAGGCAAGCTCAGCAGGACAGTGAGGCACCTGGGTTCCAGCTGCTGCTAACACCTGGGAGTCTCACCCTGGTACTCATCTGCAGCTGTTGAAGTGCTCTTTCGGTATAGGACTGGGAAGGGGGGCAGATTTCCATCTATTTCAACCCAGGTTCCAGGAATCTTCAACCACACAATGTCTTTGCGATTGAAAATGTGAACACACTTTTCAAAATAAATACATAAAGTATCTTTAAAATGTAAACCATTAAGGATCCACCATTGTAAATTAAAGCTGGTTTCCTGTACCAGAACATAGATTTGAGTGAGACACGTAGACTTCTTAACTTCTGGAGAGTATCAGATTTTATGTTGGCAATTAATATTTCTGATAAAATCTTGGTGGCAATAATTTAATTTTTATTCTCACAAGAAAACCTGCTAATAATTTTTACAGCTTTGCTTTCCCTCACTGCACTGTGTTTAACTGAGAAAGCTCTTTTTGCAACCATGCATAACAGACACTGCCAAGAGGGAAATTTTTATGAGCCTTATTAATAGGAGTTTCTTACAGCTCAAGTATTTAATATGTAATGTTCTTTCTGCTACTTAATAAGAATTGTTGACACAGAGACCTATTGTACTGAAAAAAATTAAAATATAAAGAATATATGCTCAAGTTTTCCTTGTTTGTAGCATCTGGATTCCTTTCTTTAAGTTAGGAAGTAGTCATTTAAGGATTTCCCAGAACCAAGCAGCACTAGGCTGAAGAACTAAGACTGTTGGGCTCACAGAATTTTAGAGAGGACATTGGCTAATGATCACAAGTTCCACATCGCATAAAAATTTCTGAAGCTGCATTCTGAAGCTTCACATTTGAAGAGATCTTCCTGTCTACAAACAGATGCTTGTAAAAAGGAAACTGGAGTTATAATTTGGTTGGATAAGCAAATGTTTTCTGGACTGGGAAAGGCAATCTTCAGGCAATGAAGTCCCAGCTTGAACAGCAGATGTGCCACTTAAACAAAACTCCATTTAATTGTTCCAGATGAAAGGTCAAGATGTTTTAGTGCCCAAGGTAGAACAGGATAGCACTTGAGCATCCTGCTATACTACCAGTAGTGCAAGAATTAAATTTTCAGTCTTCAATCTTCAGCTGTAATGAAATGCATGTTCATTCTAGGGAAATAATGGCAAAAAATCATTGTGTAAGTCAGATTGTTTGGCCCTAATCTACCTTCTTCTTTGCATAAGAAGGTATAGGCTCAGAGGGAAGCTGCTATAGCCATTACATATGAAGGCAGTGGGGTGTTCTTTTTTTGAAGTGAAATGGACCAAACCTTGCCAAAATGATACTCACAGAAATCCCAAAATCAGGGAACAAAGTGAAATAAAGAGACAGGAGAACAAATGGATGAAATTAAATGTTAAAAAAACAAAAAAAAAGGAAAAAGAAAAAAAATAAGATAAAATCCTGAAACAAAATAAAAACAATAAAATGACAAGGGATGATGGGAAGTTCAGGGAAATGGATCAAACCTTGTTGAACTGATAACTCATTGTAACTGCAAGATTTCATTTCTTTTCATGAAATGAAGGACTTCGTTTCATGAAAGGAAATAAAATTTCAAAGTCAGAGAACAGAGTGAAAAAAACTGACTGCTGTGGACTTATAATGGAATGAAATTCAATGGAGAGAAATAAAAGAAAATTCTGAAATGAAGTGATTGTAATCAAATGCAATGAGATGGCATAAAGTGCTCCCCTTTGCATGCCTTTTGTAGTTGCAGTGTTCCTGGAGGTCTGGACTTTGTGGTTTTCTCAAGATTAATCTTAAGCATAAGTTTTGATACACACATGTTTGAGTTTAAGCCTGAGAACATGACCAGCTTCTACCTCATATCTGTTGAGCAATGCTGCCTGCATTAACATTGTCCACACTGAGTTTTCCAGTGGAGCCTAGCAAGTAGAGTCTGCAGCCAACTGAATCACATATTGACAAGTGAATTAATGTACATCCCATGATTTAATATTAAAAGGGTACCACGCTCTGTAACTCTTTATTACAAATTTCTGGTTTCCTCCCCATGGCTCATTTACAAGTGGGAATGTGTTATTCTGCACAGTGAATACCTGACCTTTTATTTCTACAAAATAATTTCCAGAAACAATGCCAAAGCATGCAGTGCCACGGACAGGGTGGCACTGCAGCACTTTATATGCATATTTTATTGGGAAAAGTACTTTAAAAAGCTGCAGGATTCCAATTAAACTTTATCACTTGACTATGCATGCCCACAATAACAAGACTGTTATTAATGTGACTGTGACCTCCACACATGGGGAGCTGGTCAGAGTTATACACACCGTAGGCTCCAACACTTCCCCTAGCAGGAAACTCTGCTGGAGAGAGGATACTTCAAGCAAAGAAATTTCTGGAGTGTGATGGTTATGGAACATAAGTGCTTTGCTAATAGGGATTGTACTTAGGTATTGTGCTTAAATGTGTCACTGAATTAAAGCCTTAGGACTTTTCATTCTATGTTTACACTTAACATATCCCTTAGTATATTGCATAAATATACATCTGTGTATATCTCACCTGTATCTGGCTGCAACCCAGACAGCCATTAAATAACCATCACAAGATTGGTAGTACTGTTCCTATTTCATGGACAACTGCAGGATTGTTCTCCACAGCATATGGAGACAGCCAGGAGCCTACAACAGGCTATATTTGTGACTGACTCTCAATGCATCCCACAGCACCAAAGCTTTTTCTGCCTAAGGTTGCTCACTGATTCACAGTCAGATTAAGCTTAATTTAGTCACCAAGAGATGAATGCAGTTTTAAAATTCAAGAAGCCTCAAAGTGAAACCTTGATCTGTCCAGAGTGTTATTTTATTTCTCCAAAGTATGCTTTTTTCTGAGAATGAGGAATACAGGTTGGCATCTAAGGATATCAAGAGCTATCAAATGAAATTTTAAACTCAAAATATTTAAACATCTTTTGGAATAAAGACAGTGTTTTGTCCAGCAGAGGGAGACCAGCGTTTTAGAGAAATGTAATACGAACGTTAAGCATAACACAGAGAAACATCCTTTCAGTCAAATGTATCAGATATATAGATTTTAATTTATAAGACATGCTATCCTGTATTATATAGGTCATTATATGTAGGCAAAATATGAAGTAAATCAGACTTAAAACAATATCATAGTGCTTCATACTGATGTAGGATTTGTAGCCTTCATTCCATTTCCAGTCTGATCCTATGGAATTAATAAAAGACAACACAGAGAAACAAAAATCAAATTCAGTAATAAAATAAACACGATACATTTTTCATAAGGAAACACCTGCCACCAGTTTTCACTCAGGAAAAATGTCAGTGGAAACCTGGAGGAAGCTCTCTGTAGAAAGTGCCTGCTCTTTTTTTTAGAGTGGCCTTGTAAATCATGATTCCAGACAAGAAACCCAGTCCCTGGACCAGCCAGTTCAACTCGCATCTTTCTGTTTCACAACCCAAGAAATTCATCACTCATTGTCTACTTTGAAAGCAGTTTTAAAGCTACAGTGATTTTTGACCTCACTGCAGCCTAGCTGGCACAGAGCATTGTTCAAAGGCTACTCAGAGTCACAGCTGCAATAAAAAAGAGCAACTCAATAAGTTCTTGGGTTTTCTTTGTCATACACGCAGCTGATATGCTTTGGGGATTACTGCTTTATCAGGTTGGTTGTGCAACAGAAAGGGTGGTGAACAACATTACAAATCAGTAAATAAACGAGAAGAACAGGCAGAACCAGCACAGGCTTAACATAGAGAGGAAAATGGCAAATCCTCTCATGAGAGATCTTGAAAGCAGAGAGAAAAATACTGCGCCTTACCCATATATTATCTGCTTTTTCTATTTTAATTACTCGTTCTGGTGTTGTCAGCCTTCAGAAGAAAAACCTGGTGTAAGAGCCAGCGAAAGATCAAGTGGTTGACCAAAGACATACTCCATAACATATGATGTCTGCTCAGCAATAAAAGTAAAGAGAAAGGAGGAGGAAGAGATGGCATTCCTACTTTACAGTGCTTGCCTTTTGGAGTAACCACCATGTGTGTTGAAGCCTCACTTCCCAGGAAGTGCCAGACATCACCTGCTGATGGGAAGTAGAGAATAAAATCTTTTGATTTTCACGTATACAACCTTCGCTTTTGCTTTAGGAAACTGAATTATCGCAACACACAAGGTATTTTTCCCTCTTACTTTCTCCCCCACTGTCCTGCTGAGTAGGGGAGTGATGGAGCAACTTGGTGGGCACCTGGCATCCAGACAAATTCAACTCACCACAGCCATTTTTGGCACCCAGCATGGGGCTCAAGATAACAGCAGCTGTGTATTATGTGTGCGGTAGCCATTGCAGGTATTAAGTGGCAAGGTGTGCAGGTCCCAGCTTGTTGGCTGCACTGCTTCTCTCTTTATTTTGCTTATCTTGGGAACATGTTAATTCAAATTACATCTCTGTGTTTGCCCTGGAATTGCTGTCTTTGTTGTGCTGTATCTGCCTTGTGCAGAAGATGAGGGAATATATCTCTCTCTCCTATCTGGGGCTGATGTAGATGGTTTATTAGGCAGGCTCCCAAGGTCTCTGCTCACCCTCACATGAGCTTTCATACTAATAATTAACACTGCTAGCATATTGTGGACCTTGTGGAATCTCGTATCATCTTGGTATCAGAGAAGACAAAATGTGGATGAGACAAAATTGTAATGTGCCCTGGAGTGGCTAGTCCCTGGATGGCAGGGTGTGTGGAAGGATTTGGGCAGATTGCCAGAGTAGTTGCCACGTCCCATAAACTGGCAATTTACAAATGAACAGACAAATTACCTCAGCAAGCTGAAAATCAGCAGCCTCCAGCACTGTACTGGAGCCTGGCTTGTGCCCAGTGAGCCACAGTTCAGTTCTGTCAGAGGACTGTAGATAAGGCACGGACACAAAAATCAGGTTCATGACTATCTTAGGAACCTGGACATACAAAAGTTGATGGGACCCAATGAAATCCAGAATCCTGATGGAATTGGCTGATGCAGTTGCCAAGCCACTCTCCACAGCAGTCAGGTGAAGTCTGGAAAGACTGGAAAAAGGACAAATTTATACCCACCTTTAAAAAGTGTACGATGGAGGACCCTGGGCTCTATCGACCTGTCAGCCTCGCCTCTGTGAAGCTTCCTCCTAGAAGCTGTGCTCAGGCACATGCAGGACAGGGAGCTGATTAGGGACAGCCAGTATGACTACACCAAGGGCAAGCCCTGCCTGACCAATAGAGTGGCATTCTATGATAGAGTGACCATATCAGTGGACAAGGGAAGGGTTACAGACATCAATTATCTGGACTTCTGTAAAGTCTTTGACACAGTAGCCCACAAAATCATTTTCTCTAAACTGGATGAACTGTTAGATGGATAAGAAAGTTGTTGGACAGTAGCATCCAGAGGGCAGTGGTCAATGGCTCAGAGTCCTGACGGACATCAGTGACAAGCAATGACCCTCAGGAGTCCATACTGGGACCAGGGTTATTTAATATCTTCATTAATATCGAAGACAAAGGATTGAGTGCACTCTCAGCAATTTTGCATATGACACAAAGCAGAATGGTGCTTTTGACACACCTGAAGGACAGGATGACATCCAGTGGGATCTGGACAGGCTTGAGAAGTGGGTCCATGGGAATCTCATGAGATTTAACAAGACCAAGCACAAGGTGCCACACCCAGGTCAGGGCATGCCCCAATGTCAATACAGGCTGGGTGGAGATGAACAGGTGGAGAGCAGCCCTGCTGAGAAGGACTTGGGAGTGCTGATGGATGAGAGGCTGGACATGAGCCAGCAATGTGCACTTGCAGCCCCAAAAGCCAACTGTGTCCTGGGCTGCATCCAAGGAAGGGTGGACAGTGGGTTCGGGGAGGTGATTCTGCCCCTCCACTCCGCACTGGTGAGACCCCACCTGCAGTGCTGCATCAGCTCTGGGGGCCCAGCACAAGAAGGACACCAACCTGATGGAACAAGTCCAGAGGATGCCACCACAATGATTAGAGGGACAGAGCACCTCTCCTATAAGGAAAGGCTGAGGGAATTGGAATTGCTCTGCCTGGAGAAGAGAAGGCTTCAGCGTGGCCTAATTGTGGCCTCACAGTACCTGAAGGGAACGCACAAGAAAGATGGAGAGAGACTTTTGACAAGAGTGTGTAGTTACCGGACAATGGGGAATGGCTTCAAATGGAAAGAGAGTAGGTTTAAATCAGTTGTTAGGAAGAAATTCTTTACTTTGAGGGTAGTGAGACAGTGGGACAGGTTGCCCAGAGAAGGTAATTTTCCCCATAGCAGCTCTCATAGTTCTAGTAAGTATAACAGCAGTAGGCTTACATAGAGCAACCACCTGTGGGCCGAAGCCTTGCTTCCTGGGAGGTGGCTGGATCACCTGATGATGGGAAGTAGAGAATAAATTTTTTTGGGATGTTTTTTCCTTTACTTGCACACCCGTGACCTTTGCAATTTAGATTAGATATTACAAAGAAAATTGATTATTCCAAGACTGTTGACAATGACACAGACAAATAAAAATAATCTTCCTGGAGCTATTGACTGATATTTGATGTTGTTGCCAGTAAAGAATCACACTTGAGATGAGAATTCCAAGAATTTTTCTTTCACAGGATTAGAAAGATTTCATAAACCATGCCAGAAAAACTGTTCAGCCATTGGCTGCTGCTGCACTTCCTCCTTTACTCTCCTCACAGTGATAGGAAGAATGGAATCTCCACCCACACAAGTTTTCACCTTACTTGTGCCTGAAGATTTAAGTTGCTGTGTAGTTATCAATACAGCCAAGGACTGAAGATATTCAAGCAGGAAAAATTCCCTAGCAAGTTTCTTTTTCCTTCTTTTTTAAAATTTCTTGAGTCACTGCCAGCCACCAATCCAGCCTCTGACTCTGCTCAACTGAATCTGTGTGAAATTGCTGTGAGTAAACAAGGAAACTAAAGAAAATATTCTAGTAATGTTTGCTGTTGAGATTCAAATGTCCTTTTTTCTAGCTGATATTTTTAATTGAGATTATTTCTATAGCCTCCCCTTAAGCAGGGCTTTCCTCTGACCAGTCTCTGGAGCTCTGAAAGTTATGCCTAAGAGTCCTCCTTGGGAGAAATCCAGAAATCAATAACTAGATATTGTAAAACAGATCGATTTACATAATCAAAGTCTAACAACCTTTAGTTAATGATCTATCTAGTTCAGGTTATTTATATGCAACAAATTTCAAAACACAGCAAAGAGTTCCAAGAGCGAAAAGATTCAGGAACAAAACACAGAAAAGGACTGCAAATACTTTTGTGAGTATAAGGCACAAAGTGTGTCAGCAGGCATTTCTGTTTGTTTTCTTCACAGAAGAAGGGTTGGGTCCTGTATGCTGATTTCATTTCAGCTGTTATTCTCTGCCTTCTTTTGAATCACACCTCTGATTGCTTTTTCTTGCCTCTAGAAGTCCTCATACTGACCGTCAGAATTTTACATAATTATGTTTGATATGGGAATGGCTTTTTTCTCCCTTTGTATCTGAGTAAACAGAGTGATTTTTAGAGACACGGAGAACTACTACCAGCAATACACCAAGCATTTCTGAAAATGAGATCCAGCTTTAAGGAGTCTATATACAGATCCAGATAGGCCAAATCATGGCCAAAGAAATCAGAGGACATGGAATTTTGTCAATAAGAAAGACCTCAAGATGAGTAAATTCATATTTTTTTTTCAGAGCAGTCATGTTAATTCCAAGCCTTTCTTCACACAGTGCACACTGGCCATGGATAAAATGAAAGATTTGAGTCTGAAAGAGACAATAACTCGACCCGAGTTATTTGAAGTGGAAGGCGTTCCCCTCGCACAATCAATGCGCAACGCATGGGACCAAGTGTGGAATTTCAAAGCCAGACCTGACGATGTGCTCATCTCAACCTATGCAAAAGCAGGTTGGTGTGGGTAGGAAATAGAATAGAAAAGTTTGGGATAGTGCTAGTTATTGGGATTGAAATCTGTGTTTTTCTATTGTGACTGATATTTGTTTAATTCTAAACCAGACATATTTTAAAGACATGAAGCTGTGTCAGCTGTGATTAGTAACTTCTGACTTCTTTGGCAGATGCATCAACCATCTATTACTGAAGTACCAAAGGCCACAGTCTAATGACTTCTAATTGTTTCCTTTAACTGAGATTATATAAATTTATATTAAAGGTGACAACAGAAGTTTTCCACCAATATGTAGTGATTTAACAATGCCTAGAAAGAAGTGACCATCACTAAGAAGTAATAGAAACTGGCTGTATGACTATGGAACATATAATGTATTTGGGAATGATTTGGTGTGTAAACTATTAGTGATTTCTGAAAATTGACTAATTCTTTAAAATAACCAAATTCATGAAATAATTTTAGCCAATAAAATAAAATACCACCATTAATATTAGCTATCTGGCATTTTACTCAGTGACTGGACAATATTTCTCCTCTTCATCAGACCCTTTATACTTACCACACAAGAAAACAATGAATAACAAGCATCAATATAATTCTGTATGAATAAAAACATGTACAGTTTAGGAGATTCAGGAATAGATATGGGATTCTATATTCTATATTCTATATTCTATATTCTATATTATATATATATTCTATAATTTGGTCACCATTAAAAATAATTACTTGAATTAGCAACAATTTTTAGCAACAATTAGCAACAATCTTTTTCTTGTCAATAAGGGAAAAAAAAACATTTTTTGCAAAACACCCCACCATTAGTTTTGTAAAAGCTGAAAGCTTTTGATTTACTGTCTGTATACTGAAAGCAAAACCACATTATTTTATCCAGCTGGGATTAAAGCCTTCTAGCCACTGAACTGAAAATAAATAAAGTTAGGATTCCATTTGACATTATGTCATATCTGTCTGAGATGAACAACTCAAGCATCTTAAGAGGGGTTAAATTTCCTGCCCAAATTGCTTTCTAAGTTACCCCTTAGCCTGTTCTCTTAGCTGACTGGCCACAGTACCTCACAGGAGATGTGGCTAACAGAGTGATGACAGCTAGAAAAGAGACACATGAAGTACCCTATATGGTAACTCTTACAAAATGTTGCAGTTGCTCAGGCAGATAAAATGTTGTAACGACCTTCACTAACATATTTCAAATGGAAACTTTGCAAATACTGCCCCTTTTTTTTTATATTTTCAAACTGTATTAAATTTTTACTCACTTGAAGTTCAAGTATTGCATTTTTTCACTCAAATTCAGTATGAAAACAAAATTAAAATACCTAAAATTTGGTGAGCGATGAAAATTGAAAAGAGGGAGTTTCATTCCTCTCTGCAAATAATATTGTCTCCAAACAATAGTAAGTTTATCCCAGTGTTTTTTTTCAGTAGTGGTGTGGGAGCTATCTCTTCAAGCAAGAAGAAGACTTTCTAAAATGGAATTCCTGAAATGGTGCTTTGGGAATTAACTTTGTATAACAAATTAGTCATTTTTCCTCTATTATACTGTCTTTCCATTTTGTATATTATTTTCTGTGCTATTCTTTTCTTCTTTGGCACAGAGTCCATCCTTCTGGCTTTCAGTTCCCTAATATAAGAAACTCTTGACTATCCTGGAGGGAAATATCTAAACTCTTGACAATTTCAGGTACCACATGGACACAGGAGATAGTGGATATGGTTCAACAAAATGGAGATATTGAGAAGTGTAAACGTGACACTACTTACAAACGCCATCCTTTCCTCGAGTGGTTTATCGCAGAGCCTCCATCTGCACGTTATTCAGGTGAATATTTTTTGTATTTTAGAGAAAATGAAACAAAATGAGCACCTAGTGCTGATGTCGTAAGTTTCCTGGAAAAGGTCCCACTTGATTTGTTATTGAATTATGCACCATTTTGGGTATTAAGGACCAGTTCAGTCACTTTAACATAAACATCTAGTGCTACTCAAGATGCTGCAAGGCTGGCAGATTTGAGAGCTTCAGGTGCTACAGAAGACCATGCTGTTTTGGAGTGGTATCTGACAGCTCTTTATGATACTCCACAGTCCCTAAACCAGCCCAGCAGCAATTGAATGCCATTCTGTGATTACAGGCTGTATGGAAGAGAAACCTATGTCATGGAGGTATTTCTAAAAGGTGAATAATGTTTTCAGTAGTTTTGCTATTGTTTCAAGTAACTGCTGTTCAGTTCCAGGGTCTAGTAGTCTAAACAAGCTATGGGGCATTCAGGCAACCAGGAGGCTTCCCTGGTTTGCAGTTTCCTAGAAGAGCCTCCCCCAGCAAAGGCTCCATTTTCCACACAAATCTCTAAGTCAGACTCTCACATTTGAAGCTAAAAAGCTTCACTAGCTCTGCAGAAGTGCTACTTTTTCTCTTCTAAGCTAGACTGTGTTGACACAGAGAGAGACAAAAAAAAAAAAAACAAACTATAGACAACAGAAGATGATAGAAGATGACAGGGAAAAAATTATGGAGGTAATGATAGATGTTTAAAAAGGAGAGGTGAGGAGAAAACACATGTCAAAATGTAACCAGATATTCCCAAGTAGTCCAATATTTCCATAGCTACTGAAAATCCACTGTCTGTCATTCCAGTTTCTCTTTATGTGCTGTCCACAAAGTCTAGTCAGCCAGGTATATTACTGTATCCTAGAAAGAAACAAAAAATTCTTACCTTTAAGAAATAAATATTGCAAAGGAAAGACTTTGGTTGGATAAATGTAAATCAGCGTTCATCATTATCCCTTGGAGAGCAGGATTTAGGTGTGAGCCCCAGAAAGCAAGAAGATATAAATCAGTGTTTTCCCTTTTCTACTCTAATACATAGGCAAAATTTTCTCTAGAAACATTGAAGATGTTTATTTAATGTTCTATATGTTACACTGCTATGTATTGGAGATTAAAGAACAATGCAAGGTGAACTGCTGAAAAGTCACAGTCACAATCACATGCATGAGCATAGCAAAGAAGTGCTGGTGCAATTTAGAGAACAGCTCACATCTCATAATTAAACATCCCACAGGTGTGGAGTTAGCTGATGCCATGCCATCTCCACGAACAATCAAAACTCATCTCCCTGTGCATCTGATGCCTCCATCCTTCTGGGAACAAAACTGTAAGGTAAGGCTGAAGAGGCCTACTGTATTTCACAGGCAAAGAAAGTGACATAAATCAGGGCAGAATATGTTTTCCAGAATCTCTGTGAAATTACAAGGTCTCTAAATATATTTTTCCTTTAATGTGCAAAGTCTCTGAGAATCTAAAGTCATGACTAAGTTACCTGACCTGGATTTTAGAAAATGGCAGCTTCAAAGCAAAATCTCTTAAACCTCTATCAGCAGGCTCCAAGAGAAAACTCCAGGAGATGCTCAATATCTATACAAGCACGTGCAAGTCAATTTCTTTCTCTCTCTCTCTCTCTTTTCATATCAATAAAGATAATCTATGTGGCAAGAAATGCGAAAGACAACCTGGTGTCATACTACCATTTCCACAGAATGAATAAAGGATTGCCTGATCCAGGAACCTGGGAGGAGTTTGTGGAGAAATTCATGACTGGAAAAGGTGATTAACTGCAATCAGTTGTATAAGAGATTTTGATCATTTTAAGAATACATGGCATTGATTTATTTATTTCAGTTACGGTTTGAAATCCAGTGCTGACACTGTGGAAGGATATCTGCTGAAGGTGTTTCAGTATTAATTTTTCTTCATTCATAGGTTTTTATCATTACCTAAAGGATTAAATCTATTGTTATGCTCCTATTTTGAGGAAAAAAAATCAAAACAACCACTACTCTTTATTCTGTTATCATTCAGAAACATATATGGCAATTTTCAGGCTTAATCGCTTGTCTCTGAGTTTAAAAGACGCCAGCTGAAAAGGAACAATGGTTTAAACGGTTTTACCCTAACCTGAAAAAATTAGAAATTTTAAAAATAAATTGAGGGTTAATTTTGCTAGAAATGTGCATAGTTAATTTGAGATAAAGGAGTCTCTGTACCTAAATTAATGTATCTAAAAATCAGGCTTCTGAACAAAGACGGTTATTTAACTAAGGGCAGGCAACCCCAGAAGCTGATTCCTCCCTTTCAAAATGAGGTGCTGATATCACAGGATATCCAAGAAACAAAGCCTGTTCAAGTGGGTGGAAGTTTACAGTTTGGGTCATTAAAGCTTCCTTACGTCATTAATATTTTTGCTATCATGTAGGCCTAGAAACACCACTATCTGGACCAGCATGAGAGTCTCATGTCTAAAGGAGTTTTTGTCTTGTGTTTGATGAGCTCAGCTTGAGAGCCATCTGTCCCAGTGCAGACATCTAGAACATAGCTACCTCTGTCTTGCATAATCATTTGGACACTTGCTGGAGAGAAGCAGGCACTTCTGATAGCACACCAAATATGTAAACCAGGTAGAAACACAGAATAATGCTAGCTGGAATGAACTTTTGGTGTCCATACCATACCAACCCCTGCCCTGCTCAAAGCAGGGCCAATTAAGATGGGTCTTGTCCAGCTGATCAAATGAATACTGGAAGTGCATGTTTCCATTGACTATAATGCATCTGCACTTGTTGCCCTCTAAAGTTAAACACGAATCCTGCTGCGAGCATCCATACACCTGAGGGATTAAAAGCAAAGCCACTGTAGTAAGCACAAAGCACACAGCAGTGTTTATTATCATGGTCATAGTGATTCAAAACCAACTTGGAAATTCTCAGGTGCTGGTTAATGTGTTAAAGACAGTTGGGGCATTTACAGCTGCTACTGATGTTACTTCTTTTTCAGTGCTCTGGGGTTCCTGGTATGACCACGTAAAAGGATGGTGGAAGGCAAAAGATAAGCACCGTATTCTCTATCTCTTCTATGAAGATATGAAGGAGGTAAAAGGCTGAGCTCTGAAATCAGGAAGTCTAGTAGATACTAAGAACAAACAATAGTTTTGCATTATAATGCCAGCTGTGTCAGTAAACCTTACAGTAATCTGATCTTTTCTGTCTGAGAATTACAGCTCTAACTCTATGTTTGATTTCTTTGCTTTTCCTAGCTCTGTATCTTATCCCATGTTATTGTCTCTGCAGAATCCAAAGCGTGAAATTCAGAAGATTGCAAAGTTCCTGGAGAAGGATCTGAGTTCAGAGGTTCTAAACAAAATAGTTCATAATACCTCATTTGAGGTAATGAAGGAAAATCCCATGGCAAACTACACTAAAGACTTTCAAGGAATAATGGATCACTCCATTTCCCCATTCATGAGAAAAGGTACTGAGATTCGTTACTGACATCAACTCTGTCTGGTTGTCATTCTGTTTGAAATAAGCATTGAAGTACAAATACCTAATAAGTAGTGGATAATGGGCTTCAGAAAATACTGGTAAAATAATCTCTCTTTTTTTGCTTTGCTGTTTCTTAGGGACTGTTGCGGACTGGAAGAATCATTTCACTGTGGCACAGAATGAAAAATTTGATGAAGATTATAAGAAGAAAATGTCTGATACTTCTCTTGTTTTCCGCATGGAATTGTAATTACTTGCAGTGGAAATCAATGATCTTCAGCCTTTTCTATGTTATATATTTCGCTTTTCCTTCACAAAATGCCAGTGTCCCTAAGATTCCAAGATCTCTCTTTCACACACCACTGATTTTTCATTATTGTTAGAGTGCCCAAATTATGCCAGTTTAAGTCTCCCTGAAGAAAATAATTCCACTGGATACTTCTCAGTCACACCCATCACAGAAACTTTCAGCATTAATAAAAATATTTCAGACATGCTGTGAGTCTTTGTAAAACTGCAGTTGAATATTTTCAAATTGAATTCAAACAGAAGCTAGGAGCCAATAGGAAAAAAGATGTTAAAAGAGTGTAACAGGTTGTACAAACATTTATCAATAAATAACAATAAACAAATTTAAAGGCGGTTAAGTACAAGAGAGCAAGAGAAGTGCACAAAGTAGAATAAATTTCATTTTCTCTCATTTTAAGTTGGACATCATAAATGCTGTTGAGATGAAAGTAACATTTCCAAAAACACGGAACATCCATTACTTCCTTTGATAAAACTTGCTAAAGGCCTACATAGAGGCATTTATCTACAGTCTAGCTATGGATAGTAGTCCTTATTCCATCTCACATTCACCTTCTGAACTGGATAGCACAGCATTCTGTTAAGTTAATATTTGAAGAATTCTAAAAGTTGATATGAACCAGGTGGAGAGTCAGCACATCAAATGCCATCTCCTAACGCCACATGGGTTTATCTCCGTGTGGTTTGTTGCTGTGCCGGGCTCGCGGTCCCGCGCCGCAGCCGTGCAGCTAGATCAGGTGCCTCACAGTATTGCCTCCTCCTTCACTTCTGACCAAATATATAAACATCTCGTTGAGGGCTCTTAGTTGCAATAGGGCCTGGTAGATATTGGAAAACAAAAACCAGTTCTGCTTTACCATTAGTACCATTACTACGGCCATGCTTTGAGCTTGTGCAAAATTAACTAAAGCAATTCATAATCCATTTAATTATAGGCAACTGTTAAAAATCCACTTTTGGATTTAAAGTGCCATCATTGAGCTTGGCACACAAAAAAGGCCACAAAAAGTTCCTGCTTAACTGAATTTGCACTCTGAATGTCAGAGGAAACAAAATGTAGATTACAGCACCTAAAGGAAAATACTATCTTAGTCTCATTTAGTCTAGTTTAGTCTAGTTTTACACCAAAAAAAATGTTTGCTGGGGATATTTTCTCTTTGGCCCATGAAGAGTTAAAAGTGAGTTAAAAAGCTGGAGCAAAATGAGCAGCTGTCAAATGCAAAGTTCATTTTATGCTACCTATTTAATCCATATATCTAAAATTAGTGCAGTCATAAAGGGCAGCACATATCTAAAATGAATCCAGTCATAAAGGGCAGCAATATCTTGCATCAATTTGAAAACAAACAAAAAGCTGCCTGTTAAATGTAGGAGATACATTGTACCAGCCCACTGAGTTTCCTCCCAATATGCAGGAATCACAGAAACTGGAAACACATACTTACTACATTAGTGCATTTTTTATTTTTTTTTTTAGGATTTCAGGTTGACCGATTCCTGCCCACAAACAAAGAATGTCTCAGTAAAATGACTACCTGAGAAAAAAGATTTCTGTCACAGGCATTGCTGTTCATCACAGCAAGGCTAAACACCAGCTTGAGGAGCTTTCTGCTACTTGTTTGGTTTTTGTTTATGATTAACTTGATTTACAGTCTAACTATTGCTAGTATGAGGAAAAGGCGTTGCCTGCTCTCTTAGGTATTTCCATTCTCTTGGGTTGCTCTATGAAACCACATGAGTCAGCACAGTTTGTCAATCTAATCCTCATTCAGTGCCACAAGAGGAATCAGTAAGTGGAAAACATGCTTAACTCAGTAGCTTGGTGACATTTTATGAGCAGTGCTGTACAAAAGGTCGCACAGGTGACCTGTTTGCTTCTCCCTTGAAATCTCTGAACTATCAGAAATGCAAATGCTGACAGTGGCTGAAGCCTGATTTGAAAAGGGAGTTGCATAGCAACTGCAAGGATAGAGGCACCATATAATAAGGGACTCGTATCACATTGGGAAAGTCACCTTTGCTCTCACTTCCTCAGGTAACTTTTCACCCAGCTGCAATTCAGCTGCTATGAACAACAGATAAAAGTACCACAGGGCAGACTGCAGTCCTAGAATAAAAAAGGGGGAAAACAAACACTTGATGTGTGGCTACACAAAAACTGGCTTTTCTTATGCTATTAATATTATCTTTATATACATTCAAAGACAGAAATGTTAACTTTTTTGACAAAATACAGCTGGCAAGAGGATAGTAAAGTGGGGAGTTTCTGCTTTTTATGCCTTCTCAAGCCACCATAGCTGAAAGATCAACTTATGGATTCAGTCATGATTTGCAAAATGTTCATAATTGTACCAGTGTAAAACTACAGAGAACAGTTTATTGTACCAGTGAAAATTATTTTATCTGTAGTTTCAAAGAAAATTTTTGAAAAAGGTTAATGGATTGTATGCATCCCCCAATGGACCTAGATTCTACCATGGTCTGGTGTCTACTTTGACTGTATGTCAACAGAGATGTGTATATGCTTCTGGGCAGATGACTGGAGGGTGCCCTCATCTAGAGTCCCTTTAACTTCCATATCTTTAGGTCTGACCATTGTTATGTAGAGAACAGCTTTAAATTATGGGCTTGCATAAGGAGATTGTCTACTAATACCAACAAAACTTGGAACTTATATACATAAGATACTGTAAATGAGTGAGCACCTGCAAAAGGAGATTGTATGTGTTCAGGCAAATTATTTCAAATCACTTAAACTATTGTCACACTTCTGATGGAGATACATGACTCTGTTTACCATGGAGATAAAACTGTACAGAACTATATTAAAAATAAGTTCTGAATACACGTCCATGCTTTATTTTCATCCAGTTACCTAGATGCACAATTTTACCAACCTTTTCAGGTGCAACATCTTCAATATCAGTTTAAAAGGGACTTCTGTCAATTTTGCTAATGTAATCCCACAGGAACTTCTTCGATGCTGCTTGTTCCTTCTTTTATAAGAGAGTGTACCTGCTGAGTTTTGGTAGTGGAAAAACTTTGTTATTCATCTCTAAAAAAATGTTTCAAGATCAGTGTTGATTAATACATGTAAACTGGACGGTTCTGTTTCGCAACTCTGCATTAACAACTACCAAAACAAATCCTCCCACATGAATGACTGAAGATTCCTGCTTCGATACAGGCTGTTTAAAGGATACTGCTGTATTAATCCTAGAGTACTCATAATCCCCCCTCGAGCTTGGCTGTCAATAGCAACTAGGGGAGACATTTTACTTTCACATGGAATGCAACCATTTGAGAAAGAGAATGAAAGAAGCACAGAGCTTCAAAAAAATTAAAGAAACGGAGAAGTGAGCTTTTCTATCCTCCTAGCTAGCACTCAAAGACAGAGGGACACTGCTTTCCATTCCACCAATTTAACCGTAGATGAACTGCTTCATGCTTGAACTGAAAGTCTGTTTCTCCAGTTAGGAAAACAGACCATGCACAGGAAGAAGTTTATGTTTAATTTTTCCTATCCATATAGGATATGGATATTGTACCATATAATATATACTTCGTAAGTCTTTTATAATTATTTACATCAACATGCTCACAAAGAGTCTTATCTTTACAACAAGGTTAATTATTAATTCTGGCATTTTTCAGAAGTGCATTAACATATTTTAAGCCTGGACTGAAGCTTTCATTTCCCTCACATCCTCAATGAATGATGCAAGGTCTGTCTCAATGTAGGCTGTAGATGAGCCTAGAGGCACACTGAGAGTGAAAGTTAAGCCCTTCATACTTCTAAGATGCAATCAAACTGTGCTGCCAGACTGAAAGTAATGGGCTTAGGCTGGATAACAAGGCTCTGCCTGCCCTCCAGACCAAGCACTGTGTAGGTAGATCAGAAAAGTCATCATTTAACAGCATCCCATGGTTAATGTCAAAGAGGCAAATTACTCATGGATTATTTTGCAGAAGGGCTTTGGCATAGCCTGCTGCAAGGGCAGTTGGTATCTGTCAACAGTGTGAGCTCAGACTATTTATAGAACTGTCTGAGGGCTCACAGTTCAGTAACAGCCATTTACCATCATTGCAGAGACAGAGGCATCATGTCAAAACAAGCTACACCAGGTCCTGCTCTGATACAGGCAATATAGGTACAGGTAGAATCTCAGGTCAGGCATCTGAAAATTAAGGTAACTAATTTTTTTTTATTTGTTAAAATTGGGCCTTTGATCCACAGTACCAATATTATTGTACCAATAACACTCACTCATCTACATATCCTACTATCTCTGTGTGCTTCGTGTTCTGTTAACAATGGAACAGTCTTTTATAGCCAAACCCCACCCCAAGTGTGAAAAAAATGGCTCCTTGTGTCAGTTTTATATTACTCTGTCAACAGGCTTGTCAGCCTTTGCTGGTGAGAACACCAAACGACTCACCTCTGTTTCCTATTGCAGTCTAAGACCTGAATTAAGGACTATGTATGCAGTCTATTTTTTTAACACCACACCAAATCCTTCACACACAAAATGGTAGATAAACAACCTTTTCCACTGTGCCATTCCACCCCCGTGGAAGCCTACTGAACCTCAACCCAACCCAACCAAATGGCCATAGGCAGCCAAATAATTTGCAGTTCATTTGCACAGGACAGGGGTGTACTTTAGGTTTCCAAACAGAGAAGAATAGTTAACATACTCTAAATTCATATGCTGCTTTCCTTTATATTACCCTGGCATGTAAAAAAGCCATAGATGTAGCTCAAAGCAAGAACTCTGACTGGCCTGGCACGGGTCACAACTGAGAGTCTGCAATCTTCAGAACCTGTTGCAAAGGCAGATTCTACAGTGGCAAGTATTTAAAGCATCAGCTCCTTTACGCCGAAAACATATTCCTCAGTAGCAAAATTACTGTAAATTTCTCATTCTGTGCTCTTCAGAAAATTCTTGCAGGTCTAATAATTCCAGTGATAGTAAACAAGCATTTGTACCCTGCCTTGATGTAAGGGCTAATTACAGCCCTGTGGGACTTGGTTTCTCAATGAAAGCAGGACTGAAAGTTTGTTATGCTCTGCCCCAACACATCTCATAAATCTCTTGGCAATCTTGTTTTACATAGACAATGCTATTTAAAAAGATGAATTAATTATCTTTTACAAAGATAATAAAATCATGGGATATATGAACTATGTAAATTATTCTCCTTTTTCTCATTTATCTTGTCTCAAATTAGCTGCACTCATTATTATGTATCAGCTTACTGCCTCCTTCTAGATAGGTAAGACACAGTTCATAAACTGTTTAAGAAAACTGTATCAGACTATTGCAGATACAAATCAACAATTTTCCCCACAAAATTCAGAGCAACTTGCACTTTATTGTAACAAACTGAAGCAATCAACAGTCCAAATCCTCAATCTTTTTTCTTTTAGTTATTCTAGAAACTTTTTAAAATTCTACCATTCCCTAACCAGGATCCTTTGCAATGGCTGTTGCAATTCAGGACCAGAATGAATGAGAATCTCAAATGTACAATATAGCTAAATTCTGTTTCACAAAATGGAGGGGGGTGGGAGGGGAGTTTTGGCCCCTGTCAAATACCTGTCTCACAGGAACATGGAGCTCAGGGGTGTTCCCTAGCCAGAATCAGCTTCAGAAAGCCTGCATGAGTGAGCCAGCAGTTCATTGCTTTCAGTACAAACACCTTTGAAAACTCTTTTGTGTCTGTCTTGGATGAGATCCAAAGTCAATTCCCTCAGAGGCTAAATCACGAGATGACCCCAGAGTTGGTTCATAATACATATTTTCTGAAGATAGGCAGAAGGAACAAATTTGTATGAAGCATTGTTTTCTGTTTTCCAAAAGAGAAGTTTAGTTTCCTACAGTGTTCTTCCCAAATGTCCAAACTCAGTTGGAGGTTGACCTTAAAGCACAGGGCCTTGCAGTGTGGCACAGTTTGGAGTGAACAGCTTTTGTTACGGAATGGTTTTGGAAGGACCATACCTGGAAAGGCTCTTCTTGAAATTGTGTGAAATCCCCATGATGGATCACAGCAGCACAGGCATAGGTAACCAGTTCCGAGTATCCCAAGGTGAAAGGGGAAAGGAAGAATTAATCTGTTTAACGTGCTCTGAGGCTTTTAAAATGTGTAATAATAGAAGTAATGAAAAAACACCTTCATGCTGTTTGGTTAGGGATATCTGTTCCTTGCCAGCAACCTCTGTGAGCATGGAACCATATGCTCCTGCTACAGTTGTGTACCTGGATAAATAAAAATATATAAATACATACAATGAACAGTGAATGCATTGGAGCAGAAGAAAAGAAAATAAACACTTTATTAGGTATATGTGAAGAACCTTCTATTTGCCATTTGAATTTTACAAGAAAAATGACAGTAGGCAGACTTGGAAAAATGTAAATTATTCTTCCGAGACCAGCATTCTGACTAACATGACTCTCTTTTTTTATTAAAATACACATTCTCTCATGACATTATAATTAATTTGGTGATATTCAGTCTTTAGCCAGTGAACCATAAATACAGTAATATGCCTAAATTGTTTTTCCCAGGCAACGTCCCATTAAAAATCAATCACTTATCATAAAATGTGAAAAATTATTCAGGCACTACCGAAGTTTATGCATGGTTACAATGAAAAATGTGTGCCCTTTAAAGTAGGCACTGCTCCCCTCAAACACCTACTCAAATGGGCATAAAAACATCTCTTAAAAACCACGTAATTACAAGCCATAACACGTAGGTTCTGCTATTTGCTCTGGTAGTCCTTCACGTCCATTTTTAAATTTACAGAATCATGGAATAGTTAGGGTTGGAAGGGCCCTCTGGAGATCATCTTGTCCAAGCCCCCTGCCGAGGGAGGGTCAGCAAGAGCAGGCAGCCCAGGGACACATCCAGGTGGGTTTTGAATGTCTCCAGAGAGGGAGACTCCACGAACCCCGGGCTGCCTGCTCCAGTGCTCTGCCACCCTCAATGTAATAAAGTTCTTCTTCACGTTGGGGTGAAACTTCTTGTTTTGTTTATGGCCATTGCTCCTCGCCCTCTCGCTGGGCACTGCTGAAAAGCCTGGCACCGTACACTCGGCACGAGCCGCATTTATTTGCTAAATAACTTAATCACTCTGTGTTTCCATCAAGGTATTAAAAACAAGGTCTTACACCGTTAAGTTTCTGCCTGAGCACTTTACTCTTCACCTCATGCTCTCCTTAGGGTGACAGTGAGACGCACTTGCAGCTCTGCGCTCCCCTCACGAACAGCGGGCCGCAGTCGTGCGGTAGCCATGCCCGTTCTCCTTTCCCCTTTTATAAGGCGGAGAACACGAGGTCGGCAGCGACGCACCTCTCCGCCCCCGCCCCGTTCCGTTCCGGGCAGGCTGCGCCGCCGAGGCAGCGGGCCCGGCGCACAGCCCCCCCGCCCCCGGGGCGGCGCTCGGTGACGGACGGGCCGAGCCCGGCGAGCCCGGCGTGCCGGGATGACGGAGGCGGAAGCGGGCCGGGGAGGATGTAGCGGCGCTGGCAACGGCTGCGGCGCCGTGATCTCCCCGCCCCTGCAGCCGGCCGGCCCCACCATGGAGGTAACGCGGCGGGGGGAGAGGGGCCGCGGAGCCCTCGGGGGCTGGAGCGCGGCTGGAGCGGGTGGGGAGGGGGCGGTGCGTGACCTTGGGATGCAGCACGGGGGACCGGGGAAGGTGCGGACCGGCCCCTCCCACTGCGCGGGTTGCCTTCCCTTCCCTCCCCGCCGTGACGGGCGGAGAGCCCGCGGGCCGCTGCGGACCTTCGCCGCCGCCTCGCAGCCCCGGCGGGCGGCAGCTGTGAGGGAGGCCGGGGCTGGGACGGGGGCCCTGCCGCTGCCGCTGCCCCTGCCTGCGGAAATGCGAGCGCCGGTGCGGGCTACAAGGGGCTTGCTTAGTGCCCCTCCTGCTTAGAAGGTGGGGACGTCGCCCTATTGGCATGGGCTGGAGAGAGCAGGCGGTGGTGACTCGAGGGGAGCGACACTCGGGTGACACACGGCGAATGGTTACTGTGTGAAAGCACCCACAGGCGAACAAGGGCTCCTTTTCCACTGAGGTGTCCCGATGTGTTAACAGTACGTCAACTGTGAAACACCTCCCAACACAAGCAAATAAAACCACTGAAGTGTCTATATCTAGCGTAGCTTTCATAAACACCAAGGCAAATCCAAAGGCAACACTGAAGAGTTTAAAGTTCACACGTTAAATTAACTCTTCTCTGCTGCTCACATTCCATGTTCTAAATAGAGGTTCAATGCCACTGTTGGTTGAAGTGATCACAATTCAAAATGTGTTTTGATGTGACTTGGTATGCTTAGAGTTGCTGATGTCTAATAGTTGCAAACTGCTCAGAAAATTGCTGTTCGTGACGGTCATTACTGCCACAGTTCACAGCAAAGGCTAATATACTGCATTTATGCATTGGTTAGGCTTTCTAAGAGTATGTTAAGCTATTGCAAAAGTAAAGGATAGATAGCAATTAAAATACATAGAACATCTTAAAGTGTGGTGTGGAAACCCCTTGCTGTAGGGTGTATAGTAGGCTTGAACTAAAATCTAAAGAAAGAGTGTATGTGTATATATATATATATATATATATATATATGTATCAGTAAAGAATGGAAGCATTCCAATTTCTGAGTGGTGGACTAGAAACCCTACAGAATTGTGTTGGCCTTAAAAGGATACTTAGTATCTGCTGCCTCACAGCTTGGATGCGCCTAATCAATGAAAAGTTGAGGGTTTTTTGGTACCTCATCTTCCTCATATTTCTTCTGATTCAAGTGAGTGAAACCCTCTACATGTGCTGCTTCTGGTTTCTGTTACCAGAGCAGCAAAACTGGATGCATTGTTTTACATGGTATGTGGTTTTGCCTTTGTATGTATTAGTTTAAAGAAGTAAAAATATTGTGAGAAGAAAATACATCTGACCTTGCTGTAGTATGGACAGAGATGAGCTGTCATGTTCTGAACAGTATGTGCTGTTTGTTATACTTCATTATGCTGTCTAAATGCTAAAATGTTAAGAATGTAAATGTTGACAAAGTTTTACATGCTAAGAAAATCTGAAACTTAAACTTTATAGCTTTTTTTTTCTTAATGCTGTACCGGCACATTATTTTCTAATAAGTTTGCTTTTGCCATCTTAAAAAAAGCCAAAACCCCAAACACTTAGAGCATGTGTTACATGGATGGCTATAACTGCCTTTGTCCTTGGTCTGTTCTTGAGCTGATAATTGCTAAAGGTGATGCTTTTTATTGTCTGTATCACCTATTCTCCCTAAATTATTAGTGATTGTCCATTCTCATTCAGATCCAGCTTGGTTCTTCCTTAGTTTCTACTATAAGGGTTTTGATTTTTTCTGGCAGAATAAAAAGAGTAGCAAAATAAAAGTGAAGGTATGTATGTATACATACATACATACATACACACACACAAACATCTAGACATATAAAAATGTAAATATTTATATATGCACCCCTTCACTTTTATACCCATGCACGTATGACAAAATGAAGGAAAAAGCAGGGTAAAGGTCAAAGCTTGGAAATGCTATCCCTGATAGCACCATGGGAAGTGTCAGTTCTCTTTCCTTTCAAAGCACCGTGGCTGTATCTGTTTCTTTGTGTTCCTGATTATATGTAAGCATATCCCATATAAAGCACTGTAAAGTAACATAGTCTCCCAGATTAGATCTGTGTAAGTTTACAGTAGAAGGTATTTTGCACATATGTTAGGAAGAGGGAGCCCAGAATTTGTGGAGACTCTTCAGATATATTTGTCAGGCCAGCAATCCTAGTGGGAACTAGTATGTTTAAAAAGAAAAGAAAGAAGAGGGCAAGTTATAATTTGTTCAAATGAGCTAAGTATTTTTAAATATATTTGATAGGCTCATAATTTTAGTGGTAAACTGGTGTGTTCAAGAAGGAAACAAAGTAAGATTAGGGGTTTATGTGGTTCAAAAGTTCCCAAAGTCTGATTTAACTGCAACTCCTTTATGAGCTTTTTGTTGTTGTTGTTCTTGCTTTTTCTTTTTAATGGCTCTTTTAAGGACAAGGTAGTGAATCATGCTTTTGAAACTGCTTGTAAATAAAATTAATTTTCAGTACTGTATCAACTGTACATGTCAATTCAGTAATGGAGGCATAAGATCATATTGGTTTGGACATCAGGAGTTTTCTATTCTGCTGTTCTAATAACCATGGTAGATCTTTTTCTGTTATACTTCTGACTAGTCCTACAAATATCTGGTGTTTTTAAATTTTAATTTAATTTTTTCTTGTGCTCTCACTGTATTCAGTAATTCTCAGTGTTTGAAGACTTTCAATTAGTTCCTTTTGTAGTCTTACATTGAAAAGTTTAAGTGACTGCAGATCGTACTTTATTTTGTTGTAGGTTCAAGATGCTGGGCAGGAGATGGTGGCATCTTCTGGCACACCAGGATCAGGCAAATCAAAGGTAATCAGTCCTCACAAACCTAATTTATTTGGATGGCAGTGGTTGCAATGGTTACAGCTTAGTATGCAAGCTGTGACTAATAGGAAGGCAAAGATATTTTTAACATTTTTTCTAGACAGGAAAAATTAACTTATAAACATCAAGATAAAATGTTTTGGAAACCATGAGGAAAAAAACATCTCTTTTTGGGATGTTCGTTTCCTGTTATATTTGATAAATTATTAATAGCATCCAGTTTTGGCAGCAGTCTGTTTCATAGTGGACACAGACATCTTTGCATATGTTGGAAGTAAATTTCATCAATGACAATGTTAGATCAGCATGCTATTGTCAAAGTATTGTTCAGATTATATTACTGAATTGTAATCTTTTCCAACTGAATTTTACTAACTGATGCTGCCCAATTGTGTACTCCAGAATTATTTCAGAAAAATACAGAATTAGGAGTAGTTTCTGTTACTATACTTGAAATAACAGAATTGGATAACAGAACAGCAGTAACTTGGACTGTTACTTTTCTTGGAAATGTTATTCTTCTTGCAAATGTATTGTAAGAATTTCTTGTCCTAAAATTCAGCTTCTTGGAAGTCAGATGCTAAAATGCCTTGTTTCTATTTCCCCTGGGAATAGAGCAAACTGGTTTCTCTGACACATACTCTTTTTTACAGCTGGACACATTGCCCAAAGAAGACCTCATCAAGTTTGCAAAAAAGCAAATGATGCTTATACAGAAAGTGAAGTCAAGATGTGCAGGTATCTTACTGGAAAGAACAATTTCCTAATGCTTGGTACTACCTGACCTTTTCAAATAACACTGCATGGTTTTGATAGGTAGATTTAAATTCTAGGCAATTAATATCCTAGATTTTATTTTTCTTCAATTTTGCTATTTGTGGTGGGAAGATAAAGACTGAAGTCATTTGATTAAGAAAGGGAAGAAGAGAAGTATTGCTTTTGTCAGGTATTAAGGTAATTTTGGTCTGACAGTATGGCATGATGAAACAGTGTGTAAAAGTTGAAGTGGGATTTGTCATTGTCTGTTCCCCATATTGGTGTAGGGATATACACCTTTTGCTTTTCAGGCAGTAGATGGGAGGAGGAAGGTCTGATGTTTTTTTGCATAATTAGTACTGTTGTAGAGTACAATGGCTTCTTTAAGATAGTTTGCTACTTTATATTCGATAATGTGTTGCTTTAACAATAAATTGTAAAATATACCGAACAAAATTTTATGCTTACTACCTAAAAGTATGCTGTGTAAATCTATGCTCTCATGTGCTGTCCTGCTCCACTCTGCTGTCCCTTTTCCTCCAGTGGCCCACTATTTGGACTGGTATCACTTCTTGTTGTTTGGAATGACAATTATGCTGACTGCTGGTAGCTGCCCAGTGAAACAATAAGGATATAGGGATGGGCTGTACCAGGCTTTTTCTCAGTGTGATTATTGATAAGATCTTGTTTTTCTGCCTGCGCCCATTTTTAGAGAACCAGTAGGAACTGAGTATCTTTCCTCTGATTTAAATTGACCATGAAACAGAAGGTAAGATGATAATCAAAAGAATTTCTATCTGTTGTCCATCTATCCAAACTAGGAAGTTTTGCTTCCTCAGGAAACAATGCTCGGTGTCACGACTGGACAAGTAGTACTGCATATTTGTTCTCTTTCCATTAGTCCTTTCTATCACTCAGTAACAAACTAAAATTGATGAAGTAAAAGACATCTCTGATTTGAACAGAATTGTTGTCAGGCACTGGATTTACTAGAAATTTGCTACTGTGATGCAGCACCAATTCATGGTGTGAAATTTCTTTACATTTTAAGAACTGGAGAAAGAAATTGAAGAACTCAGATCGAAAGCAGCTACTGCAGGAGCTGATGATATTATTCAGGTAGGAATATGTAATGGTTTTCTACTGTATTACATAGCTGAAACAAATCCACAGAAGGAATTTGGTAAATAGTAAATAGCTTGAAAACTGTTATTCAAATTGAATGGAATCAATCTGCAGGAATCCAAGACACTTCTTAAAACCATTTTTTTTTACTTCTCCTGTCACATCTTTACTCCTCTTGCCAGAAAACACTATTGATTATGTATAGAGGAATAGTACAGAGAGTACACTTTCCAGGCAGAGCTTATCACAGCACTTCAGTACTTGAAGGGGGCTTATAAGATGGGGACAAACTTTTCAGCACTGCCTGTTGCAATAGAGCAAGGGGTAATGATTTTAAACTAAAAGAGGGCCGATGTAGATTAGACATAAGGAAGATTTTTTTTATACAGAGGGTGGTGAAACACTGCAAGAGGTTGCCTAGAGAGGTGGCAGATGCCCCACCCCTGGCAATATTCAAGATCAGGTTGAATGGGGCTCTGAGCAACCTGATGGAGTTGAAGGTGTCTCTGCTCACTGCAGGAGGGTTGGAGTAGATGGCCTTTAGAAGTCCCTTCACACCCAAAGTCTTCTATGATTCTGTGAATGTCCCCAGCAAGACTTTTCCTTGTGTGGCTGGTTAGACTAGCTTTTGTTTATTTTGGAGTGACCATTGCAGAAAGACTTCAGCCACTTACAAAAGTTCTGAGACGGTCATTTGATGAGATTAGAAACACATAATTAAAGTTGCATGTCACAAGAAGTACTTTTAGGATCTGGCTTTCTCAAGGTAAGGGTCATAGCATACAAAAGTGAAAATTGGTAGTGAGGAGGAATTTCTCAATTGGACAGTTGTTTTGAATAATTTGGATGAAGATTTCTACAGAAAGGGAACTTCCCCACCACCACCTGGTAATAAAAAATTAGCTGATCACAAGTGCAGTTCTTAACAGAACCCCACGTCATTGTTTTAGTCTAGCTATTTCACACCGGTCGTATTTGGGCTGAAAGCAGTTTTTAAAACCGGGCTGATGTGTTTATTTGACAAAAAGGGTCATAGTCAATATGTTGAGTTCCTACATTTTGCAGAAATCATTGTTTCCATTGTAAAGAAACCCTTCTTTCAGTGATCTTTCTCATTTATTATTAGGCTCTTACAGAAAGGCTGGATGTTGTGCTTCTGGAAAAAGCTGAAAGTCAGCAGCAGTGCATAGCTTTGAAAAAAGAAAATATTCAAATAAAGCAAGAAGCAGAGGTACTGAAATGAGCCACAGAACATTACTGAAATATTTCAGAATTATATTTAATTTCCAGGTTTGCTTGTTGTGTATGTAATTTTAATCTTTTTCTTCACTTACCACTTCTATCTTTTAAAAAATCTTAAAAAATCTAAAGGCTTTCTATATTAAAGCATATTTTTTCTGTAATCCCTAGGTCATAGTAATAAATACAAAATTTTTATATACACTTGTCTCGATCCACAGCTGCAAGAAGAATTCAGTCTATGCATTAAAAGCCTACAAAGTCTTCAATCAATCAGTCCTGTCTTTTCATGGGAGATATGAGATATACCTTTAGATATTCATAAGAAGGAGCCTGTCAGCCAAGGCACCTATGTTATATCAATAATCTCAATTAATAATAAAGTGTAGACTGAATCACTTGCAATTGATGGACATTGTTATATTCCAGATACCTCAGTTTGATGCACTAAAAGTAATCTGATCTTTAATATATTATCAGAATAGTTGCTAAAGCTGAAGTCTACCATGCCCATTTTGTGAAATTATGCTAGTAAATATGATTTAGGACTTAGTTTTCCTTTCTCTTTTTGCAAATGTTCTTGTACTTTGTGCAGTGTCTTCTGAATTGAGTTGTCTTAATCCAGTTAGATATTTAAAAGCTATAGCAGTTTTTAAAACTAAGGACTACTACATTTTTAATTCATTATTGTAAACCATTCACTTGGAAATTTTGTGTGCTACATTACCAGTATTTAATGATTTGCTTGTTTGTTTAGGCTGCAGTGGCTAGAACAGAAGAATTGCAGAAGCAACTGGAACAATCAAGTATTGACTCTCTGGAAGAAATAAAAGCTCTGAAGAGTGAATTAGCAAGTGCACAATGCAAGCATAATGAGGATTTAAAAAAGCTGAAAATTGAATTAGATGAACAAGTGAAGAAACAAATGGAGCTGGTGGAACAGGTTGAATGTTACAGTGATAGTCAAAATGAAGTTAAAAGATTACAAGATGATGTCCAAAGAATTAAATCTACTTATGAGGAGCAAATTTTGTGCCTGAATAAGCAGTTAGAAACTATGAATGAAGACAAAAACAAAGAAGTGACAAATCTGCAAGAAACTATTAAAAGCAACTCTCAGTGTTACCATGATGAAATAAAAAATCTGAATGAAGAGCTTAAAAAATTAACAGTTGCCCATCAGGAAGAGGTGTCAGAATTGATGCATCGGATTGAAATATCATCTAAAGAAAATGAAGAAAAGCAAAATCAAATAAATCAATTACAGCATAATTTGGCAGAGAAAAATGCCAAGGATGAAATGCATGCTCATACTGACCAGCGTGAATATGACTTGGAGCAGCTGAGAGAAGTCTTAAATAAAAATTTAGAAAACGAGATAGATGTTGCAGATACACGAGAAGAACCTCTTGTGGAAGCAAAGCTGGAAGAAAAGGTTAGGTACCTGGAGCATAGTTTAGAAGAACTCCAGTCCCAACATAGTATATTAAAAGATGAGTTAACATACATGAGCAATGTCAAGCTAAAACTGGAAGAGGAAATCCATCGTATGAAGGATGAGTACTTTCATGAGCGGGAAGACTTGGACTTTAAGATAAATGAATTGCAGCTTACTAAAGAAGATTACTGTTGTGTAATTGAAAAACTAAAATTGGAGCTTCAAGCAGCAGGACAGCACTATGAAACTGCTGCAAAAGAGCACAAATTAGAGATTCAGACTCTGAAAGAGCAACACAAGAAAGAAATTTCTGAATTAAATGAAACTTTATTATCTAGTTCTGAAAAAGAACAGATGGCATTAGTTTTTGAAACGCAGGAACTTAAAGAACAACTTGAAAAGCTAACTCGGGAGAAAGAAGAAGCAGTGTCCAATTACAACAGCCTGAGAGAAACAATGGAAACTCTACAGGCTGAGCTAGGTGAATCTGCTGGAAAGATCAGCCAGGAGTTTGAATCAATGAAACAACAGCAAGCTTCTGATGTCAGCCAACTGCAACAGAAACTCCGGGCTGCTTTCAATGAAAAGGATGTTCTTCTTGAAACTGTAAATCGCCTCCAGGAAGAAGTAGAAAAATTGTCATCAAATCAGTTAGAAATAGAAGAACTTAAATGTAAACTTGTTAGTCTTCAGGAGGACAATAACACAATGACAAGTTCCATCAACCAAAAACAGATTACTGTAAGAGAACTGGAAGAGAAGATCATTGCTCTTACTGATCAAAACAGGGATATTTTAAATGATGTAAAATGCTTGGATGAAGAGAGAGAAACCCTTCAGGAAAAGTGTAAGCAAGAACAAGTAAAAATTCAGGAACTTCAGCAAGAAGTAGATGTTGCTAACCAGTACAATAATGACCTGAAGGAAAAGGTAGAGGAATTAACAGACAGACTGAATGAAGCTTTAACTACAAAGGGTGAAAATGCTCAAATGCTAGAGCAACTAGAAAAACAGATAGAATCTCTTGTGCGTGATAAAGAGCAGCTTTTATCTGAAGTACACAGTCTTTGTGAGGAAAATAAGAAACTCATTCAAGAAAAACAGGAATTAAATGAAGAGCTGGGAAAGATTACATCTGAAAAAGACAGTTGTTTAGTGTTGAAAGAGCAGTCTGAAGACTTAGAAAAGAAACTACAAATGATGACTGCAGAGAAAGACCATATATCAACATTACTTGAAAATGAAAAAGGGCACACATCCCTTGTAAGAACTCAGCTGTACCACCTACTTGAGCAAGTGGGGTCAGGCATTTCAGATGCTAATGAAGAATATGATTCTCTTAACTTGTTAAAAATTGCAAATGAATGCTTGTCAAAAATTAAAGAAGAGCAGTGCCTTCCACTACAAATGAAGGATGAAGTAATTCATTTGCAGCGGGAAGTTGAGAGACTAGAGGAAGAAAATGCAGCTCAATATAGAGAACATAGATCCTTGATTCAAGATTTTGAAAAAGAAAAGAATCTCTTGAGAGAAGAACTGGAAGGAGTGTTGTCTGAAAAAGAAGCGCTTCAATATGATATCCAGGAGCTGAGGAATGTCAGTGAAAAAGCAAGGATTGAAAATCAAGATCTTTTAGCTAATATTGAAGAGATCAGTCAAAAACTTGCTCTTTATGAAAGTCAAATGCAAGAACAGCAAAACGGATCTGAAAAACAAGACGACTTAAATTCCATTCTGGAACAAAAGGAAACTGAGCTTAGAAATGTGAAAGACGAACTGAGTTCTCTAAAGGTTATATTTTGTTATTGAAGTATAAAGACTAAACCTCTAAAGTCTTCAGAATTAAGGTTCAAAAAATACTTTCAATTCTCTCTTTTCTTTTTTTTTCTTTTTTTTCCCTTGGCCTGAAAGTGAGTTTCCCTTCTAGAAAGCACTAATTTTTCTGAGTTTTCTAGCGCCTCAGAATCCCCTTCTTTCCCCCAGGAAAAAAAAAAAAAAGGAAACAAAACCAGTCATAATACTTTTTTGACAAGGTTTGCTTGTACTTGAACCTTTCTTCCTATCAATATCCTTTGAAGTAATCTATTGACTAGATAGACTAACTGACCTCATAATCTTTCACCTCTGACTTTCTGTGGCTCCATCTCAAACAAAACTGCTGCTTGATCTGCATTAACTTAAAGTCTTGGGAATTGCTGGTTATGTAAAACTGACAGCTACAGAATTAGCTTGTCTCCCCTTTTTTGTCCCTGGACATGATGGAAAGCAGCTCTTAAAAGGTTGTAATATTCTGCTTTCAGCATAACTATGCTTTCACCAAGCTGATACAAAGTTGCTTATGAAGACTTTTTCGGTAGTAAGAATATAGACAGTTTTAGCTGTAGCTGAAACTTCTGGTGGTTTGTTAGGGAAAAGATACATACCACAAAGAAATTTTTGTAATACTTCTTTTATCTTTGTTTATAATACAGAATTTAATGGAGACAATGACTGAGAAAACTGATCAACAGTCTTCAGTAGCAGAGCTTCAAGAAAAAATTGGTATCTTTCTCACTGTTTTCTTTTATATAAATGGTTTGGCTTCCTTGGATTTTTAATTTTTCTTTCTTTGGATAATTGTCCTGTATTTCCACAAGTCGAGGAAGATGGGGAAGTAGATACCAATGCTACTTCCTACAATATTCCTTCCATTGGGGATTTAAAATGTTGTTAGCCATTTAAGTTGGACATGATTTGATACTTTTTAAGGCTTTTTCTTCCTTTGTACATCTGTCTATAAACAGTGTAGTGGATTTATTCTTTATTTTTTAAATGTGGGAAATTTGTCAGTAAGAATCCCTGGGCTGCCAGAAGGAAAGGGAAGCAACACTGCCAAAATTGCTGTTGCTTTACTGAAGTTATCTCAACACATTAGCAAGAAAATGGTTCTGAGTCGTTAAATTTATGTAGAAGTAGACAGGAATATGGATCTTAATGTTAATTGTGATGGAAACCTCTGAAACAGGGAAAGATTGTCCAGGGAAAGAGTGCCCCTAAGCTCTCTGTGTGTCTGGATGTTTTGGCTTCAAATTAAATGCTTAACTGAATGAAACACTTGAACATCTCCCCTGCTTTATATTTTCTTTGGTTTTAAAGTCTTGCAGATATTTGTGTTCTAATTGAATTTAATTTCATTTCACTTCTTGGGAGGAAATGGAAAGGTGTAATATTTAATTTTCTTATGTATTTATTTTAGGGATGCTCGAAAAAGAATCTGCCGAAAAAGGAGAGAAGCTAAATAAAATTAAAGTGGTTGCTGTGAAAGCAAAGAAGGAATTAGATGCCAGCCGAAAAGAGGTACCCTGACTTCTTCCTAATATGAAGAAAATTCTGCATGGGGGGGTCTCTTTTAATGACACACACTTCTTTTTATAAAGGTGCAGACTCTGAAGGAAGAGTTGGAGTTGGTTCGATCAGAAAAGGATCAGTTGTCTGCTTCAATGAAAGATGTAATTCAAGGAGCTGAAAGCTATAAGGTAAAAATAGTGCAGCATTTCCGAAAGACTGTTAACTGTCAGAAAATACTTTGGGTTTGAAGCCTTGCCTAGGTATACATTGCTATTTAGTTGCACAGCTATATGTGGCAAAAGAAATTGTGTCAGTGCAGTTGAATACCAGAAAGTTCTCATAATGGAACTGTGCAGCTGCTCTCAGAAGAAAATGAGGCACTTCTGTCTACTGGAATGCTATTTTTAAACCTTTTAAATCTAGCATTATACATACCAAGCAATGTGTTGCTGAGGCAAAACATAAATCCCTGTGAATTCTTCAAAGCACGTAAAATTGAGGATGAGTTCAGAAATCCTTAAGTGATGAAGACAAACTTGTAATTCCCTGGGAGCAAGTCTTCTTGGGCCGCATCTCTGGGCACATGAAGCAGAAGCAGCTGACAAGTCAGCGTTGCTTCACCAAGAGCAAGCTGTTCCCCATAAGACTTAGGAGGAGCAGCTGAGGGAACTGGGGTTGTGTACTCTGGAGAAAAGCAGGCTCAGGGGAGACCTTATTGCTCTCTACAACTATCTGAAAGGACGTTGTAGCCGGGTGGGGATCAGTCTTTTCTTCCAAGCAGCAAGTGATAGGGCAGATGGAAATGGTCTTAAGTTCCACCAGGGCAGTTTTAGATTGGATATTAGGAACAATTTCTTCATGGAAAGAAGCTCAGGCATTAGAACAGGGAAGCAATGGAGTCACCATCCCTGGAGGTATTTAAACACAGCACTTAAGGACATGGATTAGTGGTGAATTTGGCAGTGCTGGTTTAACAGTTGGACTCAATGATCTTAAAGGTCTTTTCCCATCTGAATGATTCTGTGACATCATGGAGAGTATTGCATCCAGTCTTGTCCCTCTTCCTGCTCCCAAATACAAGAAAGACATAGATAACTTGTAGTGATTTCAGAGGATGGATGACCAGGTTGGTTAAGGGACTGGAATAAGTGATGAGAAGCTGCTTAGCCTGGAGAAGACTTCAAAGGAACCAAACAGGAGTCTTCCAGTAATGGTGGTGTAAGATAAGACAGTAGCCCTCAATTGAAATGAGAGATTCCAGCTGGGTACATGGATAAAGTTTTTATGCTATGAGAATGGTCTTGCTTTGGAATAGGTTGCCCAGTGGCGTAGCCATCTTGACCCTTGGAGGCAGGTCCTTGGAAAAGGCTGATTGGACAAAGCTCTGGGCCACCTGTTTTGATCTCACTGACCCTACTTTAAGCAGGAGGGTGACACCTGCTGAGCTGTCTTCCAACCTGAATTATTCTAGAATTTCATGAACTGAAAGGGGTTTCTCCCAGAGCCTGTAATGGAATGATGGCTTTAATTTCATTCTGATATTTCTGATGTTGCAGTAAGACAACTTATATACTGAAATATTAGGAAGATAAGCAGATCTCAGAGGTATAGAACGTACTTATGCAATACATAAGTATTGCATAAATAATTGCAAAAATTATGGTTTTCTTTTTGTATGTGTTAAGAATCTTTTGATGGAATATGACAAGCAAGGAGAACAGCTGGATTCTGAAAAAGGCAGAGCAAATAATCTTGAACGTCAGATAGATGACCTCACAAGACAGCTGCAGGTGTCATCCGAGCAGGTCAGTTCTGTATGTGGGTCTAATCTATTAATAAATACCATAATAAGTTCCATAAAAATTAATTCTGCCTATTGGGTGCAAGTTTTAATCATGTGATTGTTACTATCGTTTCATAAGCTAAGTGTGTTTTGAATAGTGATTTGAAATTCAGAGTGATTTATTTGTTCCTTTTCAACATCTGATACCCTGCCTGTGACAAAGATGAATGTATCTAGAATGTCTGGCTTTGTCAATAGAAGGAGTTTTGTTTATCCCAGGTCAACACACAGGAAAGAGCTGATCATCTCTGGCTTGATTTTGGACCTACAGCTCTGCTGCCAGAATCAAACTCGCACTATTTCTCTGACTGCACACCTAAGCTTCTCATGAAATGCAGGAACCTTTAACTGAAACATTTTTTTTCTTCTATTTCTTCAACAGAATGTGGGTTGGGGTTTTTTTAATTTTTTGTTTAATCAGTGGAGTGTTTAATATACTAAATGAATTATGGATTTTGCATTTTTCACAAGGATGAGACTTTAAGATGCATTGTGAAGTACTATAGTGGCATTCTGAGGAGTCTAAGATGGTAATTAAGGAGCAGTGAGACGCATTTTTGCAAAGCTACCTGCAATGGCTTTGGTATTTAGGATTTTAACTCCCAGGCCCCATACACCAAAGATCCATCTAGGCCACCTTTTTCTTATAAACACAAGCCAGTAGTGAATAGCATAGGAAGAAATAAGAAATAATAGTATATATTCTGCTGATTATGCAGGCATTATGTTTTTCAAGTTTGTTATAAAGAATTTGTAAATAAAACACCGTTTAGGTAATTGAAATCTTTCACTTTATTCTTAGTAGGCAAAGTAAAGACTAAGATACATCATTGAAGATGTCAAAATTTAATCTGTTAAAGTCATTGCAAAAGTATGCCAGATGCAGTAGAGTTCTTACTATGTACTGATGGAAGACTTGGTGGTTCAGTCAAAGCTTGCAGTTTAGCCTTTTTTAGGAGTTAATTGTATGATCATTTGTTTATAAATACAGCAGCTGTATTTGAAGTGGGGCAATAAGTATTGAAATACTGTATTGTTGCAAGGGGAAGGTGATTCTTGCAGAAAGCATAAATTTTGGGGTATTTTTTTCAGATTTCTTTTAATTCTAGCTGTCTTACAGAAAGCTGGTCAAATTAACTGAACAAAGTGACCAAAATGTGCTAATGACTTTGATTTTGCCTGTTTACTTATCTGGTTTAAAAGAATTAAGCTGGACAAGACTTACCTGTAGGAGTGTTGTTTGTAAGGGATTTGGATAGAAATTATTATTGGGTATTTTTTTTAAATATAGAGAATATTTTATCTGTTAACATTGCACATAAATTCAGCTTATGTTTTTATCATTCCACTGTGCTAATTTCAGCATGATCAGTTACACTCTACTAATGAAGACCTCCTGGCTCGTGTTGAAACACTGCAAAATAATGCTAAGCTGCTGGAAACTCAGATACTGGAGATACAAAGAGCCAAGGCAAAGGCTGACAAAGAACTGGAAGCTGAAAAGCTTCTAAAAGAACAGAAAATAAAGGTAGTACTTTGTAGAGGTAGTGAATGGGCTGAAGCATTACTTTCACTGGATGTGATTTCTGTTAGACCTTTGTAAACTGTGTTTTTGTAGATCAGGTTCCATACTTTCTCTCCTTGTTACTTGACTGTCTCTTTTGAAAACTTGGTCTGTTCATTGAAAGAATTTTGCAAGGCTGTCAATTCAAGCAGATTGGGGGTAGTTACAGAATGTGAAAACCACTTCATAGTGTTGCTGGTTTTTCTCTGGTTCACAGCGATTTCCTGAAAAAGTAGTGAACTATCTTTGTACAACTCAAGTGTGTGTGTGTGTGTGTGTGTGTGTGTGTGTGTGTGTGTGTAAGTATAAAAAGATGCTGACATCTATTTTGAAACTGGACTGCATAATTGATGACTATTTAAATTTCAGGAACATAGTGGTGCTCTCCGAGAAGTGGAGGAGCTTCAGATGCAACTTCAGAAGGAAAAGAAACA
This sequence comes from Acanthiza pusilla, assembly GCA_036630365.1. Taxonomy (NCBI): domain Eukaryota; kingdom Metazoa; phylum Chordata; class Aves; order Passeriformes; family Acanthizidae; genus Acanthiza; species Acanthiza pusilla. The sequence goes on from JAXCHO010000098.1 coordinate 8,348,059, forward strand.
TCTGCAGAAAACTATGCAAGAATTAGAGCTGGCCAGAAAGGTAGAGTTGCTGTCCATGTTAGTGCTTAATGGACTACCAAAGATTTTGGCCCATCTGGCTGTGTTGAATGCCTCCCTTTCTGTTCTGAGGGTTTTAAAGCCAGAGGTCTGCAAAACGGAAAATGTGAGGGCTTTTACCCCTGGTTGTGTGCTTGGAGAGCTGAAATGTACTTCTGGGGTTGGTTTTGTTTTTATTTTTTGTTTATTTGTTTAGCTTGGGTTATGTGGCCTTTCACGAGTAGAAACGGGAATAGACTTCAGCTGTCTGGAATATGAGTGTAGTCTTAAGAAATTGCCTTGGTTGTAAGGACTGAAGATGACAGAAACTAATACGTACAAAATACCTACTGATAAAACTAGCAACAGGTTTTTCGAAGCTTTTGGTTCTTGTTTGGAAACACATTATTTACTGAGGATATGGAAACCCAATGGATGGGTGGTGTTTGTGGATATGCATAGAGACAAAATGATGGGCAATATAGTTTTATATAGTTTATTTATGAGCAATATAGTTTTATAACAGAGTTGCAAAAGTCTAAGCAGCCAAGGCAAATTGTAAGCTCTAACTTTGTTTTCTGTAACTTGCAGGATGCTCAAAAGAGTACACTGATGGATATGGAAATAGCTGATTATGAAAGGCTAGTAAAAGAACTTAATCAGAAGATTACTGATAAAGACAGCAGAATACAAGATCTTGAGCAAGAAACAGGGATTCAGAAACAGAAACAAGAGACCCTACAGGAAGAAATAAGTGAGTAAACTAAACATCAGGAGTCACTATGGTATAGTTAGGAATGGTGAAAAATACAATTCCAAAGGAGTTTCTCAAGTCAGTGAGTGAGAGTGAGCTTTGCAGGGAATATTAAAGTTACGTTAGGAAAGCAGCTTTGTCTTAAAGGAAGTTTTACTGTGTTATCAATCACTTAATTCAGTATTCAGCAGTTAAAACCAATTTGCCTGCCTGATATACTGTGTTTCTTACCTGATTAAGTTATTCGTAAATTCTAAGTATTGGTGTCTGACAAGGGTTTCATTCTGATGCACCACACTCATAAAACTTTACTCTGATTAGCATGTGGTTAAAAATTCTATTTCTTCCTATCCTCATGTGCAAATCTTAAAATCATTTCACTTATTTGAAGATCTTTGTGATAACTTAGAAAAAGGATGTTAAACTTACTGTAAGCTCCTTGTTTGCAGCTCTTAAGGAATCTGTTAGAATTTGTTTAAATATTTTCCAGCATTTTTAAGGAAATATAACAGAAGTTTCCTTTGCAAATAACTTGTTTTCTGCATTAGAGTCACTTCAGTCAACTATGCAACAGGAGGAGGAAAGAAATGCCAAGATAAAACAACTCCTGGTGAAAACCAAAAAAGAACTGGCTGATTCAAAACAAGCTGTAAGTCCATGTGCTAATGACTGTGTATCCTATTTTTAAACTAAATTTAAAAAAACAGCTGGTAGCTGAATTTTGAGGTTGCTGGGATTTGGGGGATTTTTTACATCCAGGTAATTTTATTTTGCAGGAAAATGACCATCTAATGTTGCAGGCATCATTGAAAGGGGAACTGGAAACCAGTCAACAGCAAGTGGAAGCCTATAAGGCAAGGAACTTCACTTTTTTGTTAGTACAAGGTTTCTCATTTAAGTAATAAGGGTGTGGTTTGTACTGGGCAAATGGAATATAGGCTGAAGAATAAAGGGGCACTGTTTTTACTTCTAGATTGCTGGTTCTTTTTCTTAAATGAGTTTTGTCTGTTTCCTGCTTTCCCCAAATATTTTTTCCTGTGATTTTCTATGAGTGGATTTGCCCTGTTTTCATCCTCTTTCCCTTTCCACCAAAGGAGAGGACTGTGGATTTTGAAGCTTGTAACTGGAATGTATTTTTTAATTATTCTTTAAAAATGGGACGTTGTCAGCAAAAATCTTAAGTGTTACCCATCTGTATACAGAATAGAAATATATTGGAATAGAATGGAAGTAGCAGAGAAGGAAGAGCGGTTGGCTTTCTTAAATGTTGCCACACCAGCATTGTAATTTTGTCTTCAATTCTCTTTTTAAACAACATCACTTTTTAAAAATTAATATATGGTATCCCATGTCTATTTTTTAATTCTGTTTTTATTGGATTTTAATTTTGTATTCACCAGTTCTGTGCAGGAATAGCATAGCAGAGTCCTAGGTTCTCAGTGGCATGTTCCCTTGGAGAAGGAAGAAAAGGTTTTGTAATAGTGAAGTTTTCAACTGACTTTTTCAGATTCAAGTGGCTGTACTGACATCAGAAAAGCATAAAGTTCAGGAACAACTGCGAACTTCCTCAGAGCAGCACCAGCGTACGATGAGTGCTTGCCAGCAAAAAATTGCAACCCTGCAAGAAGAGTGCAGAGCAGCCCAGGTATTCCAGTGCAAGAAGTAATTTTAGAGACTCTAGAAGGGAGACTTACTGCATTCTCTGCTGGTCAAAAAATGTTTTGCAGATTTTTCACTCTTCTCTTTTTGTCTGTCAAGAATTACCTCAGTGCTTGAGGTAATTGAATGGTGGTAAAAAGGACAAGCCAGACTGTCCTGGTTGACAAGTATCACTTGGGATGAAACATCTGGACTGCATACTTCTATTTCCAGTAGGGAAAAACTTCTGGTAGTGGGGAGCCAGAGTTTATTTAAGATGATCTGTAAGTAAACACTCAGGGAAAAGAAAGTTCTTTAGAGAAAAGAGCACAAACGCAAAAAATGGAGTATAATTTGCTTCATATAAAATCACTTAACACAAATACCACTTTAAAAGAAAGAAGTTGTGAAAAATATATTTTCAAGCACCTTTTAATATGCTGAAATATGAGCAGCTTCTTAATTGGCAGCTAAACTGCATGCAAAACTGTCACTATTGCTGAAGTTTATTATTGTTTCTGGGATTCTTTTGCTCATGTGACACTGGTCCTGGAATGCAGTGTTTGCAGACAAACAGATTCAGAATATAGTATGACTATATTATGTTCAAACTATAACTATATTATGTTATATATGACTATGTTATGTTCAAACCACCTTTATGGAGATTACTGCACTATTCTGTGGCCACTGTTCTATGGTAGGTGTGCATCCTGCAGATCTGTAACAGCTGAATGCAGTGTCTCAAAAAAGCTTCTACATTTTAAAAAGGTGAACTGAAATGGACAAACTTTGTGGTTGCTGCTACAGGAGGTTTTCCGTAGTTGTGCTAAGTGCTTAGTTGTGCTCACCCTTAGTGAGGGTAGCTCTTTCATAATGGTATGTCTTGAAGCTCTTGGAAGATTAGCTTTCCTATTTAGATGCCCTACATCTGGAAAATAGATATTACTACAAGGTTATTAACAAAGGAAAATTCCCTCTAAAGGAAAGGTGGACACCAAAGCAGATAGTAGAAAACAGATGTCATGCTGACATTTAAAGGTGTGTACCTGAGGACTTAGGAATATTCTAGCTCATATAGTTTGACAGGAAGAAAAGCAAAGGATTAATTTAAAGAAAATAGCCACAAATGTTAAAGGCTCTTAAAATCTGGAGCAGTGGCTAATCAGAGTCAGTTCTGTAGAATTTCACTCACCAGCTCAGCTGAAGGGAAACTTTCCAAAATCCTCCTCTTGGAGATGAGAGCATTTTATTTATCTGTAAATGGGAGTGACTAATGAACCCAGGACCTTGTCCTAAGATCCAGGAAAGAAAACCTGCATCAGTGGTTTTTGTAGAGGAATATACAACATGAGTACTTCAAGGAGGGCAATAATCTTTGCTGTGTAGTGTGCAGTTGGAATGAAACTGCTATGACGTGAGGCAGTTTTCCGGTCCACAGAAACTCATGTAACAGCTGGATTTAGGATAAAAGACAGACCAAACATCTTTACAGTCTACTAGAATATTATACCTTGTACTGTGTAATACCATTGCAAGACTGACTTAACTCCTCAGAATTATGCATAACTTTGAGGCACATTAGAATTTTTGTCACCTTTGTAATATAGGAAAGAAACAGAATTATACCTCTTTTTTTATTTTCTATCACCTTTCCTTTCATTTAAAGCTGTTGATAGACCCCCTGGCTTGTGGATCTCTCAGTTGAATGCAGTTTTTAAATTTTCAAATGTTCTTTCTTTCCTTTAATATCAGTATGTTGAAAAAGAGTGTCACAAGTTTCACATTTTATGATACTCAGTTAAAATCTAAAAAACATTATCTGTTATAGTAGTCTCTGTTTTAATTATCTATTTAAAAGAAGGAAATGCAGCAGGTGGTTTTAATTTTTTTCAGTGTAAGGTGCATTTCATTTTAGAGAAGTAAGGGAGCAGTAGTCAATAGTATAACTAATGAGTTTGTTTTCTATGTGATAGGCTGAACAAGCATCTGTTACATCTGAATTTGAGAGCTACAAAGTCCGTGTTCATAATGTTCTAAAACAGCAAAAGAATAAATCTGCTTCTCAGACAGAATCTGAAGGAGCCAAACAAGAAAGGTAAAACTAAAATTTTTGCTTGATCTGTAATCTGGCTGTGGCACTGCCTACCTAAACAGAAGAAGTATTATCAATTTCTACTGTCATGGTGCTTTATTAGTTTCTAATAGCTGGATTTTTCTTTTTAACCATTGTTTTTGTGTAGATTACCTGTTGTTATAGTCAGAAGGAGAAGTAAGGTCTTAGAAGAATTTATTACTCTCATAAGCAGAAATTAGCCAGCATCTTCTGTGTAGACTTGACATTTTCTCTGACATGAAGTAGCCAAGTGCCATTTGCAATTAAGAATAAAAGAGCAGATTGGTTCCATTCTGCTGAGCTCACTTTGAACTTTTTCAGGAATGAGTGGTTTAGTGTAGGTAAAGCTCTGGATGCCAATTCAGTCATCAGTTCCAGCAGATTTGTGAAATACTGTTGTTGTATCAGCTGTTATAGGAGGAAAGACTTGGAAGAAAAAAGTTACACTACCAAAAATTTTCTGAAATCCTTTAAGTACAGTCATAAGCCAGGTGAATTCAGATTTGCTTCAGAAAATGTCTGAACTCACTGCCAAAGTCGATCAGTTTCTGCAAATTATTTTTATAAGTCATTGATGGCTGCACTTGGTGACAGACTGGGTGTTTATGTGTGGAATGTCAAGATTCATTTCTGACACAGACCTTCAGTCGGTACCAGCAAGAGCTGCCAAAAATCCACCAGAGGGCGACGTGTGCTTTGTTAGAGAACTTGGGTTTAAGGTTAGTTTAGGGTTTTTGAAACATTCTCACCTTTGAAGCAGCCAAACTGCAAGAGCTGCATTTTTTTTCTCTCCTTTTTGCATAATTTTAAGAAGTTCTAGTATTGTTTTGGTTGTTTGTTGTGAGAGAGAGCCATCTTGGAAACAAATTGGATAAGCAATAAACAGATGACAAATGGTTTCCAAAGAAATTATTTACAAATATCAACTCTAAGGATTAGTGAGATATACAGTCCATGAGATAATGGAGGTGTCTGCATATATATATACAGCAATCAGTAAAAAAAGAATGTGTGTGACAAGACTTTTTTTTTCTGGTATATATGATTTTGATTTGTTTCTGACCAATTGAGTTTATCTGCTATGGATTTGATATTGCTTTCTAGTGCTTTGCTCAAAATCAAACCATTTGGTCTCATTGAACTGATGTGCATTTACTAAACAAACAGAAGAAAAAGCCTCACCACTTCTAAGAAGAAATTTTTTCTCCCATCTGAATCCTATATATCTATCTGTCTTGTCCCTCCTTGAAGCAGAAAGTGCTATCAGTCATGCGTCCTACCCCAATTGTTGCATCCCCAGCAGGTCAGATGGGATGTGGTAAACCTATTTGTATCTATATTGAAACAGGATCTGATTGTTTCTACTGTAACCTCATTCTGAGATTATTTTGACCATAGTGCTGTGTTGATTTAATTAATAAATATGCAATTTGGATCAGCTATCCAAAATGTTGTGGATATCATATAGTTTCTGAAATAATATAATGATTTTAAATGCATGTTGTGTATTCCTTTTTCTTCCACGTGCAGGGAACAGTTGGAAATGGTGATAGATCAACTTAAAGTTAAGCTGCAAGATGCTCAGCATAATTCACAGATGAATGCATCTGAACTCCAGGCATTGCAGTCTGAGCATGACACCCTGCTGGAAAGACACAATAAGATGCTGCAGGAGACTGTTGCAAAAGAAGCAGAACTCCGTGAAAAGTATGGTCTGCTGATGAATAGATACAAATACTTTATTTTGTTTGAACTTTAGGATCTTGGCATGTAAAAGCCTATAACTGTACTTCTCAAAGAAAAGGCATGTTGTTGAGAAAGTTAAAGGAATTTTCAAAAGGATTGTTTGCTTTTTTTATGAGTCATAAGAAGTTTCAACAATGACAATTAAATAGTAGCTGATTAGGGAATTTGAGATTTCTGCAAGCTTTCTACCTCTTAATTATCAGATTTAAAAATTAACATTTTTTAAGCACATTGACTGTTTTTAAGTCTAATGGTCAGCACTACATTTGTGTTGTATTGTACCTCCTCTACTTAATTTTATGGATGTTTCTTATTAAAAAAAATAAGATATTTACATGCAAAGCAAACAATTTCACCAAAGGAATCTGTTTAATCTGTATCGCTTCTTGAAAAATCATTTGAGTAACTATTACTTGAACTTCTCAAAAAGAGTCCGTCCTTATCTTCTCCATTTAGGGTACGAAGAAGTTCACATGAAGTATTAGTTAGAAATTACAGATTGGTGTTAGGAACTGTTGACCTCTTGTCACTGTCTTTGTACAGTTTTATCTGTTCTTTATAGCTACATAATGATTCACTGTAATCAACCAAAGTATGTCCTGCATTTTTCTAGAAACAACCCATTTCACAGTAGGTTCGCTTTATACCTAGACACTGGTCTTTGCTAATCTGGCTCTATTTAAGTCTGTATGTTTATAACGGCGAGTCATGGGCTTAGTGTTTCCATAAATGCATTTGTTTAATTGCTTGTGATTTATTCATTTATTATATTATTATATATCATGTCTATATTATACATTATTGTTTATTTAATATATTTAATTGCTTATGACAGTTTTGTCATGCTTCTGGAGTACCTCCAAACCAAGTACAATTGATGAGTTCCTGACATTTTTCTTGCTAACAGCTACACTATTCTGCACTGAAAGCTGAGGTTTAAAAAAATTAAACTTACCTTCTTAGAAACCTCTGTGTTTTTAAAAGTCCTGAGTAAGTGTTCAATAAATAAATGTTATAGGAAGTGGAGTATAAGTGTCATACCCTGTATGACACTATAAACAGCCATGATGTAGTTTTAGAACTTAAGAATATTTAGACCACCATGTGTCTAGGTCTTTCATTATGTCCCAAAGATGTCTGAATTTTTTGTTCTGAAATAGAAGTCAAGGTTTATGTAGCACACTGCATTCATATGATAGGCAGTAAGTGTAACCTTTTCAGTCTCAGATTTTCCCGGTAAAAAGAGGACTTTAAAGGAAAAAGTTGCACACACAGTCACTCTAAGATAATCATACAAATGAAAACTGAAAAGTGCCTCAAGCTGTAAAAATTCTGAAATGTAACAATTACAATGTTTTGCGTCCTGTGTCTTACTGTTTGTGCATGCCCTGTTTTCAGACTCTGCACAATTCAGTCTGAGAACATGGTCATCAAAACAGAGCATGCCCAGGCGCTGAGTCAGCTGACAGCCCAGAATGAAGCTCTCCGGAACAATTTCAGAGACCAGGTCAGGAACCTGCAAGAAGAGCACAGGAAGACAGTCGAGACACTTCAGCAGCAACTCTCCAGAGTAGAAGCTCAGCTCTTCCAACTCAAGAGTGAACCAAGCACTAGAGGTAACTTTCAGGCAGAATACCAGGTTTTCATGGATCAGTTACAGATGTGTGTATCTGAGTCTGAATTTAAAGTGTGTGATTCTGTAAAATCACCAGCAACTTTTTTTGGAGAATCTGCAGCATACCAATACCAAGTCAGGAACGTGTCTTTGTTATTACTTACTGTTCATTTAGAGTCTTAAGGTCCTTAAATACATACAGAGGAGGGCAACAAAGCTGGTGGAAGGGCTAGAAGGAATATCTGGATTTGGTTAGTTTGGAGAAGAGCTGAGGGACCTCATTGCTGTCTTACAGATTCCTGAGGAGGGAAAGTGAAGAGGGAAGTGCTGAGCTCTTCTCCCTGCTATCCAGTGATAGGACATGTGGGAATGGCTCAGAGCTGCCATGGGGAGGTTCAGACTGGACACTAGAAAGCATTTTCATACTGAGAGTGTGGTCATACCCTGGGACAGTCTTCCTAGTGAGGTGATCGATGTCTCAATCCTGTCAAGTGTTTAAAGAGGCATTTGGACAATGCCCTTGATAATGTTATAACTTGAAAACTGACCACTGAAGTGGTCAGGCAGTTGCCCTACATGCTTGTTGTAGGTCACTCCCAAATGGAACCATTCTGTTCTAGAATCTGCATCACTGATATCTCTTCTGCAGTATCTGCATTGTCAGACAGATGGAGGGAAATTACTTAGTGAATATTTGGTGGTGTTCTTATCAGGTTGTCTCAGGTTTTGGAGCATGCTGGATATCTGCCTCAAGTATGAGGTGCAAAGCTAAAGAAGAGTGTATTGAAAGCAGTTTTAAGAATGATTGTTATTTGAGTACATGCTATGTATTAGTATAGTTGCTATTTGATCCTTCTAATTTAAGATTTTACTGTCTTCAAGCTCAAGTGCTATTTGTGTATCTGAAAAGTTACTAATCAGGATGTAGTTGGACATTTGCCAAGCAGCAATAACAGTTTAAGGAGTTATTCTGTTATTACTGAAGCAGAAGGATGGTACACACAGTATTAAAACAGAAGAATTTTCACCTCCCATGGGAGTGGTTGAAATAAAAGTTAATTCTGTTATACATTAAAAACATTTGTTACCCTTACCATAGCTAAAACACATCTTCAGGGAGATGTGCATGAAGATTTCATAGTCACTGAAATAAAAATCAACAATCAAGTTTGGGTTTAGAAACAGACTCTGATTGGAATGGCCATTTGGAGGTGAAAGGCTGTATTTTGCTGTTACAAATGTTATGTGTGTCCCTGGCTTTCTCTTTTTTCCTCACCTTCCTCTGCATTTTGAAAACTGTTTCATGTACTGCTCTCAACCCAAGACAGTCACACCTAGGAAATAGCCCTCCCAATTTCATTCTGATATGAACATCAGTAAGTATCTTTCAGGTCCAGCTGTTTCAAATCCAGCAACAAAGAACTTGAGAGAACGGCGGAACACTGACCTTCCTGTTCTCGATGTGCACACTGTCGCTAGGGAAGAGGGAGAAGGTATGGAAACAACAGACACCGAGTCTGTCTCCTCAGCCAGCACCTATGTTCCATCCTTGGAGCAACTGCTGAACTCATCAGAAGCAAAGCCTGGTAGGTAGAATGTGGCTTTCAGAAGTGCTTGCCTACTTAGGTTGCAGAAGTTTGTGCCCTCAAACTATTTTATAGCATTGTGTTTTCAGGCTTTTAGGTGCAAGACGCAAGACTAACTAAGTGCCACTGAGTTTACACTGTCCTGAACTTTTGTAGGAGTTTTGTCATTGGGTTGGGACTAACAGTAGAACATTCCTACAGATTTTAATGATTTAAAGACATCATATTTCTGAGTTTGTAAAGGGAAAAGACTGGATGAGCAAGTCAGTGAATACTTACAGAAATTTTTGTATTCTGGATGAGTCTCTACTAGGGACAATTAAGTGCTGATTTAACCCTGCTAATGAAAGGATAAACTTTCTGTTCATCTTAATGAGGCTTATTAGAGCAGGAATTTATTCATAAGGTTTTTTCCAGAAAAGTGAAATCCAGCATGAAGAAGAATGTTTTAGAAGTCCCCCAAAAACCAGAAAAATATGTGGTAGCATATAATCATGTTTTGAAAGTCTGCTGAACACTTTGTGGATAACTGTTGAAAATCTCCATTTATGGGTAAGAAACAAGTTAAAATCAGGTATCTTGATGTACTCTAGAACTGTTTTGCCAGACCCCTTCTAATATATAAACAAAAATAGATCAGAAAATAAGCATGCGGCAGGAGCATTGATGCCCATTTAGTCTGCAGTCTGACTTTGCATGAATTCTGTTCATAAGAGACTACATTAATCAAGTCCTGATGTTAAATTAGTATGAAGTAGATGCAAATGCTTTTTCCTTCTCTTAGTTTTCCATTTAATTGCAGAACCATCTCAGTGGCAAACAGATCTCACCAAGGATGAACTGATTCAGAAACTAAACACAACAACTAAGAGTGCTGATCACTTGAATGAATTACTTCGTGAATCAGAAGCAACCAATGCAATCCTAATGGAACAAATAAAGGTTAGCAGACACACAGGAGATGTGACGACAATTCTAATTTCCATGATCTGTTTCTTAGACCAAATATCTTTCAGAAAATCCCAGTCAGTAAAATTTTGGTGATGTAAAACTTAATTTTGGAGGGGCTTTTATTCCACACCACAGTTAATTTCAGGTTTGCGTTTTTTCACCACCGTTTCTAGTTTGGTAGGTATGGTGGGGAGGGGAGGGGGAGAGGAGTGTGTAGTAAAAGCTTCTATTAAAAAAAGTCAGGAGTTTGGAAATTTAATATTTAGTAAAGGGGCTATCTATTTTCACTTAGATAAAAGCCGTGAATCGCAAGGGAAGCATTGTCTGGTTTCTCTTTCTGTAACCCCTTTTAGCTGTCTTAAGTTAAAAGAAGACACATGAACTAATGTATGAGTGAGATTTCTGAAGACATTTCTAAATATACTAAGCTTTCTTTTCTAAAATGTTTCTTAATTAATATTTTCAGATTTCTGAATTGTTTAACTGTTCAACTGTTACTACTCTTTTATTACCAAAATTGCATCTCTACTGCACAAATTTTATCCAAAAAAAGTTATTTTTAGTCAGTAATAAGTTATTTCTTACAGCATTATCACACATTTCATTTTCACTGGAGTTTGGTCCTGAATATGTTGCTATACATACATTGCTCTTCTTGAAGCAAGCTGTGCCATTAATTTTTTAGCTCTTCTTTGTTCAGTTACTCATTAAATGAAGCAAACAGTATTACATATTTTTTCCTCATCTGCAGCTTCTTAAGAACGAAATAAGAAGACTGGAAAGAAATCAAGAGAGAGAAAAGTCTGTGGCTAATCTAGAATACTTGAAGAATGTTCTACTGCAGTTCATATTTCTGAAATCAGGAAGTGAGAAAGAACGGCTGCTCCCAGTAATAGACACCATGTTGCAGCTCAGCCCTGAAGAGAAGGGGAAGCTGGTTGCAATTGCCCAAGGTGGGTGGTGTTCAAAATATTGTCACAAAAGAAAACAAAAAATGAAAAAGGAAAATTCTGTGCTCTCTGTTGTGGAGACATTTGAGAAAAAACCAAGCTTAGCACCGTAATGCTAATGAGCTAGTCATAAAACCGTTTTGCTTTGTTGGGAAGTTACTATTCAGTTTTCAGTAAACAGAACAAATACTTAAAAATATCTTAAAGAAAATATGCTCTTTGTTGAGGAAATAAAGGAACTAGGGAAGGAAAGAAAACGAGTTAGGCATTTGCAAGAAATTAATACAGGATTTATGTGTATAATAATGTTCTGTCTCTGCTTCAAATACACTGAGCATTTGTTCCCTTAAAATGCTTTTTAAGGTATTGTTTGTCATTCCTCAATAACAGTAACTGTAGCCTATTGTACTTCATTAGCAACTGACCTATACTTCATTTTAGAATTAGTATAAATAGTAAGCAACACATGTACATATAAGAGCTTAAAACTTGTGAACAAAATCACCTTAAAAAGGGAAGCGTTCAAGTATCGTGTTCCATGATAGGCTGTGCATTTGGAAAAATAAGATGTAAGCCAAGCCCATAGCATGTTGATGTTGTTCTGGCCCTCTGAATGAAGGCTGATTGGATTTTCTTGGTGAATGGTGATAAATTACCTTTTTCATACGTTCTTAAGTACCCAGAGTACAGTGGACTTGGTGGTACAATCCATGTCTGTGTCAGCTCAAGAGTGAGTTCCCTTCTCAGCAAGTTTGAGGACAGCATTTCAAAAAGGATAAAGGCAAGGAGTGGGGGCAAGTTCATGTAACCAAATGATGCAATATCTAACATAACACAAAGTATGTTTTTCTTCCTCCTTCAGGTGAGGAAGAGAGTACCTCACGTCCCTCTGGGTGGGCTTCGTACCTCCACAGCTGGTCAGGACTTCGATAAAACAGTGGAAACACTGAATCTTTAAACACATTCCACAACTGCAAAACCGAGAAATCTTACTGTAGAAGATCTGTTGGTGTTGCATTGAACTACAGGGTTTTATTTTTGTGTGTTATTTTCAATATTTTAGGCTCTTCTAAGAAAGAAGCCTGCAGTAGCTCTGAAAGATGGTCCTGTATTATGCTCTGGCAACAGCGAACTATTTTTCTTAAAATGTTAAAGCTGATAATGAGAAGTTTGAGAAGTGACAAATTAATTGCAAATTGCCTGGAAACAGAATTTGTCAAACCTGTGATAGTTCTTTTGGTATCAGTTTAAAAGTTGGATCTGATATAGTAACTGGAATAACTAGACTTTAGATTTAAAGCATTTTAAAGTGTTTACAGTTGCTTTCACATATCGTTGTCAGCTAGCTAATCTATATGGTTAGTGTTATTCTCTGCACGTTTAAGAAATTTAAAATTATTTCCTCTTGTGATGGCTACAAAATATAAGATAATTAAGAAATAGGGCATTTTCTGCTTTAAAGTTTTAGTCTTTGTTAATTTATTTTGGGTTTTTTTTTTTTGCAAAACATGAAGGCAACAGTTCACAAAATGTGAAGGGTGCAAAAATCTATATGAAATACAGTGCTTGTCACATCTGGACGTGCTACTGTAGTAGAGATTAATGGCATCTGTGGAAGCCTTAGTATAGTACTCCAAGACTCAGAGGTCCTAAGTGAGCTGAAGCTTTGGGAGAAAGGGCTTAAGCTAGGGATTTTTAACCTGAGGTTGGAAGTTTGTAGAAAAGACCAGGAAGAAATGTTCCCTTACTGTAGTGATGTCTGTGCTTGGATGACAAGAGTACTCCTAGTAACTTAATCGTATTGAAGACACTAAAGAAAGAATCTGAGCCCACAGGTCAGACTCCTAACATTAACTTCTGAGAGAAAAGAATGAAGCTTTTGTCAATAGATGCATCTTTTAAATGTTCTAATGCTTGAAGCTCTTACACCATTCTCTCATTTACCTGTATGTGTGTACATTGTTTGCACAGGTCTTTTGCACAAATGAGATGATCTCTGTTCCTGGTTACTCAACAGAATATTATGTTCTTTTTCCAAGAAAAATAAATTTCTACCATCTCTGCTTCTATTACCAACACAGCACTTTTTTTTTACCTTCAGTTGTCTTCTCCCCTTTACAGTCCATGATGCCTTTCACCATCTTAATTTATTTGTAAGGTTTTTAAAAAGCATACATGTGTGTTTGAATCCTGCTTAATTGGTGTCTTTTTGTCTTTTTCATTCATATTTTCATGTTCTCTGTGCTGTTTAACAGAGAGTCTTTCCCTAGTACACATACCAATACTAAATACGGTTCTTCCTTTCCTGTCTATTTTAGCTCAGGCTCTGAGGAAATGATGCTTGTTCCTTTAATATTGCCTTATTTTAGGCTGAGATTAATCTGAACATATGAACAGCAGAATAGCAACATGTTGAGAATAAACTGTTCAGTAAGTGTGCTTTTGGTTTCACTTTTTGCTTGTTGTATATATTTCAGTACACAATCAACAAAGCCAACAGACTTTATTTAGGTACTTTAATTCCTTTCCACTGTCTTAGGCACTTTTTTTCCTTCTCCTCCAATATGTGTTTTAACTGGAACCTTTATGGTTTGTGCTACTGGGGAGTACATTCTCTGTGGACTTTCAGAACACAGAACTGATCAACAGTAGTGTGAGGGATGAGTCTTTTAGGTGTCTGTAGGTAGCAAACACGAGGCTGTGTTTAGGCTTTTTTGTGTTTGCCTTTGGAATGATTTACCATATCTTCAGCAGTCACGATTTGGACCAGATCTCAGACGTTGAATTCTAATTCCTCATTTACAGCTGGATTTGGTTAATGTCACTCAAAAGCATGCCAAAGCACGGCAACAGGAGAGATTTGAAATATGTATAAAACTAAGTGCTTGTCATCCTCCTGCTGTGATTTTAACAATGGAAGCACATGAAGTGGAAGGGTATGTCTTTGTCTTACTTAGTCCACACTCCGTTTGCAGCTGACCCGATTTAGTCTTCGCTATTGCTAAAGAGCTGTGACAAGTTCCTCTTAAAATGCACATATTTCAGAACTGTAAATTATTTAACATTGTAAGCTGTGAATAAAGGTATGCTAGTAACCTATATCACTGGCTGTATTATATACCAGTTGCTTATTGACTTCTTTCAAGTCCAAGTTGCATGCTCACTGTTTTTAGTAAAACTTGAGTACTGTACTTACGAATGTAGTGAACAACTTGCATTAATATATTTTTTCTTTTACAATGGAAGATAGAGATCTTAATTAATGTAAAAATATTTTAATAACTGTTACTAAACTGTTTTCTGTTGCTAAGATAGCCAGAACTTATGTATGGGGCAATAAACTGACTGTAAGCAAATATGTCAAAGTTTAATAGACACTTGCAGTAAATGGCATAGAAGAATGTGAACTGGAAACAGGATTATTTTGCATAGAAAACTTTTTATATGTCATATATTTGCATTTGTAATGTACAGCATTGTAGCTGTGATTTGCTTTCAAAAAGCAGGTTAAAGTTTTAACTAGTACTGCTGCTTCTTGATATACTGTGGTGCTCTTTTTTGGAAGAGCACTGTGCTGACTTTTCTTTCTAGTTGTTTTTGTTTTATTTACAGTGCCGCATTTATTAGAATGTTTCACAGAAAATGTCACCCTTACCCAAAACGTTTATAAGCTTAGGACCAATTTTCATCTTTTATCAGCCTGCCTTCAGCCCAAGCCTAAGGAGGGCATAATAATAATAAGAATAAGATTCTGCTGTCACTATGCAGAGTACATACTAATTAAAAACCAAAAATGGGAGTGATTCAATGCTCCCAGACCTGCATGTGCACTGTGGCTAAATTTTTAGCTAGCTAATGCTGACTTAGAAACAGGTTATACGTTTTTCATGTTCCCTTTACCCAGAAGGGAGACCCATCTGTGCAAGTGAAAAGTGCTCCAGTTGAAAGACAGAAAGATCAGAGCTTTTCAGGCTGTCGTATGGATGTGGCCAGTTGAATACAGGGATTGGGATGGCCGAAGGGAACCATGTTAGAAATTATACACAAGAGAGTAAAGTTGATTTTTTTTCTTTCACAGCCCTCCTTCCCCAGAGTATAACTGTGAGAATACAGGGTTAGATTATTTTCTATATTTAAATCCTTCTTTGTCTATCTCCCTCCATTCTTTTGCTGTGAAAGCAGATGATATATTGTGAAATTGTGGAGGAATGCCTAAAAACTCTCCTTTGTTTGTACTAAGTGACTGTGAAGGCAGCTTAAACACACATGCTTCATTTGGCTTATGCCTTGGCTTCACCCAGTGCACCAATACTTCCTAAACTACCTGCTAGTTCTACTATTGTTGGTACTGTAAAAATATCTCCATTAGGAGCCTTGCAAATAGCAGTCACCACTCACAAGCTGAGAAACCAAATGTATGAAGAGGTAAAAATATATTTGTTGTAGTAATTTCAGAATTGCTAGTCTGGATAGATAAGTATTTTGTTTGGAAATAGTATCTTTGATGGCCTTTTCATGTGGCTATCACTTCAATAAAATTCAATTTGCTCAACAGAGTGCCTTTTTCTTTCCCTGAATACCTCTTCTTACCTGAGAAAATGCTACTCACTTTCAACGCAGAAAACAAGGGATGTATACCACTGTATTGAAGAGATTTTATGGATCTGGTATAGTATCTACAACCTTTACTTTGGAAGAAAACTACAGTAACTAATTCTTCTGGATGAACAGAAAAGAAATTGGTTTGTTATGGGTTTTTTAGGAAAAAAAATCAATATTTTTAAAAAGCCTATTTAAATTACTTCAAATGTGTTACTAGATTGTCACCAGCAATCTGGCAGTACCTGACATGGAGGAGAGGAGGGATGCAGAAGTAATAAATGGCCTTGTTAACAGGATTGCACTCAGTTTGTTTGAGTAGTAACTACCTTATAAATCAGCACACATTTTTAATTGCACTCAACTTTGAAATGGACATCATTACCTCTTCCCTCATACCCTGTGATAATTTTTCTTTATTTGCATACTTGTCCTAATGCAAAGATTACATGCTCACTGAAGAGGTGCTTGGTTTGATTTAAGCAAGTGTTTGGTGTGTTTATCTTCTTGCCAGCCATTTTTCTTAGACTATGCTTATTACACAAGGATGTGGTCAGAGGGAGGATCATAAGCCGTGAAGACATAATAAATGGATATAGGAGTCAAAAAAGAGCCTGATGCTTCCAGTCAACTTCTAACAGCTTTCACATAAATTTATATATGCTGGGGGGAAGGAAAATAATGATCTGAATACTTTTTAAACTGAGTTTGATTAAAATTTATCATATGGTTGTGAAAGGATGAGAAGGGGCATCTTAGATTCTGGAGCTTCCTTCCTTTCCTACCTGTCCTTTCCTACCTTTCTCAGGTTCATCCTGAGGACTCAGGCTGGACTGAATAGTGAAGACTGAGAATAGTAAAACAAGTATGGAAGTGCACATCAGTTACTGCTCCAGCAATTCAGCATGCCTTGGTATTAGCAAATAATTTATTTTTTGCTGTCATTTGAATGCCTGAAGGCTTCTTAAGAATTCAAGGTAAATGTAATCAGTGTAAAGAACAGTGTGCTCTTTTGGGCATGGCCACAGTCCCAGTCCTTCCACAGTACCCTCTGAAAGTGTTTTAAATTGATAGGCATTGGATAGCAGCTGTGTATGAGTGTAGGATTTAAGTGGCATTTATTGTTTCATTGCCTGAAAATCGAAGCTTGTTCTGAGAACACTCAAACTGTTTCCGGAGGGGAGATACATATTAGCTCTTGGCTCTCTTGCCCTTCCCAGCATGCAAAGCATCAAAAATAAAAAGCATAGAAACCATTACAGAACTCCAGAAAAAGGCTTTCACCCAAATACAGTTTTACTGTTGCTACTCCCCTTTGTGGAGTTAAGTTGCTGATGCTCAGCATGGCTCTTGCCAAGGGAGAAGGCCAATTCAATTCTGGCTTTTGCATCCAAATATTTATACAGGCTTGTTAATGTTCCTCTCACATCTAGTCACAGCATTTACTTAAACCTGCAGCTGCAGCAGTCCAGATGAAGCTGCCAGCCTTTGCGGGGGGACAGATGAGTGTTCCCTCTGCTCCAGGGGCAGGGGGCTACAGCCTCAGGAACAGTGGGAAGAAAAGCAGATGGTGATGATAAAAACTTGAAACAGCTCCTGTTGTTGATGTGGCAGCTTTCTGTCCCTGCCCTAACTACCCACCAGCCTTTGTCTTGGAAACTGGTTGAACCAGTTGTTTGCAGAGTGGTGGGGGATAGTGGATATCATGCAGGAAGAGGATTTTCAGAAAACGCAGAAAAGCTAAGGATAGGATAAGGATTTTGCAACATTCTGGGAAAGATGGGAATTGCAGTGACAAAAAGCTTGAAACAGAAAAATGACGCACTTTTACTAAAAATGTGAGAGTAATACCATGGTCTCCAAGAGTCATTATTTCTTAAAGTACGTGTTTTGTGGTGCTGCCATAATTTTTTTTCTTTAGCCTTTACTGTGTCTGTCCAAGTACTGATCTTGTTATGAGGCAGAAATTTATGCTGCTAACTATGGAATGTTATTGATCAATTTTGCAGAGGTTTGAGATTGATCAATAGAAGTTATATCCTTGGTTTTGCAGTCTCCTTCCCTCTTCCAAGAAACAGTGATGCCAAATATACTAGGTGTGTCTAAAATGCATGAAGCAGAAATCTGATTCCTTTTATATGGATGTCAGAATGATCATTAAAATAAGTCTTCTAGAATTCTGAGCAAACCACATTTGTTTTTAATAAGAGCAAAGTTTTTTAGAGATATCAAATATCTTGGTCAAAACTTACCTATTCAACTGATTAGTGGAGTTATTAATGTTGAGCAAAAAGTGAAACCTAAATAATTTTTTACCTTTTACTTCATTAACAGCTTTGCTAAGAATGTTTCGCTGGATACCCTGTGTTCAAAAGTTTTTCCTACTTATATGGTCAAAGTTTCCTTCACTGTTGCTTTAACTTCGTGGCTTTGGAGGTGTGACATGAAGAACACTGGCACAGTTTACAATTTAAATCCATTGATTATATTAAGGTAAACAACCATAGGGCTGCTCTGCTAACAGGCACACAGAATCAGAGTAGGCTTTGACTGGATAATAAAAAGAAATTCCTTACTGTGAGGATGATGAGGCACTGGAACAGGTTGCCTGGAGAAGCTGTGGGTGCCCCATGCCTGGAAATGTTCAAAGTCAGGTTGGATGGGGCTCTGAGCAGTCTGGTCTGGTGCAAGGCATCCCTGCCTGTGGCAGGGAGGTTGGAGCTACATGATCTTTGCAACCCAAACCATTCTATGAATCTACCATCTGCAGTTGCATGAAGTTCTGGAAGAATGCAAAAGCTAGAGCAAATACCACTCTTAGAAGTTACTTACTCATGTCTCTTCATATCACTCTGGCAAAATTGTAGAACACTTTTTCATTTCCAGAAAAAGAACTTGATATAAAGATGCTGGTATTTGTGATTAGAGACAGGCAGTCAAATTCTTTGACCAAGCAGGTGCCTTCTCATCTGTCCCCAATAATCCTTCCTTTCTCACTTCTTCCTCAGGCCTACAACAATGGCCTTCTCTAGTGTCAACAAAGCTGCTCGTGCACTTAGCTCTAAATAGGTAAAGGCTCTGTGCTGTCATTTAATGACAGAATTGCGGTGGTCCATCGCTCTGCCTCCCAGGCTGATGCTTTTTCTGGGGAGAGCCTTGCCTGGGCAGGAGAGATTCGGGGTCTGCCCCGTGCTGCCTCTGCCCCCCAGGCCGGTGCTAGCTCCATGGGACCGGGGAGGAGCCTTGCCTGGGTGGGCTTTGAGGCGTGCCCAGGGTTCATGATCCGCCCATCCCTCCAGATCCTTCTGTTCCGTTATGTATATGGTTGGATGATTTGAATTGTACCCCACCCCTGTATGTAATGATTGGTTCTGTTTGCTTGTACCCTCCCTCTCCCTCTTTCCCTACTGGCTACCCTTCCCTGTACATAACCAGCTGCACCCTGCAGTCGCTGCCTTCTTTTCCCCGGTACCCTTCGTGGGTGCAGGGGAGATGGTCGGCCCTCTCCCTGCTCTCCCTCCCGACCACCCCACCCCCCATCCCTTACCCTAATAAAGGAGAACTTGGGGAGAGAACAACAAACTCCTGCAGCCCTTCACCTAGTTGTCATCTTTATTTTCAGCTACTACAAACATTTAGGCTGGAGAAGACCTCAAAGATCAAAGGGTCCAACTGTTAACCTGGCACCGCCAAGTCCATATCACTAAGTGCCACTGCCAGCTGCAGTACAATAAGTTTGGCATTTCAACAGTGATTGAAAACGTAAAGTGCTCTGGAAATGGAACATCAAAAGCATATGCCTACTTAGAACTGCATTTTACTCTAGTCTAGAATGAAGAGATGAGCAGGAAAAAAAGCATTAATTCTGTGATTAATATGCTGGTCTGGAGACATGGAGTCCAAATTCCCTGCTTTGCCACATGCTTCCTTTATGAATTTAATTTCAGTTTCTCTGTCTCTATTTCCTGACTTGCCTGCTAGGATAATGGCACTTCTCTACCTGATGCCAAGTACATTAGCAGCAGAATGTTAAACTTTGTGATGGGTTTGTAAGCCAAAATAAGTAGGCAAATTACCATATTTTTTTTTTAAACTGCATAGGAAGAAAATCATCATAGCCTGCATTATATTGGAATGGAAGGAATGATCTTCTTTTGGGTCTGTGCTGTGTGTTTTGTGAATCCTATTAAATTACTTGCCTAAGTAGTCTGGACTGAATTTTACAAGTTAATTGGAATGCCAGCATGCTCTAATATTATGTAATGGAGAATTAATAACAATTAAGAATTGTTATTTCTGTTGTACAGCAAGATGAAACAAAAATTTAAATCGGACCCCAAGGCGCAAACTTCCTGCAAAGCGCACAGAGTCTGGGGAGGCAAACTGTGAAACTGAATTCCTGAGTTTCCTTGGTACAGCGTTTCCAAAAAGCTGCTAGTACTTAGGGTTTGGCATTTGTGCGTGTTTGGGGAAGGCTCTCCCACTCTTCATGAGAATGCCTTTGCTACTTTGAGCTTATATTGCTAGCAGACTAGGCTTTAGGGATTTCATCTTTAAAAGCACTGGAAAACTGCACATGGTGCAATTCTCTTGCTGTTAAATCTCTTACTGTGCTCTCCAAAGGAAGCACCACAACGGCTGCACTTGTTGGCTGGCACTGCCTGTTAATTATTTCCAGAATTTACTGTTTTGAAGTTTGCTGCCCCGGTAGTTGTCCGCCGGCCCAGCCACCTCCCTGCCATTTCAGGCTGTGCTGCTCAGAGGTGCTGCTCTTCAGCTGGGCTCAGCAGCCAGGGACAACCACCTCGTACAGCTCCGCAGGAGGACTGGCAATGGGAGAGACCCTGAAATCCTTGCAGACAAGCTGAGGTTAATTAAAGACACTCATGGAGCTGCTTACAAGTAATGGCAGACTGCCCAAAACAGATTAGAAAAAAACCAAAAGGGTTGTATTACCTTCAGCTGGCACAGAATGAGTACTTACTTATTTAGATGATACAAGGAAGCTTTGCTGACAGACTTATTAAAATGGGCGGGTGTTTTGGAGTTGGGTTTGGTGGGTTTGGCTGTTTTCTAGGTTTTTTTTTTTTATTGGGGGGGGGGTGTGATTGGTTTTTCAACACAATCACACCATTGTTGAGGTTGGCAGGCTCCTCTGGAGGTTACTTGTCCAACCTCCCTGTTCAAGCAGGGCCACCTACAGCCAGATTCCTAGGAGCACATCCAGACAGCTATGGAGTATCTTCATGGATGGAGACTCCACAGACAACCAACCTCTGCCGGTGTTCAGTCACTCTCACAGTGCAAATTTCTTCCCTGATGTTCAGAGGAACCTTGTATGTTTGTTTGTTTCCCCTGTCTCTGGTTCTGTCACTGAACACCACTGAAAAGACACTGGCTCTGTCCTCCTTGTACCCTCTGTTTTCAGTTAACTTTTTTAATTGGCAAGATCACTCTGAGCTTTCTCTGAGCTGAGCAGTCCCAGCTCTCTGTCTCTCCTCATAGGAGGGGTATTCCAGTCTCTTAGCAATCTTAGTGGCCTTTTGATGAACTCTTTCCAGTATGTTCATGTCTCCTTTGTACTGGGAGGCCCAGAACTGGACTCAGCCCTCCAGTTGTGGCTTGACCAGGGCTGAGTAAAGGGGAAGGATAACATCCCACTCTTATGGCATAACATCCCTCCCCTTTTCAGCCATGTACTTTATTTTCCTCTTTGTGCAGAAATGTATTCCCTGTGATGTTAAAGTTTTGCTGTGTTTGATTCCTCAACTTGGCAAGCAAAACTGAACCCTGCCAAGGAGCAAAATAACAAATAAACAAACAAAAGTCCTACAGACAGTCTGATGTTTTTGTGTTTCTACAGCTGTAGTTCTCTCTAGAACCATGCTTATGGCACAGCCATCAAACACCTTTTGTGCATCATAGTCCAAACAATTTACATTCTCCTGGTTCTGATGGATACCAAAGTAGGTATGCTCCATGTACATGTAGTTTGAATTATTCTTTCTGATATGTGCTCTCTCATACCCATCTATACTGATTTTCACTGGCTTAATATATTCCTTGAGCTATCTTCTTGGAGCCATATAGGTATTTCCTTAATCCTGGCAAGCAACTATTTGCATTTTTAATTCCAGCATGCCACTTCCTTGTTCTGATATAAAGGACGGCAATGAGTGGCGACACAGACAGCTCAATAATCCCACCTTTTCTATTATGCTCCATTCATTTGTCCAAAGGTCTGTCTTTGAAACTTGCCTGGTTTGGAATGAGATCTCTTCTCTCCAAGAAAAGCAGGAGGTTTGGTCCCAGGTTTGGCAGTGTTGAAGGTAACTTTCTTACATTTACTTTCTAAAGTGCTGAGCCTGAGCGAGGTGCTGGCCTTTCCCCATGCCATTGCTTATTATTGCTGTTACATGTTTAAATAATGTTGACTAAAAACGGACTCTGGCTCCAGCAAAATTCACCTCAGCATATTTAGCGCGCCAAGGTGAGGCGACGGCTTCTTGCTACAAATTATCCTGCACGATGCAACCACGTATAGGAGACAGTGAAAATACTTGGAATTGTTTTGACAGCAACTTTCTGTTCTGGGGGGAAAAAAAAAAAAAAAAAAAGCCAAGAAACCAAAAGCAGCAACAGACGCCCCCAGGCACCTATTTCACGTAACTCTGCGGGGCGTTCCGGCCGCCGCATCTCCCGTAGGTTTGGCGGAGGAGGCGAACGACTCCTCCCGGGGCACGGCAGAGAGCACATGGGGCGGGGGCACCGCAGCTCTTGGCAGTGGTTCCCGGCCCTTTCCCGAACTGGGCAGGGGGATCCCATCTCCCGGCGGCGCCTCCCCTGTGTCCCCGGTCCGGGCGGGGGGATCCCATCTCCCGGCGGTGCCTCCCCCCTCTTCCCGGTCCGGGCGGGGGGATCCCATCTCCCGGCGGTGCCTCCCCCCTCTTCCCGGTCTGGGCGGGGGGATCCCATCCCATCTCCCGGCGGTGTTTCCCCCCTCTCCCCGGTCCGGGCGGGGGGATCCCATGCCATCTCCCGGCGGTGTTTCCCCCCTCTCCCCGGTCCGGGCGGTGGGATCCCATCCCATCTCCCGGCGGTGCCTCTTCCCGGTCCGGGCGGAGGGATCTCATCCCATCTCCCGGCGGTGTTTCCCCCCTCTGCCCGGTCCGGGCGGGGGGATCCCATCCCATCTCCCGGCGGTGCCTCTTCCCGGTCCGGGCGGAGGGATCTCATCCCATCTCCCGGCGGTGTTTCCCCCCTCTCCCCGGTCCGGGCGGGGGGATCCCATCCCATCTCCCGGCGGTGTTTCCCCCCTCTGCCCGGTCCGGGGGGGGGGATCGCATCCCATCTCCCGGCGGTGTTTCCCCCCTCTCCCCGGTCCGGGCGGGGGGATCGCATCCCATCTCCCGGCGGTGTTTCCCCCCTCTCCCCGGTCCGGGCGGGGGGATCCCATCCCATCTCCCGGCGGTGTTTCCCCCCTCTGCCCGGTCCGGGCGGGGGGATCCCATCCCATCTCCCGGCGGCGCCTCCCCTCTCTCCCCGCGCGGGGGCGCAGCGGGGCGGGGCGGGGCGGGGCGCGGCGCGGGCGGAGCGCGCCCCCCGGCGGCGGGCGGGTGCCTGTGGGGCCGCCCAGCGCCATTACCGCGGCCCGGCGAGGCTCCTCCCGCCGGCGGCCGGGAGCTTGGCGGGAGCGGCGGCCGGCGGGATGCTGGGGGTGGCGGCGGCCGCGGGGATGAACTGTAACAGGTAGGAGAGGCGCGGGGGCCGCCCGCGCCGTCCGTCCCGCCTCCCGCGGCGGGCGGCTGCCGAGGGCGGTGCTTTGTCCCGGCCGGGCCGCTGTCACGGCTCTGCCCGGGAAAGGCGCTTTCCCGCTGCTCCCGCGGTGCCGGCGGGCTCGGGCTGGGGTCCCGCCGAGAGGTCGGGAGGCCCTCAGGCGCGCAGGGTGTCCCTGCTGCTCCCCCCGTGAGGTGTCCGTTCCACGGAGAAACTTTTCCGCCGTCCCCGGGAGCGGCAGCGAGGGGCACTGCAGGAATGCCTGCTCTCCGCTATTCCCCCTTCGGCGTTCTGCGCTCGCACGGAGCCCTGGGGCGGCTCCCGTGCCCTTGTTACCGAGCGGGGATAACAGCAGAACCGGGACTCGCACGGCCCGAGCGCGGCGTGAGCGCGGTCTGATGCCCAGTGCATTCAAAGGCATTCCCGGGCGGGTGGTGGTTGTTTTAAAAGCATCAGATTAAGTAACCTCGGGTGTTGATGTGGCGAGATTCCTGCTGTTTTATGCATATCGCACAGTTACCGAGCAGTCCTGTCTTAGGGACAGGGTAATGGGGTGGACTGTGGGAACCAGCGTTTCATAGCCTCGCCCTGTGCAGTTGTTTTTTGGGAAGAAATGGCCCTAATTAAAGCACTTGACAAAGTGTTGTGCTAATATGTTAGAACCTGGAGCTGAGGGAAAGAAAAAGAATGATTTTGTGGGTGCCTTAGACTGCAAGTTCAGAACAGCTGCTGGCACACAAACTTTAGCCTGACTAAAGACTGCCTTGTCTTTCCTGCACCCAGCTTCTCCTGCAGGCTCCTCCAGCTCTGCACCATACCTTTGGAGAAAAGCTATGGCAGCTGCAAAGTCAGGCTGAGTTGGGGCTACAATGGTGGCATCCTGTGCCAGTTGAGCCAGCTTTGCTCCCAAGGTCAGTTCCGTGATGCCCTGCACAGGATCCTGCCAGCCTTGACTAGCTTTCACTCGAGCTGCAGTGCAGCCATATGCTTAGAAAAACATGATAATGTGATTCGGGGGTCCGTATGTATTTAGGTAACTGCTTTTTCTTCAGATGTTCCAAAAGCTACTTGCTTTAGTAGTGCGTGGTTGGATGCTTCCAGGCTAGGATTCTTTCTGCATTCCTGAAAGCGGCTGAGTTGTCAGTGTTTGTGCTGCCAGCGTCAGTCTGTCGCGAGTGCACATAGCTGTGTGTCTTTGAGCCCCACACAGGTGCTTTGGCTGAGGCACCTCTTTGGCCAGGTAAACAGAGCAATTACGTATTTGGCATCTGTTGTGCTGAAGTTGCCAGAGAGCGAGGGCAGCTGCTCTGCTGCTACATGCTTCCCAGGATAGGAACTAGGCTACACCCCTGGCACAGCGAGAAATTTTGGGACAAAGTCAGACTAGAGCCCAAGCTTGCAGAAACTTGCAGAGATGAAGTAGCAGGGAGTTTACCTGCAGCAGCATGTGGCTGGCTGGCACAGCCAGGGAAGTGTTGGTGGCAGCAGAGCCATCCAGGGTAGGGCTGGTGGCTCGAGCATCCTTTCAGCAGTAGCAATCATGCTGCTTCCTGGCCAAGCAAATCCTCCCATGGCTGAGACTCAGCCTGGAGTCCTGCCACTGATTGGTGCGCCCTGAATAAGAACTGTTTGCCCAGTACAGGCTGGATGTGGGGCCCCTTGCCTTAACTGGCTGGCTTCCTCTGTTTCTCTCACCGTTCTTTTGGGGTGAATTGTGTGAAGGACAAGAGGCTGTGCTGTGGTTAAGGAGGTGAAGGTGCTGTGCAGTTCATTTTAACAGAAGTTTGGCTCGAGGGAGGTGCTGGCCAGGACAGGCAGGGCTGCTCGTCTGGCAGGGTGGCACAGTGCTGAGAGACTGTGGAGTCAGCTCCTTTGGAAGAGCTGTTTCCAAGCCTTCTGGCTGAGGGAATTTTCTGTAGACAATTCCAATCCACTGAAGTCAAAACAGAGGGGTAAGGCTTTTGAAAGATGCATTTTGATTTCATAAAATACAAGGAGAGAAAATTAAAAATTGGTATGTTTTCTTGTTTTGATTCTCTGGGTTAAAAAACTCCACAAAAATGTGAATATTTCATTCAAACCTACCTTTTAGCAAAATGTAAAGTGATCTCAAAGACCTTCACAAGCTGAAATTCCTAAGGGATTTTGTGTTTCAAATTTTTGGTCTTATTTAGAGAGTGTAAGTAATCTGAGTTTTGGTGATGAAAACAAAGAAGGAAAGAATGAATTGAGGTCTCTCTCCAGATTTGGTACACAGAAAAGCAGCAGACATCTGGTTAGCAGGTATGCGCAAGGAAATACTCTTCTTTTTAAACTTTTTTTTTCTCCCTCATTTTTGGAGGCTTTTTGGACTTCAGTCAGTCCTGTGCCTATTGTTTTGCAACTAGAGGAACTTGCAGGCTGGCGCTGTCACTTGAACACTCATTACTGAGGCACAGCCTTCTCGCTCAGCATCACGCTGGGAGACCAGACTCTGCCCTGAAGAGGGGGATTTGGGTAAGGAGGGATGCGCACTGGGTCGATGCTGGGTAGTGGTGGGTCATTCAGGATTGCTTGGTATGCTGTCTGGGGCTGATAGCTTGTCGTGGCAATGCCTGCTTGCTTTATAAATGTCCTCTGAGTTTTGTGGGCAGCTTTTCCAGCTGGTTGTGCTGAACTCATCTTGGTGTGTTATTGTTGGAATAAGTTTCATATGCGGTTCAGAGAAAAGCATTAGCTTCTTGGTTCAGAACCATTATTATCTTAAGCTTTTGTAGTTTCCTAGAACAAACTCAGTTTTTCTTTGTAGCATGAAATACAGGCCAGCATGCAGCAAAATACTGGACAAAGCCAAAATACTGGACGAAGCATACTGAACAAGCATCGACTTGTTGGATTGACAGTTCTTATTCCGCTGTAGACTGTGAAGCTGAAAAACAGGGGCACTTCATGGTGTTACTGGCTTTGATAGGAGACTCTAAATAAATGTGATGCTGCAGTTTGGTCTCAGTTGTAGTGCCCAGGTCTTTTTCTTAGAACTGGATCTATACAGTTACTTCAGGGGAACTGTTAATGGTCCGCAATATACAGACGGTGGTTTGCACAGTTAACAAATTCTTTTTCAAGTTGCAGAAAAATACGTATTATTGAAGCACTTAAGGCAGGCTTTTCAGCTCCTGCAATTGTGGCTTCATGCTGTGTGTTAGGTTACACATCCTGATTTGTCTGTCCTTTGTTCTCCTCCAAAGCCCAGTTCAAAAGTTTTTGACTCTGTAGCATAATGCAGTCTCTTATTACTTTTCCGTACAGGGAGGCTTTAATTATTAGCTATGCCAAAAGCAGCTTGATAGTCGGTGGGGAAATGACTCGTGTCAGGTCTTTCCATGATGGCAAGTGCTGATGACAAGAAAAATGAAACTGACAGTCACGTTTTCATAGCCAAAGCCTTCCCTTGTCTAAGCTATGCATAGTGTGAACCAAGCAGCCATGTACGTGATCTGCTGTCCTCGTGGTGTTAGGATGTGCTACAGAGCACGTCATCCTTAACAGCCTGTGCAGAAGTGCTGGTGTTGGGGCAGAAAGGGTGAAAGGTCCTAATTCAGTCTGACAATTAGGGAAGACACAGCAGGGGGCTGTGCCCTGGGGTTAATACTTTTCTTCAAATTAGGACGTTCCTTTGCAATTACTTCAGCATTTCCCTTCCTGTGGTGTGTAAGTCTTTATGAAAATGCTGACTTCTGTTTTTTAAGGAGATAGAAGGAAGGGAAAAAAGAGTCAAGATACTGTAATTTCCTTGGCTGGTTTTGTGTTCCACAGTGACTCTTTATGTCAAACAGTTTGCTGAATTTGTCTCAGCTTCTGGAGGATGTCAGCGATGTCCAGGGGACCGGAAGCTGATGGTGTGGCCAATGACAAACTATGGGACCTCCTCTGCAGCCTGAAACCACATTCCTGTGCCACAATGGTGTAGTCTGGAGCACCCTAGGGAGCATGAAAAATAGCATTACAACATGGTTGGCACCCAGGAGGAGTTTTTATGCTGTGTATTTTTCATATTGATTGCATTTCTTTATATTTTAAATAAGAAGTTCTTGAATTCCAGCTCTGGTGATCTTCTTTTCATCACTTTTTCATTTATTAAAAAACCTCACCAGCCACTTGTGTAGAATTTAATAAGGTGGGTCTTTAGTCACATGGTGCATTCAGGGTTGTTTCAAACACTGCTTGCATTAAATAGTTTGAAGAACTGAGAACACACCGGTGGATTGGCTGTTGTCTGAGTAAAACCTGAACTGGTGTGAACAGTAGAGTTAAACCCGGGGGTTTTATTGCTTACATCATGGGTGGGGAATTGATGTGGATCATCTGGGAAGCTAAGGCATTGTAATGACTTTATGAACGTTTCCTGGGTGGCCAGAGCAGTGTGGGGTAGCTGCTGTGCTCAAAATGAAAAGAGTTTTCTGTATTAATATATTATTTTATTGTAGTTGGGGGCACTGGGAAAGACCACAGCAAAGCAATGCAGTAACGCCAGAAAATATTTGGGAGGCAACAACATGGCAAAGTGGCTTCAGTCCAGACCCCACACTGATGTGCAGCAGCTGTGGGATTGATGTGGGGAGAGGGAACTACACAGAGAATTAGTTTCAAATCCACCCTGGGAAGGGAAAAAGGGACCTCGACACTTTGCAAGGGCTCTTTGTGGGAACCTGGCCATCCGCACTGAAGCTAGGTGCTGCCTGGTAGGGGCAAAGAATTGGCTGTCAGCCTCCTGCCTTGCAGAACCTTGCATCCTCAAGTCCTCCTTCAGAATCTCCTGGCACACTCCAGCTCTGATTTGGGAATGAAAAATACAGCTTGGCAGGCGGGGAGGGGCAGGGGGTGTCACCAGCACTGCTGGGGGAAGACGGCCCCTGCAGATCCGGGGCTGAATTGGCACAGCAGCCTCTGCTTGCAAAACCCTCTGGTTTTCGTGAGGAAATGCTTGCAAATAGGCACGTATTGCTGAGCTTTACGTAGGACCACTGTGCTCTTCTGAACTGTGCTGGTAGCGGGACAGATTTGTGTTTCACGGCAGAGAGACCAACATTTGTGCTGTATTAAGTAACTTAATTTTGCCAGGGTCTGCTGTAAGTGGGCTGAGATTCACTTGGCAGCGGCTGTCTCCCAGACCCAGCTCTGGGCAGTGTTAGGATTCAGGACAGACCATCTGTGGGCCATGCCAGGGCAGCTGCTCTTCCCACAGGCAGTAGTGATTACAGAGATGTTTTAATTAAGCATGTGGTTATGCTACAGCCACCTGGGGTGACCCACACATTCCCATCCCCCAATATTTCTCATGCCAGCACCAGGGACCTGAGCCAGCTGCAAACCTATGAGGGTGAGGGAGATTGGTAGATACATAGATATAAAACTGGGTTTGTCTCAATCTGGATCGCTTCCTTGATCTTGTGAGTGGCAGGGATGTCGAGGGGAAAGAACTTGGGAGAGGTGGCAGTACCCATTTTGGCAAAAGAGTGGATTTGTGCATGGGTCATGTAGCCATGGCCCAATGATCAGTGTGAAAAGTGGGGTTGTGTGGCAAGGTGCCGGGGATTTAAATACAGAGGGAGCAGTGTTTGGTGGTGGTCTGGGTTGGCTCTGGGGACTGCTTGTGGCTGCCCTGGGTGCTGTGTCAGGATGGAGAGTCCATGCTCTGTTGCACTAGAAGAGGGATCCCATGCCTGCAGGTTGTTGCAGAAGGATTGTCTGGGCAATTTTGCTTTCTGTTGTGGAAAGTGCACTTGAGTATGTTCTCTCTGCAGCCTGCTGTCCCCTTCTGCTGGCCTGCCTGAAGGGAAACCACCCTGGCAGTGGTTTTGTCATAGCTCTCACAGAATTGGTTTGCAGAGATACACCTTCAAAGGATTCAGAGGAAGGAAATTGCATATCTTGCCCTCCTGATGCATAGGTTATGGTAAGAAAGGGCACGGAGAATAGTAACACATCTGATGCCTGTTTAAATCTACCTGATATTTGTTGGTATGACAAGACTTCATGATCTAAAGATGCCCATGGGCTTTCTTCACCCACTGCTTTCAGGTCCCAGAGGAACTGGATGCTGTTTATACCCACTTGTACTGTCAGGAAAAAAAAATGGAGCAAGATATGCTGTAAGGTCTTGCAGGCTGAGTCCCACCATGCAGAGACAGAGCTGTGGGACAGCCACAGCGCACATGGCTGCTGCCTTGTGCTCAGCCACTGTGCCCTGGAGGCAAGGCAGGCTGTGGGAAGGGGGGCTTGCTGGGAGGTGTCGGTGAGCTTCACTGGAACTGAAAGAATGGCAGGCACTTCTCTAATGAGGCTTTTCTGTAGTACTTTAAGCAACCCAGAAAACTTTTTTTTCTCCTTTCTGTTTCCTTTTCTGAGTATGTGCAGTTGCAAGAGAGAGGCAATATTCTGATCATATGAAAAATAGTTTGGAGCATTTTGAAGCTGCTGCTGTTAAGAAAAAGCTGACTTTTGAAATCTTTGTTCCTTCATTCACTTTTTTTTTTCTTTTTGTTAGCCAGTCTCAGGAAATGAGAACATTCTTTTGGCTTTCCGTGCCTGAGTCACATCTTATATATATATCTATCTATATATAAAAATACGTTAAAACATCTGGAGATGTTTGTTTCAGAGAGGTACTTGTTTTGGGTTAGAGTGTCTCAGCTTTAAATGTTTATACACAGTTGGATGTTTCCAGAATTTCCCATACTTCTCTGGTTACAAGGACATGTATATTGCTGTCAGAAAAGTCAAGGGAAATGTGCTGATAACCTAGGGAATACACAAATAAGTAAAGCCTTTCAAGAAAGTCAGAATTTCCTACTTTTTTCCCAAAAGTTATACTACCAAAGCAGTTGTTTAACTTTAGTTTCATCCAAACATGTAGTTGTTTAGGGTTTGCTAAGTATCTATTTAAAAAAAAAAAGGTGAAAAAGGCGTGAGGAGGAAAATCAGAAAATACCAGTAGCTTTTCCCTTGTTCTTTTTTCTTAAAAAAAAAAAAAAAGAGAGAAAGGAGGTATTTAAAAGCTTATTACACCCATCTCTGCTGTTGAGTGGGCTGACACTCACTGGGCTGTATCAGTGCTCTGAGTGCACGGTGGGGTCTCCCTGCCTCCCTCTGTCCTCCCACCGGGGTCACACGGAGATCGTGAGACCGCTCTGAAAGGAAAAACAAAAATCCATTTAGTTTAACCAAAGGCCAAATATTTAACTTTGGCGGGGGAGGTGGTGGGATTTAGGAGAACGAGTAAAATTTCCACCCTTGCTTGTTTAACATAGCTGCACTGAAAACGATGGGAGGCCAGGGTTGGTGGGTGCCAGTGGTGTCCTGTGCAGGGAGGGATGCAGGGATGGCAATAGGGTGCAAGGATTCCCCTAAGGGGCTCCATCTGCCATGACCACACAACCTCCAGGTGTTCACAGCAGCTTCTCCTCCCACAGCTTCCACTGAAATGCCCTTGAGTTTATGGCTTGGATACAAAACCACTCACTGATCAAATATTTTGATTGCATCCTGGCCTTCCTGTTAGTTTCTTTGATCTTTTCTCATCAGTGGATTATAGCAGACTTTCAAAAGTCTTGTTTGTTGAAATAGTTGTATAAATATGGTCCTCAGGGTAGGTGTTATTTAGAAAAGTACTTATCTTCCGGAAAAAAGTCTACCTCCTTTTGCCCCTTCAGTGGGCTCATTTGCTATAGTACATCAAAGAAGTGTGATTTCTGTAATTATGTCAGAGAATAGCAGGTTATTGTTAATTGTTTGAAATAATCTAAAGGCAAGTGGGTCTTATTCTTTTGGCTGATTTCCTGCTCATTCAGACACTGAAGAACTGTTTCAGGTTCACATTTAAAAAAAAAAATCCCACAAGAAACTCACAGAGCCAGGACAGTCTCTGGGGGAAAATAGAAGGGCTCGAAGCCCTGGGATGAATCCCCCACTGTTGAATTCTTTGACAGTTACAATTTCTCTCTTTTCAAAGTGAAAAGGCTCCCATTCTTCATGGGCAGCCTGCTCATGTGATGTCCCCTCTGAAATGGCTTCATACAGCCCCACCTGATGCCATGCTGGAAGCTGGATGCCTTCAGGCACTGGCACAGAGCTGTCTTGTCACCAGGCTGGATTTAGCTTTGGGTGGTGGAGGGATAAGCTGTGCCATAGCTTTGCAGATGAAGTGTGGGAGGAAGGCTGGAATATTGCTGGTGGCTACACATGGTGTAAACCTAAAGGTCAGAGTTTTCAAACTTTGTATAAGACTGAAAGCCACATTTTCCTTTTTGTCACATTCAGGATAGGATTTATCAAACTGACCTCTCCAGTGGGTCCTGGAGAGGATCTAAGAGTTTTCAGGAGTGATGTGTCAAGGTTCTCAAGGAAAGGCAGGATGCTCCTTGGTGTCAGCTCATATCCAAGGCAAATCTCACCTTACAGCTGCTGCTCTTCAGACCCATCTGATTGAGTTGAAGATGTCCCTGCCCAAGGGACATCTCTTCCAAACCATTCTGTGGTCCCCTCCACAGCCTACATTAAAATCTACTGCGAGACCAGGCCTTCATTTTGAAAAATAAAGAGAAAACGAAGTACTATTTTCAGTGTCATGTACTAAGGCTGCTTCATTTTGATCTGACTGAAGCTCTTTGTGCTTGTGATTGCTGATGCACGGCAAGGGGGAAATAGTTTGGACTTCTTGTGTCAAATTGCATCTGAGTCATGAATGCGAAAATCAATGTTTTTATCATTACCATGCAGAGATGGGCAAGCAGTACAGTTAAGAGGATCCTTGACATCACCCTTGGGAGAATTACTAGCGCATGATAAAATGGCAAAGGATCCAGGAGCAGTAATATTGCATTACTGCTCAGATTTCATGAGAAATCTTTCTGCTCACCTTGGGCTATTTATTCATTTATGAATAGCTTTGTCAACTTGTACTTGAAAGAGACGTTAAAGAAGTTTAATGCCATTGTGTGATACTGATGTCTTTTCAGGGCAGTTTCAGCCGGGACAGATTCCCAACAAAGGCCGAATTACAAAATGAGTATTGTGTGTCATCTGAGATAAAAGTGGTTTAATCATTTTTACCTGATGGGTTTTGATAATGTTTAGCTGTGTAGTGGCTTGATTTCCATAATGGATTTTCTTTAAAGTCCAATAGCACACAGTTAAAAATGTGCAGCAGTGTTACCTCCACACACATACAAAAACAAGCACAGCTTGAGAGTTCACAGAAGGGATGGGGTGGGGCAGATGTGGGGATCTCAGTCACTGTGTGCCCAGAGCAGCTGTGGCCATCACAGCCATCGCTAGGGTGGTCGAGGTGGTGGTAATGGGGTGTGGGAGGTCTTCTGCGGCAAAAAGGGCTTCGTTCCCCCAGAGCAGGAGCTGCACCCCTGAAAGCTGTGTTCTGGTGTCCAAATGTGTAGGTATGAAGGGTGTTGATGGTACAAATGTCAAGCAGAGAATCCTTCTCTTACATGTTGAGTAATGCTCCTTCCTTGGTTTGCATTGCCAGCTATTTACCCTGCCTCAGTGGGAGGGGAATATAGAGAAAAGGTGCTGAGTCCAGATTTTCTGACCCATAAATCCCTTTTCATGAAAGCCTAACACAAAATGAGCAAGGTGTTAGTTCCAGGGCAAAAGGTTTTCTGTAAACTTGAAAGAATAATACATCCACTCTGCGTTCATGGTTTAAATAGTAATGTTCTTGGAGCTGGTCTTGGGATGCAAGAAAGGAATTCTACCTGAATGAATTGTAAGGAAATCCACAGTTTTAAGAAAAGGCTTTTCTTTGTACCGCACAGATCTTGTAGTATAACGTTCATGTTGATTTAAAGTTTAATAAGGCAAAAGTGTTGGTGGTGTCAATATCCAGTATTTCACATTTTGGTTCTGGCTTGGTGCTTGACTGGAAATGTTGCAAGGGCATTAACAGAATTGCATTTACTGAAAGCTTTTTCTTATGCTTTTTTGCTGTGATATTAAGAGGAAGCAGGGAGGACAAGGAGGTCATATTTGTTTCAAGTATTCTTAAAGTGAACATTAAAAATGTTTAAAAAGGGCATTCTTGCTTTTCAGAAATTGATAGTGAAATGTATCTAAGTAAAAATAATCAAATTAATTTACTTAGTCTGAAGACAATACAGTCCTGCTCATGCACAACCCTTAAGTTAAATTCCACAGTTTGCTCAGCTCAAGTTACAAGTTTAAATTGTAATTTCCTTGAAGCCAGGAACTCAAGTGCAGGGAGCTGGCATGACACATGTCCGCAGGAGGACCCGGGTTCACCCCCACCATTTGTGGCTTA
Source organism: Acanthiza pusilla (assembly GCA_036630365.1). Lineage (NCBI taxonomy): Eukaryota > Metazoa > Chordata > Aves > Passeriformes > Acanthizidae > Acanthiza > Acanthiza pusilla. The sequence continues at coordinate 8,382,138 of JAXCHO010000098.1, forward strand.
CACAAAGGTTGTGCATCTCTGTTTTGTATTCTCTTTATAAGCTTTTTTTGTAACATACATCTATCTGGTACATGAAATATTTAAACTAACCACATAGGTAAGAAGAGTGGCAGGAGAAAATATGGATTTTTTTTTAATGATTCTGCCTTAAGTTTTTCCGTAACTCTGTTCATTGTGTACAAGCAGGTGTTGCAATAGGATGTTATCTCCAAATTATTATTAGCAATTGCCTCGTCAGGCATATGAACAAACAGGATGCCCCTTCTGAAGTCTGTCTTCCAAAGCAAGAAATGCATCAACAGGAATTAAGATTTTAAAACCTGAATGGATGATGGTGTGGCACCAAAAGCTCTGTGGCAAGGGGTGCTTTGGAAGGTCTGTCGCCTTCACAAATGGTCATTAGATATTTTTCTGCGGGATGCTAGGAAGTTGCGGCTGTCCCTCGTTAGGATGCTGCGTACCAGAGGAGAAGCTGATGGTGTGGCATGGCCCAGCACAGCTGCGGGAGGAGTCCCAAATGGTTGCTCCATGGGTGGTAAAGGTTACAGACCTTCCTGCCATGTCTACGCTCATGGGCTTCGTGCGCTGACATGTGAAGTCTGCTCTGTATAAGTAACAAAGGAGTTGAAGGAAACAAGTGGCAGCATCCGGGAGCATCCAAACACCAGGCAGTGGTTGGCAGGCTGCATAGTAACATGGGTGTGGGAGCCCTCTTGGCCACCTCAGGTGGTAATTCTGCCTCTCCTGGCTTTTCTCAGCACCAGAACAGTTTTTCTTCTTAAGTACCTTATAATTTTTAATTACCTTATTGTGGCATACTAGGATGTTTGATTTCCTAATAGCTCAGGTGTATCCTGTTTCTTTGCTTCTGTAAATAATGCCTTTTCTGTGCTAGCAAATGTGTGCTTTTACGGAGGACACACCTCTTCAGTGCTTCATCAACCTGCACTGCAACAGCTGTGAGCCAATTGCACTCGTAAGGTATGTATGGGGGGAGAAGAGAGGAAACTGCTGAAGTAAGGGATTGTTTGCTTATTCAGTAGTTATGAAGAGCCAAACTGAGCTCAGTTCTAACTAGCTGCCCAGCATGCTACTGCTTGCTTTCCTAGAGCTCTCTGCATTGTCACCATCTTCATGACCCCTTACTCACAGTCTGGTTCCTTTCAAATCTGCAAGTGTGTGTCATTAACTTCAACAGAAATATATTAGGGGAGTTTTGTGACAATTTCTCAAGACTGTGTGCATATAAATGGAGAATTCTGCACCAATATGATTATCTTCTGCATGTTGTTAGGAGCAAAGAAACCATTTGTTTGATCTCTCACTGTTGAATGTTTCTGATACCATGCAAATTCTAGAGGTTAATGTATCAAACTGATACAATTAAGATAGCAAGCCTTTCCAAATTCTCCTCAAAGGCAATTGAAATTCCACTGCCCTCTTTAATGGGGCTTGATTTAGTCTTAAGGGTCCGTAACTGGATCGTCAATGGCCAGATAAGACGAAATACCTGCTAATACTTGGAAACTAGTTCTGTCAGCTTTGAAACTTTGCTTCTTTGTCTGAGGTATAGGGACAAACCCATCACTATTTTGAGTTGGCTTTGTCTGGATGGTATGGTAAGGTCAGCCTCATAAGAGGAGGATATTTTCCTAATCTCTGATTTCTTATATTTAAAGAAAAGCAGCTGGTTGTTAGACAGATGGGCCCAGCATGCCTGGCCAGTGTCACATCCCTGTGTTTGTAGATAAATGCCTTTGGCTGAAGTTGTCATACATTGGATTTTACATCTAGCAAAGTATATTTTATATACTTTATGTCTTGTTTTTGTAAATAGTAACTAAGGCTGTTTTGGCTTTTTTTTCATACAAAAGACCTGAATTTTATTTTGAAATCATTGTTGTACTATATATATATATGATCCTATAGAGTTATTTACAGTATTTTTCAGTAGATCTCTGCAATACCTTTTTGTTGCTGTAATTGGTTTTGTGTAGTTTGGCAAATGGCCATGAAATGTAAATGTGTGCAAGAAAACAAAAGGTGTAAAAGCAAAGAGAGTCACCATCACGGCAGGTCTGCTTGCTCAGAGGGTCAGAGCCCAACTGACAGTTTAGTTTCAGTCTTATGCAGTGGACTGTTAAGCTGTTGTGTATTAACCCAGTGTACTGCTAACTGATATCACTTAATTTACATTTTTAGCCCAGTAGCCGCTTGGCTGACAACCTGCACGTTGTTCTTTGGTGCAAACGAAGTGGTTACAGATGGGTAAGCAAGAAGGAGGTTCCTGTTCGTTGAAGCTTTTGTGAGTCCTAAGTCACACCTCTCCGGGGTGTGAATTTTACAGCAAGTGAGTTGTCTTCGTGAAAGGGAGCTGAGCTTGGGGTTGGCAGTGGAGTTACTGCTGCAGGTGGGTAGGGGTTGGAGTGGGGTTGGTGTCCGTGGAACTGTAGGATGTGGGGCTGCTGGTGACCTGCCTGAGTGCCAGGCTCTGCCAGGCAGAGGTGAGGTCCTGGGCATGCGTGGGTCTGCTCTGAGGCCGGAGGTGTTCTGCAGTGGTTAAATTTTGACAAAGTGAGAACACCCTCCCAAGAAAGCAAGAGCAGGGAAGAAGTGCTGTGCCTTGTAACAGTGGTTAGTGAATGATACACAGGAATAAAAGGGCAGCAGGGAAGTTGACATTTATACATCAGCTTGGTCAAGAGGATTTTAATAGCTTAAGATGTATCCCACAATCTGTGGCGTTCTGAATCGCCTGTGGTTAGGCAGTTCAGTACTGAAGAGGTTAAAGAAGAAAGGTGAAAATAACACTTACAATATCTAAGTCACTGTGGTTTCTAAGGTGGTTTCTAAGTATTTATATTACATGCTCAGTGTTTCTTGCCTTATTCAGCATTACACAGTACTTTTCAATGACATCAGGGGCAGTACATTGGGATTTAATGGTAAAAACAGGATTTCTGTTAATTTGGTATCATCCCCCTCTTCCCCATGAACTAGATTTAATTTTGGACAACTGTACTGATTTATCCATTAAGTTGCTGAAATCATGGTCTCTGTGAGTGTTGCATTGTGTTTGCATTCCTAATTAATTTATGCTGGTGATTTCTGCTGAGTGCTGAGCATTCAGTTTGGCTGCTCAGAGCTACCTGTTATTATCTCCTTTATAAATGCTTGTGGAAGAGCCAATTTCTGAAGAGGATAGTTGCAAGGAAATGTTAGTTAGAACAGATTTGCTGCCCTGGCAGCAATAGTATCAAGTAAATGTGATATTAAACAGGTGATTGGACTCCTTTTTCTTTCATACTGCAACATTCCCATTGTAGCATCCCAAAAGTCGAGGGAGAGGGAGTGCTTTAATTACAATGATTGCTAAAAGACAGTAAAATGAGGAGGCTAATTCTGCTGCAACGAGATTCTTAGAAGTGGCTAGCATTTTTAGATGTGTTTTATTCCAGTTAACAGTACTGGCAGATTTCATTGAGGCTATAAGGAACTCTGATTGCGATCCCACTTTCTGAAAGATAAAAATGCTGGTGGTTTTCAGGGGCATGCTGGTAAGTTTAAGTGCAGGTTAGGGCTGGGCTTACAGTTATGTTGATGCCTCTTGGTGGAACAAACACGGTCAGACACAGGCACAAAGAATGACTGTGTTTAATTAGGGCAGAGCACACAGCACAGAATTTACGTCAGCTGTTGGAAGACTAAAGGTGGTAGGTTTTATAGCAGGACAGGTCACCCGCCGTAGTTTTTTTTTTACATATCTGGTCAGGATAGGAGAGTTTCTAGTGGATTGGAACTTGGCCTCATGCTGCTGCAGGACATTTGATCCCACCCAAGATGCTGTGAAATGGGCTGTGTGTAAACTGTGTCTCTGAACTGTGATTTCAAGGAGATGGCAACTTTCTGAAGGTCAGAGAGCAAGCCAGGAATGGTATACAGATGTTGTTGTTGTTGTTTGTTTGGGAAAATGAAAGCTTGAAAGCAAACAGGCACAACCAGCAAACAAAACAAAGGAAGCCTTTGCTTTCCCAAGTGTGTTGCTCTGAAGAACACCAGCAATGAGTTGCTCTTGAACTGGCGTTCCATCTCCTACCTTATGGTAGGAAAACAGCCCCTGTTGTTCCTTAGTGGTGTCTGGTTTACAAGTCCTTTGTTTTTATACTTTTAGTTACAGGTTGATTGGACTGATCATTCTGTGTTTGGGAAAGTTTCTTTGAGCAGTCTAAGCATACATTAATGATTGGCCTGAAGATAAAGCAATCTCCTCCCTGAATAGAGGCTGTTGCTCAGATCCCAAAAGCAGGGTGTTCTCCTCCAGCTCCTGTTCAGAAGGTGATGGCAGCGTAGCACAGTCCCCCCAATAACATTCATCCCTCCCTTTGGGTAGTAATGTGCTATTTGGCGTAGTTGGCCTGTCTTAATTCTTTAAAAGTTAATAAAACCATGCATTTCTATTGTACTCTGTCCACATGCAACTAACATATTTATTAGGATCTCCATAGCTGAAAGGAATTCAGTGGAAAATCCTGTGGCTGTTCTGATCACAAGGAAACTTTATCTTCATTTCTCTTCCCTTTTGCCTCTTCCAATATATAGTTGCTGTTCCATGGTTCCTGGCAGTGGTGATTAAAGCTGAGGGCTGATTTTATTTTTAATTTTATTTTTAATTTTATTTTTAATATCTTTTGATGTTTATAGGCTGAAAATCATGGGCATGGAAAAAAACAGAATTTAAAGGAATTTTGGGCCCCTTTGAGCATGTTTTTGAGAAGATCTGATTTAATTTCAAGTTTTAGGTACAGGATAGTTCAGGATTATTTAAATCTGGATAATTAAAAAGCTGCTTTTCTGTAATGAACCCAGGAAGAGAAGGCACTGGGTTACAAGTCCTATTTTGGGAACAACTGAGCATCTGAAGCTGTTCTCATTCATGTTAGCAGAAGTTCAGAAACATTTCCCCAATCATTTTTTTGAAGGCACTCCCCTGAGTCTCACTTTCATTTCACATACTGTATTTCATATAATACTGGTGTATATCATCTTCTCTGGCTTTATTACTGTCTTGAATCCATTTACTGGAATTCCTGTGCTTTCTTTACAAGCATCTACTGCTAACCACTAATAAATCTAGAACATATTGGGACTTGGTGGGATGTTGAACTTTCCCGGATGAAACTTCATTGTTTCCCATTATGGGCTGTGGCTGGTAATTGCCTTCCCCTCCCTCCCACCATCCATCATCTGAAATCCTCTCTTACTGCGTCAGCTTTTTCTGCCCAAATTGTCTCTGCCTATTGCTGCCTTTGTCTCCACTTCCTGCAATGGGAAGAAGACTCCCTGCAAATCCCATCTAAACTGCTTCATCCCCAATGACTACAAGAAGTTTTAAGTAAGTTGAAATGGCTCAGAAAAGCAGCCAGAGGCCCAGCCTGGAAGATAAGATTTGAAAGGAGCCCAACATCACATCTTTTAATGAATTCTAGTTTTCACACTTTTTTTTGGTGGTTTCTCTTTTCGTTTCATTGTAAGCAGTTAGGATGGCTACTGAGTGTGGTTGTCTTGGGCTGGTTTGTTTTTTTTTTTAAATAAAAACTTGCTCTGCAAAATGAGCGTATAATTCTAATACTGGTTCTGTTACTGCTCTTATTCTTCTAAGTTTGTCCTATTTTCCACACAAATAAAAATTACCTGTACCTTACCTCATGTCTGATGTTGATCTTTTTACTTATTTATATGCTGAGTATTTTATGTGCTTCATTACTTGATGACTTGCTATTTTTATAGCAATTAGAAGTAAATAGAAATTGAAATGGGAATGCCTCTTGTCAGAGGAAGCACAAATGACATGCAAAAAACCCACTGCAGTTTAGTACTGACATCAGACCTCTGTTTTTAAATGCTTGTTAAGGGTAAAACCGTGATAGTAATTCTTTATCTGAACATGATCGTTTATATGCATAACACATTTGTGACCCATATTTAAATAGCCTTTAGGATCTCTGTGAATGCTCCTTCACATTCTTTCATGAAGGGTGTGTGTCCACAGAGGCTTTAAAAATTACTTTTAAGGGAAAAAAAATTCTTGAGAAATACCACACACCCTTGCTCCCAAGAAGCCTTGTACTGTTTTTCTTTTGGTTATGTTTCATTTTGTTTTCTTTTTCCTTCTGATGCTACCTGAAAGTTGCCCTGGAGTATTTGATGGTGGTACTGGCGTGAGAGCCTGTGTGATGGGCAAATACCAGTGAGCAACGACAGCTGCTGTAACCAGCTCTTCAACTCCTGCTGTCTCTTTGCATGATGTTGGACTTTCATGCACATAATTTATAAATAAATAAAAAATGTACATGTACTGGGGATACGAGCTTAAATTTTTTTTACTGGTGGAAATACACCGTCAAAATAATTTGGAGACCACAGCTCTAGCAGATGGAATATCAGTTTTTTTCCTCTCATTTGCCACCTGATGATGGTCCTGCTAAATTCAGCCCTCTGCAAATACAGGCTCCTCCCAGCTTTCAGCACCGTGCAATGAGATGAATCCCCCAGGTAATTTGGCTGAATACACTACCACCTCCCCAACAGAAGACATAAATGAAGGGGTCTGGCTGAAAGGGAAGCCTGCTTGCAGCCTTCCTCTCCAGTGCAATTAATTGAAATGCATCCACGTGATCCCTTCCCTTTGATTTGAATGGGAGCTGGCTGGTGTCCCAGTGCAAGCTAAAGAGCTGTTTTCTTCTCTTGAAGTGAAATGCCTGTTTCCGATGCTCCATTTACTGAGGACGGTTAAGGGAAGGAAAGGGGAAAGGGCACAGCCAGCCAGTGGGGTGACTGAGGCCAAGGGGGAGTGAGTGTGGTGCCAGAATTGGCAGGGCTCCAGTGTGCAGCAGATGTGGAGGTGAGGTGATTCAAGCAGTGTTCCCACTGATCCACCCCACTGTGCCTCCGGGCCTGGATTCCTTCCGTCCTGCCGCTCCTTTTCTCTTAGAGAAATGCTTCCCTGCCCTCTCCAAAAATGAAAATGCAGGAGCCTGCCAAGGTGCTTTGGAGGATGGCCCCTGGTGGGCTTCAGGAGAGTGATCTTGCTCCCCATGACAGACAAAAAACCTTCTGTCAAACCCACAATGTCACCCTATGTGGGGTTATGAGCATGGATTTGTGCTAATGTCCACAGGGACATCCAAGTGGGCCACTGGTGCAAGGGAAACAATTCCCCGCTTTGGACTACCTAGTGTAAAACACTCAAGAAAAGGAGTAGGAAAAGGAGTGGGCCAGACAGACAGATGGACATCCCCTGTCTAGCTGTGCCCCCAGCGAGTGCTTTCAGAGCCAGCTCTTTTAAACGCCAGAGACCCTCAGCCCAGCAAACAGGCTGCAAATCCAAAGCTGAGGTGGGACTGTGCTGCTAATGAGGGCTTTGCCTGAGAGCCCTGAAATTCTTCACTTTCACTCATGTTAAACTGCTCCATTTTTTTTCCTCTTTATCTTTAACTAAGCAGCCTTTTCTGCTAGGGTGTATCTCCAGACTCCATGGGGTCTGAGGTCAGGATGCAAGTCCAGAGCAGGATTTGGTCCCCTGTGCTGCACCATCTTCTGCTCCTGAATCTTTGATAAGTGTTGTTGCCTCTGCCCCAGCTCCGGAGCTGCCAGATGAGTTCCATACCACCACCCTGTCTTACAGCAGTGCTTGAGGACAAGTAGTGTAAAGACCAGAGAAGCTTAAACACTATAGAGTCAGATCTGTAAATAGCAGAGGGAAGTTGCGAGTGGGGGACTGATAGGTAAAGAAGTTAGTCATCTGGGGAATGACAGACACCCTGCCTTGACACACGCTTCTTCCTACCTAAAATAAGCAAAATCAGGTTAAACTGCAAGAGGAATACAGTTCTGGGATTACAGCATGTATAATATTCCACAGGTGGACTTGCAAGCAAAAAAAGTGTTGATGTTAAATTAATTAATTGTAATTCATTATTCAGTACTAAGCAGTAGGGTGATTGAATAATAGAACTATTCTTGTTTCCCCTTAATGATTGGTTTTGTTACAGCCAGCAGAATGGAGTTTAGCCTGCAGATAAGACTTCCCTGTTTTTCTGTAAAGTGTCCCTGTTTTTCAGGGGGAAAAAAAGGAATGAAATGCTGGTGTCAGCTTGGAAGGTTATTGCATAGCTACTGTCGCATAAAGCAGAATTAACAGCAAGAGCTTTAAAATATGTGCAATATGTGCACTGACTTTCTACAAACTGCCATTCTTCGCAGTTCCTGGTAGTAGTTATGCCAAAGTTTATGTTTGTAAGGTCAAAGACAAGAATTTTATGGTGAATGATTACAGATAAGTTGTTTTGGGTTTATCTTCTGAATGGTGTGGTTTTGCTCCTTACAACAGGGAGCACATACTTGTGCTTCTCTGTTGCTGCACACAATGTTGCACCTTCCTTGGGTGCTGTAAAAGCACCCATACAGAAAGTCCCTGGATAAGGCGCTTGGTGAGGGAAGAGGAGAGTCCTGAGGAAGGAGGGGAGGGTGTGCAGGAACTGGAAATCCCTCTGAGTGACAGAAGGGGAACTGGATGATATACAGGGGTGATTCCCGCAGATCCATGACCCCACTGCTCTCAACCTGCAGGGGTGAGTAGTTCTTGAGGTTTACTGCACAGATATACAAGACAGACATGTGGTCTAGGGAAGTCTGTGAATAAAAGTACTTCAGGCTATTATGACTTTCAGAAAGAAATGTTGCATACATTTCTAGTTGCTTATAAAATCCTTCTGCTTGGAGTAGATGAATTCTTATACAAGTCTTTGCACTGTTCATTTTCTCTGTCTCCCAGAATAAGGTGGGTGAGGTGGGAGGGCGAATGGTGAGCACAGAAGTTGTCAGTGCTACACCTATGTGGTAATAATTTCTGTTTCTTGAGCAATATGCAAATAGGTCAATGAGTATGTCATAAAAAAAACTGAAGGCAGTTTCATGTTGGAACACAGATTTATTCAAATCAGGGACCCAGCTTATAAAGTGAACGAAGTCCAATAATCAAAACACTTATTCATAGGTGGGGTATTTGAATTGGAGAGCCCTCAGACTCTTTCTGAGGCTATAAAGTACTTTGGAGTCTTGTGAGAGATTGTACTGAGAACACTTGAAATTTTAAAAGGTGACTCACTGTATTTTCCCCTCCAAGCAATTAAGCTGTTTCGCTGAGCTCATCTTTGCTGGTCTGGTATGTAATAACTTGTTTTTCCCTCTGCTGATGCCTAAATTTACTCCTCTAATAGTGTTTTTAAATGTAAAACTTCAGTATGAACTTTTTTTAGTGCTACAATTGATCAGTAACCCAGAAGTTCATAGCTGCATGGAGGATTGCCACAGATAACGTATTTCTGTGCAGCTTCTTAGTCTGAGCGTTGAGCAAATTGCTCTTGAATGAAATCCAGTCTTTGCAGTGAATTTTCACTCAGGTTGGGACAGGCATTTATGCCCCAACTCTCTCTTCTGCTCTGTGGTCCAGCCCTGACCAGGTGGGCAAGTCCAGGCAGGAATTACCTTGGCTGATCTCATCCAGAGAAAGCTGAGTTGGCTCTGAGATTCAAGGACGAAGTTAACGTCCACTGGTGCTGTGGGTGCAGGGGCTTCCTTCATAAGCCAAGCCACTGTCCTCAGCCCTGCAGTGCCCTGGGGAGACACTGGCAAGCACAAGTTACTTGGTATCATTGGGAGGAGAGGGGGAAAGGAGGGGTTTATATTCCACATGGGTGAAACAGTGAGTAGCAAAAGGGAGGTGAGACAGAAGGCAAGCAGGGCGGCCAGCGGCGGCCAGCTGGCCCCGGGTTGGTGGCAGCACGCCTGGGAGGGAGATCCCTGGGCCCTTGCCAGTGAGTTGGGGAGGAAAGCAGCTACCGATGGTGTTAGTCAGTGTGACTGCTGAATGTTGTTCAAAGGACGGATTGGGCGTTATCTCATTTCCTCTTTTGCATAACCCCAGGGAAAAGGGAGAACATTAATGAAACCCTGGAGGTGAATGGAGACTGATCCAGGCTGAAATGTGTAAAGAATTTCTCACAAGAGATTTCTTTTTTGTGCTTTTGTACCATTCCATAGGCATAACCTTCCTGTTTGCATGTTATTTATTTTTCCTTGGTTGTCACTGTTCCTGTTTAATCCTTAACAATAATAAATATGCATTAGTAATGGTGAGGAAGAATGTTTTTCATAACACTAATGTCAGGCCTACTGTGATACAATTTCTGTAATATTTTGGCTTAATACTATGCACGTTGTGTCAGCAGTAATACTGGATGGTTCAGAGTCTGTTATAGTGCCTATTAGGGATGCTTTTTCAGAGCTCATGTAGGAGGCCCCAGAAGACATGCAGAAGAGTGACCACAATATTTATATTTGAAAATGGTGGCAAAAAAGGGCTGCTGGAGAATTAAAGCTCAGTCAGCCTAACTTTGAGCCCTAGCAAGTCATGAGTGCAACTGACAGTCAATATATAAGCACTTACTGAATAATACAGTATTCAAAAAGCCATGTGGATTTCTAAGAACAGATCATTTCAAAGCAGCCAATTTTCCAGGTCTGGCAGACCTTATATGCCTTATAAATAGAAAGGAGGAAATAAATGAGGTGTATCTGCTGATGCTGTCTCACACAAAATGTCATAAGCAAACAAGAGAAAGAGGCTTTAGAATTAGAGTCACAGTGATTGACTTAGTTGGAGCACAAGCTTTGCAAATTGTCTTCTGTGTATCCACTGATCTGCTCTTGCCACTCTTCCGTTGTTTCAGACCATTCACGTAAGTGCTGCTGATACCTCCTTCTGTTCCTGCATTATCCCCTTGCAAGGCGTATTAGTTTGGACACAGTGCTTGGTTTCACTGCTGTTGGCTTGGTTTAAGAGAATTACATTGCAGTTTGGAAAAAACAGTCTAGGTGAAATTGCCAGAAGGGAGATGTGAGGCTGTGTGAAAAGAAGCATTTGGACAGGAATTCATGTTTTTACACAGAGCCACCAACAGGACCCCCCTAAACAGAACCTGCCTGACCACACTTTGCAGGAATTCTCTCCTTTGTCACTTGCATTTAATAACTTGATCAGTGACCTGGATGCTGCAGCTGAAAGTTGGCTTACGAACTTTGTGGATGTCCTTGTGGAGGAACCTTTAGGGACACAGGACATTAATTTAAAATGGTCTTGGCAGTCTGAAGAGAGGTTTCACAATCAAGAAGTTGAAATTTCATGAAGAGAAATGCAAAGAGTTGTGGTCATGAAGGAGAAGTCAAAGGACTATGGGCTGGGTCATTTGGAGGATGTATTAAAAAGGCTTATCATGTCTTATGATGTGCCCGCAGAGAAAAACAGATCTTATTTTGGAAACGCTGTGCATTAAATATAAAGAAAGGTCGACCTAGGTTATTTTGAAGAGACTGTGTACTCATTAGTGATAAAGCCTGAGAGCCATTATCCTGTCAGAGGAGGATAACAGAGAGGCCTTGTTAAAGCAACAAAGCACTTGAAGAAGATTGGAAAGCGTGCAGCAGCCACTGGCTGGTGAATGCTGCTTTACTGAAATCTAGGAACAGGGTTGTATCTATGTATGGCAAATCTATTTTGATGGTATCTTAGTGCATGTGAATGAAATAGAAGGGATATTATAGCCTTCTAGGCCAGGAATTAAAATCACTTTTTTCTCCAAAGTAGCATTTCCCCCTTCAGTGTGCTCTCATGTCAGAAAGGAGACAGGTACAGCAAGGTAGATAGTTGAACTCAGAGATCCTGAAATGGGACTCATGCCCTGACATACCTTTGATGACTGTGTCAGTTTGGCATGAGAGGTGCCCATGGCTGTGTTGTCCATGCAACAGGGTGTGTGCATCTCCCTGCACATCAGGATGCAGCTGGAAGGAACCATCCAGCTGTGCTAGATAATGTGCTGGGCATTATGTAGCCATCCAGTTTGTCTTCCTCTGTCACAGACACTGCAAAGGAGGAGGCAGGGCAGAATGGCAGGGATGTTGTCTTCCTGGTGTAGTCATGGAGATCCTGGGGTTAGGATCTTGTCAGCTGTGGTAATGGACTCTACAGATGAAATTATAGCAGTGATCAGGACTATCAAACTTAAAATAGACAAACATCAATGTGTTTGGAATTCACAAAGTAACCAGCAAGTAGTGTTTATTGGTTTTGGAACAAATTCCGTTGTTTAACTGCTAAACAAGAGAAATGCCACTTTTACTTCTTAACAGCAGTACTCTTGTGGAAAGGTCAAGCCATTCTCCTGTTGTTCCTGAGCATTTTAGAGGAGAGGAAGCTTTTGAGAGCTCCCAACATCAAATACTTCCTCTGATCAGCTGCTGCAAGTCGAGTTCTGTAATGACAGGTGTGCCATCTGCTTGTGGCCAGCACTTGGGTCCCTGCAGTCTGCTCCTGCTCCAGTCAGCCCTGCCACTGCCACTGGGCCCAGGAGAGGACACTTGGTGAGGAGAACAGGTCTGGCCGTGGAGCTGGTGTTTCCCATCACTTCCTAGCAAAGGGCCCTCAGCTGAGCAGTGTGGTTCATCCTGGGGCATTGCTCCAGGCCTGTCTTAGGTGTAGCAGTAGCACTTTCGAAAAAGTTGTTTAAATATTGCAGTGAGTTCAAGAGAAGACAAGTGGCTGTCTGTCCTCTCATCAGTTGAGAGCAGACTATTTTAATTGGTGCTGTTTCATAGAATCATAGAATTTGGGGTGGAAACAACATTTAGAGGCCATCTAGTCCAATGCCCCTGCAGTGAGCAGGGACATTTCAATTCCATCAGGTTGCTCAGAGCCCCATCCAGTCTGACCTTGACTCTTTCCAGGGGTGGGGCATCTACCAACTCTATGGGCAAGCAGTTCCAGTGTTTCGCCACCATCGTAGTGAAAAAATTCTTATTCGAACGGCTCTAAGTGTGCCTTTTTACCTGAACTCGAGTCAGTCTGGCTTGGAGGTCCAGCTCTCATTTACATTGATTTGCTGTTGACATTTGGTGGCCTGGTATCTGCTTTGAAACGCACCTGTGATGACACTGAAAGGAAGGTCTGCAAGGGGAACCCCACAGGCGTTTGGGGCTTTTTTCCCCTTTTTTAAAGCAGGCTTCACCGTTTCAGCCTGGCGCTGTGGGGCGGGCGGGGGGTCGGCGGGGAGGGCGCTGCGGCACGGAGCCCTTTGCCACAGGGGGACCTGTGGAGCGGCGGCGGCTCGGGCCCGGCCGCGGCTCTCGGGCACCGCCTGCCGGTGCGAGCGGGGCTGGGCCGGGCTGGGCCGCCCCACGGTGCAGGGCCCGGGCACGGCCCGTGGGGCGGGAGCGGCTGCAGCCGGGGGCTCCTGCTGCAGCTCGGTGCTCCCCGGCTGTCGGGCAGGGATACAAACACAGAAATACAGCTTTCGCAAACATCGCCTCCGTTCAGTGCACCCGCGGCCGCCGCCCGCGGCCCCCCTGCCCCGCCGCCCTGCCGCCTCCGCAGCCCGCGGTGTTACGCCTGGCCCAAGGGGATGTGTCTGCCGGGGGGCGGGCCCTGTGCCAGTGTGCAGGATCACAGAGTGTTTGGGGTTGCAAGGCACCTTTAAGAGCATCTAGTTCCATCTCCCTGCCATCGGCAGAGACACCCTCCACTAGACGAGGTTGCTCAGAGCCCCATCCACCCTGGCCTTGCATGCTTCCAGGAATGGGGCATCCACAGTTGATTGAGGATGACCACGCTGAGGGAGCATCTCACTTTTGCTGAGCGGGAGGGATATTTCTGGCATCTTGCTCTCTTGTGCTGTGTATGGCGTCCACTGGTCCTTTGTCCCACAGCAGCTGCACTCACCAGCCCCCAAACCCAGTTTTTGCCTAGTTTGGTGGCCTGGAGAGGGCTCTTGAGAGAGGAAGACATGGGTTAAAGCTCTTTGCAGCTGGGGTGGAGGTGAGGGAGGAAGGAGTGTATGGGGAGGGGGAACGAACAGTGTCAGAAGGAGAAAAAAGGAACTTGGCGGTGAGCTCCTAGGTCACTTCAGCCGTCGCATGTATACACCCTCTGCAAAGTGGAACAGCTGAGACATGAGTACGTATTTCCTTCTGCTTGTTTTGCCCCGGAGACAGTGATTTCAGGGGGTGACGAGGCAGACAGCTGCAGGGTGTGACTGTCTGGCTTCTCTACCAGCTCCTGGCAGTGCAGGCACCTCAAAGATCTCCTTGCAGAGGGTTGTCCTTGTTGCCTGAAGCAGAGAGGACACAAACCTGTCCAGAATCTGCAGTATTGAGCATCCTGGAGCAGCTCTGGGGATTTGTCTCTGCCTGTGTTCTGCCGTTCTGGTTCATGGTGGCTTCTAGAGGAGCAAAGAAAAATGTATCTATGGAAGTGTGGGTAGGAACCAGTGGTTCCCTCCTGTAGTTAACTTTTGCTTGTAGACAAACTTTTTGGTCTAATTCCATGCCTAGCACAGGTCGTCTCTCTGTTACCTCAGGAGTTTCATGATCACTGCAGAGCCACATCTGCTGACGGCTTTCACAGGAAGCCCTGGTGCCAGGACCAGCTGATGGGCTTGGCTGAGCCTCGTGACTTTGTCTAGAGCTGTTTGTGTGACTCTGCCCTGCACTTCCCATCAGGCCTGGTCTGGGCAGCCACAGACCACAATAATCTGTCACTGCCTATGAGCATAGTCTTTCTGGGGCTGGTCGTGTTCTTCTCTCATTGGCCATAATTTTATTCACAAGTTTTCTTTTAAAACAGCTCTTTTGGAAAACACGTTGGTGATAAAATAGAGCTAACTATTGTGAAGTGAACAAAGCTGAAAAACTTGGTTTAGCCAGGCCAACTGGTTAATGAATTGCTCAAACGTGCTTTAAAACGTTAATTGAAGAGTTAATGCTTGTTTTCCTAGTTCCCTTTTAACAGATGCTTATTCACATTAACTGTGAAGTGTTGCAGCTTTTACAGTTATCATGAATCAACAAACTGTCCTTGCCTTCCTATAAAAGCGGAACTGCTGGCATGTGAGCAGTATATTAAATAATATGCACTGCAGTAGCAACCAAGGCCTCTCATTTTGTGCAACTGGTTTGTTGTGATTTTCTTCATCCTCGAGAACAAAATGCTCTTACCTTGACTTTTGCTACATTATTTTGAAAGACAAAGCTGTAGTGCATTCTTTCGCTTGGGGGAGTAAATGTCTAGTGATAAGTTTAATGGAACTTTACTGCCGCTTTTGTACTTGAAGGGTCTTTGCAGGAAGAGATAAGAAGTTCAAATGAGGAAACACTATGTGGTAGTATGGAAACAGCAGCTTGGAGAGATAACTTACATTGTTAATTTGTCCACAGAAAAGGGTTAGCGATAGTGTTAAGTGGCCTGAAGACAGAAATGGGGGAAAGAAACAGGATGTAGAGACATGATGAAGGGAAAGCAAAATGAGGTTCTGTTGGTATGGCATAGCGTTATTTTGTGTATATGGTGAAACTGGGTAAGGAAACTTTCCTGTCTGGCCATTCGGGAGGGTGCACTCGCAGTCAGGGGACCGAAGGCTGAAGCCCTACTGCTGTATGAACACAGCAGGCGACAAGTTCTGCCTGCAGCACATCCTCCTGTCCCCTGCAGAGATCAGGTTGTGGCCTCATTTCTTTGTCACTGATGGTAAGCAAGGTTTCAGGCACTGCTTGTTACAGCTCTGTGTAGCAAGTGGTGGGGAAACATTGATTGTAATAATATTGCTGCTTTAACCTGCAGCAGATTGCCTGGGGCCTTTGACGTGTGCCAGGGGTTCAGATTGCTTTAGGAAAACTGAGTTTTAGTCTCTGTCCATATAAGAGAGACACAGCTCAACTCTTGTTTGTCTGGGCAGGTTGACCAGCGTAACGTGCTCTATGAGATGGTGGTTATTTTTTGTCCCCAGTTAGTCTTTGTACTGTGCTGAGGTTGCCAGAGAATGGCAGTAGTCTTCCAGTGTGTGATTCTGTCTGCCTTCATCTCAGAAAAGAAGGAAATCAGAGGATATTCCTCTTTCTCAGCAGGTGGGAAGGTGGGGAGATGGGGTCTTCCCACTCCACACGGCACTGACAGAGATGCTTGTGATGGGTTGAAGTGGCCCTGCATGACTCTGCTGCTCACCAGTGATTCCAGGGGTTGCCCTTCCCATATAGGGACCTGGAATGCTGTCCTGCTGTTTCCTCTCCCGGTTTTGTACTTCTGTACCATACACCAGTGGTATAACTAAAGCTATAACCTTTCCTATGAGATGGAAGGTTTGCTTCTTTCTCGGTCCTTGGAGATAGAGAATTGGCATGACACAATTTGTGGAGTTGAACTGTGAATTTTGATAAATTTGTCCTCTTCTTTATAGCATCGAGTTTTGATGGGGTCAAAGAAGGAAGTGGTTTACTGAGTCACTTAAATTATTTTTTTTTAAATTTTATCACAACTACCAGTCTTAACCACAGTATGCAAACATTGGACATTTGATGTAAAGCTTTATATGGGAAAGGCTGCTCATTGTGAACGTGCTGCCAGCGGGGCTACAGGCTGACAGTAAGTGTCCACCGGGTCGCTGGGGCTGAGGGTCTGGCTGTGGCATCTGCCAGAGTGCACATCATGCTGCCTTCTGAGCTGACAGCCTGGCTACAAATTATATGGGCTTTTAGTCATTCACAGGGAAATTCTTGAGGAGCAGGAGCAATGCAGGGGAGTGGTGATAAATAGAGTTAGGAAGAGGATGAATAATAGTTTTGCTTGCTGGGTTTTATTACTAGTAAAAGCACGCAGCATGGTAACCGAGCTTTTAGCAAAGTCCTTTTTGTTCTGGAAATGCACAGAAGTATTCTGGTATTCCCAGTAGTTTTTTTTTTCCTTTGCTCCCTGGGAGTGTTTTTAGGGACGCTGTTTTGTCCCCACCCAGAACAGAAGACTTGTGGTCAGTTTGAAGATACACCATTGCTGATGGGTTTTCTTTGGGCAGTGGTATAATTGGCAGTGGCTGAGGAAGAGGACACTGCTACAGAGTAATTGAACCCAAACCTGTAATTCCAGTGGAAGGAATAGATTTGTCCCACCTGCTACAGAAGTTGTATCGCTTCTGGTATGGTTATGTTCAGAAGTCAGTAACTTTTCCAGTGAAGCAGAGCTTTTACGGTAGGGCAGCTGTGCATTTTTGGTTTAAGGCTTTTGCTCTAATTTAAGATTCTTAAGTATGTTTTTCATGTGCTTTAAAATACTACGAAAAATCCATATGAGATTGTATTTTTATGTTTTATGCTGAATCCCAAAGTAATTTTACAGCATGAGGGGAAGGGGGAGGGTTGGCTTTTCCATTTTACATCATCCTGAATGTCCAGGTTGAATTACTTTCATTTCTTTTGTACTCAGATTTTTTTCTCAGCATGGATTTTTCTGCTTGGATATGAATTACGGATTTTAATAATTTTGAAACCAAAATGTATATACTTAAAATTAGGATGGTTTTGAGTCACTAAAAATTGCACTTTGCCTATGATTTTTAAGTATTTTTACATATATTCAGCTTTACTTTTTGTAGACACGTGATCTACTTTCTGTATTTTGCTTTAGAGAATATATTTAGTTCTTATATACTAGAAACCATCATACTACAGGTTTCTGAGCTTTTAAAGGTGGTAATATTTAGGGACCCACTGTTTTCTACCTTTCTTGGAAACACTGGTCAGAGTATAGAACCAGTTTTCAGTATGTCTGACCTTCTGTGCTGTTTTCTGTGTGCCCCCACTGCCTCCTCCCCTTTCCTCTGTAATGTGTTTTCCCTGCCTTGGTGTTTTGGGCAGTAGAGACTGTGTGAGGTGCCTGTATGGTGTGTTTGCAGGCATAGAGTCAGGATCACTGCATCTTCTGGGCTGCTAAATTGACCACCCCTCACCATACAACCAGCAGCATTCAAAGGCTCTGGTACCCTCTTGGATTGCCCTTCGAAAACACCAGCCCTTGGAGCTGTAAAGTAGTGTCACCTACTGCTTTCATGGTTGTATTTCGTTGTGTGCCAGGAGGTGGTGGTGCCTTCAAGCCATGGGCATGTTGCCAGGGTCACCAGCACCTCTGCAGCCTTCTCAAAGGAAATGTACTGTCTTCTCTCCTTGGCATTTTATGTGTAAGGACACAAAATTTGATGAGAAGCCTTTCTTTCTCTATTTGTAATGTAGCATTAGTAATTTGAAAATTATTTGTGAGACAGAAAGCAAAGGTTCTGGGAGAGTAATTGCTGGGAGTTGACAGAGAAAGCAGTTTATCGGCTGCTATGGTTTTGTTTGCATTTATTTAACCCTGATGAGTGATGTTTGGAGAAAAATTAGGATTTCCTAATAGTCCCGTTCCTTCACTGAAAGGGCAAAGTCACTCTGGGACCTGTTTTGAAATGTCCCACTAGCTCTCCACCCGAACTAGGTCTCAGCAGTTGCCCATCTGAAATGGCTCAGTCGGCTTTTCTGCACCCCTGGAAGGACTCACTGGCTTTTGGAAAACAAACCCAACTGCCAGAGCAAGTAATTCCTTGGGGTATCTGGGACAGCAGCTCTCTGGGCAGTTCCCTTCATTTGCCACCTCTTTTCTGGTTCTGCTTTTGTCGTTCTTTTTTTTTTTTTTTTTTTTCTTCTTCTTTAATTTTTTTTTTTTTTTAAACTTGGAGGTTTCTTCAGTCTTTTGTAGCATCTACCAGGAAACTTCTAACCACCCGGTAAGCAAGCTGGCACCCAGGGCTTTTTGCCCTCATTTCTAAAGGCATTTTATCCCATCATAGGAGAATAAAGTAAACCACCTGGATGTATCTACAGAAGTAGAGTTCAAGTAGAAGTCAACTTGTTTAAAGATAAGATTTTTCAGCTTAGGATCTTCATGCATTGTGAACGAGGTGCTTAAATGTAAAAGGTATATTTCTGACAGAGTTTGAAAATCTCTGTTGGGAAGAGGCTTTTAATTCCTAGACAATAAAAATTATTCTGAAGGGTAAGTCAAGAAATGCAGGTTGGGACTTGCTTGTGTTTTTCCACATGCTCTAGGCTGTGAAAATTAATCTAAACTGTGATTTTACTGGCTTTAAACTCTCCCTCCCCTCATATTTTTGGTGGTTTTTTTCCCCCTTTCTTTTTTAAGATGTTACCCCATTGTATACTGGGTCCATATGAGTACTTATCTTAAAGCATCAACTAACTCTTTGCCAGCTTGTCACTCTTTTTTTTAAAAAGAGACTTATGTACAAATGGCAGGACAAAACTGATTCATGCTGCGTCACATGCTTTCTTCTTTGCACACCTACTCATGCATGGATCATCTACTGATTGACAGCATAAATTTCTGGCTATAATGCTAACCTGCATCTTCACCCACTGGTCTGTCGTTCGTCTCTGCTCTCAGCTTGGCCCAGGTCTGAAGTATGTATGGGTTAATCCGTATCTCCCTCTGGCTGTAGAAAGAAATACTGGCATGAGAAACAAGGCAGTATTTTCCCAGTAGAGGGAGGTATTGCAAAGCTCAGCCAAAGTAGGTTTCTGCTTGCTGGAGAAAAGTGTGCCTTTTGCAGGTTGGTTTTTTTTTTCTGCTGAATTCAGGAATTCATGGAGCAGCACTTGCAGAGAGCTAGGAGAGGGAAAGCAGAGTACCTTGGAATAGTATATTTGGAATGGGAGCAGGTATCTCTGCCTGCTCTTCACCTCTTCACCAAAACCTTGTGGTCCACCAGCCGTGGAGGTGGAGATGCCTTAGGTACTGCCCGGATAAGAAAGAAGCCCCATGCTCACCACAACAGCCCTGCCTTCCCTTTGCCCACTCAAATCCCAGAGCAGTTGGGTTGAGTGCGTCACTGCTCTGAAGAGTGTTGACCACACCATAAAATCACAGAATGGTTTGGGTTGAAAGGGACCTTAAAGATCACCTAGTTCCAGCCCCACCATGGGTCAGGACACCTTGCACTAGACCAGGCTGCAACCATCATGTAGGTTTTCACTTTACGTTGTATGGCGGGGACAGGCATTAGTGGATGAGGTTTAACAAAAACTAGTAACTACTGTTAAATTGCAGCAAACCCACTTGGCTCAGCTGGAGCATGGACATAAATCCAAAGCTCTGTTTTGTAGTGTGGATAGATCAAGTGCCTCAGCACATAGCCTAATCCGTAGATTAAATTTACATGCTTCAGGATTGATTGATCATTAAGTGGAACATGGCAGGAAACATTAAAACAGATGTTGGAGTGACATTAGAAAAGGAAGGAAACATGTAATTAATTATTTAACTCCTTGAATCAACAGTTTGGGATCCCATGAAGCTTTGAAATTTTAGTTTCAAGGTGTGTGTCCTTAGCATTTGTGGCTCGGCATTCTCTCTGTGCATTTCAATTTATCACTGCCTGCCCTAGCAGGAACCCACACTGTGGTACATTATTCCTTGACACCCAAACTCATCTGTGGGGACTCACTCTGCAGCTCCAGAGAGGCATGAAGCTCTGTTGGCATCAGCACATCAGTCGGGTCCTCCAGGGATTCTTGCAAAACTGTGGAAAGGTTTATTGCCACCTTCCTTCATTTTCTGCAGTGAGTCCTTTGCTGATGTATAAGCCTTTTCCTTCACTTTAAAGTGTATTTTTCTTCTGGATCTTGTGAGAAATAGTAGAAAACCATCACTCTTGCACACATTCCTCTGGAAACTGATTCCAGTGATAAACTGGGTCAGTGATGAGACGATAGAGGAAGGTGCTCCCTTTTAACATGCAGCCGCCTTGTAACTGCATACTACAGGCATTCCTATAGTGTTCTTAGAACACTCTTCTGATGATTGTTTTGACTGTCTGTGCTGCCATAAAAATCTTTTTTTCTATCGATTTGAAAGTCTTCAACTAAATTTAATTGAAATTTAATAGTTTTTTTTAAAAAGTTTGGAAAAAGCCAAAACCCAAGAACATGCCGCTAAGAGTGAATAAAAGATGAAACATGTCAATAAAGACTTTTCTGTGTGGAATAAGAGACCTAAAGCTTTGTCTTTTCTGGTTTCTATAGTTAGTATGTATTCTCTGTAAATACAGGCTCATGAAGAAATGTCTTGAATTTGAAGCACTTGGCATTTATTGTTATTCCTAAATTCAATTACATGTTTTCCAGCATAGTGAATTACTGTTCCAATCCCTTTGAATGTAGTATAAAGTAGCTGAACATGACCTGTCTGTCTTAAAAGATTTTTAAATTGGAAAATTCTGCTGAGTACCTAGAGTCACCAGAACAGCAATACTTTCATAGAAATTTAAGAGAGAGCACTGCAGGCTTTGAATTTCAACATAAATGCTCTGTAGGACTGCAGGGAAAACTTGACCATGAGCCTTATCCCACATAATAAAAAGTTATTTACTGCTTGTGATGAATGAAGGACTGCATGCTTTCTGTATCGGTTCCACCTTTTGCTGGTTAGACATGGGGGA
Organism: Acanthiza pusilla; assembly: GCA_036630365.1. Lineage (NCBI taxonomy): Eukaryota > Metazoa > Chordata > Aves > Passeriformes > Acanthizidae > Acanthiza > Acanthiza pusilla. The sequence goes on from JAXCHO010000098.1 coordinate 8,403,563, forward strand.
ATATTTTCCTCTGCTGAAAGACAGGTACCAGCATGGTTATCCATCGCATTGCAGTAACAATGTTGGCTTTCTCTGGGGGCAGGAGGAAGGTCAGTTGAATGAGGTAAGAGTCACACACTAAAAAATGAAGAGTAAACCTTCAAAATACAGGACATACAAGAAGGCTGTGCATTACTGGTAATGAAAAAGCTGTGGTAACTTGGCTGGTCCTCAAAAATTCTGATGGAATGTGAAAGGTCCAAGTGGCCCCATCCCACATAAGAAGAATGTAATCTCTCAAAAAAGGAATTATAAACAGCAGATAGGGGCTAGAAGGTAAAAAGGGGTGTGGGGAGCAGGAGGCACTCGCTGGGGAAGCTCTTCTTGCAGAGCCGGGTCTATCCAAGTTGCTTTGTGGAATCATTTAAGTGAGTCAGTGGAGAAACAACATTTGTGTTCTGCAACATCTCTGCAAAACATGCCCTTATGATTTGTATTTGATACTCAGAACTTAAGGTTTGACTGTTTGGGTAAATTCAGATTTGAAACCTCACTTCTTGTGAGGATTTGTGGGCAGTCCCACAGGGCAGAAAAGGAATCCAGTTTGCATTTCTTCTTGTAGAAAGCTTTTAGCTTGTTCTGAAGTCCTCCAAGAAAGTGTTTTCTGTATCAGCGTAGACCCCTGTTGGAGTTTGCTGAGGAGGCCTATGAAATGGAGCTGAGTCCCAGGTCTTACTTTAAAAACCTAACCATCTTGCCCGCCTTTATATTTAGGTGGATTTGATCTGTATAACAGCTCATAGTTGTGTCTGGACTTGCTGTATTCCTTCAGTTTGCATGCTCTGTCTGGTGGTGTTAATTTCAAATTTTCATAGTACTGGGTTGGTGCAGCTCTGGATTCCAAGGACATTTGAGTAAAAGTTGTTGCCCAAGCACAGCAGCTGCTCATGCAGATAAAAGTTTAATGGAGTGATGTGTTTCACACTAACACAACATGCAGCAAAGTGGGTGAAGAGTTGTTCTTGCATTTTTTATTGGCTTGTATCATGTTTAATACAAAAGTATTCAGTATATTCTGAACAGATGGCTACTGTAGTGAACAAGAATCTATGAATAGTTCAATTTCAGTAGTTTACAAATTGCTTTCTCACAGAAAAAAAATGTACTCATCACTTTTAGATTATTGTCTAAAAATGATCATTTGGACGAAGATAAATCATTGGTACACAGATATTTAAAGCAGAGTATAAACTGTTGGTAATGTATAAAAGCTGCTGCACCATTAACATCTATCGCCTGCCATCCTTAACCTCCACTCATAACAGCATTAACTTTTCATTGCATTGCTGATTGACTGACTGCAGGGAATTGGCATTTAATTATGTTTAAGCTTATCCTACTGTTACTGAGAAACAATTTGAAATACTTAATTTGAAACTGTAATGCAGCATGTTTAGGCAAATATTGTGATCGTTCTTGCTTTTGTTTTCTGAGGACAGCTCAGATATGTGTACCTCTTGTTGACAGTTCAGTGCACGCAACCCTCTAACATCATATAAATCACTTTAAATTTTTGCAACCATTATCTATTTGGCATGTTATGTGATTTCTTTTCCAAAACAATTTCTGTTATTTTTCCATTGTCTGATGTTTAATATTATGCATTGATGACATTCCAGACTGAAGCACATTGATAATATTATGTAAAGTTACCATGTTTGTGTTCAGTCTGATAATCTCAACAAAATTGGTGTCATATGATATACTCAGTATAATCTATGTTACACTTTTTTCCTTTAGAGAAATTTAAAAATACATGTATTCTGCTACAAAATAAACACTTTAATAATGAACTCTGTAATTCATACCACAGAGAACTTGTTTCCTGTTACAGTCAAAACAGTCCTTGTGAATTGTTAGGTTTCCTTGGCTTTTATTAAATGCAAGTTCATTTAAAACACACACCTTCCCCATTCACCATGTAGAAGTAAAATCTCTGAATTTTTTGTTTATATGTGTCAAGAATAATGTCAAAGAAATGATAACTGCTTTTCAAAAAGTAGTAAGCTTTTTTAAAACCTCTGAAATGAAGTGCTTTATTTACTGCTAAAAATTTACTAAATGAGATGAGACACAGAGCTTGCAAAATTCCCTGCTAACCACCTTCCTGCCTTGCAGGAAATTTCAAGCACTTCCATTCCTGTTTAACTATTACACAGGACACTCCATCACTTCAAAATGTGACAAACTGGGACAGTGGTTGTGTTTTGATAGCTGAGAGTAGGCAGAAAATTACATTGTGGTTTTCTTCTGATTTTCAAAGTAGGAAAAGAAAAATGCACAGTGCTATTGTATTTGCAAAAAGGTATTTTAACGCTAGTTACCGAAGTTACTTTGCGGTACACTTTGTTCCATTAACCTCCCTGTCAGAGCATGCTAACGCGCTTGAGTAACTGAATTTTCATAGCTCTAATGACTTTCCTTTTGTCATAAATTATGACAGGAAAGAGTAAACAGCCCATTGCAGTCCTGGAGATGTGTAGCTTCTTGCAGAGGCGCTGGGAGAGCCGCCTGCCACTGCCCTGCGCAGGGCAGGGTCGTGCCTGTCGGGGCGGTGAGAGTTTGAGGAAAGCTGGAGGGAAGGGGGTGAGCCTGTCACACGCATCCCTTAGGTGTGATCCAGTGATAAAGGAAATGTGGTGCCCTTTGGGAGGGTGTGTACCTACGGGAAACAGGAAGCAGCTCGGCGGGTGCCTGCCCTGCCTGCCTGCAGAGGTTGGTGGCTCCGGCGGGCGCAGGTGTGCCGACACACCGCCCAGCCGCTGCTCTCCAGGCATCTTGGCAGGCGCGCTCCTCGGCACCCACAGCTGGGAGAGGCGGGGGAAAGAAACCCAGCCCAAAGCCAAAACACCCCCCTCACCTTTAAAACAAACCCAGCCCTCCTCCAGGTAGAGGAATATGACGGCCTTGCAGCTGAAAGAGTTGTCACATTCAGGTCTGTACAGGAGGAGACGGGATCGTCCTGACAGTGTCCTGCCCGGGTCACAGGAAGAGAGCCTGAGGTGAGTGCAAATGGATGTTACTGCCAGGGCACTGTGCCCTTCTCTGCTGCCCGCTTGCTTCCGTGGTTTAAGAGACAAAATGCAAACACAGCTCTGGAAAGTCACTGCAAAACACATGGATCGAGAAGCAGCCCCCAAGGACGATGGAAAAACCCACGAAGGAGGGATAGCAGGAGCCATGCGGTGACCTTGAGCATTCTGGTGATGGTGTGACAGCCTTCCCCGACTCTGGGAAGGGCAAATGTTAGCTGGCATTTACTTCTGGATCCCTTCTGACAGCCAGCACTTGCAAGTAAATAAACTTTTCAGAGCCTGACAACTTTGCTCCATGTGCTTTGAAGCTCCTTCTGGGTCACCCAGGTTCTGTGGGTTGTGGTGCCTGTTGAGGTTGTGGCACAGTCCCTACATCAGGCTGGTGTTGAGGAGCTGAGGTGGCTGCTGGGCTCTCCGTTTCTTCATGGGGGGTTCTTTGTTGCGGAAAGGGCTTTAGACAAAAGAATGCAGCATGGCCACTTAGCCTGACCTTACTCAGGAAGGGTGACCAAAAATCAGAAAGCCATTTAATGCCTGGAGTTATCTTCCTGATGCTGTGAACCGTTTGAAAAAATTAACAATGAATTTGCAAAAAGCCTCTGTTTGAAGCAGGAAGAGTAAAGATTCATTTGTAACTTGAGTAAGTGCAGACACAAAAAAAAAAGAAAAGTAAAAATGCAAAGGTGTTTTTCTAAGTGTGCTTAGCGTGAAAGCAATCCATTCCCACTTCAAACTCCTCAGGAAAGGGAATCTCGTGTATCTGCTAACAAAAGCCTCAGTGGAGAGGAAGTACTTCCTACCTCCTAATGCCTGTTTCATTGTATTTTTAGATTATTTTTCCTTGTTAGTGGTTGTGCGTCAGGTTGGAATGCTGTGTAATTTGCAAGGTTTTTGTTACTATGTTTTCGTCAACTGCATTAGTGATTTCAGAAGAATGGTTATCCAGATCTGGGGGGTTTGCTCTTTTGTTGTATCTAAGGCCCTTAATTCAGAGATTATTTGCCATGAGATGTCAGAAATATCATTTCACTTCTATGAATGTGTTAACTTGCAGGTCTGATAAGTGTGCTTGGTATCTCTTTGTAGTATTAATTCTGTATTGATTTCCTAGATGGATATCTAATAGCATTAGCAGTATATATGTTATATTCATATGACTGCAGATGGAAGAATAACCAGACTTAGTAGAGTAAGAGTTGTGCAGAGATTCTTGACATTTTTACATTTAGTTTCTTTTGTACAAAACTAGCAATGAGGAAGAACAGATCTATTTAGGGAAGAAGAAGTTTATTTTTAAAGCATATACCTAAAAATGAGTACTAGCTCAGTATGGTTGTGTTGCTGTTATTACTATGCATATCCAAGAAGGGAATGATACCATTTTTGGCCCGGATAGGGGAAAGGCTGTGTTTACTGCACCAGTGTAAGTCCAGGTGTTTTGATCTTCTGAGTTTCCTCTGGTTAGAGATGAGAAATACATGAAACAGGGATTGGTCTTGAGAAATAAAATCCAAATTGGAGGAAATAGCAAATCAGGGGACTTGTGAATCAGCTCAGGACTGGGTGCTGGAGGTACAAGAAGGTGAATAGAGCATGGTCAGATGATGCTTTTAGAGCAGGGAGACAACCCATACCTACAACCAGAGCTTATCATATGTTTGCTAAGAGCTTAATAGTTCTTATTCAAACTAAACCTTGCTCCTTCCTAACCCATATTGTGATATTTCAGTGTGTTGCAAGGCAGGCTTATTTGTCATTTTTACTGCATTCTCCATGACAAAAGGCTATGGCATTATAAATACAGAATTATGACATATCAGCAGGGCAAAGAGCAATTGGGAACAAAGAGAAAAAGCTCATTAGTTTTCTAAAAATGGAAAGCTCTAGTTTTTTCCATATGTTCTCCCAGTGCCGCTTAGATCCTGTCCTTAGCAAATACTTTTGGAGTATCTAGAGTCCACAAGAAAAAAAAAGAGGTTTCTTTTATGCCTGCTAAATATATCTTGCCATCCATGGCTTTGCAATGCCCTCCCATAGTATCTCTCTCCAGTTCTTTGTTCTAGTGCCTTTGTATTTTGTTTTGCATACATATTAATCCAGATGTGTTAAATAATATCAGCCCTTGAGCAACAGTTCACTGAAACCTGCTTTCTCAGTTCAAGTAGTGTTCTTCTAATCCTGGGCCAAAATGTACTCAAGATGCCAGCGTCCCCAGGACACCCTTTGAAAGCTTCTGTATTTAAAACCTTTAATTTCAGCTGCTGGGTCCAGCCATCACAGCAGGAGCCAGATGTGCTTGGTAGGACAGGGACTTGTGTACCTGCAAACTGTGTCTGAGACATACCCAAGTGTTGTTATTACAAAGCAGCTCAGCAGGGCTTGGTGCCAAAATTCTGGGAATGTCAGTGTCATTTGTACTTAAATCGCCTGCAATTACTAATAATTAGGGCACTGGGAAACAATGTACTGAAACTCCTAAGTGTGCACCAGAACATATGTTTGTCTTATTATCTACCATATACATTTAATTTTTACTGATAGCCCTGCACATTGGTGGGGATGGGAAATTTGGCTTCTCTTTCTGTCTCACTCCATGCATCACTTAACAAACCCCATAACCTCTCTAGCAGCCTTTTAATCTGCTGCCAGAAATGTAACTGGTGCTTTACTGACTTTATAGGGAGCTGGAGCCTGCCTGTGCCATGTAAAAGATGGCCTGGAGAGCTCATCCTTTTCTTGAACTTGCACAGTACAAAAATATGCTTGGTTTAGACCTCTGCTGAAGTACGGGTGTTGAATGCAGACCTCTCTTTGCCTGTTGGAATAGACTCAACAGCTTGTAAAACCTTAATTACGCAGGATGCTCCCTGGGTGCAGAGTTCAAAGTGCAGGAGGATGCCTGGCACCTGCGTCTCTCTCCTGTGAGCAACAGATGCAGCAGTCATTGAACTAAAAGCAACCTGAGAAATAGGCCTTTCTGAACTTGTTCTTTTCCAGCTATATTGATTTGGTGGGAAAAAGATGTCAGCTCCTGTAGGTCTTGTCTTGCTTTGTCTTTAGAAATGGCTTGTAAATGCTGAGCTATTCTTTCTTGCTTTTGTCAGCAAACAGGATGTAAAGGAAATTGTACACATACATTTATGATTAATCATTAGGAGTCACTTAGCAAGAGCAGTACGCTTGCTGTTTTTGTTCTTTCCCCTTCTCATCCCATGGGTTTTTGTAAAAATAGAATGATTCCTCTAAAAAAATTGATACTATTGATTTGCAAAGCTCAATACGAGGTACTGGCAAAAGCAGAAGCTCTTTGGGTTTTTTTTTACAATTACACTTAGAAGTGAATTTGATCACTGTCAGCTACTATCTGTAGCTCTCTTTTCTAAGTTAATATGCATTCAAATGCCATTAAAATGTAAACAACTTTTGAAGAGGTTAGTCTCAAGTTTTTACCACACAGTACATTTCAGCATTTACAATAAATAATCACTGATGAGCTTCTGTCAGTGGCTGTCAGTCACCCGTAGTTCACTGCTCTGTTCTCCTGTGCAGAAAGTACTGTAGGTGTTTTCCATATTAAAGGTTTTACACTATCTGCATTCCCTTTGCTCTCTGCTGCTGAAGCCGATGGGTACACATGTGTGAGTAGGTGCAGGCAATCTGCGGGATCTGTTCAGGCTCCCGCCTGCCTCTGCACATTGACTCCAGGCTGGAAGGCATGTGGCTGTGCCCCAAAATTTCATGCACAAAGACTCCCTCACGGATGAAACAGGGTACATAAGCACATTCTTATGTCCCAGTGAGCCTTAGGGGGCTAGGCACTGCACAGCAAGACTTGTAGGTGAGTGTAAAAAGAAACAAATGAATAAAATCCCCCCATCAGCAACGTGATAGGGCTGAGTGTCTCCCTTTCTTTATGGGATACAGCATTTGGGAGTTGTGCAAGGTCACAAATCTCCTTAAGCTGCCATCAAAAGCACACATGTAGCAGCCAGACAAGTACATCTGTTTCCAGCCTCACATCAGCCCTTAAGACCCTGCTCTTCCTAGGAAGAAGGAATGAAAATGCTGGTCAGGGTCTGTCTGGGAAACCAGGGGCCATGTTGAGCTTTCAGATGCTTTAGGGTACTGAGAGCAAGTTAAAGAGAAAATAAAAGATCTGTCTGCACCTGCAAGCTTACTTAAATTTGATTTCTCCTGGTAATGTTTCTTTATAGCATCACCAATGTTAACATTTATATGGCTGCTTTCTGTGAGCTTCACTTGCTCACCCTGCCAGTGTCAGGTGAAGCAGTAATTATTCCATACATTGGTTTAAAAAGTGATCAATTTTTTAATCACAATTTTTTAAAGCAGGAAAAACTTAAATACAATTCATTTGACACAAAAATTGTGCTTCTTTGTTTGCTCTGCTTAATAACTCTACTAGAACAGTGGAGAGCTGGGTACCAGAAATACTTACTTGAATCAGGTGCTTGGGAGCTCTGGAATATAAGAAATACCTTGGTTTGTCTGCTAGCTGCTCTAATTGAAGAAGGGATTTATCCATGTAAATGTAACACTGAATTGGTACCATTAATTAGAGTAACTTACAGCCAGCAAAACTATGCTTCATGGTTAGATTTTAGTATTAGGATACTTAGAATTTGCACTGAGCCTTAGTTTGAGGTATCCAAATGACTAGAGGCTTTACTGTTCATTTGTGCTGTACTTTTCATTGCTCTAGGGGTTAAAATAACTCCTGAGGAAGACACCCTTTTTTGCTTGCCTTCTCTCTCACCCCTTGTCTCCTGCATTGCATAACAACGAAGTGATTTTGTTTGACTTGCTCACCCAGACTATCACCTCCTGTGACCGGAGATAGCTGCTTGTGTAACATCAACCCAAGCAGTAACTACTTTTCCTCTTAAATTTATGATTTTAGTAAACAGTTAAGCTTCAATGATTATAGCAATTAGGATTTTTATGGCTCTTAGTTACAGGATTGGCTGAAGGTAAATTGTACATTTCTTTTCTTTTGCTATTGTTTTCATGTGTCCTTTTGACACCTAATCAGAGGTGTTCTCTAAAGAAAATGTATTGTGATTGCTTATTATTCTTCATTATAATTTAGATGTCCTTTAAATGCAGTCTGTCACACTGAAGTGTATTTACACAGAGAAGAGAAAAACTAAATTATGCCAACATTACCACTTAATAAAAATTACCAGCCTGCAGGCATCTGGGAGAAGAAGTTTAATGGTTGTAAGTTTGGATTTCCTTTCCTTACATTTTTTGTTTTCCTGAGGTCTCTGAGCTGTTCTAGGAAACACGAAGCGAACAGACACAGTGTCCTTGCAAGGACCATGAGCCTTTTACATGATGCTCTCCAGGCATAGGAACAGCTCTAGCTTGCCAAGTATGTTGCTTCTGACAATAGCCAAAGGCCTGTGGAGGGAGGTAGAAGGAAAGAGTGGGCCTTTTATGGGATTGCCCTTGGTAGTAACCCCATCTTGCCACCAGCTGTGGCTCAGGGACTTCCTACAGAGTTTGTGGCATTCAGTGTTTTTCCTTTCAATTAACTCTGGTCTTGTCTTGCACCCAGCAATCTCAGGGCATTTACCAAATCACTCAATGCTCCGAGTTTTCACGTGTATTATCTGATGCCGTAGTATCCATGGTTGTGTTTTATTTTTTTCTTTTCTTGATTTGTCATAGCAGCTTTAGGCTGCTGTTGTTGAGGTTTCTTTGTATCTGCCAGCTTTGTATCTTTTTCTTTGTATCTGCCAGCTTTGTAGAAACTTCTCATTTTAGGTAGTTCCTGGTGGAATTCTGAAATGATGGCTTCATATATAATGCTCTGTGAGCAGTGTTGATGATACTGCTCATTTTTGCCAGCACATTCTAAGTCACCCTGTGATGTGTCTTTATAGATGCACTTTTCTGATCTTTTGGAGCCTTTTGTCCAGCAAGAGAAATTTGGTTTCTGGCTTTTGTGACATATTTCCCTGTAGCTTTTATGCTGTTTCTGGCCACCCTAATGGTCATGACAGAGCTAGAAGAAAATGACTTTAAAACTTTTTACTATTAGCCTCAAAGGAAGTAACAAACGGGCAGACACAAATAGCAATAACTGGCAGCCTTTCTCAGCTGTGCTTTTGAAGATGAAAGATACAATACATTCAAGCTGTTCCAGCAAGGAATGAGTGGGCAAAGGTAGAGCAAATGTGAAAAGATGTTTGTCTTTTCTAGCATGTTAAATCCATGCATGCCACACTCTTCATAGATCATAAAGTTCTTGATCCCGAGGTGAGTCTCCCTTTTGAATTCTGCTTCTATGCAACTACTGGACTCCCACTCGGAGTCATGACTCAGAACTGCCCTGGCTCATCCCCTTGTTCCAGTACAGGAAGTTTGCATTGAAAGCTTTTTGTCCTGCTCAATATTTGGCTTTTCAGTTTTTGTTTTGTATGTTTCTTCTCACTGACTTCAGAAACTGAAGTGAAGCATACCCTATATTTCTGATAGTTTATGAAGCTGGTCGTAATATATGTACTTGTTTAAAGGACATTGTAGCAGTGCAGCTTCAGAATAGGATAACTCCATGAGCTACTAAGTTGCAGGTCATGAATTTTGCCTGAAGTGTACAAGTAATTGCTTAGGTTTAAACTACATTGCTTGCTAAAGCTACTCAGATTACACCCACTTCTCCATGGTATGTAGCAAAGCAGAAGGAGGCTTGGCAGGGTTTGAAGTCCTCTGACTGAAAGCACAAACCCTGTCATCTTCCCTCTTTGCTTCTGTTCTGTCAAGCAAAAAGAGCGCTGCTCTTTCGGATGATCCAAGCAATATGTTGTGAGGGATAACTTCTACATCTTCTTCCCTCACAAGTGTTATAGTAGATGCTATAACTGTCCACTGCTGCTTTACTCATTGAGGATTAGTCAGGTGTTGGGGCGGAAACCATTACTTTAAAATAACCTGTCAATAGTTGCCGAGCCTTCTGCTAGAAAAATGCATGGAAGTCTTGCTTTGCACAAACTGCTACTGAAATTCATTCATGTTTACTTGACAGGTCTGCTACTAGCATTGAATAGCTAATAAATATAAAGTACAAGATGAAGACCTTCAGTTTTCATTACCCTGAATGTTAAGATCATCATAATGATGTGGGAGAGCAGTGCTACTTTGTATTAGCTTTATTTGTCCATACATTACTCACTCTTGAGTCTTAAGAACATAAACTGCTTCTGGTTGTTCTCTTGGCTCTTGAATATTAGGGCCATTATTTCATGCTGCAATGTTAACTGCAGGTGGCTCAGCTGTCTGCCATCCTCTGCAGGTTTTAAAGCCTGTTGATGCTGTAGTGAATGTAGGAAGAGAAAAATGTGAAACCAAAACCTGAAGTGACTAATAATTACAATTAATTATGTGTGTGAGAGAAGAGGAGCAGCTGAGGAGATACTTTCTTTAACAGTTTGTACTTCTGTTCAAAGTGAATTAATTTGGTCAATGAAAAACTGCACTTCCTCATATAGAATAGAAGCACAAACTAATGAAGGGGAGAAGAGGTTATGTTACTGGAAGTGTAGATTAATAGTAATAAAAAAGATGTGTGTGACGTGCAGGTTAGTAAAGCTGAAGGTCAGTCCTCAGCATGGTGTGTCCAGTGGAGACGTGACTAATAAGGATGTTGCTGTGAGCTGGGAAGCCTGGTGTTGCAGTTCTCTCTGCCCTACAAGGAGCTGCATGGATGTACTAGAAGTCTCTCCTGACTGCTGGGGTGTTATGTTGAGTCATAGTATTAATTATAGCTCCTGGATGAACTGCTCAGGTCATGGTGTTCAGCTTGTCAAAACATTGGTTCAGCTGGTCAAAACAGAGTGCAGGCAGATGGTGCAGGCAGAATCAAAGGCTGGCGCTTGCCATTACACTAAGGATTCAGTAGAGGATTTTTGGTGGATGTTGGTGACAGATGACACTAATAGTGGTGCTAGGAAACTGTTACCCTAAAGAGAAATATGTTGCTGCATCATTTTAGAATCATTTAGGTTGTAAAGACATCTTAAGGTTATCAAGTCCAACCAATTATCCAGCACTGCCAAGTCCACCACTAAACTATGTCCCCAAGTGCCACATCTACATGTCCTATAATTAGTTTCAGTGATGGTGACTCCAGCACATCTCTGGGCAGCCTGTTCCAATGCTTGACACCCCTTTGCATGAAAAAAACTTTTCGTCATGTCCAAGCTAAACCTCCCTTGATGCAACTTGAGGTTGTTTCCTCTTGTTCTGTCCGTTTTTTGGAGCTTGGTAGACCTGATCTTATATCTTCGGGCTTGAAAAGATGGTTCTTTTCACACCAAGTGTCTTATGGACATTTGATGTGCAGCCCCTCATATTGAATAACAAAAAAGGCTGACCTTTTTTATTATTCTTAAATTGGAAATGAGGCTGTAAATGTTATATGAACTGCTTCAGTGCAAATGCATCTTTAAAATTTAGAGAGCTGGAAGAATTGGATGCAGTATATTTACCATAGAGAAGTAGACATACACTTGACTATACAGGGTGCAAATTTCAAGAATAACCAATAATATGCTGTGTCTCATGCAACACAAATTTGTTTGAGCTCATGAGCTTCTCATACATGATACTGTGTCTGTTGTTTTGTTTTTCCTGTCTGCACAGGATTAAAAAAAATAGTTGTGGGGGAGGAAGAGATGACTGTTTTAAAGAGTATCAAATATCTGTACACAGAAGAAGTCATTATTTGGTTTACACAGAGCATGGCTTCATTTGGCAATATTTGTAACCAGCAGGAAGAAAACCCAATTCTTTTCTGAAATATTACTTAGAACAGGAAGATGCTGTAGTTGCATATTGCCTTCCTTTCTACAAATTCTGTCAGAGGCTGATTTTTCACTGTGCTTGAACGACTGATAGAACATTGTGTGGGAAGGTGCTGCTTACCTGTCTATTCCAGTTATATTTACTTCCTTATGGAGGGATGGAATGTGAACCTTCTCTGTTTGCGGAGACCAAAGCATTTTTTGGACATGTTTATACTAGAATAGATTTATATTGAAGTATATGAAACAACTAGAATTGCCTTTTTGTTTGCCCTGTTTAAACTCCCACCACATAAGCTTAATTGTGTATTTTGAGGTGAAGACTAAAGAATGAAACTTTTAGGAGCACTCAGAATTCACCTGGTTTTTATTGCAGTGGTTTCAAGATGGTTTTCCATAATTTTTAATAGAAACAGTAGTTAGAGCAGTGCTGAGCACATGTGAAAATCTTACCTGTAATGTGCATTTTTATTATAGAAAAAATTCATACCTCCTTTCAAACTGCCTTAGGAGACCAGCTTAACATGGAAAGTATTTCATTGCTTAAGAGATAAACAATTGCAGCAACCAGAACCCAAGAGTGTTTTTAATTTCAGTAAAAAAACCCCACAAAAGGTCAACTAGTGCTTTAAAATGCTGGTGCAGAAATCAGAGCAGGGCACTGCAAGCCCACGCATCTTTTGCAGCCAGCTTCTGTTCTAGTTTGTTCTGTGTTTTTGCGTGTGAGAGCCACTGCATAGCATCTGTTAATACACCATTAAAATGAAACCACACGTACCTATGGGGGAAGTGTGGGATGCACTGTGATTACTCATCCCCCGGCCTGTCCCCATGGGCCATTTGGCCTCCCGACAGCACCGGCGGTGCAGGGATATGTCACGGTGGCACTAATAGGTTGCCAAGCAGCAGCTGCCTTTGCCAAGCACCTTGTTTGGAGCCGTGACTGCTCCGCACGGCTATTTGTGGCACGGGGTGAAATGCTCAGCAGGCTTGGCTGGCCACCGAGCCTTCTCTGTAAGAGTCCCTGTCTGCCCCTGGCAGCCACTGGCATGGGCAGCCAGATTGGAAAGCTCTCCAGAGAAAGCAGCATGGAGTGAGGCGGCAGTCGTCCTTCAGCAGGGGTTAGGCAGTGTGGCTATTTTTGCTATTGTTTACCAAAGCCCTTCTTGTAATCACAGTGAGACACTTCTTCCCTCTTCTACCATTTCCTTCAGCACCTTCCCTGCCACCAGTTTTGGCTTCTGATAAGATCCTCAGTGTGTCAAGAGGAGACTGTATTTTTCTTTCATACCTACCTTTTCCAGTTAAACACTCAACTTCTCCCTTTTCTCCATAACACTGCATCCTTAACAACAGGCTGGTATGTTTTGTCCCATATCCCAGGGAACGCCCTTGGGAAGCTGCTGCTGCTGCAAATCAACAGCTCCTTACATGCTTCTCAGTCCCCACAGACAATTTCACCTCAGAGTAACCTAGAATTCCCTAATGAAAATGCAGTGTATTTTTAACAATGTATTTCAGATCTTGGCAGCATGCCTCCTGCAAAATGACAGAAAAGAGAAAGATGACCAGCTGCTCTGGATTTGTGGATTACCAGACCTTCACAGCAGAAGCTGTGTTTTGCTTCAGTAGTAAAAAGGCCCTTTTAAAACTCCTGTCAAGCTCCTTCTCACTTAATGGAAAACATTGGGAGTCATTCCACCTGCAATGCACCAGCAATGGTAATATAACTGGAGAACCAGGCAGTGGTTCTACTTACTGCACTTAATGTAGTTCTATTACTTTGAAGGACTGCTTCTTGAAAAAAGCTAGGAAGATTAAACCAGGCTTTTTGGATGGACATCTTACTGCACCAACTTGCTGTACTATTTGCTTTGCTACAGCCGTGCAGAAGATTGCACAGTAGCAAGCTGAAGAAGCAAGCAAATGTTTTCCTGTTGACCAAAGTGGACACGAGGCAGCAGAAGTGGCTTCCAGCCACATTGATCACCTGTGGATTTCAGGTTATTGCAAGAATTGTAGTAGTCCACAAGGAGAAAAACTCTACAGGGCGCTTTTGATTTGCAGCAGCATCTTCCTGGGAGAATTGTCTTGATCTGGGCCAAAATACAGGAAAACAGTTGGGAAATTGTAGAGAAAAGAGCAACAAGAGGAAGAGATAGGCTGACTTGGTGTTTCTTATCTTAGTGGCTTCGTGCACCTGCACTAATCCTGGATGAATCACCATTTTTAGGCCACTGAAGTCAGTCTCACTGGAGTTTTTTATACCCACAGAAGCTCAGCATTGACCTGTGCAGAAAGTGCTGGGAAACAAGACAAAGAATTGGCATCACTATACCACCATATCTGCTGGTAGACACTACTCATTTTCAACTCTGGTGCTCCAGAGAATGCAGAAACTTTTTGTTCCAAGACTGCAGTGGTGCTCTGGCAAGGTCTTTGTGGCCTAGGGCTACAATCTGAGCATTGCTTCATCTGGAGCTTGCCCCATGACAGATAAAAATAGGGCTTGACCTGCAGCCAAGCTGTGTCAGTGGTGAGGGTGCAGCCTCCTTAGCCTGTTACAGCTTGTGACTCCTGGTAGCTCTGGCATAGGGTGAATAATCACACCTACGAACGGGCAAATGAGCAGGGTCATGCTGCCTGGGTCCCACCTACACAGGGGAATAGCTTGCCAGGGGTAGCAATCCTGTTGTTGAGGGGAAGTGAAGGAAAGACACTGACCAAACCCATTCCACAAATTTGTCAGCAGAAGCAGCAGTGTAGGGCTGTGTTGCTGAGCTGTGGGAAGGCTGTGTACAAGCTCAGGCCTGTATGGAGAGTGGCTTGTGGGCTGCTGTATGCTTGCTGAGCAAGCTGTCCCAGCTGCTGGTGAGAGATACGGCCAAAAACTGTCATCAGCCAGATCCTCTGTAGTAAGTCCTAGGAAGGTGAAAGTATATTAAGAAGCTGTAGCCTTGACTGGACCTTCTGTCATATCCTGTGACAAGAGGAAATGGCCTCAAGTTGTTCCAGGGGAGGTTTAGATTGGAGATCAGGACAGATGTATTCACAGAAATGTTGTCAAACACTGGAACAGACTGCCCAGGGAAGTGGTAGAGTCACCATCCCTGGAGGTATTTAATAGCTGTGTAGATGTGGTACTTGGGGACATGGTGTAATGGTGAATGTGGCAGCGTTAGATTAATGGTTGGACTCCGTGGTCTTGAAGTCTTTTCCAACCTATATGATTCTATGATTTTCTGATCTTCTTCTCTACTTGTTCCCATTGCTCATCTCCTTCTTGTCATCCTCTGCTTTCTCATGCCCCCTCACAGACTGGCAGATTCTTCAGATACCAGCATGCTGTGTGTCATGACCATGAAGGGCATGCAGTCCTGCAGTTCAGCTGATTGCTAACAAAGCTGAGCCAGTTCAACACAAAAGTTAGTTACTCAGGAGGGCTTCCCAAAAGCCTTCTTTTTCTGCAGTTAGAAAGTGCAGGAAGCTGCATATTCATCTGCCACAAGGACTGTGCTTCAAGCAGGGAGAGCTTGAATGAGTGTAGTTATTAGCTGCAAATCTGACTTCAGTTAGTGTGCTTCTATTGGATAGTTGTTCTAAACGCAGCACATCACTAGAAATAGAGCTTTGGTTTTCCTCCTTCATATATTGTCCATTATGGCATGCCTGGCTGTTCAGTTAATGGCCTGAGAAGCACAACAGAAGCCAAACTATGTGTCTGTACCAATCTCTGGTCTGAAGTACTGACAAGAGGAAAGACATCTATAGAAAAACTCAGCACATATGACTTAGGAGACACAAGTGGAACATTAAAGGCCATTTTTACAATGTAATTAATATACTGTAGCATTAAAGCAATATTTACCTGGAGACAGGAGCCTTCTCTTCCTGCTTTTCACTGCCACTGCTGGGTTGCTCATGATAAAATATTGTTGGAATCTGCCTCTACCCCCCCTCAGTAGAAAGTAGCTGCAGACAGGTTTGGTGGTGAACTTATTTGCTCATATAGGTTACTCACACCACAGCTCTCCTGGGCAGCTTCTGTCGGCAGGCAGCAGCAAAGACCCTTTGCAGCATCCGAGTTTACATGAGGGCTGGCAGGGGAGTGTTCTCCTCTGTGCACAGCCAGCCTCAGTAAATCTCAGCATGACAGGCTCGCAGCCCTGCCGCTGAACTTTTAACTTGAAGCTCTCGCGGGGCTCTGAGTAGCTCCAGCTACATGACACGGAGCTGCGAAAGTAAATCACTTCACTGGGAACAAGGGGAAGTCCAGCATATTGTTTCACAGACTCTGCCTACAGCTTCTTTGCAGTATTAGCATAGAATATGTACAGCCAGGAAAGTAATCGGTGCGAGATGGACTTCCAGCGCAGAGCTCAGCCATACCCTATCCCAGAGGATGAAGAGATTGCATACAAGGTCGCTCCTGATGCTCACAACTCTGCAGGAAATGAAGATGAGAAACCAGTGTCAAAATTGCAACGTAGGCACAGTGAAATAAAACTCTACAAAGAGTTTTGTGACTTTTATGCAAGATTGTAAGTTCATTTTGTTCAGCTTCGGGGTGTAACTGCAGTGACATGACTGGTGTATTGTACATAATGTATTTTATTATCTGAGATCTGAGCAGGCTGTGCAAGCTATTCTCTCATCCAACCTTTGACACTGTTCTGCTTGAAACATTGCCAGCTGTAACTGTCAACAAAAATTTGAATTGTTGCTTTAAATTTCATCATTAATTGCATCAGAAGTTTTTATCAGCAGTAAAAATGGGGTTGGAATTTGTAAAGCAGTCTCTCTACCTTCAGGTTGTTTGCCAGTTATTCTAAGCAAACGAATAAACTGCTTCATTAATGCAGAAGTATTACATACTTCACTAGTTTTACATATGTGACATGTTTCAAGGTGAAGCACTTCTTCCTGAAGAGGAAAACTTTATGTTTTCATTTGTTTTTGAACTTTGTTTCGTGTTTTTGCTTGGATTATCCTTCATGTACAGCAGTGCTTGATGTCCTTAATGCTTGAACATTGTTGAAGTGATAATGAAAGATGCCAGTTTCTCTTTTGATTATTCTTCATTTAGGTTGATATGGAGGATGGGGAAATTGACTGAGGTTTTGCCCCACAGAAAGAAAGTATACACAGTCTATGAAGACCATTGGCGAGCTTATACACAGTTTATGTGTATAGTCACTGCAGTTTGTCCATAGGTCTGTCTGTTATGTATGGGTTAGACCGTCCTGCACCTGATCTTCATGTGGAATTTTCCCACTTGTTTCACTGTGAGGGCAGTGGATATTTGGATTGCAGTTACTGTTTTCTTCATCTGCAAAGATCTTGAGAGAGAGAAAAAAAAAAGTGCCAGCTAATAATAACATGTCAGATGTGACCTTGTGTAGGGCTCTTCTATGAGACAGTGTAAGAAATAGATAAAACACATTCCATTTTGAGCCACGTGCTAGGTGTTTGCTTGCTCCCTTGGATGATGTGCAAGGAATGAATTCAATTCCTATTGAACATGCTGGGAGCCCAGAGGTCTTATCCCCTTGAAGGGATAAGAAGGAAGTCTTGGCATCTTGCAGAGGACTGTGGGCTCTGCACTTACAGGCACAGCATGATAGCTGTATCAAAATGTATGCATGCGTGCACATGTGTTTAAAATAATGTCACTTGTCTAATAACCTTCCAGATAGATGTTTGAGTGAGTGCTTTTGTCAGCTGAGACCAGATTGTAATGAATATAGACCATTGCCCTATATTTGTTCTCTGCTACCACATGGTATTAGGGTAGAGAGGTGATCCTGAAAGGCATAGTTTTGAGAATCTAGATATGAGTAAGAAAATGTGTGCAAAGGAAAACTCAAGAGGGTCTTTTTCTGGCCTTAATTAACTGAAACACAGCTATACTGCCTTCCGCAGTTTTGGACAGCTAGCACACTGCCCTTTTTTTTGTCCTGTACCTTTGAGAAGCAATCAACGTTGCTATTTCAGTATTTCTTTGCATCCCTGCCAGGGGTTTGCCAGCTTGTGTTGGCCGTTGTGTGAGTCACAGTGGGACAGCCAAAGCATTCCCACCCTCCCCCTTGGCCCTGGAGTGGGCTATGAGCTAGTACATTGTGAGCTGAGCTCCCTGAGATAAACCCTAACAAGTCAATCAAAAATCCCATGACTTCAAACTAAATTTGTAAAATGACTTCAAGCTGTGCAGAGCTTGTATGAGGGATAATAATTTAACTACTCTGGTTTTCGTTAATATCTGCCAGACTAGATCCTGCACATTGTTTCACATTGTTTATTTAGAGCTCTGAACTAACGCTCTAAGATATATATTTTAGAATTAGGAATTAGTTTGCAATTAATCATTTATGTTTTCCTATGTGATGCCAGTCCTCAGTCATTGTTAATATTTGCCCTTGCTTTCAGTAATTTCAATGTATTTCATAATTTTTATAGTACTTTGAATTGCCTGTCTTTTCTTGTCATAAAAAGCCTGTAAGTGTGCCTGTAGTGGCAACATTCCTGTTTGTGATTTTTAATTAATTAGAGTGCATTGCAGGGATTTTGTTCGGAAGAGTTAGGGAGCAGGGAGAAGTGGTAGTTTTATTTCTGAGGAGATGCCACAAGCCATGAAGTTCATTGAAAAAACTTGTGTTGAGCAGCTTAGCATTAGGTTGGTGCAGTTTGGCCTGGTGCGGGCAGGGGAAGACCCACAACCAGTCTTGTGGCTTATTTAGGCTAATTATTTCGGCTAATTTTCATTTTTTTTTTTTTTTAATGACAGCAACATGGCGAACGCGCTTGCAAATGCCATCTGCGAGCGCTGCAGGGGGGGCTTTGCCCCTGCCGAGAAAATTGTCAACAGCAACGGTGAGCTGTACCACGAGCAGTGCTTCGTCTGCGCCCAGTGCTTCCAGCAGTTCCCCGAAGGGCTCTTCTACGAGGTAAGCAGGGCAGAGGACCCCCTGTGTCCCCAGCCACATCCTGAGCCTTCATTCCCATAGCAGAAGTAGATACAGGCAGATGGATAGCTTAGAAAGTTCCATGGGCAGAACTGGGCTCTGAAAGGGTATGCCCAGTAAAGGGAAAAAACAAACAAGCGTTTCTGTGCTAATTTGGAGGATATCAGTGTATATAACCTTACTTAAATGCGGAGCCTAATGCTATCAGCACTGAGAAGAAAACTGCTGGAGAATTTTCTCTCAGTGCAGATTTTTGTCCCTGAAATTTGTGAATCTGATGTATGGTATAAGAAACACAGAGAAAACATACTTCTTAGATGATAAAGTCATATAGAGGGAAATCCCAACATCCTGTGCCCCATAGGAGGTTTTTTGTTTAGTTGAGTTGAGTCTAGTTTGGCGTGGGAAGAGAGATGATCTGTATGTCAGCATGCTGAGATCCAAGCCAGACACAGCAAGTGTAAGATCAACTCTTTAACAGTCCAGAGCATTTGAAATTACCAGTCCTTAAAACACTTTCAAGGGTTAAAACCTGGTCCCATTCATATTTCTCAGCTCCAGGTCGATTGGCCTCAGCTCAGCTCGGTATTTTGCTTTAAGTGTCATTTCCTTTTACATTCCCCTATCATGGGGATTGAGAACATGGCTCAGCACAAAGTGGCTTTAGTGAAAGCTCTAGACTGGTTCATAAAATACAAAGTGATTGGTATAGGGAACAATAGATGGTATGAGACAGGGATTTACTGTCAGAGAGATAAGGTGCTGCTCAAGTAGCTTCCAGTCCAACTTAAGGTAGCAGTTACAGGATTTGTGTCATAGGAAGGTGAGCAGTGTGTATAAAGAACAATTCTGTGCTCTCATATACAGGTGTCATCCTTTGGTTAGAGCACAATAGTTTATCTTCCATAGAAACATTTCTTATTTTACAGAGCCATGTTATGTGGTGATGAGGAGAGGCTGAGGGAGGAGAGTGGATTACAAAAGAGACTGGCTAAGTGGATTCCTGGGGATTTGCTTTTTCTCACCTTGTCTGAAGATCAAAAGGCTCTAAGGATAGTGTTGTACAAACTGTAGTAAATTAGTAAATCTGATATACCGTAAGATGTCAAAAGGTGAGCTGCGAGGCCGAATTAATTAAATACAAACAAAAGAATACCTCCTAGATACTTAACAAGTTGCATTACAATTACTGATATATACTGAGCTGACTCAGTAAAGAGTCCATCCTGGTGTGTTAAGATCTGAGGCAAACGTAAAGTGATATGAATGTTTCAAAACTAAAATATTTGTAATTATGTTAATAAAATTGTCTTAAACCAGTAAAATGTATTTTCTCTAAATAATGAATACTTTATTCATTCTTTTTCTGACTCAAAAAGCAATGAGACATTCCAGGGACCTCTTTCAGAAAGTTGAATGGTCCTTAAAGATAAAAGTTTGAGAAATCATTCTCTAGGCAGCCTGTATCTCCTAGGGAGTGCACAAGGACTGCAGCGGAAAGTCTTGCTTTTGGACCTAGTTCAGGAATGTCACAATCTCTCTCTTGCTCATGGGTGGCCATACCTGAATCTCTGTGGCAGAGGGAAGTATCCTAGTGGTGTTTAGATATATTGGATGGAGGCATTTTGCTTTCTAACTCTACCTGGTTAACATTCGTATTCATATTCATATGATGATTGGTCTGTGAGCACTCTCTTACTGAAACATGCTGCTCTCAAAGACAGTAAGTCAGAAGTGAGTGCCAGTAGATTGTCCCAGGAATGGAAATAACACTGTGTGCTAAACATGTTTTGGCTAATGTTGCTAGGGTTTTTTTCAGGCTTTCTTTCCATAGAAAGTGGAAAGTTTCAGTTAAGGAGAGAGACTTCTTGCCACAATTATTACAGAGGTAAAATAACACTGGATAAGCTGAGGGAGCTGGGCCTGTTCAGATCCAGAAGAGACAACTGAGAGGGGAACTCATCAGTGTATATAATTATCTGAAGGGAAGGTGTCAGAGTATGGAGCCAGGTTCTGCTTGGTGGTGCCAAGCAATAGGGCAAGAGGCAATGGGTGGAAACAGATGCACAGGAAGTTGCACCTGATCACAGGGAAGAACTTCTTTTTTGTGCACTGGCACAGGTTTCCCAGAGTGGTTGTGGAGTCTCCCTCACTGGAGATACTTGAGAACCATCTGGATGCAATTCTGTGCAATATGCTCTAGGATGACCCTGCTTGAGCAGGAAGGTTGGACCAGGTGACCCTTCATCCAACCTGATCCATTCTGTGAGAGGGAGGACAGCCCTGAGCAGGTAGAAGGTGGGCTTAGTTGGTGAGTCCTCACTCAGAGGACTTGAGATAAACTGTACCACTGTCAAGAAAAGTAACTGGAGAAGATGGGCAGAAAGGACATCTTCCTTAGACTGGCTTAATGCAGTCTTTGAGAAGGTGGGTATGTTTGGAGGTGCAGCCAAGTAATGTGTTTTTCTGAACAGGTTCCCATGCGTAAACGCAGGCATTGCTGGTTGCCCAGCATGAGTTTGTTTTTATTCTGTGCCTGGTTTAGCTAAGCTAGTATTTCTTGGAAATGATTTCCAGCTCTTAGCAATTAGGAAGACAAATATTGGTCCCCTGCCTGTTGCAAGCCTTGCAGAGTTCCCCCAGTTAGTCATTAAGCTGCTTATCACATTTGCCGTCAAGCGCTGCCATGATAAGCTTTCACGCTGTGTTCCATGGGTGGGGTGGAACTGGTCAGGTCTCCTGTGCTGCAGGACTTGCCTCTGGGCTGCCTTGCAGGGACCCTGAGCAGCACAGCTTGCTGTGGTCTGCCACTGGAGCCAAGTCGCAGGATCAAGTGGTGCCCATCCACAGCTTAGAGAACATAATGCACAGCGTAAGCAGGAGTTTTGTGGATGTCCTCATGAGCCTGTGTTAGAAGTGATAGTTTGGATTCGTGAGAGCTGTGTGCCTAACATTGTAGCGAAACTGTGTGTAGGGTATATTTGATTTGTGTTTCAGTTTGCTCAGTAACATCATTTTAGCAAGTTTTGTTATGCGCTCAATCTAAACAAAAATTAGCACAAGCACATTCCAGCACAGTTTCCAAACTCGGTCCTTTGCAGTTAGGTGTGAAGTGGTAGCAATTCTAGTCTGCTTTTACTCCCCCACCTGGAAGGTGTGTATTCCCTAGGGCTGCTATTGTAGAATCTCTCCACAGGTAGCAGTGCACAGTCCTATACTAATAGCAGAGCAGATGGTCAGATTTGTTTCTATTCCAGTTTTACCTCGAGTGTTTTCTTAAAATGGTCTTTACCAAATGCCACCTTAGAGAAAGAATCTTTAAAGACTCAGGTTTTGTGCATGACTTTCCACTTAAGATAGCTAAAAACATGCAGGTAAGCTGGAGGTTGTGTCACAGTGAGATGTTTTATGCAGAGCCATTTACCTTATGGACCTTCAGCATACAACAGTGAAACGACCTTGCTTTTAAACTATGTACTGTAAGATTTATTACAGAAGCTCAAGGCTTTCTCTGATGATAACTGCTGGGTCACCTGCAAAGGGCAGCACAAATGAGCAGAGAGATTGAAAATATAAACAAGACTGAATGGGAACCAACCTGCCTGATGCAAACAAGAGGGGAAGAAAACCTGTTTGGTTTGTCCAGATCAACATGTGGTGGCTTTGAAATACAAGCAAACCTAAGCATCCCTCATTGGACCACCTGTTTACACAGGACAGGAAGCTTGCTTTTTTTTTTTTTTCCAGTTTGAAAAGGATTTTCTCTGGCTGGAAGCAAGCACAATTCACAATGAACCAGTAATTTCCATTACTCCTTGAGAAAGTAATAGCCCTGTGTGTCTCAATTATTTTTTTTAAAACCTGAAATCAAAAAGTAATGTTTTATTGTATTACACTGGAATAGCAATTGATAAATTTCTGGCAGAGACTTCTGAAAAAGTCTGTACTAGGCTAATGTCTTTCTGTTCCTAATAGGTGCAATTCAGGTTGGGCACAGGAATTTTCTAACCTTAAGTATCTAGTACCTTTAAAAATGATTCATGGGATTCCCATCCTGCCAGTTGCAAGAGTATTTATTTTATTTATATTGCATTTGATCCTTGTCATTTCATAGTATAGAACAGGTAATCTTGAAACACATTGTTGTATTTTTTTGTCCATGCACAAAACCTTACTTTGTGGGTAGTATTTTATGGTATTCACTTTGTTTTGTCTTAGGCCCAGTAAAAAGAAAGGAGCAAGGTTTCCCCCTGTCCTCCTTTTTCCACTGTTTTAAACTGAGACATTAAAATCCAAACATTTTATACCATACCTAATATCGTCTACCTGGTTTTGATGCACTCATTGGCATTTGTGTCTAATAATGATGGTGCCTGAAGGTATCTAAATATTTCCCTTCATTTCAGCACATACTTGCCTGCTACATCTGTTTACATATTCTTTGGCTAAGCTACTAATGCAGTGCTGTTGAATCTTTTTATTCCATAGAAGTTTTTTTTTATGAGAGCTTGAACTGTAGCTGAATTTATCTAAGCTGTGATAAAATTCAATTTCATTAAAATCAGTTTAATCTGATCAATATAATTAACTTTGCTCCTTAATATTTGGACTTGATTGGAATATTGGAAGGGTCTTTCACAACCTAAATGATTTTATGAGTCTATGAAAAAAGCATCATGAAGGAAAAGGCTTATTTTCCTTCATGTTTTGGCTGTAGTGCTCCATAAATTGCAAAGATTTCTGCCCCTGGGTGTGCTTCCTACCCCAGCCCCCACCATATGTACTTCCTCTGATATTCTGGCATTCTTCCTCTGTAATTCTGGCAGGAAATGTAAAGTGAGGAAGACATCAAATAGGTTTGGGAAAAATGCTTCTCCCCTCCTGCTGGCCAAAGCTTTTTGTTAGCTAATTTCCTGCTCAGAATGTGCTTGCTTGCATCAGTTCCAGTAGTCTGTCAAAATTCAAACGTCTCTTGTGATGTAAATGGGTGAC
The DNA here is from genome assembly GCA_036630365.1 of Acanthiza pusilla. Classification (NCBI taxonomy): domain Eukaryota; kingdom Metazoa; phylum Chordata; class Aves; order Passeriformes; family Acanthizidae; genus Acanthiza; species Acanthiza pusilla. The sequence continues at coordinate 8,427,419 of JAXCHO010000098.1, forward strand.
AGAAAATGCCTTACAGTCTCAGCAGTACTGGAGAAATTGTGTGCTATTAACACTACATGCTAACTAGTATGTGAATTAAGGTGGGTGGATGTAATGCCTAGCGCATGTAGCTCATGGTCTGGTTTTTTTTGCAGAGCCCCTCATGTTTTACTACCTAATTGTATCTGGAAATACACCAGGGTGTAACAGCATTTATGTTAACTGTTTGTTTGTCATCCCTCTAACACTCAGATCTTTTTCTATTTCCAGTTTGAAGGGAGGAAGTACTGTGAACATGATTTTCAAATGCTTTTTGCTCCTTGCTGCCATCAATGTGGTAAGTTTTAACTCAAGGTGAAACACTTCACACTGATTACCAATGGGAGTGTCATTGGCAGAAGATGTGCTACCCTTAGTGTGTTCTCTGGGAGGTGCTTAGGTTCAGCAGAGCATTTGAACTTCCCGAATGAACTAGACTTCAGAGAAACTACAGAGTTGCTTTTTCTAAATGTCATAAACCAATAGGATTTCAAAATAGAAGTTTGCATTCTTTTTAGTAATCATGTTGAGCCAATGATCCACTCAACATACCATTCATAAGCTCCTGATTATATACACCATTCATGACTCCTGATTATTTATATCTGTACATCTCTATATGCTGACATTTGTCCCTTCTCATGTAGCTGAAACCCTGCAACAAGACTTTGTCATCTGCTTTGATTCTTGTAACCCACCCATGCTGTCCTTCTTCACAGAAGCTGAAACAATCTTCATCATCTAATGTTATAACCAAGTGATGGTTAGCTGGGTCCCTGTTGATTTTTTGAAGCAAGTACATTTAAAACTTCAGTGTCTAATGTCCATCCTACCTGATACTGAGGGCTGCTTTTTATTGCCAGTGTTGATGTAAATGCTTGTGCATCTGCTGCACTGTAATCTTTGGCATGGGTTTTTTTCCCTGTGTGTGACACATTTTGCTGGGGCAGGGCTGGGAAGTCATTATTTGACTATTCCTTAAGGCGCACTAGAAGCCCTTGTGTTTCTATGGGACCTTTGGCAAGGTGCTAAAGCTTTAACTTATCTCAGTGAGGCCTTTCCTCATGTGGAGGGAGGGGTTGAACACCAAGGGAGAGGGAAGTAGATGCTATGGAACTTTGAATTTAAGGCTGCAGATGTGAACGAGCAGGGGAAGAGGAAGAAATGAGTTGGTGGCAATTTGTGAGGAGCTATGCTGCCTGTCTCCAGGATTTCTCTTGCACAGTTGTCACAGCTCCCCCTTCTCCTATCCTATTTCTTTTTGGTGCCAGCTCCCTTAAGACCTCATTGAGGTCCTGCCCGGAGCTGAGCTTTTCCACTCCTTGTACTTAATGAACACAAAGTCAGTGGGGCTGTTGTCAACGATGAGGCCTTAAGCATTCATGACATTTCTGGAGTCCATCGGGTTTTGTTCTTGAAAAGCTATGACTTCATGGGAATGTTACAGAGTCGCATGCTGGATGTTATCCATGTGGGTTACCTGCCTGATTGCTCCCTTTTGGCAGCTCTTGGAGCTGTTCTCCAAAGTCAGACCTTAGCCTGTGACAGCACTGGGAAGCTGAGCTCCCAACACATTTTGCACTGTTCAGGGGTCCTGGCTATGCTGTCCATCCTCATGGAAAACAACTGAATCACGCATGTGATGGACATCACTTCACTGTCTGTGCAGTACAGTCACACTGTGCATGCAAAACACTAGTTCTCACACTATTTTTTTAATGCCTTATGGGACAGGAGTCCTAGTGGTAGGTCAGAAGTTGTGTGTCTTGGATTGACTGTTCTGCAGCTTCAGTGCACCTTTGCATTTGGACTCCATGGGAGGTGGGAATTTTTTTGCAGGTGGTCCACAGCCACCCTAGCACAGTTCTGTTGTGCTTTGAGTATAGAATACCTTCAAGGCTTGGTCCTAGTGGAGTAGAAACCTCTGCTATGTATATGGCAAGTTAAAATTGTGCTATTCTTAAAGAAAAGGAGAAAGATGATTAGGAGAAAGCCATTATATTAAGTACTCCGTAAATTTCTTAACAGCTTGAGAACAGATAAGTAAAACCAGCGAAGGGAGTGAAAAAGGATTATTGCAGAGAGAAGGTGGAGTGTGCACTTAGAGAGACTAGTATGTAAAGAGCAGATGGCCCTCCATCAGCAAAGATGTGTTCTTCTGACCTATAGCAAAAAACTACAAACAAACCCAAATGCCAGGGTTTGGGATCAGAACTGTGATATTGAAAGCAACATGTCCTACCTGATTTTGGGGTAAGGGAAGGAATGATGATTGTAGTCATTGTCGTGATTCATTTGCGGGTTACTTTTAACTTTGTCTAGTATAATATTTTAAATCATGATGTTATGTTTCTTACAGGTGAGTTCATTATTGGTCGTGTTATTAAAGCCATGAACAATAGCTGGCATCCAGAGTGCTTCTGCTGTGATATCTGCCAAGTAGTATTGGCTGATATTGGATTTGTCAAGAATGCTGGCAGGTAAATCTCCACTCTTCCTTCTGTTAACTGATCATAAATTAAATGAACTAATAGCGGGACTGAGAGGTTTTGGTTCCTGAAGCTTTCCAGCTTGGATGGAGCAACTGAAGTATCTTCTGTGAGAAAAAGGTCTAAGAGTGCATCACAAAACCAAGAACTGGTATCTTAAAATATTAACATTTTACCTACTACAACACTAAGTTTCATGGCAAACATTTTCTCTACATGGTGACATTTTGGGGCCATTGTTATATGTAATAAGAGAGAAAACATTCAGATACAGAAGCATTGTCTTTTTTTTTAAATAAAAATATTTACTTTCTTTTTCCAACTTGGTTCTCCAACTTTGGTCTAGTTTGGCACCATATTTATTAAAAATTGCTTAATGTTCAGTAGGACCCTTCACAGAGTAGGCTATTTTTACCAGCTATGATCAAAAGAATGTTTTACATTTTACAAGTGGATTATATGACCAATGCCTTCTTATGTAGTATATAATATACAGAATTATCTACAGAAGTAGGACCTGTGTCCTCATCCAGCTTCCAATTTAAATTTTTAAGATTTTGAAAGTAAAACATTCAGCAACTAGAATATATAAGAAACTTTGTTTTCTGTGTTTCAACACAGCTTTAACTCAGCTGAGCTGAAGAAATGATACTCCTGTGGTGTCAGAAAATAAAATGATCACCCTGAACTTGGGCAATCATTTTGGTGCTTTGAACTTGGTTTGCAAGGAAGTTGTTTTAACAAGACTCAAAAAAGGACTGATTGAAATGAGGTTCTGAGAGATTTTTGGTTTATATTTTGCACTCTAGTACCTGGTTGCAATACTTACCTCTCTTTTTTTTATGCTCTTTCAGACATCTCTGCCGTACTTGCCATAACAGGGAAAAAGCTAGAGGCCTGGGAAAGTACATTTGCCAGAAATGTCATGCCATTATTGATGAACAGCCTCTCATATTCAAAAATGATCCTTATCACCCTGATCATTTCAACTGTGCAAACTGCGGGTAACTTGAGTTCTGCAAAGGGATACAGGAAAATGCTGGGCTTATTGGCTTCATGAATTTGCGTCTTAAAGTGAAAACTTGTCCTGCACAACTGACAAGATGGGGTGGGGTTTGCGTGTCTTGTGGTGAGATGTGTGTTATTGCTTTTGGCTTGATGGGGTTCAAACAATAGCTGACCTTCTGGGGACTAAAGAAAGATTGGACTCTTCAGGACAAGGTGGTGCCTTATAAAATACAAATTATCAACACCATTTTTATACTAGTGAAATAATAGCTCCCTATGCTGCTAGGAGGGGAAGAGAAGTGGTCATCTCTTGTTGCTTGAATTACTATCTTGCCTATGATGTTTGGTTTTTTTTTTAGTTGAATGGCATCCAAACTTTGTTCTCTCTTTTTAAAGCCTATCTTTTTGAAGCTTTCTCCATCTCATTTTATCATCTTCTGCAACTGCAGCATGTAAAACTGCACATTTCTACATCCTGCACTGATGCAGAGATATAGGATAAGCATTGGCGCATAGAGCATTGTAGGACATAGCATCAATTCTTAGTTGTTTATTTCTGGTGCAAAGGAAGCTACTATTGCAGTGCCATAGCAAAGACTGATTTGAATAACAGTATGTAGTGTTACATCAGTGGCAACCAGTTGAGAGTGTTAGTGATTTCAGTCACTTTTAAAGTTTAGCTATTAGCATTACCTAACTAAAAAGTAGAGGTTATAAGATTCTGCAATGGGAAATGAATAAGCCTAGCTCATGGGGGTCTCTAGGTCTCTTCTCTGAAGTTTGATACAAGGAAAATATAACCTAGATGTAGAGGACTACATTTTACTTTCAGTTGCAGTTATGCAAATCTAAAATAAACTGGTGATAAGTGCCAGAATATAAACCAAGCATCTGCAGCTTTCACAAACAGATTTGTGCTGCTTAAGCAGAATGACAATAGCTCAGTAGCTGTTTCCAGAGAGACTCGGTGCACCACACTTTGTAGCCTGTTCTCAGTTTGCTGTGATCAGTTTTGAACTGTGTTGAACTATGTTATATTTGATGCTGCTGATTTACTGTCGTATTAATATAATTTCTTAAGCAAATGCTATGGATTTTTTTCACTTAAGAAACTCTCAAGGGTTGATATTTTTGAGTGCCTTTATTCATGCTCTCAATTAATTAACTTCTGAACAGGAAGGAACTTACTGCTGATGCTCGTGAGCTGAAGGGAGAACTCTACTGCTTACCCTGCCATGACAAAATGGGTGTCCCCATCTGTGGGGCATGTAGGAGACCAATTGAAGGCCGTGTGGTGAATGCTATGGGCAAACAATGGCATGTGGAGGTAAACATCAGATGCTATAAAATGTCTCTTACAAATGTAAACCTTAGCATATTTATCTGTGATTTTGTTCATCAGTTTCAATGAAAGGATTATCAGAGTTTGCAGCAATGATTATAAATGCCTTTTCCAAATCCCTCTTCAACTTTATTGTGGCTGGTCTTTCACTGTAAAATAGGAGTTATGTCCCACCTTACAGAGACCTTTGACTGTTGAACTAAAACCAGTAATCAAAGGAAACATGACAAAGTCCTTACAAAAGAAAATTTCAGAGCTCAAGGCAGTACATATGAAAAGGCAATAAAATCTGTGGCAACCATGTTACTAAGCATCCTAATAACCTTAGGTCTTCCACAGTCACCTGCCATGTACATATTTGTTAACAGTTCATGTGAGAGTTCATATTTCAAGGCCACAAACAAGATTTAGTTCCACATCTTCCATTTTAATCATATGAATTATTTATTCCTTCTGTTGTTTTGGAAGTCTCCTCTAGGAAATGCTTCCTTCACAAGGGTGTAACGATAATGCAAATTACTTAATAACTCTTAATTCTGTTAATTGATAAAAAATGAGAATCCATTGCTTGTTTTTTTTTTTTTTTTAACTTTTGGATTGAAATGTTGAAGACATTAAAGGAAACATTATTTCTTTTGTAGAAACAAAAGTTTTAACTCTGCTTTTCAAGATGGTTCAGTAGACTTCAGCCATGTTCAAGTAGTGGATGTGGTTATTTTGCTTTCCAGAAAAAATAACATTACTTCCAAAAGATAAAAAAAATGTATTGTAATTTTCTTTGCAGCATTTTGTTTGTGCAAAATGTGAAAAGCCATTCCTGGGTCATCGTCATTATGAGAGAAAAGGCTTGGCGTATTGTGAAACCCACTACAATCAGGTAAGGTTGCATATTTTTTAAAATGCCATTAATTGGTAAACTCACAAACTGGTTTTATTAGATAGAGATGTAAAACCATGGACATTCTTCTGTTTTGTTAAAGGCACCTGTGGGCGTAATGGCAATTAGCATATGTCTTGTTGCATTTTATTTATACAGGTTTCCCTGTTAATCTGTGTGGCATTAAAAAAGAAAACTGCAGGTACTTCACAAAGGCTGGCCAGGAAAATCAGTATCAAATGGTTCTTCAAGCTTAGTGGTACTTAAGTAGAGCTGTTACAGCTTTGACGTGTCTGTGGATCAGAGCAGCTAATGACACCTAATCTCCCCTAAGAAGTTAAAGAAGATTTGCCACTCAGTAACTGCAGTTGGAGGCCCCAGTAAGTGGCGTGGGTTTCCCTGCAGCTGCTGCTCTAATACACTGTGTGTTGATAACAGGCTGTTGCTCAGTCATTAGGTTGATGAATACTTCTAAGACTAAATTATCAGAAGACACCCTCTAGTGACCACTTGCATTTATGTAGGAGTTACATGTGGCGGTACCACCTCTCTGCAGACATCCTTGGATGTGGGGCCCACATCAGGATGTGTGGTCGTTTTTTTCTTTGGAAGCCAACTGTGTAGTGTCACGTTCACCTCCTTGCTTCCATAAATACATGAGGAGGGGTTACACTTGGGAGTTGTAAGGCATCTGCTAATTACAGATGGATTCTTAATTAGTCAGCGATGAAGGGCAGATGATTGGTGCTGGCACACTTGCAGACTAAATGCCATGAGGTTCATAGTAATAGTGTTGCAGCTGGGAGGGGGCAAGTCCATACACCAGACAAGAGCTGTATATAGTGTGGATGTCTTTTACTAGCTTAACTACTACAGTTAGAAAAAATACATAAAGTTTTTGGCACTTTTGTTGTATTGTGAACAAATGTTAAGCTTGGAAAAAGAATTAATATATTTTTTCCTAAATTGTCCTTTTTTTTTTTTTTTAATAAAGATAAAATTTTCTTACATCAATACATTGTTTTAGTCATGCACCTAAGTCCAAATGTTAAATTTTCTGGTCAGTAACAATATGTAAATCACACCAATTGCTGTATTTCAAATCATCAGGATTAGAGAAATGTTGAAACTAAACAAAATCATACTAACAGAGAATCAAATAAAGGTAAACAAATGTTTTTCATCTTAAATCTTTAATCAAGATTTTTTATGATGAGATGATGCAAAATGTACTTGGAAAACCAAACCAGGCTTGTCAGCATTCTCTTTATTTCACTGGAATAAACAGGAAAGTGATTGTGCCCATCAGCTGAAATATAGTTATTTTGCTCATTTTAGAAGTTACCCTCAATAAAATCATTATATTAAAAATTTATTATTTCTCTTTCCTCTTCAGCTATTTGGTGATGTTTGTTTCCATTGCAACCGTGTGATTGAAGGAGATGGTAAGCACTATTTTTTCTGTTTCCTTAATGTTCCTTTTTGATGGAAGTTGTCTTTAAAAGTGGAAGTAAGGGGAAAACAGCCCTCTGTTTTCATTAAAACAAAAACAGTCATTCTCTTGACCAGAAATTAAGTTAGAGCTGATTAGTCAGAGACCAAATGGTAGGAAGACATTACATCATTTCATGATGATAGAAGACCACTCCATGGCTGAAGAGAACTGTAAAACCCCTTAGTGACATGCAAAGGCCAGGGATGCTGGAAGATGCTCAGAAGTGGCTTCCTGGCACACTGTCTTCAAAAAAGAACACATGCAAGGGTGAGAATGACCATACAGGCATCTCCTCAAATGAATTTGTGGATCATGATCCAAATTAGAAAAAAATACTTAGATACTGAAGACATAGGTGGGCACTCTTCGGAATTTTTTTAAAGGCCTTGTTCCCATTAAGTCAGTTTGAATCCTGGAGATATTTACTCATCTATTGCAGGCACCTGTCTTTTGAAAATCTAGGCTTATGATAATGTCACAAAACCAGGAATGATCATACTTGGAAATATATGTCTTGTAAAGGCAGAACTGCAAGTAATTTGTTTGTTTTGTTATTGTTTGATTGGGTTTTTTGGGAGAAGGGGGTGGTTTTGAGGTTTTTTTTTTTTATAACTAGCTCTAATAAAATGCCAAAACCAAATTATTCTACCTAAAATAATGTGACATTATGTGCCTATTTACCCCTGTCCAAAGTAGATACTATGTTAGCCTCATCTAAGCCAAAGCCATTAGCAAAGGAGGAGGAAGCCTCTAATATTCAAAAAGAGACATGAAGTAGTTTATAGTAATGTAACTATAGGGTAAGACATACATTCTGTAGATGTGCTTTCTTCATATTTTCTGGACTTCACTATACCTGCAGAATGACAATCCAAAATGCTTTAGAGGAAAGAGTTCTCATTTTCAGTAAAATTCTACTGGAATGAACAGAACTGTAACGTTTCCGATAACTCTATCTCTGTATAATTCTAACCTTTCACCATATAATCTGACACCCATATGGTATGTTTTGGTCTCTGAAATGAACGGAATATAGTGTACACTAATTTCTTTATTTTCAGTGTATGTCTTCAATTACGTTTCTTCTTTCATTTCTGCACACAAATTTGAGTCTGCTGTCACAAATTTAGTATCCAGTATTGTTCTCTGTCTGGTGAAACAAATATCTGTGGCAGCAGTTTTTCAGGAGGGTGTCTATGTGACTGCATTACTGAGGTTGCTTGAGAGCAAAGACTTTCATCTGTCTAGTATTATTGTGCAAAGTAGTGGACTAACTATGTATCTGTGCACATACTTGCAGGAAAAACTGCAGGAAAAACTCTCTGTATGACAATGCTTTGGTTCTCCTTCTTGTTGACAAAATACTGTGAGAAAAACATTGAGAAATTGAGTGAGAAAAACATGGAAAAAATATTGTCCTGCATTCTCGAACTTAGGAAAATTTTGGCAGGGAAAACTGGAAAGCTGTACTGAAAGAGAGGAAAAACAGGAATTGGATTTACGTACGGAACAAACAGAAAATAGTCACTTTTTCTGCAAAGAATAAAAAGAGTCCATATCTTTTTTCACCTTGGTAGTGCTGATTTACCAGCAGTGTCCTGGCTGCTGGCTTCACATTATTTTCTTCAGCTGGGCAAGTGCTACTGTTGATTGCAGTGCAGTCTGAACTGGATCTGAATGAAATGAAACTGAATGAAACCATAAACACAATTTTGCTGGATTGCTCTTCAGCTGGAAACATTTCCTGATTAAGTTGGAACACGGCCTCGCAGAACCATTGCCTGAGATCAGCTGGGTATGAGATGAAGTGGAAGCGAAAAATAGGAGGCAGAAATAGGTTAAGCTGGTTTTGCCTCAGAGACGACTGTATCAATGCTTCACAGTCCTGCTTCATTACAGTCTAAAATGTGCCACCCTAATCTGACTGTGTTACTGTTACAGTCCTTAATACTTGATACAAGAATCAATGACTGTTCTTCACACCTCATGAATATGTAAGCTTAAAATTTTTGTAATCACTTTCTTTTCTATTGGTAATGCTAATGATTTCTTTTTCCCATCTCCCTAGTTGTGTCTGCTCTGAATAAGGCATGGTGTGTGAACTGCTTCGCCTGTTCAACTTGCAACACTAAGTTAACCCTCAAGTAAGTTTATGGATAAGTGTGATACCTTCAAACCTATCAGTGGTTCTCTTCAAAGTGTAGGTGTTGCTACAGTGTAGCTGTTACTGTATGAAAAACATATAAGCAGCATCGAGGAAATAAATGCCTCTTTCTTCCTCTTGCTCCACTTAGTACTTAACATCTCTTTGAGCTGTCTCTTCAGGTCTTCCTTCAGTTAGTCTTCCTAACTCTTCTCCTTTTCCATCCTTTATTTTTTCTTGTTTAACTCTAAAGGGATAAGTTTGTTGAAATTGATCTAAAACCTGTCTGCAAACACTGTTATGAGAAAATGCCAGATGAATTTAAGCGACGACTTGCCAAACGGGAACGTGAAGCAAAGGATAAAGAGAAGCAGAAAAAGAAAAAGCCAATCTGTTTGTAAACTTCTTTTCCTTCTCACCACCACCTCTGCTCCTTTCTTCCTTGGTTAGTCCTAAGGATGCTTTTTTTTTCACTTTTGCATGAACTTATGGCTGTCAAAACCAAAACACCTTTCACGCAACTGCAACTTTAAATATTAACTTGTTATTCCACTATCTCATGTTTAATCTACAGTTAGGTTTGAAAGGCTTTCTAAACTGCATGGTTAATAAATACGGACATTTGGGGAAAATCTGCGTAACTTTCTCAACCGGGTATTGTAATCACTGTCTACAGGGTATATAACCTTGTAAAAGTTACATAATGTATGTGTATAAATTGGGGGGTTAATTTTTTGCTTGTGCACATTTAATAGGAGATCTTTTTTTTTAATTCCTTTTTTCACTATCTCATCTGCTAAACTTTGGTTTTTTGCTTTGTTGTCTTAGGAATAAATTTGTTGAGTTTGATATGAAGCCTGTCTGCAAAAAGTGTTACGAGAAGTTTCCTCTAGAGCTGAAGAAAAGACTGAAGAAATTAGCGGAAACTTTGGGGAGGAAGTAAAGACTTCATCTGCTCTCCTCTCCCTTTGAAAAAATCTTTCAGATATTATTTGGAGGGAAGGGGGAGTTGCTGCTCTTAGGCCACAGTCAGACAACAAATGATGATGTATGCCTTCTATAAACACAAAATATATTACGATTCTCTGTTCTCTATACGTGTATGCTTACTTGTTGACAAACAGACCATACTTCCAAAATAAATACCAGCATACCTGAAAGGTTTCTGACCAATAATGCCATTGTACTGATGTAGGTGGCCCATTCTGTACACTAACTCACTGCGGAACTTTTCAGAGAGAAAAAATTTGCTTGTGAAGACCACCTGTGAAAACAAACTTTGCAAATGTGCCCAACTTTAGGGACATATATTGTCATTTACATTCGTGAAAATATTAACCTTTGTATTAAGCATGCAGCCAAAACTTGCCCAACTCCAGTGATTTGGGCAGGAAACCAATATACTTTGCCTCATGGAAAAATTCACACTTGGATTTCAGGCCAAGTTGTATCATTAAGGAGCCTTGTTTCAGATGGTTTGAAAACTATCAGATTTCTAAATACAGCCACTGTACAAATGACCTGCTTCTGATAGATTATGCTTACATGATGAATGTTTCTACATCAAGCTTAGCATGAGATACTTATATAAAAAATGTATTCCTATTGCAAGAAATGAGCGTACTCAGAACTACTTGAATTTTGCTATATTCCACTTAAAATAACACATTAACTTCTATATATGCTTTTGCATTCTATTTACTTTTTGTGCCTTATTATGCTGGACCATACGTAACAGTGTTCCATTAAATATATATAGTTTTTTATTTCATATTTTTATGCAGAAACTATATAGAAGGTTTTTTCAAAGGATAACATACTTTGCCTTAATTATACAGGATGCAAAAAGCATTTTGTTTGAAATGTGAACATCTAAATTTAAAATTTAGCTTCTAGACTTCATTGATTTTTCAGAACAATACTGAAAATGTGTTTTTCAATTAACTGGCAATATTACTTTTACACCTCTGAGTGTAAATATGCAAGGTTTGATCCTGCTAGGATCTACTTCTTTAGCCATCCTCAAGGACTGAGCTTACAAGTAATCAAAATTCTTTATAACAAACATTTAATTGTTTTATACTATTGACTTCTGTCCATGCAAATTTGATTTATTTTTCCTTTCTTGTAGAAAATACAGTTACTTAGGTCTTCTTGATGGTACGAAGTAGGCAAACACTTGTTTTTATTTTTGTACATCAGTGACTTAAACAGATTTTATGTAATTACATAACAGGAACTAAAATTTTCTTTCCTGTATATGAAAAATTCATTACTTTAAAACGTCTGCTTTCCAGTGTCATCAATAAAGGCCATGTTATTAAACCCTGTATTGCCTCTGAAATAAATGCTTGAGATGGGTGAGAAAGCAGTAAGGCTCTCTTGTTTCCCTGAGCTTTTACCTGTGACTATGTAAATCTTTCATTATTATCCTGATTTAAAGGAGGCATATGCCTTTTGTAAGGGCATATATATCTGTAGGTAGTTCTAAGATTCATAAAATAAACCACAGTTTGTTTCATAAAGAATAGCTTGATTCTTCTGGATATTTTCTGAATACATCCCCCAAAAACTGTTTATATAACTAGCACAGTAGCCCTGTTGGGATTTTGGACTGTGCCATGAATTCAGTAGACCATACTCAGCAATGCTTCCTCCTGAAGTTATAATTCACTTCTAGGTTTTTCATGCTACACTGACTGTACATCTGTCTCTTCCTTCAGCCTATGTGTGCCCAGCCTTGCTGCTCAAAGTTGGGAGGGTCACTCGCCCTGAGGCTAAATGGCAAGACTTGGCTCACATCCACATTGCTCAGAGTTACATCCATCTGCAGCCCAGTGGCTGCAGATCTCCACCCTGGTAGCCCTGGGGCCTGACACAGGATGGGTTTTTCCATTTCCGAGTTCCTGATGGTGAATGCTGTGCTACAGTTCACCAAGGCAGCAGATTCTGTTTCATTAACTCAAAGTTGTATATGTCAGACCCCAAAATGTAGCGCTGAAAGCATCTTGGGGTACTTGAGGGTTCAAAGCCTGATGAAGCATGGAAAAATGTTGGTTGGAAGGGACCTCTAGAGAGGATCTAGCCCAGCCGTCCGCTCAGAGTGGGTCTAACTTCAGAGTTGCATCACTACAGAAGGTCTTGCTTGGCCAAACTGTGAACATCACCACGGAAGGAGATTTCACAGGCCTTTGTGGATAGTATATTCCAGTGCTTCATCACCCTCATGTTGAAAATGCTATTGCTGGAGTCCTATCTCAAGTGGATTGTTCCCCAGATCCATACTGCTCTCTTGGGAGCTGTCTTTGGCATGAACTGTCATTGGAATAATACTCCTGGACATTGTCATGAAGAGGATTAATTAAAGGCAGTTGCAAAGCAAAGCCAGAGAGCAAGCCAGCAATTAGGCAGCCTGGACAATTACACGTCTGGTGTTGAAGCTTACTTCCTGGCCCAACAGTATTATAAATATTTTGCATAGCTGTACATACTTTGCTGAAAGAGGCAGAGTCTAGTACTGTTTTTCTGCTTATGATCCCTACAAGGTCTGTCAAAGAGTCTGTGAGCCTGGGATTTGGGAATGGATGCATCAGAAGCTTTGCCCCTTTCTGCTGCATGGATCAATTATGTATGGGCAGAAGAGACTCCTTTAGAAAGCCTGCTTAGGCTGACAGTAGGGAGCACCCCAGAAAGCCTAGTGGATGTCACTGTAAGGCAGAGAAGCTGAGCCTAAAGCTCTTCTGCTGCCAGCAGTGGCACATCTGTGCTCAGTTCCAATGGATAAGTAGGGAGCTGAGCATAGTTAGGTTGCAGGGACAGCTCTCAAGTCAATACAGTCCTGCCTCATGCTGTGACCACCAGGGACAACATGGGTGGTGCTACTCCCACAGGGATGGGTGAGACAGCAATCAGTGCCAAAGTACTGGTCATGGTCTATATGAAGGCAATCTCCCATCAGCTGAAGAGCAGTAATACCTTCCAGTGATCCTAGTAAACGCCAGTGTTCTCCTCTGCACCAGCACCAACACTTTTATTATTTAGCCTGGCAGGTGTGGATAATAAATTGTTTGGTAACTCCAGCTGCAGGCATACCATTAAAAGGTACAGAGAAAAAAAAATATTTTTGTGGAATGAAATCCAATGTCTAAATAAATCACCATTAATAGAAGAAAGAATAAAAGAGACAATTAATTCTTTCAGTCAAGGTCTTACATGAATGTTGCTGGTCTTAAAAAGTTGGCTATATTTCCTTATTTTTCCTGCAAAGGGTGTAAGAGCTGTGGGGCTCTCAGTATATTTTAGGTGTAGCAGGAATCATATGACTGTCAATGGGTTGTCTGAGATTGAGAACTGGAGAAATTTTTAATTACGCTTTTTCAGAGACATGGTCCAGTGGCCTCATTTTGACCAAGGCATCTGAACTGGCAGGAAAGATGGCTAACTCCAGTGAGTATAATCTGAGGCTTCCTGCTGGGAATTTCACCACAGGGCCACCATCGTTGAGCCACCAAACCCGTACAACTACAACTTGCAAATCTGTTCTGCCTTGAGGGTTGCTGGTCCATCTTTTAATCCATGTTCCCAGCTGTGCTTTAGAGCTTAATTGTTTAATTATACTATTCACAGTGCCTGGAAAAAAAGATTTCTTACCACAGTTGCTACAATATTTGGAGACTCATTTCCTAGAGCACTGGATCTCAGTAAGAAGGCCCGTATGCATATGGATGAAATTCATAGTTGCTCTGAACCACGAAGTATAGAATCACAGAATGTTACAGGTTGGAAAGGACCTTAAAGATCTAGTCCCAAGCCCCTGCCATGGGGGACACCTCCCACTGGGCCAGGTTGCTCAGAGCTCCATCCAGTCTGGCCTTGAAAACTGCCAGGGATGGGGGATTCACAACCTCACTGAGCAACCTGTGCCAGTGCCTCACCACCATCACAGTGAAGAATTTCTTCCTAGTATCTGACCTAAATTGCCCATTTTTTAATGGTACCCATTACTCCTTGTCCTATCACTACAGTTCCTGACAAAGAGTCCCTCTCCTGCTCCCCTGCAGGCCCCTTCAGAAGGTTGCGGTGAGGTCTCCATGCAGCCGCCTCTCCTCCAGGCTGAACAGCCCAACTTCCTCACCCTGTCTTCACAGGGGAGATGCTCCAGTCCTCTCATCAGCCTCGTGCCCCTCCTCTGGACTTGCCCCAGCAGTTCCATATCCTTCTTACGGTGAGGGCACCAGAATTGTTACACAGCTTCAGGCAAAAATTTGTTATATATATAGATATATAGTTTATTATTCAGATGAAAAATACATTATCACTGAGTATATTGTTATATACTACTGAGGTAAGTTTATTATAGCTTTAGGTGAGAAAATGCTAAAACCTGGTTTCTCCCAAACGATTCTCGGACATTTTCTACCGCCGCTCCCTCCCGCGTGCACATGCGCGGGCCGGGCCAGGCCCCGCCCCCCCGGCCGTTGTATGGGGGCGGGAGCCGGGCACGCGCCCGGGCTGCGCGCGCCGCGCGGCTGAGCGGGAACTTGCGTAACGCGGCGGCCGCGTCGCCCCTGCGCTTCCTTCCTCTTTCGCTCCTCCTTCGCCTCCGCAGGCGCCGGGTGAAGGCCGCCGGGCCGGCCGGGAAGGCGCGTTCCGCCGGGAGAGAGGCCGGGCGCGGCCCCCGCCGCCGCCGCGGCGCCATGATGAGGCGCACGAAGCCCGAGGTGGAGCGCTACGTCGCCTCCGTGCAGGCCGCGGCTCCGTCCCCCAGAGAGGTGAGTGCGGCCTCGCCTTCCCCGCCCGCGCCGGGCACGGGGGCGCTGCGGCCGCTCGGGGCGGCCGGTGTGGAGCCCTTCCCGCGCCCGCTTCGCGTGGGGCGGTGGCGGCCCTGCCGCGCGTCCTGAGCGGCCGCCGCCCCCCGCGCAGCCGGGAGGCCGCGCTGCCCCTGCGCCGGCGGGCCGGGGGCGGCTGCTCTCTGGGCTTCCCCGCGCCGAGCCGGGCGCTTGGGTGCTGCGGCTCGGTATGCTTAGCCCGTCCTCATCCGTGGCGGTAAGAGGAAAAAGGATCCCTCTCCGGAGGGTTGTGTTTCTGGAGACACTCAAACTCTACCTGGGCGCGCTTCTATATCACCTGCCCTAGGTGACCGAGCCTTGGGAGGGAGCTGGAGTAGATCTCCAGAGGTCGTTTCCATTCCTGACTATTCTGATATTTTATGAGTTATAGTGTCTTTGGGAGTGTTTCTGAGCGCCTAGTTACTCAGGGTCTCTGTGAAATGGAGTGAGGTAGTGCCTCTCTGTGAAATGTGGGGAAGTGCCAAGGGATTTCGCGTACTGATGGTGCTTTCCCTAGCAGAGGGCAGTGGTTTATCAGAGCAGTGCACCTGGATTTTACAATTGGTAAGCCCTAGTTTAAAGAGTCCACCAGTTCTCTGAGCACAGGGCTCTTCGGTTTTATGAGAGTTTAGTTCCTGTGTTTCCCGAGTTTCGTTTCTTCAGAAGGAGAATCTAAACAAGGAACACGGGAAACACTTTCAGTTTTATGTGCTGTCTCATTAATATTCTTGACTTTATCGCAGTATTAAGAGAGGAAGAACTGGAAAAAAATAATCTTTCTATTGTATTTAGTAACTGGACAGAAGGATAAGGAACTCTGCATGACTTGTTACCATTTTTCATTATATCTGGAAAAGGATCACAGTGAACAGTCTGATGCAATTCATGGGAGCTGTTTAACCCTGAAAGATCCTGTTCTGCTGCTCCGAATTGATTCTTTTTTTTTGTGTTAGAATATTCAGCACTGTGTTGGGTAGTGTGAATACATCCATGTTCACCATTGTGCAGTAGGGCCTTTATGCAGGGCTTGTGTACATCATTATTATTTGTATCTCTTCCCCAACAGGAACAAAGTTGTTCTGTGGCTTAATTGGTATGGGTGCTGTTAAGGGCAGGCAAAGTCAAGGGCATGACTCTCAGAATCATAGGTGTTCAATGGTTTTGATACTGGTACCGAGCTCAGCAACAAAGTAAATCCTCTCCTGTTGTGCATAAGACCAACTAGTACATACTTACCTGTCTGAGTTTTTTAAAAATAAGTAATGCTTACAACTGATTGTATAAGCGCAGTCATTGGTGGAAAATGTTGCTGATTGTCCTGTTATGTTGATTTAAGGAGGGGGATGCTTATAAGGCTGCAAAGCATTTATTTTGGGGTTTCTTTCTTTCCATGTTTAAAAGGAGATGCCAAATGCAGCTCTATTCTGACATATTTCAGTGTTTCCGTTTTATAACAGGCTTCAAAAATACAGTCTGGAACTTTGAAGTATCCTAGGAGGCCTGCTTTCGTTTTTAACTGCTTCTTAAAATTTTGCATGAATAATGGTGGTGAGAGAGGGAGGGAGACTCATAATTCAAGTGAATTCAAAATGTGCCCACTTGTTTGGAATCATTGATGTAACTAGCTCCAGTATTTCTTGGTTCAAAAGCAAAATCTGGTTTTGAACTGATATTGAGAGCTCAAGCTTTACATTTTTCTGGATTACCATTTTGCTTGTAACTTTGTCAGTTCTTTAACTCACTCCTTTCACTCTTTTCCTCCTGGTTATGCTTTTGCCATCTTGGCTTCTTTGTTACTTCCTTTTTCTGCTTCCTAAAAAATATCTTTGGAGATGTTTCACCTCTTGCTTATAGAGTGTGTATGTTAAAGTTATTTTAGTCAGAAATAAACTACTGCATAAATGCATTTCTTGCCCAAACTGAGAATGACTTAAGCAAAACTTGCTATTTTCTCAAGTATATTTCTACAGTACTGTCTAATGACAGTACACTACTGTAGGGCTAAATGACAGATCCCTCTTGATTTGTAGAATATTCTTTTCCTTGCTACATTGCACAGGAATAAACTAAATGTAGATGACCCTATTCTTCCACTCTTTAATGAGTGGTGTGTGAAATACACGTGTATGAAGGCTGTTGCTTTCTTCTCTTGTCTCTATTTTCATAGTAGCTTTTTTACAGCAAAAACTTTTATTCTTTTCATTCTTAAACCTACATCTTTCAGAAACAAACCCTTATATATGATGAATGAATTTGATCTGATAACGAATTGTCAAATTCAGTCACTTGAATATTAGGCATTGCTGAAAAGACACTCTTTAGGGAATTACTTTTGAAGTACCGATTGTCTAAAGTCTGTTTGTCATGGTTTTTCTCCTTCAGAAATCGATGAAAGGATTCCTCTTTGCTAAGCTGTATTTTGAAATAAAAGAATATGAACTTGCTAAAAGGTAACATGCGTTGATGGACATTTGTTTTTTGTTCTCTAAAGTGTAAGAGAAAAGCTATGTTTATATGAAGTAGCCCAGAGAAACCAAGATGAATATCATGCTGCTTTAAGCTAGCAGTAAATGTGGATATTGAGTGCTATTTAAATCTTTGTAAAATGATAACTTAAAAGAAGACTAGTTGTGTGGTACTGAAAAAACTTACCTGGCTGAATTGGCTGGTTTTGCCTCGTTGTGTTAAGTTGTTCTTATAATTTCTGCAAATTCCTGCTTTTGTTTTTTTAATAAACAGAAATACTGGCTGGTGAGTAAGTAGCATTTGCACAGGTATAAACCATGTTGCTGCTTACTTAAAGGTCCTGGCAAAGTGTCTGGAACAAAACATGTCTACACTTCTGTGTGGTCTGGCCAAAGCATCTAGAAGAAAATATGTCTGTGCGTCCTGTATGGCAGATTAAGTTGCCGTTATGGCTCAGGTGGGAGGGGGAGTAGTACTGAAAAATATCGGTCAAGTAACTAACTTTCTTTTCCCCTTCATAGATATATATCTACATACCTCAATGTACAAGAGAGAGATCCCAAAGCACACAGATTTCTTGGACAAATTTATGAAGCTGAGGATAACATAGAAAAAGCTTTTGGCTGTTACAAGGTGAGTACCACACTGACCCTAATGCCCTGCTTTATTCCTTAATAAACGGACTTCTAAAGTTTTCTGTGCTGAACATTCTCAAACCCATTGAAGAAAACATGCTCCTGGAAAAACTGTGTCATGTGCATTTGACAATGGAAAGCACATGAAGCACTGCAAAGAAGATTTTTCACTTGCTATCACTTGCTTCTGTAGTATATTTTGAAGCTACTTCTTTGTTTTCTCTTCTGGACTTGATCTTTGTGCTACCTGCTGTGAAATTCCCCCCAAGTCAGGCATTGCCTCTTGGACTACTGTTGTAGAATCCTTTAATGTGAGCTGTGATGACAGCTGGAGTCTAGATGCTACTAGAAGACTGTAGACGTGTGTTTTTTGGTTGGTTGGTTTTAAAGAGAGCAGGTGCAGAAGGGAGGGACAAATCTAATTTTGATTAGGCAAGCATATAAATGTCAAATTTCTAGTCGGATTGCCTTTGTTCTGATTTTGGAGAGAAAGATGTGCTCAGAAGTCTGGCCAATACAACTCTCAAGTGCTATCACACTTCTTAAACTGTGTGTCTGATTTTTTTTTTAAAGTTTTTATGCCTGGCAAGACTAGAGGTTGTTGTAGTCCTGCTGTCCATATATAGTGGCAGGTACTGGTAGATGGAGAGGAGATGGCTTTTGCATTATTTCTCTTAGGCTTTTTTGAATTTCAGCAGCTCCATCTGGGTGCTGTAAACTGGTGGTGGCATGTAGAAGTGCTTTTCTTATATATTCTGTATTTATAGATTTAACTAATTTGAATAGCTGGGTGTGTTTGTGGGGGTGTAGCTCTTACCTGTTCTACGTGGATCATAAGTTAAAGTTGGTTTGTTTTTTTTTTTTAACTCCTGTGTGTGCATGGGGAAAACTAGCGCTCTGTGGAGTTGAACCCAACACAGAAAGATCTCGTATTGAAGATTGCAGAGTTACTGTGTAATAATGACATTACTGATGGGAGAGCAAAATATTGGGTTGACAGAGCTGCGAAGCTTTTTCCTGGGAGTCCTGCTATTTACAGGTTAAAGGTAAGTGTAAAATTACCTCTACTCTATGGCTTGAACAAACTGTCAGCATCTGACTGAAGTGCCTTTTGCATGTCACCTCAAGCAAAACTCTTTCTGGCGAAATTATTTTAGAATCTTTAATCTTTAACTATTAGATGTTACAGTTTTTCTAGTCTGACATTTTTGCCCAGCATTTCAAGAAGGACACAACTGCATGACTAGCTGCAACTTTCATACCATTTCTACAGTTTCAAGTTTAATCCTCTTCCAGAATGCTGAGAAATTATTATTACAGTCAAGAAGTTAGACTAGATAGGCGTCACTTGTTCTTTCTCTTGTGTCACTGGCAGGAAGATAGCCGACCTGTGAACTCAAGACTTTCTTGCTTTACACTGCTTTTTTGTTTTAAAGTCTGTATTACAATCATTTCTGCAGAAATGTGAGAAATGCTGTAATTCTCAAATATTGTGCAAATTCTGCCATACAATGTCAGTTTTGCCCAGGTATATTAATTTTGTGTAGCTGGGCAGCAGCCGCATTGAATTGTCAAGGTGTCTGGGTTTTTTTTTTTTAGGCAAGGTAGTCTATGGCAAGTTATGCTGTCATTGAACCAAATGGTATGAGAACCATTTCTTACTCTGAGGATTTTCTTCTATGATAGTTACCCACATTTTTAAATATTTGAGTATTTCATCAAACTTCATGTAAAATATGAAAGCTATGAAGATAATTGTAGTTTGAGTGATGTGGTCTGTATAGTGGAAGAAAGAACTTGGCTGGTACTGCAGTTGCTCAAAAGACTCATGTGGGAAATAAAATATTAATGTGTTGCCTTCATGTTTTAACAGGAGAAGTTACTGGATTGTAAAGGTGAAGATGGGTGGAATCAGCTTTTTGACTTGATTCAAGCAGAACTGTATGCAAGACCGGATGACGTTTACATCAACATCAGACTAGTTGCGCTCTACCGTTCAAATAACAGATTAAAAGATGCTGTGCTCCATTGTCAGGAGGCAGAGAAGAGAATACCTTTGCAGTCAAGCTTGGAGTGGTGTTCCTGTGTTATAGAGACATTTGAGGTGTTTAATCATATTTTGATCCTGTGATAGTCTTCCATATCTTTTTACCTGGTCTATTTCTTTTAGTGTCGTTACTCTGACAGCTATTTCTCAAGGGATTTAACTCCTTCAAATGCAAGTCTACTGAAACCAGTGGAATTACAAAATACTTCTTGTGTTGTTTTTTTTTTAATTGGAATTTTCTCCCTAAAATTTAAACTTTATAGAGCTATTGAGTTTCTAACTTCAAAAGCTGAGTTAGACACAGCAGTTCCATTAGGGATAAAATTGCTCAAGCAAATAGTTCCCTGGAACTTTGCTGCTGAAGAAAATGTTAAGGTCTCACCTGTGAAACTGGATTATGCAATAAATGCTACTAGTGTGTTTTGGAGAAGTACTGCCCTTGCCTTCATGGAAGGATGACTGTTCCTTATCCTGTGATGAACTTTCTTCTTTAGGAATATCTGGAATCTTTACAAGACTTGGAGTCTGATAAAAATAACTGGAGAACTATCAAGAAAGATCATCTGCTGGCCTATTCCAGCTTTGTCAAACTGACACTTTCTTCTAGAGATGTTCAGGAATGCAGAGAGGCACTTGAAAGGTACTGCTTAAACTTTTCTGTAATAAGAAAAAGCCCTCTAAGAATTGTTTGAGGTCAGCATATCTGTCAAGTTTATGTTTCACAGCTTTCTTGTTTTTGGATGGGAGAGATTCTGTGTACTGGCCACCAAGAACGGTTCTTACTGGGTGTGAACCCCAAACTGTCTTTTGAGGGATATTTGAATGGTCAGCACACAGCTATGGAGAAGACTCATTTATATCCTGGGTCAATTAACATTGTACCTTGTTCCCCTTTGGTTAGAAAATGTTGTTCTGTATTTCAGCAATTGACTAATTCAGATTTCCCATTCACCTGGAAAAAAACACTCACCCAAAAAATTCCAATCCAAATAAAGCAACAAAAAAAAAGTCAAGCTGAAAAGCTAAAACTACCTCTTGTGTATCAACTTTGTCTTAATCATTTTATTCTTAATTAACACAGGTGATTGGAGTAATTAGGAACTTTGTGTGTATAGTATAGTTGGGAGGGAGGAAACCACCTGAAGTAAGAATAGCCTCCTTCAGAGAAAACTGGTGGTGTTACAGCTGACTTAAAGGCTTACCTAGAGTAGTACCTAGAGTAGTAGTGTTTGTAGTCAATAAGTTGATTAAGGTCTGTATTTCTTTCTTGCTATTACCTTCTCTTTGTTACTGGTTTTTACTAACTTATCTTTATTCCTCAATAGTGTTATATTGGCTCAGGCTGTTATATTGTGCTTTGTAAAAATATTCTTGAGACTGTTAATCTTGCATGAGTATTTGAAGCAGTACAGAATGGATGAGGAATATTTAATACCCAAGTATATTTTATTTTATTTTTCTTCTCTTATATTGACCATCTTGGGTTTTCTGCTTCTGATTTGTTAGAGCTTATTGACATGTTTACATCTGAAGCACTTCCAGGTCATGGCAATGCTAACAGCCATTATAGTCATGTCCAGTAATTGAAAAATTGTTTTGATTATTTTCTGGAAAGCCTCTCCTGAGTGGGGATTATATAGTAACTTACAGCTACTAGAATTTCTACATTACCTTCTGTTTTTGAAGAGCCTGTTAAACTGTGTTTTGGACCTTTCTGATGAATGAAAAGAAAGGGCAGAGTGAATAATACCTCCTGTATGTCTCTAAATCTGCAGTAGTGAACAAGTTTATCCACGTGGTTCAGGAGAATAGTTTTGAACGCAGCTGTGCAAAAATGTGATGAAAAAGGCTGTGCGTATATAGGTAATATTTACTATGTTTTACTTCAATAAACTTGAGAGCTTTGGGAGTTTTAGGGGATTGTACTTCCTAGTGACTTGGGTTTAAGCAATAGAAAACAGTACTTACCATTTACTCATTAAGTTACTTTGATTCACAGTTAGATAGCATGAACCAAAATCACCTGCTAGAGCTTTTACCAGGACTGTTTAGAATGAGTCTTCTCTGCATTTTAGTTTTGATCGTGCGCTTCAGTCAGTGAAACCATATGTGAGTGTGGCTGATGAATTGTCTCGTACCTACGTGGAAATGAAAGGACAGCTGTACTTGCATGCTGGAACTTTGCTGCTGAAAATGGCCCAAGACAGTGAGGCACAATGGAGAGCTATGTCTGAACTAGCAGCATTGTGTTATCTTCTAAGTTTCCAGGTAAATGATTTTTCAGGCTACACCTTTAGTTGATGTTTTTCTTGAAGTGTTCTTGCTGTACACATGTTGAACTCCTGTATTCCTGAGATGAACTAGTGTTTGTGTATCTAAAGGAGAGCTCTGTCCTCACTTGCCAAACCCTCCTGTTTCACAATTACTTGAAAGTTTCAAAAGACAGGAATAGGGTGAAAGTATACCTTGTAATGTTCCGCTTGCCAGAGTAACCTGATTCTTAGATGTTAGTGCATTTATTTCCTGCAGTATATTCCCTTTTCCATAATACAACAATACACATGTTGAGTGTTATTCCTATAGGAAGGGGAGGAATTGAATTGTTCCTGTATACTTGTTGGGTAGACGGCAGAATTTGAAAAATCAAGGTTTATGAATTCTTTGCCTTGACTATTCTTTTTTACCACTGCTTATATTGCAGGTATTACTTGCTCTTGTGTACACTTAATGTTACTTTTAATAGCTATGATTGTACATCTGTGGGCTTTAGGTGGGTTCTCTGCTCTCTTCTCCCACCCCATACAGAACAACAACTCAATATATATGACACAGTACCTTCAGAATGAAGAATGCCTGTTTTCATATAGCTTCCTAATGCTAAAAAGAAGCTTGTTTTGTAATTTCTAAGATTCATTTAAATGTTCTGCTTTTACTGGGAAGAACGTAACAATTTTCTCCTTACTTCACCAGGTTCCTAAACCAAAGTCAAAACTAATAAAGGGGGATCAAACCGGACAAGATGTGCTAGAAATGTTGGCCTGTGATCGAAAAAGCCAGTCTGGTAATAAAAGTAGCTGCATAGTTCCATTTTAGTGCTGCAGAGCTACTGTAAAGGCTAAGTGATTTGTTAACGCATTTGTATATCTTGTGACGTTATCATGCCAATATGGAATAAAACCTTATAGATTCTGACTGCATATGTAAAACAAAACAGTAGTTTAGTTCTCATACTTAAAGTTATTCTTCTCTTAAGTGTGCTGGTAGAGTGTGCTCTCAGTAGTAGTTGGGTTTTTTCCTCCTCTTTGACTTTCTAGCATGCTAAGGTAGAATTTAGCTTTTATCGTCTGTTAAATCTACTGGAAATGGCTTCTGCCTGCCAGTACTATTTTGCAAGTATTGTTAGCCCCAAGAGGGAAAGAAAATAGTAGTTTGTTTCACTGATCTTTTCATCCTTTCAGTTATTTATCAGCTCTGTTCTTTTTGCTGCCATGTATGGACAGTGTTTCAGTCTACAGAATTCTTAGAAGGCCTAGATGAAAACAGATGAACCCACTAGACATCAGGTTCATTTACTTCAGAATGGATTTCATTAATACAGACTTCTGCTTGTATTACAGCTATTTATTTTAAGGTCAGTTGCAATGCCCTTAGAATAGTCATGGTAAGAGGGCTTTGTTTTCCTGAAGAACTGGATTTACAAATGCCTTGGGATTATTGTCACTAAAAGCTTGGAAAGCCGATGTGCTGAAACACTGACCTAATTACAGGGAGAGCATACCTGAACAGTCTGTAGGTTTCGTAAGGGGAAATACTGATTCCTATCCAGCCTTCAGTAGCAGAGAGCAGTCCAGGTAGCAAATACTACTTTCTTCGTGTTCACTGCTTTATTTATGTGAAGTGATATTTTTGTTTTCTAGGTCATATGCTGCTAAACTTAAGTCATGGCAAGCAGGACTTCTTTAAAGAGATTGTGGAATCATTTGCGAACAAGAGTGGTTCATTTGCATTGTTTGATAGCCTGTTTGAGAGTGGAGCTTCCAGGGAGAGGTCTTTTATCGGCACAGATGATATTGGAAATGTCAGTACACAAGCACCAGTGCAAATGGAACTTCATAAATACGATATTGGTAAGAGGTGTTAATTTCTGGAACACAGCAGCACAGCTTCGTGTGCCAGAACCTCTTCTACACATACTTATGAAAGAGGTTCTGGTACTCAAATACTTGTATTGCAACCAAAGACAAATACCTGGAATAGCTGTCCAAAGTTATCTTAAGGTCATAGGAAAGACTTACACTTCATTGCAATGTAAAGAAATGCTTCTTCAAAAATTCCTTAAGGATTTTTGGAGAAGTAAATAGGTTTGCTAAAATTAGTTATCTGTTGGACTGGATAAGGTGAGAATGGAAATGATGAGAGTCATCCCCTCAGAAGCTGAAGCGGTTGATGGCTTTGAACACTTAGATGAACTTGATGTTTGGCTAATCTGAAGTTTGTAATCCTTCATAAGTGAAAACTGGAATCTTGATGTTCATTGGTCTGTAAAGTATCTTTGGCTGCACTGACAGTGAAATGTGAAACCCAGCTTTGATAAGATAGGAGTATTGAGGACTTGTAGGAAGCTGACATTTGCATCCAACCTTGTTTTTTAAATAGGGGCTGTTCGATTGCACAATGGCAGCCTTCAGCACCTTGTGTGGCTCGGTTTGCAGTGGAACTCCATGTCAGTCTTACCCCCCATGCGCAAGTGGCTAAAACAGCTTTTTCACTTGCCCCAGGAAACATCAAGACTTGAGACAGATGCTCCTGAATCCATTTGCCTGTTAGACCTTGAAGTAAGTGAACTTCCAAGTTCTTTAATGTACCACACAAATTAAGTTTTTTGGTAATTAATAACTTTTATTTATTTTTATAAAAACAGGTATTCCTACTTGGGGTGGTATTCACTAGCAACCTACAACTGCAAGAGAAGTTTAATTCTCACTACAGAGCACATCAGCCTCAATTCTTACCATTGCCAATGTGCAAACAACTCTATACTGAAAAGCAAAGATCCTGGTGGGATGCTGTTCGTACTCTTCTTCAGAGAAAGTCAATGTAAGGCTTTGTCGGTTTGGAAATGTTTGATCAGGCCTTTAGGGAGCATCTGCTACAGCAGCTTGGATTGGTCCCAATAGATTCTTGTAAAATTAATTTTTGGACATATTTTGGACATTGAAGCTTTGTTATACCAGGGACTTGTTATACTTGAAAGATTTGTAAAACTGGAATTTTCATTTTTAACAATAGATTTCTAACCTAGAGGCTAATTAAGATTTAAGCCACAGACTGTATTCATCAAGTAAACAGTATGTGAACAGGTGAAAACCAGAAATATTAATCCAGGAATGTTTCTTCTCATATTCAGACCAGGAACAGCAGCAAAGCTGAGGCTTATTGTACAGCATGGCATAAGTACTCTGCGAACACTGGAGAAGCATGGCCTTCAACCTGCCTTAATCATACACTGGGCAAAAAGCCTGCAGAAAACAGTAAGCTGAGATTATTTTAAAATATGTGGAAACCAAAGTGTTTTTCTCTATTTCCTAAACTATGAACAAACTCGGGGATGGGAGATCAGATGCAAATTTGTTGCTCTAGTCACTCTATGAAGTACCCTTGTCTTAAACTATAGTGTTATTTTCCACATGTATGTTACTTTACATAGCTGCTCTGCTTAGTGTCAGAGAAGGACTTTGGAACTCTTAAAGAAAAGAGGAGAAGGATATGTATGTAGGAATAGCATTTTGACTTGAATTTGTTGAAGTAACATGTGCTTCTATTCCCTTTTCTTCACCAGGGAATTAATCTTAACTCTTTCTATGACCAGAAGGAATATATTGGACGAAGTGTCTACTACTGGAAGAAAGTTCTTCCCATGCTGGAAACTATAAAAAAGAAGAGGAGTATTTCTGAACCTACTGATCCTCTCTTCAAACACTTTCATAGTGTAGACATTCAGGTACAGATTGATTGAGCCAAGGCTGAAGAGAGGGTCTATGTCGGAAACCTACACAGTTGTGGGGTTTTTGTCTATATTGTCCAATTCCATGTTATTACTATGTAACTCTTAAAGATGAGATTTGGTAATAGTGTTTTATAAAGAGGGAAAATTCTCTCCTTGTAAGTTTGGTCTTACTTCTAAAATGGTGTTTAAATGGTGAAGGCACTGAACACTCTCACTACCAAATTTCTTGAAAAAGAATTTTCCCTGTATTATAGAAAAAAAGGTTGTCATTCCATTGTTAGGTATAAGTTGTCCTTCACTGTATTTGTAGGTCTTTCAGGTTGCAGCATATGAAGAAGAGGCACATATAGCATTTGCTATGTTGGATGCAGTTGATGGCAAAACTGATGACGCTTTATTAGCATTTGAAGCTATTGAGAATGTGGTTTCATACTGGAATCTTGCTTTGGTAAGTTTGTAAGTTGCATTACCCAGAAATGCTTCTCTTTATTCTGTTTCTGTCTGACTGATACTATTCAATCTGCATCCTGTTCTTTAGATTTATCAAAGAAAAGCAGAAGAGATAGAAAATGATGTCATGCTTCCAGAAGAACACGAGGAGCACAAAACTTACCTTTTTAAAGCCAAATATTATCTAATGAAGATTATGGCAGAAAGCTCCTCAGATATGTCATTAACTGAGAAAGTAAGTAATTCTTGCTTCAAAAACTTGTTCCAAGGTATGCAGTGGCTTAGGTTACTGTTTAAAAATTAAATCCTTTGCATTCAGATTAGTTTGTTTTTTTTAATACCAGACTTTGCATTAAGGCAAGTTAAATTCTGGGTAACTTCTGTAACCTAGCAGATCATGTGGAATCCTGGCTACCCTGTGGATGAATTTAATGTAAACAAATAGCTTTTGCCGCTGTATTTTTATAGAAGTTGATAGTTTGAAAAAATACAGTTATTTTTGTGAATTGTTTTCTGATGTGAATTGTAACAAATTTAGAGCTTTGCTGAAAAAAAACCCAGTGTTTATGTAATGAAAAACTTGTGAATTGCTCAGCCAGAACTCTGAATGTAGTTTGTCCTTTTCTGAGGGAGAATTGCAGTCCTGACTTGTGTTTGAAATAACTTTCTAGTTGCCAGTGTCTATTGAAACTGTGAGGGAAGTGTTAGATACAGTGATCCAGGAGCTTGGCGAGAATGGTGAAGAGGGAAATCTTTCCTTCAGAAATGGTCTGTCACGAACTGTAGATTCAGCAATGAAACATTCCACTCCATCACCAACGAAGTTCTCTTTTTCGCCAACTAAGACCTACAAGGTATGTTAGCCGGCTATTATTTCAGGGAATTGTTACCTTGTGAGAAAAATTCAAATGAATCAGTTAACTTCTGTTTTCCTAGTTTTCTCCGAAAACACCTCCTCAGTGGGCAGAAGATCACAAATCTATACTTCAAATGATTTGTCAGCAAGTGGAAGCTTTAAAGGTAAAAATTCTGTCATCATATTCAATAAAGAACTGTTGCTCTCTTAGATAAGGATCTCATGATAAGAGTACGGGCTAACTTACAGTTCCTAGAATTATTTTCTATAAATATCTGCTTAAAATGAGTGCAAGAGTAAATCCTTTTGCTTAAAAGCTCCTCTTCAGAACTTGTACAGGAGTGCTGAGTCAACCCATCTAAGGGACTCTTCCTGTATGTAGAAAGAGTTCTGCCTTTGTCAGGTTGGTTCTCATCCACTTGGTTGGGGTTTTTTTCTGGCTTTAGAACACAATGGGAGTACTTTGTACTCCGTGGACAGATCTTCCATGATTCTGGCAGGTACTTCTTGGTTGGGTTTTTTGTTGGGTTTTTTTTTTTTTCATTACCATCACCCTCACCTCCTATGTTGAACATGGTTTTAAATAGCAAGAGGGTAGAGATCATGCCTTGCATTTTCTTTGACAAATACCGGTGCAATGGATACTTACACTCTTGCTTGGCACCCTGTCTCGACAGAATGAAATGCAAGAAATGAAACTTAATAATTCCAACACAAATGCATCTCATCGGTGGCCTGCTGAAAACTATGGAACAGATACAATGCCAGACGGTTATCAGAGAGCACAAAATCTTCATGAAGCTCCATTAACAGGCAAGTTGCTGCAGAATTTTTATCTAAATGCTTAGCTAAATCAAGTAAGACATCTGAAAATAATGCCAAAATGTTTTAATGATTCACAATTAAAAACTGATTATTGGGAAGAGTCTGTGGAAAACAACAACAAGAAAAGATCAAGTGTAAACTTTTCCTGGTGTTCCTTTTTAGTTGCTACCACCGGCCCGTCAGTGTTCTACAGCCAGTCACCTGCCTATAACTCTCAGTATCTTCTGGGAACTGCTGCAACCAATGTAACACCAACAAAGGTGAGAATAAATTTATTTGCTTAAGTTGCTTCTGATGATCTACTGAAAATGACTGACTGGTTTTGATTCTGTACATAGCTGAATGTAATTGCAGTTCTTTATGTAGAATTTGATGAACTTAGACTGCTAGGAATAAAATGGTAATTTGTCTTTCTGCCTAATTTTTGAAGAATCTGGGAGGAAAAACTGGGAGGAAAAGCCAGCAAAATATCTGATGTATGTGTGTACATTTCTACTACAGGGTATGATAGCACTTCAGTATTCTCCCCCGTAATGGTGTTGCAAAAGAAAATGGGGTTTGCAAAGCCTTTTTTTTCATGGAAAAAAAACCCACTCGTATGGCGCCCCTTTTTCAGTGTTTGTCCTCAAATACCCTTCAAGTTTTAAACTAATCAGTTTAAACTATGGTAAAATTAGTTTAGATTTAAACTTGTATGAAAGTATGCTCTTCTTTTAAGAATACATGTTATGTGGGCTCAAGCGCAGTAAGATTTTGTCCTCTTTGTTACCATAATAAGCAAAGCACTTGTTTTCTGCTTTTTCTTTAGCCTCCTGTCTATGGCATGAACCGACTCGCACCACAGCCGCATATATATTCCTATCAACCACCACCAATGCATACACCACCTCTGCAAAACACTTCTGGTTGTATGTTTTCCCAAGAAATGTATGGCCCACCTCTGCGCTTTGATTCTCCTGGTACTGCACTCATTTCTCCTCGTGCAGCTGATGACTATTACAACTACAGTGTTCCACAGGCAAGCACCAATCCAACACTGCCTAAACCGGGGTACTTCACAAACCGTTCAGTCACGCCACCCACTTTAAAGCCTGCAGAACCAAAGGCAATGCCTAAATTTGGACAGCCGGGAACAGCAGAAGGATCAAAAACACCTCTGCCAACACCAGCACAGCCAAGTCAGCCGACAACTTTTAAATTTAAACCTAACTTTAAGTCTAATGATGGAGACTTTACTTTTTCTTCTCCCCCTCAAGTTGCACCACAGCCTCTTAATGCACCTTTTAATAGTAGAGAAAGCCTCTTGGATCTTTTGACATCTGATAAACCTTTACAGGATGATAGATACATCGAACAAAAGCCAGTTAATGATCCCACAAATAGTTCAAGAAATATCTTTAATTTTAGTAGTAAACATATTCCAGGCATCTCTCTTAGAGAAAACATGGGACAAAATGCACACAAAAACCTGGGTTTTGAGAAGAATGATACATTTAGTGTTCAAGAACCAAGCAAGCCTGTATTTATGGCTTCAAATTCAGATTTGGCCAATAGAAGTCATGAAACAGAGGGAGGAAGCACCCATGGTGGAGATGAGGATGATGATGGTCCTCATTTTGATCCTGTAGTGCCACTTCCTGATAAGATTGAAGTGAAGACAGGTGAGGAAGATGAAGAAGAATTCTTCTGCAACAGAGCCAAGCTCTTCCGTTTTGATGCAGAATCTAAAGAATGGAAAGAAAGAGGTATTGGAAATGTGAAAATACTGAAACATAAGGTATCTGGCAAATTTCGTCTCTTAATGAGACGGGACCAAGTGCTGAAAATCTGTGCAAATCACTACATAAATACTGATATGAAATTAACTCCAAATGCTGCATCGGATAAGTCATTTGTATGGCATGCTTTAGATTATGCAGATGAATTGCCAAAACCAGAACAGCTTGCAATTAGATTTAAAACACCTGAAGAAGCAATGCTTTTCAAAAAAAAATTTGAGGAGGCACAGAATATTTTAAAATCCTTGGGATCAAATGCTGACACATCTGTGGCTCAGAGCAGTGGGACTGCAAAAGAAACAGCAAATCAGGACATCAGGGAGCCTAGCAGAACCATTTCTGGGACCATGAACTTGGGCTTTCAGTTCCCAAAAGATGGAGTAAGCAGTGAACCTGACAGCAAAGGCAGCATTACAGCTACGTCCACTGCATCTGACACTACTATTTCATTCGGAAAGGATGCTCAGCAAGCCTGTTCTGGTGGGTTAGGGCAGCATCTCTTGAAGAAGGATCAATGGGAGTGTAAAGTATGTAAAGTCCTAAATGAAGTAACTGCAAAGAATTGTGTATCATGTCAAAGTCCAAATCCAGGTATGTGGGAAACCCATGGCACCCCATTAACTGGCTCAACAAGTTTCAAAGCAAGTGGTAACATGCTGCAGGACAAATTTTTATCTGCTTTTGCTAAAAAAGAAGGTCAGTGGGACTGTTCCACATGCCTAGTCCGAAATGAAGCAAAAGATGTGAACTGTTGTTCCTGTCAGAGTCCAAAACCTCAAAATCAAGTAAACTCATCCATACCTACTGTTCAGGCATCTGCTGCTCCTGGATTTGGTTCCACTGCTGATACAAGTAAGCCACAGAAAAATGGGTTTGAAGGGCTTTTTACTAAAAAGGAAGGTCAGTGGGATTGTACTACTTGTCTTGTGAGGAATGAAGGTTCTTCACTAGCCTGCATAGCCTGCAAAGAACCAAATCCATCTGCTAAGCCAGCTGGTGATGCTTCGTCAGCTCCTCCTTTTGGCTTGAAAAGTAAATTACCTGAACTGGATGGAGGACAGTTGGGAACAGGCTTTAAGTTTGGTCTCGAGCAAGGCAAGACACCATCATTTACATTTCAGATTTCTTCTGATACTGAAACTAAGTCTGCAAAGGAAGGATTTAGCTTTTCAATGCCAGTGCCTGCAGGTGGATTTAAATTTGGGATACAGGAGTCCAGTAAAAATACCACTAAGAAAGATGAGCCATCCAAAGAGCGTACAACTGGTTTCTTAAAAAGCGTTGATGAAAAAGACAAAAAGGAATTGCCTTCAGACAGTGGAACTGGATTCCAATTTCAAGAAACAGCAGACAAGGACAAAAGTGACTTTGTTTTTGGGCAAAATAGCAGTACTTCTACTTTTGCTGAGCTTGCAAAAAGTACTCCTAGGGAGGGCTTTCAGTTTGGCAAAAAGGACCCTAACTTCAAAGGCTTTTCAGGTGCAGGTGAAAAGCTGTTTTCTTCACAAAGTTCTAAAACAGATCACAAAGCAAACACATCTGCTGACCTTGGTGAGAAGGATGATGATGTGTATAAGACAGAGGACAGCGATGATATCCATTTTGAACCTATAGTTCAGATGCCAGAAAAAGTAGAACCATTTACAGGAGAGGAAGATGAGAAGGTGCTATACTCCCAGAGAGTAAAGCTGTTCAGGTTTGATCCAGAAACAAGCCAGTGGAAAGAACGTGGTGTGGGCAATCTGAAAATTCTTAAAAATGAAGTTAATGGCAAAGTAAGAATATTGATGCGGCGTGAACAGGTACTGAAGGTGTGTGCAAATCACTGGATAACGACAACAATGAACTTGAAACAGCTGTCTGGCTCAGACAAAGCATGGATGTGGATGGCCAATGACTTCTCTGATGGTGATGCAAAGTTGGAACATCTGGCAGCAAAATTCAAGACACCAGAGCAGGCTGAAGAGTTCAAACAGAAGTTTGAAGAATGTCAGAGGCTGCTACTAGATATACCACTGCAGACACCCCATAAACTTGTTGATACAGGTAGGACAGCTCAGCTTATACAGAGAGCAGAAGAGATGAAGTGTGGCTTAAAAGATCTCAAAACTGTTCTGACAGATGACAAAACTAAACTATCAGAAGAGGAAAATGTAAGCCCTGTTCGTGCCAGTAGTACTTCCGAGTTGGTTATAAAGACACATGCTGAGAGCACTGGCCCTACTCTGGAGTGGGATAACTATGACTTGCGTGAAGAAGCATTGGATGATAGTGTGAGTAGTTCTGTATATGCATCACCTCTTGCAAGTAGCCCTGTGAGGAAAAATTTGTTTAGATTTGGAGAGTCTACCACTGGTTTTAGTTTCAGCTTTAAATCTGCTTTGAGCCCATCCAAATCTCCTGCCAAACAGAATCAGAGTAGAACATCAGTAGGCACAGATGAAGATTCTGATGTTACTCAAGAAGAGGAGAGAGATGGACAGTACTTTGAACCTGTCGTACCTCTGCCTGATCTCGTGGAAGTGACAAGTGGTGAGGAAAATGAGCAAGTTGTCTTCAGTCATAGAGCCAAGCTCTACAGATATGATAAAGATGCAAATCAGTGGAAAGAGAGAGGTATTGGGGATATCAAGATTTTGCAGAACTATGACAACAAACAAGTTCGTATAGTAATGAGAAGGGACCAGGTACTAAAACTCTGTGCCAATCATAGGATAACACCAGATATGAATTTGCAACAAATGAAAGGATCTGATAGAGCATGGGTATGGACTGCCTGTGACTTTGCAGATGGGGAAAGAAAAGTAGAACTTCTGGCTGTGCGATTCAAGCTACAAGATGTCGCAGACTCATTTAAGCAAATTTTTGATGAAGCAAAGCATGCCCAAGATAGAGAGACACTGATAACACCTCTTTCTTCTCGTGCCAATACACCAAAGGAATCTCCGTGTGGTAAAAATGCTGTAGCTGTGCTAGAAGAAACAACCAGAGAAAGAACTGATGTCAGCCATGGTGATGATACTTCTGATGCAATTGTAGAGGCTGCAGAGGTGTCAAACACTTCTGAAGCACCAACAAAAACAGTGGTTTCTCCTCCAAAGTTTGTATTTGGATCTGAATCTGTTAAGAGCATTTTCAGTAATGAAAAGTCAAAGACATTCACATTTGGGAATACTTCAGCCACTGGTTCTCTCTTTGGCTTCAGCTTTAATCCCCCAAGAAAGAGTGAAGGCAATACTCCAGCATCTCAGAACACAGCACAGAAAGACCTGGAGGTCTCTGAACCACCAAAAAGCTCAAATGCTACTCAGAAGCCTGTAGACAGCAAGGTAGACAACTTCCCTGCTTCAACACAAGATGGACCCTCCAACTTCTCATTTAGAATTACGGAAAAAGGTGAGTGTCACTTGAACTAGTAATTTATTCACACATGCAACTGATTAAGCAGCTCTGTGCTATTTGTTATTCTTTACTCTCTTGAGAATAGGTAGTTTCTTTCAGTTTTGATGCAGGTATCCACAAGTTCTCCAGAGCTTCATCTAAAGGAGGGAATTTCAAGTTACAATGATTTTCAAATAAAAAAATGTATGATGCAGGATGGAATTTGTTTACTGAGGACAGGTATTTGAGGTAGAGAGCTAAAACCCTGAAGTTCTGTATCTGAATCTTAGATTTAAATGCTCAAAGAATTTGTGGATTCACTTTTTGAGACTTAAATAGGTAGTTGATATTGTATGTCTCCAGGCCTTTGCTCTGAGTGGCAAAATGTGAGAGCAGCAAATGTATGCTTCAGCTAAAATTTGCATTATCCCCAGGACTGAGTAGATGGGTATTGTGGAACTGTTCTATACCTTTGTTTCAAATCTTAGATATTGGCCTCTGCAATTTTAGTTGTGTAGCTTAACATTAGATGTTCAGCCTAGTTCCTTAGCCTGAAAAGAGATTATGATTGCACACGCAGTTATACAGTTTCTGTCACAGTCTGAAAAATATGTACATGCAGAAGCTGTGGCTGTGACAGGACCACAATAATGTGCTGGAGTGTCTTTATGAGAAGGATGGGATGTCTCAGAATTATGAACACATCCTGTCTAGTTATTAGCTGAAGTGTAATAAAGTGATGTGGCAGAAGATGATAGGTGCAGTCTATTCACATGAGTTGGATATGCTTGTGTAGAATTAACAGGTGAAATTTCTTGCTGTGAAATAAGACCATGGAATACTTGCAGAACATAGATAAGTCTGTTTTATCCTTTTAAAATTCCAGGTAAACACTTATATATCAACAATTTATTTTTTTAGGATTTAATTTTAGCCTTTTTAAATCTAATCCCATGGCCTTTTGGACAAGCACATCCTCCTTGCAGCCTGATAGTAAAGGTATTTACATACTGCACTGTATGTGTGATAAAAACACTCTAGCAGGCATGGACAATAACCCAGCTGTGTCAAAGCAGTTGGCTCAGTAATCCTTACAATTAACATGCATGCTGAAGGAGAGTACTTGAAATTGTGTGTCTGACTACTGTATTTGTCCTGCTAAGGAATGTCTCTAGCCCCGTACTATGTTTACATGAGCCAGCACCATGGATGGCCCTGTTTAAGCTTTTGGTTTCTGTGTGCCTTGTTTTTTAAGGATATCTGCCCTGCACTTCTCCATCACAGTTTTACTAAGTGTGCACACTGGATCTCTTAAATTCCTTTTTTTCTAGGGAAATTGCATTGTTATTTTCAGGGCATATGATTGTCTTGTAGTACCTGATGTTATCTACTCCATGTCTATGAAATATGCCTGAAGATCTTGAGACAGATTATCCAGTAAAGAGCTTGAATGTATTTAGCCTCTGTAGAAATGTTCACTTCAGTTTCCTGATTGTCAGTGTTAACTGCTGCGCTTTTAGAAAGAATTAGTGTGCACATCTTGGTTTGAAAGACAGGTGTCTGTTAAGGAAGCTGGGAACCTCCCTTATAATAGACATTATGCCCCCCTTCCCTCCAAATTATTATAACTTTGAAATCAAGGGCTTTCAGTCTAAGATATGGGAAAAGGAATAACAGTTCTTTACCAGTATCTATAATGAGGCAGACTAGCAACAAAAACAAAACCAGAAACGCGGTGGCAGCCTGCTCTGGGCTGTCACACGCCCTCCCGTTTGGTGCCGTTACGGTCACAGCCGGCAGGGGCGCTGTTGGGCTCCCAGCTGGGCAGGGCAGGTGCGATGATTCCCCCACGCCTGCAGGGGCGCTGTGGTGCGAGGCCAGCTCCCTGTCTCACGTGGATAATGGCAGATGGGCTGGATGGCGCGATGGGGTGTGGGGAGCTTAGAGCAGCAAACTGGATCAGCAGGGCTGGCCGGGCTAGCAAGCAAAAGGTGGCAGAAAATATGCAGTTGTGGCAAAAGCCGCAGTGTGTTCTGGCAGGTGGGGGCGCAGGGCAGCAATAGCTGGGCTCCTCCTCCGCAGCTGCTGGACACAGCTGGGGAGACGCACACTCTGGGAGGGGGAAGAGGGTCGGAATTCCATACTTTCCCAAATAGAGGCTCACCCATCAAGGAAGGGAAGGCAGTGCAGAGCTAGGCTCCTGTGGTCACAGCGAAAAGAAAACAGCAGCTTCACTGTCCCCTCCGATGTGCCCCCCTCCCCCCCCTTGAGCAACTGAAGTTACTGGGGCCAGGTGCTCCCCTCCCCCCATCACACCCAGCAACATCTTTTGTCTCTAAAGTACCTGGTCGTTATGGTTCCCTAGCAACAGAATGGGGGGCAAATTCCCCAGCCTCCAACTGTTCCTAAATGAGAGAGCCAACTCCTTAGCTGCCACTTGTATCTTAATACTTCATGTATTATCTGAAGTCCGCTTTAGCTGGTTAGAAAAGTTCTGCCAATTTGTAACCAATTTGATTACATTCAGACACTGTAAACAAAACTGTTACAGTTTATAGTTCAGTTATATGTTACTATCAGTGCTTCTTGCAAGTATGCTTGCTGTAAGCGTACTCAACCTACACAGTTTTAACAGTATTTTAACTTTAAGTAACAAACTTTTAGTCTGCATAAGACCGTCTTCTAATATTAGTATCCTGCATTGTTTTAAAATGTCAAAATGTCATTCGTGAAGCTGTTCTTAAACACTGAACTCCTGTTCTGTATACATAACCTGAAGTCACTTGAGCTGTGTTTTTAAGCGTCCCTGTGGATGGAGTTTATTAACAATTCAGTTCTATTTTCATAATTTGATGTCTGTAATGTGAAGTGATTAAGCGTTCTATGCCAATGCACGCATGCAGGGACTTTTCCTATCTCAAATTGATCCTGGTTTTATATTTGGGGGCTATGGCAGGGGGGATGTATTTAAAGAAATGAACAAGATAAGCCTTTCTGGTACTTCAGACTTCTTTTCACTTCTAATTTTTTTGTAATTAGATTATGATTATATATTTAGTGATTTATTTACAGTTGATAATTGTCTTCAGTGTAACTTTTTCGTCTTTGAGCTCTTAGTAGTAAAGGATTTTGAGAAGCCCTTTCTAAATTAGGTTTTCAAGCCTTCCCATTACAAATATAATGTGAGAGTTTCTCACGGGGAACCTCTTTCGCGGAGTGGCTTCTGGGTCGTGCTAGAACAACATTCAAAAGAAATTTAGCCTCATAGTATTTCTGCTCCTCTATGCAAAAGTATTTAAGTTTTTCTCAGGTCAGATCATGAACTTTTTATAAGTTCTTGTTTTGGTTTTGGCTGGGATAAAATTAATTTCTTCTTAGTAGCTGGTACAATGCTAGATTTTGGATTCAGTGTGAGAATAATGCTGATTACACACTGATGTTTTGGTTGCTGCTAAGCAGTGCTTACCCTAAGTCAAGGACTCTTTTTCTGTCTTATGCTGTGCCATTGAAGAGGTACAAAAAAAAAAAAAAAAAAGCTGGGAGGGAGCTTTGCTGGGACAGGTGGCTTGAAGTGGCCAAAGGGATATTCCACACCATAGAGCATCATGCCCAGTTTATAAACTGGGGGAGTTACCTGGAAGAGGGGCCACTACGAGTGTGGGGGTGGAGTCTGGCACTGCTCAGCAGGTGGTGTGCATCCCTTGTTTTTCCTGGAGT
Organism: Acanthiza pusilla; assembly: GCA_036630365.1. NCBI lineage: Eukaryota > Metazoa > Chordata > Aves > Passeriformes > Acanthizidae > Acanthiza > Acanthiza pusilla. The sequence goes on from JAXCHO010000098.1 coordinate 8,464,781, forward strand.
TTCATTTTTTACTTTTAATATTATTATATTTCACTTCTGTTTCAATTACTAAGTAGTTCTTATCTCAACCTACAAATTTTACTTTTGATTCTCCTCCCCATTCTACCAGATTATGGGCTGTAAGCCAGCAGGTCTGTGGTGCTTAATTGCCAGCTGGACTTAAACCACACCAGTGCTTTACAAGTTTGAGTCATGGCAGTTGCGGGTTACTGTAGCTGTCATGTGCTTTAGGGTTTAAACTGGTGCTTTCCTCTAAGATTGAGAAGCTATTCATCGATCAGTGCATGAGAGGAAATATCAGTATTATAACTAGCTAGAGAGATTTAGACCTACCTGGTCTTAATGTCAGTTCAAGCAAAAGTGAAAATACAGTACAGCATTAAAAAGAACTGTTGTGCACGATAATGTCCTGAATTTTGTTTCTTCCATATACTAACAATGTTTTGTGTGGATTTTTTTTCACCCAGAGTAAAAAGCTCTATTATCCTAAAACCAACAGTCTTTTCAGAATACGTTGTATGTATGCATGGCTTTGTTTTCTGGCTGCCTGTGAAGATATATTTAAGGTGTTTGCAACAGTAATCTTTGTTGTTTAAGTCCTTTATCATTTTGCGTAGATGTTTGGAACATTAGAATCTTATTTCAGTCTTTGATAGATCAGTTTTATGGAGAACTTTTCCTATTGACTAATCTGAAGTGACCTTAAATGTATTTCTCTTATTCAGCTATTTTGCCCAAAGGGCACTGAAAGAGACTGCATGGTAACTCTTTTTCAATATTGTCAAAGCTGATGAGCAAAAAGTGTGGTAAAACACTGTAACAGTGTATTTGTTGCCAAAGCTTCTAGCTAGATTTCTATTGCTCAAATTAAAGAAAGCACCTGCTTTTCCCATCTACCTGGCTGGCTTGAAAGAAGTGTTCGTTATATTCGAAGATACATTCTGGAAAATTTTCTAATCCTAAGGAAAACTGGTTTTTTGCTGTAGAAGTAAATGCTCCACACTTAAACTCTGGTGAACTTGGTGCAAATTTACTTAGTCCAATTAAGACACTTGCTTAATTAATCTGAAAGAATAAAACACATGGTAATATGCAGGATATGTGCATATCTTCATAACACAGTACTAGATATACTTCTAATCCTTAAATCAGCTAGGATGAGTGAGTTTTTTGGAAAAGATTCTGAGAAGATGTATGAAAACATCTATAGCCTACTCTCATGCTATGAACTTAGAAATTTGTTGTTTGAGAATTTTGTCCTACATCTACTTTCTGCAGTCCCAGAGAAGTTATTGAGATCTAAAAATCTGAGCAAAACGAATTAGTTTGCAGGAGTGTGCTGGTGATGGGTTTGAATTACTTTGTAGCTCTGGTGTATAAATGCCTGAAATGATCAACTTGTAATCAAAGTTGAGGCAAAGACTGCAGGGGTAATATTTTGAAAAAATATGTAAGTTTGAATCAGTACTTGGGATTTTGCTTTTCCTTTATACTGCTCTTAATCTACTGGAAGGTACTACTGAGAAAACTGCTTTTAAAAAACAGGCTTATTTTAGTGTGTCAGTTGGATCAGGGGGCATGTCTATAAACATGTCTCTTCTGTCCTTGTCTCCTCTTGCAATGATGAGTTAAATTGTATGATCAGAAAAATCAGGAACTGGGTACTAGTTTGATTTCTATCTGGAGTTTTAGGTTTCCTCTGACTAAACTGTGCCACAAATTTACAAAATATTATTTAATGAAGCGTACAGCAAGCTCTTGAGACCACCCAGCTTCTTCTAACAAACTTAAATCTGGAGAACAGATAATAAGCTGTTAGCAAATAGGCCGAAGTACTACAGCAATCAGATTGTTCTTAGAAACAGCTAATGTGCAGCTGTTGATGTGCTTATGGGGTGATTCTTAAAAATTATTTGCAGATTTGTTTCTTAAACCTTTATTCCCAAACCCCCCTTCTCAAAACAACAAAACAAGCAGAGCCCTAACCAAACCATATCTGATGTTTAAATTGCTATATCCTCCCTCTTTGCTTCCATTCTCTCATAATAAACTCAAATATTTGTTTTCAAAGGTGTCCTTGCAGCCATGTGTTTATCTGCAGTTTGCTCTAGACTTTGCTTTCAGCTTTAACCTTTGCACTGATCATGCACTGTTCTCAGTTCTGGTGGAATGAACAATTTAATGTTGAAAGAGAGAAAAGAAAAGCTGAATAATAAAAATGATGGTGATATTTCCTAGCTGCAAAAGCTAGTTAAAGAGGCTGAAAGCAATATTTTTTGTTGTTTGATAGTGGAACTAAGAATTACTTTTGTAACAGTAAAAGTTTTAGCAACGGCTATTATGGTAAATTGAGATTAGCCAATAAAAAATCTCATCTATCCCATAAGTAATCTGAAATGAGTTCTATTCAGTTGCTTGGACAGGTTGTTGTACACAACTTCACTTTTTTCAGGCCTGAAGTTTGCCTTGTTATCTCTGTTTGACACCTGTCCCTCTTCTCTGTAGCCATGTCTTATTTGACATTAGGAATTCATTAAAGAATCCTTTTAATAATGTAAAGTAAGATATGTTTTACTACTTGAATTCCAAATGCAATACAACAGCATGTAAGTTTTGCTGTTTTGTCCTAGCATCCTGTAAATTTGATTTTTGTTTCCTGTGTATCAACAGAAAATATGTAGGCCCTTAGAATTAATTGAGTTCCATAATAATGTGGGGTTAATGTTATTTCCTGTGCTGAAATTATTCTGTTTTAATGGTTTGTTCAATTTCTGTAAAAAAGCTGAGAAGACCACGGTGTCAGAGGATGATGCTCCATCTGATGAGGTTGTCATAGTTTACGAGTTAACACCTACCCCTGAACAGAGAGCTCTTGCTGACTTCCTCAAGCTCCCTTCAACATTCTTCTGTTACAAGAATAAACCTGGATATGTGAGTGATGAGGATGATGGTAAGGAATGCCCAAGTTTGTATTTGTACTGCCTTTTTGTGGGGAAAGGGTGTGTACTGCACACTGGTGCAGTATCGGGTGCCTCCGTGTCAGAAGGGTATCGAACTGTTGGAGGGTGACCAAGTCTGGCCTTGAGTGCCAGACTCAGGAGGAGCAGCTGAGGTCACCTGGTTTGTTCAGTTTGGAGAAGACAAGGCTGAGGGGTGACCTCATCACAGTCTACAACTTCCTCAAGGGCATCATCAGAGGAGCAGGTGATCTCTGGTGTTCAGTGATAGGATGTGAGGAAATGCAATGAAGCTGTCAGGGGAAGTTCAGATGAGGGAAAGGTTCTTCACTGAAAGGGTTCATACTGGGACAGGCTCTCCAGGATGGTGGTTAGAGCAGCAAGCCTGTCAGAGGTCAAGCAACATCTGGATGATGCACTTATTCATGCAGCTTGGTTTTAGGTAGTCCTGCAAGGAGCAGGGAGCTGTAGTTGGTGATACTCGGTTAGCACTGTTAGAACCAACTTGAATGTCTTTGTTTGAGCCAATGGGAAGTAATCTTGTCAATGTCCTTATGGCCAAAGGTGTACACTCAAGTCTTCAAAACAGAATAGTACAATGGGGGCTCAGGAGTGACCAGAGGGTATTTGTCTTGGTGTATTATGGGTGTTGACATGATTACCAAGGCAGTTGGTTAGGTAAGATTAAATAATTAGGTATTTGAGCAAGAGACTTACTTTAGAGTAAGTATTTTGAGGCAAATACAAGGCAATCCTTACTAAAAACAAACAAGCTCAGGTTCCCTAAATGCTATACTAATGAGTTATTTTTTTGCTAAAGCAAATTCCTGATACTATAACTGAACTTAGCTTATGTCAAACCTTATTGCATGTAATTAAAATTGGTTGATTGATTTATTCAGCAGCAGATACTTTAAATGGAAGTTCTGAAGCATTGCATTCAACAGAAAATGGGAGAAGACAAGCCCCCTCCCACAAAACCTGAGCTTGCAAGTTTTTATGTAAAAGATCTTCAGTCTTCCTTCCCAAATCTGTTTAGTGGTACTCTTGATAAAATCACTCAGTAAGAAATGTGTTTTCTAAAAACAAAGCCTGTGCCATTGTATCTGTAGCAATCTAGGCTGAGAAAAAGTGTTAACAACATACTGGAACACATGTAAGCAAAACTGAAAGTGAAAGCCTTACTTGTTGACTTGTGTAACTCTTAAAACATTATCAAAAATTATGTATGCTTGATAGCCTTGTGAATTAGAAGGGCTTAGCAGACTTCTCTGACCTAGAGCATGCCTGAGAACTTACTCTTGTTTCTTGTATTTAAGATGAAGACTATGAAACAGCTGTTAAGAAACTTAATGGAAGACTCTATCCCAGTGATTCAGAAGAGAAAAAGAAAGGGCAAGGTCCTGTAAAAGGTATGTCTTAAGAAATTTTAATTATTGTGCTTTATGTACTGAAACATAAACTCTGAATCTGAAGGACACATGGGCAGAGGCCAATTTTATGTTTCCTGGGATGATTTTTAGAAGCACAGGTGCTGGGTGCAGAAAAGCTGCATCTCAAAGTACAGAGTTAAGCTTAGTATGTTAAACTGTTTGTTAGCAGTAAAGGGGTACCTGAAAGAGAAATGCACATTGCAGGTGGTGTCAAAACAAGAACATCAAAGTCTCTTCCTATCTTGAGCTCCTTCTGAATACAAAAAATTCAGCTTGGCATGATACTGCCCAAGCGGAAGTTGTCTACATCTTTGATTACTTGCTACTTCTGTAGTTACTCAGTTTAAGCTTGTGAGTTAATGTTCAGTTTGGAAAAAAAGCTATTTGGTCTCTATACTAAAACTATAGGTGTAGACGACTTGCTTATGTTTGTCTGACTGTGCCTCAGATTTCAGTGTTGCATAACTTGAAGTCTAGGTAGGTACTTCTACAAGTAAGGTTTGGGGGGGGGTTGAGGATATGTGCTAGAAGGATGTATGTATTGAGCCATCTGAAATATGAGGAAATATTGAAGGAAACTATTAGCAGTGGCAGCTGCAAGAAGGAGCTCTTCATCATTGCATGTAAATTCCCTTATAGCAGGAAAAACAGGTGTTGTATTTTTAATTCTAGTCACCCCAAGTTAGGTTAGTCTTCACTTCCACTATTTAAACAGTAATGCTGTCTGGGAAGCTCTTGAGGTCTGTCTTCAAGTTGATCTGGCTATTATGACGTTAATTTATAATATAGGGGCCAAAAATTATTTCAGTATTTAGCTGCCTTCACAGCTATTTTCCATTAATTCTTTACAGTGGGCCTGACAGGAAAAAGTGAATTCAGCAGTGAAGGAGAATGTGCTGCTACTTGTGAAAAGACACCAGCTCCTGAGGAGAAAGCTGAAGCAAAAGCTCTGCAGGTTCCTTCTACATGTGTTTGTGTTGTCAGCACTGATACTGAAGGTGACAGTCCAGAAGACTTAAAGTCAGAAGCTAAAATTCAGGAAATGAAAGTAAGAGCTAAATCTTTACTTAACATCTTGTTACTAAACTTGTACAATTACTTCATATATGTGTGAGATGCTAAACACATAGCATGTTTACGAGATGGATGTTTTTAGAACTAAAACATCCAGTGGGGAAAAACTATTTGAGTTTTTTTGTAGCTGTGCCTTAAATCTCTGCCAACACTGAAACAGGACATTTGATGTCAGGGAATAATTGTATTTTTTTGAAAACAGGCTACTTCAAAGATACTCCTGTCTCTTGTCAAGTTAATGTTCTTACGTGTTAACTGTAATGAGAAGCTTCAGAAAGCTTGCAACAACTTTTCTTGATGTTCTTTATTTTTTTTAAGGACTGTTCCTAGTCTCCTGGGGGAGGAGGTTTGAATCCTAAGGTCTTCAAATTTACTTGCCTATTACATTACTTTTTCTTATTAGTTGCAGGAGAATGAAGTTGCAAGCTCAAGTGACTTAGTCGGTACCAGTAAGGAGGAAATACCTACTCCAACAAAAGATGAGGTGACAGCACTTGTCCAGTCAGCTACTAGCAGGGAAGAACCACATTCCACCACAGAAACTGTGCAAGTATCACAGGTTTCATCACGAACTGAAGACAAACCTGTAGATTTGTCAACTAAAAAAAGTGATTCAGATGGTTCAGAGTCAACACAAGGTAAGGTCAGGGGTATGCTCTGAGGTTTTTTTGTAGGAAACTAGGTATGCTTTTCTGTAGATCAGTATATCTAGTGTAGTTGCTGTCTTGGGGAGAAGTAGTATCAATACTGAATTAGAAACGTAGGTATCAGTGTGGTAAAAATGTGTATGTATCAAATTTTATTGAGTTCAAATTCACTACTACAGAACAGTGCTAATGTCTTGTGTAATTTATATATCATGTATTTACATTAGTTTACTATTAAATACCACATGAATGCTTACTAGAGCTCTATGGATCTGCATAGAAGTTGTATGCTGAAACTCTCACAGGGTCTTGGGCCCTTTTTTAAAACCATAATAGGTGGTCATTATGACAAGTGTCATGCAAACTTTGAATTTATTGGAAGGTAAAAATACTGTGGACAGTTCTCCAGTTAATTCTTGTGACTACATAAATGCATTTTCTTCAAGAAAGTAAAGAAAAATCTTTGACTTTATTTGACAGAAAACAGAATCATCTCATTTGGTTTTGGCAATTCTGCTGGCCTGTCATTTGCAGATCTGGCATCCAAAAGCTCTGAAGAGTTTGCTTTTGGATCAAAAGGTGAGTTGAACTAGTCTCTGAGACAAACCTCAGCTGGACTTCTGCTTCATACAGTATACCTTTTGTGCACCAAATTTCTGCTCATCAGTAGAAACAACAATTTTTTGCAAGTTTGTCAGGAAGGAAAAAAAAGACTACACAAAGTTTAAAATGTAACTCTCTTAATTGTAGATAAAAACTTCAAATGGGCAAATACAGGAGCAGCTGTGTTTGGAGATACCACCCGTAAAGCAGATGAAGATGAAGGTGGAAGTGACGATGAGGTAGTACATAGTGATGATATCCACTTTGAGCCAATTGTGTCCTTACCAGAGGTAAGATGACTTCTGGAATATAAAACAACATTATGATAAGCATGTCTGCTAACACAGCAAGCTTTAAAATACGTTTTGCTTAACTAACTTTGCTTTCTGTATTGTTGTGGCTTGTTCTGCGTGTCTTTCACTGACTGTGTTGAAGCACTTGCTGTTTTAAATCCTAGTACAGCATAACCCTGGGGAAGTGACTGGTGCCTCAGTTAAAGAAATCAGTGTTGAAGATTTTATAACTTGTGTGAGAGTTGATCAGAATGCGAATATGTACACATAACTAGTAAAAGCTGAAACATTTATATATCACAGCTGAAAATCGGGAAGGGGAACTTGAATGATTGCTAGTGCCAATACAAATCAGCTATGGCTTTGTATCAGTGACTTGTAGATTCAGTTCTGTGAAAGCCATGCCAACTTAGAATTTTTACTCTACGCTTCGCAAGAGATTTCTAGAATCACTGAGCAAAAAGATGTACAATTAACCTCACTTGAAGACTAAGGGAACTTATTTTTGTTTTTCCGAAAAGTAGGAGAACCTTCAGCTTTGAAGGTAGCCTTATAACTTACTGAGTGAGACTTCACACAGTTATTCGTGACTTGATTTATTATTTAGTCCAGTAACCATTTCAGACTCATTTGATGATGTAGTCATGTTGTCTGACCTTTCTATAAATAATAAAATCTAACTATAGATTAGTAAAATTATTAAGGCAAATAGAGCACAAAGGAACAGTATGTGATGTCCTTCAATTTGAGCAGCTAGTCTGATCTACTCTGTAACATGCCTTCAACTTCTTTCTTCAAAATTTGGTGTGCCTTTGCTCATCTGTGTGTCATATTATCACTTCTGTGATGTTTTTCTTCCCTGCTTCCCTTCTTCCGTTTCACAGTTTTTTGTGACCTGTTTCTCCAGTTCTCTGAAGTGTTCCATATCTTTGGAAAAGTGTTAACTAAAGGAGATTAGAGGCCAGTAAATGCATAAAGTGAGGTGGAGATATGGCTGTCAGGCCATAGTTTTCTATACACAGTGTTAGTTCTGTTCAAATGCAAATATCAAATTCTTTAGCAGTGTTCTAAAGGTGTAACTCCTGGAATGGTAACAGCAGTTTGTCTTCACTTCTCAGTGTGCACATCATTCAGCAAACCTGAAACTTGGGAGACTTGCCAGAACACTTGATAGCATTTTGGGGTTTTTTTAAAAGAAAAAAACCAACCCCACACATAAAGAAAATCCCACGAAAAACCAACCAACCAACCCATTCCCAAAGCAAAACCAACAAACACCCACCAGAATTACAAGCATGCAGCATGATGGAGTGCTGTAATTAATCTCAAGTAGTGGAACTAGTTGGGCTCTTAAATTCTGAAAATACCCATTTTGGTGTGATGAATAGGGTGTTGGAAAAGGGAACTCACTGAAAAATTTTCCATTGTAATATGTTAGAATCATCATAACTGTGTGTAATAACTATTTAATATCTCTCTAGGAAATCACCGATACTCAGTTTACTGTGCTGGTTTTTTTAGGTGGAGGTAAAATCTGGAGAAGAAGATGAAGAAATTCTTTTCAAAGAGAGGGCAAAACTTTACAGATGGGACAGGGATGCTACTCAGTGGAAAGAGCGTGGTGTTGGGGAGATCAAGATCCTCTTCCATACACAGAAGAAATACTATAGAATCCTAATGAGAAGAGATCAAGTTCTTAAAGTCTGTGCAAACCATGTTATCACCAAAGAAATGAATTTAGTGCCCTCTGATACATCAAACAATGCTTTCATTTGGACAGCTACAGATTATGCTGGTGAGTTTTTTCAGGTGGTCTTTGTTTTTTCTAGGTGGTCTTGTAAGTTTCTGTAGTTTTGGGTTTTTTTTTCTGGAGATTATTAGAAGATGACACTAAAGAAACCTTCTTCTTGGATTTATTTTCAGATTGTGAAGTAAAAGTAGAGCAATTTGCAGTCAGATTTAAAAGCCAAGAAATGGCCAATTCTTTCAAGAGACGGTTTGAAGAATGCCAGCTAAGCTTGTCAGAGCTACAGAAGGGGCACTTGTCTCTGGCAGCAGGACTCTCAAAGGACACCAACCCTGTTGTGTATTTTGAAGTTTCTGCTGATGATGAACCTTTAGGACACATAACCATGGAGCTGTTTTCAAATATTGTCCCTCGAACTGCTGAAAATTTCAGAGCCCTGTGCACAGGAGAGAAAGGATTTGGGTTCAAGAACTCCCGCTTTCACAGAATAGTCACAGACTTTGTGTGTCAGGTAAGCATAACAAGAAGACTCTTCACAGAGAGAATGAGATGCATCTTCACTAACAATGGCACTTCAAAAAATCACTTATACAGAATATCACATTCTTGTTGGAAGCATGGATCCACTGTCCAGGATACTCTCATCTGTCCTTTCCCTACAAGGAGATGAGAAATGGTGCAAGCAGCACATGCTACCATATTAGTGTGGGAAAAAAAATGGAGGGAGAGTGGAGTCCTCCTACAATAGACAAGGGGCCTGTTGCTGAACAGGAACACCAAGGATAGTAGGCATTCCCAAAACTATCATTCATTCTTCTGTCTCTCCAGAGAACTTCTGTATGCTCACCTGTTAGGAACACTTAATTTCCAAGCTTCTCCTAGACTTGAAAGTACACTTTGTATTTCAGATAACATGTACTTCAAAACTGATACTCCAAGTATCGTAGATTTTCAGGTTTCAATCTAAAACAAGTCTTCTAGATCCAATTATCATGCAGTGGCCTGGTTCCTGAAACATCAAGTTTTATGCTGAGAGTATCAGCCTGCAGTACATCTGTATCCCAGGTAGACAGTGTTGGTTTTAAACCTCTGTGCATTCAGTAGCACTGGCAAGTTCTTCATAAATGCTGAAGGCTTAGGACATTGATCATAGCTCAGATAGACCTTTTCTTTCCTGAAATTCCCATCAACAGTTCATTAAGTTTGAGTAACTCGTAGCAGGTAAAATGAACCAACTTCAGTACATGCTATGCTAATGATTTGCATGTCACTACAACTCTGAAGATGAGGGGATGTAGATAACTTTATACAAGTTCAGATGTGTACAGTAATATAGGAAAATAATACACAAAAGTAGTAGGAAGGACATCAACCTGTTGGAGTGAGTCTGGAGGAGGGCCAAGACCTTTAAGAAGGATGGAACACTGCTCCTATGGGGAAAGGCTGAGAGAATTGAGTTTGTTCAGTCTGGAAAAGAGAAAGCTTAGAGGTGATGTAATGGTGTCATTGCAGTGTCTGAAGGGAACCTGCAAGAAACATGGAGAGAAATGTTTTACAAGAGCAGGTAGTAACAGGACATGGGGGTATGGCTTCAAAGTAAAAGAGAGTAGTTTTAGACTAGGTTTTAGGAGAAAGCCCTTTACTTTGAGGATGGTGAGATGCTGGAACAGGTTGCCCAGAGAAGTTGTAGATGCCCCATCCCTGTCAGTGTTCTAGGCCAGGCTACATGGGGCTCTGAGCAGCCTGATCCTAGTTCAAGGTGTCCCTGACCATGGCAGGGGAGTTGGAACTAGATGATCTTTATGGTCCTTTTCAACCCAAACCATTCTCTGATAGTATATGAATGGCTTGTCACCAGAATAAAATATTAGCCTGTCTTTTAATTAGCTATCTACTTGTGTCTGAAGTATGCACTTTGTGGCTATTTTATTAAAACTTTGTGCCCTTCTGATAAGGAAAGCAGTGTTAGCTCATTTAGGGTTTAAGCTTCTTTCAGGGTATTCCACATTCTATTAGGAGCAGACTTTCTCTTAAAACAGTTAACTGCACCATATGTGCCTTGACAAAGTGAGCTTTTATCACATGAAATTGCATATATTTTAAGTTTGCTCTGCCTTGCCTGGACTTCAGGTACGGTGAGAAGCTCTTCAGTGAGAACTAGGGCTTTCTTTGAGATGCAGCTTGCACTGTCACGTTTATGTGTATACTCAAATTATCAGGAGCAAGAAACTTGCTACCTTCCAGAAAGATAGGAAGTGCTTCTCATGCTGCTCAACCAGTAATGTGGCAAAAGCTGTATGGAAGTACTGGTCACTGCTAGGTTAACCTTTTTCAGGTGATCAATTCCATGCCTGCAGGGACTAAGCAAGTACCGGCCTTCAGTGAGATAATGCAGGTCCAGGTAGCTTTTAGGGCCAAGTGTTGCAGGCAGGAGGAAAGACAGGCCTAGAGGAATGTCACCATGGGGAGAAGGAAGATAAAATCCTGTGTTCAGAAAAAAGAAGGGATAAACCTTCCACTATTGCTTCCCTTACCATGAACAAACCTGCTGAACCTGGGAAGCCTTACATCTAAGCAGATACTGATACTTGTGAAAATGAAAAAGGTGTTCTTCCAAAACAAAGCCTTTACTGTTGAAAGGAAATACAAATTTTGGGTTATGTTTTGGGATTTGTCAATTAATGCTGTGTTGTTTTGGTTTTTTCAAGGGAGGAGATATAACTAACCATGATGGAACAGGTGGACGGTCAATTTATGGAACAGCATTTGAAGATGAGAATTTCGAAGTGAAACACACCGGCCCTGGATTGTTGTCAATGGCAAATAAGGGCAGGGATACAAATAATTCTCAGTTCTTCATAACACTTAAAAAAGCAGAACACTTGGACTTCAAGCATGTGGTATTTGGGTTTGTGAAAGATGGAATGGATGTTGTGAAAAAGATTGAATCCTTTGGTTCTCCTAAAGGGCTAGTAAATGGAAGAATTGTCATTACAGACTGTGGGCAAATATAGAATTATTGAGTATACAAATGTTCTAGCAGTATAAATCAGTACTTAGATGTTATTGACTAATTATTTCAACTTCTTAAAATGGACACTTCTGATGTATAAATGTAAAATTACAGGTTATAGTTGAATTTTTTTATGTGTTCTAATTGATTTTTTGCATGTTAAATAAAGTTCAGGCACTGGCATATTTCAGGTGTATTTGTGTTATCCTGACATATTTGTATTAAGTGTCAAATTTTAAAAATTAAATCTTAGTCTTGTTAAAATAAATGTCTTCACTTTCGTTTGTTTAAAAGAAAAGAAGTTTTATAACTTGGCTTCCTGCTCTCGTGAAGCTGTTCTGAATGTGCAGATTGTAGATACAGATTGCTGAACAGTACACTGAAGGCTTTGAAAGTTAGTGGGTATTCCAGTGTGCAGAAAGCAGGCTGAGCCAGGTGGTTGCTGGTTTGTTCTGTCTGGAGTCTCTGAATATCACCTCAGTATTTGAAAGCTAGAGCGTAGTTTTTAAATGATTGTTCAGTGTTTTGCTAGAAAAGTATACCCTTTTTTTCGTACTTAAAATATTTCTAAAACGCTTGGCTTATTGAAAAACATGTGCTTAACACTGGGATTTTACCTGACATGCTGTAAGTATAACCCTCTGACCCTGCTCAGTATTTGTTGCCTGTGGCCAACTTCTCTGACCTCACTGCAGGCTTGAGCTTGTGTATGCAGGGCGCTTTTACCTTTTACAACTTGGCCTCTCATGAGTGAGTATGCAGGGGTAGATGTGGGATTTGTTTAACTGATACTCTACAGCTCTGTACTGGCATTATCATGGATTTAGCTTAGCTTTAGGTTTATTTGCAGGTTTTTGTTTTTTTTTTTAAGGGTGGCAGTAGTGAGTAATCTTAACCATTCTTTGCAACCACCTCAAAGGAGGCTAGAGCTAGGGCGGGGGTTCGGCCTCTTCTCCCAGTCAGCTATCTACAAGACAAGAGGATATAGACTTAAGCTGTGCCAGGGGAGGTTTAGGTTGGACAGTAGGAGGAATTTCTTCACAGGGTCATTGGGTATTGGAATGGGCTGCCCAGGGTGCTATTGGAATCACTCGGCGCTGGAGGTGTTTAAAAGGAGGTGGCACTGAGTGGTCCAGTTGGCAGGGTGGTGTTCGCTTGTAGGTTGGACTTGATGCTCTCAGTCCGCGCTGTGCTGGGGGTGGAGAGGAGGAATGGTGGTGGTTGTTGTGGCTGTTGTTGTGGTTGGTGGTTGTTGTTGTGGCTGGTGGTGGTTGTGACTGTAGTTATTGTGGTTGGTGGTGGTTGTGGCTGGTGGCTGTTGTAGTTGTGGCTGGTGGTTGTGGCTGTTGTTGTTGTTGTGGCTGTAGTTGTGGTTGGCGGTGGTGGTTGTTGTTGTGGCTGTAGTTGTGGTTGGCGGTGGTTGTTTTTGTGGCTGTTGTAGTTGTTGTGGCTGGTGGTTGTTGTTGTGGCTGTAGTTGTGGTTGGCGGTGGTGGTTGTGGCTGTAGTTGTGTGCGGGCCCCGCCGGCCCCGGTGCGCGGCTCCCCCGCCCCGCGCTGCCCGCGCTCCGAGTGCGCCTGCGCGCGCCGTGGCGGTTGGTTCGAGCGCGGCGCTGCCGCCATGGCGGGGCCTGGGCTCGGCTTTGGGCACGGCCGCTCGGCCCAGGGGCTGCGGCGGCGCTGCCCGCGGGGGCCGGCGGGGGTGAGACGGGGCCGGGGCGGGGCCGGGGCGGGCGGCCTTCGGGGAGCAAGAGGGTGAGGAGGAGGCGCAGAAAAGCCGTTTCCTCCTCGCCGCCTCCCCGAGGTGTTTGGGGGAGATGGACGGAGGGGGGCCTCTCCCCTCCCTCGGGGCTCGCTGTGAGCGCCGTGCTGTTGTGTTCCCGGGAAGTGCGAGACGAAAGTGGGGCTTAAAGAGATTTGAGGAGGTTCCGTGCTGTTTCTAGACCTACCCCTGTCCCCGTGCTCTGATTGCCTTACAACAAGAAAGATGAAGACTCAGCCTTGTCTGAGCAGGAAATATCCCTGGAAACTGCACTTCCAGATTCTGTGCAGTACCGAGATACAGCTTAGGACGTAGTTTTTGCCTAAGAGCTAGTGCCTGCTAGTTGAGTGAGAAAATATGTGAATCCTCCTAGGAGTATACTAAGTTTGTATGAAAAATATGTAATAGGATAAATAATTCCTTTCATATAATTTTTGCCACAGAAATTTACAGCCCTACTTAGAATGTGTCAGGAGTGTTTGTGATTTTTATTTGTAAAGCCTAGTGATTAGCTCTGTTGTCAGAGAGCAGGAAACTGTTCCATATCTAGTCAATCAGGAATCAAACCCACGGTTCATTGGAGACTTCTGCAATGACCAGACAGTAAATTATGATAGGTGTCAGTCCCTTGCCGAGGTACAGCAGTGTTATTTTACGCCAGAGAATTTCAGGTTCTTTGCGCTCAGATGAATGAAGGAACTGTATTGTTCTTCCTCTCTTTCTGTTACTTGTGCTGACTAGTATTTATGGGTCTGCTCAGTGGACTGGGAAACGGATCTGCCTAAAAATCCAGCAGCGAAGACCCCACCCCCATGCTGGTGTTTCAAAAGCCATTGATACTTAGGGAGTACTTCTTGGCCGGGCACTTTTATTTTGTCTGAATTCTGTTTGTCTTTCAGTGAAACAAATTTTTGCAGTTGTTTTCATGCATCTGTATTCCCTGAAGCAAATGCTTCTGGTGTATCCAGGGGATAACAGACCTTGAGTGCGCAAACTTACGCTGCAAGAGAAGTCATATGTTGGAAAAATACCCGTGAGCAGCCAAAGATTGGGAGAGATTGAAAGCTGGGTTTGAGTTAGATACATAACTGGATTGGGATGCTGAGTCCTGGGAGTCGTCAAATGAATGCAAAACCCAGCTTTTTTTTTTTTTCCTTAGGAAAAGTGGCTTGCCATTTTAGGATCAGGAAGAGTCCCAAAAGTGATGTGAAGATTTTAGGATTTTAGGAGCTAAAATCAGGTTTTATGTGCCCTTAGGTCCTGCAGAAGGACTTGCAACTTGGATAGCATTTGGTGGTGTTCTAGATTCTATGGGGATGTTTTTCCTGGGGAAATATGCTGCTTGAATTACAGAACTGTTCTTTAAGGAAAAATAATTTTTAATACTTATTTTTAAAGGACTGTCACTAAGACTTTAATGCTTGCAAGGAAGAAAATCTTGCATGTGTATATGTGCTCTGTTATTTCATTAAAAAGTGGTCTTTCAAGTGCAGGAAAATACAGCAATGACTTGATTTAGAGCATTGCAGAGAGATGCAATGAAACGAGTAAGATCAGGAGAACTGCTTTGAGTCTGATACTTTGTAATGTACATTTAATTGATTTTGCTTGTAGCCTAAAACTTCTGTCATTCACTTTTTAGTATGTAATTATAAACATAGTAAGAAAAGAAAAAGTAGAGCAGGAAACTTTGGCATAAAAAGCCTAGATCTGAAGGCAGATGGCACTGTTTCCCTGATTACCTAATTCTACTTTAATGCCTTTATTTTAGGTTACTATCTTCATAGTGCTTTATAGTTTCTCAAATATTCTGACATATAACACTATGAATATTTTTTATTAGACTCTAGGGAATATATTTGCCTCTTTATATTAATATGAGGACCATTGCCATTTATCACTTCCCTTTCCAAAGCCAGTAGTCTGTAGTAAGAATTCTGTCGGAGTGTTGTAACTGTTAAACCAGAAAGTTTTGACATACTTTCCCCCTGAAAATTCTGACTAGATTGCAGTTGTTTTGTGCTTTCTTGTAGGATTGCCTCTCAGGAGCATTGCATACCGAATACAAAAGTAGAAGCTCCCTATTCTACAAAGGTAATACCAAGCAATGGTGCTTTAATATCTTTTGCAGGGGAAATATATACTAAAGCTGTATCATTCCTAAATTTATTTAAAGTGGTTTTGTACTTTCTCATTTTGAATAGGTAGATATTCTTGATCTGGGGGTTGTGATACCTGGGAGCCAGCCTGGGAATGTTGACATTCAAGTAAAGAGAGCAAAGGATGTTTTGGAACAATGGTTCACAACCTGTTTGTGTTTAAGTCCTGCTTGAATTAGTTGCATATATTTGGCATAATGCATATATTTGGCTTTAATTTCAAGAAACATAAATGTTTAAAATTTAGAATGTATTTGGGCTCTTTCAGATACTGGTGCATGAGGACAGCAGGCTAAAACAATGTATTTATTGGACTTCAGTTACAGAAAAGATTCTATATGCAGACAAGCTCTTTATAAAATTTCAGAAAGACAAATCTGGTGCAAAAGCTAAATAATTCTTGCTTAGGTTTAAGCTGTTCTAATTGAGTTTCTAATTTGTCAGGCTGCATCAGTGGTGGTTTTGGTTCTTAAACCTAAATGACTACATGGCAAGCACTTCTAATAAGTCCTTGTTGATTTCTTAATGTCAGCTTCTCAAATGAAAAGTAAAATTGTTGTAACTTTATGCATTACAGGTGACACTGACAGCTCACTGGAAAATGCAACTGTTTCTTTATCAAACTGTACTTTAGAGTCAGAATTTACTGAAACTGGAAAAGAGAAAACCATCAGGTCTAGAGATTTCCGAAAAAGTTTGAAAGACTGGGGATGGTAGGAGGTGTTTTTAGTTCTCCTTGATTATTTATTTTCTCTCATAATCCAGATAAAACCATGAATAAACAATGAGTTTGAACTGTGCAAAAGTTGTTTTAAGAGTCTTCTTTTCTTGTTAAGTAAAGAATTGTTTGTGGCCAACTTATGAGATAATGAGGATGCTGATTTTGATGAGAAATATTGTTTCATTTTCTAATCTAATCTGTGTATGTTGGAATTGCTAAGGCGATACAGGGATGACATAAACGGAGCTAGGTGATAAAAAAATGTACTAGGAGGAAAACAAATAGCCCAGGCTGATAAACAGATTTATGTTTATTTAGAGATAATTAAATTCCAAAAGCCAGGAAATCTCTTTTAAGGGCTATTTTGCACTGAACAGGAAAAATATAATTTAAAAGGGGGTTTGTATTTTTAGTTCTCCAGGAATTTGGTGGTTTGTGGTGAGAGAAGAGTGTTGGTTTTACCTATTGCTTACATGTGCTAACAGTGTGAAAAGCCTAGTTATTGTAACGACTTGTAAGTCAGCAACATGTAATTGCTGTGGTTAAAGCCTTGTGAGTAATAATTCCTTTCACCCAAATGATTTAACTCTGCTATTTGTTATCAGTAAAATATCAAAGTCTTACATTAAGCAGTGTTTGCCTTTTTATAAAGACCATTTTCAGTGCTTTGTTTTGTATCATTTTAGAAGGAGCTGAGTAATTTAAAGTTACTGCTCTTTTGTACTATTAGTTTTCAGGATGAGCAAGATTCTTTTTGCCATTCAAGTGGTCTAGAAGAAATGGCTGTTATTTGCTCTGAAATGGATCCAGTTCAAAATACAGCTATATACATGGGAACAGGTAATATTTAGTTTTATACATTCTTACAACTCTGAAGTATAACATGTAACTTAAAAAACTTTATAGTAAATTTATTTCTATTCAATTCAAAAACACACTAATTACCTGAAATGTTTTTTTAATGTGGGGATTTAACTTTTCACATGAGTACTTTCTTTAGAATTAGTTTAGGAGGTTTAGACATACCTGAAGCAATACTAATGTTATTTTGTCATGTGGCATCCAGTAGTTTCTTAAGTCTTAGGTGTGACATTAAGGTCTATTCAGCAGCAAATCACTTGCCTGAAGCCTTTACAAAAATAATAGGAGATTTTGGTGACATGATTCAGGCTGTGCATAGATTCCATACAGATATATCTGGGATTTCTCACTGGATATTGCAGTGGAGGGCCTAGTTTTACTTTAAAAATTCTGTTGATTCCTGATTAGTTCAAATAAATCACAGAATAAGAACTTTGATCAAATCTCTGTAATTCTTTAGATTACTTTCACATTTTGGTACATCTTGTTCTATTCTTTTAACTCTGAATTCCTAGAACACATTTTTGCTGGTTTTGTATGACAGTCACATCAGTATTTAGCTAGGACTGATTTTTTAATGTAAAATGCATTTTTTTCCCTGTCCACAGGCCACACTTTACCATCTCATTTGGCTGCAAATACTCAAGAAAATAGGGAACAAATTATTAAGAATGGTTTGTTAAAGAAAATTGTGCATGGAGCTGGTGCTCAGGCATGCAATAGGCAAGGTTTAATACCACCTCACATCAGTCAAATTTATGATGAATTATTTGTCATACATCAGAAGCTCCAGGTAGGAACTGAAATTGCCTTAAAATTTTCATTGAGTAATGCTGTGAAGATTCTCACTTTTGATAAAGAGATCTGAAATTACTTATATAGTAAAACTTACTTACGTATTAAAACTATTACTTATTACTAATACTTTATACTAATCACAATGACTTATATACTAAATCTCTGTTTTCATCTGCCTCTTCCCCTAGATTAATTCATTGATTTGGTAATGATACTTAGAGTTGAACTGTGGGTAGATCTGGTACATGGGTAGGTGAGCAGATTCAGCCTCAGGGAGTTTAAATGCTGTTTCTACTTGCAAGACTCTTGTGACACACTGTGGGCATAGAGGGAAACACCTACAACTGTTGCTTCTCTTGAGGACATCTGAAACTGTTCTCTTGACTCGAGGCGTTCCAAAGTGCTTGCTTTCATGGCCTCCTCCAAATCCCTCTATCCATCCTGCCAGTTCATCTCCAGCAGGCTTAGGCTACTAACAGAACCTCCCTATATGGTTTCACTCTGTAATAGTTCCTAGGCTTCTGCTGGATTCCCTGCCTTGACTGTCTTTTGTAACATATAAGATAAAAATAATTTTGTATCTCTTTTTTCTCACCACTTTTTCAGGGAGGCTTCTCACTAATTGAAGAAACAATATCATTAATGTAGTGTTCAGCATAGACAGTCACATCAGGCTATGTTATGTCTTACAGTTAATACCATTATCCAAATAGTTTGGAAGCAAAAGCTGAAGTTTAATTGTCTAGGTTTATACTTGAGCAACAATGTAGAGTTAAATATTGTATTTTGGGAGGCTGAGCCATCCCAATGCACATCAAAGCCATTTGGGTTAGTGTGGGAGGAAACTGAACAGAGATGGCTGTCAGGATACTTTTTATTACTAAGCTATTATGTAACTATAATTGCACAAATTGCTAAGCATATCTTGGGGACAGAATTTTAAATTCAGCATAATTTGGGAAAACTTCACATAGGTTTTTAAAGTAGTTTAACTTAAAAAAACTTGAAGTTTGTTTTCTTGGTACAGAGAGAAAGTTCAGCACAGCAGGAGTATGCCTTGCAACTCCAGGAACAAGAACGTTGTCTAACAGAACGAGAAGCATTGCTTTTTAAACATGAAGCAGCTTTGGCTAAAATAAGAGGTGTTGAGGAAGAAGTTCACACAAAATTTGGAGTTATAAAAGAGGTGAAATAATATATTTAATGATAGATATTGTTCTACATGCCATTTAACTCATTTGCAGTTATCATAAGCCATCATGTTTGCTGGAAGTACTGCTTATTTCTTTGAAGTGCTTGAAATCTCTAAAGGAAAGATTTATGTAAAAAGTACTGAACAATATTACTAGGGATTTTGTATGGCTTTTGTTTCAGAATGGTGCATTTACTTGTCTGATGTGTAGTACATTTTACTGGTAAAAGTCAGAAAAAAGAGGTAACTTGTTTCTAAAATAATGAAAGCTATGTGACCAGTATTAGAGAAAAGATTGGTGTCTATCTGTGATTGTGTGTAAGTTGAGTACCTTTGCATTAAATGTAGTTCTAGTGGATTTCCATGGGAAAGCTTTAAGACACATTAGGATTCTATGATATAACACCTATTGCAGAGAGTACTAGCAAACAAAGACTCAAGAAGTTCAGAAGATCAACCTAACTTTGGGGGTGTGGGAGGAAGAAGTAGGTGAATGAGTAAAGAGTGAATTCATGGAAGGGGAGAAATGAAAGCTGGAATATATCCAGTAAAATAAAACCTTGCTATTTTATCAAATCTGATGTACTTAAATCTGAGGCCCAGAGAAGATTAAATATAAAATAAATTTCAGGAGTAAGAGACAAATAGCAGTGGATATGTAGGTTGCATTTAACAATTCATATGTTTGTGTTGTAAACCAAAGCCCCAGCCTACAATGCATAGGTTTAGTTTCTCACTCTGCATGATTCACAGTAAGCAAAGCTGAAAACACGAGTTGAAACCTCAAAACACAATCACAATTTTTTGTAAGTATTTGGAAAAGTGAAGCTGTAAGTAAAAGCTTTGCCGTTGATTTTAGTTCACATGCACATCCCACATCTGAATTGTTTGAGAAAAATACGTATATATATATATATGTGTGTGTGTGTGTGTGTATGTATGTATATATATGTATGTATGTATGTATATGTATGTATGTATATATGTATATATGTATATAGTTGGTTTGAGTAGAATAGGGCAGCAATAGGAGCTATAAGCTGTGCATGTTGCTCTCAGTTTCTATATTGATCCTTTTCTCACTACTGACTGAACCTGTGAATTTGGACATGAAGAACTTGGTATTTGGAAGTTTGTCTGATTCTTTTAACATTTAAATGGAACCTATTGTTTCTAGAATACTCTTTTTTAAATCATGTTTTTAAATTTGATATTTCTATAGCAACATGAGGCAGAAGTTAAGCAGCTGACAGAAGCTTTGAGAGAAATAACTAAAGAAAATAGGAGGCTGAAGTCATCATTTGATAGCTTGAAGGAAATGAATGACTCTTTAAAAAAACAGGTAAAATTAATTATTTCCTTTTATAAATAATTCTACAAGTTACAGTCAACAATTTTAAATATTTGAGCAGCTTTAGTTTGCAAAATTGCTGATCTCTTTTTTTCTGTAATACAAGAATTGTATGAGTGACTGAAAGTACATTTCTCACCTGTTTCTAGTACTTCAAATTTAGCCTTTCTGATCTTATACAGTATAAAAAAGAAGTTGGATTTATTCCATTGACTCACTAGCAGCAGCTAATTGTTAGGAAGGGTAAATCCATCGGGAGTGAATAGAGAGAAAGTATTTTAGGACATAATCAAATCCACCCTGTGCTGATTTGCTGTGCCAAATTGCTGTGCTTATTCTATTAAATAAAAAGTAGAATGTGTATTTGTAACTTCATTTTTGCTCAGTATTTTCTGTTGTTTTTGCAAATTTTAACAAAGGCAGTATTTTCTCAGTTCTTAGACTGAAACAGTAATGTTTCAGACTGAAACATAGTAATGCATAGAGTAGAAATTCCTCTCACTTGTCTGTTAAGTGTGACCTAAAATGGTGATACACAAATTATCTAAACTATTTGAGCATTGTTTATTCATTGAACTAATTACAGTTCTGATAATCTGAGTACAGTAAAAGTCTACAGAGCCTTATTCTTTCCCTTAGAGAAGGTGAGACCTAGCTCCTAGGCTGGTGATGGTTCTGATGCAACCCATCTGTCTTTTTATTTCTTCTCACTATAAAATCTTTGCATTTCTGTGTGAACCGAGGGCTTCTGTGATGGCCATGCTGTTTATTGTTGTATGGATAGAGCATGTTTCTTTTGTTTAAATGGAGGTTAGAGTTTCCCTGATCTTTTCTCATTGAGAAAACTGTTTTTCTAGTATGGTCAGTAACCACCTTCCCCATTAACAAGACTATTGTAACATTTTTTAAATTTGTGCGCATTTCTATGTCACTTCTTCCTGAAAAATAACCAAATGTGAAGTGCCTGTATATCTAGAGTGGCATTATAGTGCTTACTCTTTCCCCTGTACTCTGAAATGCTGGGCTGCTGGTCAACAAAGAGCTACTGCTGCTGTCTTGTTTATGCTGAACAGGTTGCCCAGAGTGGTTGTTAGAGTCTCACACCTTGGAGCTGTTCAAAAGCTGTTTGGATATAGTCCTGGGCAGCCAGTTCTTGGTGGCTC
Source organism: Acanthiza pusilla (assembly GCA_036630365.1). NCBI lineage: Eukaryota > Metazoa > Chordata > Aves > Passeriformes > Acanthizidae > Acanthiza > Acanthiza pusilla. The sequence goes on from JAXCHO010000098.1 coordinate 8,486,552, forward strand.
AGCTTGAGCTGGGGGGCTGGATCAGATACCTTCCAGAGGTGTTCTCAAACCTCAACCAGTGTATGGTCCTGTGATTTGTTGAGGGAGGTGGGTGATGGTTTTGTTTCTCCCACTTTTAATGCTAAAAAGAAAGAACTTAAATTAGATGCTCAACAACTACATCAAGTTACTTTAGTGCGATAATTAAGTCAAGAAGTGAATTGGGAATTTACAGATACTTTAATATTTTCTGCTTCTTTCAGCTGAGTGATGTAACTGAGTTGAACAAGAAATTGGAAGCTCAAGCACGAAAAGTACAAGCTCGTTTAGAAAATCTACAAGTAAGGTTTGTTCTTACACGTACCTGCTTTTATAGGTAACCAGTGAAATACAATACATTATTATGTTTTGTTGTAGAGGAGGCATGAATTTTCAATGGTACGGAAGCCTAACGATTTATGTCAAGTGATGAAAGAAAGAAAACCTGTGAAACAGGAAAAAGTGGTGGCAACATCAAAAACTGCTAAGGTAAGAATTAAGCAGAAGTCTTGAATCTTTTTATTTGAAAGACATTAGCCAGCATAACATTCTCTGCATCGGCTAGAAATCACAAAATGTAGCTTGCAATTGTATTTTATAAGTTACACTAAGAAAATAAACAGATTATATTGGGAGAAAACCCACAGTTAACAACAATTTTAGTTTGTTGCTAAAAATATGTCTTGGATTTCATATTTCTTATGTGTGTATGTGTGTATATTTTTATTTATATGGCATGTTTTCCTCCTCCTGTCATGTCATCTTTCATCTGCCAATTAGAATTATAACGTAAGAGAAACTTATGTTATATTTGAGAAACTTGTTATCATTGAGAAATGATCTTTAGTGAAGGAAAGAGATTAAACACAGTGTTCATTCACATTTCGAAAACAATCACCTATTTTTCCTTAAAAAATCTTCTTACATCACTTAATGAAATTCTTACTATCTCCTTGTAGTTCCATTTTTGGTATTACCTAGCTGGTTATACTTTTTTTTCCCCAGCTAGAGGTAAACTGTGAAATGAGAGAGATATTCACATAATCTTATCTAACTGCTCTACAATGGATGCTTTAAAACTGTGCTGTCTACATATAGCCAAAAAATTCTCTTTATATAGGTTTTTGCATACTTTGGTTGCATGTGAAGTACGAATAGTATCAGTAGTTAAAGTTCTGAATGAAGAGGAAAACAGTTATCTGAAGGTAGAAGAAAACTTTTGATGTCTTAAGAGAATTGTTTGTGTAGCCTGTCTTCATGTGTCTCTGGATTTTGTTTGTGGAGTATTTCATTGCTGGGCAGTAGAGCCAGAATGACAATTTCATGAAGTCTTTGTTCTTTTTTTTAAACAATACTTGTTACTCAGTTAAATTTTAACAGCACTGAGATTGTATGAAATAAGGCAAAGTAGGTCTAGTGTATTGAAATAAGAATTTCCCCATGTGAAGGACATTGAAGACATGCTTTCTCCTGTAATTCATTTGTTCAGAATTATAAGGTATAGTGATTCTCTATGGGTTTTTTTTTTCCAAGGTGTGTTACTACCAAAATAAATTGTGGGTATATGTTTTTCACACCCAGAAACCATCACAAATGGTGTCTGTTCTGCACTGGGGAGTGCAGGGGGAGAGAGAGAGAGAAAAACACTGCAGGGTTCCTTTTGGATCTTTGTAAGAAAGGCCTGACAGCAAATGGCTTAATTAAATGGCTATTTTAATAAGACAGAGAAAAGGGAGAAATATAGATAGTGAGTAAATCTTGTGTCCCATTATATGCTGGGAACCTTGTGTTTGTGCAGCATCAGATGAAGCCCAGGTGGACTTTTCCCAGGGCATGCTGAGCAGGGCCTGTCCACTGAGAGTAGCTCCTCCTTTTCAGCCGCTCAAGATATTATATAATTTTTTTGCAAGAAAACAACTGTGTTCATGAAGGACATTCGTGGGAGAAGAACTTGTTGCCCTTTTAGACAAGGCCAAGGCAGTAGCAAGTGGGAGCTGCCTGAGTTTATCCTGCAGCCAAGCACAAGATAATCTGTGCAGTTGGTCGATCTGTGCAGCACAGCACAGACTGCACCTACTCAAGTTAACTGTGCTGTGGATCTCTGACTCCTTGATGTTCAGTGGTCTCCCAGACAGGATTGCCACCTTCCAGCCTTTGATCCACATACAGTTTGCCTTTCCCAGAGGTATTGTAAGTTACAGTTATATTAATATTACACAGGCTTCTCAAACCCTAGGTACAAGGCCCAGCAGAGCACACAGGGCTGGTTCAAGATCACTATCTCCTTGAATATGTTTTCCACAGGCTCACACTACAGTAACTCACCTCTCAGGTTTTATCAGGCATAAAATTGTCAGCCTTTATATTATGCATAATATTTCATAGCTAATGTACTCACATGTATTTCAGTCTGTTACTATTTTAGCTTAGAAAAAGCATTAAATTGAAAGCTGAAATATCTGATGTTGTGGATATTTTACAGCTACCATTGAATTCACAAGTTTATGAACTCTTGACCTGTCTTATGGATTGGATCTCAGATCAGCATCTTAGCAAAATGAAAAGACAAGAAGAAAGAGAGGACAGTCATAAACTTATGGTTACCCAGAGCTTGAAAAAACCCTGTACACTGGAAAGGTGTATGAAGGTAAAGGAGTTTGGATTATTTGCTTGTGTTAATGTGTTTTCGGATTTCTGGATATTTTAAATGATTCTGAGGTTACAACAGATTAACATGTAATTAAACCAAAATAATTGTTAGTCAGTCAGTATTCATTCCAGCAGTGAGATATAATAGATAATTTGTCATTTGTAAGGCATGCAGATAATTTTTAATAAAAAATGTGGTTTCCAGTCTCAACGAGAGAATTTCATCATTTTATTTCAAGTGACTTCTGTCAGGTGATAGTTTGTCTTGTGTTTTATGTGTGATACTTTGTTTTAAGGAGATGAACAGGTCAAATTTAAAATGTTTTTGTGCCTATTTAGATATTAAAGTTTCAATATATGACCGATAAAAGGTAATGCTATGCTGTACTTTCAATACCTCTATTGTTTTTTTTCTCATTATACCAAGATTTGGAAATCAGTGAGGTGTTCAGAAAATTCACTTCATTATATTTATATATATATCTATATATCTTTATATATTTATATATATAAAAGATTTATAGCCACTGTGATTGAATTTACTGAGATTGAGCTCATATGTATCTCCACTTCTGCCTGTAAATCTATGTGAAATTTAAAACCTGTGTATACATAATTCTGCTACCTGTACTGAATCTGCCCAGAGAGTATTTGCATATGTAATCTGTTAAACTCCAAGAGAAAGTTAGGAGATTTGTTTGTTTTTCACTTACAGTTAACTTATAGAATAGTTCACATACTGCATGTAATTCTGTTTTTGTATATTTTTGCAGCTTTTGCCTATGGCTACTGAGCAGCTCCAGTGGATGCCATATGTGAATCCTAAACTGCACATGCCTGTGATTAAATTTATTTATTGGTCTATAAGACAGTTAGACACTGATATACAGGTAAAACAAATAGTCCTCATGCAGTATGTTTTTTTAAAAAACAATTCACAGAAGATATTAATGGGTTTTCCATTTTAAATACATAAGAAAAATGGATTTTTTTCAGGTAGCGTGTAGAAGAGAAACTGCTGTCTTTGTAAAGCATAAATTCATAGTGTTTACCACAGAGAGATGGCAAATGAAAAACAAATTTTTTTCCAAGTTAAATTTAAATTTTGTGTTGTGTATCTAAATGTAGTTTTCCTAAGTATCGGATCTCTATTGTGATGTCTAAGCACATCAGAATCTGTATTTTTCCATATGTGTTTTCAGAACTTTCACTAGAAAAGGCAATTATTTTCAGGTGTAGTTTATGAATGAGATTTGTTGAAACTGATGGAAGTGAGTGGCAAAGCAGTGAAGGAATTCTGATTTTTTTTTGTCCTCTTCATGGTGTCTAACCACAAGACATTTCTTGCTGTCTTTGACTAGACTGATACAAGAAAATATGTAGCAGTATAATAGAGAAAAAGACAGTAGCCATACTGTAGACTCAGCACAGTGCTGTCAATGTTCATTTGCTAAATCAAAGCTAGAAACCTTGTAAATATCCTGAGTTTAAATTCAATACAATTGTTAGATGTTTGGTTTCGTTCTGTTGAGTAACTGTACTTTAAGCAAGCATATTGTGAAGTTTGATTCTGTGGTAATATTTCTATAGTTTATGATGAAAAGTCTAATAGATGTTACCTGTTCAGTGTTCATGAAGTTCGTATTTAGACCTTGATTCTGTAAATGCTTTTAAAGGATATAACTTCAGGCAAGATTACAAAATAGAGTTGACTGAAACTGAGATTTTTCTGGAACGAGAGCCACCTTAAATAAAGTCAACATATCCAGGTCTCTTGCTGAAGTGTGTGTTAATAAGGCACTGTGGTGATGTTGTTCATCTGCTTTTGGCACACAAAGCGGTATCTCCTATATTGATTATATTCCAATACATGGTCACACTATTTGCTACTTGATATTTAATTGCATGGGGAACATATGTATGTTATGTTTTAGTGCTTACACTAACTGTAGGCACTGTTTGAAGCATCAGGCAACAATGAGATCAACCATGAGGAGACTTGGCGAAGATATTTTCAAAGGCATAATGAGTAAGGGAAGCCCACACAGTTCTTCTGAACAGTCTACAGAGAGTAAATCAAAGTCAGCAGCTTTCTTTAGGAGTTCCTGTATGCCTGTGAGGTTTCTGTCAACTTTAATTGTGCTTAAAACAGTGACACAAGGTAAGTCAAGATTTTTTTAATATTAATTTATTTATTTCAGTCATGTGCCTGGTCAAAAAGCATTTTAATCATACTGCAGAGTCTATGATGCATTATTAGTGAAAAGTAGTTTTACTTGGGTGTTGTGAAACAAAATATACGAGTATGAATCTTGTTATTATTCATTTTATGTTAGAATTTATGAGTTCCTTTTAATATGATGACTTGTCAGACAAGTCAACATTTCTGAAGAGGGGGGAGAAGGTAAAGGGTTCAAAGTAGACACTGCAAGATTACAGGAATCAGATTGTGACTGCACGGTGTGAGAAAAAGTGTGGGAAATATAACTCAAAGAACAGAATACCTCTTCTCTCAACTAATTTGTTAACTTCTGCCTTTAGTTATGAAGTCTTATCTCTCTTCAAAGAAAACAGGGAACGAGGTGTTGCAGATCCTTTTTGTGGAAGTCAGGCAGGAAAATAATTCTATACCATTAAGAGCAGGTGTAAGATGTGATTGCAGTTTACCTGCAGCAACTTAGCAGTACTGTGGGTCTGAAAAACTGGGATTTTCTACAAGAGTAAGTTTTACAAGGATAGCATAAGAATGAACATCTCTATAATCCTTTTCCAATTCTTTGTGATCCTAACCACTTTTTTTTTCCCTTTTCAAATACAGTTTAAAATCACAGGTCATTTTGATAGCAAGTAATTTTTTAGTGGGGTTACAACTAAGCAATATAAGCTAACCTCAGAGATGGTCCTGCTTTCGGAAGGTTGGACTAGATTCCAACCTAAATTACTCCATGATTCTATTTTTGCTACCTTTTTTTCCCAGAAATGGTTTGTATTTTAAAATATCTTTACAAGTAACGTGTTTCTTCTGTTAGTAACACAAAGTGATTGATCCAAATTACAGAGATGTTAATTTTCAAGGTACTCCTGAAAAATCATGCCAGAATGTCAAAATCATATGCTTGCTTTGGCATCTGATTTTTTTTTAGTCGCTTACAGGAAATATGTTAAATTTTGGGCCATTTCTTAAATAGCAGAGATCTACATCACAAAATTGCTACAATCTGTGGCACCCTGATTGACACTAAACAGGAATGCCAAAGATTTTAAATGCATAAATAATGAATGGAGTTCTTTTTCATTGAAGTCATGCTTCTGGATTAGATGTTTAAGCAGATTAGTATGTTTTTATGTTTAAAAATCTGTGCAGTATTTAGATTGCAAGTATTTACAGTAAACACGGGATTAAAACATGGTGGAGGACCATCCTGACATCATTCATGAACTAACACAGTGTTCCAGCTGTTGGAGGGAACTATTTCAATCAACATATTTTGGTGAAGCATGGTAATTAGTCTCAAATTGAGACTCACATTCTAGGAATGTTTGATAAAAACAATGCAAGAAGAATTACAATACAAAAACCTAGTCATTGCAGAGGCTCATTTACCCTAAGCAGATGAACACTCTTGATTAGAATCAATCAGTTCAGCTTCTCATGGTTGCTTTTTACTGATGGCTTCTGTAACACAGAAAATATGATCTGTTGTTAAACATATGTCAGATATCTCCATGTATGAATTTTGATCACTCTGGCCACATGGCACTAATGATCTGGTGATAAAGTGGCAGATTTGGTTTGAACATATGTCCTCTTTCCTTCAAAATGTCAGTATCCAGCAGATGGCACCGTCGTTAAACTTATGCAACAGGATAAATGGTTTCCTTCTACTTAATTTTCTGTGCTCCAGATGATCAATGCAATTCCAAGATATTGAGGGAGATTTGACATCAGGAAATTAAGAAAATAGATTGGTTCACTTAATCTACATCCTTCGTATAATTTCTCACAATGGATGAGAATGTTTGCGCTGAAACTGCAGCTCTTTATAGAAGGAATGGGAGTAGTTGCTCTCGTGAAAAGTAATTGCTCTCACTCAGACAAATCAGCCATTGACTCCTCTTAATGGAGGTTTCTCAGATGTTGAAACCAACATTGTCTTAAACTATGCAAATTTGTATTTTCTTTCCTCTTTAACAAAATATTTGCAGGACTTTACATTTGTAAGTATATTTGTCTTAAACATATGAATTGTAGATAGTTTTTTTCTCCACTTACAATAAATTGTTAAGGAATAAAAAGAGACAGAGGATGTCTTTAAATAAAAACCAATAAATTTAATATTTTCAGCCATTTAACTTTTAAGTGTATATCTGCAGTGGTAACTGTCAGATAGTTGTTCACATTGCTTAATGAAACAATGATTATAGAATTTTTATTTCTTGTATTCTGATATCTTTCAGTGGATTACCTGGCTCAGGCTTTTGATTCCCTTCGTATAGACTTGAAGACAGATGAAGGGAGGGCCTTATTTTTGGAATACCAAGGTGTGCCTGTCATATTAAGTCACCTAAAAGTGTCCAGTAGAGGTCTACTTTCCAGTGCTCTTGATGGATTACTTGAGATGACCATGGAATCTGGTAAATTTGGGTAACTACAAAAAAAAAAATTATTAAAAAAGATGAAAATAGGTGAGGAAAGCATAAATACGGTGTAAAAACAGTATAAATATACAGTGTCAAAACTGTATAAATAATCTAATATGCTATTACCAATTCTTTGTATCATATACATTCATTAGAGACATAAAATATATTTCTAAATTGTCTGTCTTCTTCTGAGTCATCTTGTGTTTTCTTCTCCCCCCCAGGCACTATGTTTTATATTTTTTCCTGGTTACTTTCTTATTTCTTGCTGTGAATTTTTTGTAGCTATTTTTTGTTTGCCTTTTCAGTTTATTCCACTCTATTACCTTGCTGATATTTTTCTTTGAAGTCAGACTGTGCCAGGGAAGCCATATCACAAAAACCTGCCAGAAGGTGGAGATAAAAAATAGGTTTTATTTTAAATCTTTTCCTAGTTTGAATGAACAGCTCATCCCCAATCGTTTTTCAGTTTCTAGTGTTTGGAAATGGTATTTCTAGAAGAGATGGTTATGTTTTGCTGAATTTTGCTGTGCTTTGGCCCTAGAAAAGTGTTAATAATCTTATTTGTCACAGCATTTTTCCAGGTGATACAGGTAAAGATCAATTGATAACCACCTGAATGAACATGAAGGTAGTTACACATTCCAGTGCCGTGTTCAATCAACCTTGCGAGTGTTTTGTTTTTAAAGATAAAATCACTGCCTTTAATAACAGAATTGTGTATTGTTTTGAAAGTATTTTGTTACTATGCATTGTACTAGTTAAATAGGAATCATGTTTGACTTGGAATGGTGTCACATTTAGTAAAAAGCAATTTTGTAGCAACCAAAGTGCAAACATATTTAACTAAAGTTTTATTCTACCTTGCAGATTCTTTTTCTGACCAAATAATTAACGTAGTCTTACACGAAAGTATTCTTCCTAACAGTAATGATGGTGAATGGGGAAGTAATTGGGAAAGAATTAATTGAATGCACAAAGATAACAACCTAAGCAAGATAGACAGTGTCTGGTATTTCTTTGGGTGATGACTGTAACACTACATCCTCTGTTACCTAGCAGTAGTCATTCTGATACACTAGGTGCCTGCACTTTGAAGAATAATGAAGATGTATTGTGAGGCTCAAATTTTGCTTTCTTGCTTCTCAGAGAAGTTGTATGTGTGTGAAATCAGGAAAGGAAGAGTACTGTTTAATTAAATTGACATCTGATTGAAAATTATTTCTTGGCAACCATGTATAAAGCCTTATGTAGAACCTTCCTTTTTGGTAGAATAAATTGCCAATACACTAATTAGGCATGTTCTGCTCCATTCCAATATGTAGTGTTTTGCAAGAAATTGTTAGCAATGAGAAATAGTATTGCTGATGGGAAATTGTGTTTTCATTCCTTTGGAAGTTTCCTATTAAAAAGTCATTAAAAGACAAACTATAGGAGGCAGCAGTGACTATTCAGAGGACTCTCTATGTTAGAGTAAAGCAGGAATTCAGGCTCAGTTTTAAAGCTGTATTCATGTGCAGCCTTAAATATGAAGTCATGGGTAGTGGCCATATACTACAATATGGAATCTTATTATCCAAAAAGATAGCATCCAATAACAGGAGGCAAAGTCTAGACTTTTTTTTTTCTGTAATATATACCATCCTAAGCATTCTCTCAACTCATTGCAGTAATTATCTGGCTCTATAGGAGTGTTGCAATACTTTTGTTCAAAAATAATACCTTGAGAGATGAAGTGATTAGAAATTAAGTTGGAAAAAAGGTCAGTGGGGTTTCTTCCAGCATATTATTTTCTATAACTTAAAAAAAATTTTTTTTAAAAAATAAAGTGTTTTTACAGATTCAGATTTCAGTTGTCCTGGCTGAAAAATGTGAATCAGATGTGAAATAACTAATAAGTTGCAGTACTACTCCCTGTAACTGCATGTACCTTTTTTTAATAATAAGCAATGAATGCTAATGTTTCTGTGCAGTCCAAGCCTATCTGAGGTCCTTATGGTAGGTGCTCTCTTTTCTCATGTTCCAGAAATTAAGCCTAGGTTTCCCTCATATATTAAGGATAATTACATAAGATGCATATGAAGAATCGTAGAATATGCTGAGCTGGAAGGGACCCATCAGGACCCATCAGGATCATTAAGTCCAGCTCCTGGCCCTGCACAGGACACCCCAAGAATCACACCGTGTGCCTGAGAGCATTGTCCAAATGTTTCTTGAATTCAGACAGGCTTGGTGCTGTGACCCCTTCCCTGGGGAGCCTGTTCCAGTGTTCAGTCGTCCTTTTCATGGGTATCCCCTGACTCAGTTTCATGCCATTCCCTCGAGTTCTGTCACCGGTCATGAGAGTGAAGAGATCAGGGTCTGCCCCTCCTCTTCCCACTGTGAGGATACTGAACACTGTGATGAGATCTACCCTCAGTCTCCTCCAGGCTGAACAGACCAAGTGCTCTCAGCCACTCCTCATAAGGCTCCCTCTCCAGACCCTGCACCTTCCTCGTGCCCGTACTTTGGATGCTCTCTAATACCTTAATGTCTTTTTTATGTTGTGGCACCCAAAACTGCCCCCAGCACTTGAGGTGAGGCCACCCCAGTGCAGAGCAGAGCAGGACAATCCCCTCCCTTGCCCTGCTGGCGATGCTGTGCCTGATGCCCCTGTGCCTGTTGGTCCTCCTGGTTGCCAGGGCACTGCTGGCTCATGTTCACCTTGCTATTGACCAGGACCCCCAGGGCCTTTCCTGCTGCTCTCCAGCCTCTTGTTCTCCGGTCTGTCCATACATCCAGGGTTGTGCCATCCCAGGTGCTGAATCTGGCACTTGACATTGTTAAACTTCACACAGTTGGTGATTGCCCAGCTCTCTAATTTGTTGAGGTCTCTCTGCAGGTACCTACTGCCTAAGACAGGTACTTCTCTTGATAGAAACTAGAACGAGTCTGCAATACTGCTTAAGCAGATTTGGGATTGATATGCACGTTCTGAGGTTTTGGATCAGTGTCATTGCTTTTGGCTTCATACTATGTCTGGTGCAGTGGGTTCACAACCCAGGTTTCCATTGCAAGTTAGACAGTGCTTCATTTACTGAAAACGTGCTGTCAAATGCAACAGTTGACGCATTAGTATCAACATTTTTCTGTTTATGAGACCTTAATGGCAAATTAATAGTCTTACTGCTGTGTATCTTACTGGCGCACAGCCTTTCATGCACTCCATCTCTCTTCAGGAGTTTCACATCAGCAGTCTGTGAGTCCTGACACCACCATTTCAGTGGGAAATGATGGAGGTCTGAAAAATAACATTCCTCAGTAGTTTTTTTCTCTATGTATGACTTCATTATTATATGTTCAGCAGTCCTGGCCAGCTCAGGATGTGCATTCATACACAATGTCTTCTACTATTCTGATTGTTTCTTTCTTCTTAGATCTTTTTTTTATAAGGAAGAGAAGGACCAGCAGACAGACATGAAGGAATAATTAACTCTAGAGTGATTTACCTCTCTGAGAAAGCTTGCTAGATCACACAGTGCACAAGGTGATCCAGAGGATGGCTTGAGGCATTTCAAAACCTGAAAAAAGTGCATAAAGTTGAGATTCTTCAATTCCTTCTGGAAACTGTGGCCAGAAAGCCAAATAGTTTAACTGTTCCATACTTTTTTTTTCTTTTTTTTTTTTTTTCCTCCTGGTAGTCTGTGCATAACATTTAACAAGAATTTTTTTGGTAATAGGACTGCAGCATCTTTTTTTTGGCATTTTAGGGGTGCCATGATTCACTCTAGGGCTTTCCATCCACTAGTCAGTATCTCATAGCTACTATTTGGGAAAAATTAAACAATAAGGACCACTCAAAATAGTCTAGTTTAAAAAAAAATTAAGAAAGGGCAGTAAACCAGGGTTTCAACAAGGTCTGCTTCTCTGTCATTCTCTAAATGTGTGTTGACTCTCACCATTTGCTTCTGCGAAGGCAAGGCTGAAGTTTAAGAAAGCAAGTTGTCTATTTGTAAAAAGTCTTTTACAGTGCAATGGGAAGAAGTAAAATCTGTATGGTGAGAGGCAGCTGATAGCCAGAATCTCTGTGTAACATGCTGACTGGTATGCAGTGTGCCTGCTCATGTTTCTGAGTGTTTGGGCACATCCATGCCCTTAAGACTGTGGCTGATGAAGATAACTATCAGTTCAAGCCATAAAAAATACTCTGTTTCAAGATCAATACCCCTTTAGTTTAAAAGCTAATGAAACTGCTCATTGAGAATCTGGAACTTTTCTGGGTTTTCAGTGAGTATGTATTCCAGCCTGAAGGAAGAAGCAGGTGGTGTTTTTTGCACTGCACAACTCAGTTGTGTGTAGTACAGAGAAACAAGCATAGATTATTACACCAAATGTGCCTCAACTTCTAGTGACAGACTTTCTTTTGGGAAACCTCACTTGGAATCCCCAGGTCTAACAAGAGGAACAAAGTGTGAGCAGTGAATATTATAGATAGTTTCACTGAATTTGTGCTCTGGCATTACCTTCCCCATTTATGCCTTCATGACAAGGTACTGTTGAAGCAACATCTGAACGTTCACTTAGATGACAGGAGAGTGGAAAATGTAAGCTTGGTAATCAAAGATTAGGCATTTCATTTCTACTCCAAAAACAAAAGGGGAGTATCAACTTATTTTGACCCCCTTTGTGTCAAGAGGCCTATCCATTTGTTTTCTTAGTGGTAAAATCACTTGTCATCATTTCCTCATTAGTGGCACAGGATGAGTTATCAGCCTTCAAGGCAGTCTTTTTGGTTCATCTCTTAGTATTACTTCAGGTTCCACGTTGAAATATTTTCAGTCACTATTATAATCAGGGTTTACTCTTTAATCTTGATTCTCAGTTAGAAAGATCTTGCCTTATTCCATAGGAACGATGTCAATCTGGTAAGTCTTATAAGCAAGATTCAAGCTTTACTATAAGTAAAAAAGTAACCTGAGGTCCACAACTTCCTGAAATTTGTCTGAGCTGACATCTCTTCTGTACAAGGGTAGATAACACCAGTATACCTGTCCAGTTAGACCACTGAACACTAGTGGAATTCTGTGAAGAAATGTTGAAGACTTTTGGTACCCTTAGGAGGCTAATTTGTATGTGTTTCTTGAAACTTAGTTGCATCAGCGTAGCAGACAAAGAAGCAGAGACCAAGTAGTATACAATATGGTCACCTTATTTCTTGGAAGGATTGAAGTTACGTGTTTTATCAAACTAGGACCTCAAATTGCATATGTGTCACCAGACATGTACAGTTTATGGTTTAGGTATCAAAACCTGGATAGTATTCTAGATGCACTTCTATTTCCCCGATATCCTTGAGTTTTCATTCTGTTGTATAATTTTGAAATATAATGCCAGCCAAAAATAATCCCACTCTTTTGTCCCAGTGTGGTGAGATGACCCTGGCTGAACACCAGGTGCCCACCAAACTGCTCTGACACTCCCCTCCTCAGCAGGACCAGGGAAAGAAAATAAGATTGAAAAAAATAAATTGTGGGTCAAGATAAAGGCAGTTTAAAGCAAAATCCACACATAGAAGCAAAGGAAACCAAAAGATCCCATCAGTAGGTACTGTCTGGCCACTTCCTGGGAAGTGGGGCTTCAGCATGCATAGAGATTGCTCCAGAAGGCATGTCATAAATTAGAAATGCCCCCTTCCCATCTCCTGCTGTCTTCCCCCTCTTCCTTTGTCTTAGCTTGTATTGCTAAGCAGATATCATATAGTATGGGAGTCACTTTGGGTCAACTGTCCTGGCTGTGTCCCCTCCCAAGCTCTTGCCCAGCCCCAGCCTGCTAGTGAGGGGGACTGCTGGAGAGAGTGTTGACGCTGTGCCAGCACTGCTTAGCAATAGTCAAGGGCTTGATGTGTTTTCAGCACCTTTCTAGCCACCAATACAAAGCACAGCATTTTGAGGGCTGCTGTGAAGAAAATTAACTCTGTCTTTGTTGCCTAAAAGACAGGCTACCTGAAACAGAGGCCAAGACAAATCAGGTGTATAAAAAGCAGACAATTTATTTAAGGCCTGCAGAGGCCTTGAAGGTACATTTGGGCAAGCAAAGCCTCCCGTCGGGGCACGAGCTCTTCACCTTTTATAAGTTCTGTTCCATTAGCATATTAGCCCTTAATTCTCCTATCACACTCTCAGGTGATGATGTTAACCACCCCAGGCCTGCTCCCCCCATCTCACAGTTGTTTACATATTTTCGAGCCATAAGGCAATGAACATGTCCTTGAATCTGTGTTCAGTGAGCCTTGTTTGGCCAAAGGTGCTGGGAACAGGGGATTTTAGCACTTTGTAAGAAGCACGGAACTACAGTAAGTTACAGCTACATGAAGAGTAAAAAACTAGAAATACCAGAAGGCATCATCTCAACCAGACCCAGTACACCCAATTATTGACATATTTGGAATTGTAACAGTGTGTCGGATATACAGAATATATATGTGTGTGTGCATGTATAAATATGTATGTATAGGCATATATATGCCAATCTTGTTTGCCTCACCTCTTTTACAAAAATCTTAAGGTCTAAGGAGGAGCTAAAAGTTCTGCTGATCATTGTTCTTGTCATATACAAACACATTTATCGTTGGACCAAAGGCTGACTTTTAAATGTCAGGGGTGAAAAGAGTTGAGGTTAGTATGCTCCTTAGGGCATTAGAGTGAGAGGAACTGCTGAAGATGTGCCATAATTTCGGATAGTTTACTTTGTGTCAAAAGAACTTCAGTTTCAGTTTACTTTTATGCTCTAATAGTGTTGGGGTTTTTTCCATATTCCAGTACTTTTGAGGATTCTGTTCATTACTTTTACTGTTAGTAGATTTGAGGAATGAAATTTTGCAACTGAGTGGGTTCTTACCTAACCACTTGCATTCTGTTAGCAAATTGCTTAGTTTAAGTTATGCTAGAAACTTTAAAAGTAACTGAAATGAAGTTGTAGGTAATTCTTAGGATAAACTATATAATTCCAAATAATTTATGTTATATTTCATGTTGTTTATGTGATGGAGAAATTATTTTTCTTTGGATGAGCTCAGTGGCCTATGTTGAAGTCTAGTTGGTTTAGTCAGCATTTTTCAGGGAAAGTAATAGGTTGCTTCTAAATTCCACAGTTGTGAGAGTTAACAGCTTGTTGTGAACTTGACAGTAGAAAACCAGCTCCACAAAGATATTTTATCTCTTTTCTCTTATTACATTGTGCTGATATTTTTGTTTAAAAGTGTACATAATGGTGTATGAAATGGTATAGCTATATTTTTAGTGTAACTATCTCATTGGTTCCTGTCTTGTTTTGTGGTCAGATGGGAGGAGTGTCAGTTCAGTTATACCCTTTTCAATTTTTTTTTTGCTCTCCATACCCATTACCAGTGTTTCAATCCATGTTTGTTTTCTGGAGGATGCCCATCTTTCCCTCACTGCTAAGATGGACTGATAAAAGCAAAATCAAGGGAGGAAGTCCTGCAGTGTTTTTTAAGTCATGGTACTCTTTTCCTTGAATCTGAACCTCCAAGTGAGTGCCATGACGTTCAGCTTGATCCTTTTTTTGGTCTTTGAATCTAATGGGTGATCTATAAAGACTTCTTTCTTGCTTCTCATTGAGTAAAAGGGGACGACATCTATTCCCACTTATTTGACAGGGAAGAAATATTTCAGTACCATGGCTTTTGAAGGTTTCCTTACTTTAGTTAAGGAAAGCAGACTACCAGGCCATGGTGTTTGGTTTTTAGTCACATCTCTAATCTATGAACCCTTCTGAAGACAGATCTAAAACCAAAATCTCCTCAATGATAGCATTGTCACAGAAGGTATGTTTAGTATCTTGTTAAATGCTGAATGTGCTTGGTGATAGATTTCTACAAATGCAGTGTGCTCTGACTGCCTTTGAAATTTTGAGAGCAAAATATATTAACTGCTACATGCTGATATTTCAGTTTAGTCAAATGGTGTGTAATGTATTTATTGCTTAACAATGCTCTTAGCATTTCCCATTAATTTTACTATTAAAATTAATGTTTAATAATTAATAGTTACTTCTAATCATACAGATTATTATAGTATGAACCACTGGCTTGCAGAGCGTCTTCTTACCCCAAGCTCCCTCCCTAAGACTACAAATTCCTTTTCTCAGCAGATCTTGTTTCTAGGACAGTAGTTGCAACACACTGCTCAAGAGAATTCCTGGATGCCAGACTTGAAATGTGTTCTGGAAACAATCTTGTAATAAGTAGCATGACCTCATCAAGAAAATTTGTTCTGTGGGTGTTGAAGAACATCACATCATTGGTATTAAATCACCTTGCAGTTGAATACTTGTCATATGCAGTCTTGTTCAATAGTATTCTTCCTGTCTTCTCACTTCTCACGCAGATTACTGTGTTTTTTTAAACGTGTGGATCAGTTAAAAGCGTTTCAAAGGATGTAGTGAGTTTATAGTCACCTATCAAAAATACCATTGTTAACTGCAGTCTGGTTCATGCTTGATTTGAAATCTGCTGTTAGCACAGAGCTCCCTGCCTCAGTTTCACCTTTTGCACTTTTATACAAAGACATCATACATCTTAAATTCCACCTGCAGTGATATCTGACTTCTGTCATGTAGATTAGTAGGTTCCCCTTTGTCGACCTTAAGTTCATTCAGTGAAATCAAAACTTACCTGCTCACTGGATGTTACAAAACACTGGCCTTTGCTTTAAATAAAGCTTAAATGTACTTTCTCTTCAAGCTTATTTCTGTTTTGCAGAGAGTATATTTTATATTAGTGTATGCTTATTCACAAGTTGAAGTGAGAGCACATTAAAAAAAAAATCTCAAAATGATACTCTTGTTTACTGTAAGTTATGGTACATTCTGGTAGGGCTTAAGTGTGATTTCTTAACTATATTGATATCACTGAAGATTTAGTAACTGCAAAAGTGAGCTCTAGCTACACATTCACTGAACTCTACTTTTAATTTAATTTTTTTTTTTAACAAAGTTTTATAGTCAAGGATAACCAAGTCTGTGTCCAGATGTACTGATCTCATGGGGAAGTTAATGAAGCCAGTGAAGATAAAAGGATTGTCTCCATAGTAAAAAGCTGTGCTTATTTACGTGTAAACTGAAGTCTTCTTACATTGACTATCTATAGGACACTCCCTCTCTTCCTTTGTTCTGGAATGCTTCCATAACTGATGCTAGGAATTCTACAGCATGCACTGTTCTGTGGGTACTTCTAAAAAGTCAATGGTCAGAATCTGCCAAGGAAACTCAAAACTGCCCCTTTATGTTTCCTCCTGAATCTTATAATTTTGAGACTTTCCAGACTACAAACAGTGAAGGCATGGTGTAAAAAATTCTCATATGCTTAAACAGATTAAAATTCAACATTTTCTAGCATATTATCTTTAATGATAACTGCAGGATTACAGTTTTTCAAGTGAGTTTATTCTGCAGTACTGAAAGGATAAAAATGTCAAGTTTGTGAATACTATACTAAGGTAGGATTTCCCCTCACCTGTGTGAAAAGGAGATGTGAAATTGTCCTGAGGACTTGTGTTTTGAAGCTATAGTGATAGAAATTATTTACAGCTTATGTGGCATGAACACTGAAATACAAATAATTAAAAAGGAAATCCTTCCTCTATTATCCTGTCTTACCTTTGTAATTTTTATTCATTCTTCTGAAAACAGTGAATAATTATGTTGGATTAATAGATGTTTTAGTTAAATATTTTAACCATAGATAAGTATCTCTAACTCCGTTAAATGCAGCCTAGATAATGTTAGGACCAACCTGTATGTGCTGCAAGCAAGTACACCAAAACTTTGCACACATTTTTGTTAATCAATTTCAAGTTTAGTTTGAATATTTGATTTTGATGAAATTAATTTAGTATTAAGTACCCCTCTCTATTAACAAATGTCTGTGTGTTAATTTTCTCCTTCTTATAGTAACATTCATGTAATGCTTGGCCATTCTGAATTTTCCCTGTCTCATCCACTGCAAAGGAGGAAATAGAAGGAACCATTAAATACAAAGTTATGTAGAGCCAAGTAGCCATTTCAGAAGTAAAACTTCACTGTTCATGTAGGGTAATACTGTAGTTCTTAAACAGCATGCCATTTTGAAGGCAGATGTGAATGCTAACTTTTAAAAAGTATTTGATGTTAAAAAGAGTTGTTTATATCAATATTTGGATATATACATCCCTTTTCAAGTCAATTTAAGTTATGAAATCTTTAGAACATTGAAGTTTATTCAAGTAAGATCTTGTTTGCACTTATTTACTAAACTGGCATATTTTTAATAAACAGTTTACAGTTTTATAGTTTTCCATAAAATGGTTTCATTTAAAACAAACTATGATTTAAGTAGGGAAAATATTTTTACACACATTTTATTTTGTATTTGGCTATCAGAACTACTGTACCTTTTAGCCAACTTTTTAAAAAGTTATGTCATAATTGAAATAATTTCATAAAGAAGGGCTTTTCTTGGAAGTGAGTAGAACAAATTGTGTAGTTTGAGTATCATCCATGCACTGTCAGAGCTCAGACTTTATATACCTGCTCACTTGCAATCTGATGTTACAGAATTACAGGTGATGCCAAGTTATGTTTATTTATGTTAAGGCTTTCTTAGTTTGTCATTGTGTTTGGAGCAAAGCTCATTTAGGTGTGCACTGAAAGAGTTGTGATTCCATCTGGGATTCTGGTATTTCATTGGGCCTTTTCTGGCTTCTTGAACAAAGTAACCCATGGTAGTGTACAACTTCAATTTAAAATGCTAGCTAGGTTATTTGTAAAATGTTTTTCTTTTCTATCTGTCAGGCCTCATTAGAATCAGTCTTTAGTGATAAAGACCATGTTGATTTCTCATAGACTTATTGAGTTCAATCAGCACGGCAAAGGCTTTCATCCTCTGATGTTTCTAATCAGTGATTTTCCAGGAAAAATGTATATTGTTTCTTAGTATATATCAACTTTATGCTTCTGGTATTCTAGCAAGTAAGATAATTCTGATCTCCGTGTATTTTATACCTGTTGCATTCCCAGTGGGCAGTTCCAGCATGGAATTTCATTAGAATATTCCTATGTTTATGCCATAGTCATTAATTAATATACCAGATAAGCACTATTACAAAAATCAGTCTTTAAAACTGAAGTTCATTTTTAGTGAATTCCTTACACTACACACCCTCCAGCCATTCTACTAACCCCCATTTTCTGCAATATAATACCATGTGTTGTTTTCTCAACTGATATTGAAGTCTAGCTTAGTTATAACTGCTGTAGCATTTATTTACCAAAAAAAAAATCTGACTATTCTGCCTCAACTAGAGTTCCTATACACATAATTATAGATAAATCTACAGTACATTTTATTTTCTTTTTTATTTCTCTGCTTTAGTTCCTTAAAATATCTTTAGATTTTTACTGACGGACACATATGTTCAGTTTTTCATTTTATGGTCCAAATCCAATAAATGCATTGTATTGACTGTTCTCTCTTTGCAAAGGGCTGCTTACTGACTTGTTTTTACCAGTTTGGGGTTTTTTTACTTAAGCTTTTCTACCCACCAAACAGTGCACCCTTCCATACCTTGATCAGCCAGTTTTTTCAGGGGAATGCTGTGGGAAACAGTGTCAAAGGCTTTCCTGAAGTCCATGTAAACAATATCTAGCGTCTTTTCCTCATCCACTGAGGAGGTTACTTTGCTGTAGATGGAGATCGGGTTGGTCAAGCAGGACCTGCCTTTCATAAATCCATGTTTGTGTTGGCTGGGCATGATCCCTGTACATGCTGTGTGATAATACTCAGAATGACCTGCTCCATGGGCTGGCAGGACTGTAGTTCCTTGAATCATCCTTTTGGCCCTTCTTGTAGATGAGTGTCACATTTGCCAATCTCCAGTCTGCTGGGACGTCCCCCATTAACCAGAGCTGCTGGTAAATTATGGAAAGTGGCTCAGTGAGCACTTCCTGCTGCCTTCCTTGACACCCTTTGGTGGATCCCATCTGGTCCCACAGGCTTGTGTGTGTGTTTAAGTGGTGTATTGGGTTACTGACCACTTCTCCTTGGATTATGGGATCTTTATTCTGCTCCCTGTCCCTGTCTTCTGGCTCAGGGGCTTGGGTAATTGGAAAACAACCAGTCTGTTATTAAAGACTGAGGCAATGAAGGCATTAGGTAGTTTTTTTCTCATCCTTTGTCACTATGTTTCCACCTCACATCCTGTAAAGGACGGAGATACTCCTTAGCCCTCCTTTTGTTATTAATGTATCCATAGAAACATTTTGATTGTCTATTACACCAATAGCCAGACTATATTCTACTTGGGGTTCGGCCCTTCTGATTTTCTCCCTGCGTAACTTCGCAACATCCTTGCAGTGCTCCTGAGTTGCCTGCCACTTCTTCCAAAGGCCATAAACTCTTATTTTTTTCCTGAGTTCCAGGCAAACCTCTTTGTTCAGCCAGGCCAGTCTGCTTCCCCGCCAGCTTCTCTTTTGGCATGTGGGGGACAGCCTGCTCCTGTGCCTCTAAGATTTCTTTCTCAAAGAATGCCCAGACTTCCTGGGCTCCTTTGCCCCTCAGGACTGCCTCCCAAGGGACTCTCTCAACCAGTCTCCTAAACAGGCTAAAGTCTGCCCCTCTGGAAATCCCAGTGAGTAGTTCTGCTGTTCTCTCCTTCCTTACTTCTCCAAGAATGAAGAAGTCTTACCATTTTGTGATTTTTGTGTGCAAGACAGCCTCCAGCCAGCCCATCACCCACGAGTCCCTCTCTGTTCACAAACAGCTGATCCAATGGGGAGCCTTCCCTAACAGGCTCCCTCGCCATCTGTGTCAGGTAGTTCTCTTCCACTCACTCCAAGAACCTCATGGACTGTTTCCTCTCTACTGTGTTGTATTTCTAGCAGGCATCAGGTAAGTTGAGGTCCCCCATGAGAACAACTAGGAATTATGAGACATCTCCCCAATTTTTATAGACTAGTTCATCTGCCTTTTCATCCTGGTTGGGTGGCCTGTAACAGACTCCCACCAGGATATCTGCCTTGCCCTTTCCCCTGATTCTTAGCCCCAAACACTCAACCCTGTCATCACCTTCATCAAGCTCTAGACAGTCAAAAAACCCCATAAAATATGGGGCTATCCCAGTTTTTTTCTGGATGTAATCTCCAGTTGCCATATGAGAATGATATTGGTCTCCCATACATCCTGTCCCATGTTTGTTTGAATGTCTTGCATCTTAGGAAACTGAAGAGCAATTCAGATCATACTGAGGTCAACACATAGCGAGTGACCAGCTGAAGTTGCCCTTGGGCTGTTAACTCAGCATCACCCTTGTGGGCACCTACACTGTGTTCTAACCACTGACTCTGAAAAGTCCTGTCTGCTGATTACAGGAGAAAATGTTAAATTCAGCAAATGGTTCAGATCTTGTAGGTGACTCTTACAGACAGTTAGTTATAAGCAAGTGGTATTGCTGTTTCCTTTGAAGTGTTTTTGCTGTGGTGCACAGTTAACTTTTGTGTTTAGTAACTCTTCCGCACTAGTAGACACTGCTGTGTCATTCACTGGCATTGCTGCATGTCCTTTCTCCCAGCAGATCCTCACACAATTAGAAAATGAGAAAAAACTGTAATCATTAATTTGTTAAAACGTGAACTTAGGGTTATCGTTTTCATTTCCTGAAGTGACACGGCTTTAGGTATGAAACCGAATTTTCTGGATAACTATAGGTGAGATTTTATGCTCTGTGTGACTGATTACTTTGAGGGTAAATTTCAGATTAATTCTGTCAACAATGATAAATTGCTTATTGTCCGTTGCAGTCTACCAATCAAGCTCAGTTAATGCAACTACAGCATGCTCCAGTTTTTTAAGGGTACCAGTGGAGGCTTTTGCAGATTATTTTAAATTGTGATAAACTCCTGTCAGGATGAATTCCAATTAAGTTTTTCTAAAAATAGTTAAATAAAAACAAAATCTATGCAGAATCTAAGCCACCAAAATATTTAAAAATGTGAAGCTTACTTACTTTTAGTTAATGAACTAGAGATGCGTTTAAATTATATATTTGTTTTGTTCATTTTCTGATTACTTAGAATATAATCTTCAAAAGCTTATCTGAATTGAATATATAAGCTGTGTACAGAAAGCCTGTTTAAAGGTGGGCTTTTATCAGTTGGCTTTCCTGTGATTAACTTTGCAAACATAGAAATTACTACCACTTCAGCTTTTTTGTTTTATAAGAAAAATCCTCTGTCTTAAAAGTAATGGTTCTTTTATGTTAATTTGTAAACTTCAAAGTCAGAACGTTCTTACAGTATGTATATATGTGTGTGTGTGCATATATATATATTGTTTTTTTGATGTAATATGTTTAAGGAACCAGTAAGAGCAGGGCAGCGAAGAAATACTCAGGTCAATTAAATAATGGCATTTGTTTATGCTGCAGAAAAGGAATTAAAACATTTTATGGCTATTTAAGGATATTTATAGGAATAAATTTTAGGATTGTCCTATTTGTCTAAGCAGTCTTTGTTACCTTCAGATCTCTCATGAATCAGAGGTCAGCTGAGTCAAAGTCATGTTAAATCAGTTTTTTAAAGCCATTTGTTGTTTTAACAGGCAGTTGAAAGAAGAAAAACCTTTCTTCTCAAATTTGCTTCTTGAATGTCAGTGTTCTCATACATTTGTTTATTCTTTTCTTCCCTTTCTGATAAGCGTCTTTGGTAAGTAAGAGATACTGTTTCAAGTTTTTGTTTTTAAAACAGACTTCATCAATGGTGCGGTGCAGTGCAGTGCAGGTTGATAAAACCAACCATTTCTGTTTCTTGGGAATAGGCAGTCATTTGTGGGAACTCTAGCAAATTTGAGATTTCTATAAACTTGTAGTTCTATAGAATTACTATAAAGCTACAGACTACATAATTTGTAGTCCTAGATTTTTCTTGCTTTAGAGAAGGTTATATCTTCCTGCTACTGTATAGAACTTTTACTTCAAACACTTTTCAGTGATAGAAATATTTAGTCAGGAAGGACTCTTAAGATGGTAGATTGTGTTCATTGGGCTTTGTTTATTTGCTGTTTCTGTTCATAGTTGTGTCACCTCTTCTCATGGATTTTAGCAAGTTAGACTCATTAGTGCATCATACCAGAAGTGAAATTTTAGTTAATTATTTTTCCAGGTTTAAGACTCTGCTCTATGTACTTAATAACCACAGAGTTCTATCACAGAGAGCAGTGGCTCAAGAAAGAGCACTCAGTCTTGAATGTATGTCAGTCACAAAGCACTAAATGTAGCACGTGTGGTGAACTCATCTAAGGATTTTCTGTTTGCTGTAATTGACAGATAGCCCTGAGGTTTTTTATATGATAATTTCTGAAAAATAATACTTTCTGCTGCGAAAGTACAGAAATATTGAAAAAAATATTAAAAGTGGTATGCCTTGAAGACCATAAGCTAAAATAAAATGAGAAATAGTACCTTTACTTATCTTTTTTTTCTCACTGATTATGACTTACTTTTCTACTTTACTTTCATTCCAGTTTTATATTTATTGCTCTTACGATTTAGAGACAGCAAATTGTAACTGGAAGTAGTACTAAAACTGAGAGGACAGCATGCATAAAACCATAGGTGTATTGAACATGGTAGAATGAATGCAAGAAACATGGAAGTGGATGTAAACAGAAAAGCAGATTAATTTATAATGATTTATTGCCTTGATAATGCATATCTCTTTGAATAATTATTGTTTTGCTTTGCTTTGGGTAAAGAACAGAGGACACTTAAGCTATGCAAACCACAAAACATCTGCCTGCCTTTTCTGAACTTTATAGTATATCAGTTGTTATTGCTTTTTATTGCTGCAAGGTTGGTCCCTTGCTACCAAACTCAGCTGTTATCCTGCATCTGTATGTTTTCCATCCACACATTCCATTATGTATGCTGTGGATTCCAGCTGTAAGATCCAGCATTTTAAATCGATTTGCCAAAGCACCTCTGCTGAAAGGAAAGATTACATATAGCCAGAGTTTCTCTGATCTTTGCTAAAGGCATTTGCTGTTTCTCAGTCTCTTCTTTTGAGGGTAGAAACCAACAAAGGCCCACACATCTCATGAGTACCGTGTATGGCAAGGAGGTGGCACTCGGTCATTTGTTGGAATAGGAATAACTGGGTCCTTGCTGAATATTCAGTATAAATGCCCAGCTCAGAAAATTAGTTATTTAGACTCTCAATCTGACTTTAAATGCCAAGTTGTTTTCTTGTTTAAGCCACATTTAAAACAGTTTTCTGTGGCATTTCTTTGGATTTTTTATCACTAAACCTTCTGAAATAAATTAAAACCTTGAATTCACTCCAAGGCTACTTGTTACAGTTAATAAGTTGTATGCCCTTGAATGAGGAAAGGGAAAATTTTGACCAAAACATACATCCAGCCTTCTTTGTACTGATAAAAACATGTTTGCATCCTATTTATAAATTACAGTATTCAGCATATGAATTTTTCTTAGTGTCTTGTTTATTGGTTTATGCTGTAATCTGCATATTGCAGTTTCATATTAAGTGGAGCACATTAATATTTTAACATTATGCAATTAAAATATTTTCCTTGCATGTGTAGTTTGGATAATGCAAATGCCCTGTGGTTTATGGAAGTCAGTTAATTTTAAGGAAAAACAGATTGTTACTTCTTTTCTTCATGTTTTTGTTGTAAATTAATCTGTAATATCAGAACCAAGAATGAGATTACCAGGGAACAGATTTAACCTTATTTTGAAGCTATTAGATTTTGGGAGACAGGGTAGAGGGAAAAGCTTTTCAATGTGACATAAAAACTCATCCAATATTTTAAGGGAGGATTTTTTTGTATTTAATTGTTGTACAGATCTAACTTTTAGCTCTTAATTATTATGTTTCCTCTCTTGAAACAGTACAGACACAGCATGTTGATAATGAAAGACTCTCAGGTCTCACACGATCTCTTATATGTACTATCCCTGTCGATGTGATTTGCAGCAGCTTAAAATCTTTCTTTCTGAGTCTTTTTGCACAGCTTAATGTTCCCCTCCCATGATCTAAAAGAAAGAACTGTGATAAATGACCATTGAGTAAATATTTTCAATATAAGAATTTTTATTTGAGTTTAAAATTGTTCTGTTTCCTGTTTTCCTTTGTTCTCAAGAGAATAGACCCTGTTTTAATCCAAGGATCAGTAGTGTCAGACCTCTTAGGAACCTGCCTTTTTTCAGTTTCTATTTTTACCTAAATTTTCCATCACATGTTCAACAGAAACGGAATTATTTCATTGTTCTAATTATTGCACAACATGAAGCATTTATGGCCTTCTAAAGGTATCAATAGATGTTATACTTTTCCCTGCACTGAATTCTGTGATAAGAGTTTTTAAATTATTTTCTTTTCCAGGTTCCTTGCACCCTTTCCTGGAAGCTTGCAGTAATGAATCCTTCTTCCGGACTTGCTCTGTATTGCTTCAAAGTTCTAAGCTAGATATTCCAGTTTTGGAAAAGCTCTGTGTTCTACTGCAAAAGCTCTCCAGAATAAAGTAATCCCTTTTTACCATTATTCTATTAGCTATTATTAGGTCAGTCAACGTGGTGACCTTTATCTTTTTCCTTTTCATCTCTGTTTTGCTATTTATTCTCTCCTCCATATACAATGCTGGACTTTTAATGTTAGCAGTTAAAATTTAAACTGTTTGTGTCGTAGAGGTTTAAGACATGACTCTCAATTAGTGCATAAGTCTAGTTCAATTTACAGAGTACAAACTAGAAAAAAGCCTCACAACATAAAGAGGAATTATTCCTTATGACTGCAGGTGACAAAAATGCTTAGAATTCTTAGAAGAGAATCCTAGACTTTCAGTTTTACTCAGATACTTAGTAGTAGTCTCCTCTGAATATTTAGTCTTATCCTTGACTTGAATTCAAGTTTCATCAGTTTTTGTTTCCTTAAAAACAAAAAATGAAGCATTTGAGCCAGTTAAGCCCTTTTGAGAATGTCCATATTTTTAAACTAGGTTCCCATTGCTTAGTGATTATTGGGTTTTTGTAACAAAGGTCATCATATCAATAGTAATGTGCTGCTGAGCTTCACTGGCACATTGCTTAATGGGGTTATTTCATTTATGAAAGGGAGTATCTAAACTAAGTAATATTTTACATTAGGCTTAAAACTGTTGATAAAACTGAGGTTTTCATTTCTTTTAAGGAATAAAATTGAACTCTAGGAAAAGAAATGTTTTCCAATAAAATAATCTAATGTAAATTATAACTAGCATTTACTAGTCTTAGTAAAATTGGCTCATAAATCCGAATTTAAAAATATTTATTGTCTCTGAAATCTCATTTCACATGAGTGAAAAACCCTGTTAACAGCCTTTCCTTGAGCTTTCATTACACTATGTGTACATATAACTTAAGAAAAAGGATAATTTTTGGTAATTTTTGCCAAATTTTTCTCATCATTCATTGATAACCTTATGCTTAGAAACATATATGCAACGTAGAAGAATTATATGAAATCCTCAAAATAATGCACATTTTTCTTAATAAAAATATTTTCTGTAGCATCTTTAATGTTTTAATGAAAATCTCAATTTTTAATTGACAATTATTTTATTCAAAATCTTTTCCAGAAGCAATAAGAAGATGTTTGAATTGTTTGCTCTTCACCAAGTGATCCAAGAACTGCACAGAACTGTAAATCCAGATCACACCTTCCTCTGTATAAATCTCAATTCAATCCTGCTGAATTTGGGATTGTTGAGGAGTAGCTCTCTTGCCTCCAGTCTAAACACAAGTCATTAGCACTATCTTTCAATCTAATTATTGTTCTGTATAATTTATACCAACTGCCTATGTTACTTGAAATTTGGATTTTTTTACTGATTTGTATAAACATATTAAGCAGCACCTCCGTGCTGTGTATTTCACTGTGTGTTGTGTGGATTCTCATTGATATTTCATTTATTCATAGAAAGGAAAATGAAAAACTTTGTAATATGCTAGATGGCTTTCTTCAGTACTTTTTAAAGAAGTGAAATAATGCTGCTGTTGTGCATGGCTCATGCAATCTAAGCAATTGGATCGTTAGAGTAAGCAGATCAGAAATACCAACCTTTCCTTACAGGTACGAATCTTAGTTGCTTTTGACTCTCCAGAGAGTTTTATAAATTCATTAATTTATTTTATGGTTGATAAGCAGACATGTATCTTACCAGAGTATCTTCTGAGAATTTTACCATTTTAATGATTAAAACCAGATTTTGATTTAACATAACTAGATGTATTGAATGATAAATTTTGTTGTTTTGGTTTCAGAATTTCTTAGTGTTTGCTTGATCTTTCCTGTATTTAAGTAACATTTATTTTATCCTGCTTTGTATAGTGCAACTTCAGATGGTACTCTCTCTGCAAATGTAAATAAAAACATTTCTTAAAATGTCTGGCAATAGTAATCCCTAACATAAAATTATTGTATTTTATTGCTTCTGTTGTATTTTGTATTAATTTTCAATATAATCCGCATAGTACCCACATTTCTTTTCTGAGTATGTATATATTTTTTGTCTGCTGCAGTTCAGTGTTAAGAAGTTCTTGCAAATTGGTAATAGGATACTTCTAAAAATTTAAATTAGTCTTCCATTGCTGATTTGTACTGTAATTACTGAAAATCTATATTTGTAAAATTGAAAATGCAGTTAAAGCTTAAAGGTCTGCTGTATGTCAGTCTTTGACTAACACTGACGTCAGTATAAAACTTTAGAGAGTTTTATTTCTC
Source organism: Acanthiza pusilla (assembly GCA_036630365.1). Taxonomy (NCBI): domain Eukaryota; kingdom Metazoa; phylum Chordata; class Aves; order Passeriformes; family Acanthizidae; genus Acanthiza; species Acanthiza pusilla. The sequence goes on from JAXCHO010000098.1 coordinate 8,513,669, forward strand.
ATTTTTCTCGTTTTAATACTTTTTTTTTTTACCCAAAGCTTTGAACTGGTCTTTGAAATTGAATTCTAACTGCAAATATTTTTCTAGCAATTTGACTTAACATTTCTGACAAGCTTTTCTGTGAAAGAAGTCTACACCAGATTTGACACCAAGTGTGTCCAGAAGAGAGAGCAAGCACTGTGCACTCTTTGGGCAGGAAACCAATCCTACGTAATTTTTAAATAACATTAATCATAGCTAAAAGCATTTGCTGACAATCAATTACATTGATTGTATTCTTCATAATTTGTTTTGGTCTTCTGTCAAATTTACCTGCAGTGCAAAAGCTTGCATATACCTTGGGCTGGAGATAGAATCCTCTTATTTAGGAAGAATGTTCCCAGTCCTCATGTGGTTCTCTGTCTACTACAACTTAAAAATACTTCAAATTAATAACCAAAAAAACCTATAGAATGTTGTTAGCTTTCTTATCTCCACAATAATGTTGATTGTGCTCTTAGTTTTCTGCCTTCGTTGATGTAGTTTGTTAATCTACTAATCTTCCTTTTGATCCCAGTTTAACACAGTGTGGTCATCTAATTATGGCAAAGGTAATATTTTTAAAAGAGACACATAGAGTATGGTGTAGCTTTTAATATTGGTTGGTCCTTTGTGGTTTATATGCAGTATTGTTTACCGTCTGGAAAGCTGAATCACAGCTAATTTCAAGTTTTTATGAGCTAAATGTTAGGTTTCTCTTAAAATGCAAAATAAAAAGGTTTTTTAGTCTGTTAAATAATAATGCATGATATTGATGACCTAAGGATGAGACTAATGATTTTGATCTTATGCAAATTTTTCAAGGCCAGGTTAGATGGAGCACTGAGCAGCCTGGTCTAGTGAGAGGTGTCCCTGCCTTGAACATCAGCCTTTTGAGCCAGCCCCCCCAGCTGTGCACACCAGTCCTTGTCATGGCCTTGCTCAAACATCCCCATCCTGTTATCATTGCCCTGAGTGACCTTGGCAGTCTCTGTGGGGAAGGGGAATAGAGGAAGCCAGTTGCATTCCCTGCTGTCATTTGTGGATTTGTTTTGGGTTTTGGAAATAATAGATTTCTGTAAAGTTGGCCACACTTTGGGCATCTCTTTGTCTTTCCCTTGCAGGTGGAATCTAGAATTTTCTGGGGGTATTTCTGCTTTTGTGGCATTTAGATACTATGAGTATGGATTTCTTCTACTTTACTTTTCTTCCAGAAAACTGTCTACAGCAAAAAATATTTGAAAAAGTTAACTGTACCTCTAGCTATTTCCCACAGCTCCCTATTCCCTAAGGAAACGTGGTGTATGTGATCTCTGTTTATCTGGTTTCCTGCAGAGGAAAATGCTGTTTTAAATGTGCCAGAAACCTCTGTCAAGAGGTGAATTAATATTCTTACAGAGAATATAATTTTTCAACTCTTTTTTTGAGAGAGAACTTGAGGGGAAGCAAGAGACATGATGAGTGCTTGCCCTTAAAAGCAAGTCAGGGACTCTCACACTGTCTGGGAGCTGATCAGTCTGAACACTGAGCATGACTGGCTTGCATCTCTTTCTAATGTTATATAGCTGAATTTAATATCTATTGTAGGGAAAGATTTCTTGTAGCAGATAAATTTACCTGGAGGGTGAAAGTATGCTGAAGGCAACATATTTTGAAGAACTTCTATTCATGACCAGCATCAATGTCTAAAATACATAATTTAACTTACCAGACCAGATTTAAAAGGAGCTGTAAGTAGAGCTCATAATTCAGAGCTGTTACACTGGGTCCTTTAATTATATACTGAATTTTTCACCTAAAACGTAGATGGCTTTTGAGATTGATGATCTGAAAAAAGCATTTATCTTCAGGATAATGTATTTAAATGTAGTATAGAAAGCTGGAAATTTTGATCTATGAAACAATTTGGTAATCTTCCACTTTCCAAATGGTTAGACGAACCACAGTGGCAAAGCAGTGACCCCTTGTGTTCCTCTGAATGATGTAATGCTCACATGTTTTTAAAACTCACAGAAATAATAGTGCTGTGCAGCATTGAGATCTTGCCTTTGACACCTCCCTGAAGAGCACTGCGATGGGCAAAGGCAGTGTTACACTTTATGTGTTACACTGACTCCTGTAATGTGCTGTGTCAAAACCACAACTATCCATCTTGTGTTTTGGGCTGATGAAACCTTTGAATTCCATCTTCTGACCATGGTTAGGAGCATCCTTGTTTATTAGACTTTTTTTTTTTTTACATAAGTTTGAAAGCATCATGTGTATTTACGACTACCTTATTACTACTAGAATAGGTAACTTTGAACAAAATCACTGTTTACTTGCTTGTAGCTACCTTTTTTTCTTTTTTTTGAATGGTCCTTAGTTGAAATTTGACAAGACATAAGGCACAAAACATTATGATCTCTAAAATTACACTGAGAGAATTAACTGAGAAAAAGAGATCTGAGAAGCCATATATATTTTTTTCCCCAAAAAACAGTTCTCTCTGTACCCATTACTCAAACATATTTAGACTGGATCCAAGGAATATTTCCCTGAATATAAACCATCTCCCTGATCACTGCAGCTTAATGGTAAGTAATTGCTCTGGTAGATGAAACCAAGCTAGAGCTGCAAATTCAGTGGCCAGGATACTGCTAATAATAGTTGAAAAGGTCAGCATAGGATAACATTCCTACTACTAAGTTTACTTTAAGATCATCTTCAGTTCCATAAAATGGCATCCTTAGTGCAGTTAATTATGGAGAAAAATACATAAAAATAATCTGTCCAGCCTCAGGGGGAAAAAAGTATCATATGGTAGAGTTTCAAACAGAAGCATAATATCCCACCCACACATCAGGTTTTTGGAAAACTAGTAGGCCTTTGAAGAAGGTTGGAGAGAATTAGTGTTGCCAGACTGGTTTTTTGCTTCAGAAGAAGCAGTATTCTAGTGTGTGGATTCAAGAGTTATTTATATAAGAAATGCAATTAAACATAATTTCTCTGTTCATGATCCTTCCCGCAAAGTAGCAGTTTGATGTCTGCTTGATTTGGCCTCCTCCCCATTGAAGTGTGAGGAAGTGTGAGGATGATTTTTTTCACTGCAGTCTTGCACACCAAGGCTGAATTTCAGAATTTCAGAAGCAGATGCTGAACTCTGCTTCCTTCCTGATTCGTCTTTCTACTAATCAGTCTTCAGCACTACCTCCTCCTGATTTTTTGTTTATTTCTATGTGGTATATTAAATTGGAAAATAATTCCTGAATTGTCTTGCTATACTAGCTTGAATCCTAATACAAGCTTGTTATTATAGCAGCCTCAACTATAAAAAAACCCCTCTTTTTTATTAAAGCAGATGGACAAATGAGATGCCTGTGTGTGACCTGTGTAACCGCTAATCACTGATGCCTTCTGCAGCAGTGCATGCAGAGGCTTCTTACCATTCTTCCCTAAGTATTCAGACAGTCTAGTTTCACAGAACAGTGGCAAAAAGGAATGAACATTTTTCTGTCCTTGAAGAGTAGTTGATAGTGATAAATTAATGCCTGAGGTAACAGGTGCTATGCATTATAAATCATATCACAATAAATAATCAAAAGAGCTTATTTGAATGTGGGGATAGAATACATATGCACTATTATGTGTCTAGAACTAGATATAGCCTGAGAGTTCATTCTTGCCCTGTTTATATTAATATATTTAGTGAAATGTGCACTAGGAAGCCTATCCCATACATAATGAGGGCATGGGCTCCATTTTCTTTTCATTGTCAAGACGAGTATACAGGTTGCTTGCAGAAGAATGACTTCTGCATACAGGGATCATTGTTGTACCTTTGAGTCATGATTTTAAGCTGCAATGGTAAGAATTTTTCCTTAAGTACACCATCCTTAAAACAAAGCAGGACTTCTGAACTGTATGAGGCTTAGAGTTTGGCAGGGAGAAGTGGAACTGGCATGCCTTTTCAGCTCATCCTCCAACCCATACTGCTGGGCATTTATGCACATTATTCTTTGTCCATGAATAATGTGAATATTATTAATTATTCCAAACTATAAAGGCATTCAGCTGTTGCTGCTTTATACTGCAAAGCTGAGACCTACCTTTTCCAGCCCACCTTACCTCTCTTCATTTTATTTATGTCATCAGTCCAGGACCATCAGATACTGAACACTGTAGGGGGCAGTTCCTGTCTGCAACCTGGAATCAGAGAAAGTCTGCAAAGTCCAGCAAGTTTCTCTAAGGAAAAAACTGGGACAATATTGGTCAGGCTAGGAAGCTGGGATTGGGTGGGGAAAGTCTTACAAGGCAGTAAGTAGTTCGGTCTGGGGGAAATCCAACTTGGTGCTCTGTTATTTTTACAGAAGCCAGCAGTTCTTCTGGTGGTCCCACTTGTGCAGCCTAAGACTGCATGAACACAGTTATCCTGTCATGAAGTGAAAGCTTCCAGTTAAGATTTCTGGTAATGTTGTATAGTACTGCTAATTTAGAAATGCAGAATGAGTGTTGTTACTGTGACATAAGTCACCAGTCTCACAGTCTGCACCTGTTCTCAGTACACAGACAAAAACCTACAGTTTCTCTGACAAATTGCAAGGGGCTTTCCATTTTCACTGTACCTACAAGGTGAAATGCTGAATATAAATTCTCTTGAGAAAATGGCTTCTGCTTCAAGTTTCCTAAGTGATACAGAGAAGTAGTATCCTACAGGAGTGCAAGATTCCTCCATGTATGTTACCAGGACACTCCCATACCACAGGAATGTGCCTGCCAGCCCTTGGCTAACCCATTTAATTACAGATTTATAAGGCAGTATGCTATTTAATCAAAGAAATGGCTAATACAACTGTGTTTGACCTCTTTCTTTTATTAGCATATTTTATGTTCATACTTTACAATATAATAAGTTATATATACAGCATTAAACAAAGTTATTAGAAAGTAAGCTTTGGCAAGACCTACAGGATTCGTTTTTCAATCCTGTACATCTTTTGTGTAACAATAAAAATACTGTATACTAAATAAAATAATGTTAAATAGTCTGTGTTTGCACCATCAGTTTCAAAACCCTAACTTTTCATGGCCCAATAAATAAAAAAAAGAAGATTCCTGTATCTTCTTTATCCTCTTTTTAAAAAATAAGTGATGTGTAGTTTCAAATGGCACATAAAACATAGGAGGCACTTGACAGAATAACACTGTAGTTACACACTGGCACAAGAAAAATAGAATCTTGATGCTTTTTTTTTTCTTTCCTTTTTTAAAAAATTCTAGTAGCAATAGTAAAAACTGCAAATTCACGGTCTTGAAAATCATGTTGAAGATTGCTGAGCTGTAAGCAGATCTAGAAATCTCATTGAAGTCTGTTGAAATCTGTATAAATTTGTCACTGATTTCAAGACAGCAAGAATTTCACCCCTAAATTCAACATCAGTCAGCTGGTTAAATTTCAAATAAATGCAGCTTGCTGCATCATTGAAAGAAGAGTTAAAATCTCATCAAATTTGGCCATATGCAGATTAATGAAGAATGTGATATGATGTGAAAGAAAGGATGGGAAAAAAGAGAGGGATAGGTTTTATGTTTCAGTATGTACTTTCCCTGATATACAAATCAAGTCCTGAAAAGATACTAAATATAGATGTTAAAGGGTGATGCTAAATGTTTCGCACAATTACGATACTATCATAGATAAGATCTAGTTACTAAGCAATGGAATATTGGTTGTTAAATTCCAGGTAATAGTTAATATTTTTAATAGCATTTTGTTCAGTCATGCATTTTGGAATTCAAGAAGTATTGCTTTGTAATTGACAGGTCGCTTAATTTAGTTGTTACACTTGCTGAAATCCGTCATCACTATTTTAGCTATGAATTAGGCCAATAGGTTTGGTAACTGATACTGACTTGTGGTCTGAATTAATTTTTGAGAAATTTTAACTGTGAAAATCAGATATTAGTTAAAAGAAAAACAAATTTAAGTCAATTTTTGTACTTTTGTACTTTGTACAAACTCACAGTAACGCTTTACCTTCTAGATGAGTTTGATGTCACTGGTGGATTCTGTGCTCATGGTCTAGGTTTACAAGAGTATAGTATTAAAAGTCACTTTTTCCTCTGCATTTCAAGTGTCTGCAAAGAAAGCTACTCTTTCTGCTCTTTGTGTCACATGCACCAGTGTTGTCTGAAATTCTTCTGGCTGGAATATAATTTGACATATAGATGTCATTATTGGAAAAGTATATTTTAATGGTAGTGGACAATCTGGTTTTGGTTTTGCTTTTTTCTTAACAGTAAAGAAGAGAGGGTTTTGCTCTCAACTTGCAAGGAGTGACTGCCTACCTTTACTGCCCACTTTCCAACCAGCTTGTCCTCAGCAAGTCAGCAGTATGAATTTATAATTTCTGAAATGTCAGTATGGACCAAGAGTGCATTTATGTGCATTATGTAGATTGTTTTGAAGCACCTCAATCTTCTGTTGATTCTTCTGTTGACTCTTTTTCCATGTAGCATAGTTAGCTAATCTGAGGACTGTGTATATGCACCTACGCACATACTTCTAGATTCAACAAACCCATAATAAGTGTAGAAAAACAAACTGGCTGGAGCCAGATAGAGATGGACGTGCCTAATGTGTATTAATTGATATTGTAGCTGTGGTACTGCTTCTGTCTGTAGCTCTTAAGCCATTGAACCATTGAATGAAGCCCTAAGAGACAGGAATATTTCCAGGGAGCGATTCAATGCCTTTCTTGAAGGCCAGGCAGGAAGGGTATGGGCAGAGTTATTTGCCCTTCTACTCATACACAGACCGCAAAAAGGATGTTTGTGTGTCCACTTATTATCAGTAACTGTTTAACATGATCATTTTGTTTAATGACATGTTTCATGCCAAGCTTCGTAAGAGATTTCTGCTCTTGTTTTGGTAGATGTGTAACTTCACTTTTAGAAGTTAAAGAGAAGACCTTCCAATTGGTTATTGAAGACCTTACAATTGCATAATGAGCAATTATGTAGAAGGAGCATCAATGGCCTTTAGTCCAAAGTCTTTGATGCAGTGCTTACTGGAATGCCACTCCTTTGGGCTGGTGTGGAAGTGCAGGCCCCAGGCAGGCATGTCAGGATGTCCCTGCTGGCTCAGGAGCTGGCATTGCTTGTGCCCACTCCAGAATATCTGCACACAAGGATTCCACAGCATCCAATCGCTCGATTTGCACCAGCTTGGTGAGCAGTTCTGGGATGCTGTAGCCCGCGGTGCTGATGCGGTCAAAGAGCTGCATGCCATCTGTCATGCCGCCGATCTCATCCCTCTTCAGCCCAAAGCTCTCGGCCAGGTGACGCCACGTTTTCACTATGGCTTTCTCTGTGTTGTAGGTCGAGCTGAGCATTCGGCTGGTCTTCTCCAGGCAGTCAAAGGGCAGCTCTGTAGGGCTCAGACCTGCAAAGAGAGGGTCAGATTGTCAGGTGGCTCTGGGCACAAGTCTTGACATTTATTAAAGTGCAACAGATCACACTGTTAGCAATGAATACAGCTAAAATCTTTAAGTGATAGTTCATGATAGGTATGTCTAGCCACAAAGTTATTACTGTATATTACCAAATTAGTTGTTCATAATGACTGTAGGATACCATAATTAGGGTAAAAAGTTGCCTGGAAAAGAAGTATTAGAAGGGTTGTATGAATTCCCATGGCTCTGCCCCTTCCTTCAACAATTTACTAGCTGTTAGAAAAAGTATATTGCAACTGTGTCCCTAGTGAACAGCGCCATTAATACACCTCTGCACGTCAGGCTCAGTGTTTGAGCTCCAGAGACAGCTTTGACCCTTCCCTGAGACTGTCACCAGCAGCTGCTGAAGCACGTCTATAATTGAAAGCTACTCTTGTAGGAAAGTGTGAAGTGAGGTGAAGCAATGATGCCAGATGCACGCATAAAGGTCTCCACAAGTGCTTAACTGTCATTATTATCATGAATCTCTAGGGAGGATTTAACATTCATCCTGTGGGGAAAAGGCTATTTTCTTCTGGACATATTTTCTATGAATTCATGGTCAGAAAACAGAAGGGAATCAGCTACAGCATTTTTCCCAAACCAGCCTTTTGCTTCTGTAGTTTTCCTGCTTCTTACTCAACAGCAGTAATTTGATGGGAGACAGAGCTCCCTGAATTACAGAATACGCATACATGTGAACACAAAGTGTGTTTGTGCTGGGAAGTAAATGCAGTCACGTCTCCTGTTCTGCAGGGATCTTAATTCGTGTCTCTTCTGCTAAAACAGTTCAGGTAGTCAAGTGCTAAACAGGGTTAAAACACAGCCTGGATACTCCACATTTTGTTGTGAGATGCGGGACAGAATTTAGAGAAGCAAAGTAGGTTAAAACTTGTGTCTTACCCTCAATCCTGACCCTCCCCAACTCACACTTGCATATTTGGAACAATTTTTTATCTATTAGCTAAAGAAATTAAGTACAATGGGTTTCCTCTAGATGGGGAATGCAAAACTGCTTCTTTGCATCTTGGTGTGTTTGTGTGTCCCAGCACAGCCCATCACAGCTCCTCCTGCTCTCCACAGGAAGGAAGTCCAAGCACATGCCCAGAGGGAAGTCATGGTGGGGTCAGGGCACCACAGGGTTCCTGACAAGTGCATACAAATCTGCCTACAGAGTGCCTTTGGATTGGGACTATTTTCCACAGATAGTCAGAGGCCTTTGTTGTTTTATAGCAAATGCTTGTGATCTGATTTCATGCTGTTACTGTAGGTGCAAATTGTACACTCACCTTCTGCAACGTCGCATACGTTAGCATACACATCGAGTATCTTTTTCCTTCGACTTTGAATCTAAATGAGAAGAGTTTTATTTCATTAATTTTTCAGTTACAAGAGTAAACAATTAGCAGACAGCAGTGGAAAGTCTACGGGACATCTCCATGGGGTTATCACATAGTGTCCTCAAGGGTACCTTTTGAAGACTCAAAGAAAATGACACAGCAATTATTCCATGAAGCATAAACAAATCTCTGATTTCACTTGCCACTGCTAGAGCTCTTTCTTTCCAACTTTAGACTTTTTTTGAGAGCAAGTACTTTTCTGCTCCAAGTCTTTGTATATTTTATTTCTCTTTCAGACCGAGGCAAACTCCTGTGAATGAGGATAAATCCAGTATCATATATGCAGACAATTAATGTAGGGATGTCCTGGTAAACCAGGTCAGGACTGGATATAGGGAATTAAATTCAGACTGAAATTGCCTCCTTCCAGTAATCTAAGAGGACTGTAGAAGACGGGATCTTCCTTTCTGTCACTTGACATAGACTTGCTTTGTGCATTACTAATTAACTGAAATATTTTACAGATAAATTAAAAAAAAAAAAAAAAAAAATCAGTGAAGCTTTGGAGAAGAAAAATCTGATGTCCGGGAGCTCTAGTCATTTTTGACAAGAAAGAAACAGGACTGAAAACCTGACATTTTTCAAACTAAAAATGGACATTTTTATATAGTTTCATTTAGCAAAATATTCTCAAGTTTCGGCTTTGGATTCAAAGTGGAGTGAAAACAAATGTCAAAATGTCATGAGCTCTCAGGGACTGAAATTTTCTTCCCTATGCCAGCTCTCATTAGGACTGAGCTTTCTGAGAAGCTGTCTTTTTGATAGGACTCTACCATTATCTCCACGAAATTATCACTTTTCACTGCAAATGAGGCTAGAATAAAAGCTCTACTTTCAGAATTTTGTTTTGTGGAAAGATTTCCCTCATTTTATTTGGGCTGTGAAGGGCAAGGCACATCAATGACTTGGATTAATGGACTTGCAGCTGGAGAGCACGAAGTGGCTGCTCCACCTGAAGTGTGTCTTGCAGGCGCAGTGCCTTGCAGGCACTGATTGTTGTTCACATCTTCTTCATGTGATTTCCATGTGCTTAGTCGGTCATGTTGCTATTGTAGGCTTGGATTATCTGTTTTAGAACCTTGAAAACAGGAAATTTTATTTTAATGGGGTTTATTAAAACTTCTCCTTCTCTGAACTTATTTTCATTCTCCCCTCACGCTTAGGGCAAAGAGGCAGGTTAAGTAACTCCATGCTCGTGAAGAATTATGCAAGATGCTCTTTTTACCAGAGCAAGAAGATGGGGGATTTTTAAATTTTATGCTAAAAGCAAACAAGTAATGTTTAGCCTAATGATCCTCTGTGTGGCAGCTCATTGAAAATGTGTTTTTTCATAACTAGGAAGAAGCAGACTTGGTTAATAGCAAGCCTCTAATTTTCTTTATCCTTGTTCAACTGCTCTGAATACTCTTTTCTGTGCAAGTAATGCTACTTAATTCCCACTCTGAAGAAAATTACTACTTTTCTAACTTCTAGCAACTGACTTAATTGTGACATCTTAGGTATGGAGTGGAGAATCTTGAGGCAATGTGCACTTTCATTGAAAGTCTGTCTTCAGCCTTGTCAGCAGCCTTTAGTCCATGAGGACGTGTGTTAAAACAGGATGTATGAAGAAATAGTTCATGCTTTAGGTGCACTTATGAGCTGTCTATCTAAATGACTCTGGAGAATGTATCTATGATATATGGTCTTTAGAAGGTAAGATGCTTCTTATTAAATATTCTTATTTCATGACCACCCAAGGTGTATTACCCTATTTCAAGCCAGTGCTTTCAGAAGTATCATAATGTTGGATATAGAGAGACCTCGAAAACCTGAACTTTAAAATGTGAGCATTGGAGTATAGTAAGTTATTTTCAGATGGTCATTAATGTCCAAAACTATAAAACCATTTAGCTTGTGTTGAGACTTTGTGTGTCTGATCACTGCTGAAAAAATTCGCTGTTTTAGAAAATTTGAGCTGAACCATCACAACAATTTAAAACATGCAAACATGAAAAAATGCATTTTCAAACCTATTTTTTTCTTATACAATATCTGATGTTTGATATTAATTATGTGATTTTGACCCAGCTATTGCCATTTTAAAATAAATTTGAAATACTAAAAAAATCTGAGCAGATACCTTCTTTTTAAGGATAGTTTGATGTTAACACAAACTAAAAGGTAGTGTGGGTGAGGTGTGGCCTTAACTGAGCCTTAAAATACTCCAAGTGAGATAAAAAGCCCTGAGCAGTACATGCTCAGCAGGAAGAAGCAAAGGCCTTCCACAGCAAAACAGTGGATTACAGTGTCCTTCAGAGCACAGGAATGACCTTCAAACCATGTGTGTGTTTTTAAAAATTCCAGATGAAAACCAAGCACAACACTGGATATTATTGAGAAGCCTGTGCCATGGAAACACCGATGCAGTTGGCTCAGGGTGCTCAGATGCTCTGCTGTCTGCTGAATCCAGCCATGCTGCTATATTATTTTACTGTCTTAGCATTAGCTGTAACAGGGAATTGCTGTTATTTGGGTTTTTTCTTTCTTTAGACTATAAAATACAATACTCAAATAAGCAAAGTAATTAGTCCTGTAGAAAATCCGATTTTCATCCCTGAACACTATACATGTACATATATGTCAATATGCAAAGGAGATTCTGTAAGAAGTTTGTCTGGAGAAGCTCTTGTAAATCAATCTGGTCTGTATTACAATGCATTTTGGTAATAGCTTATGTATTTTTTCATAGTAAAAAGTAGAAAAATTCTCTCAATTTTTAAATCTCAAGGTAGCCTTACCCCAGTTGATTTATTGCTTGTAGAAGATTTATCTCTGGCCAAATGCACTAAAGATAACAAGCATCTCTCTGGAGTCCCTTGCTTGTCGACTGCAGCTTCTTCATCACTATCCATACTCCGACTTAGAAGTCGTTCATTCTCAGAAGATGCATCATTTTCACTGTAAAATGAAGGATATGGCTATCTTAGTGAAGCCTCTCATGGGTTGACTCCAGTCATCTCCTTTTTGCTATCAGAGAGTAGTTGAATAAAAGTGCCTTCCATTTCTTAAAATGCCTTTCCTCCACAATCCTGTGAATGTAACAGCATCCACCAGCCCAGGGTATATGTGCAATGCCCACAGAGTCCATGGAGATTGCAAGAATCCTTTCACAGAGGGATTTTCCAACTGAGGACAGTGTTTAGCCCAGCTTAACTGTGTTACCCAGGCAGGTTTGGCTGCTGCTCAGAGACAAGATGAGGAAAACTATCACACCGTGCCGTCCAGAGGATGCTACGGACAAGGGATTTGCTTAAGGCCTGTAGCAGCTGTTCTTACTCTTCCTGCCTAGAAGGCAAAAGGAACCTCACAAAGTCCATGTGAGTTAGTGCTGCACTCAGATCCCAGAAATGAACCTCTCAAAAAGGAGATAGAGCCTTAAGAGCTGATGAAATGGTCGCAGAGGGAATGGGGAGGACACAGGTTTCTCTTCATGATGTCTGTTGTTATCTCTTAGAAACCAGAGAGGGAAAAGCCTGCTAAGGCATCTGGTCTTTGCTCTGCTGCAGCAACTTGCCAGCATACCCATCAAATTTGTTGATGTGTTCCACTGTACCAGGATGAATGATGACCATGTGCTCCCCCATTTCAGTGAAACTCCCAATATATTTATCTTTTACCCACCTTTTGACAGCCTTAGCTGGAGTTGCTGTAAGTTTTTCAAATTCTTCTTTCTCAGAGAATATCACAACGTTGTCTGTAGAAAAACAATTAGAGAAGTTTAAATTTAAATGTGCAGTAAGTTTCCAAACCAGTGCTTTGTGTCAGGAGCTAGTTCTGCTGGCAGCCTCAATGCCAAAATAAATCTCTCTGCTATCTTTTTAATTGCTATCAGAGAATTAAGTGACATTCTGGAAGTACAAAAAGCTATTATAGACAACTCTTTAGTAAATTGATGTGGGTTTTATACACTCCAAAGGAGAAATTGTAATTAAGAGAAATGTATTAAAAGTATTTAAGCCCAATGTTATCTTGGATAGAAAAAGCAAAACTAAAACAACGTGTACCTTGCACTTCTTTCTTCTCTTCTTGTGTGTTAGCTTGAGCTTCAACATTTTTTACTGAGTGGCTCTTGCAACAGGCTAGAATATACAAATATAACACTAATTATTCTCCGAAGCCTTCTAAAAGTAGCATTTGCAACTAAAATTTCACCTGCTGAACAATTACCTTGAGCAGAAGGTTTTGTTTTCACAATGTAAAACATGATGATGAGGACAATGGCAATAGCCATTATGAAGATGGTAGACATGGCAATTATAAGAGCTGTAGCCAGATGTCCTTGTCCTGAAAGATCTGCTGGAATAAAAAAAGTAAATAAATGAGCAACTCTTAGGATCAGAGAATAGTTAACAGTTTGCAGTCTGCTCTACACACAGTTTGTGTAATCCTTTAGTTGATCTGAGTCTTGGTTACTTGTAAGCATTGAAAAACTTAGTGTTGCATCTCAAGCTAATTAACAGTTTTTCAAAATTTTTATATTCATGCACAAACCAGTTAGTAGTATTCATTAAAAATATTTGATGGTATGATCCATCAGATACAAAGATGTAGGGGAATGTATTTTAATATGGGAAACTATACATAAGCAAGAGTAGAAACTTTTGTAGCACTGCATTCTGGGAATCTGAATGGGCAAAAAAAGATAAATATACAAAGGGAATAGGAGCTGAAATGACTGTTGATAACTGTGGCTGCCTCAAAAGCCCTAAGTTAAAAGGTGAACACAATGCACACGAAGAAGAACGGATGTTTTTCTAACAGATACTTAAAAAGCAGCATGGCTAGAAGGTGAATTCAAAATAAACTATGTGAAAAAGATATTCAGAAAGAAAACTTGAATGTGAAAGGCTAGAATTGAAAAGCCATGAAAGGATGCAGAAAATTACAGATATGCTAAAATGCATGAAAACTTTAATTTTTCTGAAAACATGATCCTCATAGTCATGTTTTCAGACAATACCAAGAAGATCAGCATTGTCAGCACCTCATTAACTGCACCTTTCCTGTTTTGTCTTCTCAGGTTCATGTATTTTAATAATCAAGCTGGAGAACTGTTTATGTTAGCTCAATAAGAGACTGACCATATTTGTGCATAAAATTATTTTCAGCATTCTAAGCTAAGCTTTGCTGAGGCAGAGTGCTATTTCTGTATAGCTACAAATAATGAGCTAAATTTATTGCTGGCATCACTGAGTACAGTTCAAACCCGTTTTACATTCAGCTGACTGGAACAGCAGTGTTGATCAACAGAAACAAAAATGAATTCTGAATTATTTCTAACAGCAGTTTTAGAAATCTGGAAATAGTGACAATGGAAACTGCAACAGATATTTTCAGTTTGGTTGCACTTTGTTGATGCCCTTTTCAAAACAAAGAGCTGCTAAATTAACCCTGTGAGTGCATTCTTACCTTTGTGAGCATGCTGGTAAGGCGAGAAAGTGCTTGTCCCAGAGGTACTTGGGAAAATGGCTGAAATGCCAGAGTTAGCCCCTGCACCTGCAATATAAACAGAAATACCATAAAATTCCATTGTTACTTGGTCCACTCAAAGGAATAGGCTGGCTCAAGGAAAGAGAGCTTTTACTTGACTTGGTTGCATTCCCATTTATTAGCAAAGGACCCATTAACTACTCGCTTTTTGAAATGTTATTAATCCCAACTTGCGTTACTGGCGTGCTGAAATTTGGGTTGCAGACCACATTTTTGCATACTGTCCAGAGACTGTGGAAGTCAAACTCCTGAACAGATATGAACTCAGAAGAAAAAGCCAGCTGTTACACACAGACTCCCATGTTACGGGTCTGTCCTGGGCAGCAGGAAGATTTCCAGGATGTAGCTGACGACTCAAACAGTTTACAACCCCACTCCAGTATTTGACTCTGAGGTTCAGCTGGTGGATTCATCAAACTAGTGCTTCTCACAAGCACCCTTTGCTATCAGCATCAAGCTATGGTGGTCTGCAAACCCTCATCTTCCCACAGAAAAACCTAGGGAAGGTGACAAGCAATCCTGTTGATGGAGCTGTACTGTATAAAAGGGAATATTAGAATTTCCTGTAATGTAACTAGGCAGTATGTTTCTTACGATTTTCTGTCAGTCCAAATCTATATTCTGGGGAGAAGGGAAATCCACTGAAACGAGGAAGTTATAGGAAAAATTCATGCTACCAGATGGGTGAGATTGTCCAGTAGGGGTTTCCAGGTCCAAATTCTACAACTGAGGTTAAAAGTTAATCTTTCATTTGGTGTCATGCATCAAGTTTTCAAAGCATTAAACCAAGTAATAAATTAACACATTTTGACAATAGCAAACAGAACTGCATATTATTTGGAATAAAGCTGTTGATGGGAATACTTTTATATAGGATGGTGTTTGGATAGTATTCCAAAACAGAATAAAAACATTAGGGTTGGGAGTAAACTTTATTTTCATTCTCAAATGCACTTTAATGCCATTGGTAAGCAGGTAATGCAAACAGTTACTCTCGGCAGACCATTTTCTGTCTTAGGTGGGGTGGGTATGAAACTCCTCCTACTTTGTATTAGCTGTCTGTGGAAAAAGTCCAGTGATAATTAAATTCAGCAGACCTAAAGGCAAAAAGCTGTCCCAGTCATCTGGGAAGGTGAGCACAGCACATGGCTCCACAAGCTGGTCTGGCAGCTAGGGTAGATGAGAGCTCACCGTGCCATTCTTTTGACCAAGTAAATATTCAAAGAAATCAAATCACCAGGTAAACCTGACAGGAAATCAAGTGGTCTGGAACGGTCTGAGGAATGTTCTATGGTTAAGAACAAAGGAATATATGTATTCTTCAAATGAAGATAAATGTTTAAAAAAAAAAAAAAAAAGTATTACCTAAAATGAAACATGTCTGCATGTTGTGGGTGAGAAATGAACACTTCAAGAGGCCACAAAGTACGAGTTGCAGATGTCCTCAAAAGAAATTTTCTTTAACAATCATAAAACTTCTTTCAAACATCATTTGTTAGAAGGAAATGGATGAAGTCATTATAATTGGTATCTTTTCAAACTGAATAAGGGTTTTCATAAAGTTTTAAATATACTAATTTATTAATTCAGATGCTTTTCGTATTTTGCAAATGAAGGCTAGATTACATAAGTCTTGCCTCTGGTCCTTTCTCTGTGGCAGATTTCCTTCTAAGAATAATTAGTTATGAGCTCCAGAAACTGCAATGCAGTAGTAGACTACCTAGGGATCAGTAAATGACGATGTCATCTGCAAGTAGTGGACATTAAAGACAGGTAATTTGTAAAATTTTCAGCAATTCTTCACAAAACTGAATTGAATCATCCTTGGCCATGACCTCTGTGTTTACTCATCGTGGCTGGACAACAGAGGAAATTTAGAAAATGGCCATTGCTGTAGCCTGATACTTCCCTTCATGTTCGTGCACAGCCACCAGGCTCACGCCTGTTCTTGCAGCCCCCCTGGCAAATCCAATTACAGCCAATTGGATTCTGCACGGTCCCTGCAAGCTGCAACAAGCAACAGGAGCTGCTCTTTCCCTGCCTCTCAGTGAGCGCAGGCGAGCCGTGCTGCTTTGTCTGCTCAGTTTGGCTAACAAGCTTCAGCTCATCTCCTGCACAAGTGACTTTTAGCAAACTCGCCTCTCTTCTCCTTCACTTGAAGCACGAGGTCATTGAAGTCTTTCTGCCTAATAATCTTTCAGCATTGTTAACCTCGTGTTTTTCACCCCCCAGTGAAAGCAAGCAGAGCCTTTCAGAGTTGGAAGTCAGGCAGCAGCAAGAAGCACAGGAAGGGTAAGAAGGGAGGTCACCACTCTTCATTCAGCATCATCATCATCACACTTCTCCCAGCTCTGCCCCACACCAGGGCCCCGTGCCTTGCCCACGCTGTGCACACCCATGGACATACACCCACCCCTCTCCTGTGCACCCCAGCGAGAGCCTTCAGCCCCAGAGCCTACGTGCAGAATGTCCTTGGCATGGGAACGGAGCCACCTCCTTTGTTCTGCAGTGCTGCCGTGGCAAAGCCAAGGCTGGTGCTAGAATGCGGTGGCCTGGGTGGGAGTTAGTCTTTACACATATTTTAAGTCTACTGTCAAACTTAATAATTTGGCATATCCATTATGAGCCAAGATTTTTCTTTAGATGCGGCTTAGAAGAAAGTGCCAATTCCTGCACCTGCACTACAAGAGGAAGCAAAATGCCAGCTTCTGTGGAATTTCTGTTTGTATCACTTTTGTATGAGCAAAAAGAAACAACTCATAGCTGCTGCTTTTTCCCAGTCAGCGCCAGACCATGACTGTAGAGTCAGTTGTTCCTGTGCATATCCAGTTTTGTATCCCAATCACATTATTAATTCTGCTTCCAATATAGATGGCACATAATCTATAAAGACTTAAATATAGCTCAGGCAGAGATATCTTAAGGTGTTACAGCACAACATATGGAAACAACTCTATTTTTTAAAAAACAGACCAATGGCTGTAATATAGCTGTGCAAAAGAGTAGTTTGTATTCCTGAACACCTGCATGTAATACTGCAGGAATGTGATAAAGACATTAGGAAAGAAGTTTACCATGGATGGTCAGTCAACTTTTGCATTATAAATGTTTTATTTAAAAAAGTCGTAACTTTCTTGGAGTCTAAATACAGTTTCAATAAAAAAACTCCTCCATACTTATTGTTTAAAAGAACAATTGAATCTGTATTCACATTTGAATGTTTGGGGATTTTAACTCAAAGGATTTAACTTAAATTACCATGCAGCTGCCTTTTGTCCTTTCAGGAAACAAATGCTGGGCAATAAAATACTTTTTTTGTTGTTGTTTCAATGAACATTTCTCCTTTACATAACAGACTATTACAGTTGTTCTTGTATCTTGAGACAGAACTTACAATGAGAAGTGACAAACAAAACTACCAGATTTGTGAGAGGAGTGGGGGGAGGGCACACGGAAAGGAGGTTTTACCACCATGCCCCTTTGCAAGTGTTTGTGAGTGAATAAAATCTGGTGCAAAAGGAGACCATATGTGCCCCTGACATGTTGCTGTGGGTATCAGCTTTCTGGTCCATGCAAAGGACTGCTGCTCACAACTAGCAACAGATTTTTTTTTTCTTTAGTCTATTTAATGCTTAATAGCATGTTACAAAAATCCCCAAAGTGTGTACACAACAGACTATTGGAGTGCTCATAAAATAAGACGAACTTTAAAAAATTGTTGCCTATATATGTATCTGTTTCTTGCTCTTGAGTGCAGTTTGCTTTCTACTGATGCATCCTTCCTCTCCCAGCCACAGCCCAGCTACGAATGGCACAGATGAGCTGCAAGTGCTATCACTGAGACTCTTTTATGAGCTGAAGTAGGATAAAGCACACATGCAAGTAAGTAACTATCAGCCTGAAATATGAGATGACAAGTAAATTATACTGGGTTGAAATTCAATAAAGGTAGACAGTTTATGGCTGACAAAGTTAAAACTGGACTTAAAGTAAACCTAGTCATAAATAAAGACCTAGATATGGAGAAAGCCGAGGTCAGAACTTGTAAATAATGTAATTCTGTGTTCAGCTACTTACATGAAAGGTTTGTTTTCAAACTTAAGGAAACAACACTTCATATGGAATGCCTGTGCACTTGGAAAATCATGGAAGATAAAGCAGCTGTCAAAGCCAACCTGCCTTCTGAGGTGCTTACATATGACTTCTGTAGCCAAACATAAACCAACCCTGAAAATACTGCAAATCGCTGATAACAGAACATATTCTAGGCAATGGAGGAAGGCCTCCATTTACAGAATCCTATAAATTACTCTGATATTTTCTGGAGCCACAGGTAAATACTTCAGTTACTGTAGGTAGTTATTACACCAGGAAGAACATGAAATAAATTAATTCCCGAGAAATAAACTTCTAATTTATTTGCATCTGTTGAAGTTTTGTTTAGGACTCACTGGGAGCTGAAATCATTGCACAGCACTGGAAGGTCACAGACACACTCTCTAAGCCTCTGTCCAGGAATTCAGTGTTATCCCCCTTTTCTCTGTGCAACATGAAGGGAATGATTGGTATTTCATCTTTGCTCTCATGACTTCAGAATACCATAAGGAAGAGAGCAGAGCTGCCTGGAGCTGGTGTTCCATTTCCCCAGTGCCCTGGTGGCCAGCCTGTTGGAATTGGCGCTGTAAGGCTGCAGCTCTGCAGGTCTGGCAGCTCCTGAGCCTGGTCAGAGCAATCCTGCAGAGACCTGCAATGTCTCCCACGGGCAGGTGGTGCTCTCTGTGGGAGCTGCAGCTCCAGCACCAGGGAAAACATCAAAGTCATTGGAGTGGTTTTATTGGGAAGAATTGCTCCGAGACCGCGTACTCTCCTGAGGGATACCTGAGCTCAGCTTTCTCAGCAGCTGAAGACAGCAAAGCCCACATTTTCTTCTCAGATCCCTCCCCTTGAAGGCTGATGGTTGAGGCAGGCCAATTTTATCCTAAGGTTAGGTCCCTTTCCTAATATGGACAAATCCTTAGGGGAGGAGAATCAGGCTATACCACCAGTGAATAATAAAGCACGGCCTTCAATCTTTCTCCCACTACATATGTGAAGAGGAAAGGGGTGTTCAGAGATCAAACAACTCAAAAAACCCCAGTGTGTTCATTCCAGATAACAAGCTATTCATTTATAGGCATGATTTGAAACAGAAGGGAAAAAGTCCTGATGTTGATTGTCCTACAAAAGGACAAAACTGGCAAGGAATGGAAATTAGTGATATTACAAAGAATGAAGAGTTAAAATAAAAATTTCTAAAAGAATTATGTTAACTAATGCCGTGGTTTTGGCATTAGGTTTGTTTGTGTTAAGCCCTTCAATTAAGAAGGCTGGGCTCTGAGTCTTCAGTACATGGGTACGGATGTGACCCCCTGATTACAGCTCCTCACATGAAACCATCAATTGTTAGTCAATTGTTCCATCTCATCTGTTTAGTTCTTTTTGAAGTTCTGGTGATGCAATAATAAAAATTATATTTTCTATTTCTAGATGTCATTTGCTCTCTGCTATTTAAAAATTAGCTTGACCACATGTGTTTTCCTTTATTGATTTTTTTTCCTTTTTTTTCTTTTTTTAATCTTCCCAAGCTATCCTTAGTAGGTGTGAGACGTAAAAACTTACACAGGTTGGTTATTGTATTTGTTTTCATATATAAAACCAGAAAAAAAAGTGAAATAAAATAACATGAAGTGCCCATACACACTTATGAATATATACAGCAGATGAAAAAGAAAACCCTCAATCAATTGCTGAAGTTCTCTAGATCAATAATCTGTGAGTGAAAAAGGATTTTCACATTTGATGTAATTGTGCAACTTCAAAGTAAATGCTCCTAAGGGTTTTGTAGCAGGGTTTGATTTTGTTTTTCTCCAACATTAATATACATAAACTAATTGAGAGTTTCAGCTGCTAAAAGATAAAATCTCTTCCAGCACTAACTGTACCTCTTTGCCAGAGAAACTCCATGTATGGCTAAATCTTTTGTCTTTTGCATATACTTTTACATTGGATAAAAAGAAAAAAAGAAACAACAAAAACACCCCACATAGTCAGATGCCTGAAGTGACTCCAATTCCAGAGGTGTTGACAGAAAATCCAGCACTATTAACTGTGGGAAGCCACATCTTAAGAGTGGTTTGGTGTTCATTACCTTAATGCTTTGATTTACACGGGAAACATGCCTCCCCTCCATTTGCAGTGCTGTTTTCTATCACAGAGGTATCGTGTCCCCATTTCGTGTCAGCAAGGGGCACTGATGGCTCAGGATCTGCCTCAAGCACAGCTGAACCTCTCACACCTTTGGTGTTTCATGCTGTGCTCCTCTATGCCCAGCACTGCAGCTCCTGCACAGGAGACTCGAGGGAGCTGCATGCTGAGAGGCCAGAGATCTCATGTAGTGTTGCACAGTGCATAAGACAGAGAAAACTGTAGTCTTTATGATGATGTTTACCCTTTTCACAGTAAAAAAAATAGCTTTCCTGCTACACAACACACATTCTCATGCTCATTTACGCACAGCTCTAACCCCCACTGCCCACAAGCTGCCACTGAAGCCTCTTATTCTTCCCAGGCTGCAGAGCTGTGGCTCCCATCCTTCAGTCCAGAGAGATTTTCAACACCATAACCTGGTGACATATTTGCCTCAATTAAATCTCTGGCCCCTGTCAAGCATCTCCCTTTCCTCCCCCTCTTTTCCATGCTATTTTGTGCTATTTATGTCTCAAGTCCTTTGAGAGGGGAAAAAAAAAACCAGCAAGGTGACACAGGCCCATCAAGGAATTTCTTTCTCACTTCCAGTCATTTTTACACTAATATTTCCAGATGCTGGTGCATGGGGTGTTCATCTTGTGTCCTTGGCCATTTCAAGTTTTATTGACTGCATATGAGCTGAAAGATATTTCCTTACCCTTTGATCAAACCCAAATACTTTTCTGCCAGATAAAATGTGTCATCAGACAAATTCCCTGAGCAAGTTTCCATGCAGGGGCACACACCCCTGGACTTGGCCATCTGTAACACATAGTCCAGGCATTTCCCCATCAAGAAATGTTTCCAACTAAGGAGAGCACCACTGCTGTCCAGTCTTGCCTCAGCCCGAATGAGGGCTGAAACAGGAATTACCTGCCCTAATTTTTCTGTCTAGAAGTGTAAACCTGGAGCGTGCCACCCCGAGCTTCCTATTTTTAAGTAATTTGTCATTCTCATTTCCTTGTGACAGGCTGAATCACCTTTCTCCAGTGCTGGGTTGCACACAGGAGTTTCAAGAACAGGAGCTCTTGGGGAGAGGCAACCCTTTAGTGTGGGGTTTATGCTCCTGAATGCTGTTCATTGCTACTCTGAAGTCTCAGCAAAGGAAGAGAAGATTCCTGGGGCCATTTGGAGGTTTCATACTGGACCCTGCATCCTGACAGTTAATAAGCAGAGGTTGTTTTGTACAAAGTAGCCATTCCTACAAAAAAACTGGTGTTCTCCTCCATGTGACAGAAATGGCATCCTCGTGTTAAGCTCATGTGCTCAGAACTCAGTGCTTAGATGAGTTTGGAATTTGCAAACCTCAAAAAATTCCACAGCTGTGCAACACTGACATGCCACCTCTACTTTGCTCTGACTGGTGTCATCTGATGTCAGTGAAATGTGTGAAAAAGATAATCTGCTAATACCAGATTTTACACTGCCTTCCACAGCAACTGGGAGCCTTTCAAGGAGTTCCTGCAGCAAAGCAGATTTTCCATCTGGAGTACAAACTAATGCGTATGAATTGGGCACTGCCATTCCAAATGGGGTCCAGAGGTTTAGACACCATAAACCAAATTACTTGAATTCAGTGGTTTGAGGGGCTTGGGTTTTAAGATACCGTGCTTTTTGAACACTTATAATCAAATGGCTGGTTTCATGGACTCGATTAAAATGGAAATATTTAGTCTTTCTAGGACTAATGTTTTCTTTATGTTAGTACCCCGTGAATTTGTTGGTTTATGCACCTGCCTAAATTCCTCACAAAGATAATATATATTTATTCTTGCGTTTATCAAGATAAAAAGTGCATTGAATTAATCAGTTGGGCTGCTCATACAGAAGCACATTACATATTGTAACTGCTAGGAATCCTATGAAAGGACAAATATTTATTTTTTTCAGTTGAGTAACAGCCGTAAGATCTTCTGGTAGCTCCTTCCCAAATCAGTAAGTTACAACATGTCTGATACTACTAAAAACCCATTTCAGCATGTGTTTGAGACAGAGCATCAGAGCTGAGGAAGGGATTAATTTCCAGCTATGGGCTAGCAGCATGCATGGTTCTATTGCCACCAATGGGGCAGCCCTGTGCACCTGCATCCTATTCTCATATCCCCTCACCTCCCACCATGACTCTGGCTGGCTGTGGCTTGGGTACAGTTAATTGCATTAATAGCAGCTAGTGTGGGGCTAAGGTTTGGATTTGTGACCAAAAAGGTGCTGATAATTCAGGGATACTTTCATTATTCCTGAGCAGCGTTTACACAGCACCTTTTGTGCCTCTACCCCACCCCAGCAGTGAGGGGCTGGGGATGCACAAGGAGTTGGGAGGGGACACAGCCAGGACAGCTGACCCCAAGTGACCAGAAGGATATCCCACACCATATGGGGTCACGCCCAGCATATAAAGCTGGGGGAAGAAGTAGGAAGTGGAACATATTCAGAGTGGTGGTGTTTGCATTCCTAAGGCACCACTATATGTGCTACAGCCCACCTTTCCTGTGGATGGCTGGATACCTGCCTGACAGTGGGAAGTGGGGAGGAAATATTTTGTTTTGCATTGCTGATGCCTGTAGCTTTCCCTTTACCTATTTAACTGTCTTTATCTCAATCCACGAGTTATCTCACTTTTACCCTTCCACTTCTCTTCCCATCCAAATGTGGGGGGCAGTGAGTGAGGCTGCCCGGGGCTGGACTATCAGCTGGGGTTAAACCACGACATTCCTGCCCTTGTGTTTTCACTTGCCTCTCCACCTTCTTCCCATATCTCGCATTTGGGTCCTCCCTAGCACCCTCACCCACCTCCTGACACAGATGTTATCTCACCAAGGCCACGCTCATGCTGCCGTCCCACACTCCCACTGTCCCAGGCCAAAGGGCAGTGTCAGGGCTGGCTGGGTTTCTGCAGCCAAGCGGGACAGCAGCTGTACCACAGACCAGTCCCCGGACAGGCAGACAGCTCAGGGAGATGCCTCCTTCCAGATTGCTGCTGCTCACTGGGAGCTCTGTGGGGTGGTGATTATCCCCTGGCTCCTCCGAGCTCGTGCACTGTAGGAAAGGTGGTGCCTGTTCATGTCCTACCCTCCTTTGAAGTGATTCCCAGAGCACCAGAGATACACAGTTCAGCAGCATCTGAATGAAGCAATTGCTATTTATGTACACAAATAAACGCTCTGGGACTTTCAACCCCTGCTTTCAAATCAAGCAGACAAATATATTGCAATTCTTTTTCGTGACAAAGGCTTCTAAGAGCAAATAATATGAACAGGATTTTGGTTTTAGATGCATTAGGTTTTGCTTGGGAACTGCTCATTTTTGTCTGTTTGTTTAGGGTTTTTTTGTTTTGTTTAAGAGTTTTTTGTCCTGATCTCCAGATTCTCTGAGGGGTTGTCAAAGTAATTTGGTCGTTTAGAGAGAGGCTTATATTTCCTTTTCTTTTTCTCACTTTCTTTTCCCCCTAAAGGAGAAGGCAGTTTTCTGGGGGGTTGCCTCTGCAGCCCAGTGCTGGTGTGAGCTGTCCCTCGTCCCCATGGCATGAGGATGGATAAGCCATTGCACCCACGTGGTATGCAAAGGAACAGGTGCCTCTAGGGTGTCACACACACATTCAAACATGATTTCTTCAATTAGCAAACTACAGACTCTTTTGTCAATGAAATCTACAGAATTAATTCTCTTATCAGTGCTGACCACCATACATCAATGCCAACCCTCGAATCACTTTGAAACCAAAGGATATGAAAAGGTGTGATGCGCTTTTACTTAATCTACAAATTGTCCCATATTTTCTTCACAGGTGAACTGAAACTCAATTAAAAAAATATATACAGACATGGGATTTCCTGGACCTACTGGTTAAGTAACCCTAATAAGTCCTGCATGGGACATCTTAACAGATGAAAACTAGAGAACAAATGAGCTATAGTAGATGCTAAAATCAAAGAGTCTGATCTTTCCTCAAGTGATAAGCATTCCCTCCCTTTGCTGGCAAGGCTAGTTGGAATAAGAAATTGCTTAACTGGAGCTGGGTTTATTGTTTAAACATAATTATCATCGCTGAAAGATTTCACATTGAGCTTCCAGATGATTTTAAGTCAAAACCAGATGAAATACATAGGAATGTCAGAACACTTACATTCCTTGGTGTTGGGAGGCGCCAGCAAGCAGGAGTAGCAAACCATCCCATAGATGTTCCGAGGTCTGTTCTCCAGCATGTAGTAACTGCAATGAAGGGCAAGATGAGGCAAAACAGTGCAAATTAATATGATACGACTGAACGTGGTTTAGCAGCAACCAATCATACAGAGATAAAATCATTTATAAAAAACTTTTATAAGCAATTTGAGGCAAAGATTATTTTTTTTTTCAAATTGCCTGAATAGAGACTGTGTTTCTCTTCTTCCTTTCCTGCTAAAAAGTAATTAATCAAACATCTAGACATGACAAGAAGTGGTAACATTGCCTAAAACAACATTAGTCTCCCTGCTGAGTTCAAGCTGCAGTTTACAGCATGCCCTGAAATAAGATTTTTCAAAATGCTGTTTTTTGAAGCAGTAATCTTTCAAGCAAGACCACCAGTTGGATATGGTTGGCTAATTTTATTCACAGACACCATAAGAATAATCTATATAATCTTAGAACTAAATCTGAGCCAGATCATAATAAAAAATACAGGAAAACACCACCCTTACAGGGCAAGGGAGATTAGGTTTTACAGATTTGGTTTGATTTTTTACTTCCTTGGAGTATTGTTTATAAATTAGTCCTTGATAGTAGAATTACAGAGTGAAGGAAAGGTTTTCATAATTTGAACTTCTGAGTTGCTAATAAAGTTAGTGTTGAAATAAGGTAATTGGCTACTCAAGAGTTGGATCCACAGGCACCCTAATGAGTAATTACATCAGAATCATACGTATGTTGATGTAACATCATACTGTTGATGTTACAGATATGTCTTTACAAATCACTTGTAAATCACTACATATTTTAATGAAGAGATGAATAAATTCATAATCCATTCAGTGTAGACAGGAACTCAACACTACAGACATTTCATGCAACTGGGAATCTGTTTTCTGCTCTTATGTACCTGTCTATGCATGTACAGAATGGTTTTTTTCCTGGAAGATGTATGCACTGTTAGGAAATCACTGCTGAAACAGTCCATCAAAATCAGTTGATGTATTAATTAATGAATGACAAATAAGGGATATAGGTCCAGGAAATGGAGTTCACAGAGTTGCAAGGGGGAGACAAGGACTGGAGGAAATTCAGAGAGCAGAGGAACTACACATGGTTCTTATTTCTTTCTTATTTGTTTTAAGAGCTTCACCCTCACTCTTTCCTTCAAATATCTCTTCTGCCCCATCTGCCACTCTACCACTCTCTCGAGAGCAACACTTCATCTTTCTTCTCTTATGGGGGCCTACATAATTTTACCTTGTAAAGCAGTTTATAATACACAGGAAAAGACTGCCAAACCATAAAACAAAAGATTGGAAGCCAAAGATACATATAAATCTATGAAGAAAAATACAGGACAGTTAGGATGCACAGCCTAATTAGCTATGTCAGTTTAGGAAAGACAAACAATCCTTCTGACACTTAATTAAATCAAGCTGGTGGAATAAGTCTTGGTTTTCACCCGAATGCAGAACGGTGGAAGACATGCAAAGAAAACTGAAGGGGATGCTCACGGCAGGCCACCGTTCACTCACATGAGTAAGAAGCTCTGGAGCTGCAAACATTAGGCATTCACCCCCGCGAGGTACTGGCAACAGATTTGTGTTTCTGGTTACTTTCCAATGCACCAGATATTAAAGGTAATGTTGGAAATTTGTGATAGCTTTGTATCATCAACTACAGAGAAGAGACCCAGCCATGAAAAAATGAATTTTCAGTGTTACTCTTCCACTATTAGATTTAGTCTTTCTTTCCTTGGCACCTGCCAGACTCAGGTTTGGAAGGGCTATAGGCAAAATCCAAGAATAAAGGCTAGACTGAAAAACTGACTTTTTTTCCTGCTTAATACCATAGTGCCTTATCTTGGGCTAGCCTTGGTGGTTTCAAGCCAGACTCAGGGACTTGGACCCGAGTTTAGGTCTGCCCTCCCACTGGAACAGGGAGCCTGGGATGGGGCAGGAGGCGGAGAGGGGCGGGTGCTGTTCTCAGCAGGGGACAGTCTGCAGAGACACAGCTAGGAGGTGAGGAGCATCCTTGGTGGAGGAGTCTGCTCCCTTATCCAGAACAGCAGGGGTGGGACTTAATTTCTTTAGAAATTCACTGGTTAAACCTTTCCATGCAGAAAACAGAGGCACATTCACTCCTCTTAAAACCTCCCAGAGAACCGATCCTGTATTTGCTGTAGCCATGGACAAACACATGAAATGGGGAAGTGTCAGCAGCAGAGGCATTTCTGACTGCATTTAAAAAGAAAATGATCCCATTGCAATTCTGTCTTGTGAGGGGACTGGGGACTTACCCCAAGCTGAAAATAGGTGCTGGGACAGCATAAGGGATGCACATTATTTGTACTTGTCTTGTTCTTACTCCTTATGGCCACTACTGAATGAAGACAGACGACCAGGCTAGAGGGACCCTCGCTCTGACCTGCCATTGCTGCTTTAGCTGGCTGTGATCTCAGTCACACTCCAGGAACACCTAATGGATCACCCTACCGAGGGAAATAGTCTGAGTCACACCTAATTTCCACATTCTTAACCCATCCTATTTGGCATGATGAAAGAGCTTCTGGGTGGGAGCAGAGGACAAAGCCTGCAGTATTCGAGGAGGTTCAGTCTAGGTACCTCTAGAGTTCACTGGCAATTGGATTTTGGTTTTCAGGACTACATCTCTGGAACTAAGCCTTTAAAATCGTCCCTGTCTTGTGTCCTGCTTGTGAGCATGACAGTGTTATTTTTATTTTATATGGGAGAGAACACAAAGAGGCAGTGGATGACCTCTCCTCTTCTACCAAAGGTCTCCTTCTTCCTTAAAAGTGGTCATCAGTAATAGTGAAAACAGAAAATAGAAGGAAAAATATATAATTATCCAGCACTTATTTTAAGGTAAATTATAGAGGATGGCACTTGTAGCCACTGGAAAAGGCTGCCAGTTCAGTGGTATTTTGTCTGAAAACTTTGATACAGAACATGCCACATGCTCATCTTTTCCTCAGGCTGCTTTACTGAGCTGATGAAAAATAGCAAAGGGATGGGATGTCCTTAAGTGCAGACAGCAGCATGTCAGCTGTTACCTTGGGAAGGTCTGCAGTGTGTTATGGAAGCAGCCCTCTGAAAATGGAAACCTTGTTTTTATCCCTCACATCACAGGGGCTCTCTGAGGTGTACTGCCCAGGCAAGGGAGCACCCTGCCAGCTGCCACTCGCCCTGGTGCCTGGCTGTCCCCGTGGCCCTGGGGGCAATAAGGACAATCAGCCGCTCACCAGCTCTCTGCTCTGACACACACACTCTGCATTTCCCCCACCAGCACACAGGAGCAGACTCTGAGGACTCTAAGTAGCATAAGGAGTCAGGGCAGCTTCAGAGCTTGTTTTAGCTCATATTTAGTTTATCTTGAGAATTCCATCTATTCAGGCTTGGACTGAGAGGGTGTTTCTCCTTAACTGCTGGCTCTGCCAAACAATCACAGGGCCTGAGCGTTGCAGGCGGAGCGGCACTCAGCCAGATTCCGCCAGACCAGTTTCTGCTACAGGCTACACCTGTGCAAACACGATGTTTGGAGATTTCTCCCCAAGCACCAGCTGTGCAAGCTGATTATTTTCAGCCAGCACCCTGCTCCCACCTGGGTGACCTCATTAGTCCTGACAAAAATTGCAAAACAGCAACTGTGGCCACTATTTAAGTTTCTTGCTCTTTATGATGTATGAGGGGAAGTCAAGAGGGAGCTTTTTTTTCAAATCACATCATCAGTCTGTTTGGCTGGCAGCTAGACAAGTCCTTCATTTTATTTGTAAACTGTGAAAATTTCACACAGACTCACTGGTAAAATAAACCTGGGAGCTTGCAGGGCCTCTTTAACAGGGCTGCCCGTGCTATAGGGCGTGTGGGTTGTACAATATCTGCACACTGCACAAAAGCCAAATGCCAGTAGAAATTACTCTCTAAACAGTGGCAGAAACTGGTAAAGTACATAAGATGAGGTTGTATTTTAGAGTATTTACTCACCCTAAAAGAAAAGGTTGAGAGTGCAAATATATGCTTGGGTTTGCAGACTTCCAGATATAATATTGTCAAGGATATACACATCCAATGTAGCAAATTCTTTCTCACCATTACTATCAGAATTATACTGAGCATAAGAGACCATTACAAAGATGGACCTAATAAACAGCAAGTACTTTAAGTGCCTTCAGCCAGTCCTGAAACCTGTTTTGACTCTGAACAACACTACACACACCACACTAATAGCTCCTTAGACTCCTTTCTGTTGTGTAGAAAGGACCCGAGAGACTAAAATGCCTTGGTAAATCTCACTGAACAGCTATGTTAGCTAATGCTGTCAACTACTGACAAATGTGCCAGCTGTTCACATCTGGAGAGGAGATATTTTATGCTCCTAAACATGCTGTACTGCCAGCAGAGACCCTACAGGGTATTCAAGGCACTTTCATGCAGCTCATTTGTAGGATGCAGGACTTAGAAGGTGGCTCACTGAAGCTACATCTGGAGGCCAAGCTGGATTTCTTTGAGCATTTAAAATGGCAATGCACACCTGTGCTTGCTCTCTTTCCATTTCTAGTAAGAGAAAAAGTTTTCTAGTTGTTCCAAACAGCTATTTCTTCAGTGAGACTTCAGTAAGATTTAAAACATCTTTAGGGTCCCTTCCAAGCCTATTTTAGGATTCTATGATTTATTAAACTCACCAATGCTTTTGAAACATTTAAATGTATTACTTTAGCAGAGATGAAAAAGCATAATTTACCAGTATTGTACCTACAGTCAGCTTTGACATGAAGAGAGGCTGTCAGAGATTTTGACATAAAAAAAGTACTTCCCAGTGCCTTGGCTAGAGCAAAGGTCCACAGATAAGTCCTTACCCTGGGAGACAAGGACCACACTCTGCATCATTCTCCTGATCCCCAGGCGTCATGACTGTGGCTCGAAAAAACCCCTCGCAGTCCTTATGCCGTCTGCATATCTGGTAGCCTCCTTTGGAAAACTTCTCCGAAGGGCAGGGGATGCAGCCGTAGTCCTCATCTTTGGTGCCGTATCCACATGTCTGCAACAACACACAGTCAGTGAAAAGCAGACCTGTGCTGAACACCGACTTCTAGCAACAGAGAATGTTCACAAAGGGAGAGAAGTCTGTCATTGGCCTGTTAGTGTCTGTCCTAGAAAGGCCATGCAGGGATATAAGGATGCAGCAAGCTGTGTGCTGGGGAGGGAGAAGGGGAACTGGAGCATCAAACTCCCTCTAAGTGGCCACCCCATACTACTTCTATCATAGTCCAGCGAATTGTGGAAGGGAATTTCAGCTGCTGCTTAGAAAGTGAACTGAAAATGGAAGAGTGGAGAAGACTCCTACAGGAGAAACACAGCTGCAGCAGAGCTATCAGCAGCTTTCATGCTTGGAGAGCCCAGAGGGAGCCACCCAAAAGGCAATGTTTGGACAAGATCTTGTAACTTCTGAAATCACATGTCCCAGCTGAACATTACATTTAGATTAAATAAAACTAAATCAAACTGGTTATTATTCAAACATACTTATTTGGGACTACCAACTGTGTGAAATGCTTGCAATAGGATGTTTATCCCATTAAAACCAAACAGGATTTCAGTAATTTATTTTTTTAATAAGCAACAGTTATGTGCTGTAGATCAAATGGTTACTTAGGAACCGTAATTTAAAATGTTCCAGAACATCAGAGTTCCTCTAGTGCCAAAATATCTTAGCAGGAGAGCAAAATTAACTTGTCAGTGTGGGGGGCCAGACTGACCAATTTATCACTCTGTGCCGGAATGTCAGCACCAGATTCTCAAAAATTACTGAGATGAGAACAGACTGGCAGAGATTGTGTATGGAACCTTTACCTTTCAACTTTTACAGTGTCCCTTTTGTGAGGCTGCTCCTGGGGTGTGGATTGCTGGCATGCACGCACGATGTCTTGCTCCCACAGCACACCTGGAGGCGTGAGCGCTCCTGCTTGGGCACCCATAGCCTTCCCCATTTCCTTTCCTGATTACATAACTGCCATGTAACAGAGCATTTGGTGCTTGATATGTGCCCCCCACCATCAGAAGAAGCTGAAATTACCATGTAAGGCTCTTCACCCGGCTCGCACTTGGGGCAGTCGTGGCACATGCCGGTGGTCTGGTTGTAGTACTCATTCTCACCGCAGTTGGAGTATTCGGCACGGGCAGAGTACACCAGGGAGACCTGTCACCAGAGAGCATTCCAGAGCACGGTCACTTCCACTGCCTTCATCCTCCATGCCTCACCTCCTCCCCTGCCCAGCTGCTGTGGCTCAGCAGGCAGCAGGGCCAGCACTGCAGTGTGAAACACCCCTACAGCTCAGGAGCAGAAGTGGTGACACTATTTGGAATGAAAGGAGGTGCAGGTTTCAGCACCTGGTTCTTCCAAGTGTTTCTCAGAGACTGACGTCCATGCTTGGCACAGCCACTCCTTAAAACACTGAAGGCCATAACTCACATGCTCTCCCACGAAAGCAGATGCCCAGGTTCACACCCTCACCACTCCCAGCTCTAATGAGCCTTCATAAATGTGACTGCAAGGGACAACTATAGCAACCTGAGATAATGCACAACCCCGGGCCTCAACCACAATAGGGCTGTGCTTCATGTGACACCCAGGCTAATCTGCTCTTCCAGCACCTTCTGTGTCTGCTCCATACTGGGTCCTTCTCCTTCCCCTTCCTCCCTAGCAGCCACAGTTTAAGCAGCACATTCTCAGGTGTTTTATGGAAAGAAAACAAATCACTGCATTGAGGTTCAGTCCCTAGGTCATATGTGGTTCTGCCGTAATTCGCAGATGGTTGTGAATAACCCAAGCAGAACCCTGTTATCTTTGCACACGAGAGAGACATGCACACACATAAATACCTACCACAAGGAAAGGGAACACGTGAGTCCATTTACGTTCACCCAGGTGAGCCATGCTCTCTTGATATTTTACCTGAAAAGACAGAATTGGTGATTGTTTATGAACACGAGTAAATATTTGTGTGTGTTGCCAAAATAAGAACAGAAAGGCTCATAAGCAGAACAAAGGTTACACAGGAGTGATGCCCAGAGGTCTAAACAAAGAGGGGGAGATGTGCACGTGCAGTGGTGCACACACGCAGACACCACACACCCTCACTGCACATCTTTCCACTCTTTGAGCAGATGATGGCAGGCAGGAATCCAGTCTTGCCATATTTACAAAAATCTGTGAAAGATGAGGAACCAAGTCTGAATTCTGGCACTTCTTGGCTTGCTGAGAAATCCTCCCACAGAGGAACTGAGGGCTGCGCCTTGACTACTAAACGAAGGATGGCTGGGGATCAGCAGCCTGGCTTGTGTCCGCGCCACTTAGTGCTTGACCACACTCCATCAGGTTTGTCTGGGAAAGATGCGTACGGAGGAGCCAAAGCAGAGCCAGGGAGGGAGCCAAGCAGCAAGCAGTGTGGGCACTCAGAGCCCTGGGGCTGCACTTTCCTTGCTGGCTCCTGCGGATGCACTCAGAAAAGCCCACAGCTGCCTTCCCTTCCTTAGGAAGCATCAACTGCTTTTTGTTCCTGTTAAGCAAACTCCAGACTTAAGAAGTTAAACCCAAGGAATGAGCCAAACCTTATACCTGAAAAGCTATTAAAACAGTTGGGAAAAAAAAAAGCTGAAATCAATGTTACAAACACACGTGCTAATTTATTTAGTTTCTTAAAAGGATTAATTTTGAATAAGAACTAATGTTACATATTCATCTACTGAATACTTTTCTAAGGTGAAAAAAGAGACAGGAAAAGAAGGGACAAATTGTTTTTTTAGCATGACACAACGTATTTAATTATATTGTTGCAGCACATAATATGCCCCAGGGATTTTAGAGCTTCAAATTGAAAATGTGTGAGATACAGTTGCAACACTTTGGTCCTAGCAGATGTAAACTACTCTTTCAATTTTCCATGTCTCAGACACTGTGAGACTTTTAGCCTCCCAGAAGAGTACAATTACTCCTTTGTGCCACATTCAAGCATACAACTTATATGAGAGCAGTGCTCTAGTATTTGAGATAGCTGCTAACATTTACATTTTTAAACACTAAGTAGATTAAGCAAAGATTATATCACTCCAGCATCAAGCTATGAACTTGCTTTATATGTTCCTTCCAGCAATTGGGCTAGCTGAGACAGGTAACTGGGTGGGTGGGTGGACAACCTGAATTATGAGTATTTTTGTTTGTGCAGGAAGTTCCACTTTGAAACCTAGAAACAAAAGAGAATCAGAGATAAATTGTCCTAAATCAGGAGGTAAGAGATGGAAAATAGTAATTCCGTTGTATGAAATGTCAAACATGAAGCTGAATGAAGCCTTTGTATATGGCAGTGCAGTTGCCTGGAGTAGTTCTAAGGACATAGTCTTAATGCATATGTCTGATAAACTGTACCCTAATTTTAAAAGTTTGTTAGCCCTTAGCTCTTAATATTATTAAGGCTGTGTCCCCACTGATACTGCGAAACTATCACATTTATTATAAATCTGGTCTGAAGCTGCTCAGAACCAAAAATTTCACCAGTAGATCTTGAATCTGTAACTTTACAGTAAGAGTATATCTTACAGCAAAAACATGCTTCAGTTGCTTTCAAGCCACCCAGATGTTTGCTGTTTGAGGTACTTGTATACAATCATAGACAGATTTGAAAAATGGAAATGAAGAAGTGTAGCCCACTAATGTACAATACAATCTTCTTCATTTGGCACTTATTTACATAAAATGTTGAAAGTGTCAACTTATACATACATAAATAAAATATTTTTCTCTCTCAATGTAAATATGCATGTGGGGTATGTTCTGTATGTAAACATACTTTTTTTCCCCTGCATTCCATCATTATATGCAGCAATATGTCAAGCATATGGCAAATACTTTTTTTAACTGGAAAAAGCCATTTCAAAGTGCTAAACATGGCTAGATTAAAACTCCAGGGGAGCCTTTCCCCCAAATTACAATATCAAAAATGTTAAATTTTGGTATTCTACCTCCTGTTCAAGTACACTGCCATAAATTGGCTGTATTATTTCTGTTGGTTTTATTTGTTTGTTTGGGGTTTTTTCCTCCTTTGGAATTGAAACTCGAAACAGTTACTTTGGATTTATAACACAGGAGTGAACACAGGAGTGGGGGGAAGGAGGTGAAGCTGAAGGTATCACCCAAGATATGCCAGGCTGCTCTTGGTCTTGCAGTCAGTGTTCAGGCATGGTAAATTATATCTGCACCACGCTATCTGCCACTCATTAATCCCATCCGCTCAACAAGGGATCTTCTAGTGCCAAGATCACTTCTGTCTCCAGCTCACACCTATGAAGACATGGACAACCAGCCAGCTTCCGCCAAGAAGCAGGAAAAAGAGTGGCCAGATATTATGGCCTCTAATCATTAAAAGAAATTGGGTCTTAATGAATTATTGCACTTTGGCTGAAGCAAAGGACTGTCTCCTGCAGGATGGCATGAAGCAGTGAGCGGGAAGGAACTGGAGGTGTATTTTTTGCTGGGACAAGGATATCACTCCTAAGGAATTCAGGATCTCCGGCAGCTTGTCTGCCAAGCCCTCCAGAGATCCTGATTTGTGTTTTTATTTGGGACGTGTGGGTGTCTCCGGAGAGGAGGTGTGAAACATAGACCTGTGTCTTTGTGGATCAGGTGTGCAACACACAGCAAGTCTCGTCATGACTTGCGGGAGTTGCTAATTACAGCTATATTTGTCTTTTGGGCATATTCGTTAATAGCTGGTAAGAATATACACATGAGATGACAGGAAAAGGAAGACTATTTTCCCAGTGGCAACCACAGCAAGAAATGCTAGAGACTCCTTGTCTCAGCTACTTTCCTGTAGACTGCCAGGCTGAAATTTGGGGAACAGGAAAAAAGATGACTGGGACCCTATTACTCAAATATTTCTCCTCTCACACCAAAAATCCTTCCATACAGTCTTTGTGGTTTCATATGAAGAACTGGCAGATACAAATAAATAAGTGAATAAGTAATTAAATAAATAAATCACCAGGTAGAAAATGCTTAGTTCATGCTGTCCAAACAAGAAAAAGCATCATTCTTTGTAGTTAGCCTTTGAGTTTGATAATTTACTTAGATTATTAGGTAGCACTGCCATGATTTTATCTGTGATTGTAATCAGAGTGAATGTATGAAATGTGCAAACAATGAGGTTACCACAGCTGGTGGACTAAGCTAAAGCTCACAGCTTTCAATAGACGACCTTATATGTTCTTTTAATTCTCTGGCTTCAGTAAGTAACAGTAGAAAAATAATTTCCTATCATAGAATTTTTTGTATTTTAAAATACAGACGAAAAAAGGAGGAAAACAAACACATGGATTGAAGTATAGAAATGTTTCTCATAGAGAGATGGGAGCTTTTTGGTATCTCTGTATCTCTTCAGTTTCATCATTGACATAAATATGCTTCAAGGACAGAAAACCTTGTGAGAGGGAAAGGCACAACCACTGTCTCAAACATCTTCACCAGTTCTGATAGGCCTATATGCATTTCTTTTCTGGGGTTTCCTAAGCAGCAGTTTGGTTATCAAGTCTGTGGCTATGAATGCAATCCCTAAGCAGCTGGCAAATTGGTATCAAGCATCGATCCCCATCCAAGAGCCCAACTAACATCAGAATGCAAGACAAAGGCTTTCATATAAATAAAGGTGGGCAAGTTGCATGTACTTCAAGGGGCCACCAGCAAACCCAGTGCTTGCCCTGAGCTCCCAGGGTTTATGGGAGGAACGTGGCAAACCACCTTTTCCACAGATTATCACAGTTTTTTGTATCAGCTCGGTAGATAATCTCTGTATGTGCCCGATGGTGCTAAATCCTTCTTAATTGAGATAAGCATATAATCCTCACTGCAGGGCCTCACAGGCTTCAGAGTTCAGCAGCAGAGTTCAGTCTGGCTCCAGACTTCTGAAAAAAGATGCAATCTGAGTTTTGCTTCCAGGAGGGAAACCCATCACTGAATGACAATGATGGCACTGCATGCTCAGGGACAGAATAAACTCAGAGAATTAAAAGTAAATGGAAACACAGAGATGATGGAAGAAAATAATTTTGTAGCCTTAATTACAGTTTGCATTGTTGTGAAAAAATATTGTACGGAAAATTACTACATTTGTTGGAAAACACCAGCTACACTGTTTCCCACTGTTTCTTTATCACTTTGACCTTGCGAATACCTCAAGAATTTCTTCAGAGAGACATAAAAAGTGCTAAAATGATACAACTCCATTCTTCCTTTTTACCTGAAACATCAAAAGGCAGTGAGAACAGCCCAAGCTACACATAAAACTTTAATTGCCCTGTGATCCGGCAACTCTGTCAGAAAAATAATTGATTGATCCAACACAGAAACAAGACCTTTTCCAGTGGGAACAGCATTGACAAGAGGAGACAAAAGATTCTTTAATTTGGTAATGCGGGCACTGTGTGTTGAGACCCGGGGACAATCAAGCCTAATGAAGAGCCATCCATCTCCTAGGGACTTGCTTATTTGGAAACTACATCTGGAAGTTGGTATTGGAACCTGTTTTTTCACCTTACATAAAGACACACATTAGCTCTCAGGTAGGTGGCCCACCAGCTTTATGAAAAGGTCTTCAGGGAAAAAAGAGGCTACCACGCAGGAACAAAGCAAAAGCAGGAAAGAAAGAAAGGTGTTTTTCAGCACACTTTGCAGGGCTGACACACATTTCTGCAGAAGGGGGATTAACAAGGTGCAGGGTCTGAGAGGACCCTGGGGTCTCCCACAGCACACACACCGAGCCAGCTGCACCCCAGCCCCCTTGCTATTGCCATGGTCCTGATCAGCCTCTCCCTTGGGCTGGCATTGGTTTTACCTGCAGCAGCTTCCCTCCAAAACCTAACCCTGCCAGGCTGCACCCTGCTGGAGGACCACTGCAATCTCCATTCCTGCTCCAAAGTCCTTTCAGGGCACATGGCTCAAAGGCAATCCCTCTCCCTGCTGCCCCAAGCCACTCAGAGAGGTGAGAGGGGAGTGAGCACAGGAGAGATTTTTTGGGCATGAAGACGGTAATTCATTGATCTCACAACCTGCCACCACAGTACATCCATATCAGTGATGTTCATTATAGAAAAGCTGATGTTTTGTTGAGGAAGTGATACTGTAGGGAAAAGGCACTCATGACCTTCTGCCGTGGAGGTTACTGCTGTTGGCGATGCTTTATACAAACAAGAAAATATTAGGGCAAAAGTGTGAGCAGGGATTTGCATCTCCCTCAGCCAAAAGGCTGCCCTGATCTTAGGATAAGTTATATAGGCTCTTTTGCTTTCTTATTGCTTTTTTACTATAAATAAATAGATCTGTGATGTGTCCTGATGCATAATTAAGGAAAAAACCCACATAAACCTTATATTTCTGATATATACACACACACACATATATATATACATACATACATACATGCATACATGCATACATGCATACATGCATATGCATATGCATATGCATATACATATATATATACATATATATATATATATATATATATACATATATATATATATATGTAATGGGGAAAAAATCTTGAATTCTTTGGACAGTTCCCAGAAGGATTCTCCTCAGTGGTATAGGCTTGCCTTCTACCTCTGCTTGTTTTTCTAAGGTGATTTCCATGAAGACTTTCTGATTATTTTCAGCTCCTCCTAATGTCTGCCAGAAAGGGCCACAATGGTCATATTATTCCTTCTGGTTTCCTTGCTTATGTATTTGTTTTTGGAGGGCTTGGGGGCTTGGGCTTTTCTTTTAGGAAGCACTGGCAAAGCTGGTGGTGCTGGGGGCACATTAGGGCCCATCCTCCCCAGCAGAGCCCCTGCTCCACCGCCCAGGTGAGCTCACCCTGCTGCCAGCTCATCACTGCCAGAGGGCAGCTGAGCTTTCCATGGAAATAGTGGGAAGATGGATCTTACATCACCGTGAAAAATTGCAAGCGAACATGCTAGACACCCCAGCCTAATACTCCTAAGGTGAGAATTAATGAGCAGCAACAGAGTCGTTCACTGTCTGAGGGGTTGTCCCGGTGCCACCTCGGCTCGGTGCTTTCTCCATCACCGCTTCCAAAGAAGTTTCCCCATCTACGCCTACATGAAGGACAGGAAACTTGTTTCTGGAATTTTGCTTCTAGGTGCAAGGTAAAACTGCCGATATGGAATTCAGAAGCTCAACTGAGACAAGTACTGCTTTTCATTTGGAGCAGAAAATCAAAAGCTTATTAGGAAAATACAAACTACCAAAGCAATGATGGTGCTTTTCTAACATTTTTTTCATTTTTACTGTGCTTTACTGTTCTAGATGACAGGTAACATAGTAAGAACAAGTCTGAGTCTTGTCTTTCATTATTAAGACCAATAAGGATTTGAGCTCTCACTTTGCTTCCTTTTCTCAGGGTCTGTTCCTGGGAGCTGCTGATTACCTTCAAAGATCACAATATTTGGTAAGCAGATGATTTTTAGTACAGTGCAGACACTGTCATTCTTTAAATATAATAATTGTAAATTATTGTATTATTGAATTATTATTGTATTACTATTTAAATACAACAATGGTTGAAATTTGGCAATACTTTACAGGAAGGAACTGAGGAGAAATTCTGCAGTGACCATTGACAGGATTTATTGAAATTGTAAATAGAAGTCCCATGGTGACCATTCAACAAATAATGTCTGTTCTTAGCTCTACAGCACATTTGCATTTCTTAACTAAAAGCCAAATATTGTTACAGAGGTTAACACAGTTCTGTTTTTTCCGGGTTTACATGAAAATATCTGAATTACTGCATCTGACAGTGACTAGCAGCTGGGGTGCAGTGGGAGGCAGATGCGGCAGAGCATGGCAGTGCCTCTGAAGGTACCGCAGAGCAGGTCCCTGCCCTGCATGGGGCAGGATGTCATCAGGAGGGTCCTGGCCACGACCTCTCCTTCCTTGTACGAGTGTCTTAATCAGCAGTGCAGCAGTTTCACTGTTTGGCAAAGGTAATGGAGGCAGCATTAGGTCATGGCCATGTATACTTTGGTACTTGATCCTAGAATCCCAGAAAAGCCTCTTGTTTGTCAACAGGCCTCTGTTTTACAGACAAAGGGATACGTACGCTGCCAACAAACATTAACTTTTTTATTATTCCACTTTTTACATAACTGTGTTTGAAGAGGACTTATTATTTTTGTAAACTAAAGGCTGGCTGCATTTAAATTCAAAACTACATCCCAAGCTGCCCGGGCCACCATTGTTGGGGCGAGCAGGGAGAGGGAGCGGAGGGAGGGAAGCTCTCCGCCGGGAGCGGGGCCCACACAGCGAGCAGGCGCTGTGCCGGGTGCCCGAGGGGAGAGGTGGCCGCAGGGCACGGCACAGGGCCCGCAGCACCAGCCAGCGCTTGCTGGAGCCCCGAGCAGGGCTTGGGACACGGGCCATGGGAGCAGCCCCCGTGTGCCCCATCCGCACACCCCTCTCGTGGCCATGGGGCTCCAGTGAGGGCATGGGGCACAGAGGCCAAAACACAGCTCCTGGTCCCAGTGCTGGGCAGAGGAACACGCCCAAGCAGCCAAATCCCCCATATCTGTGGGTACCTGCGAGCTGCGGCCTGCTGAGGCTGCTGTTTATGCCAACCACCACAAGCACAGGCAGGAGAAGGAATAACCACCACCTTGGCTAGGGAGGGCTGAAGCTCCAGCCCATCACACGGACCTGTCTGTAGGAATCGCGTGTGTACACAAACACCTCTATTTATACACACATGCCTTCAGAGAGGCTGCCTCACAGCAGGGATGTCCCAAATCTCAGCTAATGTCCTAGTGCGGTGGAATCACTGCGGTCAACATGCTGGGTAGGGTTGCAATTACAAAGCACCGCTGCCTCCGTGCTTAGAGAAGGAGGGAGAAATGGCTTTCTCTGTTGGAATACTTTCTCTTTCGAGTCAATAATCATAAAATCTCTTCATAATTTCTCTGAGGCCCTCATTTCTTTTTTAATGAAGGTGTTTACATTCCTAATTAAGGAGCGCACTAAGCCTAGTGGTACCTTATCTGATAAACCCATTAGTAGGCTATGTCGAGCTGAGCCTTTCAAGGTAGCAAGCTAGCTTTAAAAACTGGTTATCCTCTGGGCTGAAAAACGCAAACGAAGAGCTCACAATTAACTTGGTTAATTACAAAATACCAGAAATGCAATAATGTATTTAAAAATACAACACAGGTGCTAATGACTTTTTTTTGTTTTCTCCTCCCCTCGTCCTTTTTTCTCCTCTCTGCAGGAGTTTACAGCCCGTCACTTTGCTCCCAGGTAACACCCCCCATGCTCCACAGGTGTTAACCACCTTTTTCTCTCATGTGGAGGGATTTATTAGCATAGCAAGATTGATCCAAGAATTCTTGCTTCTGCCTTGCAATTAGCATGTATTTTGCTGCTGCTTTCTGGACCTGATGAAGGAACTAGGCTTGAGATGTTTATTTGTGCTAGGTCTATCAGATGGTCTAAATGAAGATATCACCTGTCTCTCCATGCCTGTTCTCCCATCACAACCATCACACAACTCAGGAAAACTTTGAGACACCACCACCTTGCCACACAAGGTGTCAGCTTGTGACAGTAACAATGTGACTTCCATCCTGTGAAGCAGCAGCCTTGTTTGGGAACAGCAATTGCTTTCCAGCTTGGCATGCTCAGCACTTGTTATTGCAACTTGCAGCCCAACACACTCACTTAAATAAGCCTGGTTTTGAGAGACCAGGCAGGAGTCTTCAATTCAGCAATTGCTCTTTTGATGTGACCTGTAGGACCCATCTCATGTTCCTTACGCATGTGAGTGTAAAATGTTTTATCAAAGTCCAAGCAGTCCATGGTACCTGCTTTATCAGGAATTAAAGTTTCCTGTCAAGGAGAGCTTAGGAGCCAAGCTCCTAAGCTCCAATATGTCCTACCAAGGACATATTGCACATCTAATTTGTGCAATGTCTCTATTTCTTCTGTGATTTTACAGGAGAGGGATAGGCTGTGAGGTGAGCACAGACCTTGAAAGAAGGGGCCAGTGGTGTCCAGGGGATGCTCGCTGCAGGTAGTTGAGCAAACTGGAAATCATTGCACATGCTGCAGGCCACCCTGCAATATCTGAAGGCCAAGCTTTGCCACCTGCTGACCCGACAGCAAGCACTCCAGAAAGCACAGGTGAAGCAGGGAGTTCAGGTTGGCAAACTGATGACCTGGAAGGCAAGCCTGTGTAGTGTTCAGAAAATACATCTGCAGGAAGGAAGCTGTATTCCTGCTGCTAGTGCTGTGCCAGGCGATGCTTTGGCCACGAGCACTACCAGGGTGTTCAAGATCCCCTTCCCCCCTCACCTGGGGAGGGCTGCTGACTGCCTCTGGCTTGGGTACTGCTAAGCCTAGCCCACACGTTCTCCTCAAATATCCTGTATTTCACATTGGCTTTATATTTCTTCTTCTCCCCACCCCATTAATTGGTCATTTAGCTGATTCAGATGCCTTTTATGGTGCTACAACCCGACTAAGCTGCTGAGTAGAAAAGATATTTTTATCACTCATAAGCACATCTACGGTCTCATCCCATTCCAGTGACACAGGCACAGGCAAACATGGAGATGTGGTTTCAGAAGAACTACCCTGTCCTGGCACAGAGGTGATGTGATGGAAACATGGCAGAGCACGGTGGAAAAGATGATGACACCAGAGAATAATTGACACAATGGTGAATGTCATAGTCTTATGGTCTTGATTTCTACCCTCTAGATATTTAGTTGCATGTTTTAAAATTTATAGTCATCTAAAGCTGCTTTTTGATAAAAGAGTCTTTGGACCTGCCATGAGTCTGACTGTAACTGTGAACCTAACTTCAGGTTTTATAATATTCTGTGTTGTTGTAGGGAAAACTAAATGATGATAGGAAAAGGACTTCTGTGAAGCAATGACAGTCCTAAGATGTCTGGAAGACAAGGAGCCAGTGAGAGTATTTAAAATTATCTCCAGAAACATCCAGTATGATCCAAAAAATACAATCTTTTCTGTTACCAACCAGAAAGTTGGTAACAGAACCAACCATTTTCCTAGCAGATGATAAGGGATGTTGTAGTGAATAAATACAGTTCCTTATAGCTGCTTTAACAGTTAGGTGTAATACCTCATGGGCCTTAAGACATTTTATATTTGGCTATTCTTTAAAAATGACAACTTACTGTAGCTCCTCTTAGAACCTTGGAAATGTGAAGCACCACCCACAAACAGCTGAAGACCTTCTGCTCCCTCTAACTGCAGTGCCTGCTGAGAAAGGAGATATTCTGGGACAGCACTATTTGTACTGCAAATTTAAAATCGGATGTGAATCATCCTCCCCATAAACCACATTTGAATAGATTTAATACTGCCCATTTGAATAGATTTAATACTGCCCAACCAATGGTTAATTTAATGTTTTGGTTTAATGCATGTCCCATGAGTGTTTTCTTCGCACTCTTTACAAGTGAAGGCTGGCAAAGCTTGAGCTCCTGAACTGGATTCTGACTCCACTGGGGGGCAGTGCTTTAGCACATATATTAATAGTGCACTCACCTGCTTCTGAGAAAGCAAGATTTCCAGAGAAATGTTTAGCTACCATTCTGCTTAATGGAACAAATATGCATGAATATCTCTCCTATATGTACTATTAGATTACTGACTTACTAGCTAAACAACCAAGGCCAACCTGAGGATGAAACCAAGTCTGGATACAGAGGTAGTTTAAACTATTTATTGGCACCAGGATCAACAGATTCTAAATTAGCTACAAAGCTGCAGGGAATCCTGGCATGTGAAATCAGTTTGGTGTGGGATTTTTTTTTTTTTTTTTTTTTTTTTAAAATTCTTAGCCCCTCAGGAGATTTGAGATGGTTTGATGTTCATCTGGAGGCATGTCAAAATTCTATAGAAACCTAATAGCCTGCCAACATGGGTGGTTGCTCCTTGGAGGCATTTCGACATGGCAAAGGTTCTGTCTGCACTCTGCAAACCTGTATCCGTCAAAGGCTGCTTGGAATGGCGTGGAAACAGGAGCTGTGTGGTGTCAGAACGCCGTGTGCAGGATTGCAGGGGTAATGTACGCACATCCCAGCTCTCCTGGGGCTGCCAAACTGTGGGAGGAAACCATCTGGCCCCTTAATTATTCTGAGCTGTGCCTAAGAGTTAAACCCCACAAGGTGCTGCCACACCTATATACCAGGGTTTGGGTGGGACAGGGCTCCCTGCTCTCTGTTAGAAGAGAAATGAAGACCAGAGGGCAGCTGAGGAGGAGGGATGAAGCTGGGCAGAAGCAGAAACCAGGGCAAAAGTCTAGGCATGGAGTGCTGTTGTCCAGACCAGAGCCTGTGCTGGACAGAGGGCAGTGAGGGTGGAAACAGGAATGGGAAATGTGACCTAACTGGACGGCAGCAGAGCCAAGCACAGGCTGCAGTTGCCCTTTGGAGGAATCCTGCCTGCTGGCTGCTCCATGGCCAGCTCCTGGTGGAGTCTGGGCTACACAACTCTGGAAAATGGAATGGGGCCCCCAGGGCTGGAGGCAATCATCGTGCACAGGTCCTCCAGGCTTGGAAGCAATCACAGCATGATGGGATGGCACGGGCTGCTGAGGCTTCAGGAAGCAGAACTGGAGCAGAGGGAGAGGGAAGAGGATGAGCCTTAAACCATCCTTGTGATGAGGCTCAAGTTCTTACTTGCATGCATGGGAGAAGACATCTTGACAGAAAGCTGGGATGTCTGCCCCATGGCAGCACAGAGAGACCTGCCCATGCTTCCCCAGCTGCCCTGTGCCAAGTGCCTGGGGATGGGGGCAGGAATTAGAGTCAAGAGCCACTCAGGACAAAACTTAGTTACACACCACCCTGAAGGAGACATGTAGGTATCCTGAACCTAGGACTGGAAATTGAGGGATACATATACACAGAGCTGCAACCATAGGCGAAACACAGGAGCTACATGGCAGGAGAGAAGGCACTTGGGCCAGTCCTGTCTTTCTGAGCGAAGCCCTCGCCCTGAGCAGTGCACGTGGAGGAACCGGTTAGCTCAGAGGAGCCTGAGCTGGCAGGCACACTGGGACTGCCCACGACATGTCCCTGGGAGAGACATGTGCTTTCTGTAACTCAGTCCTCCTCTCACTGGGGCCCTCATAATGGTTTTGCAGTTGCACAGCTGAGAGGAGATGGGTGCTTCTCTGTGTCCTGTTTCAGACTGTAGAGAAATGTAAATGAGATATTCAGCCCTCACTACAAAAAAGACATTGAGGTACTGCAGTGGGTCTAAAGAAGGGCAATTAAGCTGGTAAAGGACCTGGAGCACAAGTCTGATGAGGAGCAGCTGGGGGAACTGAGGGTGTTTACCTTGGAGGAGTCTCAGAAGGGACCTTATCACTCTCTACAACCACCTGAAAGGAGGCTGTAGCTAGCTGGGGGTCTGTTTCTTCTCCCAAGTGATAAGAGATAGAAGAGGAAATGGCCTCAAGTTGCACCCAGGGAAGTT
The DNA here is from genome assembly GCA_036630365.1 of Acanthiza pusilla. Classification (NCBI taxonomy): domain Eukaryota; kingdom Metazoa; phylum Chordata; class Aves; order Passeriformes; family Acanthizidae; genus Acanthiza; species Acanthiza pusilla. Next base: position 8,558,118 of record JAXCHO010000098.1, read on the forward strand.
TAGGTTGTATAGTATGAAAAATGTATTCACTGAAAGGGTGGTCAAGCATTGGAACAGGCTCCCCAATAAAGTCACTGTCCCTTGAAGTGTTAAAAAGCATGTGGATGTGGCACTTGGAGACATGGTTTAGTGGTGGACTTGGCAGTGCTGGGTTAATGGCTGGCCTCAATGGTCTTAGAGGTATTTTCCAACCTTAAAGATTCTGATACCTGCACCAGGACTACACCTGTGTCTGCTGACTTGCCCTAGTCCCAGTCACTGTTCTTGTTCCCCTATGGGTATATTTGAACAGGTTTCAGAGTAGAGCTGGGCAGAGGTGTTAGAGCTATTTAGGATCCCTCTAGGCTAGGAAGAGGCAGAACTTGCTGGAAGTTTGTGCTTACTCATCAGTCCCTGGATTTTGGAGCCTGTGGAGGAGGAGGTTCTCACTGGGCTTTGTGAGTTTTGTTTTGCTTTGCTTTGTTTTGTTTTGCTTTGCTTTTTGTTTTTTTTTCAGGGCTGGACTTGCCATGAATGGCTTTGTCTGAGAGCCTTGCGGCCAAGAACACAGGTTTACCTCACCACAGGCTGGTGGAACACATTTGGACTTCACAAGGAAGAGAGGAGGTGGCTGAGGAGGCACTTAGAGACATGCCTGAGTAGGTCCCACAGAGCTGTGGCAGGATGAGGGCTGGAGTTGGATGTGTTGGGCTCTGGGGGGAAGAGAAGGGCTCTTGGGAAGCAGTGCAGTAGGTTTGGGGCAGGGGAGAAATGTTCCCTGTCTGGTTGGAGGTATGTTGTTCCACTCAGCTTCTGGATAGCAGAGCAGTACAAGGCAGAAAGCAGAACTGCCTAAAACTAGCTAAGATAATTCTAAGAAGATTAAAAATAATTTTGGCAATTAATGGATAATTCATATTTATCAGGATTATAAGAAAGAAGAATAGCTTACAGCTGTAAATTTAAATGCTTTTTTTACTGTCCTGGCACTTAACTCACTGTAATTGCAGCAATGAGAGGCTGAAGGCTCTCCTTGAATTACAGCAGCCTGCAGTTCAGATGATACTGCAAACACTTCTTCAGTTCACATGGATCTTTACTGGAAAACTTGGACCATAGATGCTTACTGATTTGGATATTGCATCTCCATCTTATGGCCTTCATGCAGTTTATTACTAAACATGGAAGAAATTAATTTTCCCTATATTTCATTTCTATCACATCTGACAGCTTTGTAGTTTGTGTCTATGTGTGTGACATTTGTGGCTGAGTATTTTAACACAGAAATTCCTTTTGCAAGGCCAGAATGGATGTTTTTCCAATGCTTCATCTCCCAATTTTTTCAGTGATTTTGATGATGAAATAACATTAATAGAATAAAGCTTATACTAAAACAAATCTCAGAGCTACTTTAAATTAACCTAATTAAAACAAAATTCTTGCATCTTTTCAGCTGTACTTTCTTTAAAAGTGTATGTACCTCCAAGAGACACCAAAAAGAGCAGACTATAAAGCCATCAGATTTTACAGAGAATTATATAGACCTTTGATAATTCATTGTATCAGTACATTAAAGAACATCCTGTCAGAAAAAAAAGGGGGGGGGGGCACTCTGTGATAAATAGTTATTATATAGTTAACAGTTATCAAATAATTCAGTTGTCAAAAAAACACCAGGACCAGATGGGACCTCAAGAAGTTATCTTCTGATTCACACTCAGAGAAGTACCCTTCTGATTCACACTAAGAGAATCATTCTCTGCTACACCAACAAACTTTTATGTAACTGCATCTTGGGAACCTCCAGTGGCAGAGAGAACACAGTCCCCTCACCTCTTTATTCCAGTGCTTTGCCATTCCTGCTGTTAGGCAGCTTCTTTGCATGTCTCATCTATATGTCTCTTCATTCACTTGGAGCTGCTGCTGTTTTTCTTACCTACCACGGACATGAATAATTATTTCTTTTCTGCTCTACAATAGTCTCCTAGGTATTTGTGACCTCAGCTTGGCCGTACTTTATGCAAAACAATCCTGATTCATCCAGTCTTGCACCATTAAGCCATGATTTCTAGAGCACTGGCTGCTTGTGCTTGTACGTGGATTTTCTCCACTGTGACCTCATCTTTCTTGAGATGAATGTCCAAAGCTGAACAGAGTAATTTTATGAAAGCCTTGGCTACCCTGGATAGAGCATTGCATTTAAGAGTTTATAAGCTGTTTTTCACACATCCCTGAAAGAGGTTGTGAGAGAATAAAGGTCCTTCATTCAGTTAGGAATCTACTAGAAACTATAAAATCTCATCTCTATTCAGCTGCTACATGTTATGAAGCTGGTAAGTTTTCTGACTTGCTCTCTTCTTTCTTTCCCCATAAGCTATTTGGCATTACTACCAAGATGAGAAAAAATGTCTTGCATTTGTAAGACATATAGCAGTTTTGCAGCATTGCTATTTATGCCCCAGCAAATACATTCCAGTTGTGCCTAACAACTGTCCTGGGTTTTTCATTCTGCTGGAGTAAACTCTACCAAATTTGCTGTTCTGCCAGGGATGCCATAGCAACACATTCCCATTCCTCATGCTCCTTGCTTTGCCAGGCTGGTGAAGGAGATGTTGAGACTGCTATGGTAAGAGTTTTCATCTGGAGAACAAAAGCAATCTGCACCCTCAGAAAGCTGTCATCGTATCTCCTGCAGACTGCTGAACCATGCCAGCTCACATCTTTTCACTGTGATGCTGGATGAAAGCAGTGACTCCAGCATCATGAGCTGCTATTTTGAGTTGGATGCTCAAGTTGCTGAAAAGGATTTTTCTGGCAGAACATCTTTGCAATATTTCCACTACAAAAATCTGCTTTCATCCTCAAATTCTAGTGTCTCTTTTTTGAGGACTGAATGTATTACAGGCAAGCACACTTGCGTGGTCAGGAGAGAATCCAGTTGCGAGGGCTGGCAAGAGCAGTTCTGCTTTAAACAGAGCCGGAAATTGCTCCCCTTTGTCCATTAACTTCTCAGAGTGTCTATGTCACTTGGTGGCCACCTCTGAGCTCAGACTACTGGAGGATGCCTTAATAGATAGCATCTATTTGAACAAAACAACACAAAACTATCGATGTCTGCAAACATCCATTGCAGATATTTAACTGCTCTTTGATCAACTATGTTAAAATTCAGTCAACTCCTTAAGTGACCTGAGAGAAATGTATTCCCTAATTTCATTTAACTGCCATCCTGAGCATGAAAGCAAAGCGGAGTGATATGTAATGTGTAGAGCCAAGGAGACGCTATAGTGAAGCTTAGGTCTTGTCTTCTTGGAGTACATCTGCAAAGGCTTAGTGTTGGCTGCATTTTTTTCTGTGTGGAAGATTGAAGGATGGCTTTCACATGGAGACACTGAGCTTCTCAGAAGCTTTGTTGAGTAGAAAGCAGTGACTGCTCCTCCAGAGCCATCACCTCTGTACTTTAAAGATCAACAACTTAGAAGAAATACGGGAAGCTTTGCTTTCACAGAAACCCTATGATTTTTCCATCATTAACATTATGTGGTCCTACTAAACTAAAGTTAGGGCAATCAGAGAATGAAATTTCCATGCAGGGGGTGAATTTTTAAAGGACCCCATCTTACAGGTTGCAGTAAAATGAAGCCCCAAGGACAAAAGAGCTGGATGATGAAAATATATGTTTTAGCTCTCTACCTTTTTTCAGCCTCCTAAAAAGACATTGCATTAAAAATATACCAGAGTGCCATGCAGGTATATTATTGCTTGCCTGACTTTGCACCCCTAGAAAGCACCTGCTGGAGTGAAGTATCTGCTTTGAAAGAGTCAAACAGGTCAAAAGTCTACTTACACTATCACATGAGCAATCCAGTGCTAACTGAATGTCTTTGAAGAAGTACAGGAAGGGGGAAGACTCTGTCTTATCTGCCAGCTCTTCTCAATCCCAGCAGTTGGGTTGGGACCACATTGTTTTGAGTTTATGCTGAATAGAAAGCTTGTGTGTACATCAAAGGCAGCTGGAGGAATGGAGGAAGCCTTCTCTTTGTCTGAATCAGCTCACGGACACATTTTGGTCATCTCAGGTCATACTGGTAATGCCTCCTTCAGTACTTTCTGGAGCACTTTGAGGTGCTGCCTGGAGCAGTTGATGTAGTAACCCCCCCTCCTGAACAGGACAGATTGTAAGAGCTACCTCCCAAATCAACTCGATATATTTTGATTTTATTTTGATTTCATTTTATATTTTCGATTTGACGTTTGATGTTAAAAACGTGTGTGTGCTTCTGCAGGGCAAGTTGGAAAAAACTTTTTGCACAGCAAAGTGATGCCTGCACATCTGATCTGTGATCCATGATGGGACAGGCACTTACAGAAGCGGGGAGTGGAGAAGGGTGGCACTTTCAGGGCACGCATGGTTTAGCAAGATAACCAGCCCAAAAAGGACAAATGCTGGGTGCTCCTGGGCTCCATGTGGGCTTGAGAGGAGCTGGTGCTGCTGCCTGCACAGAGCTCAGTGTCCAGGCACCAGCAGGAGACAGGAGGCAAGGCAGGACATGCAGTGAACCCACTCTCTCAGAGCTGAGAATGGTAAACCAAATAGCTTTGAAAAGCCGGGAGAAGAAATACATTGTTTACTCCTTAAAGCCTTAAATGTTATACAATTTGCAAACAGAATAGATGAGGCTTCGTAGAACGTGAAATTTTGAGGTTTTTGTTCCTTTTATATACAGCTTTCCTCCCTGGTGGCACAGCCAGACCTTGACCCTTTCTAGCCACATCTTTAGAAGTGGAGCTGGGACACATGTTGGTAGTGATCCTATCTTAAATGAAACTTAATTTAAATAAACGTGTTTCCAGGGTGCAGAACTCAGCTCCTTTTTTGTGGCAAGATATCTTGGCCACCCTGAAATCATGGCTGCTGTTGCTGGATTACCATGTCTCTTCACGTCCTTCTGCTTTCACTACACCGTAGATTGCAAGTCACAATAATTTTAACAAATTTGTTATACCTAGAAGCATTGTTTTGCAGCCCTGTAGGCATCTAATAGTGATTGCTGCAGAGCTCTTGCAAACGGGTCCATGGTTTCTGGAGTCCAAAGGCATTTATCAGAAAGTATTTTATGGTGCTGGTGAACTTATCTAGCCCAAATTTGTGGGAGACAGTATTTCTAAGCTAAAAATTTCAGCAAAGTGGTTATTCCTTACCGGTCACAAATAAAATTTAAAGCATTCTACCCTTCCTCCAGGTTAAAATGTCTGCAGGTATCAATATGCAAATAACCCAGACACAGACAGTCGCGGATCACACAGGTGACTGTGGTGTTCAGTGGATATAAACAACAAGGATCTATTACCTCTTGGAGAAGCTGTTTTGGTAAATTCAAGTCTAAGCATGAAGCAAGTGAAACATAAATTTTAGGCCTTTCCCGTCAAACACGCTGTCTCGTCCCACTGGTTTGAAAAAGAGCAGTTGTTTCCCTTAGAACAGCATGAAAGCCTTGGGGAAAATTAAAATGGTGAGAGATTCAGTATGTAAAATATACAGTGCAGAACACTGGAGAAATCTCAGTCTGGGCATGAAGAATTGCTCTTGTCATGAGCTGGCAGGATTTTTATCCCTCATTTACACAAAATTGAATTTGGGGGATTGATCAGTGTGCCTGCTAGGTGAGCCATCTACTGGTTGTTCCATGCTGTGCCCAACAGCTGACCACCTCCATTAACTCCAGGGGTAAATAGGTTGAGGAAATCTAATGCAGGAGGATGTGTGCCTCTGTGAAGCAAGATGTTGTCAATTAGTCCGTTGCTGGAAAATATAATTCAAAGAATTTTTCGAAGAGGAAATGCCAAGTTTCTAGTTAAATTTGTTGAGTATCTCTGGCAAATTTGAGTAAGAAACTTTCTCTGGAGAGACTATAAAAATAACTGTTCAAGCCAAGTAAACAATGTATTCAACGTGACAACTTTTGTCATTGTGTCAACTCTGATTTTCACAGATTATGATGAATGCATGAGGAGAAGCTAAAATAACACTAAAGGCTTCTAAACATGGGGGGGATTCTGGGAGAGGACCTGAACTGGTAATATGAACTAAACCCGTGAAGTTAGAGCGCGTTAAACCTCCAAGGCTTCTTCTGAAGGTGGCTGCTAAAGCATTCTCAATCTGCTTACTTAATTAATTTAACATCCAGCATGAAGAAACCTGGAACAGCCTAAGAGTCACATCACCATGCAGCTAGGAAAGCACTGAGGGCCACACATGTAATTGTTCTCTTGTGCTTCACATAGCTGCCACTGACATCCTGTGCTGAAGTCCTGCATGTTGGCAGTGCTTCTATCTGCAGCTCTATCTGAGATGTATCTGTACAAAACTCACTGACCGTGCTGCAGCTGGAAAAGGGGAGTCTCATAGGGAAAGACAAGGTCTAGAAACTGCTCCACAGTGTGAGAAAGGACTAATTCTGCCTTTCCAACCCATAGGAGAGCCAGGCAGACCTCTGATGCATATTCTTAGGTGGCTCAAACACAGCATGCCATTGCGTAGTTCTGCTCTTGTTCTTGGCCTCACATTACTGAAGGCTATCCTGCAGGGCGGGGAGACCATCCTGGAAGTGCACTGCAGTAATGGAGGCTGGAGCATGACCTGTGCAGGTGAGTAGACTAGCAGAATTTGTTTGTGATGTTGCATAGCAGGAGCTTGCTTTAAAGGGAGGGGCTGAAACACAGAAGGCTAATTCCCATGATAGACTGACTGCTGTAGATCAGTTTGGAAGCAGCAAATATGGGAACATTTTCTCTCTTATGTAAACATGCTTATTTCTCTAAAGCCTTGGACCTGTCTTAAGAGGGTGCGCTCATGTGCAGCTGAGTAGACTTTAGTTATCTTCCTATGGATCAGTCTGACAAGTTGCCACAGATGCTTCAGATAACTTAGAAAACCTGTAACCATTACTACACCCTGCCTTGTGTGCCTCCATGGTCCACTGGAGCCCTTATAGCTGGATACAAGTCAAAGCAGCTTCCAGGCTACTTTAACATATTTTGGGACTAAGCCAGGAGAGGCAAAGCCCAAGGCATACCTCAGGCTCTGTGCTGAGGCCGTTGTTGCCACATGGATATATTTCTTTTGCTGTGCAAACTACACGGAGTGTCTGCAGTAGCTTCTGGTCATACCTTGCATGGTGCTTTTCTGCCCTAAGTAAAACAGACACAGTCAGCCCAGCCTTGTTTTCTAGGTAGGCTTTTCTCCCTGTCCTTCAGAGATTTTTCTCTTGCATTAGAGATTTAAAATCTGTCATCTCCAGCTGTGTTTACTGGAAGGCGCAGAGGGACACAGCTGCATCTCTGTGAGCAGTCCCATTCTCGCTGTGTGACAGCACTCACTTCCATCTGGTGGGGCAGGGTGTATACTGAGGTGTCTGGCTCCAGACCTGTGAGGGATAGAGACCACAGTCCCTAGACTAGGAGGGGCTGAGACACTTGAGAGGTTGTCTGAACAGCCCTGTTTCAAAAGTACAACCTGGCAGTTGAGGATGAACCAGACTGCTTCCTCCCCGAGGTGAAGCATCAGGCACAGCTGCGCAGGTGAAGCCCCCCTGAAGTCTGCAGTGAAGTTCTCAGTGATGCTGGCGGCATCTGGATTTGAGCCATGAGACACAAAGAGCACATTCTGTATGGCAGTTGACAGAGTTAATGAAAGAGGATCATGTAGATAAAACTAGTGGGTGTTCACTGAGCTCAAAGGAAGTAGTCATATAATTTCCCTATCAAAACAATACCACTGCAAGCCCCAGAGACCTACCCTAACATAAACCTGTATTTAGCAGCTTGATCAGAAACTTGAACAGTATCTTGAAAATAGCCAAATCTGAGCTCAGAGACTGAAATACAACACTCTATATACTCCAAATAATGGAATAATCACTAGTACATTAACAATTAAGTAACAGTTCACAATTACCAAAAATATGAGAAGTGCTGTAGCCCTTGCTGCACCAAAGGGTTTATTTGTAGTCTGTTGCTTGCATTGAAATCCATGTTGCAGAAAGATGAAGGGAGCCTGTCATTTGAAAAGTCACTTCTTCTAAACAAGGCCGTCGGCTTTCATCCCTCTTTGCATTATCAGCTGAACTGCTGGCATCAGGTATTCAAGGAATTTCAGAGGGAAGGAGGAGAGCACAGTATTTCCTTGTCACTGTGATAGATTTGACAGACAATTTGGGCAATGCAGCGAGCATCCTGTCATGCAAATTGACATCTTGGGAAAGCAACAGGCTTTAAAAACAATACTCAACTTACTCTAGGACTGGGATATTCAGTGATGACTAGTGCCTCTTTTACACATGAATCACTCACTTTCATCCCTTAAATGTGTTCAGAGAACTGGAGGTTGGGATACTTCTGCTACAGACTACCTGGGTTTGTAATTAAAGCGCCCACCTCTACTCCTGTTTGTTCCCATATACCTGCATCTCAGGGAACAGGTTTTCTCTGCTAGAGATTGAGCTACTCCCCAGGCTGCTGTACACCTCAGAGACAATTATTCATGTTTGCAAAGGCTATTGTAAGTGTGGCCTGTGGTCAGTGGACACGGCCTTAGGTGAGATCCTGGGCTTCACCAAAGGGGCAGGTTTGGCACTGGTGGCTGGAGACGAGACAAAGAGAAACACCAGCTGCTGTGCCAAGTGATGTGGGCACCCTTCCTTCAGAGGACTGGCACCCAGCCAGCAGCCTAGCATGGTCTTTGAAGTATCAAACTGCTGACGGTGCTGTTTAGGATCAGAAAGCAGGCATCCTATTTAAACCGTGTTTGGTGCTCGGGAAAGGGAATGCTATCAAGCTCGAGCCCCGGGAGCACAGGCCCACAAGGACCACCCCACTCCCTGCAGAGTGGCTAAGCAACCAAAGCCCCACTGCTCTTCCTAGATAAAATCTCTGAGCCACCTCTACAAGGCACAGTCCAGAGTCCATTTCTGTTAAACCTAAAACATTACCCCTCCAGTCACATGCTCTGAACACACACACTCTAAATGGAAATGGGAAGTATTGCTGAGCACAACAACACAGTGTTGTCTTTTCTACCGTGTGTCACAAAGTCTGTGGCATGCTGCTGTGAACAAGCCATTACATACAATTTGCATATCCTTCAGTAAAATCCTTCCATGTATTTTGGGATTGAAGTAATTATATGCATAAGACTGAAAAATACGGTCCTATCTGTTATCTACCTTATTTTTAATGACTTCTCCCCACCCCACTGCATGCTGTTTCTCAGTAGTACAGCACAAAGTGTTGGACATGCATACACTTTGGGCTTCTGCACTTCAATGACCCTCTAAATAGTGCCCTGACTTTGAATTTAGCCCAGGCAGACATGCACAGTCCTCAGTTCTGATAGGTTAGGTTTTTTTCTCTTTCACTGCCTCTTCCCAAGACATAGCTTACAAACTGCTCCTAACTCTGTCAAACTCTGCTCCTTTTTATTTTCAAGCCAGAAACATGCACTCCCTAGCAAACACCACTTCCATGACAGCTCCAAGCTTTCAAACTGCATCCATCTTTCTGTCACTTTACTCAAGGAAGTGACACTTCAGAGAGGGTAAAATGATTTCTCACCTACTTGGAAATCAGAGCTCATTTTTCCCAATCTTTTCCTCATATGGTTTATCTCTTTGGGAGAGGTCAATTATGGACAACTTGTGGGAACATTTTTCTTGGCAATTATTAGGATGCATGCACAGAGTTTACTGCAATATCTCAGAGTGGCCAGGTGCAACTAACTATATTTCTAGGCTCCCAAAATGAATGAAGTAAACCCCTGACTTGCTTCAAGAACTTGTTCTCCTATGCATAGAGGGAACAACATTAATTTCTCTTGGCTGTTTTGGAGGAGTACTGCATAGCAAAGGGCTTTTTCTTTGTTCATTTGCTACCCAGGATCAGTTTTCCCGATGATTTCAAAGAAAGCACCCAACCTTGCAGGGCCAAGCCTGCCACTCTGTACCTGCTCAAGCCCTTTACTCTGTGCCATGCACAGATTCAAACCAGAGACTTGCCCAGATATCACTGACATTACAAGGAGGAAGCGAAAGGTGAAACTGTGTCTAAGTGAGCCTTTGATAAGAGGATTAATTTAAAACTGTACACTTTGCTCATTCAAGATTTTTTTTTTTGCAAGGAAATGTAAACCAACACTGTAATTGTATTTTGGCCTGTGGGAATAATATCCCAGAAATAATGTCTCTACTTAAAGTCTAGGAGCTTAAGATCTCTGTGGGGCTGCTTCTTCCACTGCAAGACCTGTAATTAGCCATCCATTATGGCACTGAGCAGTGATCCTGAGGAAGCCCATATTTTCCCCCCAAGCACCCTACACAGACATGCCAGAGAGCAGGTAAGGAATACTCTGGACTTCACCCACCTTCTCAATGCAGGCAGCTCAGGGGGTGGGAGACCCTCCCTGGAGCACCTTTGCTGGGCTCTTCAGCAGGGACACCCTGTGGGCACCTCAGTGCTCTCAGGGCTCTGCTCTCACTGTGTGTCACACTGTGAACACTGGGATGGCTACAATCTAGGTCCTAAAGCCATGGTGATGTCATTCCATCTGCTCTCCCACCTTCTTTTTTGCTTTGGGGCGAGCAAAGATAGCAGCTTTCCAGTGAGGAAGGATGGGAAGCCACTAAGCCAAGCACTCCTTTCCTCCGCCTTTCGACAAACACAGAAGCTTTGGGGATGGAGATGGCTTGGTGGAGCTGCTACAGGTCTAGCAGTCTGTGCCTCCAGGCAGCAAATGCTTTCCTGGCATGACTGGAGGGCATAAGGGCACACTTCCAGCATATTTTACTGGTCAAATTGAGGACTGAGTTCAGACTCTATGAAATGGTGCATACGAAGAAGACCTGGCCGATGATGTTTCCCTGTGGTTTTGGGAAAGATTTTTGTTCCCCTTAAATAAGCAATTTTATCAGGTAAAGTACTATAAACATATTAATTGTTCCACTTTCCAAATCTTACATTTGAATTGCTTTGTATTTTCCAAAGCTGTTTCCCAGTCTTACTGCCTAAAACCCTTTTTGAATTAGAACTGAATCTGTAAGTTGCTTAAGTTGCTTAGAAACAGTGTTAGCAGGGTTTTAGTGTGTATATGTGAACAAAAGACTGGCTGAAAAGACTCCTTTCTGTGTGTAACCTTTATTAAACATGCAAACCCCTCTGCAAAAGTGGCCTGGAGAACTCTGGTGGTGGACACAGGGCTGAGGAGGCCAGTCCTCATCCTGGCACATTTAAAGGACTGAGAGCAACGTACAGACAATGCTCAGATGTGCCAGACTTCATCCCTCACACAGCTTCCTCTGAACTACCAGCTGGCCTAAACTTGTATTTAGAAAAGGCATTGAATTCTGGGTGTGAAAGCTCCACTCTGACTTCTGATGGTGATTGCCAAGAAGACAGGCTGCCCAAGGCTCAGCAGCACCAGGAATTCTGTTTCACGGCAGATCTTGTGTTATACCTTCTAGCACTGTGTGCAAGGTAAAGCAAACAGTGTTTTCTACAAGCACTTCACTGCTACAGATCAATGCCATCACACACTCAAATTTGCATTTCATGGGTTCAGTGTAGTGGGCACAAAGATGGTTCCTATGAAGCACTGAAAATCTGGGATCAAGGGCGTGAGGGAATGCAGGAGGGGTAGTTCTCTGCTAGACTTTTCAATGTGATTACTCCTCACAAGCAATATTGTACACTGATCGTCACCAGCTTACTACCACTTTAAGAAACAAGTCCGTGACCTGCCTCTGATGTAGACACACTTTAACTTCCCTTTGTCATGTGTCTTTAATAAATAAATGGATCCAGAGAGAAGGGAGTTTTGACATAAAGAAGAGGTACAGTTCTTCTGAAATTCCAGACAATCTTCTTTTCCATGATAACACTAAGTTGAAGGTGAACAAAGTGTGAGTGTAAATCTCTAGACGCTGCAATAGGTCAGGCTTGAAAAAAACAGTTTATGTTACCAGATAGGTGCCATTTCTTTATCTAGCAATTTTATATGTTGAAGTATACCTCATATCACACATTCAGTAATGTCAAGGCCTGATCTTGTTCCAGGCATCTTTGGAAACATGATGGCAATTTGCACAAGGCATAGGAAATTTATAATTTTTAAAAAATAGAATGATCTCACCTTTTGGACATTCAATGTTATTGGAGCTCAGACTCAAAAAACCTCTACTTTGATCTTATCCTGTAGCCAATTTTTTATGTTCTGTTCTATGATTTCCATAGAAGTTTGTTAGGAGTTAACAATCAGTTCATATTTGTGATAATAAGGTACCTAAATAATTTTGAAACCCTACTAGGGTGTTGCAAAGTAATCATATTTACATGCAACGTAGGAATCCTCTACATACAGTGGCAAATGTAAAACTATATTTACTTGGATAGCTGGGAACACCCATGAGAGCAAGGAGGAAGAAATGTATGATATTCTTGGGGAAAAGGAAATTGTCTGAAGACCAGGGAGTGGATCAGGAGTTTTCTGGAGCTATTAACTAAGCAATTCTTCTTATTGCTGGACTCAACAAGGGCTCAACACAGCTGCCCACTTACAGGTGGGTGGTGGCACCTGAGATGTCCTGTGGGCTCTGCCTGACCCCAGTGTGCCCCTTCAAAAGGCAGCAAGTCCCCTCAAGGTCCTGTATCAGACCTGCCAAGCTCACATGAACATCTTACACAGCACAGCTTAAACGGCAGTAGCCACACATAGGCAGGCAAATGAATGCATCTCTTCAGAGGATCTTTTACTCATTTAAAATCACAGGCAGAAAAAAGCAACACTAAAAGATCTCATCTTTGAGACCACATAAAAGCAAGATGCAGAGCGATTTTCTGATTTCAGGTTATGATGGTAGTCAGGGAAAGATATAAACTTCCAGTGGCTGGTGCCTACATAATTATTTGTTTCTGCATGAACTGAGAGTGAAAATACTGTTTTTCCAACTTAGTTCATACTCTTGCAGGTCATCAGCAAAAAGAATCACATCATGTGAAAAAGTGCCATGCAGAGTCAAACCAGCTGTGTTTTTACCTATAAACTGAACACATATATGTAGGGGCTATATGGTATAAAAAATAAAAGTTATCAAAGGCACTGTTCCTCTGACTTTAAAGCAGGCTTGCATTTTGAGGGCAGGATCAAAAATCTGGGGCCTCACACAGCAGATCTGTTGGATAAAAGGGGACAGGCTGAAGAGGTAAAGAAAAACCCCAAAACACCTCATTTCCCTGAGCAAACAGAGCCTGTTAAGAGTGAATACAGTGACTGTAACATCCCAGAGCTCTCCAAGTCCTCCTGAGAACACCATTATTAAAACCTTTTCATCATAATGGCTGTGATTATTGTACAAGTAGCATGATGCAGAAAGAAGCTAAGGCACAGAAATGTCATTGCACAACCTCAGCTGTGTACTGACCAACACTGCATTTGGGGCTCTCTGATTGAAATCTTCAGAGAGTTCCATGTTCTATCACTTTTTTTTTAACAGAAACTACAGTTTGTTCACACTGTTTCTCTCTCCCTTCTTAATTGTTAGAAATTAATACCCTTGACAAGCTCTTAAACCACACTGTTTGGCAACTATTTTACAGTGTAGGTAAACATTTGAGCTTAGTGCTAAATATGCGGGTGCTGTACAGTACACAAATAAAGACTGTCTCTTTCTCAGAGATCTTACAGTCTGAAAGATAAGAGATGAAAGAGTGCTTGGAAAGATGAGTAACCGGGGGGACTGTGGGAGGGGTTCAACTCAGTTAAAATGTAAAAACCTGGATATCATTCAAAGAACATACAGATTTCGGTCCTGGAAGTGCACATTTTTTTATGTACAACAGTTTTGTAATTAAGTAAAAAGCTGAAACTGTTGACATTTTCTTGTGCCTGGTTTTGCTAGGACTGAGGCAGCATGTTGCTGCTAATTCTCCTGACACCCCCAAACCACCCTGCTGCAGTCTGTACAAAGTCCAGCGCTCTCATTCAAACCACTGGCCCTGCTGGGCTTTGACCTTGAGAGGGATTAGTTTTGGAGACCAGATGTCTCTTGTATATGATAGAGAACTTTACGTTTAAATAAAAGAAATTCTCAGCCTTTTTTGCTTGCATATAATTAGGAAAGTTATGAGTCATAAAGTAAACAGAAATAAATGTGATGTAAGCAGCATGTGCAACTTTCCATGATTCAATTTTGCAAACATCTCCTCAAACCAAACCTATCTATCTTCAGACATCAAGCATGGGTTGAACACTTGGACCCCCAGACACAAGGGCACCAGGCTGCTCCCTCCTTGGGAAGGAGTAGCTGGTGCAGGCTGCTGGGGCACAGCAGCAGGGTGCTCTGCATGGCCCTGAGCCCTTGCTCATAGCTGCCCCAGGTTTCTAGATGCACAGGTTTTTGTTACTGGAGATGGAGGGATTTGCCATCACATAGCACTTTTCACGGTACACCTATGGCATGGTGGACATCCATGGGCTGTAACTTCTGCATATTTCACCTTTCATGTGACACTTGCATCAACAAAGAAAGGACAAAGATTAAGTCTTCTTTCATTCTTAATGTGGTTTAATACACATCAGATGGTGTCTCTCTTGGTTTTGGGATCACACCAGGATAGCTTGTTCCTCAAACAGTGTTTGAGATCAGACTGATTGCAGATCACACAGATGACAGAGATGATTTTGCTTTAGCAATGCCAGAAGAGTTCAGATACTAATAGGAATCATGTAGCTGCAGCTTTTTTTTTTAAATCTAGCTAAGTGCTAGCAAAATGCCACATGCATATGAAACAGGCGATTCCTGGCATAAGGGAGTTGTGCGTCTGTTGTAAAGGCAAAGCTTGCCATTGCCTTGTGAATCCAAGTGACACACTTGGAGCCATCCACATTTTGGTTTCAAGCCAGTGAAAACCAGATTTTCTTTTTGCTAGAGCTGCTGAAAGGTTGGTGGAGTGAGAGGCAGCTAGTGCCAAGGTAGAACTATGTGTCTTTCTTGTCATATGTCTTTGAGTGATGCATTCCAGTGTTCTTCATTTAATCATCCAGAGATAAATAAGCTATTACTTATTACAAACCAATTATGTTTTAAGCAGCACAGCTAAAAGATAATCTGTGTTACAGAATTCCTAGTGGCAAAACATCCAGGATTTTTTACATGTAAAATCATGAAACTGCTGTGATGCTTTTGAAGTTTTAACACACTCATGCATTTGCTTGAAAACTACTATGCAAGCAGTAAACACTCTTGTTTGGGTCTGATCCTTCAAGGTGCAAGACAGGTAGCTCTACGCTTTACTTCACAAGCTTAGTTCTCACAAGTCTGACATAGCTGATAATATTTTTGAACCATGTGTTTAACAATAAATGCAATAAAAAAAAAAACCTGCGGTTTTAGTATCGATTAGTTTCCTCACCAAAAATTACGTTCCCACCTAGAACCCTGAAGAGGCTTAAAAAGGACACTTTGAAGAGTAAAAACCCCAACACAATGTCTTTTTCTTTCGCTTCTCTAATTGCTGCAGATGTTGTGCAGTTGCACCTATGAAAAGTTAAATATTATGTCTCTGTAACATTTTTGATCTTCATTAATTATAGCTCAGAAAACCTTACAAAAAGCAGCCTGCCTCTTTAATACAAATAAGATTAATTGCATGGGTGTTCAGAAAATGAGCCACCAGTAGTTAAACAAAAAATGTTTGTCTTTAAGCAGCCCTTGAATGATTTTTTTTTTAAAACTGTTACAGGAAGTGAAGAGGCTGCCAAATTACCATGCCCGTGAGCCCCACTCTCATTATCAGCCTAAACGAACGCACACACCCCACCACTTTCATCCTATTCCAGGTCCAAGAAAAAGAAAAAGAAGGCAAAAAAACCCAACCAACCTTCCACACAAAGAGGTGTCTCTGAAGTCTGGAATGCACCCTGGCTGTTTGAAGACAAGATTTATACCTGACACCCTCCTTTAAGCTCATTGTTGAGACTCGCCTGCGTTCAAATCAACCGCAGACTGGCTGCTGCAGGTACTTCATCTTACAACAACCACATCATCTAAGATAAATGCACCAGGAATTGCTATCACTTTGAGGTGAAAAAAAAAGTGGGAGATGCAGGGAGGGGGGGATCAAACCTCTGATGCAGGTAGTGGGTGGAGGAAAAGACAGATGGGCATGAAGGAGTGCGCAAGGGTGCGCCCAGGGAAGAAGCCAGCGCCAGCCGCCAGCCTGCGGCATGGGGCAAGGATGAAATGGCTCTGGCTGCCTGTGTGGGCACCTGTGCTTTGGCCCAGCCCCTCCTTGCCTCTGGCAGCCAGGCTGTGGGACTAGGCGTCAGGCGGGATGCTGAAGCCACCCCCACTGCCAGGGAAGCGGTAACCTCTCGGCTGCTTGCGAAGAACTGAAAGGAGCTTTTTGACTTGGTGGGAGATGATGAGGACTGTGCCATCAGTTCATGTCATTCCCATGTTTTCTGAGGCAAGCCTGATTTCATAATTTTAGGATCCTGTCCCTAAGTAAGCTGTGGTTAGCTACTTTCACTCAGCTTCCTAAATTTCTCTGGAGGAAAACCCTTGGTAGTAAGGACTTAATCTTACACTGAATCTGTCTGATCGGAGGCAAAGCCATAGAGCACTGCTATGTGAAGCAAACAATAGGAGAGACAGGAGAATGTGCTCAGGACAGAGTGTCAGGATGCAGAGAAACACAGCTGAACGTCCTAGAGCTCAGGCTGCTGAAACTCTAGCATTAGCAGGAGCTGTGCTAATTACTGAAGGCTTTGAAGTGATGCAGGCAG
Organism: Acanthiza pusilla; assembly: GCA_036630365.1. Lineage (NCBI taxonomy): Eukaryota > Metazoa > Chordata > Aves > Passeriformes > Acanthizidae > Acanthiza > Acanthiza pusilla. Next base: position 8,574,931 of record JAXCHO010000098.1, read on the forward strand.
AAAACGTCGGCCATAAAGAGAGGATAACACCTGGCAATTGGCAGAGATACTTATTGCTGATATCACACTATTGCTCAAAGGCCCAATAAAAGTTGGGGTGTAAGGATGCAATTCGTGGTGCAGAACCAGCTGAGGAGCATTTTCCAGGGTGAAGAATCACCATGGCATTTGGAATAATGCTCCATTAATCCAGGGCATTAAAAAATGGTTCTGAGGAAATATTCTGAAATTACACTGAGAAAAGAAGGCAGAAAAACTGATAGCATAGGTAGTTAGTGTAAAACTTTAAAGTTAGAAAAACCTGCCCTTCTGAAGCATTTCATGATGCCTTTCTTGGATCCTGAGCCCAGAAAGCAATATGGGATTAGCAAAAAACCTGAGGTCCCTAAGGAGTGTTCTAGCATCCAGATTTGACCTCCTATTGGGCAGGACCCATCAGCACGTTCTGGATTTAACCCAACAGAAAGATCTGTATTTGCTTTTCTGGTTCTCCTTTGTCAAGCAACTCAGACTCAGGGCTTTACAGGGCTTCTTCCAAAACTTCTGGGCTGACAGGGATGTTTGAGATCTGGGAAAAAGGAGCTGGTTCAATCCATTTCAGTTATAGAGCACGTTCTATATTTAGGATTTGAAATTATGTTTCATTAAGAATGCAAATTATGAACATTTCTAGGACTGCAGGTACTTGCATGTCCCAGCTAGCACATAAGCCTCATGCCGTTACAAATCTGAATAAAGCAGGTTAATTTTGAAGCAGATTTAAAATAGGGCAAAAGGGAGGGCGGGAAGAGAGCTCAAGCAACACATCCAATGTTTGTCCACTTGGGTGGGAGGAAAAACATCCACACTAGCACTGAACTGACACAACTGCATGTGAAGCTGCAGCATCAATCTCAGTTTGGCCACAGGTATCCTGTTCCATTTTTTGCAACTGAGAAACTCACCATTTATAATTTTTTAAATTTTTTTTTCTGTGGGCTGTTTTGTAGTTTTGTTTTGGGGTTTTTTTTCCCCTTGTGGGATGATGTCTTCTATTTCATTGCAGCAAAAGATTCTCAGAGAAATCAGTTTCATCAACCCATGACCAACGTACTGAAAAATGGAGCATGGCTCCGCCACAGCAATCACGGGAATATGTTGCAGGCACTTAGCCTGGAGACTCCATAATTTGTGACACCAAGCATCTGAGGAAATAGCACTCAGTATTTCATTCTGACATTTCAGTTCTTGACTGTGCTACAGAATGCTGCTTGAACTGTGCACAGCTTTGCCAAGAAAAAAACAAAACAAACCCGAAAAACCAAAACAAGGGGGGGAAAAAAAAAAAAAGTAAGGCCAGGTCAGGTTGCCATCACAAGGTGTCACAGGAGGGGGAAACAGAAATACATGGCTCTGAGCAGCCACTAAAAAGAATGGAATTTTCAAGAAGCAGTTACAGGCACTACCAGGGCCCTCTGGCCTAAGCACAGAATCATAGAACCATTTAGGTTGAAAAAGAAATTTAAGATCCTCAAGTCCAACTATTAACCTAGCGTCGCCAAGTCCACAACCACATAGAATCATTGTGTTCTTCCTTTCCCAAAAGGATCTTCAGCATCTCCCAAAACAAATTGCAATGAACAGCGATAAAAGACCATCAGAACATGAAAATATGAATAGGGATAACAAGCCTGAGCATTAGCTGAGAATGTTCACATAATTATTTGTGATTAACTACTTGGCCAGAGTATAAATGTATTTTTTAGATGTCCACACTGTGCACCTTTTGTTGGTGTTGAACAGCTCTTACTGCAATAACATGCTAAGAAGGTTCCAAGGAGCTTCTCTGTATATTGGTAATCACTGGAATTTTTAAAATTACTTCTGAGCTAATGAAAAATGTGAATACTTATTTATATGTTATATGTACATATGCATGCAGGGCTACATGGTAAATCCATAGACACATTTTAAGCTCAAGATAGTTTTTCTGCAACTTGTGAAATTTTGTTTGTACTGTCTCCCTCCTTTATGTTTCTGATCAAATAATTTTACTGTTCTGAAAATGGAACCACAAAGTCTGGTGCTTGTTATGTTATTCAAGAATGAGAGCACCAGCAATTAATTAGACAGCAAATGCTCTGGATTCACCAGCAATTCCTTGTCTGCCCTCAGAGAGATGCCATCTTTCTCCCTGTCCTCCAATCATTTGCTGGTTTTGTCCCCATTCCTTTTTCCCCCATCCTTTGCCTCCTATTAGCTCAGTTTCTTCCTCATCACACACGTTTTGTGGTGCCAATGGCTCATTTTTAATGCTGACTCCCCTGGCTGCCATTCCTCACACACTCCAGCTCGAGCAGTGCCTCACTGGAAAGCAGCAGATGCCTCTTCCCCCTGCCCACACCCTGTGCTGTTCCCACAGCCGCTGCCCATGTCCCTGCTGCTCTCCATACACCTGGGAGCCCAACAGGATCTGAGCATCCTTTCCTACAGCCCCCATGTTTGCTGCGATCCCGACCCTCTGCTCTGCCTGCTCCCTTCATGCACCTGCTCTCCACAGCCATTCAACTCCCCCACAGAAAGGAGGTGCCAAACACATGCCAGGCACATGCATCAGAATAATCCCACCTGGGCAGAAATCCCAGGCAACTCACTCTCACCTGCTTGGCGCCCATTTCCACCAGGGCAATGTGGCACCATGTGTCATCAGCCTCTGCCTGCAAAGGGGTGGTCAATGTCAAGATGATCTTGCAAATGGCAATACAGCAACAGTTGTGTTTATGGCGTCAGAGGGCTGTGAGAAGAGCCCTTCCTGCCTCCTGGCACACCTCTTTCTCTCCAGGAGTTGAGGATAGCCTGCCTGGTTCAGAGTCCCTTGGTGTCCCCCAGGCCCTGGTCTGGGGCAGCTCTTAGAAGATTGCTTAGTCTGATTAAACATGCTGCCCCGTTGTAAGCAGTGGAAAAATCATACTTGTAGTGGTAGCAGCATATACTATAGCAAAAGTCTGTAATAGAAAATTATTTATTTCAGTGAGCATTTGCTTGAAATAAATAAAGGGTTATAGAAACATTGTTTCTGGAAGAAAAACTATCAAGTGCACAACAGCAGCTGAGTAACTACACTTCTTTTACAGCTTGTCTAGAGTGTCACCTTGCAGAGACCTGAGGGCATGTTAAAGCGAAGAGCTTTAAAACAGCTTACAACGAAAGCTAATTCTTCTCCAAAAAAGGCAAACAGGAAACGTGTTGAAAGGACAAAGCTTTCGGTGCATAGCAAGTGCTTGTGTTCACATGTGTGCTAAGGTTGCTTTCAGAGTCTGTTTTTTTGGCTCCCTTGGCTCTGTCTCCAAAAGAAGACGTCTACAAAAACTCATGTACGTACATAAGTGCCAAATGTGAACGTGGCATCTCAGTCACTTCAACAGCGAGCAACAGTTAATTCAAACCATGTATTACAGAGAGATCATCCTTTCATGATAAATTATGGTATTGACAGATGAGTTATTTTTACATTGAGCTTAATTATGTCAACTCTCAGCCCACAAGTGTGCAGCAGAAAGGGTAGCATTTTTCTTTGTTACTAATAAGCTGTGGTTGATATTTTTCTTCTGCACTACTCACATGTAATTAAAAGTGACCCAAACGCACATACATTATATGCCAATTAAAACCCTTTCATCTTTGTTGTCATGTCATGACATACTGGATATACATATCTGTAAAAAAAAAAGAAAAAAATTAAAAAAAAAAAAAAAAAAAAAAACCAAAAAAAAATGAGACCGCCCCCTCTCTTAGCACCTCATGGTGACGTAAGTTTAAAGCCTTGAGGAAACAATGACTGAGTTTGCCTGTCTACATGGAATCAGTTCTGTACATTTTTCTTGCCCAGACTGTTACATATATAAAGCTCCTCATCTGAATCCCTGAGGTCCTGTTTATCTCACACATGTATTCTTGTAGGAAGAAGTCAAAGCTGTATACAGAGCTACAAAATGGTTCTCCCTAATTTATGTGCCCAATAAAGCAAACTTCCCCAAAAGGGAGTAACTTTAGTCTTGAAAACATATAAAGATCAAATTGTGCTGTTCCCACTCCAAAAGGGTCATCAGCAGCTGAAGTCAGTGTGCTTACTAACAGAAAGGTCTATTAACTCAGTTAACAGTTTCCCAACCAAAAAACAATTAGTTTACAATACAAATGGTCAGTGTTCAGAAAATATTCTAGTTACTGTATTTAAACCTCAAAGCCACTCAAAACCCTGGAAATACAAACCTAAGATTTGTATTCCTTCATACACATTCCTTCATACCACCTATTACCCCTTCACTGAAGTTTGCCCTGAAACATCTCTCTCCTAAATCTCTGCTGTGCTCTCTGCTTGCACTCCAAATAATTGTTCTTTAGCTGATTAAACGGTATTGCTACACCTTTAGTAAGGACTAAAGGTTTGCTTACAGGGTATGGCTAGCACATTTCAGAGGAGTATATGGTTTCCACAGAGCAATTTATTAGAGCAGGTGTATGACACACTTTGAGTAAAATGGGACAACATCAAATACTCCCTCTGTTTAATTTGGAACAGGGAGCTGAATTTCCAACACCTGCATCTCAAGAGACTGCCAAAGCCATGGGGTTATTGGATATTTGCAGGAGGGCTACTTTGTGGTTTTGGTTTTGGTTTTTTTTTTCAACTGGGTGTATTTACCCAATTTTTAAGTGGATTCCGAAGCAAATTGTGCTTGTATGGCCATGATGCAATTTCCCACACACTCCCGCAGCTTAATTGTGCACTCCCAGCCCCTTTCCCCAGCAGACCCCAGAGGTTTCATGGTGCACTACAGCATGTGACAAGGGTGCCCTGTGAGCCACAGACAAATGCACATGGCAGCAAGGTCTTTGCAAACGTCCCAGTGGGAAGAGCTTCAGCGGGAGATGGTTATGGGCCACCAGACTGATCCATCAGAAATCATCCTTCATCCATGCTAGTGTTCCTGGAGCTACTTGCCTCTTACCATCTTCGACTTTAACTAGCCTGCACTGATGTCTAGCATTATTCCTAGGAAAGTTTCCTGCTTCACTGGGGATCAGGCCAGATTCACAACAGGAACAGTGCCACAATGGACTCAGTGCCCCACGGCAGACACAGAAGGTGGCAGCATCCTTGCTACAGCCAGTCTGGGAAGAGACACCTCAAAACAGAGATCTTCAAAATGCCTTGGCCATGACCCTGGTAGGGCTTAGAAACCTGACAAGGCTTTGCCATACAGTCCTCCAGACTCTCCACAAATTCCAGCCTATGGAAACCCTCCTACCACTGCTTCATATCTTTGCACTTAATAATCCCATTATCTACAGGATAACACAAAGCCAAACACTTCCACCTGTCAGCATCCTCCTTAGTTTGAATTTTGGAAATCTTCCCTCTAAGTGGCTGGGGGCAGTCTGGGTGGGCTCCATGGAGAGGGAACTGTTCATGGCCCCTGGCCAGGCAGTGTGACTGCATGGGCTCTCTCAGGATTGTCCAGCTCCCTCCTCTTGCACCTTTTCTGCTTTGCATGAGACAGATTTTTTCTCTTTTTCACTCAGACACATGACTCCCAAACCAAGTGACTGGGGCACCACCTGGGACAGGGTATGGAAACTGGGCTCCAGTTCTTACTCTGAGCTAAATTTAAATATCTTATATTGAGTATTACCCAGAGCCTACATCTCCATACACTTTAACAAGTGTGTACAGACACCACGGCCACCACGTGGCAGTATTATTTTTCTTTTGCTCTCCAAATTGTCACTTATGCCTTGGAAAATGTAACAGTTAAAAAACAAGAGGGATGGACAGACAGACACCTCTTTTGGAATGCACAAGAGCTGGGGCTGGGGACACTGCTGTGAGTAAAACAGCTAAAGTCTCCCCAGGCTGAGAAACACCTTGAGTCCCAATCTCCCACCTGAGCTCCCTGAGCAGGTAACAGTGTGACCATTATCAGAGGGAGGACTTAACGTGTGGCATGTGGGTCTGTTCATCCAGCACAGGCCAAGCCAGGTAAAGCATGTCCAGAAGCACACGTTCAGGCATGCAAGGAACTCACTGGATGCAAACGTGGGTGTTAAGGTATGTAGGTACCTCTGCGGTGAACAGGAGGCAAGCAAGATTTCTTAGTATTTAAGTTTTAGACTTAGCATGTGAAGTGACTTGTCTGCTAGGCATCCAGGTTCCTCCTTGGGATTAAGTCCTTGAAGATGATCTAACAGAAAGTATCTGCTTCTCACCTCAGAGTGCTCCCAAATCAAAGATTCAGAAAGTGCCTGTTATTCTACACACTTTTCACACACCCAGCACTAAGTGCTTTTCCATGATTAAGGAAAGCAACAAAATATACAAAAAAGGGTGAAAACTCCAGATGAAAAATACTGCAGAATTAAGCAGAATTGTTTACCAGTTTGCATCTGTTCTGCAAAAGTGGACATGCCTGTGAAGCTAAGCAAAGGTCTTTGTCCACTTCTTGTTAACTTAATCTATCTAGAATTAGGAATGGTAGGGAAAACACCACAGACAGCAGCTTTATTTCTGCATATATTTCTGGGAGACTTGAGCTGTTAGCACTGTCTTTGTACTTGGCTTTGCAAGGGGAAAAGCAGATGTCTTTCACTCATTTTGATTACACTAATACAGTTTGGGCAGCTTGTGCAGCAATTGCCCCTCTTCTGTAAGATTTAGTCCATCTCTGTCATAGGCACAGGCAACAGTAGATAAAAGTACAACATCAACAGTTTGTTCAAATAAATGGCAAAAACACCCACGACATCAGGACTGAGGGAGCATCTCAAGTCTTTCCACTCAAGTCTTTATGCCAAACTTGGTTGAAAAGGCATTAACAGAAAATTTTTAAGAAACAAAACAAATCCAGACATCATGCTTTCCTCTCATTTTCTTTGCTTCTGTATTTTAGAATTCCAGATGAAAAAGCCATGCAAAAAGAGAAAAAAGTTCTTACTTTAGATGCTAAATGCATTTATCATTCCACTGCTTTTGTCTTATTTTTGTCACATATATTTCAATAAATAACTTTATGATGCTTCTTATGAGCATCTCTAAAATTCTCCAGGGAGGCTTGTATAATTAGCAAGATCTTACTGAATTAATAAGCCGGAGCACTCTGGCAAAGGCATTAAAACAATGCCAAGGCTGTGCTGTGGATGTTGAGCTCAACTACAATGTTTTGCTGAAAGCAAGCACTCCCTTCCAAAGCAGCCAGTGGCTCTACCAGCTGTAAGCCCATCACTTCGCAGTCGCAGACTCTTACAGTGATGCCGTACAAAGCCTTTTGAGCCGCTACAAACCACAACAAGTTCAAAACCTGACTCATGTCTAGAACTTCAACTCACTCGCTGTTGCAGGCTTAGTCACTGCCAGCAGCCCTACATGCATCTGCTAATCCTGTGGTATCCTCAGCACCGTTCCCTCCTGTGGGAAAGCCCTGGCTAGTCAGACTCGCAGAAAGGCAGGGTATTGTTAGATTTCTCTTACCATTGTGCTGCTTTGTTCTTCTTGCACTCCCATCTTAATGACGGTGCGAGCTGCTGGCCTTCCACACTTTCTTTGTGCCTATGTAAATTCAGTGTTTGATGCAGAAGAGGCGGAGACGATTTCTAAGTTAAGGGGCAGGTGTGAGTGAAAGGAGCAACTCAACAGCCAAACTATTTGAAAAAGAAACCTTTAATGTCTCATCAGCTCAGCACTAAAAAAAAAAAAAAAAAAAAAGCCTTCATAACTTGCCTCGAAAACTGGAAAAACAGGGTGTCTAGCTATAATTTAAGACATTAATAACAAGAAGATATTGCAGTTCCCTGACACATTTTGACTTTTGCACAGTGAAATGCTATCTTAAAACTAGGTCTGATTATTAAAATGTGAAACTCTGTCAGTGACAGAGAAATTACAGACATGTTTAGCCCAGGCTAAATTGTAGAATACACTTGAAAAAATGGCTCTTGTCCTTTCTTAAACAGACATTCTGACAAGGATATTTGAAATGTAACAACTTTACAGGACTGACCATGGTCTTCAGAGGTATTCAGTGGCTACCATGAGCCACTGAAACCACAGCCTTGGGATGTGACACCCTGATTAACACACTTCAGCAAAAAGTATTTTTCACCTGCAAGTGATGATTTCACTCTTTCAGCCTGGAAGTCTCCTTTCCAGAACAGAAAACACAACAAAGCAAGAACAAACATCTTGTCATATGGGAAAAGAGGACAATACAAGCCGTCAAAATCTCCACAATTTATTTTTATTTCCCTGGTCTAGAAAAGGCTTTCAGCCATGGAGTTAAAGCTTAAGAACATGAGTAGCTTACTAGCCTTTTGTGGGACTTTGTGACTATTTGAAGTTGCATGTGTGCTTATAAGCTCCACCATTGTAAGTCATGATTTACAGAAAACAGGCATATATAGCCTACTCACCACAAGCACCTTTACAGTCATCATGGAAATCTCAACAAGAAACCAAAAGTCAAATTTCTTATTGGATTTACTCCTGCTGAAATAATATTTCTTTTCATGGCTGACTCATCTAGAAAATTTTTATGAAGTTAGTAGCAAATGCAAGCATCCTGCTCTTTGCACCTTCAAAGCTATCACATAAAGATAACAGTGTTTTCTTTTAATCTTTTTTTTCATTACTGAATATTATGCTTACAACAATCCTGCTTTGCTACAGATGGTTTCCTGTTGTTTCTGCCAAATGTGAAATAGCTATAAAACTTGAAAAGGTTCTGATGCTGTCACTGCATGAAAAATTACATCTACAAGGGTAAATTAAATATGAGCCTTAGCCTTTAATTTCTTTAATCTTACTTAGTAAGTGAACTTTTTTACTCCCACCCCCAACTCAAAGCTTCCGATAACATGACCTGAAGGGAAAAAGACAGCTATGTATTTTAGTCAGGTATAAAGACTTCATTAACAAAAACAAAAAAAGAGGAAGGGGAAGTAGATAATTCTCATGTCCAGACCAACCAAACAGCCACCAACTCCAGCTGACAAGAGCAGTGCCTTTGGCTCAGTTTCATAAAATACGTAAAGCCATTTCTGTTAGAAGACAGTGAAGTTCCTGTTTTCAGTGCTATAAAAAGGAAATGTCACCTTAGCAGACAAATTACTAGAAAATGGCTTGTGTAATCCCAAAGGGACAGAGCCTTTGCTCCTTGCGTGGGCAAATCTCAGTGAACTCAGTGACAGCTTTACTCAAACGCAAAAAGAGTATCAAGAAGTACTTCTAAGAAAAATTAAATTTTATACACATGATGAAGAAAACTCTTGATGCTCTGATGCTCTCTGTAGGCATAGATTCAGTTTTATATGGGTGAAGAGTTAGGAAAAATGTATTTTACCAGCAAAGTAACTTACTAAGGCACATAACTTATGAGTGGAGCATCAATGAGCTTCCGAGCTCTCTCAAATTTCTGTCAGTATTTGACTGGCAGCACATCAACAGACTCATTTTCTAGCTAAAAAAAAAAAAAATCAGGGAGCATTTAACCACATCCTTCTACCAACAAGGTAAGGCTGTGCTCACTGCCATGGATCTGCCTCTACAGGCACTGGGAGTAGAGGCAAAGAGAGTAAATATGAGAAATTGCTCTGTCATTTTGAGTGCATTTGTCTGTCTGCTGCCATACATAGAAGGTCTGATACCTTAGAGCTCTGCAGCACAAAAAGCAAGTGTTCTGTATTACTCTGGAGAATTGGCAAGCACCCATTTCTGCAGGAAAAAGGTATTTTATTGTAATCTCACCCAACCAAGATACTAGACCTCAACTTTCCAGCTGCTCGGACTCCTACTATTCATTCTAGAGTATGGATCCAATACTCATTTGCTACAAGCAGAGTTCCGCTCTTGCTTGGAAAGAGAAGTTGGTGGGTTTTAGTTTCTTTTAACCTGTGCTGCCTTTTCCTGCTCTGGAGGCTGCAATTTAAAAGCAGAGGTAGAGGTGGCATTGTGGCCAGGAGGGAGTGGAAAATATGTACACTCATCAAACTGCAACCAGATGTCTCATCTACATGTGGACGTGCCTCTCTCATGTGCTGTACCCCCAAGGGCACCACTCACTGCCTCCTCAAAGTTGCTCCTGGTGTTTCCCCATGTATAGATATTTGCAGCAGAGATACCCATTTGTTTGTTTAGTCTGACTTCCACCAAAGCTAAATTAGAAACAACCTTATGCAAGCCCTGGGAAACCTGCACTGCACTGGATGAACTCCTGTAGTTCAGCCCAGTGGTGGCTCCTGGTTCCTTGTGAAGATACCCAGGTCTGGGAGAGCAGGGGTGCAGGGCACCTGGGGGGCTGACATGCTGGACCTGCTGCTTTCCCTGAGAGACTCTGCATGGTGCCTGACTTTGATGCCTGTGAAAACCACTGACTGATCACTTGGGCCAGGAAAGCATTCACAGACAAGCACCCTTTATTCCTCTTTTGTAGTGCAGCCTGTGTACATGGGGATCTTGGATGAAAATCCGAAATGGACAGGGAGGTTGGATTTCTGCTGACATGACTGGAGAGTCTCCGGTTGACTTTACTGGGAAGTATATGGAGCCCCTGCATATTAATTTTATCAGTTTTTAAATTTTTTTATTTATTACCAATTTTATCATTTGGTCACCAGCTGAATTTTTTTCACCTTTCACATCCAGTTAAATACCACAAAGTGCTAGTGCTGGATTTTTCTCACTACTGGTTAGAAACCATGATAGAAAACACAACCCTGCCACATCAGAGATGTTCTTCAAATACCATACAATATTTGCATCTAGGTTTCCTTGTTGCTAGCCAGTGCCATCTGTTATCGGTTTTGGTCTGCTTATTGAGAACTGGTAACTTTTGAAAACTGAGAGCAAGACAAGAACAATGGCTTTTTCCTTTGTATTTTATGTCCCAAAGAAACCAACTGGATCTACATATGCACAGAAAAATATACCCCTCCAATTCGCAATATATTAGCACATGCTTTTTCTATATGGAAAATTTAAAGAGACAAGACTCATCACAGGGAAGTATTTGAATTTAATGAAATAAATCTGTGGCCCACAATGCCTGGATACTTGGTTTAACTTTTGTCTGTCTTGGAGGGTGTTGACACTCAGACTGGGTGATGGAATAAATGGTGACAGCTGAGATAGTTACTGCCCTCAGCTGTGCGCTCTGTCCCTCTCTTGGAAATTATTACTCTCCTGCAGCTGGCAAAACGGGATGCTTCGTGAAACCAGCTTCAGACCGCCAGACTTCGCGCCAGCCTCAGCTTATGCAGATCCGCCAGCCCATAAACTCCCGTGGCTTGGAGGTGAGCCCACAAGCCATTGAGCCATGCCTGCTGTGCAGGTGGTAAACACTCAGAAAGAAAGGGGGTGGCCACTTGAAGGTGCTGCTGCTTTGCTTGCCCCCCTGTCACGGGCCAGTGGATGGGTGGCAGCCCACAGATCATTCTTTCCTATTTTTGTAAATACAAATATGTCTCACTCAGGGGACACATTGTCACCAGCTACCCAGTGAGAGAAGAAATGGCAAAATCCCAAGTGACAAAAAGAGAACATGTCCCCAGCCTTTTCATTTTTTGTTGACTCCAATAGGAAGAGAAATATTACTTAAGGATGGTAATTTCAAGTTCAGCTTTGTTATGAGGCAAATTGAAGTCCTGTGTTTGAGGATGCCGTCTGTTTCATAGTTTCTAACTAGAGCAGGCTATAAACCAGCACCAGGTATTTTAACAGACTCTGCCTATTTTAGCCTTTGATATCATCTGTTCCTCATATTTGTGCAGTCCCAGTGTTTCTCTTCCAAAATGTGTGCTATTGATGCACAGGGTCTTTTAGTCTTCTTCTTTTCAGTGACAGAAGCCAAGTTCTAGAAAGCCTCAATTTATCAGCTATTACTGTACAGACCTTGTTCCCTCCCTGGTCCTTCTCCCAAGCAGTGGAGTGTGTATACAGTTAAAAAAAAATAAATTACAAATATCTCATTCTGAACTGTTAAAATGGTTCTTGCTTCAAATGACATGTAAAATTCTGACAATCTGCAAATAATTGTATGCTGCTTAACTGGCACTTCAGTAGTTTTTGTTTGTGATATATCCAAAGGAAGAGATGGATGCACTGTCAGAATTAAAGCTCTCTTGTTACTTGGCCATATGTTTCTGCTTTGGTCCCAGCCTGTTGCATCACTGTACAGAGGATAAAACCTAGTCTTCATATACAACACAACCTCCAGGGGAGGTGGGGAAAAGAGTGAATCTTTCCAGGGTTCCTTCTTACCAGAGAGCTGGCGTGGACTTGAATGCAGCTAAGTTTTGCAGCATCATATCCTTCCTGGCTGTAAAGCCCAAAGAACCAGAGGCTCATTAAGAATATCTGCAGGGGATGTGCATTCATCAGCACTTGCACAGCAGAGACAAAGACAGCAAGAAACGGGAACTCATGTGTCTTTCTATGCCAGGCTCCAGTAGGGAAGAAAGTATCTCATTGAAGATTGGTTGGGAAGAGCTGGATGCCGAAGGGTAGCAACTAGGGTTGATCTTAGCCTTTAAGATCAAAAGGGTCTCAGGTCCATCAACATTTCAGGATGCTGCAAGCATAGTCAAACTAAGTCTTCTAAACTCTTTAGCTTTTTCTCCCCAATTCACCAATAGCCACTGACTGTATCAAAGTAATATTCTCAAAACATAGTATACTCTGCACATTTTTATTATCAGAGCAGGCCCCTGGATAGTTGGGTCATCAAGACTCTCCTGGCTTCCTACGCACAGCAAGTGAGGCAAGGATCAGTTGAGATACCACCAGCTGCTGGAGAGGTTCCTTGTGGGACAGGGAATGGGATAACATCAACCTCCTCAAAAAGCCTTTCTGCAATAAAACTGACACAGTTGTGGCAGTCTGGCAGTTTTGCCACATAAACTCTTACAAGCCATCTCCTCCCAAAAAGGAAACAGGAAGAATTTAAGGCACCAAATAAAAATAAATAAAAAATCTCAGCTCTGCAGAACAGAGTCTGAAAAAGAATAAATGCCAGAAACTCTATGAAATCCACCAGGGACTTTGCTATTGATTTTGCACTGCAGATGGTCAGACATTATGGTAATACAGCAATGTAAAACCTGTTGCTGGATTCATGGTGGGTGATTCAGTTCAAGCATTGTGGCTGAACTTCACAGAATGACACTTCTGACATTTCAAAACTAGCACTCACTAGCGTCAGATCAGGAGGATGTGGCCCTGACTCCATCTCCACAGAGATTTGAAAATCCACTGGCAAAGCTCTAACTTCTTCATAAGACAATAGCAGATAATGCTTTTTAAGTAGTCTTTGTTTATCTTTTATTCTTTTGTTTCTAATGGACTCCTTCTGAATGTGAAAATAACTTCCTCTCTACTTTTGTTCTGATTTCCCCAGTGGGAAGAAACTGAAAAAGCTGATCTACGTCAAGTCAGAAGAAATGCGTGCAAAGTTAATATGGTTCAGAGAACAGTGTTTGATCACTGAATGTTGCCAAAGAGCCAGCAAGAGCTGGGCACACCACCCTTGTGGGAGTTCTGCCATTGACTGCATGGGCCCAGAATCTCATCCATTTGTAATAAAATTGGATGAGTGATAAATCAAACAAAGGAACAGCAAGTTACTTGGCCTCCAAATAATATTTGTATGTTCTAGTCTTCCACTGCATGAAGGTTCTTAGTTTTCTGGGAAAAGTATCGCCAAACATTTTGTCCATACAGTGACGATTGGCACAGGTCCATTATACTTGTCAAGGTGGACAGTCTTCCATGTCACAATTCCATCCTTATTCAGTAATATCTAATTCATTACAGGGACTTACCTTCTTGGAATAGACACGGAAATAAAGTGTCTCAGTTTTCACAAATACCTGCCTGACCTATCGACCCACTGGCCAAAACTTTTCAACGCATTAGGGAAAAAGGGTTTCCCCCAACAAGAGCTGTTGTGTAAAAAGGGATACCTGCTGTCTTCTATTGCATCATAAAGTATATACTGGGTCTTGAGGGCCAGGAAGTCACCAGAAGGCAGTAAAGGCCTGGTTTCAGAATAACCAGAGGGAGAAATGAGATACCTTTTACAGAAGTGAATGGAAAGGCTGATGATCTACTCTCAGCTTCTCACCAATGACTCATGTAGGGTGGGGCCATGCTGGCACCTCACTGATTATTCTGCTATAGGCAGTAGCTCACGTTGCAATGTATCTACCTTTTAGCTGGAAAGAGAAGTAGCATAGATATGATCTGAGACCCAGTTCCATCCTAGCATAGTTAAAGGAAACAACTCTGTTGAGGATATTAGCGGGGAATTCCTCCACTGATGACAACATGAGAAAAACATTATCTTAATATTAATCTAATCTTCAAAAGCTTATGCTGCTATTTCTCAAAAACTGAGACTTGGGCCATTTATCTAGCACAGCTATATGGGTTCAGTTAGAAATTTTAGACTCTGTTAAAATATTCCAGTCCTCCAAGAAATGTCACCTTTACACATGGAGGTGAAATGTTTCACGTGAAGTCATTTGTCATTTTCAGAGGTATTCTTAACAATGCTATGGTAAAACAGCATTCAGTTCAACATTTTCAGTGACATGATTTCCATGGCATACAATTCAGTATGTTGCCTTGAAAATGACCTATGTGAAAAAGTAAAACATGATCCTATGTGAAAAATTAAAACATCACATGTTTTCCATCTAGCTGCAATAGAGAAAAATCAGCCTATTTATGCCAGTGGTTTTCTGCAAAAGCTATCTATGTACTGAAAAAAAAAGCCTGCTGGCTTTTTCTGGGCACATTCTCATCTGAGCTCTTTTTTGTGGTCAGACTACATTATTGCAAACAGAACACAACTAGGCTGTGCCCCACCAACCAAAAGAGCTGGGCTAAACTCTGCTAACAGTTTCACCATTGTCAGTCATCTCCAGTGAAAATGGGTTCACAGGAGCTTACCTGAAGGTGGAATTGTTCCCACTGAGTAGTGTGGAGCCAAACTTGCTGCTGCTGAATATATTTCCTTTATTTTACAGTTCTTGTCTTTTTAAAATTTCAGTTAATTTCTTACCAGTCTTACTCTTCAACAGAGGATACCCAAACTTACTTTCTTTTCGCTTTGTACGACTTAGACATTTTTGAGAGAGAAGAACAAAGAACTGAGTAATCCTGATAATAGTCATGGGGTTTGACCCTACTTTGCAGTCACATTAATTTCCTTTTAAAATTTGTGATCTCCCATGATTCCTCCCACAGAGATGCCAGAGATTTCCACCACTTGCCCAGAACATTTCAAGACTTATCATTTGAAACTGCAGTATACATCAACTCCCACCTCAGCTCTGGAGCAGTGGCAGCAGTGGCCATTGGCCTTGTCTACTCGAATGAACAGCAGCCACAGGTGTGAAAGTTTTCCTTGTAGCTTGAGGCATACAGGGAGGTTTGGGGTGGTACCCCAAGGAGGCAGTGGTCACTAACTCCTTGGCATTGCTGACAAGGATCTCACCATGGGGAACAGATCCAAAGTGCCACCTATCGCCCCTTCATATAATATCTAAAGCTCCACTAGCTGCAAAAATGAAAGCACCTTTTCTCTTAGGCATACAAGTGTCTAGCTGAAGGTTTCCTAAAACACAGTATCAGTGCTGTAGCCAAGGCAGCAGCAGCTAAAACCACCCAGCTCAGTACCAGTGACAATCTTTCACAGTCGCACAAGGTTCACACAGGCCACTTCACTGCTGGAGCAGGTTCTGCAGTCCCAGCTGAGCTCTCTGCTCCCCCAGGCATAGCTGGGCATTTCAAAGCTACTTTGACACCACACACCAGGGCTACAGAGCCCTGTGCTTGGAGCACGTATGCAATGTCACTCTGCCCAGGTACTTCTCAGTGTGGGCAGCAGTCCCTCTCTGGACCTCAGTCTCACACTACCCTTTCACAGAGAGACTGTGGAAGCAGGGAAAATAAAAATCAGCACGCTGTGAACATGTATTCACATGTGTATGCAGTCAGCCACAACACTATCAATGCTGTGATATTTTACAGCGGTGGTTGGGATTTCAAAAGGATAGTAGCAGTGTAAAAAGTACAGACAAATTAGTTTGCAATGTTAACACAAAACCCAAAAGAGCAGTTCCACTATCCTCTGGAGAAATACATACTTCTACTGACATAAAAAACCTGCTGGATCCTCTAGAGTTTAGGAACGGGTCAGAACATCAGTACTTCTAACAATAAAAAAAGTCTACAAAACATTCTGTGTGAAAAAACTTTAACTTCTAACCAAAGGTACTACCATGACCTGTAGCTACTTTCTAGCATTCACAGGGAAAAGCAGTTCTTTAGTCCTATGCAGGGAGCAGAAAAACTCACTGGATAGTAGATGTCTTTCAAACGAAGCCTAAACCCAACATGATTTCCATCCACAGCCTTCAGTGACATCCCCACGACAGAGCGGATCCCGTACCAAAGTCGCGCTGGCTCTGGGCAGAGGCAGACGGCGTGCTCGACGGGAGCCTGCCTTGCCCGGAGACGGGAGCCTACCTTGCACAGCCGGGCTCACAGCCTCCGGAGCCCGGGGACGGGCTGCTCCGGCGGGCACAGGGAGCGAGATTCCCGGGGCTGCTCCGGCGGGCACAGGGAGCGAGATTCCCGAGGCTGCTCCGGAGGGCACAGGGAGCGAGATTCCCGAGGCTGCTCCGGAGGGCACAGGGAACAGGACACCCGGAGCCGCTCCGGTGGGCACAGGGAGAGAGATTCCTGGGGCTGCTCCGGCGGGCACAGGGAGAGAGATTCCCGGGGCTGCTCCGGAGGGCACAGGGCGCGGGGTGCCGCTCGCTCGGGCTCTCACAGGTGCCAGCGCGCGTCTCCTCCGCTCGCAGAGCTTGTCGTGAATGTCCCCAGCCGGGTCCCAGTGAGCCCAAACGCCTCGGAGCCCTCAGCCCACGGCCCCGCGGTCCCCTCGCAACTTCTCCTTCCCTTCGCTCCTTCTTCTCCTTCTCCTGGCGGTCCGCTGGAAGTTCGGCGGAGCGGCGGGCGCCGGAGCGGGCTCCGCTCTCTGCGGAAACTCGCCTGCCCCACCTAGAGGAGCGCCGCAGGATGAGGAGGAGCCCCGCATCCATGCCCGCTGCCGCCGAGCTCGGGTTTTGCTGGGGAACAGGAGGAGGTTTTGTCTGCCTTGGCTGGGAGGATGAGAGCCAGAGCCTGGGGTACGGAGCAGGGGAATGCTTCTGGGGAGATCCTGGGAGTAGCAGAAATGAGGGGGAAGGTTGATGACTGAACTGGTTCAATTCAGAGAATGTTGGTCTGGCAAAATCAAACTATTCTGCAGAAATAGCTGATTTTCATATCATTTGGGGTGGCTCCTCTGAAGCCCGCCTCAGCTTCCTACTCTTTAATTGCTGTTTTGGGGACTCCCTGGACTTTGCACAGGACGCGTACCAGGAAGGGACAGTGTGGGAGACATCAAGAGTCGCTTGGGTCCCCAGGAGCACACAGCTCCTTGCTGCTTCTAGAGAATTCTAAAGAATATCTTAGCTATTTTTTCAAATTGAAAACGTCATCTCCACATTTCTGAACTAGTGTTTCATTTCTTCCCAAGCAAAATCAAAATATTCTTATACTGTTGTGCTTTCTAAAGGCTGTGAATTGTGGTTGTCAGCTAGCTCTGCACAAGGGGATTGTCACTGTTTCTGCAGAGACAGTGTTCCTTAAAATGGGAAAATGTGGAATAACCTGTTCAGATAGCATTATTTGCCACTGAAGTGAAAATAAATCTAATGCAAAATACCCAGCGCACCTGCAAATGGCTTTAGCGCAGTTAGAGCAGTTAATTCAGAGGTCATAAAGGAGAAGCATACCAACACCACACCTCCATTTTTGAGCATCCAATATATAGTATGAAAAACTGACAATGCTTGATCAGTGGAAAATATTTCTCAAAGGAGACCTTTCAGCCTTGTTGGATACAAGATTTGTAAGTGTGTATTCTGGTGTGTGTTCTTGTAACTCCACAGCTGACCTGACAGTCACCACCCCACTGGGCAAAGGCATGCATTGAAATCAGGGGGCTTTGGTTCATATCTAATATGTACCAAATTCAATAGTATGAATCAACATTAAAATATAATTGGGCATTTAAAAATTTTTTTAAGAAACACATTCAATACAATGGTTCCAGTTGTCCACAGCTGACCCTAGGCTACACAGCAAGTTGCTTCCTTCTTACCTGCAGAGAAGAAAAGATTATGGCTGGTACCACTACAATACAGACAAAACATGACTAAGCCTGGCTGAGCTTCCATAGGGGCTGCTTCTCTTAGCAGAAGGTGAATTGTTCCTGAACCTAGTTCCTTTCTGAAATAAAGATATGAGAGACAAGGATGAAGGTGGCAGTAGCAGGGCAGGTTCACTGGAAATGATGGAATAAGGCAGGAAAGAGGTCACTTCCCTATAGCCCACAGGGTTCATCCATTCCCGAGAAGAGATGAAGGCAACAGAACCATGAAAGAAGAAAGTGTGGAGCAGAGAGCAAGAGAACAATGGTTGTTTATCACCATTGTCTGTGGAAGCAAGGCTCATGCAATGTTTGTGTTCCCTCCTAATAGCGTTTGAATCTAGTGGCCAATAAAGATACATTTTCCGAAGCCTCTAACAATAAGCAGCTGACTAAAGACAGTTAACCCCAATTTATTGCCCAGATTTAGAGAAAGCACAGTGTGAAGACACCTTATGAGAAAGCAACAAATCCATGCAGAGAGAGACCTCACACATTCTCCAGCCACCCAAAAAGCATACATCTTCTTAGACCACACAAGTCAGTCAACTCACAGAACACAAATCTGTAGGAAATCAGGATTCATTAGTTCCAGTACTTCTGGAGAAAGATGTTTTTCTGAGGGTGGTTTATCATCATGGGTCTGAGAGGCACTGAAGAATTTTATGTTTATCTTTGGCCCAAATTAGGTTTTCATTCTTCTGTTTCTCCCAGTCTTCAGGGCAGCTGGGCCATGCCTAGGGTAAAATCGCAATGCAATAGGGGTGCCCAAGGTCCTGCCTCTGAGTGAACTCCTCATGGTTTGAAGTCCACATCCTACCAGGGCTGACATCTGGCCCAGAGGAGCTGCTCTGCAGAGATGCTGTGTGAAAAAGAGGAGCTCATATTTTGCTGACCCAGGCACAGTGGAAAAGTAAGTGTGAAAGAAGAAGAGTTACCTTTGTCAAAGAATCACCAAAATGACAGCAGATTTTTTAGCTGCCGCATTGATTCCTGGCATCAGGTAACAGGCTTCAAAGGATTAACTACCCCTTTCAGCCCCTATGACATCCATATGTCTATTCACCCTCTCTGACATGTGAAGCTCCTGCCCTGAGCACCCAGCTGGAATGAGTGGAAATGCAGGCATCAGTGACAAAATAAGTATGTGCAGCCACAAGAAAGGAAAGGAGGAGTGAGCCATGATGGGTAACCTATGAACTCAGCCATCTGGACTCACAAGGCTTCTTACTGCTTACCCTTTCTATCATAATGGAGTGTTCTATGGCAAATAAATATCTGTTGTCACATAATCATCCTTCCACTCTACCTGTGGTCACACCAGAGGCAGCCCAAGGGCAGAGTATGTCATTGCAATGTTTCTTAGGTTTGTCCAAAGGGCCCGTGTCTCCCCTCAAGTCACGGAAGAGGTAGAATGACATGAAAAGTGCCTGTACCACATGTCCAAACCAGACAGTGGGTTTGCCTGTTGTGTGTTCTTGCTGTTGTCATCAGCTAAGTAAGACTGATGGGACTCTCCCTTTTGCATTTTCTGTCATCTCCTTTTTTGGAGGGGCTGGTACTCCCCTGCCCCACTGTGGCACAGGACACTGGCATCCAGAGATGGTGACACGAGGAGAAGAAGAGAGGATTCTAGTCCCTGGAGATTCTTTCTCCTTTTGTGGTGGAAAGTGGTCTGTCTCAACTAAAGTTGAGCTGTCTAAAGACCTCTGTTGTCTCTCAGAAGTAGTGATGCTCATTTTGTTGCAAATCTAAGGGCTGAGAAAGATGATCTAAGAAGGGAAAATGAAATAATTGAGCAGAACTTCCTAGGAATGAAAAGGCAACACTTCTGGAGGTGTGCTTGATAAAAGGCCCCTTTCCCAGAGCTTATATTTACTTCCCAAAATACAAAATCACAGAATTACAAGCACACACCTGTACTCACCAGCATATTAAAGCATATATTTCACTGTTACAGTCACAAGTGTACATACAAAGGAATTCTGTAGTTAGCAGTTATTACTCTTCAAATATCTACAGGATACTAAAGCCATTTAGCCACCTAAAAAGTGAATTAATTTGCAAGAATTGTTTGTAGATATTTCAAGCATGTCTTGAGCCTGTAAATACCTTGCTTTTAGCATAGAACTGGAGGCTTTCGGCTTGGAGTCTGTTTTTCTCTGTTGTGTGTAAACATTGTATAAAACCCTGGAGTATTCTGACTTGGAGGAATCACTTAGAAAGGGTAACTAGAGCAGTGTTTCAAGTATTTGTTATAATTTTGATCATCATAGGTTTTTTGACATAAAATACATGATCATCACCTGACTTCAATTTAATAAAAAAGTATAAACAGGGCATGAATGGTATTGAGTTTATAAACACCTTTTAACATGGGGTTTCTAAATTGGTGGTGATTTTAGCCATTGGTTCAAACCAAAATCTAATTGAAATTTGGACCATAAAATTATGGGTAGAGCTAACCACAGTGGTGTCACAATTTGTCACTTAAGTGGTGGAAAAAATCAAAAAGACTTAGGTCATAAGTCTGACCAAAACAAATTTCTAGGTCTAGTAGAATAACTCATTCCATTCACTACCAGTCAGCTCTTTCTCCAGAGTGACAAGAGAGTTTTAATTCACATCCCTAAAAGTCAATTATACCTTTATTACTCTTAATGTATGTAATACATCTTTAATCCAGGAAGCTTGTATTAAGAGGAAGTATTCAGGATGTTTTTCAAATACATGCTGGTAGCACATTTTTCAAACATAGTGCAATGAATTTCCATTTTGTTTATAACTTCTTCCTTGGCAGATTACTTCCCTTCATGAATGCAGATGGCTTGCACATTTGATTAATATTTTAATATAGTATTGTATCACCTGCAATATATGACTGTGGTGTATTACTAAACTTCAAAATACCTAATAAATTGAAACTGTCAGCTGGTTAAATAGATCAAACCCAGCCTTGCAGTAATGGTTCCATCCAAGCGCAGGTGACTCAAGGTTAGCAGGTAGTCAGCACACATGGGTGACACCACCATCTCTGTCATCTGTTCTCCAAATATCCTTCTTGTTTCCGTTTTAGAGGTGAGCTGTAAGGCCATGTTCTCGCTCAGAGGTAGAATCCCAGATCTGTTTGTCCTGAAGCAGTTCATCACCTCTCTCAGACCAGAACACACGTTCTCTGCCTTGCTCTTAGTTCCTACAATGTATCAACTCAACTGCTTGGGATCCTTTCCCAAAAGAAATTCAAAGCTTTTTCCAAGATTATTTTAAAATTCTAATTCCTGGGAAAATACCCTCAGGATAGAAGGCATATATGTAGGTGTGTGAGAGGCATGTATGTTTTTTCCCTTTTCAGCACAGTTAACAGCACAGTGTTCAAAGAACTCCCCTAGTACGTCAGGTCTGAATTAAATTTGGGGCTTACACTAAGACCTCTACCAAGAATTTTCGCTGTGTGCTGGTTAAAGGCTTTCATCTTCTTAGTTTTCTCTTTTAAGCTAAAGGGAGAAGACAGAGAAAAATGAATCGAGGTGTTGGCAGCAGCCAAAGATTTTGTTTTAAACCAATGCATTTTCCTGTGTGCTCTCTGGCCCAGGCATTGATTGCTCCAGGCAAGGCTCCTCATTAACATCCCAGAGCATGCAAAGAGTGTCCATGAAGTCAGTGAGCCACTGCTGAAGCAGCTACTGTTCAACAAGAGTGGAAAGCATTTCTGTGCTGGCAGCTTGCATGGATGTTTTAAAATCTTGTGCCCTCAGAGAAAGATATGGGAGCCAGACTAGTTGAATTGTCTTTGAAGGTACATTCACACTGAAGATACATTTGCCACAGGAAACTCACACCAGCACTTTGGTGTAGCTAACAAAGAGCTTCAGACAGCCAAAGAGACTATGCAAAATGCAGAGAGAGCAGCAGGAACAGTGGCCAGGATGTGCTACAGAGATGCCTCACCCTACACACCCACAGCAACAACACAGCCCAGTCTGCAAAAACACAAACTTGTCTGTAAAATTACAAATAATTGAAGACTCTGTAAACTTTTTTTTCCCCTCCCCCCTGCTAATACCACTTTTGCTTCTATAATGCATCCAGATGATCTTAATTTGTAATTTAGGAGAGACTTAATTACTGTAATTGTTAAGAAAAGTTAATTTAAATGCTTACAGAGTCAGTGACCCAACATGCTCAATGAACTGCTAAGGCTGGGCACAGAAGAATGTAATCTTAATGTACTGAATTTCTTTCCTTCAGGCAAATACAGGGCCAAATGTTCAAAGCTGCTTCTTAAATTGCACATGCAACATCTGAAGAGAGTTCTGCCTACGTGTAAGAAACATGATTTGCATGCACAAATACATAATTTATTTTAAACATATTATGTTCACACTAAGGGAGCATGCAAAAGAATACCCAGGTAAACACTGCAGGCAGTTTTTTCTGCTCTTTCAAATTAATAAAAATACTAAATACTGTACCATAATATTTCTGAGCTAGTCCTTTAGAGTACCCTGTGAAATGGGAACTTCGGCTCCTGCATCTACCTCTACAGCTTGTAATCTGCTGGTTTGATGGAGCTTGTGCTTTCCTTGCAGAAGTGCTGTTAGGCTTGGTTATTGACTGGCATATTTTGAGATTCTTGATTCCTAGGAATATTAGAAACATTGCTCTTTCTTTAAATACAGTTATAAATCACTGTTAATTTTCTAAAAATATTAGGAACCTTCTTAGGTCTTTGGTTTTTTGGTCTTCTTGCACACTTTTTACCCTCTTTCTTTAGACTAAAGTAGGCATTTCCATCCCCTCCAGGGCAACACAATTCAATTCCTGTTCTCCAGGTGGGTAATAAGAATAAGAGTTTTCTGGCACTGGAAGTCCACACTCAGCGATTTCAACAACTTTGCCAGTGCTTGGGAAGCCTAGAAAAAGGATGATTTGAATTCAGAGTGGGCGAAGGCTGTGCATGCCAAGCAGATTAGGAGAAAAACCTTGTGAAGAAACATTGGAGTCCAAGGAGGAAGAGAAAAACTGGGACTGGGAGCTGGATAGTACGACTGGGAATGGAAGTTGTGAAGCAAGAAGAAAACTGAACAAGATTGTAGTGGAGGGGACATGGGGGCAAGACATGGGGTGCAGGTACTCCCTGTGGTGAGAGGTGGTGGGGGACTAGGAAGGGGCATGGGCTTGGGAAGGGGTGCAGAGGGCTCAGCTGAACAGTGCAATGGAATAAGTCATTCAGATAATGACTGCAGACAGTGACAAGAGAGGGAGAACTGAGGTGGCACTGGGAACTGTAATGCTGGCCTAGCATCAGTGAAGAGTTCACAGCAGAATGAGTTTTGCTGTGTAGGTTTTATCTGTGTAGGTATTTTGCTGTGTAGGTATTATCAGGAGCAAAAGTGATCTTACAAGACATAAAAAGCCCCAGAAGTCATAGTTTATATTGTGAACAGTTTGAACTGCCCTTAACATTCCTACTTTATCAGAGTTATACCATAGTACAACAAGCTGAAATGTAAACAGTCTGGATACAAGCAGCAATGATTTATTAGTCATTTTCTCATTAGCCTCATCCAAACAGCACTAGCTGTATTCCCATTAAATACACAAAGAAATATACTCTTCATTACAAAAGCTGCATTTTCCATAAGGCACCCTGAATTTCCCCCAGAAGCTCTAAATATCCTCCTCGTTCACACCACAAATGCAGCAGGCACAGCTCCTCCAAGGAAATTCATGAGCCATCACAGTATTGTCCAAGGAAGTGAATTTGGTGAAAGCAAGACTGATATGGACCAGCTACCGGGGCTGCCAAGGGCCTGGGTCAGGCTGTGCAGCTGTGAAGGTGCCCTGACACCCTGGGGCTGTGCCAGGCAGTCCAAAGGGCACAGACAAAAGGCAAACCCTACAGGCTGACAGTTAGATTTTGACACACAAGTGTAGGCACTTGGAGCTGTGAGGAGACTTTTCCTGCCTGACAAATGGTAGATACTTGATACTATAGAAATGGCTTAAAGAACTTGTCATTATGGCATGAAATTTCCAAACACAAGGTATTTTCCTCAGTGTTCAGTGCATGCTCTTCACTGACGTGAGCTAGGCTATCTTCAAACAGGCAGAAAGGACAGCTAGCATCACCCATGTTTCTCTCTGGTCACTGATGGGTCAGTCTTTTTAGTCTCTGCAAATTCCTACCTGTTCTTGTCATCTCTTGACCGCTATTTCCACCACATTTTTTCAAGGTGAGGTTACCACAGTCAGCAAGTCTTAATTTATTCCCTTACCACACCAAAGGTATCGACTGATAAATAGACAGTTCTGCATTAAGTCCCTGATGCACATAGGCTGATGATTAAAACTCTCTTGGGACCTCTCCCAGTGACCAAAACACCTGGGTCCTTTGGCAGGCACTGGATCAAACTGTGCAGTTCAATAAGCCCTCAGGAAAAAAAAAAATTACTAAAACATAATGAGTCTAGAGTAATTTCTGACCCTGCCATGCCCCCCTTCCTTCAGCTGATGTTTCATGGAAGAGCAGACCTCTCAAAAGTCTTTTGTCGTTCCTGCCAGCCCCACTCAGAAGCCCCAGATATTGAGGGCATGTCAGATGGCAGTAAGCCACCTATAAGCCACCAGACAAGATAAACCCAAAATCAATCTCATTCTTTCCTCGTGAACTTGTGGTAGATTTAAAAATAGATACACTTCGTAGACTTGCAATTCCATGGTGAGTGCTGGAGGCAAGATCTGGGCCACACAGACAATTTTATGTCACTGTAACCAATCTGTATTTGGGTGAAAGATGAAAACATTAGTCAGTGTGGACAGATTTCACATCTAAAAAATGCAGATTTTTCACTGGTGAGTGGCTAAAAGTCAAGGTTCTGTGAAATACCTGCTGATTTCCAGTACTTTAAATGGGTTTTTCATCATATGACATTAACTTCATCTGTAAATATGCTTATCTGTTGGTAGATATGCTGCCCTTTTTTGCTTGGTGTGATTTATTTATTCACTCTACAGAGCCTAATTACATCTTCACTTTTATATAATAAGTTTGAACTCTTTCCCTGCAGACTTAACCTGAAGATCTGGGGGCATAAAACCTAATCATCTTTGATAATTATATGATGGCACCCCTGAAAATTAAGTTAGAGCAGCTGCAAAACATGTGAAACAATGAGACTTATCTATATTATAGTCCTGATGAAATCGTGTGGAAACCTTACAATGTGCTTTATTGACCTTCTCTGGGGTACTATAATGACACCTCCTATGTCATATCTACATCACTGTAATTGAATCTTAGAGAATTTCTGTGATGACTCAAAAATTGAATCTGGTCCCTGGTGCCTTTTCTTTCAATACAATCCAAATCCTTTTTTCACTCTTCCTTTTAATTATGAAGGTGGGGAGACTAGAGAAAGTGTTATCAGTCTTCCTTGGCCTAGAGCCTTTTGCTTATGCTAACATTTTCCCATCGGAGACCAAACAGTGGTGCAGGATTTTGTGCAGGGTGGGCTCGGGAAGTTTTCTACTATTTTACATATGGCAGGCATGAGACTGGCACCAGCACACCCTTAATTTCAGCATTCAAGCCCTAGCACTGCTCTATATTAACCAATTGCCTGTCCCCAGCTGGACTCCAGTGTGCCTTATGTAGTTTATTCCTGTGGGGAATCGCAGGTGGTCACCCTCCCTGTGCAATGCCAGCTGAGTGGGGCGGGCTGACGAGAGGACAGATCTGACTGCCACAGGGCAACCCTCTCCTGTCCTGGGTCAGCCCAGGTGCATTTCTGTGAATTACCTTTAGACATATCTACTGCACTTGGAACATACCAGAGCTCTTGGGGCAGCCTGCAATACACCTTCAGTTTCGGCACATCTCTCTCTACTGGCTTTGAGAAGGGTCATAGAGATGTTTGGATCTGGTGGTGCTCTGCAAGTGGTTGTTGCAGCTCCCTCTCTCTTCATCTCAGCATACTTCTTCACATATTTCGTTAGTAAGTATAGACACAAAAAGATCAAGAGAGAGTACCAATATGCTTTTTAGGAAGCCAGCTAACCAGAGCTCACTCCGAAAGGTGCAGCCAAACCACTCTCTCTCTCTCCACCTAATAATGGTTTTCAGTAACAGTGGGTGAGAGCACATGCAACAATGAGTACATGGCATTTCACTTGCTGGGACATCAAGTTGGATAGCTTTCTCCAGACAATGACTGGAGACTCAATCTTCTCTTTTGCCCCCAGCTATGCTGGATTTCTCCTTACCTCTCTGCATTTAACAAAAACAGTCTAAGAATATTCATAAAACAGCTTTTTATGATAGGAAGAAATTGCCTCAGTAGGATTCTTTAACCAAAGGAAATGTGTGTTACTCATTACTCATCTCCTATGCAGTGAAATATTTTGAAGGCACAAGGTCTCCCTCCTTCCCTCTGCGTGAAATCCTCATGGGACAGTGCCACTGCCAGGGCTGTAGCATTTCCCAGCAGTGCACACACTATTTACTTTCAGGACTGTCCACTAAAATTCATTTACTTCTGGTATAGAGCACAAGAGATCTATACAGAATAAAACATAAGGAGTGCAGTTGTTTAATACAGTGGAATATTGGACCTTTTCTTGCACTGTGGTGTCCTGGTACAGTTGTTCCACAGAGTCTGTTTTGTACCTGTCCGTGTCAAATCAATATCCAGTGGCCTCGTGAATTCCCATACATGCTCAGGACCTGTTGGCTGCAAGTTAGTTCTGCTCCCTTAGCTCTGCTCTCTCATGCAGAGTGGCAGAACTGTGTAATAAAACCTTTAAAACTGGATCTGGTTGAATTAATTTGCAACAATTCTGAAGTGAAACTAGAGGGTCCTCCTCTTGCTGCCTTTCTAATTTTTCCTTTCTTATGGAACTGTCAAGACAAATAACAATACTAAAATCTGTCACTTTCTGTAAATTTTCTACTTGACACAGAAGAACAATAACAATGTTTGGGGGAAAAAAGAATTTCTTTATTTAAAACAATTCCAGTTTTGCACTCTTTTGGGCATCTTTGATCCTCTGCAGGCTACTTTTCCTCAGACCTCCTCTTCCCTGTTTTGTTGTTAAAATGCAAAACACAGAAGCCTTTGTCACCTCTGTGTTTGAAGGAAAAGATCCTATTTCTGAGAAGAAGAGCTATTTTTGTAGCTGAGAAAAGCATGACTATGTCTAGACTATGGTGGGAAACAGTAGCTGGCAAAGAAAACCAGAAAGGGCACGGCAAGTTTAGAGCAAAAGCTGTAAATACAGGCCAAAAATGCACATGGTGTGTCATTATAACTATAAACAATTTTAAAAGAAGCTGTGTTTTCACTTCATTCTCATCCGAAACAGTTTGTGATATCTGTAAGTATGCTAGAGATGTAGTTATTGTAACTATAACCACACATGCTATGCCAATCTCTATGATTTCAGTAAATGTTCAGTACATTTGATGGAATCAAGCCCTTGGAGTACCTGCTGGTTTCCCACTGTGAAAAGCAAATTTTTACTTGTTCCAGAAATGAAGCAAATACCTCATTCCATAAATACTTCAGTGAGTCTTACATTGGAGTTTGCCACAGGAGAACTGTCTTTGCCTCTGGTGCTAAAATGACTGTTAAAGAACTTCAAATAAATAAATAAATCATTGATGAAGGTTGCATAATCAATCTTCAAACTAGAAATCAAATTAAATAACTATTTCTAAACCAGTTCATTTCACTGTTCTATTACAAGTAAGGAACAATTATAGCACTGTAATCTATATTCATTTTCTTGGCCTTTTATCTGAAACAAATCAAGAGAAGTTAATGTGTTAGATAATGGGCTTCAGTAGTCTGGCTTTTGATTTTGGTTGGTTTGAGCTATACATCCCCTGCTGCTGTCAAGACACTTTCATGCTCTAAAGCTGATATGGGAAGGTGAAGTGTGGCTGGTGCTCGGATGCAGATTTTTCCCCCACTCCTTAGGGCAGTTCCAATGGTCTTTCAGCTGTCCTTTTAACCAGAACACACCATAATACTGTGGTACAGTAACGTGTTTTTCCAATTTCATGGATTGTTTTTTGTGAAAAGCGGTTCCATAGGTATGGAGATGGGCTGAAACTGCCAAATCCAATGCCCTGGGTGATGGGAAAGCTGATTAGTGATCTAGCTTTCATACTCATAATATAGGCCATTGCTCATTAAGCAAATGAAATAAAGAAAATAAGTATTCTGGGAGAAGGCAACAGCATTGCATTATACCCTTCAGTAATAAAGTGCCAACCAGCTTGCTGGCCCAACTAAGCATTTCTATGGCCCCAAGGAGGGAATATGTGCTATTGCAAAGTTCATTGGTGGCACACATGGACTCTCTGGGATGCACCATGTCCCTGCAGCATGCTGGAGTGTGGGATTTTGGCCCAAGGCACGGTTTTGGTACTTGCTCATGATCCCTTCTCAGTATCTCTTTTGAGAGGGAAATGGGCTCACTGTAATTTGTTGAATTTTAGTGCAAGAGATGGCTGTGGAAACAAACAAGTCATATTCTTTAATAGTATTTGAGTTGGTTTTGTGATGCTTGACTAAAATACTACCTAACAACCTATTTCTATAAATCATTAATAGCTTGACTTCAGCAGAATCCATGCAGGATGAAAAAAATTTCTAGGATTATGCTCTGAAAGTACATTTTCTCCAGGTTAACATTTTAGATGATTTTGCTTTAATAAATATCTGTATTACCAAGATTACTGCATTTCAAGTCTAGCCTATGTAAACTGCTCATAATAATTTTGCCTTTCATAATGATTTTCTCCCAAGCAATGATTTATTAAAAGGCAGATGAAGTACATTACAAGTCTCATTACATTTCCTGTGAAGCCAGATATGGAGAGATAGATTGCGATATAATTTGCTCACGGTAGCCTCAGTAAGAATTTGCTGGATCTGTCTCTCTCTCCAGAGAGCTCTGCCTGCCATACACGACGGCTGGCACTCAGGAGCCTGTTCTTTCCATGATTAGATTTTTTTACTTTGCAATTCCTGCTCCTAGAAGTATTAGCTGAAAATGCATTCATTATGGACAAAAAGGTGTAATTAGCTCTCTTCAGTAAATCTTCATTGTCTCACGTAACTCTAGTAGATCCAAGTCTTATGAAACCATTAGTTTTTTCAGAAAGAAGTCAATGTGTTTATTAATTTGCCATGTATGAGTCAGCGAATGATAAAATAGGAAATCAGATGTACAACTTCTACATTCTTCAGATGATGTTGTGATTGTTCTTTTCCTGATGAAGTCCAGGATTTTTAGAACAGCAAGTATGTACAAAAGGGAGGGTGGCAGGCTTTTAAACACAAAAGTAGAGAAACCTTCAGATTCTCATAAGAGGCATAACTTTCATCTAGATTTTTTTTTAGCTTTATCAATAGCTTTCAATAATTAAGCCTTTTTATTACCTCATCCAACCATGGAAAGATTTCTTGTTAAATTAAATAATCTCCTTCTGTGGATGTTAATTTAGTCTCCTTTACTAAATTAAATACCCAGCTATGGGAAAAAGGCAGACCATAATTTGAATAGTAAAAAATGTATTAATGTCACTAATTCTAGTTCAGGAGATACTAAAGTCAGAATGGATTACTGAAAGAAATAACTTTAGAGGAAAGAAGACTTATTATAATTTAAATAATGAAAAATTCTTAATGTCACTAATTCTCTCTCAATCGCTTTTTGTGTAACAAGCCATTTATCATTAGGATAATTTCAGTCAGTTGTGGTGATAAATGGTGCTGACTAAATGAGTGGATAAAGCAAGGTTTCTAGTAGTGGATGTAAGAACAGCACTAAAACTTGCACTTGTATGTTCCTTTTGAGTTTTGGTGCCAAAAATGGTGTCCTTTCTCTTTCTTAGATGTAAGTTCCTTGAACACGTGGAAGTCTGAAGTCTCCTGGCAAACACAGGTCTCTCATGCAAACTCAGGGACTCTTTCCACCAGCTGCATACTCTGCATTTGTAGCTGCTGTTTAATCCCACTGGAGAATATATTTTTATATATAAGGAATAATCTAAGCACTGTCTCCTACCTGTGAGGAGAAGAACCATTTAATTATTTTCTATTGTTTGGCATATCAAGTGTGTCAGCAATTTCTTTTTTTCTGTCTAAAAGCCAGGTGTAGAGAGGGCTTCGAATTTACAGGCTCCAGCCCATGAAGGCTGGGTGTGGGTTACCTTAGTCTAAAGCACGTCTCTGAAAGATGTGTGGCCAATTTCTCTTCTCTCAGAATGAAAGGAAGGAGACCTGCACAAGCTCATTACCCTGAAGTCTGGCATCTGATGGAGTCCTCTGAGTCTGAAAGGAGAGGGGCTTGCCAAGGCTCAGCTATTATGAGCACTGAGAGCTTTTTTAAACTACTCTGAGCTCTCAGGTTTGTTCTTCATCAAAGAGCTCCACATCCCTCCTAGCCACTTTGCACAGCAAGAGCTGCAAAAAAAAAGGGAGAATTTCTGGAGACAGGTCTGTGATACACTGATACCTGAAGAGGAGCTGATGTTTTGCTGCTGCTGCTTCTCTGCACCATCACTTCACCTAATATTATTCCTTTCTGGGTGTTCACTACTCACCTGTAAGGCACGAGAAGGAACTCCTTTCTAAAATCTAAATGCCTAAATAGTCACCAACTGTTTCTTACACACACTTTTGTCTGAGGAGATGGGAGAGAGGCCACAGACAGGTGCTCTTGATGGTGTAACACCCTCAGGTGAGACATCAGCAGCTACATCTACATCAGCATTTTAACCCAGACCAGGAAAGTAATTTTGAAGTGGTGGTCTTGGTGGTCCTCGCTCACTGCAGTGTGGATTGTGTCACTGCAAAGCCACCAAGTGCGTGAATGGGGCTCCATGGAGGAGATTAAGCCAGATGTGTCTCAGCTGCACACCTACCACACCCCAATGTGGTCCTGGGGATCAGACTAGTGGTTATCACCCCTAAATTGTGTCGTGTCAACCACAGGTTTCCAACATCAGCGATTTTGCTCTACAAATCCATATTTCCTGAGTTTGTTACTTGTTAAGGTAGACATAGTCTGTCCAGTTCACATACTGAGAGTTAATGCAGTTTGTGATCTGCAGTCAGAAAGGTGTTATCCTGCTCGATGGTTTGGCAGGGAGGAGTAGAGTGTGTCCCTCATTCACAATACAGGCTATGATCTACCTTGAAGCATCCATAGGATATCCTGTGACTGTGGGAATTGGAAATCACAGAATCACAGAACATGCTGAATTGCAAGGGAAACATGAGGATCACAAGAGTCCCACACTTGGCTCTGCACAGCACCAGCCCCACGAATCACACCATGTGCCCGAGAGCATCGTTGAAATGCTTCTTGAACTCTGTCAGGCTGGTGCTGTGACCTCTTCTCTGGGGTGAAAAACCCTTTTCTAATATCCAACCCAAACCTCCCCTGACATAACTTCAGGCCATTGCCTCGGGTCCTGTCACTGGTCACCACAGAGAAGAGATCAGTGTCTGTCCATGCTCTTTTGCAGACTGCAATGAGGTCTCCCCTCAGTCTCCTCCAGGCTGAACAGACCAAGTGACCTCAGCCACTCCTCATAAGGCTTCCCATCAAGGCCCTTCACCATCTTTATTACCCTCCTTTGGATGCTCTCTAATAGCTTTAGTATATTTTTTATATTTTAATAACCAAAACATTCTCAATTTCTCCTATTTTTTCCTCTGTTGCATTAAAGGTATCACAGTTGGTCTTTTCATGGCATGAGGAATGGCACTTGGATTGAAGCCTCTGTTGCAGTCAATGGGGACTGGATTCACTGACCCTGCAGGATCTTATCCAGCCCTGTTCTTCTCCACCTCCCCCTGGACAAATGTTAGAGAAGAGCAGATGAAAACACTCTTGGAGTCAGGAGTGTAAATCAAAACTAATGTCAAGACAGGGTGCTGGATTTCCAATTAATTCAATACCCTTTCACATAAATTTCTTTGTATGGTGGTCTTCAGCTACCTTAGAAAGCAGACACTGCTGTCATGAACTCTGCTGGCATTGTAAGGAAGCTGATCTTGAGACACAATCATTGTCCATTTCCCAAGTGCTTGGGGCATTAACAAGTTTTTAGCTGCGCTATTTCCATAAATTTTGCCTGAGAGTCTTTAAAAAATATCACTCCGGCTCAATGCTGCTGGGTTGCTACTCGGGGGAAAAATGCCTGTCTTCAGCCTCATTTCTTTCACCTGCACCATATGATACATCAGAAAGGACATTTTTTTCCCCAGAAAAGATACTTCTGGAATTTAGCTCTCCTGACACAGTGCTGCCCAAAGGAAGTAGCATTTGCCAGTGTTATGAAATGGCTTTCCCCCCACATTTTTTGAAAGTGGGAAACACAGCCCTGTCTCCATCAACTATAATTACTTTATTTCCCTCTTCCTTAAAAGAGCCTTATTTCTCCATCAAAGCACGGTTGTATTTTTATGCAACACAACAAAACACATTGATGAATCTTAAATGGTAATACAACGCAGCTAGAAAATTTCTAAGATCTTCTGTAGTTACTTGACTTTGTGGGCTAGAAATTACAGTTCATTAGATGTCCCTCAAATCTCTTTCAGCTGTGAAGATGCCAATCAGCTATGGGATGTCCCTGTGAGCCATTGGCAGTACCCAACCATACTGGGAGAATTCCTGGAGGTGCCCAGCTGGCTCAGAAGCCACCCATCCCACCTAGTTTGTCCCCAAGTGCAGCCCTGCTCAGAGCCTGCTGGGTCGGGCTCGGACACCTCTTGAATTGGGGTATATCCAGCCTGTAGGCTCAGCGTCCCTTTGCAAACCAGTCTGGCAGGTTGGGGAACTGAGAAAGGGCCATTTCCAACAACTTTCTGGCAGCAGCAACCCAAGGATAATTTTACATCTTTGAGTTCCTCCCACAATTTTTGCAGCATGCATGTGTGGGTCTGCCCTCAGATGCAGATCTTTCCAAAATTCTTGGTTTTCATCCAATAGTTGCATATTACCCATCCTGCAGTGGGGTACTCTACAGTCTGACTTACAAACCAGCTCCTCCTATCTAGAGCAGACCATCCTGCCCACTTAAATGTGTGATAAACAAGTCGCTTCAACACAGTGCAATGGCAGAACATTGTTCTCTCTATTTGCTTCTATTTTTGTTAGTGCAAACCCACTCTTGCTTCCTTAGTATTTCTCTAGGAAATATTCCTTGCAAGAGCCTCCATCTGTTTTCCTTGTATTCTCCAGAGCCCTGTGGATAAACTTTCCAAATTCTACCATTTCATTATTTAGGCTGGGTATTAGCACAGAAAACAAGACCAGACTAGGCCTTGGGAGGCGATTTAGTCCATCACTCTGCCTGAGGCAGGATGATCTGTACTCATGTTGTTCCTGGCATATATTTGTCTAACCTGTTCTTAAAGGAAACTTTTATCCTCCCCGGGAGCTTATTCCTCACTGTATGGGAGACTGCCAAAAGCCATATAACCCTGTCTGTATTTAGCCCTGTGGTGTGCTGAGAAATGTACCTAATTCCCCTGACAGCAACCAGACCCCTGATCTCCGGGTTTATGCAACACACCTAAGACATCCCAGCTCTGTCACCTGCTGGTTTTTGTGCTGGTGGCTGCATCCTGTGTTTTCCTGGGATATGGTGCCTCTGAGCTCGCTCATCCCCATTTGCCACACTCTTTGCACTGAGACTTGCTAATACAAAATTGCTTTTGACAAAGTGGTATCTCTAACCATGCCCCTGCCTCTTTGCTTTGGGCTGTGGAAAGAGGTCCCACCTGGGATGAGTTGTGTTCTTCTCCTCCCTGGCAGATGCTCCTCTCCATTTGTCTGCCATTTAACAAATGTGGCAAATTCAGTTTTGAGGAGCCAAATAATAAAGCTCCTTCAGTCCCTCCTTGTGATGGTGGTTCCTTTTAATGCAAGGTTTTAAAATAAGCCTCACTTCTCATTTTATACAGGGTGATTTACCCCAAAACCTGACTGGTGTTTCTTTCAGTAAACAACAGACAGCTCTTACAAGCCTGCAAAAGTCTCAGCTGTTTTGTAAGGAAGAATGCATTTGATTCTGATTAAGAAAAAAACACTGGGGTGAATATATAATGGTTTTTTATGAAGGTCTATAGCATTATTATCTTTATGTGCCACTTCATTTGATACCAGGAAAACATAGAAATGAACACTGAAAATATGTGTTTCTCTCAGTCATTGGTTCACCAACTTCTTCACAAGGCTCTGTAGCACTACTGACGTGGAGGGGCTGATGTGCACCAAACCTCCCTGTGGGTGGTTTCTACAGATCAGCCTGTGGGTTGGTGCTCATGGAGCAGATGCTACCATGGGACAGCCATGGTGAGTGATTTTTGGAGCACATGCTTGGAATCTTAGACTGGAAAGCAATGGTAGATGGGGTCTGCAGGTGCTCTGAAGGGTTAAGAGTGTGTTTAGGAGGGTGGGGAGAAGTAAATGACAGCTGAATGTGTGTGTGCGTGTCTGTGTTTGTGTGTTGTGGGGGAAGCCTGTTGCAGAGCCAGGCTGCTGCTTCTGCATGTACCAGCGGCTCACAGGGATACATAAACATGCTGAATGATGGACCACCTCCTCCACAGCAGAGCATTTATTCAAGTTGTTTTTGCATGTGTTGGAAAACATCCCTCTTTCCCACTGTTGTGGGAACGGGTTACATAGGTGTCCATAGCATCTTTGGCAGAGATATGCTTCCAAAGGAGCATTAGACCGTGCTGCTTAAGCTGTTGATTTAGCTAAAGTAGGTTGAACTGCTGCAGGCCTTAGTTCTCTTTGATTTTTCTTGGCATCCAGTTCCTCCTAATAGGTTTTCTCCATTACATATTGCCACAAAACACAGTTAAAAAAACCCAAAACCCAACAACACAAATCTATGTTTCTGGGAAAGTAGACACTGATGCTTCCTTCAAATCTAAAACTGCCAGGCATCTGAAATTAAAATAGCTTATAGAAGGATGCAAATTTAACCCCACTTGTCACAGAAAGTCCTCCTTGGGGGCACTAGACCTTGTTCTGCCTTTGCCAGGAAGAAATTCAGCTGTTTAGAGCTCTTTTTCAAAGACAGGTGAAAACTGATTTGTCAGTCTACACATGGGACCAGAACTGACAATACAGATTTCTACTGCAGACACTTAGGATGCATTTGTGGCAGTGTCAGTCCATGCTGTTATTCAACACCTCTGCACACCTTAGAATTCACGTTCAGGTGTCTGCTGTGGGAAAAATGCCTTGCTGGTGGGCTCAGTCAGTATTTCAGAGATGTGTACTGATTTCTGTGTGTGCATAAACAAGGCTGGAATAGCTGCATGCTTGAGATGTCTCGTTTTCATCTGTACTTCTATAGGTTTTTATCAGTAGGTCCTGAGATCTACTGCCCCCTGCCTCCAGACTCTGCAGTGGTGAAGGATGCAGTTCACAGAATCACAGAATGGTTAGGTTTGGAAGGGACTTTAAAGGCTATCTGGTTCCAACCCCACTGCCATGGGCAGGGATACCTTCCACTAGACCAGGCTGCTCAAAGCCCCATCCAAGCCTCTTTGAATTTTCTCTCACAGTCCTGGAGGTCATCAACATCTTAATATACTCATATCTGGACAGTGCATCTTCAAGAGTCCCAGTCTTTGATGGAAAACTGTCCTTCTCCTGTCCATTAGAGAGCTTATAGAACACCTTTATACTTCAAGCTCTGCATTTTGGCATATTAACATTTGTTAGCATGTTAAAGTCAAAGCGAGAAGCAGTAAAGCTTTATATCTTTTCCCAGCTCATTTTGTCAGAAATAATTATAGTAGTTTGGCCCATGATATTAATATTACAGGGCTTGGTGATCCATTTGCACAGACAGGCAGCATGAAGTGATTAAATCAGTCTTGGCCCCATTGTCACAGAGGTCACATTACATTGTGTTTCCACCTTTTTATTGTGTGACTTCCTAAAAAAGCATGTGATAGTTAATATTACTTCTTAATACCAACCTGACTTTCGGCCAAAGTGTATAATTTTCTGCTAATACGTATTAGTTGCTATTACTTACACGACCATTTTTTGTTTGTTTATTTCTTATTTATTAGTGTTTGGTTATAGAAAACCTCTATCATGTCCTGCATTACCCCAGCATAGGTGAGTTCCTAGACAAATTTTTGGAGAAAACACTTTATGATATGTTTTGTCTGGGGAAGTGAGATCTCCTCTCAAATTTATTTGCATCAGCATTTTTTCTGTGTGCAGATTTTTACAATACACAGTAGCACTGACATCATGCAAACACGGTCTGGAAGAACAACACTGTAGAGTCTGTAGTTTTATTGATTATGTTCAGTTTTAAATTACGGGGTGAAAAACCTAATGTACAATAGTCTGGGCTATATAATTTATGCTCTGCAAATGAGGCATAAATGCTATTCTGTTGGGCCACATTAATGATTTTTGCACAAGGGTGAATTATTACAGAAGAGCTAAGACAGTAGGAGCTGGCCTTCCAGTTACAGGCTATTATAATTTGGTTTCTCAGCTGGGAAATAAAGAGAGGAAAATTAGCACAGGAGGAAGAAATACTTCATTTTTGTTTTGTTTTTTTTAAAAAAAAAATTGGTTTTTGTTGGTTTTTTTTGTTATTGGGGTTTTTTGTTGTTGGTGCGTTTTTAATTTTTTTGTTTGTTTGTTTTTTGGTTTTGGTTTTTTGGGTTTTTGGTTGTTTTGTTTTTTTTTAATAGAAACCTGGGTACATAGTAAGGGTTTCTTCAAATGAAAGAAAACGTGCTTTGATTATATTCAAGACCTTTGAATATAATCCTTTGTGTTTCCTTTCCATAAGTGGTCTAGCAAATAAACACTCTGATTGTAATGCTCATGAGGAAGGTAAATCCCAGAGAAGCTGTGAAAAGTGCAAGTTGATTTGTGGAGGGGTACTCACACAGAAAACCCCGGATGATGGCTCCTCTCTGTCCAGAATACGTGAATGTCTCCACGTAAACATCACCCATAGGAAAATCACCTAGATGCTGGGCATTGAATACTTGATTAATTACTGTTTTACAGGCAATGCATTTTTTTTACATAATTTCTTCAGTAAATATTTCTGATGAAAAAGAAATAGCATTTTTAAGATTTTGCTATTATTGCCTTTAGGAGCATAATGCACTAACACATAAAACCCCATACCCTTCGAATGTATTCTGGATTGTTTAATGGTAAAAAATTGCAATATTTCAACTTGGGGAGTAACTAGAAGCTTAACAATGATATCTAAATGGATATCAAAACTAATTTAAAGTTATAAAAATAGGCAGAGGGCACATGAACAGCAGTGGAAAATTTTATTGCCTGTTTTGTTGAATCTCACAAATCTCAGAATCTGCAACTATGTTTCCTGTAGAAGCAAAAACTAAAGATAGAAAATCTGAAATAATTTCTAATACATTTTCTCTATACAGACACAGATGTGCATCCCTCCTATTTTCTGAGGCCAGAGGTGATTTGGAGCAGCCACAACAAAGCACCTCCTCCTCTGGCAGCTATTTGTGAGGCAAGAAGTGGAGGCTGCACCAAAACTGAACTTCAGGATCATCTTTAGCTCCTTGCCTTCTGCAAAATGTGTAGGCAGCATCTCACTACTGCTGAGGGTGACTTCCTAGTCGTGGCTTAAGTGCATATTAGGGGATAGGTATTGATCCACAGGGAATTGAATTGCACTGGTGTCTGCTAAGGGAAAAAACCTCCCTTCTTCCACATTACTGAGGTGGCTGAATTTACTATTTCCTCAAGAGAGACTGTGCCCTTTCACAATGTGATTCATTTCCTCTGCTATTTTGACAGAGTTTGTTGACTTTTATAACCTCATTTACAAAAGCAGGCAGCTACCATAACTTGCAGTTTTCCCCAGCAAAAACTACTATGTGTTCAGCTTTTCTAACGAAAAATACAAAGCAGGTAATTAGAGTGCAGTATGAGGAGAGATTATGTCTTGCCACCAAATTTTGCATGCAAAGGGATGTGTCAAGCTGGGTTATCACATCAGGCTGAGTTATCATATTCATTATTTTGAGTAGAATCTTTGCTGCTTTGCTTTAGAGATCCAATCAGCCTGTCCAATTTTGTATGCATCCAGAGAAGCTGAAAATTAGTGAAATATAAGTAAATAATGAATTTTCTACCTAGACTGCATTTGGAAAAAGTGTTTCTTCAGAAAACTTGGCAAACTATAAAGACACTTATTTTCTTTCTTTTTGCCTACTTTCCTCTCCTCCTAGTTCCACCTGGTGTTCCTGTGTGGTATTGTTTTCCTTAGCTACCTTCAATGTTAAATAATTCATAAGTTATATCTATGGTGCTAGATACTTATGGGTCTCCCACCAGACCAGTTTTCTCTGAATATCTCAGACTGATTTTTTCAGTTCACACAGCTAGAAAATATGAAACAGTCTGTAGAAATGTCTAATGTTGGAGCATGATGTGTAAGATCAGCATCACGAGGATGGGGACACAAGGTTCCCTGGGAAGGTGAATTCTGGAGTGAACTGGAAACATTGATGCATTTCTTCAGCCAGGTACATATAGTGCATTAAGTAAGATAACAGCACTTCTTTATATACTGAATTTTGTCTTTTCCACCTTTTCAACATTTGCCTATTGCAAATGCAGTGTTGATGTGCTGGAACTGTTATTACCAGGCACTTAGAGAACGCAAATACTACAGCTTTTCTAGAGAGATGAGTCTGACTTTTAAAAATAAATATATACAGGAGAAGGACAAAAAGCATAGGAAGAAGCTAAGTACCATGTCTCTTATTCGTCTTTGTGGGCACTGGAGAAATAGTTATGCTAAATGACAGAGGGAACGAGCTATAGCTGCAGTGAGTGAAATTTTGAAAGCTCCTCAGTAGGACATATTACTCTAGTGCCTTTGGAGACCTGGCTGATTCCTTCTCTTCCTTGATGTGACATTAAAGTCAAGACACCACGAAACCGGTTTTGGTCTCATCAAATCAGATAATGGAGTGTGGAGAAGAAAATGTTAAGCCATGCCAAGCCTTCCAAGAAATAAGGGCTGTACAAATCCTTTTAGCCCTGTATTGGAGGCTGGCTGATACTCATTCTAGAAATCAAGTCCTCACAAGGTGTCCAAACACTTCCTATGAATGAAACATCAAAAGATGTCTCCCTATGTAACAGACCACAGCATAATCCTGACAAGTGTGCCCTTATTAGAGCAGAACTTACCTCTGTATTTATTATTCATGAGTACATTATAGTGTCTTCAGAAATATATTCTGCAGCAGGTAATCTAGTATGGGAAAACAAAAATGCATATGTCTAATTATAAGTGACATTGAAAAGATCCTGTAGCACCGTACTTCCTTGGCACTGGCAAAGTACTGCATTATAGATTAAAACAACACAAACATATTACAGTTTGTATAGTGTTGCACTGTTACTGGATGTATGTTGCTA
Organism: Acanthiza pusilla; assembly: GCA_036630365.1. Classification (NCBI taxonomy): domain Eukaryota; kingdom Metazoa; phylum Chordata; class Aves; order Passeriformes; family Acanthizidae; genus Acanthiza; species Acanthiza pusilla. The sequence continues at coordinate 8,614,731 of JAXCHO010000098.1, forward strand.
AGAAACAAAATTGAAACATCTCTTTTGAACCTGAAGCCTCTTCTGAGTGTGGTATTGCATATGTCGTATATGTTTTTCACTTTAGGATGGATTAAATGCTAGACCAGGAAAAATAGGGAGGGTTGATTAGTCTTGCCTGTTTTCCAATCTACTGCCAATGAACCCAACTATTACAGTAGTAAAATCTATATAAGGAGCTTCAGTGTGTTCTGGAATTAAGTGTTGACAGCTGCTTGTTTGAATATTAATAAAGTCTATTGAGTTATTCCGTGCCTGTATTGTCTGTAGCTTGGAACTGTGAAGACTTCTCTGTATACTACATCTTTATGTTTCTAAGTAAACGCTGGTCTGTGGAGATGGTACCCATTTCATCCCTAGAGATGGCACGCCTCACTATAGAGAAAATTACAACCTTGTGCTCCATTAAACATTTATTTTGGCAGCATTGTTGGTTGCTGTTTCCCCTCTTCAATGTAAAGAAGTCAATGCTGATTGAAAGAACACATGTCCTCTCACACATATGGTAATTAATCCTTATTCTTCCAAACTTTTACAAATAAAAGTCAAAGCTATTCCGAAATCAGATGCAAGAAAAGTTAAAAAAAAAAAAAATTAAGTCAAAAACATGATAGAGAAAGGAAAAATTAAACAGTGCACAGTATTGTTTCATGTGTTAACTGCAGATGGTTTATTAACTTGATCATGCATTGATTAGCTGATGGTGAAGCAGCAGTTTCTGCTGGCTGGATGTGCTGGTTAAAGTTTGAGGGAAACACTGACAACACAGTGGTTCAGTTCCTGCTGGGGAGGAAAGACCTGGGGTTTTCATTTGCAGAGATGAGAACCAGCCACCCAAAGAGAGGAACACAAGTGCTCTGCCTACACAGTACAGGGCAGATAGGCTGATGGGCCTCCAGAAAAAACCTGGGCTTCAGGAAAATCAGTTTTCTTGGCTGGTTCCTGTAAGTGGAGTAATATTGATTAAATATTTATAGAGTAGTATTTGATTAAAATTGGAAGTATTAACCATCCCCAGCTGAACACAGCCCAGTCCCCGTGAGGGCACACAAATCCAAGGAATTCAGATGTCAAGTGTAAGTTCACTGGCAACTTGGTCCTTCAAAGCAACTGCAACACAAGAAGATTAAATAGCTAACTTTACACTGTTAAAAAACTGGCAATTTGAAATGTATAGGTTAACCACAGCAATCCCTTCTTATTCCCTGCAATGGATTTCTCTAAAGCAACAGGGCAGGCATCTCATTAGTGGCAGGACAGTGATGAAATAGTTTATCCTCTCACAGTTGTGACAAGCAAATAGTAACAGAGGAATAACCACGATGTTGTACCTGGACCTCTGCTAGAGGGCTGGCCCGAGTGCAGCCATGCAGCTTTGCCAGCTGAGGTGTGTCCTCGCAGCTGTGCTGCACCCTCAGTGAAGTGCCACAAGCAGGGACTGCGATGGCTTCACACCAAACCTGCTCTGTCACTCCTCTCCTCAGCTGGACAGCAGGGAGAAAATACAATGAAATGCACATGAGTTGAGATAAGGACAGGAAGAGATCACTCACCAGCTACCATCATGGACAAAACAGACCAGACTTGGAGAAATTAATTACATTTCTTACCAATCAAGTCAGAGTAAGATAATGGGAAATAAAATCAAACCTTAAAAACACCTTTCCCTCACCCCTCCCTTCTTCCTGGCCTTAACTTCATCCCCAGTTTTCTATTTCTCCCCTCTCAGTGATGCAGAGGGACAGGGAATGGGGGCTGAGGTCAGTTCATCACATATTGTCTCTACCACTCCTTCCTCCTCAGGGGGATGACTCCTCACACTCTTCCCTGCACTCATGTGGGTCTCTTCCGCAGGGTGCAGTCCTTCAGGAACAGGCTGTTCCAGCGTGGGTCTCCTGTGGGATCACAAATCCTACCAGCAAACCTGTTCCAGCATGGGTTCCTCTTCCCACATGTCCACAGGTCCTGCCAGGAGCCTGCTCCAGCATGGGCTTCCCATGGGGTCACAGCTTCCTTCAGGCATCCCTCTGCTCTGCCATGGATTCCGCCAGGGATATTTTCTATCTGTAAGTGCATATCTTCTCCACCATGGACCAACATGGGCTGCAGGAGTCCAGCCTGTCTCTCCATGGTCTTCTCCAGGGGCTCATGGGGAATCTCAGCTCCAGCACTTGAAGCATCTCCTCATCCTTCCTTCTCCACTGACCTTGGTGTCTGCAGAGCTGTTCCTCTCACACTCACTCCTCTCCAGCTGCAGCTGCCCAGGGTCTCCCCCTCCTGCTTCTTAATTGTCATCCCAAAAGCTCTGCCACCTTCACCTTGGCTAGCAGTGGGTCCCTCTTGGAGCCCACTGGCATTGACTTCATGAGACACAGGGGAGGCTTCTGGCAGCCCCTCACAGGAGCCACCCCTGCAGCCCCCCTGCTACCAAAACCTGGCCATGCAAGCCAAATACAGAGACTTTGTCAGATATCCTCAGAGTTGCTGTTAATTTTACATGTGATTTAGTGGGAAGAAATCAACCAAATGGAAAAAGTATTTTGAAAAATGGGGTCAACTAATTAATCACAAACTGAAGTATCCTTCTCTCAATTTTTAAGAAAAATCTTTTTTGCAAAGGGAATAAAATGTAATCATGATTGACAAAGATAAAAGAAATAGAATATGGGTTTTTATCATCTTACAGAACTGTAACTGACTCCTAGAGAAGGCAAGGAACTATAGTTCACTATATTCATGACCTGAAAAAGTTCCTCAGGACAATATTCCTCTTCAGCCTTTGATGCCATCAAGCTCATTTCCACAAAGATTAAAACCTCCTTGCAGCATTCATATCAAATCCACTGCAAAGAAGGTAGTCTCATAAATGCTTGAGGCCCTAAAAGAAAGTTGCTGAAAAAGCTGAAGTTTACATTTTATAAAAGCCCAAGATGCCTCTTAAAAGCCATACCCAAGTAAGGTTCTACAATCACATTGGAAGGGCAGTGCCTTGCCAGAAGGGCTGGACATGTTGTAAGAGCTACACAACAGACAATGCCTCTGTCCATATTTTAAATCCCAAACTACCAGGAATGTGATAAAACTTGTCAGAAAACTGCAGTGATTTGACAGGCTGTTATACTGAGACTGGCAATGGACAGCATGTATTCTCAGAGGACATGCCATTTTAATTCATAAGTTCATTGAAACAAAACCACAGTATAATGCAGTAATTTTCCTAATGTATAGAGTTTTAGGATTAACCTCCTTAACCATTCTTTTAAGTTGGCATTGAAAATAATCCAGAGTCCAAAGAATGGACTCTTTCAATTTCTCCATTTTTTCATTACTGTCTTATATGGGGGAATCTCAGATACACTCTCCAGACCCTGATGTGAGGGCAGGCTGTTACACATTATCAGGACAGGTATTGTAACAGCCAATGTACTTTGGGGTAGTGGTCCTGTTGTAGCTTCTATAAGCATTTTCAGCCACTGATTCTGTACAATCTGGGTTTTGCCAGGTTACCCTCTCCATGTATAGGAAAACATTATTTGTGGAGTTTATTGCTAGGTTTCCACAGTGGAGGGGCAGGTACATGTGGATGGATGGATGGATGGATGGATGGATGGATGGATGGATGGATGGATGGATGGACGGACGGACGGAGGGATGGATGGATGGACGGATGGACGGACGGACGGACGGATGGATGGATGGATGGATGGATGGACAGAAAGATCAGCTGATCTTGATTAAAAATCTCATCTCCAGTCAAAGAAACAGAGAGAAGATCCCATCATCAAACTTGTCTATTTTGCAGAAGTACTGCCATGGTCTGAAATCTGGTATTTTTTGTTAGATACACCAGATTTTTTAGGTCAAACAAAAGGGAGAAAAGACAGAGCTGACAAGTTCCCCTCCTTCCCTCTGCTTAGTATTAATATAACTCACTTCAGAAATCCAAGAATGTATTAATTTTTTGAATCTAAATGTAAATAAAGTAAATGATGTAAGTATAACTGAATTATGATGTAAACATATAGAGAAAATGCAGTAGTAAAAATGAACTGTTGTGCATCCCACCACAAGTTTAATTACATTGAATCATTCTAAAATAATAATGCCTATCATTCTTATAATGCTTTCCAGGTTTGGAAAGAACCATACAAATAAGAGCAACTCATTGTTATTTAGTAGGCAAGTGTTCCCTCACTATGCAAACTGAAGAGTTAGTGTGCTGTAGACTCTTAAAAGCAGAGCAAGCATACAAGCAAGAATTGAGAATGATTTCTGTATAATCAAATCCCATTTGGTAGAAGACTGCAAAAGAGTTGGGCATTTTCAAGAGCAGCATGCATATACATGAAGGCAATGCTGAAGTCCATGTACTGTCCCCAGAAAACGTCTTCAAAACCAACACAGATATAGCTACAGACAGCAAAATCTGTCAGTCTCTCCTGATCTGAAATGAATAGCAAGACAGATCATGCAGGGAAAAGAACCAGGAATGCAGAACACCCTTTTTTATTTTTAATTGAGACACTAAGTAATACCTAGTGCATTGTTGTAATTTAATGACAACTATAAATGAAGTCTTGCAATGCTTCAACATCTACTCTCCCGCAACAGTATTTTGCTTTTGAATCTCTTCTTGTCTCTGGGTACTCTTCACTCTTTACATCCACCATGGGAGTGAAGCTACTTCCACAGCCTGAAACAGAAGTTGCTTATCAGCTGCCTTGTCAAACACATTCACCAAGGAATGTGTGGCAAAATGTGCAGCTACATCCCTGTGTGTAAAGCAGCACCTCTGCTTGAGAACCGTGTTAATCACATTACTTAATTAGTTCACAAATAATCACTTCACACTTATAATCTGCAGCTAGATGTTTTGGCAGCTGAGACAGGGAAATTAATAAAATCCACATTTGTTTAAAGTAAACCAAAACCTGTTACATCTTCTTTATCTTTTTCCATTCTTTTCCATGTGTTTTATCTCAGACTTCTGAGAGTTTCATCTTTTTTTCTATTTCCAGACTTAATACTCTGAGTATTTGATTTCCTAATATATAATGTAATATTTCCCATGGTCTCTTTGGCAAGAAAAAAAAGTATGTGTGATGATATTTTTTTTTCTTTCATTTCCTTCAGGCCTGACATGGTCTAACTCTCATTTAGGCCCAGGTACAGGGAGGTGCACAAACACACACTAAAACTTTTAACTGCGAAAATGCTTCTCTTGACATCAAAGACTCAGGTGTTTTTTCTAGTTGGAACCCAAATTGAAAGTCTCTTCCTCCTTTCATAAAAGTGTGCTTTTATTGTCTCTAGTCCTTTGTGCAATTTCTGTATAAACCTCACTCTCTTAATCTTTGCCTCCCTTCCTTTTCCCTCACCTCTTTTTCATCTTATGTCCCCTTTTCCCTCTCCTTCTCTGGTTCCCCATTTCCTCCACCTGCCTCAGTGTCCCTCAGCAATTCCTTTCTTCATTTGTGATCCTCTGGGGTGGTTTGAGGGCTCCCTCAGCTCCTCTTCCTTGCAGGGATCTGCTGTAGCTTTGCTTCTGCTTTTCTGTGATGGCAACCAGCTCCTGTTTAAAAGGGTGCTTTCCAGGTGGATTAAAGCAGATTCTCATTTTAAGTGTATCAGCCATTTCTTCTACTGAATAATAAATGCTTTGCACATCTGCACCTTTTTTAAGCTGTCCTAATGACAAGGCACCCTCTCATCACCTTTGGCTGCTGGCTCTCCAGATTTCTTTGCCTGCTTTGGGGTTATGTAACTGGGCAGCTCTGGTGACAGGGCAGTTTGGTTGTAAACTCTGCAGCAACCAGAAGGAAGGGGGGATGAAAAGTGCCCCTCTAATCACTGGAGGTATTCTGGTGTGTAACAGAGCCCTTTTGGCTTTTATGTTTTGACAGTGATATTTAAGTTTTCACCTCAGAAGGAAGCAATATGAGGTACCCAATCAATTATGCATTTCATTGCAGATTTTCCAGTACTTCCCTCTCCTTGCTGACGGAACAATGCCTTTTATCATCAAAGGTTCTCCACTCCTCCTTTTTTCTTAAATTAACAGTTTTACTCCAGAGAAGGTCCAAGTCCTTGATACTGTATTCCACATTTCTCCAGGAATTGGTATTATTTATAATTTTAAACTGTTGTGTTTCGTATTTCTATCTGCAAGGGCATAGGTTGGATTACTGGACATTACTCACCAACAAATAATGATCTGAGCTCTGAAACAGAACCTTTTCTTTGGCTTTACACTTATTCCTTCTCTTCTAGAGTAGCAAAAGAGCAGCAAGAGATTAATGGCTTTTCACATACTGAAATTCAGTAAATTTTACTGCAATGTCTTGATTACCCTTATCACAACAGGTTTAACTTTCTGCATGCATTGGAAGTTAACAGTAGAGTCATGAAGCTGACAGAAAGATTTTGTGCAGTCGTTGTGACATGGCTCTCACAAAAACCCAATTTTAAAAGTGTCACTTAAAAGAAGGATAGGAGAGCTTCTGCAAGCACTTGGATTGCAAACCTCAATTCCAAAAGTGCTCTGTTACAGCACAGGCACAGGTATAGAAGAAAGACTGGATTAGAGGTTGGACCACAAATGAAGAATCTCTTTGGCAAGATTACAGTGCATTTCAATTGTAGTTTCTGGCTTAAGCAGGGCCCTAAATCGTATTAATAGTTGAAAGTTAGCCAAAAAGGGACTTGTCAAATGAAATACTTATATGAAGAATAGGGCTTCTTAGGCAGCTTCTCTTAGGAGAAGCTCTGTGCATAGTCCACATGTGCAAAAGGGTGCATGTCGTATTTTTAAATCTCGTGTGGTTAATATACACCACGGGTGTGTAACTCCGAAATGCAGCGTCTCTCCCTTACCGCAGGGCCTGAGCACAGCTCACACGGGACCAGGGCACATGGCGCTGCAGCCTTCAGGACGCGGGTACCGCTACGGACTGCACAGCACCCGAGCGGGCAGCGGGCTGGGCCACAGGGCACCCGGCAGGGAGATGAGGAGCGACCCTCGCCCTTCTTTTCACCTCGTTGGCCCCCCAGGGGTTGGGTACGACACAGTAACAATTAAAACACAATTATTTGGGGCCGCCCTGAGGCAGCGGCGGTGACGGGCTGTGAGGCCCAGCGCCCCTCCAGCCGAGCCGCCAGGGGGCGCCGCGCAGCCAGGGATGGCACAGCCCCGGCCCCGGCCCCGCTGCCGGCCCGCGGGGCGAGCGCTGCTGCCCGCGGGATGCCGTGCCCGCCGGCCCTGCCCGCCCGGCCGCCACCACCCGTACCGCTCTCCGCGGGGCGCCCGCCCGCAGGGGCTCCCCTCCGCCCCCGCCTGGGTGCCCCTGGCTTCCCCGAAGGCTCTGCTCCGCCTGACCCCGCCTGTCCGGGAGCCTCCGCCGGCAGGAGGAGGAGAGAGTAGCGGCGGCGGCGGCAAGCGGGCGGCGAGCCCTGCTGGGTCGGGTTACAGGGAGCCACGGAGCGGCGGCGAGGCGGGCGGGGACCGCCTGCGGGGCGGCCACCGTGCTGCGGGCGCCCCCCCGGGGCTCCCCGTCGCTCCCCGCCCCGCGCGGAGGCGCGGCGGGCGCCTCGCCGGGCCCCGCCGCAGCTGCCGAGCCGCGCCGGGCGGCGGGAGGAGGCGCGGGCAGACAGGTGCCTTCCTCCCGAAGCGCTGCGCTCCCCGCCGCTGGCATCGCTGCCGCGCCGCACGGCGCTGGGCAGCGTCGCCCAGACACCCCCCGAGGTCACCGCCCCCCGCCGCCGGGGGCAGCCCCGCCGCCCCGATGGCCCCCGCCGCCCCGCCGCCGCCCCTCCCTCGCCGCCGCCGGCCGCGGCGGCCCTAGGGGCGTCGGGGCCCTGCGCTGCCCCGCGGAGGGGAGGCGGAGGCGGCGGCGGCGGGGCGGGGGCGGAGGCGGAGGCGAGGGGGCGGCGGAGCGGCGGCGGAACGCCGGCGGAGCGGGAGCCGGCGGCGGCGGCGATGGACGAGTCGTCGCTGCTGGATCTGCTGGAGTGCTCCGTGTGCCTGGAGCGTCTGGACACCACGGCCAAGGTGCTGCCGTGCCAGCACACCTTCTGCCGCCGCTGTCTGGAGAGCATCGTCAGCTCCCGCCACGAGCTGCGCTGCCCCGAGTGCCGCATCCTGGTGGGCTGCGGCGTGGACGAGCTGCCCGCCAACATCCTCCTCGTCCGCCTCCTGGACGGCATCCGGCAGCGGCCCCGCGCCGCCGGGGGCGCCAGCGGCAGCCCCAGCGCCGCGGCCCCCACGTACCCCCAGCCCGCCGCCGCCCCCAGCGCCGTCGCCGCCGCCGCCGCCTCGGCCGCCGCCAGCCTGCGGGAGCTGGCGGCCGCCAGCCGCAGCGCCCTGCTGGGAAAGGTGGGTGCCGGGCCGGGGGCGGGCGGGCCGGGGAGCGCGGCCGGGCGAGCGCGTCCCGCGGAGCGCCGGGCGGCTCCGGTTTGGCGCGGGACGTCCCGCGGCCGGCGGAGGGTGTCTGCGGCGGGCACCGGCGTGCGCCTGCTCCGCACTTGTGGCCGGCTGTTGCGGTCGCCCCCCACGATGTGACGATGGGAGGCTTGCCCGGGGATGTCCTCAAAGTACTCTGGGCGGCCGCGAGCGGCGGGAGCGGCCGGGACGGCCCGGGGACACCCTGCTTTGGGGGGGCTTACACCGGCAGTGGGGCAGCTGCTGTGGGGCCGCCCCCGTTGTAGCAGAGCCGGACGTGGAGTTAAGAACCACAGAGTGCCTCGAAAGCGCTTTTATCCGGCGTGTCGGGCTGCGCCAGGTGCCTGTCAGGTGCCGGCAGGCACTGGTCCCACCTTCGCGCTGCTTGCGCGGGGGACTCTATGGGAGCGCACGGCCGGTCCCGAGTCCGGCGTGTTCCTCGAATCCCGGAATTTGCCCCTCCGCTCCCCGGGCGCTGCCGGTACGGTTACAACCGCACAGAGCCCTCCTGACAGCCGGAACGGAGCGGGGTTTGAAGCTGAAGCTTCCTCTCCCAGGGGAACGTAATTTCATTTTTATGTATAAGGTGTGTGATTTATCGAAGGCGAGTACTGCAGCGTGTGCATTTATGTATTTAACTCTTCAATCGAGTGCCCCATCTTGCGCCCTTTAAAAGTCCATGACAAGGGTTTCATTGGCTCAGAGGGGACAAGATCAGTTCGTCTCAGTGTTCTGTATTGCTCTTTCATTCGATCTGGTAACATTTACTATTGGACCTCTTCAGGAGACTTTGGAATGGAGATACTCTTAAGACTCCGAACTTCATCTCACTTCTAATGTAATATATATAGTGGATATGTTGAATTGTCTTTGATCTTTCATGAAATCCACTTGAGCTGTAGTTTAGTGTACAGGCTTTCGATTTGAAAAGGTCAGTGTAGAGATTCCTTGTGAAGTTGTATTGTTATAGTAAATGTTTCAATTAATTAATTTCTTATTTTTTTTTTTTTTTCCTGAGGAAAATGAATAGACCTGTACTGGTGTTTTGAAGTTTTGCCTACAGGAAATGATGGCAAATGCCATATATTGTTCCATAAAATTCAATTTTGGAGTTAGAACTGAAATATGCTTGGCAGTAGTTCTGGAAGGGTAGGCCCTTTTTTACTGAGCTGTAGTCTTCAATGAGCTTCAGGTATTTAATAATGACTTGTCCAATTTAAAGAAGAAAGGCTATGTGATTCTGCCCTTGGCTTTTTTTGCTTGTTTTTCAACTAAGCTTAGTGCTGTAGCTCCGTCACAGCAGCAAATTCCTGTCTTCTTGAGTTCCAGCATTACAGAAAGGGAAGTTTGCATTTATTAAGTAAAGTACAATATCCCGTGGTCTGTTTTGAAGTCCAGGCAGTCTTCTCTTTTGGGAGGCAGGCAAACACCTGCAGTGTTTGTGTTGGCGGGGCATAATCTTGCACCCTCACCAGGCTTTTGTGATCATCAAACAAGACCATCTCTGGTTATCAAATCTTTAAGTCCTAATTAACTTGCGTGTTACAGTGGGGTGCACATGTAAGGAAATGCTTGATGGGGAAAGTTGCAAATTTTTAGGGAAGTTGAATTTTCATTATTTTACCATAAATTGTCAGTCTTTTAAACAATCACTTCCCTAGCCGTTATTGCAGATATCATGTAGAAAATACAAACACATTGCATTCTGTCATTTTCTGGCTTTGATTGAATAGCATTTTGGTGAGCATTGGCAGTTCTGTTGTCTGTTTCTGTGAGCGTTGTTAGCCATCTGAATTTGACAGAAAGCAAAGTTACACGACCAGAGAATCACATTTTGGCTGTTATGGTTAACAACTGTAATTCTTTTCCCTTTGCTGGGGTTAATGGGTGATTCTGGGGCAGTGGGTCTGCTGGGACAGAGTGGGTCTGTGAAACTGTTTGCTTGGCCTTTTGACTGATGGCACAATTTTATCCTGGAAATCAATGCAATGTGCTTGATCCTTACAAGGTTCATTACAGTGAAAGAAAGTCTGAACTAATCTGCTTTTAAAAAAAGCAGCAGGGGAGAATAATCCTCCTTGGAGCTGCTGATACAGCTGATTGCTGAGCAGTCCTGGAGACAAGAGTGCAGAACCTCTCTCTGTACTAAACAATAGATGGTACAATCCAGGCTAGAGTCAAGCTTTTTGAGGCTGATACAGAAGAGCAGAATTACATCCCTTTCTCTCTTGTGTTGGTCTTTGACAGCTCAGCTGCCTTGAAGAGAACTGAAGTGATTCTTTGTGAGATATATATATATATATATATTTCAGAAATTGCTGTAGATTTGCTGCCTGCGGCTTAAATGCAAATTACACTATTTTACTAATTATTACCTTTCGTTTTAGATAATGTGGTATATAAAATAGGACATACCATTATGGGCTTTTTGGTTAGGAAGGAAACTGCTAATTGTGAAGTGTAATGGCAAAGAGCCAAGGTCACTTCTATCAGACTTCAATCTTGCCCAGATCCTTGGACCAATATGTTGGAATCACACCAGGGATCTGTTTCTGTGAGAGTTTTAATTAACCTTAGAAGACAGAGCAGGGTCAGTCTCTGTTTTGCTGTCATGCCTGTATTTTGCTTCTGCACCTTATACTTCAGAGAAATCTTCTTTGTAGAGATGCTATGTTCTAAAATCAACACATATTGTTTGTCACTTGGGCAAAACTCTGTGGGGTTTGTATTTCTTTATCAGGTCTCTGGTCTTTGTTTTCCTGTAGTTTGTCACAGACTTGGTCTGTATAGACTGCTGAAAGCGGCACTGGTGCTGTTTCTAAAGTTGTCAAAGACCATTCTTCAGAAACACTCCTGAAATGCTGTAGATGTTTTGGGATATGTGGTACACATCTTCAGTATGAGAGATCTGGAAGTGGCATGTACCTAATTTACTAATAAATGCTTGAACAATATTTGAGATTCTATCAATATGTAATGGTGTGTGACCTTTCATAAGCCAGTTAGTGACTGAGTGCCTCTGTTTTAGCTTGTAAAAAAACAATAGTCTTGTTCTAAATGATATTGCATATTTTGAGATGTTCACATTAAAACTGCTAGATAAATACAGAGTATGGTATTAGACATTGTAAAAGGGTCCAACTGCTGAAAGAGCACACTGGAAGAATGAAGGAAAGGAAATCCAACAACTGTGTGGCCCCCCCAGGGAACAGACAGGAGGCTAAGAGTGGTTTATAATGGTAGGAGCATTACTCACAAGGTTATAATTTATTGGCTCCTCTGTTTCCATTACCACTGTCGAATTGCTTGGGGAATTCAGGTTCTGTCAAAGTAAATGGATCCCTTAGATTGTTGAGGCATTATGGTAAATCTGCCTTCTTTACTGGGTATAGGATTTGGGTTTTTTTTAACTATTATTGCCATTTATCACTTAAAATTTTTTTCAGTAGTTCTTAAGATCTAATAGCTAGCTAAGTGCATGCAAGTCTTTAGTAATTTCCTCCCAAACCAGGCGTCTTCCACTCCAGGTGCGAGGCTTATTGCTTGCTTGCTCGTAATACAAACTGAGAACAACATTTGCATGAAAAAGAAACAACCTAGAAAAACAAAACATGTCTATCCTTTTTCCCAGAAGAGAGAACACGGCCGAAGTGATGGATAGGGATGCGGTGCGGTACCAGATGGGGTTGTAGGTAATGGTGGAGAGTGAGATGTGCACATAAGGAAAATGATGTGTCAGCGTGTCTGAGTGAAGTGACGGATGGGCTGCAGTCCCGTGTTGCACGGGGTGCATCTCATGTGGATCAGCTTTGCAGAGCTATTTCACTGTTTCAGGGAATAGTGTTTCAGGAGGAAGGCTGCCATTTGTTAGCCCTTGGCTTCACATGAGTTTTGCAAGCAGAGGGAGCAATGCTAATTTGCTGTATAATCTTTTTTCTTACTCTGTTTGTAGAAATTCTCCAAAAGAGACATTCAGTCACTTTTTAAAGAGTTCTGCCTCATCCTAGGCTGGGTACAGTAGATTAAAAGAGTAGACCTCACAGTATTTCTCTGCTGCCCTGTTTCTTTCCTTTTTGGATACATTGTCTATCAGGTGAAGATCCCACTCTGGGTTACACAAGAGGAAGCAGATAGAGTCTGGCATTTATATGCCTTTATATATATTACAGCAGCAGAGGATTGTGTAGGTGACACACTTTGTCTTGGGCAGAGGATAGTCTTCAGCTTGCCTTTTTAATGGTCAGACTTGCACAGACTGGAGTGCTGTTCAGCAGTGTGCCATGTACATAAACCCAGGGACTTAACTTACTTTTGTTCCTTCTCTTTGATTTATTTGCTTCTGATGCTGTAGTTTCGCTGATCAGCACTTGAACTTTGTCATAAAGCCGCCCAAAAAGGAGTGATGTTCCACGTGTCAAAGGCTTTGATCTTGAGGATTTTCTTTTTGTCTGGCAGATGGCTAAAAATGTGTTTTGACACAGGAGATTAACTACCGTACTAAAGGGTATTGTGAAAAATATAGTTAGGAGTATTTAAAACCTCAGCAATTGAAGCTGTCCTCAGAGCAATGAGTGAGCATAGGAGAGGGGACTGCTGAGGGGCTGTGTCAGAAAAATTCATCATTCAGTGAGCTCTTACACTTTTCAGAAAATGTGCCATTTGCAGGTGTTATCTTCATGTCCATTATGTTTTCCAGAAATGGAGTATTTTTTCTTGTGATTTTTACTATGTGATGATATTTAACTTGCAAAAGCTAGACCTGGTGTGACGAAAGGGTGCCCGTGCTGACAGTGGATTTTTTCTTCTGAACTGGGATGGCCAGCAGTGGCTCAGTCACACCTAAAAAAGTTGTTGGACAGTGGAGAGGGCTTTGTGGCGCTTGCTTGCCGCAATCCCTCGCTGTTAGTTTGTGTCAGCGTGACATGCCTCTGTAGGACTCCTCTTGATGTCAAATGAGAATGCTAAGTTTAATCCCTGCACGTCATCCTTCTGAATGATTCATGATGAATGCTGGTAACGTTTAGCATATGACAGCGTTCCATGTTCAGTAGCTGGTTACTCAAAGACAGATGGATAGGCTTGCTCGACTCAGCCCTAAAGATCTTGTTTCAACCCTGGCAATTTTTGCCCAGGTTCCCTAAAGCTCTGCTGTGGTCTCAAAGCACATGCAGAACGTGGTCATTGATGTCTAGCGAGCTGCATGACCTTCCTGAGCTTCACATTTCCCAGGTGAAAACCTGCCCCAGTAGCAGTAGCACCCACTCTCCTGTGCTTCTCAATCTTCCAAAGGATGCTACCCTACAAACACGGAGTTATTACTGGAGAGGCTGGGATTTGGGAACATTGCAAAGTGCTGGCTGCATACACTGAAGCTACAATGGTTGTTTTCTGCCGTTGAGTGGGGTTTGGCAGAGATGCTGCACTTTTGTTTGCGGGGAGCGTTGGTGCTGGGATGCAGTGATGTGAGCTGTGTATGGACTGTAACTGTACACTGTATTCCTTGTTTCTAATCTTATCAGTTCATGTTCAGGCAGTCTCCTGGCTCTGGCTGGGTGCCCAACAGGTCAGACAGGCTGCAGGCACTGGCTGTTGATGCTGGGTGCCTGTACGTGCAGGTCAGGGGGAGGCTACGCATGCTCTTTCTGGACAAAGCCGTGTCCATACGATCAATAAGCTGCCACATAAAGTGCTACAACAATATTTTAGTTATGTCATGGAGGATTTCTTTCTCTGAGAATGTATATTCTTATACTGTAGAGTTATTTTTGTCTGCTGTCCCGTAATTTTAGTTTAATAATCCCATTACAATTTCAATTTGAAAAGACTGGGTACTTCTTGAGTTGTGCACTGTCGTATTTATACTGTCCCCTCTAATTTCACTATTCTGTTCAATATTTCATGCTGTCTCTGTTAAGAAACACTGCTTAAATTTCAGATAAAAACGTAGTTCCCTCTTGCACTTCAGTGACCCACCTGAAATACCTTTAACTGTGGGATGCCACTTCCTTTTGTAGTCATAGATCATTCTTTCTTAGAAGCCTTTCCTTAAGCTTCAGAAGGCATTATAACTAATATTTCATTCTGATTAATGTCTTTAAGCATTACAGCATTGTAATTGGTGACCTCTAGAGCCCTGGATTCATTCAGTGTTCAGAGACTTTGTGACGTTTACAGACCTAAACTGCTGGAGATGCATGCAGTTTCAGCTTTCCAGCATTCACTCATCACATATCAAGCTGAATTTTTGCAAGTGTTTTCAATCCAATCCTGTTAAAAGCTGATATTTTACAACAGGTTTTCCCAATCTGCCATAAGCTGTCGTGGGAAGAACCCAAGATTAGTTCTAGCAGGACATGAGAGCCTGGACAAAGATAAACTACGGGATTTGGGAAGGTTGCGTGACCTTGGTGTTGCCCAGCTCCCACAGCAGCTGTGCTTCTGCAGCTGGGGAGGGAGTGATGGGGAAATACGGTGCCAGCTGAAAAACAGGTAGCTGTTTATCCCTAGTCTTGCACCAAACCAAACTGTTGATAATGACAGAAGCCTCTTGCGTTGAGCAGCCTGGTACTTTACCTTGAAAGTTACTGGTCTGACCATTATGCAAAAGAAAAGAAAAGGGATAATTAAATATGAGAAAATTTCTTTCTAATGCATCATACAGATTGGCCTGGGAACAGATTCTCCCCATACACCAGCCCCATATCCTCTCTCTTTTGCCAGTTTGGATTCCTCTGACAGCTTGAACCATGTCTTTTCCTGACTGTATGGGGTGGCGGGGGGGTTGTTGATGTGCTAGTTTTACTCACTTGGCTCTGTTACCGTCTTCCTCAGCAGTAATGCTAAACTTGTTACCTCCTCTTTGTGGGAAGTTTTGCTTATGTTGCTGGCAGATTACTGAAAAACCTTTAAAATTGTTTGAATAGCTTTAAAAAACCCCAGAACATGTGCGTAATAATTTAATCTAATTGTCTTTGTATGTAATTTGAACGTTTTTCTTCAGTTAGAAAGAACAAACATTAATTTAATGATATATGTACATGAGATGGCTCTTAGGTCAGAGGAAGAACAGAAGGAGGGAATATTACTTTTGGTATTAAAAAGACATTTTGTTTTCAAAAGCAGAGAGAAAAATGTAAAACATCTGGAATCAAGAGCACTTTCTGCCCAGTCTTTTGAGCATAACTTCCATTGGTTCCACAGAACTTACTGCTTAGTGGTCGCTCTTAGCTGGGGTCACCTGTGAACTCAGGCGATGGGCAGCTGAATATCTGCCCAAAGGAGCTGATGGAGCTCTTCAGGGGCTCAGCGGAAGGACTTGGCATCTGCCACTGGGCTCGGTCTTCCACATCTTCAGGCCAGCTGTTGAGGGGTTAAATAGTGAAAACCCTGCTTGGGTTTGTCTTATAACTGGTTTCTGGCACTTTCCAAGCATGGCTTGGCCCCTGCTGAAGTTTGACTTCTTGTCCTGTCGGAGTGGTTGGGATTTTTGGTGCGACTGGTCTGTTTGCTTGTGGTTGACCGAGGGCAGGGGTTTCTGAGGGACGCACATCCTCATGAATGCTTTAAAGCTGTGTCTGCATCAGGTCTCCATCTTGTCCCATTTTGGAAACGGGAGGGCTTAGCTGTCTGGCTCACAGCACTGGGTGCCAGGAGAGGGAAAGCTGTGGGATTCGCTAATTAAAAAAATCGAGAGATGGAACTGTTTTCTATCACCATGGTGTTTGCATAATATAATTTGACTCAGGAATGCTGAGGAATTTTTGTCAGCTTGCAGTGGCAGTGGGACAAAGGTGCAAAACCCTTTCCTGCTTTGCGGCATCCAGCCTCTTTCTTTTTTTTTTTGAAGATACCTTAAGGATTTGTGGTAGGGAGGAATTTGTCCCTCGTGTTGGCTGTCAGCAGGAATATGATTTATCAGACAAGTGAAACTAATGCTGTATATGGTCAAGGAGTGCCTTTCTGTGCACAAAAATGGTATTTATGAGAGGAGGTTGCTTCTTAGTCAATGCTTAGAGTGTCTTTCCACTGCTACAGCAACAAGCACAAGAGTCTGATTATTCAGGCAAGTTAGCATTAATTTTTTTCCAAGTTTTTTTAAAATCTGATCCAAACCAATATGAATTTGCTATTGCTAATTTTAGAGTGGTCTGCTTGTATAAGATAACAAATCCCAGTTTTACTTTAAAGAGAAAGTATTTTAACAGAAGGCTGGCAAGATTGCTATCAAAATGCTAATGATCATTTCTCCTACAGTCTCAGTTATTTTCAGAGGGAGGACTAGAATAGACACATAATCTGAATAATATTGATTTTAATATGTATTACTGTCTCATTAAGCTGTTATAGTCTTTCCCTTTCTGGACAAAGGTTCATTAATTGCTGCAGATGATGTATCATTAAAGTGGGTTTAGGTGAGTAGAGGGAAAGAGAGACCTGAAATGTTGACTGTGCAGTCGTGGAAGGACTTTGGGTTAAGATATTACGTTCGTAACCAAACGAAGGGGACACTACTGTGCTTGATGTGCTGCCTCCTGATTGCCTTCCCTGCGATAGCCAAGCAGTCAGCCAAACACAGGCACTACCGTATTTACTTTCCTAAATGATCATTTCAGTAAATATTATTGAACATGTTTATTTGCGGATTATTTTCAGGCCAATTCCAATAAAAAATTCCTCTGTGACTTACTATAAAAAGACATGATTTTATGAATTTATTTTTTAATTTCTAAATTAATTTTGAAACAGCTTTTAGCAGGCTGCCTCTCTACTGGCTGCCTTCATATGTGTTTTGAAATGCTTTTATTTCAGCTTGTACCAGGTTTACAATATTGTCACCCTTATAAGCAAATCAATATGTTTTCACATCCAATAACAGCAATAATTTATAAATTTGTAATTACTTTAATACAGTGAAGTAGAAGGAATTAGAAGGAAGTAGAAGGAAGATTTTGTTTGGTTGTGTTTTGATTTAGTTCAACTAACATTTAGTTATCTGTAAATATGATACACTCAAATAGAGGTATGTATATTATATTTTTATATATATATATATATATATATATATATCCCTGAATGTATATTTTTGTGTCAGAAGGGCCAGTTCCATACATTCTCCTGTCCATATGCAATCCAGTAAACTGCATTGTTGTCAGACATGGGTGTACCTTGTGTCACAGCGCAGTGGCTGGTCCTGCCCCATCTCTGAATGTGTGCCCATGCGGAACTCCTGTTGCAGAGCAAGTGTCATCGAGGATTCGTAGGAGTGAACACATGCAGCCTCCTCTTGCACCCCAAAGGCACAGATCTGTGCTTGCTGTGTGAGGGAGGAGGGATGTCCAGCACTGGGTTGGCTGGAGAGGAGGCGGGGGAATGGGTCCCAGTGTGCTGCAAGGCACCTGTTCCTCGAGGATGCTGGGCCGTGTCGTGATGGGCTCTTCTGGTGCTTGTTGCTGAGCCTCCTTGTGATTTCGTGCTAAAATGTCATGAGACACAGAAATAGCACAGACTTTCCTGGCAGAAGTGTGATCTGCAGCATGTTGAGTGGGCACAATGCATTCGTGCCGAGGCTGCTGCTCCTTGGCCAGCTCTATGTGGGGAGGGTGCAGCGCCGTGGAAGAGGCAGGCGAGGACGTCTTTGTATTCAGTCCAGAGCATCTTGCATTTCAGCCAAGAGTTTTTGTGTGGAGTGCCTCATTCTTTTGCATGCACTCTTTCTAAAACAAATCATAAAACCCCCTGGGAGAATAGAGTCATACACACACGTCATAAAATACAGTAAAATAATAGTTGACAACCATGAGATGAAATCATTTTTCTTTTTCTCTTCTGCTGTGTAGGTAATTATGGTGTTAGATCTTGGTGGAAAACATCTGATTGTTTATATTTTACAGTCATGCAGCAGTGTAAAATCTGAATCAATAACACCTTTTGAACAATTAGTAAATATTTTGTAAAATGAAAGCATGGTACCTTTAATCTGTATTGAAGAAGGGAAAATTCATTTTTTCCTGGTTAGAGTTTTATCTCTTCTTTTGATAAAGACAGCCAGTCTCACTTTTATCTGAGTATAAACTTCCATGGTGGTCACTACTGTTAAAAATAATTCAGTGCAGTTTAAAGATGGGGCTGTGTAGGTTTCGGCATCTGTAATAATATTGTTCAGTCAGGGAATGGTCATTTTGAGCTTGTTAATAAACAAGAACTCAATGGCCAGGGTCAAATGGCCATCTCCCCCTCATCCCTGACCTCTAAAACCAGGAAGCAAGTAGCTAAAGGGAAGGTTGGTTCCTCCCTTTGTCATGTCTCTACGAGAAGTACAGAGGTGTTCAAAGCCACAAGGTGTTCAAAAGCCACATTTGCTTTCCAGTTTCTCCACTTTTGATGTTCGTTTCATACAAATTTTACACTGTTGAAATCTCCGTTGCTAAGAGTTGGTTTTGCCTGTTGTATTTAAAAAAACCAAACAAATCAACCAAATATAGCATTGAATTTCCTGCCTTGTGCAATGTGTAAAGCTAAGAGACAAGCCCTGTCTACCCCCATGAATGAGAGCAGGAAATAGGTTTGGTGCCTTTAATCACTGTGATTGTCTGGGGACTCGGGGGAGTTTGTCATGCTGTTTAATGCATCTCCTCTCCCAGCTGTTTCACCCACCTTTAAAAAGCTACAAAAACCAGGAATACCAGAAGCTAACTGCTTTGTTGGTAGTGGTAACAGAGATCCAGGAAAGGATTTTTGTTGTTGTGCCCTTCATGCAGTGCTTCATCACTGTTTGAAGACATCCAGCAGTCAGGAGTGGGCAGTAACAACCCATCTGGGGGCTGGGCTCTGGTTCTCCCATCCTCTTTCTTTCTCCACGTGAATTCTCACTTTTCAATGGGCCAGGACACCTTCCTGTGCCTTTGCTCCTGCTTGTTGAATTGTTAACCTCCTGAATTAGCACATCCTCTCTAGCCTATATTGCAGAACCCAGCTTTCAGAATGAGCATTGTTGCTTTTTTTCTGTATGATGAGCTCAGAGAAGGATCCAGAAGATGAGCTCCTTCCACGTGGATGATTAAACGCTTCGTGAGTCACTGGTGATGCTGGTGGTCAGGGACCCTGGGAGAGGGGGATGCTTTGCCGTAGCTAATGACAGGATGACTGTACCATGTAGACTCATACTGAAAAGCAGCACAGGGCTGGGCAGAAAATGAGAGAGGATCATTTTGGATGTTTGGTTTCCTGTGGGAGTAAGGCTTGTGTGATAGCTTAATCTTAAAAATATGAGGGGAGCGTTGAGGGAGAATTTGCCCTGACAGCATTGTAGGTTGGTATTCAAGTGCAGTCAGTAATAACACTAATAAGATTTGGAGACCACATTGAACTTTCTATTTTTTAAGTCTTTTGTTCCGCATTCTCTGAGCTCAGAAACCTCTGCTGCACCAGGGACATGATCAGCTGTTGCTGATGAGCATCTTCCTCATTGCTACAGCAGGAAAGGAGCTGGTGAGCTTGTGCCATGACATATTTGTCATCAAATTAACACTCCCTAGACTCTGCCTGCTTGGACCACACTTCACATAGGCCACCACCTACTTAGAAAACAGGCTGGGGCAGCTGTCTCTGGCCAGTGAACGCAGGAAGGGAATTCAGGGTGCACAGAGGTGACAGTAAATGGGGACAGTACCGAGGGGAAGAGGGGATGTTCCCAGTGGCTGATGTTCTTCAGTTGTGTGTAGTTCTTTGCATTTCATCAAATGAGGGTTAAAATTCCAGGAGGTATTCCATTTGTTCCAGCCTCCTACATGTGTTTTGGCTTTTTCAAAGTTAGATTTTATGCAAAATAGAAGTTTAAATTCTGCCGTTCTGAAAGGGATGAGAGGAAATGACCTTAAGTTGCACTAGGAGAGGTTCAGATATTAGAAAAATAAATTTCACTGAAAGGGTGGTTAGGCACTGGAGTAAATGGAGTCACTGTCTCTGGAAGTGTTCAAGAGGCATCTGAATGTGTCACATGGGGATATGGTTTAGGGGTGATTATGGTGGTGCAGGGTTGACAGTTGGAGTGGATAGTGTTGAAGGTCTTGTCTAACCTTGATGATTCTGTGATTCCTTCAGCAATACCACTCATGTAGTGGGTAGTTTCTACCCACTAGAATGCTGCCCTGCCAGAGAGGGCCTTTCCTATTTAAGTTGATCACTTGAGAATTAATTAATCTGGTTATGAAAATTGTGATGAAAGTGGGGTGGGGTTTTTTAGGATTTTGGATGTAGAAGAAGCGTATTTCCTTTAATACTCTGCACCACTATTGTCGGGGAGGCTTTTTGTTGATACAGGGGCTGGGCTGAAAAGAGTCTGAGCTTACAGTCAAAGATAGGAGGAAACTGGATAGAGCTGAGGTTCCTCAGCTGGTCTGATGCTTTTGATGAACATGAACTTCTTTGATCAAGTCAACTCATGAGTTAAACGTTTTGGATAGTGATGCCAATTCCCCGAAGCAGTGATTCCTGTTCAGTGCTGATGAAATAAATAGAAGCCAAACACTGAGCAAAAGCTGTGGTCAGCCTGAAGTCTCATTGGTGTGTAAACTTGGAGCAATTGGCAGTGAGCAGATGAAGATCAGAATGAATCTCAGGTAAAACAGTAACGGTTACTTCAGGGATTTTTTTTTGTTTTGTTTTTTTTCCCTTGAAGAGTTTAAAAAAACATTGAAAGATGCCTCAATAGCAGTATTTCATTTTTTGATGTAATGTAACTGCAGACCCAAGAAAGTAATAGTATGAGGAGATCCTGATTGTGGTAATGTTCAGTATCCTAGTTGTTCAGTAGCTTTGAGTGAGCTTCAAATAAACACTCTTCTGGGTTTTGTGGCTTTTTTCAGTAATTAATGAAGGAATGTGAGTAATCTGCTACTTGGCAGATCTGCTCTTTAGGACTCTGACTCTGTTTGGTGGGAGGTGTGAGAAATCACTACCATAGTAAGTAGCAATATTGTAGCACCTCAGTAGAACCATTTTTGAGTGTTGCTGGAAGGCAATAGTCTCCTTCCTAGGAAGAAAAGCTTGAGAAACATCATTCAAATAGCTTTGGTTCATTGACCTGGTGAAAATATTATTCAAGATAATGGTTTGCACAGATGGAGTTGCTGTATTACTTCGCCATAGGTCTGTCAGGTGTTACTATTTTCTGCTCTGCATGGCATGAATAGATTTGCTTTTCCGCTCCTATTTCGTGTATTCGTTTTCTTTGCACATGCAAGAAGCAAAAGGACACAATTTTGCTAGGAATAAAGGTCTCACATGGAGCCTGTGTGCTCATCCCCATGTTCCCCATGGGTTCAGCTATGGGGGGGTTTGCCCCTTTTGGCATGTGGGAGGGTACGGTGTGTTTTCACTCAGGCTTGATGGGAGGTGACAGCTCAGGAAACCCACATGGCCCACTCTGTTCCCCTGTGGTGTCCCAGGTTGCCAGTGCCCCTTGCCATTTACAGCTGCCTGGGCAGCAGCAGCTCAATGTCCTCATTGCCATCTCCCCTTGACATTGTCTCTGCCCCATTGCAATCACTCCTTTGTCCCAGGATCCTCTCTCTGTGAGGCAGCAGACAGCCTGTGGAGCAGAGCTGTTTCTGAGCAGCTCCTGACACTCCCTATCCATTTTGCATGCGAGCAGCACTGGAGCAGAGATGGACCAAATGAATGGCCAATGTGGAGATGTGGGCACCATGTGGTGTTCCCTAGGGTTCTTTACTGGGACCAGTACTGTTCAGTATCTTTATTAATAACATAGTGGGATTGAGTGCACCCTCAGCAAAGTTGCTGATGGTTTGTGTCAAGTGGTGCTGTTGATATGCTGGAGGGGATGCCATCCAGAGGAACCGTGACAGGTTTAAGGAGTGGGTCCATGTGAAGCTCATGAAGTTCAGCCAGGCCAGCTACAAGGGTCTGCATCTCTGGCAAACACCACTATCACTACTGACTGGGTTGCAAATGGACTGAGAACCACTCTGCCAAGAAGGACTTTGGGATACTGGTGCATGGAAAGCTAGTCGTGAGCTGGCAATGTGCACATGCAGCCTGGAAATTCAACCGTGTGCTGGCCTGAATCCAAAGCAGCAGGTTGGCCAGCAGGTTGAAGGAGGTCATTCTGGCCTTCTACTTCTGGCCTTCTCTTGTGAGACCCCACCTTGAGTGCTGTGTCCAGCTCTGGGGTGCTCAGTACGAGGCAGATGTGGACCTGTTAGAGTGGATCCAGAGGAAGGCTGGAGCACCTTTCCTATGAAGACAGGCTGAGAGACTTGGGGTTGTTCAGCCTGGAGAAGAGAAGGCTCCAGGGAGACCTTATTACAGCCCTTCAGTACCTAAAAGGGACTAATAAGAAAGATGTATAGAGATCTTTTTCGCCAGGGCCTGTAGTTACAGGAGGGGGGGTAAGTGCTTTACAGTGGAAGAGAGTAGAGTTAGATACAAGGAGCAAATTCATGACTGTGAGGGCAAGGCACTGGAACAGGTTTGCCTGAGAAGTTGTGATTGCCCCACCCCTGGAAGAGTTCAAGGCCAGGTTGGATGGGGCCTGAAGCAATCTGGTCAGTAGGTGTCCCTGCCAATGGTAGGAATGTTGGAATGAGATGATCTTTAAGGTCCCTTCCATCCCAAACCACTTTGTGGTTCTGTGACTCTACGACCAGAGAATGGGCAGAGAAAATAGGATGTGGCAGACACAGCTACAGACAGTGAAAAATAAATCTTGTAAAATGTGTGTGTATGTGTTTCACGAGGTTACAGTAGTTCACATCTCTACTGTTGATTCTTTAAACATCGTGATGCAGTATGAAGATGCTACAAGGAAAATTGTATTTTTCTACTGAAAGGTTTCTTTGGGTATAATGCTTCCAAATTGAATACAGAATTGAATAAAAATGGAGTCATTCTGTTATCTTTATTTCATCACGGCTTTGCTGGAGGAAATATTTTGATTTGCAGAAAAGTTTATAGTGGAAGAATCGTTTAACATTCATAACAAGTATAGTCTCATCTTTAATGGATTTTTAAATTTTGCAATGAGTGTTCCATTGCTGAATAATAATAGTAAATTCTTGACCTTCTGTTACAGTTTCCAGTTCTTCAATAAATAAAGGAATCTTTAGTTAATGTTTCCGAACTCCACAGAATCTGTCATAGAAAACAGTAAATATCAATGCTTCCTTTGTGGATGAGAAGTTAAAGCACGACCAAGGGGACCCACTACCAGCACGGCAGAACCAGGGACTGATCACACTCCTCCAGACTTGAGCACTGTGCTCTTGTGGCACTTGATGCACTCAAGCTCTTGTCATCATCCTCATGTTTGGAAGGAGTGTGACAGACATTCACATGAGTTCCACCTCCTTTGCTGTGTGCTACAGCTCCGTTTGGCTTATAGCCAAGTTTAGTTACTTTAGTTGCTGAAATTGTTTTCCTGTTCTATTTCCTAGTATTAAATTGCTGTAAAATTAACTGGAAAACTACTATTATGTACCCTGTTTCTTTCTTTTGTCTTCACGTTCTGGGTCTTTTTTTATTTGCATGTGTTTATTTTTTCTTTATTTTCTCTTCTATTGCATCTGTGAAGCTTTTGTTCTCAATTTTCATGTCATTTGACATATGAGAGAAGCCAAATAAAATATTTCACTTTTCTGTTTCAAGTTAAAAACCAGTTTTTATGCTGAACAATAACTGTATTACAAGGAAGCCTGATGTGCCCTCAGTGCCATTACAATATGTTGAATAAAAGGTAATTTAATGGAAACAGCGGAGTATTTGAAAGTTCACTGCATGAAAATTGGATTTTTGCCTTTTATTATTTACATTGCACCTTATTCATATTTAAGGCCACAGGGATTATCATCCTTCTTAATGGCTTTATTTAATAAAGACTTTGCATTTCACAGTATAGGATCTAGCACAGGCTTCAATCTGTTATCAGGATTTCAATTAACTAGCTTTAGCTTCAGTTGACCTATAAATCCGATAAATATATCTAAATAATTAATTTGCTTTCACTGACTGATAGTGGCTACTTTTAAGTACAGCTGCTGTGTACGAAGCTGCTGAATGGTACAACCATGCTCATAACTTGCTTTTATTCTTACTATTCTAAAGATTACTTATGTCTGTTAAAGTGACTGGCTGGGCCAGGACTGGTCTCTCATTGTAAAAGCCCTTGTAGAGGGGCTGCTGTTAGGACTGAGGACCATTGCAGCTGGGATGCAAGTGGGATGCAACCTTCAATTTTGGGTGGAGAGGTTAGGAACAGGTAGATGTTATGGATCAACACATTCCTTAACTGGACTGAATCATCCTGGTTGTGGTTATGGGTATGTTAAACCAAGGGCTGGATGTAGTCAATTCCAAGGTGGAAAGCGGTGATAAATACAGGAGACTGAATGGAATTCTGTTGCTCTTATATTTGGGTCTTCCCTTCACCTGTGCAGAATCATGCATCCATGTAACTTTGTAGACAAGGTTGGGGGTTTTTTGAATGACATTTAAATGTTGCTAAGCACACAAAACAAATAGTGATGTTAAATTTCTTGCTCTGTCCTTTTGGGTATTGAGAGAGACTGAAATTTGATTTTAAGTGAACATCATAGACAGACTTGAAAAGGTGGGCCTCAAAACAACAGAGATAGGGTCTAGCATTTCCAATATTTCCTCCTGTAAATTCACTCACTGCACACCAAAATACTGACACCCTGAAATAAGGAATCAGCCTCGTGCCAAGCTCTGGGGACAAAACAAGTAGGAAATAACTAGATCGGTGGGACTCATGAGGCATGAATATAGAGCCAGCACAGACACGCACTAAAGCTGCCACCCCTGCCCCAAAACAGCGCTGTTGGTACCCCTGAGCCATGGATCAGCTGTGCCAGCCCCTCGGTGCTGCACGCAGGGGTGCTCAGCCATTCACCCAAGAGCAGCAGGATGACATCCAGGCTGTCAACTGTGCAAAAGCACTGTTGATCTGAGGTTCCTGGTCTTTTCTAAGTTATTGCTGCTGGCTCACGTCCTGAGGAGGGAAGATTTGAGACCTTCAGGGACCTGCAAAGACCAGGACGCCAGTCGAATTTAAAATGCTTAAGTTGCAATACCTAAAGCTTTAAATTTTCTGTCTATCAATGCATGATTAACTGAGTGTATGTACTCAAAGAGAAATGTAATATTTATTAAACACAGTTAATTTAGACATTTTGGCATTTGGTATGCAAAGATTATGCATTTTTCCCAGGAGTTATGTTAATTATTTCAGCATGATAACTTTAATTTTAAAAGGGTTTTTCTTTGCTAAAGGGAGGGTTACATGTGCATGTGTACAAGGAGAACTTTAATTAAAATTTCTGTTTTCCATTGTTTCAGGAGTTTAAAATGCACTTTATCCTCTGTGAGTCAAAAAGACTGCTTAAGTTTACAGGGCTCAAAGGGTTAATGTGTGAAATGAACACATTCAAGGTTATATTGCTGACAGTGCCATTGTGTTGGCAAAGGAAAAAGATGAAACAGCCTCAATTTACTTCTCGTGCTAAATAGTATTTTGTTCTGTATTTTTAGAAGAAATCATTCCATATCTGGAGAAGATGGAAAACATGGAAATCATGATGCTGCCTCTGCTGACCTTAATATAATTTTATTTTTAACTATTTCTGTCCCAGACCTCCTGAAAGGCTTGAAATAGAAACAACTCTGTTTTTCTGAGGAAGGTCTGAGAATTTGAAATGTGATTTTCATTTTTGGTGCCTACTGCAACAGATAAAATATGGGAAGTTCTCCTAAGGTTTGTCCGTACATTTGGACACTGGGAAACTGATGCTCTTAGATACCTATGCCATGGGAAAATAGGATATGTTCAATAAGTTTGCAAAATATTAATTATTTGGTACATTTAATTTAGCCATGGTATAGGAGATTGTTGCCAGTGTTAGAGAATTGATGAATAAACTGGGGTGGGGGGGAAGGCAAG
Source organism: Acanthiza pusilla (assembly GCA_036630365.1). Classification (NCBI taxonomy): domain Eukaryota; kingdom Metazoa; phylum Chordata; class Aves; order Passeriformes; family Acanthizidae; genus Acanthiza; species Acanthiza pusilla. The sequence goes on from JAXCHO010000098.1 coordinate 8,641,160, forward strand.
GTAAGAGTTTGTGTCAAAGCTGTCTGTTTCTTGTAGGTTCCTACAAGGTCTTCTGAAAACTATGAATTTGAATAGAAAATGATAAACCCTTAAAAAAAGTTTATTTCCTCTTAACAGATGTCATTGTTTATAGGACAGTTTTAATAAAAATACAACTGCTGTAAATCAATACTTGTCCAGAGTAAACTCCAGCCATGGAGTACACCAGCCCTCCAGAGAGCCCAGAAGGGACACCAAGGGAGCTTCTCTCCTTGAAACCTATGATCAAGATGCTGCAATCATTCACTGGGAGACGTTCACTTGTGCCTGCACCGCCCTCTCCTGTTGAAATTCTCCCAGAAAAGTCAGGAGGGAGTAAATCTCTCTGCTGCTGCAGCTGTCTCAGGTTTCTTTTGGTGGTGCTCTTGATGGGGTTGTCACCTGTCCTTCTGAAAGGGTTAGGATTTGACACCCAGGTGTTATTTGCTGAACCAGTAGCCCTTAAATATCATGTGCATCAGCAATACAGGTCAGAAGAGCCACATCATTGGAAACTGCTCATCTGCCAACCACCATCTGGCAAAGCAGCTCCTGGAACAACAAGAAAAGTAAATAAAGAAGAATATAAATGTTTTGGTTCAGGAGTTGTATTTTCCCTTGAAGGCTGATAGCAAGGGGTCAGTCTATTAAGGAAACTTTGGTCTCACTTCAGCTCAGTGCCTCAGTGAGCCTTTGTTTCGTTATTCTATTTCAATATAAACGTTGCTATTTTTACCTTAAAAATAACAAATGTTACTGATAGAAAATGGTCTGCTAAGACAAACGGATTCATCTGCAGCTAGTAGGTGTCACTATCGGAGACCATCAGGACACAAAAATGTTCACCACAACAGCTTCTTGGTCAGAGGAAGGGAAGAAGTAACTCTTTACTTTCCAGAGCCTTTTTATACTATTTTCTAGCTTTCATGTCGCACATCCATTGGCTCTCAATTCACCACCCCACAATATCATTGGCTACCTACAGCCAGAGCAACATCTTGGAAAAACACCACCTGCATGAAGCTGGCTATCTCTGTTTATGAATTCCTGCTTGTTTTGAACTACAGAGCTACTGTGAGAATTGAGAACAAGTTGGTCTCACAGTCAGGTAGCTCCTACTATGTACCTACGATTCCCACAATTCCCCCTTTTTGTTTTCCATCCAAAGATGCAACATTTTTGGTCTTCTGCTATTACGTGCCGTTGCACATTCAATTGTGGGTATTGCATTGTGAGCAAAGGTGATCAAGGCAACAGGTGCAACTACTAATACACAAGAGAGAGAACAATAGTTTAAAGTGATACATATCATCAACCACTTAACTATTGACTACTACCCAGAGCCTGCAGTCACTGGAAAGCCCCATTTCACAGGCGAGACCTGGAAGGCCTTTCCTGGGCAAGGTCTCCAAGCTGTCCTGAAAGGGGGTCCAGTTCTCATCAGGCCAAACTGGTGAGCCAAAATGACTCAGTTGCATTTTTGCACAGAAACATCTGGGATTAAGGCTGTAGTGCCCAACCAGCCAGGACCTGGGCTTGGCCAGAGCTCAGGCCTTAGCTGGGGGGTTTCCCCTACAACGAATAGGAACACTATTGCTCCTTCTGTACAAGGCACACACATCTTTCTCCTGGGTGTTTGTGATCAATCTGTTTTTCTGCTATTTGCCCGTGGAAAGGCCCTGGCTCATTTCTTTCTAGTGAATCATATTTTGATTGTCTCATTTCCTACTGAAGTGAGTAAAGTTGATTTGGGCATACACAGACTGTAACTTCTGCACACACCTCTGCTAAGCTGCCATGCATATTAATAAAATTTCTAAAATTATCTTCTACTATGAACTTAATGCACTAAAGCCTTCTAAATGAGTTCAGAATAATATATAATATATATAATATATATAATATATATAATATATAATATATAATATATAATATATAATATATAATATATAATATATACTATATAATATATAATAATAATGTATTCTATGCTTCTTACCAGGTGCATTTATGTGAAGGATCGGAAGGAGGAGGCAACATGCCCTGGGTTTTTATCTCAGGTTGTGGGCCAGGGGACCAGAACTCCTGGGTGCATTGAGGAACATGCACACCTGGTAGGATGAAAACAGCCCAAAGGGTCCTTAACAGGTACCTGTAAAGACGTACTGAAACAGGGCTGACGTGCCTCACAGGCTATGTAGAATAATCTGGATCTGAATATGAAGAATGTGTCCCTGCACGTTGCTGGTAGATGACAGAATCAGAGTGCTTGAGGTTGGCAGGGACCTCTGGAGGGCACCTAGTCCAACCCCCCTGCTCCCCTGCCACTGGTTGGCAAGGAACATCAGCAGAGGTACCGAACAGCATGTGAAAGTAACTCAGACTGTGCCAGGTCATGGCAATGAAGATAGTGGATTCAGAAGTAAGCAGTCTGTAAAACTATAAACCTGTTGTTCTTGCATTGTTAGGATCCCTCTTTGTTAGTCTTTAAAGGATGCTTTTGGCTAGTTTCTTGATTGGGTGTGGTTTTAATGTTCATATCTGTGCTATCAGCAATTGGAAGCAGAACTGGAAAGTGCAACCACTTCAACAGCTAAGTAGCTGTAAGAGTCTTTCTTTCCTTCAGACTTTGGAAATTGTCACCTCTCCCGAAAATTTATAGCTTGTCTTTGCTTTGGGGCTACTGTGAGTTAATCTGAAGAATTTATAGCTATTATAGTTGTTTGACAAACAGGTTCAGCCAAATAAGAGAAATCAGCAGAGCAGATTAATAGCAGGGAGTCCTTTGTTTAACTTGGCAAGGCTCATCACAAGCCATCAAAGCAAGCAGTCACTTTGTCAGTACTATTGAATGGATGAATATTATAAACAAAGAGGTCACCAAGTCTTACAGCCTGGTTTTCCTAAGAAACAGAAGGGCTTGCCAAACAGCTTTAGGATTAGAATATAGGTGGTTTATGTATTCAAAGCATATGGGGTTCATAACTACTGTTCCCTTGGGAATTGGTGAGTTTTCTGAAAATACAGGAAGGAAACAGGTCTTGAAGGAGCCCAGACATGACATGCAACCCATCTGTTTTTCTGAACCATTTCTCTAAATTAATTCCATTGCTTCCCAAGTAGAGTTGATAATAGGATGTTGAAAACAAGAGTATTTCAGAACCAATTTTGAAAGGGGTTCCCAGTGGCCTGTTAGAGGTGCAGATATTCTGATGATAATTCCCCATTCCCAAATGAGGTATTCACTTAAGGCCCTAGTTCAGCAAAGGCTTTAAATGCATACTTGTGTTAATCTCTGTTATAACAGTTTTGCCTGTGGTTAACTCTAGTAGTGTGTTCTCAATTAAACATGTTTCTGATGTGTCCTCTGCAGAAATAAAGGGCTGACTTGAGGTTAGAGACAATTTCCTCTGAGTAGCTACTGAACCCTGTTCAGGCTGTACCTGTCTGCATCTATTTAGCACAAGGTAAGGCGGTGACTTACATCCTCTACCAGGAAATGTTTAAGAAAACAGCTGGAGTCTTCCACTTGACTAATTCCTAAGAGAGGAGCTGAAGGAGCTAGGCAAAAAGCAGGACTATAAAATGTAGTTTTGGGGTTACTGCTCTTTGTCAGCTGTCGCAGGGACGATGAGCATTACAAGTGTCATAGGCATCTTTAATTATATATGGCCTACTTCCTGAAATATTCATGAGAAATGGAGATATGAAATGATAGTTCTGGTTGGAAGGTATAAAGGTTACTCTTAAACATCAACAAGGTGATTTCCCCTACTGGGTTATCCATCTAGCAAAATAACTGGATTGCTGTGTTTACAGGAAAGAAATGTCAAAGCTGTTCTTTCACCTATGCATCTTCTTTCACCCATGCCTTCCTTGCCATCCCACAATAACAATTGGTGTAGATGTGTCTTAAAGTCCTAAGCACCGCAGGTGTGAAAAAATCCTGGCTCCTGATGAGGAGTTAGAGAGTGAAGACAGTGATTTATAGGACAACATAAGCATTGCAGAATTCAGAAGCAAGTATACTCTTCAGTTTTAGGTTTGATGAGTCCTGTGAGCCCTGCAGGACTGGTGAGCCCCGTAAACCATATGGTTAGCAAGTTGTGCAAATTCCAATCTGAAACAAATGTAAAAATAGAATAACTGGTTTTAGCACTTTGTTTTTTACTGCGTGTGCTTACATGAGGATTGTGTTAGAAATAGGAACACTAAACTTTTACAGCTGGCAACAGGTGGAGGAGGATGAACAGAAGGACTGTGTTCTGGATGTGCAAGATGCAGATGATGGGACTTAAAGGTGCTGCTGTTTTAATGACATAACTCATTTAAGTGTGGCCCAGCAGTAATCCCCTGTGGGCAGTCATCAGTCAGTTCTGCACACTCGAGGCTGCCACTGGCTCAGCGTGCATCCCGCTCACAGCCCCTCACCGTGCTGGTCACACAGGGCTACTGGAATGGTTCGAAGGGTGAACCAAACAACTGCAGTGTTACCCTAATCCCCCGTCTCTGGGGAGTGCCTTTCACTGAATTTCGTTTCTCATTTCCTATGCAAACAGGGAACAACCTCTGTGCATTACCAGCCTGCACTGCACACAGGCTGTTCAGACATGGCAACATTTGCTTGAACCACTGCTGCCCTGGCCCCTGTTTTTTTGCAGGCTGCTAAGGTATTTCTCTGCTCCTGACACTGGCTTAGCTCTGTGTAACCCTGCAGTGTTTCCTCCCTCTCTGCCCCTTTACGTTGTTCACTGCAGGTGCCCTTATTCACAGACACATTTATCTGCAGTCATACCAAGCCTCTTTTGGCCATCTTGTGTGGTATTTCAAGCCAATTCACGGTCATTTTTAGGAAAAGATCCCAAACTAAAGCCTTGCATTAACCAGATGACTTACTTGGAAATTTACTTGCAGGATGCCTGGTGTTTACTAATTCTTCCTCATGGTTGCTCTTGTGTTGCCAGCAAATACCTTGGAGCATGTGGGGCTTTGAATGGTCTTACCACTTCTTCCTCAGGGGTGACACACTGTGACCCAGTCGGACCCTGATCACTTTTGGTGCTTCCTACTAATTCACATGACCCTCCTAAAAGTGGGGGTAAGGCAGTAGAGCACTCTTGGCCTGTGCTTGCCAACACTATATACATGAATGGGACCACATGGTCATTACCTTCAGCCTTCTCTTATGGGAGACAACTGCAACAAAAAGTCATTCTGGAAAGATCCACAAACCACCTGCCTCGTGATGGCCTGATTCAGCAGAGGCTACAAGTCACTTACCAGCATTTTTTTATTTAATGTGAGATCAAAATTCAAAGAAAACAGTGGGAGCAGGATGAGCCCTGCTAGTGTTTATAGATCCCTAGGACAGCATGGAAAAATCCAGTACAATATACTCAGATATTCAGGAAAAGATCTCTCCCAGCTGGGATTCCATTTGATGTGAGCATGGGAACAGAGTATGTCAGCCCAGCATGTGAGGGGTTTCAGTGCCAGGGTGTGCTGAGCTGTGCCCAGCACCATCGCTCCAGCTGTGGGGATCTGGACACTGCAAAACCCATGTTTTAAAATTGTCACAAGCTGGCATTTTGTGAGGTGCGTCCTCCCATGACTTTGAAGAGCAGCTGATTCCCAGCAAACCTCAGCATGTGACTAGACAAATTGCTGCTTTCTTACCCATTTGCAGCCCTTGGAATTCTGTATGAGGTCAAGTTGCTCAGCCAGACTCTTCCTGGTTGAGCCTGCACCTCCCTCTTGCCTCATTTTAGGTACGTCTTTGCTGGCATGAAGAGTCAGAATTCAGAAAGAGAAATGAGTCCTGAGCATGTGTACTGCCTGGCTAAATGTAAGCACTTGGTTGCAGCTCTTAATTAAAGCCTGAATGGTGATGGATTAGATCTTTAATTTGTCCTTGATCACAGCAGTGCACCAGGTGTATGGTAATGGAGAAGTCAACATACTAGGTGTTATTTGACCAGCAAAATGTGAAGGAATGCTGGTAGTTTATGCCAAATATCATTGCCTGCTTTATGTGGCTTTAAGTATATATGTGCATATATAGGGGCAATATAGTTAAAAATTTTCTAAAACCTATGAATTCTCTGACTTACTATGAAAGTTCAGCCTGGAGTCTGGCTGTTTCATTTGCACAGATACATTTAGGAGGAAGGAGGCTGATGTTATTTTCAGCTAAATGGGGTGCTCTGCTGCTGTTAGTACCAGGTAGTTTGACAAGGGATAAAGGGCTTTTAATTTTGTGACCATAGCTGTGCTTCATAGAGCAGTTGGGATGAATCGTGGAGAAAAGATTGTGATCCTTCTATGAGCATGTTCAGTGTGAGTGTTTAATTTATGCTGGTAAGTAAATCTCTCTTATGAAAAGCAAGCTTTAAAGGAAAAAGAAAGTCTATCTGTTTGCAGCCCTAGACCTGACAGCACTTTGGTTTTCATTACTGTTTATCTGCAGGCACCATTCTCTGTAAGAGGTCCCAGTTTCTCTCACACCTGGTGACACATTACTCTGTTAGGAGTCTGTGGGATATGTGTTTTAAAAAATTATGTGTATTGAAGTTTTACAGTAAAAGCATCACGTGTTATATTTTAGATGTGTCAACCAAAGGGAAAAACACTAAAAAGAAGGAAGGAAGAAAAAATTACATCAGAGCTGAATAATTTTTGTACTCGATTGTTTCACAGTAAAATGTAGTACAGCGAGTGTGCGTAATTTACCTCTTCTTGTTGACTCCCTTTACAGAGCTGTATCTGAATCATTTCCTGTTAGTGAATAAAATCAAGAGGTTTGCAGGGTTGTTTAGTCTGGGCAACTGGGAGTTGGTGTAGCTAATGTGTTCCAGGAGGTTAACCACTGTGAACTCTCTCGTCTGAGCTGCTTCCCTTTTTAGGGTGGTTTTCTACCCATACTGTTGCCTTTCAGGTAGCCAGTTATCAGCTGTCTCGCCTGTAACGTGAAAGAAATGAATCTGTGGCAATGTAAAATCTCAAAAACATGTACTGTCTGTCTCTGCTATAGCCAAGGAGAGAGACTCTTCTACAGCAATGATTTTTACTCTCAGAATAAAGACATTCATGCTTTATGTGCAGTTGGTTTTGAAAACCTCATTTTGCATTCACATAAAATCATGGTAATAGGCAGGGTATTTATCTGTGATTCACATCTTTAACTCATGGGAATGTGTTTCCTCAGAGGCATTTAAATGGAAATTTTTATTTGCAGATAGAATCCAAAAATGAATAGGAATTTTAGGTGATGCTGACAATGGGGAGTAATTAATACAGACTCCTCCTGACCTCTGTGGTGCTCTCGGTGTGGAAAACTGGGCACAAGCAGTGTGGCTTTACGCTTGCGGAGCCATCTGGAACGGGTGATTACACGGTTTGCATTTGGCTCCTAGTGTCAAGCTCCACAGGTCAGAGGGTTTCTTCAGCAGAGCGGTTTCTGTGGCATCAAGTCGCTAATCACGCACGGGATGCCTGCAGGCGATTGCTGCTGGCAGTGCTTTCTTCAGCATTTAACCTGGGCGGTTTGGAGCACCAGTGCTTCTTGTACTTTTTCTATTAGCTACATTTGGGAGCTTTTCATTGATTTCCACTCCCCTTCTATTTTTTTTTTTTTTATTTTAACAGCAACTGATGTATTTGTAATTAATTATTTAGTGGGCATAGTATGACATAAAAGGGAATATTTTACAAATGATTATATTTTTCTCCTTTTTGTGGCTTTTCTCCCTGCTCTCTTGTGATCTCCCCACAGCTGATCTCATGGATGATGACAGTAACTGCTAATGGGCTTCCACTTGTCTGTAGTTATAGGTGTGCTACATTTCAGTCCCTGAATGGAGAATAAATTCTCAGGTTCCTTAATGGATATTTGGAGAGTATTTTTCATATGTAACAGAACCAGGCTAATGGATAGCAAAAGCCAATTCCATTCTTGGGTTTCAAATTAATTTGTATAAAAGCTCTGGGTTTAATTCAGTTCAGAATGTGCTCTTAAATCAGTAATAGAGGAAGACTGGTGAATATAGTGAATACTAGAAAGCTGATGTTCATTATATTAATGTTTAGAAAAGAAATGCATTCTTATTTGTCATATAGTTCACACTAACAGGGTGGCTGCAAACCATGGAACGCCATTGTAAATGGTACCTTATGAACCATTTCTTTACAAATTTCTGTTTGACTTAAAACAGTAATCAACCCTTTTGAAGCATTTTAAAAATGCTACATAAACCCCTCCAGTATTTTGTGTTAGGCACTTTTAATTAGGCTTATAGTGGACCCCAGATCTGTAGAATTAAATGAAGGCAAAAGCCTCTTAACAAATTTTTTTGTTTGTGTGTTTAACTAACACTGTACCAGGTCTTACTAACCTGAGGGTCCAGAAGAAGCACTGACTGAATAATTTTATTTCTAAGTACATGTATCTTGACAACAGCAGTTTTTAGTAGCAGAGGTTCATTCTTTATGTATGCAGGTATAAGATAAGAGTGCTTCAGTTAGTTTAACAAAAGTTATAGAAAATATGCTGACACTGATCTGTCTGTGGTGTTTACAGAAACTTTCAGTTAGCTTCTGTACTAAATTTCACCCTATAAAAGCCAGAGAGGTCATTGGACTTGAATAATACATTGAGTTTCATTAACCTTCTTTTATGAAGTTACTTTCATGTTTCACATGTAGGTTTTATGTGCACCCAACAGGCAAAAGAAAGCATAGGAAGTTGGGTGGCAAATGGCTGTCTCTTGTTGTTTAGGGGTGGATGAACTCAGTGGGTGGGTCGGGATGTGAGGTGGGACCATGCTGTCCATCACATGGGGCTGTGGCCATACCTGTTCCTGGGACCCCAGCCATCTCTGCTTCTCCCCGCTTTGGGATGTGAATTGAAAGTGAATGTCTACAACTTCAAACAGAGAGAGAATTTAACACAGGAATGGAGCAGGTTGTCCATAAGGAAGGGAGGAGTGAGGAGAGACCCCAAAGCTGCCTGGTGCAACTACCTTCTGTTGTTTCCTTTCTATAACTTCTGATTAGGCTGGGAAAAATAAGAGATCAATAGCCTTACTTCAGCTTTGAGAACCCTACCCGAATGTTTATGAATTAGAACTCCTCCAATACCTTCTGTTTTCTCTGAACATCTTTGGACAGTAGTAAGGAAGATGCATCCTCGCTCAAAATTTTGTTGTCTTCTGTGCTGTTTCTAAAAGTCGGCTTTAGCTGCCTCATTTGGGCTCTCACAAAAAAAAAAAAAAAAACAAAATTAAGAACACTTCAGTTATGTGAAGTGTATTTCTGAATTAAAATTGGCACAATTAGATGATTAAGAAATGCACCTAGTGATGGTTCATCAGAGCCATGGTGTATCCTTTGCTGGCTGTACTGAGGGCTCTGCTCACCACCTCTCCAGTGTTTACAGCACGCATACCATTTTTTCACAAAACTTAGACCATAAATTCCTGAAAGCCAGGTTCCTGATTTTACCTGCAAAGTCCCCTGTTAGAAGGCTATTTGAAAAATGGATTACTAGTAACAACAACCAGCTGTCGTGCAGTATTGAAGCTGAGCTGTTTTCCAGTTCTGCCAGGTCACTCATGACCTCCCCTTACCTCAGTTTCTCTGCCTATGAAGTTAAAGTTACTTTACTTTCTTATCAAGAGGAGATTCTCTGAAGATTCCTTCATGTTTGCAGCTTTCTGTATAATAGTTTTCTATGGTCTTGCTACTTGTAGATTGGTCTTTTTGAGAAGTGAAGTACAGGGAAGACAAAAAAAGTGGGCATATGGTTCTAAATGAGCTTTTCCTGCAATAGTGTTTGGGGTTTTTTGGTTTTTGTTTGTTTGCTTTTTGTTTGTTTGTTTATTTGGGTTTTTTAGTGGTGTGGGGTTTTTTAGCTAGGTAAATTTGTTGTTCAGAAATTGGCTTACAAAGCAGGAACACAGCAGACATGGGCATGATGGGTTTTTTCCTTTCATTTATGCAACCACTGCTTTCCCGAAACCTGTCACAGGGTGCTTTTAGGAAGCAGTATGGACTTCAGATCTTCACTCTTTTTCCATGTTTATTTTCTACAGGCTGCCTTGGATTCCCTGGGAAGAGTTACAAATTCAGGTGTGAAGTTAGATATACTGTTGAAAATATGCAGGTGGCTGTTCATACAGTCTCGAGGGAGCAGGCCTGCCTGCTCTGTTTGTGGTGCACAGTGCACTTCAGCAGCCAGAGTTTTGCAGCAAACTGATGACACTTTGGCTAAGGCTAATGGAATCGCTCTTGTACGAACACAGCACATGCTTCAGGTGTGTTGGGGGTTAAGGAATAAGGTGTTTTACAAGAATACATCCACAGGATTACATCAGTAGATAGAAAACATGATTTTTCAAATGCTAATTCCGAGGTTTGTAAGATGAGATTTTTTTCTTCCAGCCGTGACATACTGTTGAGTTCCTACAGTCTTATAAAGGATATGAGAAGTGGAAGTGTACTGAATACTGTCAAGTTGTATTCTAGCCAGTTCTTTTCCAGCTTGTTCTCTAGCCCTCTTCATTTTCTCTGTTACTTTAACACAGCTTTTAATTTCTGGTACCTATGAATCTGGGAAGCGGTGGAGCTTGAATTAGAGCTTTAAAGATGAACAACGTTTTTTTACTGTCTACTGTAAATGCTCAGCAATTTAATGATGGGAACACTACTCTCTGGGGACTTGTGGGTATACTGCAGTTATCTGGAGCTAAATCCTTTTGTCACCTGTGGAAAACACATAATGTTGCTAACACTGAAGGAACGTGGTGTGTTTAGCTGTGCAGGGGAGCTCAGTGCTCAGCATACTTGCAGGCTGTGTTCAGAAACAACATGGGTTTTGTTTTCTGTTCTGCAGCAAGCCATGGTAAGGGCCATGGTTTTTGTTTTGCATCATGGCCATTGTTAATCCTGAGGTGCAGTTTCAACAAAAAAGAGCATATATGAGATGTCAGTAGTTTCACCAGAAATGTTCTAAACACGGAAGAGGTGTATCAGCGGAGAGATCATAGAATCACAGAAGGGTTTGTTGGGGTCCTTGGAAGGGGCCTTAAATATCATCTAGTTCCAACTTCCCTGCTATGGGTGCCAGGGACACCTTCCATTAGGCCAGGTTTCTCAAAGATTTATCCAGCCTGGCCTTGAACACTTCTGTGTGACCACTCATTTTACTGATCAAGGTCAATGAAGCCGTGGTTTTAATTCCAGGTCAAAGGTGCAGGAGGGTTTTTTCATGTTTTCATTGGGAATTGGAACCACTGTGCTACCATATGGGAAAGTAACTCAGCTGTTACTTTTATTTTGTTGACCATCTGGTCTGCTGCTGCTGGGGACCTCAAGGCTTGGAAGGGTACATGGAGGTACCTTCCACTTCAAACCACATTGTTGAAACTTGAAGCAGTAAGATCCTTAATGAATGGTACATTCAAACCAATTCAGCAATTACAGACTGGGAATGGAGTGTCTAAGTAATTGCTCTATTAGTAGGAGAAAACATTTACAAAGTGTTATTTTGGTCCTGGAAACTTGCATTGCTGACTTATGGAACAGGCTGGCCAGGCTTTTGTGCACTGCAGACTGGATTAAATTTACTCAAAGGTTTCTCATTACCTTGTAATGTTACATGATGGTGGAAAATACTTTAAGGGTTAGATAAAATTGTCCTGTGGTCTTGCAGGCTGCAAGAACTATGGAAGAAAAAGTAAACCAAATGAAATTTGATATAATTTTTGTATGTTTAGTGTAGAAGGCATTTTTAATGTAAGGTGAATTGGTGTAGCATTCATCTTTTCAGAAGTAAAGATGGCATTCCTATAGAGAGGAGAAAGTTAGCGCCAACAACATGGACATTCACTAACACATATACTATGATCCTTGTTAAATAAGCCTGAGGAATAGTGGGAATACTTCTGTTTAGAAGTAGATGCATTTTTCCTCATCTGTTTTGTTTTCTCTGGAAGCCACAGTTGGGCTCTGTAGCTTAATGTGGTTATCAGTATCACTGTGCTGCCAGGACTAGAAATTAGTCTTGTGGTGTGCTTTAAATAGGACTTAATTCAAGTTTGAGGCAAGCTGTTTGTGTTTGCTTATGGTGAGAATGTTTTTGTTTTTAAATAAATCAAAGCAAATAAAAGAAAAAAGAGAGTAAACTGTTTATATCTTTGTGCTTGGAATTGGTTTTACAAAGACTACTGTGATTTTAGAATAAAGCTAAATAGAAAGCCAGTGTTCATTCAACTTCAGTTAAACTTATCTTTTCCAACTACAGTAGGCATTACAGCAGAAGGAGTACTTATCATGAAATTTATGATACAGTCAAACCTTATTGAAATGCTTTTTCTTCAGATGGAATTTAAAAAAAATAAAAATCACAGAAGCAGAATCTAAAGATACCTCATCTGTCCGACATCTCTTGGAGGCAGGCTGTTAGAAGTAATGAGATAGTTCTTGTAAACAGCTTGGTCTCCTTCAGGCTATTTAGAAAGCCTTAGCTTTTCCTACATGATCTGTATGTTTCAATATCCCTTACAGGATAGGATGCTTTTCTTCCCTTCGCTGCCCTTGACTTGTGTGCTGGGGCTTTCTCTTCCCAGCACGCCCCGTGCCAGCACATTCACACCATTCTGGCAGGGATCTCCATTGACAACCTCCCAGCTATGTCATGCCGAAGCTGCCTCGACCAGGCAGTTTATTTACCAGAAAGACATGGGGAACAGCTTGAGGTCTGCAGTTGTGTCTGCACTGCTGTGTGTGAGCAGCCGTGGAAGGGGGCCCAGTGCCAGCCCTGTCTCTCATCTATGTCACTGCTCCATGGGAGGGCACCGGTGGGAACGAAGTGGTGGTGTGGGCATAGTGTGGAGCTCCTTGCCTGCTCCAGCTGTCTCCTTGTGATTCATCTATCTTAAATGGGTACCACAAGACTGAGTTTTAGCAGACAGAGCAGCACAGGATCCTCCCCAGAAGGATCTCTGTCTTTCTTAAAGCAAAGACAGACGGGATTTGTGATTATCTGGAGCACAAGCTAAATTGTATTCAAACTGTCAGAGAAACATAAACCTGCAGGTCAGGTAAGTTGAGATGTTGCCACTGAGACTAATGAAACAACACTGCTCAGAGCTACATTAAACAAACCTGTCTTGAGGTACTCACCAAATCCACTGATGTGGAAATGTGTGTTAAGAGAGACGTGCCTCGGAGGCTTGCGTGCTGCAGAGGTGAGACATGCAGTAAGCAGCTTTTGAGAAATAAAATTTCCAGCTCAGTTACTGCAGTCGTAACTTTTTTACCAGGATGGCAATACGCTATTCTCACACCCCAGCGTGGATGGAACAGCAGCGCTGCCAACGGAGATGAGGGGGACTGAAACTGAAGTCTCAGCACAGAAAGCAAAAGCACAACAGAAACTGTGTTGTAAACTGCTGCTGTCCTAGATATAAATGTGTAAAGCCATTGTTATGACAGTGCATTATATTATTTTGTTAATAGAAGTTGGTGATACAGGATCATTTGTAAATGTTGGGTTGAGTCCCTGCTTAAATAGCAAGGAGCTTGGAAACACTTCCATGTGTACATGTATTCCCACTGACCTGCATGACAGCTGTAGAATGCTGAAGTCTCACTGCCATGGAACTCTGCAGAACATCATCCCCTACAGGTGTATCTTGAAGGTCAGTAAACATGGCTTTCCGTCAGTTCTGCTGGCTTAAGTCATTGTGATTTGATAATATGCTATTTAAAGATTTCTTCAAATTTAGAGGAGCATTTTCTTGCAAAAAGGACCATGGGCTCTGATCTTGTGGTGTCCTGGTTACAATAAAGACAAATCTTTCCATGCTGGAGACTGCACCTCTGTTACAGGCAGTGCCAGGCTTCACTCCTCACATATGCCACCTGTGAGGAGGAAAAGAAAAGAACAATCAAGCGTGATGTCTTCAACCAGAAAGCTATTAAGGAAGCACCGTTATGATAACAAGCCCAACATTATGCAGTAAGGCAGGCATCACACTTTTGCCCATTATACTTGTTTCTCGACTTCTTCTGTCTCTTCCCATGTCACACTGTGTGAGAGGTGTCATAGCATCAGCTTTAGACTCACCAGGTTAGAGCTCACCTTAGCTCCTTTGCTATGTTATATATCTCATTTCTATTGGGATCAACTTTTTTTGTTCTATCTGCTGGCACTTTAGAACCATTTGACAGGAATATTTGTGAGATAAATGTTCCTCCTGCAGATAGGGATAAATGTAGGTGTGTTACGGAAATAACTAATAGTGAACACTGTAAAACAGCGGGGAAGGAGTGAGGACAGATGGGTTTGTTTTTCCTCAGGGAGTCTAAAATAAACTTGATTTGTCTTTTTTAAATCCTTACACTCAGTTGACAAAAATATAGGAAGTGATGTTTATTCATGTAATAGAAATATCTTAAAAAACAGTTTACATCGGCTAAGGAAATTTGGCAGGTCAGGGATTTATTTATGTATGTATGTATGTAACTGGGTTTAAGGGAGGGCTGATGCTTCACTGTACTCTCTCTGATAGTAACATAATCTGTTTTATTTTCATAGATGAATCCAAAATCTGTATTTGGCATTCTGTGTGTTCTGCAAAGGATATTTCTCTCTCAATTTAGGTCAGAGATTTTCAAAGGCATATACAGCAGCTAGGCATTTAATTTGCACTCATGTTAATAGAATTTGACCAATTTTTTCTTTCTTGTTTTTTGGCATTTTTGATTTCACAGTTTTTGTTCCAATTGCACCTGCCTAGTAAAAAGGTGTAGGCAAGAGGCACATGTCTGCCAGCTCTACTCCTTCTTGTACTCTTGACAGACTATTGCTCTACGCACTCTACGCATTGATTACTGCTGTGCCTTTTTTTTTTTTTTTTCCCTTTTTGTTGTTGTTTTTGTTTTTGTTTTTGGTTGGTTGGTATTTTGTTTGTTTTTTTGTTATTTGCCACATTTCTGGATGCCCAGCAGGCTCCGACTGGAAAGCTGGAAATCCCAACAGCCCAGAGCCAACAGCTGCTGGGCACTGGCTGCCAGCGTGAGAGGCTCCAGACACATCATGCTCCCTGCAGCTGCAGGATGAATTTCTCCTGACCCACATGATAAGTCTGATATGTGCAAGGCATGGCAAAGCTGTTGTGCATGTGTGGATCAGGTACACAGAATACCAAAGACATTGCCATGATTTTGAATTTTCGGTAGAACACAGACCGGCTATCTCCTAAATCTTCCTTGTGCTCTTTAGGATAGATTTTTCCTCTATGCTTGTAAGGATTCATATCTAAAATAGCCATAAAAGCTTACATTACAGTTAAGTTTCTTACCCACACTTTACCTTTAAGTCCTTTAAGTGTGCTACTTGCAGAGATACCAAATTACTCACTCTGTTTTCTTCTTTTAATTTCCTTTTTTTTTTTTTTTTGCTATTTTAGTTTAAAAAATAATTTCTGTAGTTGTCCAGATTTTGCTTAGCCATGATGCCTGTCAGCAGTCTGCTGTGGTGAGCAGCGCTATGCTTTGCCTGAGGGAGTGTTCGTTTGGATGTACAACTTTGTCAGTATGGAACGCATTCTGGGCAGGATGCGAGCTCCTAGCCCCAGGGCCACGGCAGATGTCTCAATTGCTTTGGACTGAAATTGGTTCATTATTGCCAGTGTCCTATTTAGTCCAGTTAGAAATAAGCAGTAAAAGAGTAAATTGCTTGAACTCTGTTGCAGTTGAGGGTAAGTGAGTTTTTACAAACATTGGTGTTAGTAATGCATTGTTTAATAATTAATAATTTTGATGCACAAATAGACATTGCATGGCTATAACCATATAAGTGCTTTTCACATGTGCTTACTTTATGTGACAAAACACTTGGTGAGCTTCCCCAGTGATGTGTCATTGTTACTAACATGCAGATCATATATTATCAAATAGGAGAACACAAAGTATTTTCAACAAGAACCAAAGCTTCTCATCTAACCAGATACTGTATATGTGTATTTGTATTTATGGTGCAGTTTTTCAGTAGTTATTCCATGAAGGACACGTAATAATCTCTCAGACCAAATCAGTAAATTAGTTTGCTGTAAATATATCTGTGATGTCTTCAAAAATAATAAAAATATAAGCCAAGAATTCAATAGGCCCTGCTGTTTGCCCTTAAAACACATTTAGGAAAAGGAAAATAGATACATTCAAAGGCATAGTATGTACAGATTTACATAAGCATGTACAGCTCCTTCCTGCAGTTGGTGCTGGCTCTTGCTAGCGCATGAGGGGCACAGGGCAGAGGAGCTGCCAGTGGCCAAGTCCCCTCGCTGCACACCGGGTTTGCTGTGTCGTTGGTCTCTGGCAGCTTCTGACACACTGAGCACCACTTGTACATCACAAAGGATGTGAGAGGAAATTCCTGTTCCTATCCACTGAATGAACTGAGTAATAGCCTTTCTGTGAGACCAATACAGCAGTAACCTGGGTCACTCTCCTCTTCCATATGAGGGGCTGGACCTCCTGTTGTCCCAGCATCCTTCCCACAGTCCATCCCAGGGAAGACGGCACTTGCTTTGACTTACAGCCACAAAATGGTAGTGCCCACTGTGGAGCCACTCCCTAGGCACGGTCTGTCCTGCCTGCTGTCCTTCCTCGGAAGCCTGCCTGCTCTTCTGCCTGCAGCCTCGGGGTGCTTGGGCACATCTCCTGGGGTGGTCAGACTTCAACAAAACCTTTTTGTTAACTCATCGCAGAATGCTGCTGGATTCCTTTTCCTGTGGCTGAGATGGAAATGGTACAAAAATGGCTCTCTCACATCATATTCCTGTATTTCTGCTTCAAATTGAACACAAAATAAAGGGTTAACAGTGAAGAAGGCTATGGTTGCTTTTGGAAATCCAGCTAACAAACAAAGCTGCAAACTGCATTTGCTTACATTATTGTTTAATATACAAAGGTTCAATTCTCTGTGTCCTTAGCCTGAAACCCAATAATAGGGTAAATCTGATTTGAACTGAACATGTTGTCTCCAGTTTATTTGTCCATTAAAGTCAACTGATAAATTGATCTTTCTGTAATGGTTTTAGTGTAAGGGCCTATAAATCACTATTTTAATGGAAACAAATACAATATTGATGCTAAGTTCTTACTAGCAAAACAATGGAACACAATTATTGCGGTTTATTAATATACCAAAATAAACAAGGATCTTGTGTACTATCCAAGAAACCTGCTTTCTTTTGTTTAATCAGATGTAGTAAATATGTTTTCATCATTGTTTTATAATAAGGTTTTGTGTTTCTGAAATAGCTTTCCCCTTCAATGTTTTAATCAAACTAGCCAATATACAGATTGACTCTTATACTGCATTTTTCATTTTGGTTTTTGTGCCCAAGTACAGAAAATTGCGTCACTTTTTAAAGATACATTTTTTGTGTCAGAAGTAGCAAGGTGTCTGGCTTGGAGCAGAGTGTACTGGGCAAGTGAGGAACCCTCCCTGCCCATCATCTCGGCAGGTCCCCCCTCGGTGCTGCCTTGGATGTAAGGATCGCTCCCCAACCAGAGTGAGCCCAGGGACATGAAAAGGAGCAGGACTATATAAAAGGGTGATTCTGACCCCATAAGGCACTTTTCGTCTTCCTGCCTTAGGGGGTTTCAGTGCCTTAGCTGTGTTTCTTACATACATTTGAATCTCACATACATGTAATGTGTGAAATAGCAAAACCCTTATTATAAAGGACCACATAAGTCAATTTTCTGTCATGTCAATGCTTGTACTTCAGATTCCAGCTCCCCTGTTCAGTACAAATGCTTTATAGCTACCACCTTGTTCTCTGAAGTATCAAGAATTTTCTCATGATTCTTCATGTTACCCAAAGTGTACTAAAAAGGTTTGTCCTCTCCCAGAAACAGGCATGACTGTGAAAATCACATCCGCCTGCCTATGTCTGAACACTTTGATGATAATTTTAATTTGCTGTTTTCTGAAATAGCCCCTTTATGTTCCTGGTAAAAAAAAAGCTGATAATAGCTTTTTGAGGAAGTCTGCATAACGAAAGGAAAAGATGTTTAATAATTTCTGTCTTAGCACAATGGCAGTTGAATAAAGTTATTTTCAACGTTTATGGAAGTTACGCAGAATTTCTGGTTTGTTAAATACAATTCAAAATTCCTATTTTTATTGACTGCATAGTCACCAGTGTTGTACTTTGACCAGCCTAGACTAGTGTGTTGTAGTACACAAATGATTAAAAAATGGGGTTTATACCCACAGCCACACAGTGCACAGAAATCAGAGAACAATGTCAGGCCCTATTTCTTCTGCATCAAACTACATAGCATTCCTCATTAAATGAAATTGCTGATTTTCCTCTTCTGTCACTGCATTTCTTGTAACACCTTTTCTGAGCTCGTGTAGCTCTCAGCCTCACATTTACAGATGTGTGTGTGGAAAGAGGGATAGGAACTTACTCTGCTAAACCTTAAAGAAGCCATTAAAGCCTGAAAGAAGAGATTGCTTTGGAAAGGGATAGGATCCTAAAGTTTCTACCACTGCCATAAATGAATTAAGAAATGAATTATGATGCTTAAAATTCATGAAAGCAGATTGCAAAGTGTCCAAAGAAAGTAGTCAGGGCAGTCAGTGTGGGTCTGGAGCTGATGGCCATTCCAGCTCCCGCCAGCAGCTCTCTCTGCTGGGAGGTGGTGCTTACAGGGTCGCTGGAGTCGGAGTGGTGCCCAATACTGCACACCCTCTACTCCAGACACCCACCCTCGCCCTGTCATTCCCAGTAGCTGGGTGGGTTGCAGGTTTAGGTTTCGAGGCTGCTAAAATGTCTAGGAAAAATTAAAATAGCAGCCCCCCTACCTCATCCTTCCTCTTTCTTCCCCCAGCTTTATATGGTCTGGAATATCCCTCTGGTCAGTTGGGGTCAGCTGTCCTGGCTGTGTCTCCTCCCAACTCCTTGTGCACCCCCAGCCCCCTCACTGGTGGGATGGGGTGAGAGGCAGAACACATCTTCACTCTGCATAAGCCCTGCTCATTGATAGCTAAAATGTCCCCGAGTTATCAACATCATTTCCAGCACAAATCCAAAAAATTAACTATCCCAGACAAAAACCAGCACAGGGTGGTTGTGATTTTTAATGCTGCCACATAAAACAAATAGTTTGTTTTCTTAAGGCACTCTGTAAGTGAGTTTGTAGATTTGAGTACTGGGAAGGGCATCTCCATGCTTTTTTTACTACTATTTTTGGAGTGAAGTTCTTTAAATTTTTATTAGCATAGGACTTCTCGTTTCCAAACTCAGCAGGTCTTTACCAGTGTTTGGTTACCCTGCAAGCCCTACATTTCTGATTTACAGCTGATTTTTCAGTGACATTAATACATCAACAGGGTGTAGCAAAGCTATCTGGCAAGGGTGAGACACTGTCTTTGTAGCCGTTGCTCTCGTATTGCAAACAGTTATGATGTCTGTTGTAGGTCCCTTGAAAACAAAAAGCTTTTGAGAAATGTTGAGATGTCTGTTCCTTTCTTTTGTGCCATGCACACAAATCACCCACCATAAGATAAAACTGGAGTCTAAGGTTAATCTTCTCTTGAGCTGGCAATCTGCTTTAGCAAGTCCTTCGAATGTCTCTTGCAGGAGCCTGCTGACCTTCTCTGAATGACATATTAAAGAACAATAGAGCCAGCGACGATGCCTTTGAGTTGCTGCAACTTTGAGGTCAATTAATTGTCACTTAGGATGATATATCTGAATTCACCATTAGCTTCTCAGCCTGCAAGGGACTGGGGGCAGGCATGCTTGCCTTGTATGTGGCTTAAAGGCCTTGATGCCCTTGGTGCTGAAGCAAAGATGAAGGCCAGTATCACACAGTCAGTTTTATAAACAGTCTCACATTGATTTCAAGGAACTTTATGCTTCTTTGTTGATGGTGAGAGAGACCTGTGGGAGAGCTGTGTGGGCAAGTAGCAGTCTGGTGTCCTGACCATTTAGCCAGGTGAGGCCTGCCAGGCATTCATTCAGGATCCCACTGAAGATGGGAATTTGCCCCCCTTTTATCCTTAGCAAGTGTTTAGAAACTCAGAAAATAAATATACAACCCAATCTGAAAAAATAAGGTTGTTCTCAGGGATTTCACAATACTGGTTAATGCCTAAAGATGGTCAAAAAGCTCTTCTTGGAGACACAGGTTCATATATAAATAAGCTGGGGGGTTGGTTATTTTTTCCCCACAAGAAAAGCACAGTTTATTAGGTCCATGGATCGAATGAGTGAACCTGCACTGTCTCATAGCTTATCTCCCTAGACTGCTTCTGGGTTCTGTCTCTAGACAGATAGTGGCTGCTCCATATGTACTGTTCTTCTTCCAAGCTGCCTGACTGACCCAGCTGGCTTCCTTTGAGAAAAGAGATAAGCATGGCCTGGGTACAGTCAGCCCCCAAGGCAGCTGCTGGCAGCTGTACACATGGGGTCTGGCTCCCTCCTGCCTGTGCTGTGCCATCACCTTTCCCTGCAGCTCTTGTAGCCTGCTCTGAGCCCAGGTCCAGGCTAAGCCTTGCTGACTTTCCTGGTAAATGCAGCAGAGGAAAAGGAGACATTACTGTGATTTTGGAGCCTCCTGTGCAAGAATTGGGTTTGGGAGAATGAGAAGCAGCATCCAGGTAGCTGTGTCCCCCAAAGGTTTATCCACTGAGTACTTACTATGCAGAAGGAGCCTAAAAGAAGTTTTAGTTTTACTCAGTTGTTTAATTTCCGGGCAATGCTGGGACATGGATGTTGGAGTAACAGCTCTGGCCTACTTTCATTTACTACTTAGAGCTTTTCTTCAGCAGGTATATTTAATTACATTGGCTTTTTACACTGCTACATTTTCAATACTCCTAATGTCTTAATATCACAGTGTATATATATTGAAAAAAAAGCCTAAGTTTTACGGGGTTCAGGAAAATGGAAAAGTATCTAGGAGCCATCTGCTTGTTGGAAGTCAATCAGTTATTTTTAACATTATTTTGGAGTAGATGTTGAATATGTAATACAGAAGGGGATTGCAATGGTGATTCACTGAAATATGACTTACAGGAGACATTGCAGAGGAACTCACAGCTCGTTGTCCACAATGTCTCTGCCGTGGTAGCTACTGCAGCCTGTGGCAGCTCCGGGAGGCTGCTGGGGACCAGCAGCATCAGGTCACCAATCCCTTGGGGTTTCCTTCCCTTGCTGCCTCAGGAGAGGCCAGCAACTCAGCCAGCTTTCTCTGACACAGAAATATTTCCAGGCTTCAAAATTACCACTCACAGTTCGTTGTCACACATTTGTCTGTGCTGCTACAGCCTTCTGAGGTGAGTTAGATGGGGGAGAGCCAGAAAACAAAACTTCTCCTTCACTAGCTAGTGAGTAAATAGCTCATGGTGGAGCTCTGCCAGATATATCTATTTTTTCTACCCCTAGAAGTGCTGGGGCTGCTCAGTTACACTCCGTGTCAGGAATAGAAAAGCTAACTTAACAGCAACAACCGCTGATCCCTTCTCTCCACAGGGAGGGCTGTGACACAAGGGATGCCACCCATCAGGCGGGAGGTCATACTTGTATCCCATAGCCAACACCAGATAGCTGTCTCTGACTGAGAGACTTTTCTGGTCATCCAATGGAACAGGCAGTGGATGGTGATGTTGTCAATATTGATGCAAAATGATATTTTGAGACATTTGGCAAGAGCTAAGTGCCACTTGTGAAGCGTGTATCAAAATGAAAGATGAGAAGCCTTTGGGTTTTTATTTTTTAAGAAAGTGGTGAAACAGAGCAGTTGGAGTTCTCTAAAATATTTTGCAATGTAACACATATCAAATGTTTACCAGATTATTTTTTAAATTCAAGTGGAACTTGTGAATCTCTCTGATGATTCTGAAACTGCATGTTTGACAAATAAACCCTTCACCCAAAACCTTAACTTGTTAGCAGTGTAGTATGTTTGCACTGCTAACAAAATCATCCCACTCGCTAATCCTGATGCTTGCATCCTGCCATTTGCTAAAGTGGCAGCTCAGTTTGAGAGGGCACTAGAAGTGAAGATAGTTCAAGTTAAGTCTGCAGCAGGGACAGAGCTGCACAAACCCAAATCTAGGTAAGAGCTCTGCAAAAATTTGCTGTCCTACAAGCTTGTTATTCTCCAGAAGCACAGTCTTAGGGCATCTGAATCTGCTTGCTGAATCATTTTGGCTAAATATAAAACAAAAGTAATAATTGTACATTGTTTGAAACATTTCCTTTCGGCATTTTCAAAACAAGATCAAGTTAAATTCTTATTTTGAAAATGCCATTCCAAACTTCCACTTGAATCTATATCAATTTAACCTGAAGCAAAGTCAACCCCCCAGATAAATTTCTGTAACTGGAAGATACCCATCCTTGGTCCCTGGCTGGGGAAACTGAAAGGTTGTTATTGTCTCAGTGGGACATCTGATGGCAGCACATCCTTTCCTGGTGTGCTGATGCTCTTGCCACACCTGCTTCTTGTCGGTGTGGACACATGGGGCAGGTCATTTGTGGGCCCTGGGGAAGGGTCAGAGAAACCCTAAGGCAGCAGCTGGACCAGAGCTCATGTTTGCAACCAGCATGCTTGTGCAAAGGGAGCTTCCAGTTTCTCCAGGAAACACTGAGAGTGCCCACAAAACCTGGACTCTGTAGGTGGTGGTGTTACCCAGGCACTCGAGAGGAAATGGTCTGAGAGGTTTCACAACAAAAGGTGCTCTCAGCAGAAGTTTTGAGCGAGAAGTGCCCTTCTCTCCCTGGCGCCAGGTTGGGCAGCGGGGAGCTGCATCTAACCACGTCATCCAGCCTTTTGCAGCCTTTTCTCCTGTATCTTATTGTAGCCCTGCTGCTGCTGCAGCATTCAAAGTTGGAAACAAACCCGCCAGCCTCCCAAGCCCCATCCCTGGGTGCTCCTGCCTTCCCAGGGAGCAGGATCACTCTCTCCAGATGCGATCATATCCATTAACCACAGGTTTAGAAGCCAATCATCTTCCCTTAATGTCATTATTTCTCCAGATGCTTCTCCATGCTTTTCCACAGCAGTTTCAGCCAGGCCACAGCACAACAAGGAGTCAAAAAATGTAGCTGTTCTCACTCAAAAACTTCCATTTTTGAGTAATAGAAGCATTTAAAATTCATAAGCGAGCAGACATGATATGGGAGAGCTTTTTTCATGCCACACCACACTGAAATTTTTGTGGTGTTTGCCCAAAAACGATCGTAATTCAAGGAAACAGATGGGACCAGTAATGAGTGCAGGAGTCTCTCCAGCCACTGCTGCCAGCCACTGACCAGTCTCCCTTTGCCCTCAGCCTGCAAAACAGGTACAAGTTCTATTTCAACTACCCCAGAAAACCCTTGCATTGGAAATAAGAAAATTTTCTAAGGAGCTTAACAAATTTTCCCCCAGTCTCTGTGTTAGGAAGAGTGGGAATACCATGGTAACAGCTTTCCCTTGCAGGAAGGAAGTAATATTTTGATGGGGACTGCTATATGAGATGGAAACAAAACTGATACAAATGCTATGATTTTGAAATGAACTTACTAAATTATAGATAAATCTTTTCTGGAATGTATTATATAGTTATCTCTCCACCACATATTTTATCCTTTTATAGATTTTTATAAAAAGAATGAAAAAATCAGGATACATGGGACAAATAAAACAGGAAAAATAATAATAAAAATAATAGATGATCATTTTCATCTACACAAGGAAAAGACTTAAGGATTCTGCAAAAGACATTGAGATTGTTAAAAAGAAATTAAGAACAACCCAACCTTACTGTAATCCCTAGCAATTGTAAATCTCTTGCAGTTTGAGAAAATAGATGACAAAGTCTATTCACAGATAAGAAAAGCTTATTTGAAAACAAAGAATACAGACAAATCATGGATATTAAAGGCTTTTAATTATTCTGGCACCAATTAAAGAAAATAACAGAAAAAAAATTTAAAGGAGGTTTATTTTCTGTAGAAATAATGAAGAACTGTTTTCCTGCATAATTTGAATAAAAATCCTGCAGAGGCTAGTGAAGACATCATTCAAGGAAGTAAAAAAGCTTCAGTTATTAATGGTTCCTCACTGTTCTGACACAAACTTCTCATTCACGTTCAGGGCTACTGAGCTCTTTTACCAGCTGTAATTCTTCCCTCACAGTTGTGGACTTAGGGCTATCCACTTTGCAGTTGGAAGGACGAAGAATGGAGACATGTTGTCGTTGGATTATGTGGTGACAGTTGTAGGAGTGCATGAAGTCAGGCTCACAGAGCCGTGTCCGGTTCTGATACGAGTGCCAAATGCATTCTCATCATAATGCATAGAAAGGAAAGGGATGCAGATGTTTTCATCCTCAAAATCTTTGTGAGTAATGGAGTATATTAAGAGAATAGTTGTTTAGGGGTTTTTTTTTCCACTTTCATACCTAGTGAACTGAGGCACAGACAGGCTTTCACAAAAGCTGCAAGTTGGCCTGCTGTGCTAACCAGTGCATTCTCCACAGAGAAAAGGATTTTACAATTGCTTTGTAAAGGTTGGTATTGTTAAAAGTTCAGTGTTAGTGACAAAGAAGTGCTAGAAGAGGTCAGATAAGAAAGGCAATGCAGTCTGGAGTTGTTGCAGGACTCCTGATAAGCAGCAAGGAACAATGCTTTCCAAGAAGTAGGAAAAAGGATGCTAGGAGTTACTAGCTGGACCATGTGCTTTGAAATACTAAATTTCTGTCACATTGGCAGACTAAATGAAGGAGTTTTTTATCTCCCAGACCCACTGGACTAACACAGAAGAAAGCCAGGGACTAACCTTGACCCTGAGCCAAGTCACAGATTGGTTTGCACCCACATTGCTTATGGTAAGCTCTATCCAGAGCAGACTTGGTGCATCCAGCCCACATAGAACTTAACCGTGAATGTCCTCAGGGCCCCAGGTGGTGTTCTAGTAGGTCTGAGCTATAAGTGTGGTGGGGTTTATGCTTTGCTTTTCTATTTGGAGTTTTTTCTGTTGGAGGCATGGTTTTATTTCATGAAGCTGAAGAGGCATGTGGCATGACCTGGGGCATGGCATGAGGCTGTAAGACCCAAACTGAGCATACAAAACCTGTTGGGATAATATTACAAAGCTGCATGGAGCACAGACAGCCATACCTGTTGTCTTCTCCATGTTTTGGGGGAGCACTCCCCCAAATTCCTGAGTTATTCCCAGGAGAGTGCTGAGGCACTGGCTCAGGAGGAGTTGACTGGAGCGAACAAAGGCAGAGCCAGACAGTGCAAAAAATAAGCACTGGGGATGATCAAGGTTCTCATGACTGAGCTCACTCTAAGTGTAGCCAGAAAAAGGGAGAATAGATTGTAAATAGTTAAACATACATGATCAGGAAAGAACAGATATTTTCATTGGTTAATTTGCTTTTGTATTCATAGAAGGGGTAAGGAAATGCTTCTCATCAGAAGGGTCTGGGATAACTCAGTGCCCGGCTGGAAGCACCTGATACGGACTAGGGCTGACCAGTGCCGCACCAGCCCCAGCCTTGAGCCTCAGAGCCAAGCCCCAGCTCGTTTTGCAGGGGAACAGTGGGGCTGCCATCAGCCCAGGGCTGAGTACAGCTCCCAGCTTGAGCCCTGTGAAAGCATGTGTGAGCACGTGGGGGCATGGGGGACACCCTGGAGGTGCGAGTGGCAGGGCAGAGTCAGCCCAGTCCACCAACTCGTGCCTTCACCAGCCTGTGTCACCCTCAGCCTGCATTTACATGTGCTCTGGGAAAGGGAATGGCTAGAAATGGCTGTTGGGTGCCTGGCATGAATTATCCCTGTGGGCTGCTTGCTGACAGTGTGGAAAACACCCTGCACTAGATGGGCAAGTGCTCCTGGGGCCAACACAGCCAGCTGGCCTCTCCGCCTTCTTTTCAGTGCCCAAGTTAGGCTCTGAGGATTAAGAGATTGCAAGATAGTAGAAATAAAATTTCCGATGGAATGCCAGTTATTTGTGCATTCCTATGCAGCTCTTAAATTTATATTTGCCCTGGTTTGGTATGGTTGCAATGCAGTGGGAAGGTACAATGTACAACAGTTTTCTTTCTTATTTGCTTCACGTACAGTTCTGTGAGCTTCATGGCAGAGCTAACAGAAAAGCAAAAGCCAGAAGGAAAGCAAATCCACTACCTTAAGAATAAAAAAAAAGGGGGGGATTGATAAATGATAAACGCCCTTAAAGCAGATTTCTAGTGGGCAGATGGTAAGAGACAGTTTTTGTCACTCAGAATGGTAGTGGTTAATTGAACACAAAAGATAAGGAAATAACAGATGCATTCATCAGTTAATTTGCTTTTCTATTCAAAGACAAGAAAAATTGTAGTGACTTTAAGTAGGAGTTGTATCCCTGGTACAATAGGAAAGGGCTTATTCCAAAGGCAGCGAGAATAGAAGGAGGTATTAAAGATGTCTCTAAGAGGATGAAAGGAAGCAATAAATGCCTACATCTGCTCAAGTTTTCCATTTTTGTTGTTCTATCATGAAGAGTCAGATCCCTGTTGATGCAAGAGGATGAAATGTGTTTGTTAATTATGTTTGAATAAGATAACAAACTGTGATCTCAAAGCCATCTGTAAATGTAAAACCAGGTGGCTGAGCAGAAAAATGAAGATTGCAAATAGAGGATCATAAAAATTTGGGGTGTAAGAACCACTTGTATGTCTGGTCTGTTTATGAAAAAATGCAGTAAACACTTTCTACATTTGTAGGCTTTACCTTGAGCACAGTATTGCTCACAATTCTCTTTTGCTCTTTGGCCCTTCTTTTTATACAGAAAATTAAGTTTTTTGCAGGCTGCACTGTGAGCGAATTCTCCCTGTGGTGACCTTTCTTTAGTGTTCCCAGGTATGTTATTACCCCGATGTGATTTCCCGTGCTTCCCCAAAGATGCCACTTGAGCCCCTTTGGGGAATGCTCTGGTCACTCCTCTCCACAATTAGTGTCACATTTGCACAAGTGTGTCAGGAGATGAGACCTTCACACAATCACTTGTGAGGCTCATGAAAAGAAAGCGGTGCTTCATATTTCTCTGGTTTCTTCCTCTGACCTAGATTTTAGGCTTTACTCCCCCTCCCTCTTTGGTTTGGGTTTGTTTTACTTATTCCTGGAAACCTGCTGCGATGATCTGAGTTACGGAGGAATGCTTGTCCTTCCAAATCTGAAGTCAAAACTAATTTTTTTGCATTGAGTGTGTTTTCTCAATGTTTACCCTTCTCTCATTTTGAAGACACCAAAATTAACTACTTGACATGAAACTTTACACACTGTAACCTTTCATAATATAAAATCAATTATTTTCTGTAACAAGTAGGCAAATAACATAGAATGGGAAGAAGTACTTAAAGAAGTTTAAAAGGCTGTTTTTCAGGAACATTTGTGATTTTTTTTAATGCAAAGTACAGATTTACATTTTTTTTAAATCCATAAATCTTGCCCCCAGTTATTCCTAGTGAGCAGAAGCCATTTCCATACACTTATCGAACTTGCATTCAATTGTTATGTAAGTGCTTAAGGCATGAATATGTGAAGTATAAGAATGCAACCAAAATAAGTGTATACATATTCTCTTTGTGAATATGACTTGTATATCTGTTAAAGATCTTTGTCAAGTGGAGTGTGTTACTGCAAACCTTTCCTCGGTATTTACTTTAACTGGTAAACAAATGGGTAAAACTAGGTGAAATTGGGTTGCAGTTAATTAGAGCAGAATAAGATAGAAGTCAGTGTAATTTAATTTAACTTCTTGGTTTTGTAAACTAAAAAAGTGTTCCTCTGCAGCATTTCATCACATGCTTTGGAAAATAATCTGTCTTCATGAGTGCTGAGAGGCAGTGATATCCAGACATAACTTGCAAGAATCTTGCTCTGTGTATTGCAGGCGTCTGCAAAGCTTATATTATTGCAGTCCCTCCCTGAAATGAGGAGACATTTAACATTGCCATGGTTAATGTTAAATAAACAGTGCTGGAAAGCAGCTTTTAGAGTCAGCTCTGGAGTTTGATATGGTGGAGTTGTAACCCTGTTGGAAACTTCAGGTCGTTTCTAATATAGCATTCACTATACCCTTAACCTCAGCAGGAGCTCGTACCACTGGATCATGTATGTGGCTTTAGCTCCATGTCGAAAGCAACCAGAAAATTGGAGCTAATTGCATCATCACGTGAAAGGGTTACAGGAAAAGTGTGAAGGTTTGCAATGGAGTAAAGCCTGAAACTTTGGAGGGATTTGATTTTTACCTCATTGTGGGAAGTCTAGCCTTTCCAACATTTTTCATAGTTTCTTGGAGTTATATAAGGTGTTTTCCCTTCTGAAATGCATGAATTAATTGATCAACCCGAATTTCAGTTTAATTAAGCTTTCACTTGTGACTTACTCTTTGATGTGTGTAAATATATTCTGTATAACATCAGCTTTTTTTCATGCTGATTTTGAAGTCCTTTAAAAGTGAGATGGGGATGTCTCTAATTGAAGCCTTGGCTCTGTATCTCCAAAGTATGGTGCCTCCTAATTATTTATTACTTCCCTCTAGAGAACTATCAAAGTGATATTCTGAAAATCTGAAATTCTGAATTTTTGGAATACATACCTCATAAAAAAATGTTGGAAAGCTATTTGCAAGATTTCTTAAGTAATCAGAGCCCTTTAGGATGATTTCTGAATTGGCCGTTACAGTATATGACACATACAATGAAGTTAAATTGTCATTATTAAAAATTAGCAAGTAAAAATGAGGGAGAAGCATCTATGTGGAGTGTCTCATTGCTGCAGATTCAGAATCTGAAATGCCTGTCACATCTGCAGCTCATTACGACCCGAAATGGGAGAGCGCCTGGTACATCTGCGAGAACAATGCCTGGTGACTGCTGGCGCGAGTGGACTTTGCTGGTGCGGGGTGTGCAGGGTGCCAGCAAGTCTTTATCCTCGATGTCACGTCCCACATTGCCTCCTGACAGCTGGCACAGGAGGTAATCATTGCCTTTGCAGCACTTTGTCTTCATTTGTACTGAAAGCACTGAGAAGCCTCATTCATTTGCAGGAGGGCATTTCACGGGCGGCTGGTTGCTGCCCACGCACAGCCTGCGGGACCAGCCTCTTGTTTTCCACGCTTGTGGCCAGTGGCTCCGTGGCTGGCTGCAGCAGGGAGGCGTGGGCACCACGCCAGGGAGCACCTAGGGTTGAGAGGGGTGTGTGAAGTGGGTTGGAGGGACCCTTTTCCTTGGGTTTTCATTCCAGTGTCACAGACGTGATGGAGGTGTTAGCTGCCACCAGTATGGGTGATGGTCTTCATCCTACGTGGATGGTGGGGCCTGGAGGCATTTGAGTGCTCAAACTCAGTGGAAAGTTCACAGGAGCACAAAGAGATGTAATTTGCTCACACAAACACATATACCCCTCTCCTCCAGTTTTCAACTCTGAAACAAAGAAAAATTATAAAGAACTCGGGTTTAGTACCCACAAAAATTGTATTTTCCCTAGCCTTGTTTTCAGGAATAGATGAATTATTTTAACAAGCACATCCAACAAAACCAAAGCAAAGTGCTCCCTTGGTGTGAGCCAAACACCTGGCAGGGGCACTGAAACCCTGTCAGTTTAAGTTTGGCAAAGCCTTACTAAGCCACTGAGGGCGGGTGGGAGGCAGCACCTGGCGGCTCTCCCCAGGAAGGACTTGCGCCAGACCCAGTCCACAAACCTCCTGCAGCCAAGGAGATGCTTGCAAGACAAGCAGCGCTGCTGTGAAAGTTTCCACTTACCTGGGTCACAAGCCCCAGACCTTGCTTCTCTTCCCTGTAGTGTGCCACATGTGAAAGGCTGCCTACAGGACATGGGTATTTACTTCAACCTGTTGCTCACCAGAGAAATTTAAGGCTCAGCAGCACAGGTGGAGTCAGACTGAGCTCACCTCCATTCATCCATGCACATGTAAACAGGAAAATAATGGCTAAATGGAACAAAAAAACCCCTGGCTCGGCTTGGCGGAGTTTGCCTGAGCATGTGTAGGGAAGCGGAGGTGGAGGAGAGGATGGGGGGTTGTTTTGCAGGGATGGTGCTGGGCAGAAAGCAGGCAGCCGTGTTTGCAGCAGCTCACTTCTAGTGAGCACAATGCACACAATTACTGAAGTAAGAGATGTCAGTGAACAAATGCATTTGGCAAACTATTTGTGCTTAATGTATGCTGATTTGTGAAGTCTCCAGTGGTTTTCTTTGTCCCTTGGGAGAAAGGATGGGGGGGGAGAGAGAAAGTGTCCGGTTGCCATGACAACAGAGCAGGGCTGAGGAGAGATGAGACTTATCATATTTTCATTTTTGATGCTCTCTATAAAATTATATAGGTAATTACACATGTACTGATTTGCTGTGCGGCGGAGCAACTTCTTTTCAGGACACTATGTCATGCAACACTATGCTGAGCCCCTTTTAGAGCAGAGACACAAATGTATTGACATTTTGCTGGGAATATTGCCGGAGAAATTACAGCAGCGGGAAGGAAAGAGGGCGTGACAGCAGCCCTGCTCTCCTTTAAGAAACAGAATAAGAATCAATTAACAAGTTGCCAGTGGAAACCTGGCTATAATTATAGCTCTATTATGCTGGCCGTGTTGTTTTCCCATTGAAAATACAGTTTTTAATTAACTTGTGGATTTGGCACTGACACCTACGCACTCCCTGGCAGGAACAAAGTCGGTGTTTCCCTGCTCAGGAGTGGCACTTTATCATAACTAAAGGTGCCAGTAGCACCCACAGAGCTGCCCTTAAGCAGGATGATCTGAGCAGGGCTCTTCCCAGTCTGGAGGGAAGCAGGTGTAGCTCTTCCCCCCACACTGTATTTTGCAAATAAGAAAGCAAAAGATGTTCTCCTCAGTGGAGATGTTATCCTTCCTGGAGGGCACCTGAACTGACTGGTCAGACAGCGGGGTGGAGGGAAGGAACAACTGGTGTTTCTGGGGGAGGAGTGGGGTGGAGGTGGACCTCTCTCAGTGCCCAAAGGCCATATCCTTCATGCAGTCCGTGAGATGATCGGTGCAGGAGCTGGGGGAGTACAAAGTCTGGCCAACATCCTGAACAAGACTCATTCTGCGTTGTTAGGAGAGGGTAGGGAGGAAGGCTCTGCCACCTAGACCTTACCAAGATACCCATATGTTAAGTCTGGTTGGATTTTTTTCCTTCTATTTCTTTGCCTGCCACTTTTTCTCAAAGGCAATGCTGAATTACTTCAGGGAAGTAGGAATATTTCAGCTGTGGCAAACATACTGCTTTTAAAATGCAAATGTGTTATACATGTATACACCAGGCACTGCTGCTGCTTTTCTTCTGGCACTATTGCCTTGAGAGCAGTTCAGTTTTTGAGTGTAATGCAAAACCAGGAGGGGTTTTCCTTCAGAAACACATTTCACTGGGTAGCGTGTTTCTAGCGGTGACCTGTGTGGGGTGCTCAGGGAATGAGTCTAAAATGGAGGATGTTTTTAAAGCAATCTTTCTCGGTGGTACATTCTGCCTGCTGCTGGCAGCCAGCAGCTTGGGAGTTTCCTAAGCTGGGTGTCATGTGTAGTTTGGGGGTCAGTAGTGGATTTGTCTCTGAAACTCTGAGAAACCTTTTATTTTCTCTCTTTTTTTTTCTTTTTCACATACAGTTTTGGCTATTACCACATCCTATAGCATTCAGATTCAGTTATAATTATGCTTTCAGTGAAAAGATAATCCTCTGATTTATTTCAGGCCTGCTGACTGATAATTTTTCACTGAACAGTTTTTTGTGCAGTAAGAAGCTGTGAATACTCGTGCTGCCCAGGCTGAGTCTGCTCTGTGTCTTCTTGTGTGGAAGGGTCTCCAAGCCCCAGCCTGTCCTTATCCTTCTCAGCTCTTTTCTCATTCCACTATGTCCTGTCATTGCTTGGAAGCTCAGTAAACTCTGAGTCACCACATAGGAATTAATGGAACCATGCAATTACTTTGAATTGTGCAGTGCTTAAAATGCATTTTTAAGTCAAGTCAGAGGAAGCAGGTTTAGCCATGCATATGCAGTTTGAAACCGCCAGTTAAAAAGGATAATAAATGATTCTATAACAATAGTTTCTGAAACATTTCCTCAGTTTTCTTTGTGTGGCTAGTGAACTACAAAATCGCAAGCCAATAGGTATAAAAGGTGGTATGGAACTAGATGATCTTCAAGGTCCCTTCCATCCCAAACCATTCTAGGATAAAAAAGCCAATGGGTAACTTTTAATGTATTGAATTTTTCTCTACGTGGAATTCATAGTTTCCTTAATTTAACACGTTCTCACCATGTTTTCCTTAGAGTTATTGGTGTGACTGTATCTTTCTGTGAAAGAGACTACAGCACTAGTAAACATTAACACGAATATTGAGCCGTGACCATGCGGAGGCGAGATCCCTGTGTCCTTGCAGACTCACAAACAGTTTAGGTTTTTTCCCCTTTTGTAGTGACTATCAGAAAGCAAATAAAATGCAAAATCCGCACCACGGTCATTCTAGGCAGGCAAAAGCTGTACTGTGCTTAAAGGATTCTCTGAAGCACTCACAAGCCTTGAGGCTTGAATGAGCGACGAGGATGGTCTGAGGATGGAAACAGGCAGACAGTGGCCTAACTAACATCCTGCTTCCAGAGTGGATGGGCAATCAGACCAGCCCAGGGACAAAATACAATAGGATGAACTAATGCAAGTTTATTTTCCCTCATTCAGAATATATCTGGAAGTTGTCCTTGCAAGGTGAACCTCAGCTGCACTAGATCACTGTGTCTTTCCCAGCAAGGCTTTGAGATCTGCTGTTTACAAACCTGTGTGTGCTCTGAGTGGCTTGGGATCGGCCAGGGAGGGAGCATACTGTGGAGTACCTTTACAGGACTCTGTGTGTGATCACAGGACATCACAGGGAGTGCCAAGTGACAATTTCAGGTGTTACTTCTTCTGATTTCTTGTTAAGAGTTGGGGCTGCTCTGAGAGATGTCCGTCTGACACAGGAAGGTAGTCCTGGAAAAAAAAATGTTGGGCGTTTTTTTTTTTTTTCTTCTCATTTTAATACCTGGAAATGAAGAGGAAAACTCAGTTTACAAGCAGCTAGCAGCCTGTAGACTGCATTTTGGTAAATCACCTGGAGTGCTGTATTTATGATAGTTTAGCTGTGCTGATTTTTGCTCTCACAGAAGGCAGAGGTGCTGGCAGAGCCTCAAGGTGATTTGTGAGCAGTAGGGTTGGGGCAGCTCCCCAGGTTTTTCTGAGCCTGGCAAGGCTCATGAGAGTGATGGCAGAATGCTGCTGAAGGTCTGTTTTCTTAAGGCATGCCATAGCCCTGATGCTGTTTGGATGGGAATGGAGAATTTTGGTGAATGAAATGGCTGTGTGGCCAGGAGGAATGAGTCAAGTTTTTATTTACAGCAAAGAAATTAAAAAGAAAAAAATATTTCTTGGTTCTGTTCACCTTCTTAGGGTTAATGCAGTGAAACAGAGCAAAATGCAGAGCTTTTTCAGAAATTGTTTTCCACCTGATGGAATCACTTCAATTATTTTAAGTCAAGGAAATCCTGTGTTTCCTCACCAGCTGTTGCAGTAAAAATGACTGGTCACTTTGTATATATATATATATTTATATGGCTAGAGATTCTTTTTCACTTTATTACTGAATGGCCCTTTACAAATAACAGATATTCAGCTGGTTAAGTTGCTGGAAATTTGACATCATGTCTCCTGAAATCTTGCATGAAAATATATTTGCATCAGAGATGCATGGCCATTACTACATGGGTAGGAAGTTTACTAAAACAGCAGAAATGGTGATTAGAAATGGCAGCATACAGGTGGTAAGAGAGGAGACTGAGATTCCAGCAAAGTTTGATATCAGGCACATTTCAACATAAGACAGAGAGATATTCTGAAAGCAGACTACACTGATTCTGAATCTGAAACAAGGCGCTAAATAGGGTGGTCGCAAATATACCAGTAATGGTACAAAAGTGTACAAAACAGGAGAATCCTAATTTTGGTTGGAATATGGAAAAGTGGGATGGGGCTTAGAAAACATAGGGGCAATTCATATAAGAGAAACAATATGAAAGAAAAGAGATGGAGATATGGAAGAATTAGCCTTGTGATTTTGCATTTAAATGTTGCAAAATCCTCCCTCTCACCCGGATCTCTGGAGGGTACATGTCATCAGACCTGTGTTTGTCACGTGGTGGGGGACATGTTTGGCATGACAGGCACAACCTTTACATCAAGCATCAGGGAAGAAACTGGTGGTCTGTTCTGGCTGTAACGTGTTCTTCATATTTTTAAAATCCTGTTGATTACAAGAAGAAGGGAAGAGTGGACCTTGTCTTTTGGGCAGTATGTCTTTTAAACAGGAATGGCAGTGTCAGAGTTCACGTACATTTTTGCCACTAAACAGGGTCATTAATTTTGAGCTTCTGCTGCAGACTTTTTGTTAAAGTTGAGACATTCAGTACTCCAGCCCTTGCGCTTTGTACAGTTGTGAAGAAAGCCTGTGCTTTGCTTCGTCTTTCTCCTAAACTTTTGACACTGCATAACTGAATTTCAGGACAGGTGCCTTAATGCTTGTTATTGTATTTACCATGGGCCAGTGATACCTTTTGGACTGACAGTGATTTTCAAAGTTGTTTCTGTCCTCCTATTTGACCCATTTCTAAGGGCTTTGGAGACTGAGCAGTCTCCTGCCACCTTTGTAATTCCACTTCAGGAACAGAAGATGATCTACTAGTAAAGTACCTACTAATTATCTGAACAACTGTGTAATTCATCTTGGCTGTCTTCATATGACAGAATTACTTTTTCATGGGGTTTTTTTGGTGGGTTTTTTCAGGGGTTTTTTTTAGCAGTGAATGACAAAAGGTCAAATTTTCTTGTGGTTCCTTGCATGAGGTTTCTTGGCTCTTGGTAGGCAGTGTCAGGTGTTACCATGATAAGGCATAGGAAAGTTACTTAATTACTGTCATTTAATTTCGGATTGTCAGCCTTTTTTGCTATTCATTGCCTCTTTAGTTGGTGTGTTTTAATGAACTTCAACGATAGAATAAATGGCTCTTGGGTCATCACGATATTAAGTGCATGAACCCTGGATGCAGTAAGGTATGGTGTAATTATTTTTCATCCCTGTTATGTGATGGATTTTGTACCTTCAATTAGGATACAGAAGAAGTTAAATTATATCTGTGAACAGATGGAATTAGAGCTCCTGAGGCTGCTGTGTTCTCTGGGAAGACACAGCAACAACATCGCAGAGAGAAGAGGGTTGGTGAAAAAGTGCCTTTCAGGAAGCAGGGGAAATAAATGCTAGGAAAGAGGGCAGCTAGCCTTTCTACTCTGGGGGATTTTCCATATGGGTCTACTTTGCAATGACCATCCAGCAATTTAGACATCAAGCTAAAGTAAATTGGTTTGGTTCATAATTTACCAAAAACTGCAGCTCAAGGTAAAAAGAGAGCTACTGAGTTAGTTCAGTGTTTTCAAAACTGTTTACGTTGGTATAAACTAAATGATACAAAAAGGTAAAAATATTTCAAAAAGAAAAGTAAATTGAATAATTTTGTTTTTTATTCCAATGAAAGACTTGAATAGGAAATTTTTGTCTGTTTGTTTATTTGTTTGTTTGTTTGTTTGTTTTTGGGGGGCTTTGGGGATTTTTTTATTTGTTTGTTTTATTGCGTGTTTGTTTGGGCAGGGAAGGTTCAGCCAGAAAACAAGAAAGCAGTAAAGCTCTGTTTAGCTGTTTTGGTTCTTTTTCCCCCAAAGTATTCTCCTTTTCAGGAGAAGGCTGGGTAACATGTCTACCTGGAAACACAACTGTACACAAATGTACTACAAATATAGTAGTCCATCAGTCTAATTCCAGTCTTGCAGCTCGTCATTGTTAAGGGAAGGGCTCGTGATCTCATTCTTTCTGCCTGTATTCTGACTTTTCTTTCTCAGTTCAAGTAGCATTTCTCAAATCATACTAACGTCAAAACTGAGATGTTCTGTTGCTTTGCATGTATTGCACTGTCAGCTGATCAACATGAAATTTTCTTCTATAAATCTAGCTATAAGTAAATGTATATGAATTCCTGGAAAACACTATACTGTAGCAGTGGAGTGCTGTAAAGCGCCATAAAAATTCTTCAGGACTGTGCAAACTAGAGGAGGGACACTGTGTTAGACTGAAGAAACAGCTGTCTGACCCGTGTGTTATCAGAAAAAAAATTGTTAACAAATGGCTAACCCTGAGACACAGAGATATGGTAGTTTGCTATGCAGAGAGGTACTTCACATGCATTTTTCTAAAAAATCTGGCTCAGTGTCAAAATAACTTCCTGTGCTTCTGTAATAGAAACTCAAACAGGTGTAGCAGAAGTCTGTAACAATCTCTCAGAGGCTTTACTCCTAGGAAGTGTTTTGCTCCCCAAAGGTTAATAGTTGCACTGGGGGGACTTCGGAAGTTCTTGTAACCCCTTTCTCTGCTCAGGTGATGCCCACAGTCAGGACCCCAGTGATCTCCATCGTGGTTCTGGTTCTGAACAACTGGTTGTGCTGCAAGTTTTAAACATTTCATGTAAGCAATCAGCTGCTGAAAAACATGCTTCTATTTTCCATATCACAAAATGAAAGAGTAGTTGGCTTTCTGTCCTCGTTTTTGTTTTCCTTTCCACAGTTGTGGATTTGTGTTTTGTCCACAGGCCAAGTCTGTGTGGTTCTTGGCAGGCTGCTTGGACATTTTTCTACTGAGCTTTTATCAGAGCATCTTAGTCTTGGTTATACATGAAATAATGCAGAAAGGCTCAATAAAGAGAAACCTGTGCTACAGCCTTTAATTAACGCTGTGTGCGTGTGCGTGTAAGCGATAGGCAATAGGCGAGCCGCAGATGTAGTGTTTCATTTTGATGCTCTATTGCTGTTTTGCTCTGCGGTGACATTAATAAATAGATGCAGGCGAGCATTTTAGATTTCATTACTGCCTGAAACGCCTTTACTTTTTGGCTTGCCCCAGTTCATTTATGAGGCATCATCATGCTCAAATTAGAAAGAGACTAAGCTGTATGTCACTGCTGAGAATTATTGGATTATTCAATTACTGTGAATGGTGCTCAAGGAATAAAATATTCAAGAAATATTGTAGGAAAAATCCCTAGATAACCTAGCTACATAAAGGTTACATGTTCAGGCATGGTTATAGAATATGAGACTGGGGGCGGGGGGTGAGTGGTTAGGGAATGGGGCAGCTGCAGGGTTGTGCATTGTGGCTGGTGTTGTTTGGAGTGATGAACATTGCCATGGCCTTTCTGGTGAAGGTTAGTGTGATTTAACAGAGGAGGGGAAAGAGGTTCGTGAGGCATTCCAGGCTGAGATCTCCCCAGCAGCTTAGAGGGGTGCTGCTGGGTGTAAGGTGCTGTTCCCAGCCAGCCAGGCCTGGGGACCAGGAAAAATCCCATAAGATGACACTGATTTCTTTGTCACCTGGCAGTTCTGGGAAATGGAAAACAAATGGCACATGGCTGATTCTAATGCCTTCAGTGTGCTTCTCTTTAGAAAATGAATGTTTTTCTTTAACTGGATGACTTCAGACAGGAGCTAGTCACAGTTTCCATGCTGAACTGAGCTCTGGGTTACCTAAAGCTGAATATCTACATTATTTATATTGCCAGGCCTGCATTGGCATCAAACATGGGATTAGGCTGTTTTGTTCATGTGTAGGCTAGAGTCACTGGTTTGAACCAAACATAACCTTATTAGGATTATGTCTGTACTTGCACTTCAAACTTTGGCCAGCTTTCTCCCAGGAAATCTGTGTTTGTTTTATTCTAACCACAGCTCCTTCATGGTAATAAACATTCCTATTTAGTGAAGAATTTTACATAGCTGAGAATACTCTGGATGGTGAAAATTTGCCTTCTGCTGTCTAATAGACCATACAGAGGTAAGTAAGTCAGTCAACAGCAAAATAAGTATTACAGGAAACCAGAGCATGAATTCATTAATTTTAACGATAATGTTGCTGTTTTACACCAAGCTTAAGTGAATATAAATGTAACTTATCGAAGAGTCCCTGGCAAAAACCATCTGTGCAGGTTTTTCTAGTCGCATCTGTGCTTAAACTAGCTCTGCATTCTAAGAAGCAGCAGCAGCAGCCGACCTTCAGCTGACTCTCAGCAGCATTTCCCCTTCCAGCAGCAGCAAGGAGCGGCCAGAGGCTCTGCCGTGGTTCTTTGGGATGGTGGTCAGACCTTTTATTTTTGCCACTAGCACGGTCTTCCCATGTTTGTTATCAGCGGGCGGCTTGGCAGGATGGTTCAGATTCGATGCTTTGAGCAGAGAAATGGAGAAATGAGCTAATTCTTAATAAGGCTAGTTATTCCTTCACTGTTATTTGCAGTACTGTGGTTAATAAGGCATCAGTACTCAGTCCAAGAAGTTGAAAGAATGAAACAAAAAGCCCATTGTCTCCGTAGTGATGAAAGTAATTAAAAGAGAACGGGACTGAGAGGTTCCATATGATGTAAATCATTATCTTCAGGCTTTTCTTACACCTCAGACCTTTTTCCCCAAATGAAGTTGACAAGTATTTGTGCTCTATAAATTTGGTTCGCAACTCGGTGATGGCTTTTTTGCTCATTAAGGGGTGCAGAAGGCTTTTGTTATGGTCACTGATTTTCCAAGAAATCTTAATAATTTGCAGACATCTGCGTTCATTTAGATGCACAGAAGGAAAAAGACAATTTCATCTTGCTTCTTTATTTGTGATGGAGCTATGTTTTTGTTTTTTAAAAAAAATGCATTCAGGGAACAGCTCCTTAGGGAAATCACCGGAAACAGTTCCATGTAGAATTTATAGATCCAAATATGTTACCCTTGGCCTTTCTTGAAATCCTCCAGTGGGATCTCTACATGAATATCTCCAAAGGTAATAATATTGATGAAGTTAAAGTGATATGGAAAACTGGCTAGTGTAATTATTCATTAAAAAATTTTAAAGCTGCTGTGAGGATTGAATCCCAAGTCATGCTAGCAGCTGCAAGACAAAGCGGGAGACATGCCAGTTTCGAGAGGTACTGTCTAAACTGTATTTATTTGACTGAGAATGGCATAAGTCAATGTTGTTGTCGGCATCTTCTGAAGGATCTTGAAGTCAGACCACTTTAGCAATTACTAAACTTGACTTACATGGCAGAGATCATTAAACATGTTTTTAATGCTGCTCCCACCCCCACGCACTTCCAAGCCAAGGTTAGAGGCCAGGCAGAGAGCTGATTATTTCATCTCCCACCCTGCTGCACAGACAGTGTATTAGAGCGGCACTAATGTCCGTGCTAAGATTAGTAGCAAGCCACTTTTAATCTTAACTTGCAGTTGGACACGTCTGACCTATAAAGGGTAGGTGATGAGAAGCGATGTCAGATTTAGTGCCTTTCCTCTGCTAGAGTGGAGATTGTCAATTTTGTGGCATTTAAAACTGTTTCTTCTCTGCTGGGAGCGATGACTTAAGGCAGCAAGTAAAGTCTACGAAAATGCAAACTGACCTGCAAATACTCATCTGCAACCAGGCAGTTCCCAGCCTCAGAAGTGAGCACATTAAAGGAAGAGGCAGTCCACTTTCTCCAGGGCAAGGAAGTGACTCTCTCTGCTTGTGAGGACCAAGTTTATCAGGGTCATTAAATTCTGATGTCAGATGTGACTTTTAAGACATGACTTACTGAATCAGCGTATCTGTGGAAAAACTTTAGAGCATTAATTGTTTCCTAGTTTCATACCACTTTCATAACACTATGATTTTTTTTCAAATAGTGACACAAAATTGTATGTTTGAGGCCAATGAGATCGTTTGATGAACACTTTCTTTCATATTCTGTGTGTCCATAAACTCCAGGCTGCAGCATCTCAGATTCAATCAAAAATGCAGAAGGTGTGTTTTGACATGACTTTAAAAAGTCATGCCTCTCCAAACTAATAATTACATTAGATACAACTTTTCATGTTCATTTTGCAAAATATTGCTTTATAATCCTATGACCTTGCTTCTTTTCCAAAATACCACCATGTAAAGCATGATAATATTTCATCCTGTTACTTGTTTAATGGTATCAGTGAGTGTATGGGAATGTTTCTCAGTGTGCAACTGGGACAGAACAGTTTGTCAGCAATATAACCACTCTGTAGTTCAGCATCTCAGCAATCTTAATCTTGTTCCATTCTGATGTTGAGGTAGGTTCAAGCTTCACAGCCCAGACCCCTCTATCGTGAGCTGTGTGTCAGTGCAGATATACCTTTCACATGTATGCATAAGTCTGCACAAGTGTTATCAAATATTTTCCAAAGGAAGCCTGTTGTCAGTGGCTCACATGGTGTCATCTACTGAAAGATAGCCTCCTGTCAAATATCTGTTTCATTTTTTAAAAAGTCTGAATATAGAGCCAGATTCCTAGCCTGTCTCAGAGGTGATCCTGGTTCTCATGTGAAGATGCTGGCTGCAGGTAATCCCCTCCTGAGTAAGGAATTCCAGAGCATGTGGTGCTGGAAAGGTCAAACTCATTTGCAGGGAGTTGTGTTTAACAGTGCGATGCAGAAGTGCGCTTCATTACTTGTAATTAATCCTCACGGTTCCTGAATGTCAGTTTACAGACACAGCCGTGAAGGTAGTCCATGGAAGATAATTAATATTTGTTATTCCTGACTTTGAAAAGACTCTGGATAGCAGTGTTTGTAAGTCCTTCCTACTGGGAGAGCCTATGAGGAAATTCCCTGATTAAATCATCAGTTCTGTTGTCTCTGCCTTAAACTGTTGTCTTACAGTAATTACTGCCCTTTCACAACAGAAGGGCATGGGGTGATATGGTGGAAGACACACGTTGGCAGATTTTCACAGTTTCAGAGAAAATGTCCTTCGGGGAAAGGTTAATGCAGTTATCGGGCAGGTTAATGCTCTGGTGTTCCCTGAGGGCTGTTCATTGATATGGGTAGGGGAGGGTTCTCTATAGTATTTTTATCTCAAAACTATTAAGCTACTCATAGAGAGTGAATGAAATCTAAAAATACATGTTTTATTAACAGCAAAAATTTCTCTTAGAAAATATAGGTCACATTTTTCACAGTCGTCAGTGTGAAGTTAGAACAGCTAGTTGTAGCTGAAAGTAGAAAATATTCTCAGTTCTGTGAGTTTCACCTTGGGTTCAGATGAGATTTTGGCTCTCTATTTGCATAACAGCCTCTGCATACAATCTTACCATTCTTTATCTGTATTATATTGTAGACTGAACTGAGAGATTAAAGAAGAGTGATTTTCTTGCTTTGTAGGTCCATTATCAAACTGAAAACATAATCTTATTTTGTGTTTTGATGTTCATGTGAAGCATTTTTCAATTTTATGTAAACTCTGCAGCTTAAAAATACTCACGAAGACTGATTTTTGTGCAATTTTATGGTCTACAAACTGAGAGGTTATTTAGTACCTCATACAAAATGTGACCCTCCAGAGTCCAGCTCTTTCATTTCTTCCTTTCTGTTGTTCCTGTAGGAGACACAAATACACAAAAAGTTTCTTTGCAAGCTAGAGTTATTAGAAAATCTTTCTGAATTAATGTAGGTAGTCACCGGGTTTTGGCCAGTTCTTAAGATTTAGAGTTTTCTGGTTTGAATAATAACTTTCTCTCATTAGAGTGACTCTAAATTACTGTGTAAAGAGGAAAAAGCAGTTTGTAAGTTTTGGGGAAATGCTTCTGTTAGTGAAAGGGCTTTTTGAATATGAAATCGCCTATTTGATATAATGCTGATGTTTTATTTTGTATTGGTTTATGAACTAGGGTCAAACTTCATGGCTATGAATTAGGGAACTTAACTGCCTGGATTTTAGTGCCATCCTTCTGGCAAGCATTCAGTGATCCAGTGAAAAAAATTAATCTTTTTCTACTTCACTGATTTGGCCGTCATAAGCAATGTTATTAATTATGGACTCTAAAGTAGCAGCTTTCTGACTCTTGTGACCTAGTACTCACGTTGTCAGAAGTGCTGCATTTGCCACCTTCGTGGTGCTAATTAGTATGTTTATAAATGAGCCTCCACGCCAATATTGTAATCCTCATCAGTCTACACACCTGACAGCAACTTGCATATCTCAATGGCAGGCACAAAGTCGGGGGGCTGGATTCTCTGCCAAATGGAAGTTGGCTGTGAAAATCCACTTCTCTCTAATTCTATCCTAGATATAGCTGTGCTTTATCACCACCCTTTCTTTATGGATAATGGGTTACAAACCTTGGAGAGTTTCATGCAGAGGTTTTAAGAAGCAAGGAATAGTAGTTTTGAGCAAGAAAAGGAAGAAACAGTTGGGATAATCGTCCTAAAAGCTAGTGAATGGTAGGGTTTGATTTCCAAGGTTTGCTGTAAAGTTTGCTCTCAGAGTCATATGACAGCCATAAATGGCACAGGGTGCAGACTTGTAATTTCTGCAGGGAAGTCATGTTCCTCAGGAGTGGCTTGTTGCCAAAGTGTCAATATACTTGGATACCGAAAAAGCTGACAAACCAAAACATCATGTTGTCACACAAGGGATATGGCTGGAAAAAGTGCGTGGTGGAAAGTGCCTGAAAAGCTAAGGAGAGAGAAAAAAAAAGCTTTACCTGCAGTGTACTGGGATACTTCTATGCAGCGGCAGCATTATGGTTTTGACAGTCCTTGTTACAGGATGGGTTGTCTCGCAATGAATGCAGCATCACCCAAGCAAGGTGGAGCAGGTGTGGGCTGAGCATTTGGGGTCAAACAACAGTTGAACTTCTGGGGATCCCCCAAGTGTTGGCACATGCCACTGGCTCTCCCAAGTGCTGTGGTGGTGTGGTGCTGTGTCCTCTGCTCTAGCAGGATTTATTTGGATCCATAGAGATGGCTGGTCTAGTCCTGCTCACCACCAGCCTCCCTTCTCCCACCACCTCTCAGAAATTTACTTCCATTGAATTTGGGACAGTGATGTAAAATATAAACTTATCATCCAATTTATTTCTGTCTAAGGGTTTAGAAGCATAGATCTGAAGCTTGTTTTGCCTCTGGCTTAAACATTTTTATGCTTGTCCTGCCAGACTGCTGCTAGGCAGGGGGTCCAGATCACCTTACCCCATGTATTGCTCTTGATGCTATTATTCCCTCTCCTTTCCCTCTCCTGCCGCTGCTGGGGCTTGCCCAGCTGCACGAGGGAGCAAAACCAAAGGGAAATTGATTATACTTCATCTTGGGTTAATTTTCAGATGGTGAAAATTAGTTCCCTGATCCAGCTCACTGCACAGCATCCAAATATTCATGCTGGCAGGAGCAGACGGGAGAGGAAGGAGCAGCAGCAGGTGGCCAAGGCCAGAGCATCCTCTTCAGCAGCACCACTGGTTTACACTGGGGCTTTGTGCTCCCCCTCACAGCATGTTAGACAGAGCTACCTGAGGAGGTGTGTTTGTCACCAGGCTGTTGCACCGAGGACTGGGGTGGCCAAGACACAGAGGTTGCAATCACCCATAGAAGGCTGGCACTGCCCTAACCCACCTCACCAAGGATTGCCATGATCACCTTCCTTCCCAATTTTCACTAATTTTTGGGGGTTTGAGTCATGGAATGTATAGAGAAATTCTTACTCTCAAGGCTTTTTAAAAGGAGATGCACTCGGGAGAAACTTCTCTGAATAAAGTCCTGTCACTTTTCAAATTCTTTTTAGAATTTTCCAAATCCATAATAAAAAGAAAATCTGTGATTTTCCCTAATAATAACTTCTATATGTACTTAATACTAGGTTATTATTCATGGTTTTATGTTCTTGTACTGTGTGAATTGCACTTTACTGTGTGTCACCTTTTATAAGAAATTCTGCTTTTTCCTTACATTTTTTGTGAAATAATGCACCGTAGTTCTTGAGTTTTATAATTCCCAGGGGACTCTTTGAGTATTTAAAAGATGAGCTTGCTGTCAGCCTTCATACCTCTGCCTTTTTATTTGAAGGAACTATTGGCATCTTAATGTCTAAGCTCAGGTAGAGGAATGCATTCATAGAAATTTCATACAAAGCTTATGTTAATGTATATTGGATATGTAATAGTAATAAGATTTCTCTAGGTAAATAATACATTTATCATGTGCAAAGCCCAGACTTTGGGGGAGTTTCTTAATGAACAGCTATAATATTGAGTTCTTGGGATTAGCTTGCTATTTTTATTCCTTTGAAAGGTGCAGGGTGTTTTGTTTCAGCACCAGGGATGCAATGTGCATAGGGGCTCTGCCTGGCATGTGTGCTCTGAGATGTGCCTGCCCCAGAGCA
Organism: Acanthiza pusilla; assembly: GCA_036630365.1. Lineage (NCBI taxonomy): Eukaryota > Metazoa > Chordata > Aves > Passeriformes > Acanthizidae > Acanthiza > Acanthiza pusilla. The sequence continues at coordinate 8,685,538 of JAXCHO010000098.1, forward strand.
CTCTTCAGTTTTGTCTCATTGCCAGCCCTGCACTGCTGAATGATCACCCTGGGGCAATGGGGACAGCAGAGGGCTCTCTGAGGTCCCAGTGCCCACCGAGCTTGAGATGGGTTTACGTGGTTGCTGGTGGGGCAGGGAGCTGGGATGAGCTTGGTGTAGCAACTCGGTGGGCAGGGCTGGGGTGGAACAGGGACCCCCAGGAGAAGGGACTGTCCTGGTCACCTCCTGTTGCTTCTAATGGATGGTTTCTCTTTGCAAGTCCTCCTCCAATCTGTGTGTGTGGCGTTTCCTCAGTTGTGTACATGCATATCTTAAGGCCAGGCTGGCTTCACAGAAACTCTCTAACTTATTATATCCTTGGCCAGCAGTTTGTTAATGCAAAGTGCATGCATGGGAATGCAGAGGGCTCCTGACCTGCCTGGTGCCTGGCAGCGAAGTTAAGCGAGCATGAAATCATTAACACTAGACTGCATTTGTTTGGAATTGCAGTAGAACAGAACACTCTTGCAGTGACCATAATGTTAATGGATGTAAAGAGGTTGCAGGTTCTCAGTGGAGTGGCATTTTCGGGCACACGCTGTTCCCATGCAGGCAGGGCTGGTCCCTCAGACCAGGGCAGTTGGTATCAGAAGGCTTTCTTGAAGAATCTCCTTTCCACCCACATCCACCCTGGCAGTTTTTCACTAGGTCTGGCAGCTCTTTGCTGTTTTTATTCATAGATGAATTTGAAACTGACTTTTTGATGAGAATCCACTTTTTTATGCAATTAAAAATAATGTCATTAAAATAAAAAGTCTTCATCATGTTTTCTGTTGGCGCTTGCTCTGGGACAAGCCTTGTTTAAAGCAAATCCTACAGAGGGTTTTGCAAAGGTCTGAAGAATGAAAAGTACTTAGTGAATGTTTTCCTCATTTAAAAAAATTCTGTTGGCTTAGTATAGCTCTGTGACTTGGCCCGAAAACTCCGAATTTATTTGGCTCTGTTGGTCTTGGCTGCAGCATGCGTCTTCTGCTAATCTTGGAGAGTTAATGAATTAAGTGCAGTTACTTATTAAAGAGCTGCACAGTGCTGCCATTGCAGGGAGCCCTGCAGCCCTGGTGCTGGGCTCAGGATGCAGTGGGGCAGGGAGAGCTGATGCTGGGCTTGCAGGGGCTGGTGTGGGACAAGGGGAAGCTGTACCAAGGCCAGTGAGGACCATTCCCCAGCATCCATCTCTTTTTCACCACCACCACCTCCTTTTTCATCATTGTTCCTCTGGTTTTCATCCTGTTCTGCTCCACAGCTTACCTTGCACCTGTTAAAAGTGGGTTGTGTGTGCCCAAAAGTGTGTGTGCATTTCTTCCAAAGGTGCTGGTAAAAGTTATTGCATCTCACTAGCAATCCTGCCTGTCCCATATCCTTAGTGGATTGTGATTACAACAGAAGTGTTACCACTCAAAAAGATAATAAGCTCTTAATCTACCTGAAAGTCTTATGTTACAACTGGTGAGCTTTTGCAGGAGCAGCAGTCGAGCCAAGGGCTGGGGCACGTTCCTCTGCATGCCTTGTTTATCTCTGTTGTACCCCTTCAAGGCCTCTTTATATGGTGCTTGCTTTTTCTTAGGAAATCAATCTTTCAGCAGGATGGTTCAGTCAGCATCATCTTTTTGGTGAAGCCTTGAAGGAATTTGTATGCCTATAGAGGGCATTTGGTTTCTTCTGAATTTTAATGTCAGTTGTTTTCACATCTAACAGATATGTGCCCCCTGCATTAGTGCAGCCCCCATTTTTGTAAAAAAATTGCAAAGCAAGCGAGAAATTCTTTTATCTAGGAAGAGGTCTTGATATGTTAAATACAGCTTTTTAGTCTGCATCTAGACTTGCCATTAGATATTTCTATGTCTTTTCCCCCTAGGTTAAAGCATGCTTTATGACTGGAAACCTCTTTCCTCTGTAACAACCTAAGTGTTGTTAACGAGTCACCTCTGAGCTCTCTTGGTCTAATATGAAAGTCTTTTGGTGTTTTTTCATTTCCTCAATCTCAGATAAATTTTGTGTCATTTTCCTGAACCCAACCCTGCTCTGATTTGTCAGTGTTTTCTCCTGATGGATGGGCAGCTGTTGGGACAGGGCACAGTAGTGGCCCAAGGACTTCACTGCTGCCTTAGATCCTCGTCCTTTGTTCCTTAATCTTTGCCAGTACACCTCTGATTTTTCATAGGGCTGCACGGGTTTACTGTAGCTCAGAACTCTCCTTGTCAGGCAACTCAAGATGACTTAAATAAGTGGCACATCCTCAATTGTGTTTATCCCACTCTCTCTAATTTTGACTCTTCTCCAGCTGTTACCAAAAATTGATTGGTATTTGCTTTCAGATCCTTCATGAAGACACAAAGCAGTTTTGTAAGCAGATCCCTGTAGGCCCCATTAAAAAAGCTACTCTCAGATGATGAAGCCCATTTATGATTAGAGGGGTTTCATTCATGTGTGTGAACTCCCTATCAGCTGCTTTTTAATCGATTTGGCATCGGCTGCATTGATTTTGTGTAAGTGCTTTTAAAAACAGTCAGGGATGCTAGTTGTGCATACGTCTGCATGCTGTACAGAAGCCTGTCCTGGGACTGCAGATTCCTTCTGCCCTTTGTTCTGTCAAAAAACAGCAGCAAGTTTGCTTGACCAGACCTGTTTCCTGTTAAACCATGTTGATTAGAGTTAATTAATTATGCTATCATGTTTTCATTAAGTGTATAGCTTGGACTGCTATGTTTAGCGAGTAATGTTTCATTTGTTTTACAAAACACTTAGGATCCTGAGTCCAGCCTGCAGTTTATTATGTATAGGAAATACAATTTATTGTTTCTCACAGGCTTTCATCCATAAATTCAAGAGTGTGTGGAATGATGAGCTGTGATTTACCAGCCGGGCCATTCCTGAGTGTCTGCCTTTTCTTTACTTCTTGATTCATGTCCTCCAAAAAAAAAGTCATGACACATTATGGTTTTTAAAAGGGTGTTTGCGTGTGTTCGTTCCCCTTAGTTCTCTCTTCTGTCATCTCTCTACTTGAGAGCTTGACAGACTGTTTTAGCATTACTGATTGCAATAACACACCAACCAAAATCCATCCATGAAACAGAACTATAGTGCTGATTTCAAAAGCTTTAACAAAAGGCATCCCATCTGGATCATTTAAAGCTCTCGTATGGTTTGTTTTAGAGTGTGAAAATTGAAATGCTCCATTCTGAGAACCCAGAAGTAAAATTGGGTTTGATGTATAGCGAACTCAACAGTTGTTTTCCAACACACTTGTTTTTTCTGTTCTTTTTTTTTGTTAGTGTTATAATTCATAAACAATTGAGGATGCCATTCCATTCCCTACCATTTTTATTTTTGTGACCTTGTTTATGCTGTATTAAACCTTGAATGAGACCAAAATTTATGTGGTGATGATAACTCCGAATTTGATACTGCTCCAGACGATTTTATTTGATTGATTAAGACATTTATTATTTCCATTTCTTTGCTAGTTTTATGATTACCAAAGATACTTTCTGTTTTAAACGGCTAACAAAGTGCATTGGTGTCGCTCTTTCCATCCATTGTTCTGGAAGCACTTTCCTGACATTCCCTGTGGATGGAGGAGGCATTGTTTTCCTAATACAAGCAAAAGTGAAAATTAGCCACAGATAGGATAAATATGGGACTCAGCAGCAGAGGAAAGTGCTTCATTACCCTTGCTTTTACCTTTCTTATCCAAGTCTGTGACCTAGCACAGGGAACCTGGAGAGAACAGACCAATCCTGTGTCGTTAGACAACTTGCATCACACTCATTACAGGTAAGTTTTTGTTTTTTTTTTTTCCATAGCAAATATTTAAACAGTTGAAATTTCTGTGCTTTATTCAGTCCAATGGCATGTATTTCAACCTGAAGGAGTAACTGCCTGGGCCAAAATGAATCAAGGACGTTGCTGCAGGCTGAAATGGTGTTTGGTTATTGAGTGGTATGCTTTGTGACTTAGGCTGACAGTAAAACACAGCAAAAAGAACAGTTTTATATTTGAAGTGTTCCGAACTTGGGTTCCTGTCATCTGAAGAGCAGAGGACTTGACAAAGAAAGCTGTGGATGCATTGAAATTGAGCTACCCTTGCCTCCCCAAGCTTACATGGACTGTTTGGGGAAATGGACTGTGCAGCCATGAGTACACTGAGAGTGGCAGTCAGTGATGTTTAGCAGAGAAGTCTCCCATAGCTCAAATTCAGGTGACAGTAAAGAACCTGAATTTTGAAGCAATTAAATAGTTGTACATTTTTGTTAAATTTACAGTAACAAAACACGCCACTGATCTGAGACATGGACACTGTGATTTAGTTTTCAGAGAGAAGGGAAATGGGAAGGTCATTTGGCAGTGCGAAACTACTTTAAAGCTAATTTTTTGGATCCTATATGCTCATAATGAGTGGGTTTCCTTTGAAGCTTCTGCGTAAGGCAGGGGGTTGGGGAGGATGTATTTGGGCATCATGGCTTGTGCCAGAATTGATGAAGGTAAGTGACAGCAAGGCACCAGCATTTTCCTACAGCCAGTGCTGCTGAGACTCAGTCTCTGTGCAAATTTGTGCTGCCTCTGTCAGTTCTTAATGCAAGCCTGAAACACAGGGAAGAGACCTGTGATGTGACAAATGTAGCTGTGGTATGAGTGGGAGCAGCACTCATTTCAGCAGTACAGAAGTATTTCTGCCAGCTCCACATCTTTCCCTGCTGAGCTTTACAGTTTTGTTTTGCTGTGCACGTGGCTTCATGCCCTGTTGAAAAGCCTTTCTCCCTGCAGAAAGGCTTCCTCCCTGCTGATGCTTGCTGGAAGCATTTTCTGGTACCTTAGGGACACCCTTCGTTTTCAGTGTGGTGGTAATGCACAGGAAAGTGGGAGAGAATTTGTCTGAGCATGCAGTGCTGACTAGTTTACTTGTTCAGTTTCTTCTTTGCTACTACAAAAGAGGGATGGTGACACTACTTTCTAAATTTTTTGCTCTAATTCTAAAATAAGGAGAACACTAGGTAGAATTGTGTCAATATAAGATACTCCTAAGCACATCTCCTTTTAAAAATGTTAAGAGTGCAGAAAAAATATGATTCCCATAAAATAATTTATCTAGTCCGTGAAGGCAGAATTTCAAGGTATTTTGTGTTGGACAATACTGACGGAGGTGTGCCCAAAGAAGAGGTGACTTGCAGTGTCATTTGCATTGCTGTCTGTCTTAGTGGACACCCTGAAGAGGAGATCTTTTTTGTGTTAAGGATAATTGTTCCCACACAGTAACATGGTGAGTTCAGTGTTTTCCATGTTTTCTGCAAATACAGCAATGTTGTTAATACTGTTCTTGATGAAGGAAGAAGCTGCTATTACTCATTTATGCAGGGATGATTCGCCTTTCCTCATCTCCCCTTCACTAGAAGAAGTATATAAAGTACCCACCTGCATGTTTTTTAAATACAAACTTTCACATGGTTTTAAAAGGTGGGATATTTCAAACTGATACCTTCTCATCTCTGGATATCAATGAACTGATGTCACTGTGGTTTTTTCCCTAGCAGCTGACAGAGAAAAGGAATTGAGGGGAAGAAAGGTCGGCGATTAGAGAGGAATGCCTTGACCTCTATTCCAGACTTAAGTGAAAAAATAAGAGAAATACCCCCTAAACTGCCCAAACCACCTGTGGATAAGTGGTGGCTGTGGTAGTTAAGCTGTCATTCATGAAAACTGAAGAAAGGCAGAGAGATGGCTGTTTACTTTAAACATCTTAGGGAAGAGAGGATTTCCATGACAACACGGAGTTAAATGCTAGCACTGTATAATAACAAAAAAAAAAGGTCTCTCAAGATATCTCACCGAGTCTCCTGATGGAGTTCCTCTGTCACCTAAACAGTTTAAGTTTAGGATGTTGAACAGGGCATGTATGAAAGGAGTTAGAAAATCTTTGAACTTCTGGAAATGTGCTACAGTGTCAGTACCTTGTTTTTATGGTAAACTGCTAGTACAGAAAGATCAAGAATTTTTGCCAGTGATTTACTGTCTGATGTGGGCATGTCTGTTCCAAAATTTATCCCTCTGCAGAATGCATTAAATGCTTCCTTTACAGAGCTGTGGTGCAAGGTGCCACAATCAGGCATTGGAACAGGTTGCCCAGGGAAGTGGTGGAATCACTGTCCCTGAAAGTGTTCAAAAAGCATGTAGATGACACTAGTGACACCAGGGACATGGTTTACTGCTGGACTTGGCAGTGTTAGGTTAATGGCTGGACTTTACAGATCTTGGAGGTCTTTTCCAACCTTAATGATTGAATGAATCTCTGATTTGTGTCCCACACAAATCATAAACACTCTGTGAAATGACCACTGGTTTAAAAAGTGAGAAATTCCCAGACATGTTTGTATAGTGATTTTGAAGACATCACAGCCCTGTTTTTTGGGAAATAATGCTGAAATAGACAAGGGAGCTAAAATTCACACAGTGCAAATTAGTCTGGTACATGCTGTCCATCCTGTGACATTCCAGCCATCAGCTGTATGGGAACAGTTCTTTTATAGGAAGAGTGACAATAGCCTGACCTGTGACCTACAGTTTCATTTTCCTATGACAAATTAAATTAACAAGATGGGAAGTTTTCTGCATTTACATGTTTTGGAATATATGTAAATGCACAAAATGCATTGGAATAATGGTGAGTGTAAGCCAAGATACGGCTATTACTAATCAAAGCAGAAGTGTTTTCCTGCCAATGTTTGTGCGTGCTGCTGTTAGCCCCCAGAGTGAAGGAGTTAGGGGGGAAGATCTATATTACACCATGATGAACATCTTTCATTTGCATATTAATTGTGGGAGAGGTAGTGAGACCTGGAGATTTTGGACTAATATGTGTATGGTCAAACTTCATCCATGTGCAGGGCACCTTGCTCCTTCCCAGCAGTCCCAGGCTCTATCTGTAGAAACCTTTTCCCTGCAGTTGCTCTCCCAATAGAATCACTGTTTCATCTTCACACAAGTGGGGATGGAGACTGGTAATCTGAGAGAGAGACTGGTAAAACTGAGAGCTTCTCATTTGTAGCACATTTAACCAATACGGTACCATTACAGTGCTTGGACAACTGGATGGTAAAAATGTTGTCAGTTTCAATTTTTTTGTCTGCCAGTTGTTTTAGTTTCCTTTTCCACAGGGAAAGATTTCCTGAAGAGTGAAGGGTGATTCTACTTTTGCAGGTGGTTGTGGGGCTGTGCAGCCGCTTTCCTCACTTTGCGCCTGTCAGGTGGCTGCTGCGTCTGACCCTGTCCTCTGCTCTCCTCTTCTCCTCTTTCCTTCTTTTTTAACCTCCTTTTTCCTATTTGCTACTTTATTTTAATAGTCTGGTGTAACTTGCCAAGACCAGCAACGTGACTGGAATACAAAGACAAATTAGAAGCAGTGCTTTCAACTTTCTGCTCGTGAAGTTTGCCAGGTCTTGCTGAGACAGATAAGGCTGTATTAACTCTCGTTAATGACATCTGCTAAATACTAATTTGCAAGAGAGAAAGGTGCCCAAGGAAAAGCAGGTATTGCTTTTTGTAGGGATTCTTTTCCCTTTGTGCTTTGACTTAAAGGATTTTCAAAAACTACTTAAGGTCAACTAAAACTCTTTGTTTGTTACCCAGAAGAAGTGTAATATCCTTAAACACCGTTTGAACTGTGGTCTGTGGATATATAGATATATGGATTTCTCCTTTAAAAACACTGTCATTAAAAAGAAGATATTTAGCATTTTTAACTTGTGCTTTTAATAGAACCTAATTATTTTATGTGACATTTATTTGTTAATGTACTAAAAGCTTTGTGTATGTGCATTGCTTATCAAGGAGAGCTTGATATAAAATTCCAAACTGTGATTAATAGCACATTTATTCATTCTTTAGTTCTCTGACAAAGAGCAATCAGTTGTGAAAAAAATGGTTTAAATCAAGACAAAGCAATTCTTTCTTGCCCCAAAAGAAAGAAAAAACCCCATGCATCTTGTTCCAGTGTTTTCTCTTTCTCTGTGCCACATTTCATCTTCAAGCTCTGAAATAAAAGCAAATGAGATAAAAGCCTGGGTTAGAAAACCAAAGAGGAAGGGTGAACCCATTGCCTTTTTACTCAGTTGAAGATAATTATACCACTAACCCGAGACGTGAGAGGCTCAATTCCCTTTACTGCCTGGGGGAACTTGAACCCATTTCCAGGAACAGTTCCTAAAAACGTGAATGGGAGCGGCTGATCCCAGAATACCCTTTTTGCTTTGCCAATGGCGTTCCCACTACGCACAGCTTACTTAAATATTCATTAAATGAGGAAGAAGGCGAGCTCTCAGCAGCAGAGGCGGATGCAGAGAGGTGTTCCGGGAGCCTGTGGTCCTTGGCTCACCAGCTGCTGCCAAACAGCAGCACTATTGCATGGGGGCTGCACCATCACCCAGAGCCCAAAGCGGTCCCACTTGGGGGACTGGAGGTAATGCACTTCCCTGAGCCCACAGACTTCTTTATTTCCTCCAAGACTATCTGGGGTTCGTAGCACACACCACATTATTACTGTGCAAGGATGCTGCAGGAGTGGTGGTGGTGCAGTCACCCATTTCCTGTCAAGAGGGGCAGCTCTGCTTCGGTGATGTGCTCAGCAGACGGAGGAGTCTCCTCGCTGCCCAGGCTGGTGCTGCCTGGCCATGGGGTCTTCAGCTGAGGGATTGAAGGTGCTGACCAAGTCCTGCTGAAGGGCACGAAGTTGGCCATTGCTGCTGAGAAACCCAGCTCTTGTATAGGAAGTGCATTCCCTTCTCTGGCCTTTTCCTGTGGCATTTCAGCAATCTGTATCTTTGCTATCTTTGTTTTCAGAAATGTGTCTGAACATCAAAGCATTCTGGAAACAGTGCTGTGAAAACTTGGGTGGGTTTTTTGTCGTTTTATGTAAGGCACCTTGAAACTTCATTTCTCATTAAATTGCTATGTCCCAACCCTAATTAACTGGTTAGTATTGCAACAGTGGTCAAGGGCTTTAAAACACTCTGGATAGGAAACAGCTCTCCCAGCTTTATCAGCACGTTATATCATCCAAGTCTAACCTTATCTTTGCACTGCTGTTAATAACTGTTTGTCTGCTTTGCCCATATACCCAGCCCTTTCCATCTATACAGTCCCTTGTACTTGGGTGAAAAAAACCCCTATGAAAGATAGCATCTTGTTGTTTTGTAAGTCCTTTATGGGAGTTAGACCTGCAAATCATTACTGCTGGCTTCTCTTTCTGGGCAGGTGGTCACTTCTGGCTCCAGGGACTGCAATCTGTATGGGTACCTTGTCTCACCATATCATTATCCTCATCTCTGTCCATTAGCCTCCTGCTTTCCTTGACTTATTTTAATCTTGTTTCTTGCTCAGATTCTGTAACTAAGAGGAACTCAGTGCCTCCTTTGGAGTTCCAGATATTACACCAATAAAAATATTTTTTAGTGTGCTTTCTATTCTGAGTACTTAACGTGGGGAGTTATTTCTTAGCTTTATGTTTACACACGATCTGTAGCCCCTGTGGAAATAACAATGCCTGCTAATCTCATTTATAGATAAAGTGAAAGCATATACAAAGTTCATAAGCAGTTTAGCTAGTATAAATAATGTAAATTCATTATTTACATGGAAATATTATAGGGATGTTTCTGTTTCTTATAATACTATCAGTATTATGTATACCTTCAGGTGTTCTGTCCTCTGATTTATCATCACTGTCTTGGTGATGTTAAAAAAATAACTATTGCAAAGTATTTTAGAGGGGGGAAGGTATTGCTTACATACAGAAGTTCTTTCTCTTTGTTTGAAACCCATAGAATCACAGACTTACATGAAAGCAAAAGTCTAGTCTGCCTCAATCCAAACTTATTTTAAAGGGCTCCATACAACGATGCCTTTAAAATAAGTTTGAGAGCAGAATCAAGTCAGATGAACATAAACTAAATGCACCAGCTCATAAAATAAGTAATTAGCAGTTCTGTTCTGTGAAGAAAAACATCTTAGTTTAATAGAGTCACTCTGTTCTCAGTCAACTCCATTTAAAATGAAATATATCAAAATCAGACCTGGGATCTTCAGAAACGGAAGTTGATTTATTCCAGTCAATAAAGCCACCTATAGATACGACCCTGAATATCTGGGGCAAGATACACTGCCCAGATTTTCACAGGCATGTATATTAGATGTGTGTGCATCACATGCAAGCCATGTTTTGTAATAAAATCTATTTACTGGTAGACTGGATTTTTATAAATGCAACTTTCAAAGAGGTAATACCTACTCCTATGCTTTGTTACCCCCATGCTGCTCATTTCTCAAAGCCTGGCTCTTACGCAGCCAAAGACCTTTATAGTTGGTTTGACAGTGAAGGGTGGCACTGAGACAAACCTGGACCTGTCACATCTGAAGGCATTTCACTCACTGAGAGATTAGATAAGCCAAGCATTGCCTTTCCCAATGCTTGGCTGCAGGTAGAACACTCTTAAAAAAACAACAAAAAAAACCCAACAACAACTCTCAAAAGTTAATGTTCTAACAGCTTTGTGGTATGTGGAGATTGCCATGGTAATTCACTCTGGAGGTTAAAAACCTGGGCATAGCCATCAGGACGTAGGTGTAGATTAAAAAAGCCTTAGCTGCTTTTTGCAATTACAGATGTGAACAAATACCCTCTGAAGGGTTGCTGCTGGTTTTTGTGAGCAGTCTGGGGTTCTATGGAGATTCCTGGTCATCAGCAGATGAAATCAGAGCTAAACCTGCCCAGCGGCCAACCCAGACTGATCTCCTGCCCTTCATCTCTTCCGACTGGCTCCTCTATCCTGTGCCAGAGGCAGTTTGAGCACTTTGGAGCTTTGATGAATCCTAAATACATAGTCAATACACTAACTGTGCTCAGCAACCAGCACTGTGTTTTCATTAGAAGGAGCTTTCTTAGCCAAAAGTGTGATGCTTTGACAGCGCATCACCTAATCGATTTCTCATTTTTCAAAGTAAAGCATGCAGGCTATGTTCTTAGTTGCTTCCCACTTTGTATAAATACTGACAGTTGTCAAAAAAAAAAAAAAAAAGGAAAAGAGAAAGCTATAAAATGCTAACGCCTTGATTAGCGTTTTCCACTGACCTCTCTCCAGTGGTGTGAGCAGCAGAGGAGCTGAGGAGTGGAGATCAGGGCTCAGTGTGCCCAGCGCCTGGAGCACCTCCTCTCCATTGTGCTTGAATTCCTTCCACTGAGCCCAAACAGGGTTTTGCTCTTTAGTACAGTTTAGGCTTCTGTCCAATCGGTCCAGATTGGCAGATTTCAGTCCAGATGGTTATGATAGATATGGTACCCTCTCTTTTAATCTCAACTAAAGAAGTTTTGACAAAGGCCTGTGAATTAAGTGGGCTATGAGTAGCAATGACTGCGTGAATTTCACATTTTTGCCTAGTCCATCTGCCAGGCTGAAAAGAGGGAAGGCAAGCAAGCCGTTTCAGTATAAATTAGTGTGCTTGAATTGCACAAATCCAATTAGTTAACAGGCAGGACATTTCTCTGCTATTACTATTATTTAAAAAAAAATTCTCTTTGGCAAAATGCACATTGAGTAGTAAATCTTTCCTTTTCAGGCTTGCCATCCATTTGGTACCTTTGTCCCACATTTACATGGAAATTTTACTCCCCTTGAACACAAAGCTTTTCCTCTCAGCATGCAAGCTGCATTAATTGTCAGTAATGTGGGCAGAAATATATTCCATAGCATTATATCATCAAAACTGAATGGGATTAATAGCCTGTCCTGTTGTTATAAGGAGTTTGGCACCGTGTGTTTTATCTGTCAGTGAGATGACTATTTATATTGTTTTTGGGTAACTGGCATAATAGCCTTTAGTATAATTGCTTATCTGAATGCACACAATTAAAACTATTTTCTGGGGGGACTTTGTGCTTGAAACCCACTTTGGTGGACACTTTTTTTGCCAGGAGGGAGAGGACAGCACAGTGTGCTTCATATAATGCCTTAGCGCAGCTCTGCCTGCTGAATGTGACCCTTTTCCAGTGACAGTTGCCTCTCATAATAGCAGGTTGCCTTTCTTTTAACACTGTCCCAGCCAGTCCTCCCTGGCTCCTTGTGAGGAGCTGGTTAGCTGCCCTCTGAAGTCAGTGAAGTTCCCATGGCTTTGAGTCATGCCACAGGAGCCCTGATGCTTCCCTCCGTGCTGCTTCCTCTGAAGCATAAACAGACACAGCTCCTCATGTCATTCCCAAAAAGAGTTTGGCACTTGGTTCCCAGAAGCACTGCTGTGGACCTTCACTTTTCTTCTCGTGCCATTTTATTTAACTTCTTTTGCAGAACTGTAATGGCTGATGGAAGTGTGCACTGTCTGTGTGTGGATCCTCCCCTGTGAAGGCATTTTGAATCTCTTTCAGCAGATGAATTCAATCGGCCTCTGCATGGTGCAGAAAAAAAATCAGTAATACATTCTGGTATTTATGCATATTTAAAAACATTAGTTTAAATGGGTATTAATAATAAGCTATAAGTACTTCATTAGGAGAATGAAAGTGGGGAAGCAATTTACATTCTGTATTCAGCAGTCATATTGCAGCTGAAATGCCAAAGAGACTTCATGTTGGAGGTCCATTTTCACATTTTATGGAAACTGAGGTCAGACTAATAAAGCATGAAGTTGGATGTGCTGTAAATATGATAAGTTTATTGCAAGTCTTCAAAAAGTCACGTGTGTCCCAGTGTCCACACTGAAGCTTATTTGCCATAATAGGTTTTTCAAATAGAGAGTGCATTAATTTGACTGCTTGAAGTTTCTTAATCCTCTCCTATCAAATGCTTTAAGAAAGTAACAACTTGAAAATACCTACATTCAAAAAACTGAATTTTGTCAGCCCTTTAGATGAACTGTTCATTTTGAATAGTTGAATCTCCTAGTCTGACAAAATGTTAAGATTATCTAATGCTGATTATTTTTAGCTTCAAAGAGAAAAATATTGATTCTTTATTTTCTCCTCTGTTCCTCAGTCATGCACAAAAAACACAGAAATATGAGTATTAGATAGTCTTTTAAGCTGTCACCCATTAATATAGAGGTTTTTAAAATTAAATTGGAGATCAATAAGAAACTTAATTTTAAGAACATTTCTCGACCATGTCAAACTATTTGAGCCTGTTGATATCTTAATGGACATTAATGGAGACATTTTAAAAACAAGAATAACTTGCTGAAGTAGTTGGTTATTTTTAACACACGCATGCACTGGTTGCAATTGTTTTATATTGCTATGGGAATAGCAGACAACATTAACAACAACAAAAGATCAAGATTCAACATGTTTGTTAGAAAATAAGGTTGTTTTGAAAATAAAATTAGAAGATGGCAGTCTTAACTATACATTTCCTGTAGAGCAGTTCTTCCTCAATTACTTAATGCAGTCTTGTTTCTCAGAATGTTATTTGTATATGATATTATTATTTTTGTTGAAAGCACATCATTATCCACAGAACCTTTTTGAATTAAAGCTGATAAAAGTTTTAGCATATGTGATTATTTGTTCTTGATACTGCATGCTGCTTTCACATGTAGTTTCTTATAGTAAGGTACTCTTTAACATCTTTACAAATCCATGCTTGGAAAAGCAAGTATCTATACCAAGGTGTAGGTTTTCAGAAGGATTTACACACAAGCCAAAGTGTGTACCTGGGCCATGGTGCAGGAGAGCCATCTCCATTCACATAAATACTGCCAGAGGTGTGGGTTTCTGCAAGTGTGAAGCAGGCAAGGCAGTGCTGGGCCAGTGGCTTGGGGATGCTCATCTTTATGCACCAGTGGCAACATCTGCATGAGCCAACACCTCCTCTTCAGACACTGTTTGCTTCCTCTGTCCCCATCCCTCAGACCTGAGGGGTCCTCTAGGAGCCACATCCACAACGTATAGCTCTCAGCCCTAAATCTTCCGTGAGCCCCATAGAGTCTCTGGTGGTCCTGAGACACAATTATTATTTATTGTGCATCCTTTTAGTCCCAGGTTTCTGGAAGCATCAGTGTGGTGCTTTGGTCACATGAAACAGAGGAGCTGTGTTCGGTACCTTGGGACCACAGGAGGAAAGCACATGCAGCTCCCACGTGAGAGCACCACGATGATGTGCTGATATAATGTTAGAGGGGGGAATGGGAATGGGAAAGGAAGACACAGACAAATGTGGGGTGGTTTTCATCACGTCAACCTTACGGGATGGAGCAACACAGCCCAGGACCATGTCCAGAGAGGAGGCCAAAACAGCAGGCAGCAAAGGGGAGTGAGCCATCAGGAGCCAGCACTTGGCCTCACTCCCTGGCCTGATTTTATTTAAAAGTACAGTCAGGCAGTTCTGAATGACAGCAAAGCAAATGTACATAAGTTCTGCTCTCTGCAAAGAAAGAAGCAGAAGAGTGCAAGGAATAGAGGACATTTGACATCTGCATGTTCAGGTAGTGGAAACGTTCAAGTAAATATGTGACAGGTTGAATTAATTTAGGTTTCTTCTATCAACATGTCTGGTCAAAATTGCTGAGCTAATGAGGCTAGTTCTTTTGCTTTTATCTGTGGTCAAAATGATTGCAAATATAAAGAATCACATGGCTGACAGTTGGGTATTGCTTTAATGTCTTGTGTTGCTGGGTGAATGTATGCACTTAATGAAAAAGGCTGAAAAGTTGCCTTCAGAGCAACTTATATGAAAACACCAGAATTTTGGATGAAACATTTGTGAGGAAAACATCTGCTTTCTCAAGAAAATGAAGAGAGAAATACCTGAAAATTGGAGCCTGTTGCTCCAAAACTGTCCTGCAATGCTGCAAAGCAGTGGTAGTTTGGGTGCTTCACATTCCCAACCCCTTGGTGAGCTGTATTCCTGGCAGAACTGTATTTCCCGAGAGGTAGCACAACTCTTTGCCATGATGTGCAGGATTGCACTTCTTTTAAGGACAGGACTTCTTTTAAGTACCAGCTGATAGTGATGGTGTGAGGTGTATTTTGTTGCTCTCAGTCCTCAAGGTCTGGTCAATTCACATTTTAATGCTTTTAAGCACCCGACTCGTACAGTCTAATAGCACAACTCCCTAACAAGGCTTGGCCCCAGTCTACCCTGGGACTTTGTGCCAGCATAACTTTGTTGAGCTGAGCCATGATAAGGTACAATTTGTGTCTGGCAGGGTTTTGCCAGCCAGAGTTCCTGGAGAGGGCACAGCTACACTGCCAAACCTGCTGCTGGAAGCTCTCCTGGCACTAAGGCAGCTTGGCCCCAGTGCGGACTGCATCTGGGGGAAAAGGTTATTAGTGAGGAGGAACAGTGCATTCTACACCCAGCTTCCCACCCACCACTGCAGAAGCATTGTATTTAATTTATCACATCAAATCATTACCTGTTCTTGCCTCCTTGATCATACCCCCTTTCAAGGCAGCTGTACAAGACATCGCCAGCACTGGCTAGTGCAACACCCAAAGATACTTGAGATGGAGCCAGGAACGTTAAAAACAACAACTTGGTTGTTGTAATTTGCAGTCTTATCATGCTTTTTTTGCTCAGCAGTGTCCCTGACAGGTCCCATACACTGAGTACAGCTGGCCGTTTTGGTTCTATGCCAAATGAGAATTTCCTGGTGTGAAAAGAATCCTCAGTTGTCTACTTTCTGGGCTTCCAGAATAGTACAAATCACATTTAACTGGGCTGTAGAGCTAACACTGAATACCTTGAAACAAACTCATAAATTAGAAAGTGAAAACTGCATCTTATTGTCCACAAAAGACAAAATGAAGTGTCTTATGTTCCTCAAACTACTCTTTTATTGAGCCATATTGTAAGGATGATGACTATTTCTGAATGGGGTGCTAACATGTATTTTTTCCTCAGGCACATAATGGTCATGCTTCCCTATCTAATTCCCTCTGTGCAAGAGCAGAAACAGGCGAGAGTCTCTTCTCCTGCATCACTGTAAATCCGGGCAAACTTCATTTGCTGGAGCAGAATTAATCCACTCGGTACTTACTCAACCCTAGTCATGGTCCAGCCTCTTATCGACAATAAAGGCTACTATGTAATAGCTTGTGGGGAAGTAGAATAGAGGAACAGAGCATGACAAACGAAACCTCCAATCAGAAGAGCATAAGGCTGACAACAGGTTTTGCTTATGTCCTTCTAAAACCTTCCCAGCACCTGTGCTGGGGGGAAAAAAAGGGAACTGGTTTGCAGGCAGAGTTTTCGAATTACAGCAGTCCAGAGGCACTTCAACACTGGATTTTGTTCTTCCGTTATATTCTGGCAGCGTCTCAGAGCAAAGGTGCCTATTTCCTGAACAGATAAAGCTGTGCTGCCAGCTACAGGGTTTGTGGCTTGGCAAGTCCATTCTGGCTGCCAGCTGCCCTAGTGAAATTAATTGGAGGTTCATCTGCAACGTGGGGAGTCCTGCGATTGGAGAGGTTTTGCCTTTGAATGTTGACTTTTAGGTACGAAACTGGTACAGGCTGGATTTAGATGGCTCTTAGGCATTATTAAGTGCTTTTTGGTTGAATACACTGTGCCATCACCACTGTCTTGTCCTTCCTGTGTGATGCTGTATGTCCCCCTTGCACTGGAAGAAGAGCCATCCTTACAAAGGATGTGCCACTAGGCAGCCTTGCCGGTGTGGGCTCTTGGTCACAGACTATGTCATACAGGAGTCTGTGTTACACCTGCTGACAGGCCATGAAACAACAGCAGCAAGCCCAGACATGCCTGAATTTAAATATTTTGGATACAAAATCAAAGGGCATTTATGGTTTCCTTGATGTTTGAAAGGTGAGTGTCAACCCAGCTGCACCTCAGCGCTGCTCCTTGTTAAGCACTTCACAAAGTGCTTTGTGATCTGTGTCAGAGCACCTGGACCCATGCCAACCAGGTGCTTTCCGGGATATTCTGTAATCCATGCAACTATCTGACCAAACTGACTTAAATGTTATATATCCTGTCATTGCCATTGTACAGATCAGCAAGGACAAAGCGTAACATTTTTGTCCCAGCACCCAGTGTTGCATCAAACTTTTCTTGCAGTCAGACTGGTATGTTCTGCCCCTGAATGAAATAGAAGGTGAGTACTGGGAGGCCCCGCTGTGCACCCTGGCTATGTCTAGAATGGCCAGCAAACTCTTTCATTTTCCCCGTGTGAAATCCTGTAGCTGGAAGAGTACTGCCAGTCACTGAAACATCTTAGTGCAAATAGAGAGAGTCACAGAAATTATGCTAAGGGAGAATTCATGGAGAAAGGCAACAATGTCCAGACTCACCTGTTGGAAGGTAGAAACAATATGCCATAGTCTGATTGATGAGATTAGAAAGACTTGGCTTTTCATGCTCTTTTTAAGGACTTCATTCCTTAAGCCATTTCTCTAGATCTCCTTCAATTGACATCCCAGGCTGTGCACTGCTAGACACCCAAAGTCTTGGGTGTGCTCTGGAGTCCTGAAGGTTGCCATCAGCGCTGCTTTGTGTGACAGGGTACCACATGCCTACCTGTAATGACCATTGCTGCACAATGCAGACCGATGGGCCCCAAGACCTGGCACTGATGTAACAGCATGGTTAAAGGAGACAGCTTATTTAGCTGCTATGGGAAAATGGTTAAAGGGATTGGCAGATCATACAGGGTTGTCATCATCAGGAGATGTGTGTTGATTCATACTTTTTCCCCCACTCCCCATGATCAACATGCTGTTCCTCTTCAGATGTCTTTCCAGTGTCTCCTGCTGCAGCTCTGCCACATCTTTCCTAGTATTGTATTCTCCCGGTCTGAATGATGAGCTTTGATTTCCCAGGGTCCTGTGTGGGTCCTGTCTCCACGCTGTAATGCTGGACTCACTTTAGCACAGCCAATATCAGGTTTTATAGAACACTGAACAGTTTGGTAAGAACCAGTTTGGAAAATTACTGGCAGGAGATTATGTTTAGGAGCCTTCCCTCAGTCCTGGGAGACTGATGCTCAAATGCCTGGACTGAATTATAGGAGCAGGCAACTATACCTGGCTGTTCCCGTTCTGATTTAGCACTCTGACTACTGAGTTGTTGTGCAACAGTTTTGCTTAAAACAGGATGGGAGAAAGGTAGCTGCTGGCTGTTTTCCTAAAGAGGCAGAGTTTTCCCAACAGCGCTCTGCTGATCTTAACTGCAGGCAAGGGTGGGAACATTTGTTTCCGAGTTGGCTCCAGCACTCAGATCCCGGAAGATTTTAAACATCCCTAACTATGTGTAAACAAAATTTGCCTAAACATAATCCCTCCCTTGTCATCCTGACTTCATCTACACATGCAGCTTTAGTGGTGTGACTTTTCTGTTGGCTATGGCAGCAAAAATGTTACCTGTGTCCTTGGACAGAGAAATGTTTTGAAATGTGTTGATCAGCACCGAGTAGTTGAGACAGCTGCAGTGATTTTTCCCTTGTGTGTGTGTGTGTGCGCAAGGTACATTAGAGATCATTAAAAAAACAACGTGAGAAAGTATCTAGAATCATCAAGCAATAGGTGACTATGTGCATGAGCTGCAAAATTTCTCACACCAAGCTCATGGCATAGAATTCCTTGCTGCAGTTCTTTCTCCCAATACATTTTCAGTGCTGAGTGGATAATGTTTCCTGCTGGTGACAGGAGGGCATTTTTTCATCATAAACCAATATGCATTTAGTTTCAGGCCACCTTATGTTTTTACAAGATACAGTTTTTCTTTTCAGAAGTCTATTTGATAGTGAAATTGAATAAAGGTGTTTTAACAGTACATGAAGCACGTGGGTGGCTTTGCTTGCTGTGTTTTAGAAGATGCTGCACCTTCAATTTAACGGACAATGCTGCGCTTCAGTAGACCATTATATTAGTCCACTATTCCTAACATAGCAGTCATATCGAAATTGTATTGCTACATTATACAAGTGTGGTTAATTAAACCCAGTTATCAGCCCAAGCTCATATAATAGCTGTGTGTGGGTAAAGGAGAAGCAATGAGTTAGAAAAAAATTATATGTTCTAGGGAAAAATAAAACAAAAAGTAGAGGGAAGGAATGGGCACAGTTGGAGGCAGAGCACGGATAGCAGGAGAGCAATTGAATGGTGATGGCCAGAGCTACAGCCTGACTGGTGATCTCTGCCCTGCAGCCATGCTGAGTAATTAGGGAGTCTGTTAATTTTTTGTGTCATTGTTACAGTAAAAGACATACCTTACCACATGGAACTAAAGAGGGACAGTACAAATGAAGCATAACTGACAGTTTTTAAGATAGATGTTCATCAAAGGTTTACTTAATGTCTCTGAAGTGCCAAGCATAATAGGGCTGTGGGTTTAATGTGTCTGGAGTAAAAAATATGTATATCCTCAGCACTATCCTTCTTTCCTGCTCCAGCTGGCTTTCAATGCACTGTTGAAAACAATCAAATATAAATAGTAGTGCTTGAAAGAAAAGTTGGTATTCAGACTGCGACTGTGTGGGACTACAAAAATTACTTGTTGGGTCTTTGATCATATTCCAGGGAGGCCTGAGAAACCACAGCAGTAATGCCTTTTTCTGTTGAGCAGGGCACCCTCAAACACAAGAAGGGCAAGGCAATGTGGGAATCCTCTGCAGACCTTTGCAGAAATCAGGGTCCCAGTATGTTGCCTGATGTGGAGTTGCCTGCTGTCGATCAGCACACTGTTATGATTTGAGTTTTCTTTTTATTTGGCTCATTTAAGTCTAGTACCTGAGCTTCAGGGAATAGCTGGAGCTTTTAAGTGGTAGTTTAAAAAACCCACTTTCCTTTGTACTCTTTTTATTGGTGCCTGTTGACCATAAACCTAAAAGGGAGAGTTCAGTCTGCCACCAGTCTGTCCTTTAATACCCCATTTGTAGCATGACATATTCGTACTAAAAATTAATCCAAAGAAATCCCAAAAGCACAGATGATTTTTTTTGGGGGGGAGAAAGAAAAGGCTTTCATACACTGAACTGTTTCATGAAAGGACTAACATCAGCTGAATCATAAAACCGAGTGAGTGTAGCTGTGATGCCAGCAGTTAGCATTAGAGTGCATTTATTCATGGCAGGCACTGCCAATTTAAACTTAGCTGTAGGTTGGTGGGCTTTCATTTACTGTGAAAGGCTTGTCATTGTTTACATGGCATTAATCCTTGAGCTTATGTCTTTGCAGTTTAATGTAAGTTTAACTAATACACTGAAGAGGTGAGTTTATAAATGAACGTGTTGCTGCATGATCTGTCTGGTCTGCTCGAGTGGGTGCTGGGCATTGTCTGGGGTGAGGTGTGGATCTGCAAGGAGGAGGCTGTGGAAGTAGGAGCCATCATGTCTAGCATAGCCTTGGTCCTGGGCCATGCTGTTTCGTGTCCTCTGTGGGGCTGTGTCTCCTTGTTCCAGCAGCCTGGGTTGAGGCACCTCTTAGTAGATGGTAAAAAAAAAAAAAAAAAAAAAAAAAAAAAAAAAAAAAAAAAAAGGAAGAAACTAATTTTTAGGCAATAGGGCAAAAATGGGCCATTAAAACTTTAATGGATAGCAAAGACCTGTGAAAGACATTGCTAAGCATGTTGGGGAGACTCTCATGGGATAATTTAATCTGTTACTAGAAGCATTGCTGTCTTCAATTAACTGGGTTTTAGTTTTTTCATTAATTACCTTCCATAGTAGGACAATATGAGCATACTTTTTCTCACTGGCTTATGTATTTCTCTTTTACAAAAAGATTTTTCTGATTTTTAGTTAGCTTTAAAATGTGACTATGGGACTACTTTCTTTTTCTTGTTCATTAAGTGCTCCCCACTAAATTGTTGGTGTTATTAACCACTGATAGATTCACTTCCTACTTTTTTTTGTTCATAATGGAAAATCTTTCTACTAGCCAAAGTTTCAGAAATTCACTAGCAAATTTGCTTGTTGCAAATGCTTCCAGATAAAACTTCATACACAGGACCCATTACAGTACATTAAAAAAAATAAGGTTCTTCCACAATAATGTTATCAACCTCTATAAAATGTGTACCACATCCTGGTTTATTCAATACATGTCTATATTTTGTCAAAGCAGGTACAATTTAAACAAAATTCTTGTGATAAATTCTCTCTGCTTTTCTTAATTCCACCGAGAGAACAATAACCGCAGACGTAAATATTCTGAATCTGGGCTAAGTGCCTTATAGATAAAGCCTATAGCAACATGTTTCACACTCAGATCTCAACTTACCTGACAGTGACATTGTTCAAGTTCACATTTGAATTTACTTTTCATTGATTGGGACCCTCTCTAATTTTTTTATACTATTTGGATTAGAGTAACAATTTTCTACTCTTCAGCTTCGCTTCCCCTTTTCCCTCTCCCCCTCCCCCCCCGCCTTATTTATTTTTCCTTCTGGATCAAATATTCAAAAGTACAGTTGATTGTAGCACATTTCTTTATATGCCTGTCCAGTGTGCTTTTTGACTAGGCTATACACATTGGTGAACTACTTGGAATCACGCAGTCAGCAGTTCTGTCTTGCTCCCCACAAGTCCTGAAGTTGTTTTTATTCCCTCTGTGAAAATGGCTATGTCAGCAGAGAGTACAAAAGGAATCAAATTATACTTCATCTTATTAGAAAACCACCTGGAAGCAGTGGAGACATCCCACTCCTCTTTGCCTTCCAGGTCTTTGATCCACTTGAAAAGCCTCATCCACTGTCAGGAGGGCTTACCTCCCTGCATACTCAGCACTACAAGAAAGTATATTTAAACTGAGGGTTAGTACTGAAAGTGCCCAACAGAGTTTCCCCCACATTTCAACTTCTTCCCAATGCTTGATTTGGTTCTTCTAGGCACAATCCTCATATTGGCAACTCCAAGTATCAGGAATCCAAGAGGCAGCCTCCTTCTTGCTTCCTCTTTTCCAAAAAACCTACAAGATTTACTTAAATCACTGGGATCAGCAAGCAGTTAGTGTTACTCCATCACTGGATCTCAAAAAATCTCCACTATTGGGAGGGTTGGTACCACTGCTGTCTCTAACAGGCCACATTGCTTGTGGGACTTAAGGGCTTGGACTCCTTCTGGAGCGGGTCCAGAGGAGGACCATGAAGGTGATCAGAGGGATGCAACATCTCTCCGAGGAGGACAGGCTGAAAGAGCTGAGGTTGTCCAGCCTGGAGAAGATTCCAGGGAGATCTCATTGAGGCCTTCTAGTACCAAAAGGGGGCCTACAGAAGAGCTGGAGAGGGATTTTTCACAAGGGCTGGTATTGATAGGAATGGCTTTAAACTGAAAGAGCGTAGATTTAGATTGGATATTAGGAATAAATTCTTTGTTGTGAGGGCAGTGAGGCACTGGAAGAGGTTGCTCAGCAAAGTTGTGGATGCCCCATCCCTGGAAGTTTTGAAGGCTGGGTTGGATGTGGCTGTGAGCTACCTGGGCTGGTGGCAGATGTCCCTGCCCATGGCATTGGAACTAGATGGTCTTTGAGGTCCCTTCCAGCCCAAATCATTCTTTGATTCTGTGATCAGCAGCCCATCCCTGACAGCTCATTAACTTCAGCAGCAGAGTGATTGCAAACAGCACTCGACCCAGTTATTTTCCTTCTTGCTTAGGGCTCCTTACTCCTGGGGCAACTGGGAATGGTGGGAATGTACCACAGCGAGAGGAGGTTTATGTGTTTATTTACTGACCTTCAGGAGGCACCCTGCTGCGAAGAGTCTCTTGCTCATGTACACAGAGGCACATGCACGCACACGTGCGCATTAGGGCTGCCGCACTGTGATCATACAAGCCCCTTTCAGAGCCCCTGCTCATCTCTTTAATATTTGATAGCTATTTGGCAGTCAGCAGAGAGGAGCAGAGCTTTCTGTTATGTAACTCCTATTAGAAGTTGGGGTTTGATAAAGCGTAAGTCGCATTTCTCATTATGAGAAATAAAGTGTGTTTCTCACTTCTTTGCATCCAAATGCCAGCCTTTGATGTCTGTACTTGGCCCTCGCTGCAGCTAAAATCTCTCGTGGCATGTACTTCATAGCCATGTAAAAAAGCAGTGTGTTCTTAGCCCCGCTAGTTAAGGAGATGCCAAATGATGTCAAGTTGAGGCTGAAAGTGCTTTTCTGCTCTACTAACAAACAGCTGAGCTCTGGAAGCTTATTATTGCCTTTTTAAGGATCTCCAAACCCAGTTGCAATGAGATTACTCCATTCCTATTTCTTCTTCTGCCTTCCTCATAAACTTATACCTCCCTGTTTGCTCGCTCTTAGCGCAGCGCAACAGAGGGATTAAATGGAGTTCATCTTCCCTTTTTGCCTTGATGCTTTAGTGCATTTCAAAATGTAATAGGACTGTGATAAATTGCACCTTGAAGAAACCAGAAGCTTAGAAGGAGGTTTTAAGTTTTAGGAAAAAATTAAAGTGGCCAAAGCAGCAGGCAAATAGAGCACAATTTGAAAGCTTATAACTGCCTCCACTTCTGCGAATCTGAGATTCTCTCCTGGACCTGTCCCTCTTCTCATCTATGTTCTTAGAGAAAATCTCTTGGCAGCTATTATGCCCTGTGTTATTACAACACTGTATTCAGTACTTTAAGCTTTACAGGGTAGGAGAAATGTCTAGTATGACCTTCAGTCTTGAATATCCTTCTTTCTTTATCTTTTAGAATTACTTCACCAAATAGTCTTTATTTTAGCTTTTTGTTTCATGTGGTGTTGAAGCCAGTCCTGTGATTTCATGTATTTTTAAGTTGATAGATTGAACTGCAGGTGATAAAGACTCTACTTTATCCTGTAAACCAAACTGCCTGTATTAATCCCCCAGGCTTATCATGAGGCTCCAGGCTTTTTTCTTCCTCCCTCCTAAAAGTGAGCCTCTTGTTTGAGAGAAGCAGCTAATTGATGGTGGGAAATGTCTGCCTCTCCCATTGCCGGGTGCAGCCCAGATGTGCTCAGGAGGAAGGGGACAGCTGTGTCTTCTGCCCGTGTGGCACTCGGTGGTTTCTGGGCTGTGGCCACCTGCCCTGAGTGAACTGGCCTGAGACCATGCTATCATTTACGAAAGGCCACTGAGCAGCCCTTACCTATGCTAATGGCTTTTCGAGTTACTGGTGTAGGCTGAAGCTGAGCCCTTTATGGGCTTTGTGGCTGGGGATAATGGGTAAGTGTGGTAACCAGTTTCCAGGTTACACAATTTAAAGATCTTGCTACATCAGCAAGTGCTTGCTTTTTACAAACCTGCTTGGTGGAGCTTCTGTATGCCAAACGCACTCTCACTTAGCTCTATGAAGAAGACTGTGAAGACATATTACTATGAATATGTTGTTAGCAGTATTGCAAAGGGCATAACCTGATGTGTACTAGGGAAGTTTATTTCCTTGTTTCTACTTGGGGAAGGATGTAATTTTGGAAAACAGTAAGGCAATATTATTTTAAGGTACTACTGTATTAGATATGAGATGTGCCTAATTTTATGTTTTAATAAGCATTGACTAATCAAAAGTGAAATTAATTTCTACAGCTTCTGTTTTCAGGTGCCAAATTACAAATATCTAAAATGGTCTGATCCTGAGAGCTTTCTTATTCCCTAACCTTTGAAAACAGCATTAGATATCCTAAAACAGAGGCTTTTAAAACCAGTTTTGACACATAACTGAATATGCATAAAAATATAAAGCTATATTTTGATGGGGTAGGAGTTGATATATGACCCCACCATTCATTGCAAACCAAAATTATGTGTGACATAATTAATTTCTAGTTTCTACAGCGAAGAGATTTTTTCCACAACAGAAGGCCCATTTTTTTTCCAAGAATATAAAACAATAGTGTATTTTTGCATACAGAAGTGGCAATTTTTATTACTTATGAATGTACATACAGGTTGTTTTGAAGGTAGGGTCATACACAGTGAGTTATGTTACAGCATTGGTGTCACAAAGAATAAACCCATGCAATTTGTCATGGGATATAATTGAAACCATGTCTTTAGCAACATGAAGAAAGTGATTGGAAGTTTATGAGAAGTCTTGCAAGATCAATCCAGAATTTTTGACCTGCCAAAACAGATCTAAAGTTCCACTTCAACTGCATCTTAAGACCTCAAGGAATAAAATACCAAACTAGTTTGTAGTAATCTATTTTGCATGATTTGCAGAATATACCAGTATCAGGTGCAAAAAGCCACCATAAATTACGTACATAATCTTATGTGGTGTTTAATATATTAGGCAGAATATGTTTTGTTAGTTACTTTACCTCCAGCATAAAAAAATTAAGCTTAAACTGAAGGATTGAAAGTGGCCCATGTGTGCACTTTCTACACTGCTCTCATGAGAACAGGTGAGCCACCAAGTCAGACACAGCAACTCCTTTCCCCCTAAAGATTGCAGGGCTCTACTAAAGATTTTAAGATGAATTAACAGATATTTTAAGAATAGTCTTGGGTATTCAAACTGACAAACATATGCAACTGATGAATATGCACTTGACTCAAATCAAGTGGGCAGTTAACTCAAAAACCATAATGTCTCCTGGAGCATTTTGTAATCTCTGGGAGTGGCTGAAGTTTGAGAATAGAAACCTGGAAGGAAACCCACCTGGGATACCATCCTCCCCTGAATAAGTAAAATTGAATATAAACATTCATAGCATATAACATGCAGTGGGCTGTAAAACAGATGAATGTCAAAAGACTAAATTTCTGGAAGAAATAAGAAAAATACAGATGTGACAAAAGATTATTGAAAAACAAGTGATTGTTAAAATACAAAAGCCATGAAGAGACTGCCTTGGTCAGGTCTTTGTAGCTCTGACTGTCTGAAGAGGTAAGAAAAGACGAAAGAAAGTCTATTGCAAAGCATTTTTTTAGAAAAAGTGAAAATTGTGTCCATTCCTTTCAATTCTATCTGGGAGTCTAATAAAAGATATTATCTCTGAATACAAACCTTGTCTTTCGTGGCAAGATTTACATGCCTCTGTGACATGAAATCCATTAAGCAGATCTAATTAGACATCCATGCCAGAATGTCCTCCGAATTAATGAAATACATTGCAGTCAAAAGGAAATCTCAGAGGAGCACCTAAACGGGAATAATGCCCGCCAAGTTATCTTTGGTTACCTCCTTTTCCTCTGATAATGAAAATGTTCAGGCAGCCAGAATTAATAACACCATGAATGGCAAATAATGAGTCCCAGAACACTGGAAGTAAAAAGACAGTTGGACTTGTAGCCCTTTGACAAAGCAACTGAAAGAGTAATACTGAGCACCTCAACCAAAATGATCGAAGCCTAGCTCCATCTGGTACATAAATATTGTCCTTCCTATTTTCATATAGCTCTATTTTTATTTTTTCCCCAGTTTTTCAGTATTCAAGGTTATAGCATGTCAAATATAACTAATGTGGCAATTTAATCAGGAGTTGCATCTCATTTAAGGCTGAGTTATTTCTTCATTTGTGAGAGATAGATAGATAGATAGATAGATAGATAGATAGATAGATAGATGTATAGCTTTTTATAGATGTTGTCCTCCTACACCATATAGGAAATTAATGTCAAAGCAGTCAATAGAACCAGACACCATTTCTTCTTGAAATAATGAAATGAGGGACAGGGAGGAGAAAAAGCATTCAGCTGTAGAGAGTGGAGCATGGGTTGGACAGGTACACTGTTCACTGGGTAAAAACTAGCTGGATGGCCAGGCCCAGAGAACAGGCGTGAATGGAGTTCATCCAGCTGGTGACCAGTCATTAGTGGAGTTCTCCAAGGCTCAGTATTGGGGCCAGTCTGGATTAGTATCTTTATCAATGATCTGGGTGAGGGGATCAAGCCCACTCTCAGTCAGATGAAAACAGGCTGGGCAGGAGTGTTGATCTGCTGGAGGGCAGGAAGGCTCTGCAAGGGGATCTGGACAGGCTGGATCAATGAGATTCATCGAGGCAAAGTGCCAGGTCCTGACTTTGGATCACAACAATCCCAGGCAGTGCTACAGGCTGGGGGCAGAGTGGCTGGAAAGCTTCCCAGAGGAAAAGGACCTGGGGGTGCTGATGACAGCAGCTGAACATGAGCCAGCAGTGCCCTGGTAGCCAAGAAGCCAATGGCATCCTGACCTGGATCAGCAATGGTGTGGCCAGCAGGACCAGGACAGAGATTGTCCCCCTCTACTTGGCACTGGTGAGGTCACACCTCAAATCCTGTGTTCAGTTCTCAGCCCCCACTACAAGAAAGACATGGAGGTCCTGGAGAGTGTCCAGAGAAGAGCAACAGAGCTGGGGAAGGGTCTGGAGCCCAAGTCTGATGAGGACTGGCTGAGTGAGCTGAGGTTGCTTAGCCTGGAGAAAAGGAGGTTCATGGAGGGACATTATGACTCCCTTAGAACCATCTTAAAGGAAGTTGCAGCCAGGTGGGTGCCAGTCTCTTCTCCCAAGTGACAGGACATAGAACAAGAGGAAATGGCCTCAAGTTACACCGGAGGAGGTTTAGATTGGAAAATAGGAATAATTTCTTCACCGAAAGGGTTGTCAAGTACTTGGACAGGCTGTGCAGAGAAGTGGTGGAGTCACCATCCTTGAGGTATTCAAAAGATATGTGGACATGGGGACATGGTTTTGTGTTGGACTTGGAAGTGACAGGTTAATGGTTGGACTTGATGATCTGAAAGGCCCTTTCCCAATTAAATGATTCTATGATTCTATGCAAATTAGCGTGATGAGGAACAGAAGAGGCATGAGGAAGCTTCCCCTCCCTTTTGTGTTTTCCCCCTCCCTTAAGCCCCTCTGCATTAGGGTCCTTGCACTTGGGGACAGTCCTGTTGCTGGGACTGCCACCCCATTCTGAGCCACCAGCTCCCTCTCTCCATCTTCAGTGAGTGTCCCTGGGGGAACAGGTATGGATCTGCCTTGATTGCCTTCAACTGTCTACTCCACTGCAGTGGGATGCTCCAGAGATGGGTTTGGAAATGGGAGCCCTGGGGAACCCAGAGGGGGAGTCCCTGCTGCCCCAAGGGGCTCAGTGCCAGGGTGGCAGCCTCTGTGCAGACATGCGGATGGTTTGCAAGGCTGGCCTTCAGTCACGAGTACCACAGCTTCTCATGGCCTCGCTCAGTTGGACAGGCTCTGGCCATAGCCAGCACCATGCTGTGCTTCACTGTGGACATCATTTAGGATCTCCTGTTTTAACTTTCTTGTGCATGGTGAAATAGGAGTTTCCGCCAGACACTATAACAACACCGAACACAATTTCAGTTGCCTTGATTATTTTTTAATTCTTGGGAAAAGTCACATCTGCTCTAGCATCAGCAAATAAGCAGCATGTTTTAATGGCTTTATTCCCTCATAATATTTGTCCTAGATAGGGCCTGGTTGCTAATTATTCTGGCCCTGGTCCTTCCTTCCTCACCCCTGCTGAAACATGCTCCCTATCATAGCTTTACTCAGCACACAGAAAAGAAGCAGTGTCAGGCCTTCTAGCTCTTCCATTATTTTTGACTGACAGCCTAAATTAAAATCCTTTACTTTGCTGACTTTCATTAAAAAGCAACAACAATTGGTGTTTGGGTGGAGGAGAGGAGTAAAAAAAAAAAAAAATCAGCCTCCAAACATGAGCTTTGCAATGCTTTTGACACGGTATAAATAGCTTTGCCCCTTCAAATCTGTAGCTGATGCTGCAGACATTACAGCACAGACAGAACTACACCATAGCTTGCCAGCTGCCCATCCCTCCTGGTCTGCACAGCCTCTGGCCACCAGGAGTAAGAGATCCTCTGGATAAGCAACATAGCTAAGCCTGGGGAATGTTAGTCTGTAGTGACTCATGACATTTAATTTTATTTCATTTTGTTATGGGAAGGAGGGGATGGAGACCATGCTTTGAAGTTTTCTACATACTTTGAAGTCTTTCTATATGTGTGTGTGCAAGTGAGCATCTGGATGCGTACTTTTTCTGTGCAGTTCTCAACCAAATGCAATGCCAGCTTTCCCTGACCCTTCAGAAGCCTCCAGAAGGACCTATAGAAAAAATCCCACCCCAGCAACTGGCCTTAGCAAAGATCTTTCCTTTGAGAAAATTATTTTTCTGCCTAAAATATTCAAAAGGGACAAAATTGCTTCATGCTATCAAAAATAATCTATAAAGCAAAATGCCTAGCATGCACTATTGGTTGCAATGTGCAAGGCTACATATACATTTCTCTTGTTAAACTAGGGGATTAATTTAGGCTTGGCACGTAATGAATCAAGGAGATTTATAAATAATTGCCTTGGAGATAAGTCATAGAAAATCTTACATCTGCTTCTTTGTTAGCGCTTCTGGAGTGTAGTCATTTTGGGAAAGACTAAAACTAGCTGATGCAGATATATTCCCCCTCTGTAAGTGATCTTGTTCTGGGCAGTTGGGTTGTTTCAGAGCAGAGCAGGCAGGAATTAGGATTTGCACATGATCCTGTTGTCTAAGGGATGTCCAGCCCCTACAATTCACAACTGGAGTTTTCCTTGAATTACTGGAAACTGTGGGTCTGTTTTTGAAGGGGAATCCTGTCCTGACATTAGAGAATAATGCTTTCAACTTGCTCCCCACTCCCAGAACTGGGTAGCATCCGAACAGTTTTTGAGAGCAGTAAATGCACCTACAGCAAATTTTCAGTGTCTGATAAAAATATTTTTCCCATCACACTAGAAGAAGCGTGGGCTAACAGGCACAGGCTGGTCCTACTTCTCTGCAGAGAGAAGTGAGTATCGCTGGAGCAAAACCCTGGCTGGAGGAAAACCCTGGCTGGAGGGTGGAGAAGTGGCTGTAAATGCACCAAATTCTTTGTTCTCCTCCCAGGTGTGTTCTGAGCTCTCTGCAGAGAGTCTCTCTTAAATCCTGAGCAGCAGCCTGAGGGCCATGAAGGACCCACCGACATGAAGCCTTTCTAAATCTGCCCTTTGGAGATGTAGGAGGGATAGCAGTAAAAGCACCAGAATAATAGAGCCACCAGAAACTGGTAATATTTGTTCAGTCCAGCCTCTGCTTCCAGATGAGCCTAAGCTGTTTTCCTTGCTATTTTTATTTAATTATTTTTTCTTGGTTCTCAGTGTTTCCAGAGATTACTTTGTCCTTTTTTCATGAGCCATCAATTCACGCTGTGATCTGAGACACTGAGGGAACAGAGGATCTGATGCCAAAATGTTAACAGATTTAAGGTATCAAGAGGCAAGTCGCAGGAAATAACTCATTTGTTCAGGCATTCAGAGCAAATATTTATAAATTTCTTCAGAAATAATTCCCACTTCCCAAAGCCAAAAAGCAAAAGGCAGTTTTTTCTGGATGTATTGAGAGTCATATGGGTCACTAAGAATAGCCTGGAGAACAGGAAAGGAAGAAGCAATCTGCTTTGAATTTGTAGAAGATCTACCTTAGAAATTAAGTAGGATGCATTGTGTCTAGGCAAAAGCACCTGGATTATGAGGACTCTGGAAGAAAAATGAGGGCCTTTCTTGACTGGATAAGTTTACAGTAAAGTGAATGAAATGCCAGAATCAGGAAATGGAAAGCTGAATGCTTTGGAAATAGTCTTCATCACAGATCTCTTAGGAAATGCTGGTTACTAGGCCTAATTAAAAAAATACTTGCTCTGCTGGAAAGGTGTGATGAAAAAGAGAAATGTTTAACTGAAAACAGGAAATCAATATATTCTTTTTTTTCCATACCAGTTGAAATTTCCAGGAGTTTTTATCTTATTGCACTAAGTGTAGTCTGTCAAAGGTATTTGAAATAAAGTGTTCAAACTTTTGTTTTGATTGATGCAATTACATTTAATTAATGAAGTTAGGCCTGATTTGCACAGATGCAAATAACAGCTGAACCACTCACATTCTGTCTTTTTATACATTTCACCACCAGGTCTGGGTGGGGGGATGCATGAGTGACTGTTGTATTGATCAGTATACAATGGGAATAAACTTCAAGCTCTCGTAGACAAAAATAGCGAAAAAGCAAACCTAATCAACTTACTTTTATGCAAAAGTTGTTTATGGTCTTTCTCCGTTTGGAATAGGAGTGGGTGGAATTGAGAAAAGCTCTGTGAATTTGTACTAAATCCAGCACACAGTTTGTGCACTACTTGTGAATGGACTAAGACAGTCAGACTCCACAGAAAATGGACATTTTCAGCTCCTGCCCTCTCCTGTGGTGTCTGGCTGTTGCTGACTGGCTGGAGCTGTGATCTGCTGGTGAGGGACACCTTGCAGAGGGGTTCTGGGGAGATGGACCCACTGGGAGGGCATGGGATGTCCATAGAGACCCACTGTTAGTGTATCCCTGCTCCTCCAGGCTCGTGCAATCAGAAAAATACCCATTAAATTGTCCCGTTTATTGGACTTGTAGAGAGACTCACCATCAGAAGGGACTTGATACCATGCATGATGGAAGCTGAGAGTTGAATGCCAGGTTAACATAATGATTTATCTAGGTCATCATAGGTCTTTCCATTAACATTCATATTTTCCTGGAGGAGCCTTTTGTTTTGGTGTAGCTGGATCCTGGAGAAAAACCCAAAAACTATCCACCACTCTGATGACATTGCACAAAAATATGCTGCTTCCAGATTACATTAAATTTGTCCTAAAATCAATTTGGAATAAATATGGTTAAATCAATGCATGTATTGATGAAGTATTATTATCTTATAGTTGACAAGACTGGGGCCAGTTTCTCAGGTATTTCCAGCTTGAATTTCCTTACCATTTCTGGGTTAGCAAAGGCACACTCTTTGCCAGGTTCAAACCAGGTAGGATCCTGGTGCTGGGGCTCTTTTTGTTCTATTAGTGCTGAGGTACTTTAAATTTGCACTGCTGAATGCAAGCTTAGGATAAAGCCTTAATTTGGTTTTGAGTATTGCTGGAATATCCTTTTGGCATGGATTACAGTAGTTATTTTAGCAGTGTGGAGGGACATAAAATGAGAGTTTAGGGAAGAAATATAATGAAGTTACAGTACTCTGTTGAAAGTGCTGCAGAAATAGAGGTAGTAGACAGGGTCTGAGTGTTTGCACTGAAATCTGTCCAAGAAGCAGAAGCTGAGTGGCAGCTCTTTCGAGCAGAGGCAATGGTCAACATGTGGTTTGGTCCTCTGGGCAGAGGTGCACGGTGACCCCAGGAACAGGCTGAGGTGTGGGTTTGCTGCTGACTCAGAGGCAGAGGTGCCAGGAACATCTTGGGCAGCACGTTTGGTCTCATTTCAGCGTTTCCTGTTCAAAGAGCACACCGCCTCAATGTGCTTATGTTCTCAGATGTGGTACAGTCACGGTCAGATGTAGGATGGCTCCAGGCGGTGAAAGCTGTAACTGCTTTGCCGGTGAAGTGGAAAGTATGTATAATGTGCATGGTATCAGTGACTAGTGTTTTATTCATTAAAGGCATCCTAGTTTTGTACCGTTCTGTCCTCAGCAGACCAGGCAGAACATATGCTTTGAATTGTGATCCAGAGGTTTAGTGTATATTTCAGAAGGTCTGACGTCATCTTCAGCTGCACAGAGCATTAATATATTTTACAATTGGTGCACAATATCAACAGCCATGTGGATAAAAATAATTCATACCGTCATTTAGAGGCACTTGTACTCTACTGAGATGCTAATTAAGGGAAGAATATAGTACACACCCAATGTGAAAGGTCATGAACTGACTGAGATTTTGCTCCTCAAGTTGCTGGTCCTGGAAAAGCTTCACAGTGCTTCCCATTACTTTCACAACTGGTTCTTCTGTCAGTGGCACTCCCTGACTGGGCAATGGGAAACATGCCTTTACCAAGTCAGGTTCATGTATATTAAAATATCTGGTCTCTCTGCATCCTAGCCTTTCTGCAAGCCTGAGTCTGCAATGTTAGCAGATAAAATAGAGGTGGAAAACTAGAAATAAAAGAGAACACAAATGCTTCCCAAAAATTCTGTTTCTTCTCTCTTACTACTGCTCTTACTTCTGCTCTCTTACTACTTACTATTTTGCCCATGATCACAGTAAAAACAAACAAATGGAACTGTTTATGCTTTTCCTGTAAATTTTGGTGCAACTTCTTTCATGGTTTCCTTTTACGCTTCAACCACATCTGAGCTCTTGAAACCCAGACTATCTTTTTATTTAACCCTTTTCTTTTCCCCCCCAGCCTTGCTGGCCAGTATTTGTATAGTATGTTGCTAGGCATATGTGTAATCATATCTTGTATGATTCTTGATATTTGAGAGCTAAAGAAGGACTACTCTATAGTTAAGTACTGTAAATATTATTATGTTCAAATAGTAATACCTGGTTCAGATCTCAGTCTTTTAGGTCCCACCTGTGTTGCTGCTCCCTTGAGCAGTCCAGCCCATCTTGGTGGGATGAGTCCTCCTAGCAGAGCCAAACCTCTTGCAAGAGTGTGACGGTCTGATTCAGAGCTTGCAAATAAAATTGTCACACCCTCACTGTGTCCCAAAGGAGTATTGCTCCTGGAAGAACTGATGGCATATTGGCTCTGTGCATACAGGGAGGAAATTTCTGTGGATTGTTTCTCCAGGTGCTGTTTGTTTCAGTTTGGGGAGAAAAGGACTTGAAGCAGAACTTTGTGTATCCACGTGATTCCTTTTTTATAGTGTCCAAAGCTCTTCTTTCCTGCAGTCCACCAAGGCAACTAATCTTATATATTGTTCTCAACACCAAGACATTTGAAGAAAGCCTTTTCCTTACAGATCAGAAAGATTAAAAAAAATTGCATGTGTTTACTTTCAGTATGTCTTTAAGACAGAGTGCCTCAAGTGCTAGAGCAGGCTGTGGGAGATCTCCTTCATCAGTTTTAATTAATGTTTCTTTGCCTCATAAAAACTGCTGAGCACTTTGTTCTACCTAAAATGGAATAAACGATCCTTAAAACAAAATATGCGTTTCCAAAAAGGAATTAGCACAAATTTTAAATGAAAGTTGTGGAAAATCTGTGTTAAATTTAGATGTTCTAACTTGACTGTGTAAAAAAAGTCTGATGGTAGCCTTGTGGAAGTTAGTTCTGTAGACTTGTCTGCATCTGTACTTGCATTTAGGAATATTCTTTTATCTTCTGGTTGTTATTTCTAACTTCCCAGGCTTCCCTCTCACCTGCCAGTATTCTTGTGGCAGGTCACTGATGGCAGTGGCCTTTTCTCTCCCCACCCACTTATTCTAATCCCCATTCCAAGCTCTTGGTGGCTGAACAATGTCTCTTGGACATAATCTTTACATCCTCTCCTTAGAGGATAAAGTACAATTTTTCTTTTTATGAACCCCCCACAAAAACAGAGTGATTTATGTGATGAACTGCTGAATAATTGCTTTCAGTTCACCATTAGCAAGGGACCTTGCTTTCAGGTTTTTAACATATGACCTCCTTATATCAAAATGACCTTTTCAGACATTGGAAAACTCAACAAGATGTGAAAAGAAGTCAAAGTGAAAGCTCAGGAGTGTGTCATAATGACACTTAACAAATGACCTTGTTGCAGAGCTCCTCAGGAAAAGCACATTAAGACTGGAACACCACATCCTCAACATTTTGTATTCTTAGGTTACCTTAGCACTGAGGTGTTATTAACGCAACAAATCACTGGTTGTGTCTGAACAGGATCACAAGAGCTGCCTGTTAGAAAAATTCACAACTGAAGTAGCTCTTTGGGAGGACGCTGACCAGTCTATTTTGGGAAAATACTGTAATTCAAAGGAGGAAAATACTGCCAATTTTCTCTAGTTTTTGCTAGCTGCTGACCTCTGTGAGGGACCAGCCCACCTAACTCTTGTCACAGGGGCCCCCTCCATACAGTGAGGGGAGAGGAATAATCAGTTTCTGGAAGGCAGTTTGATTTCAATCTCTTTTCAAGAGAAGCTCAATCCATCTATCCTTCTTCCCTGCCTAAATATGGAGGCAAAGGTGACTGTGCTTCCAATCTGGGGACCTCAAGTAGGTTTCTGAAGTCAGGAGGGATGATTCTATGCCATATGCATAACTGTGGTTAGACCCCTTGTGTCCGTTTCCCTTTTGACTGCTGAAGTGGTGATTCCAGACATAATTACAATTTTATATCTCTTCTAATCTGTATAAATCTTCAGATAATAACCTAAATGAAGTACCATTTATACTCCAACAGTCCTAAATGAACTAGTTGTGATCTCACAGGGTGATATAGTTTATAAAATAAGAATGGTTAAATACTACCTAAAATACAGACAGGGATGTGGCAGTGGTTATGCAAAGGAGAGTTCGCCTGGGCAAGGCAGGAATTGTGGGCTGCTTTCTGAGTGAAGAGGCGAAAAGGTCTCTCTGGTGTTTTGCCAAAGTATTTGCATTTGTGCCTTTTTCCTATTGTTTGTTCAGTGGTCTCTACTGGACAGGGTTTGCTGTTCTCCATGTGACTGGCAAGGCAAGGTTCTTTTGAGCCTCTTGAAAACATCTGAATGTTTATGCAGTGAGGGGTCCATGGCTCTCTGGCCAGACCCAGAGTTTGAAGTTACTTTGGACTGACTTTTCTTGATAAAAATTGAGATTTCCAGTATATGAGTGCAAGCTAATCATCAGAGAGAAGGAGACCCTACATGATTTTACAAGCCTGGATCCTGACAATGTGCAGTGTTTGAAAGAAACAGACCTGAACAACCAGATGTTGTTGAAATACTAAAGGGAGGAATGTGTGAAAAGGGGAAAAAAAGGAAAAACTAGACATTTAAGAAAAATGATGGAAGCAAATCAGAAGACATGCAGCCTGACAGAAATAGTAACGCTTTTTCAGATACCCACTGAAAAAAAATTACAGGAGAAACTTCTCTTGTAGAGCAGAAGGGAGAGCCACTGGAGAGATACTTGAGGGGTTACAGCTTGTGGAATTGAGGATTTGGTCTGCTGCTACGAGGTTCTTCAGTCATCCTAAAATTCAAGCAACACAGGCAATGCTATGTTTAGGCGAATGAATAGAGAATTCAGCAAGAAATCTGTCAGCTGTCTCCCTAGCATAAAAAAATCAAATGAAACTGTAAGATTGGCAAGTTTCCACCAATGGTTACCAACAATAGAGGAAATTATTTGGGTAAATGTAGAATTATGCAAATTATAGAAGACTTTGGGCAAGGACATGGAGAAAAGGCGGTTTTATTTTCTTAGATATCATTTCAAGTGAATGAGGGAAAAAATACGGAAGTTAGGAGATCCAGGACTTGGAGAGATGACTGCCCTTCTGAGGTGAGACTGGAATTTAAGGTTCTATGGAAAATTATGCATCACTTCCACCCAGATCATAGAGTCCTATACATAAAAGGTGCAAGGAAAAGGAACTAGATAATTCATCAAAAGCGACATAAAACAAAAGAGAGAGCAGTAAAGAGTTCAAACTTAGATTTTTTTTGCAAAACAAAATGAGTCAATGTGATATAGAATGTCAGATAAAGAGATAATCTTAGTGCTTAGAAATTGCATTAATACTTCAGACAAGCTGTAGGAATGAAACATTATCCCTGAAGAAAAGATGCAATTATGGTACAAATGCCATTTCTAGAAACTAATAGGTTGGTTTCTAACACTGAAATATTAAGGTCATTGGTTTCATTCGTGCTTATGAAAGACAGAGAGGGCAAGAAGGGTGGGAAGAGAGTGAGTGGGGAGAATCCACAGTGCAGTCTGCATAAAGCCAGTGCTGCCTGCTGTATGAATATGGATAATGTTGGGATCTTGAAAGCATATGGGTCAATATTAATCAGCAGAGCTTCATTGAAGAGCTTGGTGGATGTCCTCGGATCGCTCACCACTTTAAAAGAGAGAGTAAAATCTGTAAGGTGCTGTGTGTGATGGGTGGAAGGAAGAATGGCAGGGATGTAGGGCATCACAGTGGGAGACATGCTGCCTTATGAAGACAATGCTAACACGTTATTAAAGTTTGAATAAAAGATGGATAAGAATATCTTACCTCAGGGAGCAACTGCTTTCTAAAATTTTCTTATAATGGATAAAGAAGTTTTACCACCAGAGTGGTTGTTGAGGACCCTCTAATCAGAGCCTGATTACATTCAATGTGGGCATACAGGTGCCTGGCATTAAAGAAAAAGTAATGTATCTGCTATGCTCCTCAGAGGGGTCAATACACAAAATTGAGGAAAACTAGTAGTAAAATAAACTGTGAGAAAATCTTTTGCTATAAAAATGCAAAGAGTTTTTAAAGGGGATTTTATTGGATGAGCAGATATAGATTCTCTTAGAGAGTGGGACATTATTTGTCTAACAGCCCATTCTGCTTCAAGATTATGAAGAAGGCAGTAATTAGAAATGAAGAAGCAATATTATAGCTAAATAAAAAAAAACTTAGGAGATGGTAATCAATATAAGTTAGAAGTTACAAAGTGTAGAAAATTGATGAGGGAAGCTAAAGACATCAGGGAAAAATCAATGGTTAGCAGAGCTGGGGACAGTAAAGATTATTTAAGTATGTTAGAAAAAAGATATCCTAGCAACAGTATGAGGCATTACTTGATGGAGATGGCAAAATTGTTAATGATGCAGAAAAGAGAGTTCATCAATAAACATTAATGTTCTGTATTTTTTCTGGAAAAAAGCAAGGTTATGTGTATGAAGTAGGTGATGATGGTAAAGTACTTTCCATCTCGGTGGTGACAAAAGAGGACATAATGTGTCTTCTAGGTTAGGGCAGACTTGCAAAGCAATTACTATGACTTGCTAAACTGGCCCATTCATTAGGAATGCCTCCTAATTCAAAGAAACTGTGTAAATTAAGGTAGCAAACAGAGGACTTATCTCTGTATATGGGTAGAGTTTTAGGATATTAATGATATTTTAGATGGGGTAGGAGGTCATAGTTACTGGATTGCAGGACATTTAGAAAAGGACTGACTTCCAGACTCAACAGCGAATAGAACATATTGCATAACCTGATCAGTACCAATGCTCTTGTGTTGAAAACACTTAGGTGAAATAGTGGTAACAGAGATGAAAACTACTGGCAACAACCCCTTTCAGTGATAGATCTCTTCAACTTTCTTGTAATCATCTTTACTGCACTACAAAGCTATTGATATCATAGCACGGAGGGAAATTCTCTCTCCTGGTTGTGAAGGTGACACAAAAAACTCAGCTGCCTTTGTTGTGTTTCATATTAAATGATGTCAGGACAAAAATAAAAACCTGTTAACAGCTGAGGTAAATTAACAGCTAGGAATGTTTATCGTTTATGTCCCTCCTGGGGCTTCCACATCAGAAGAATTATTTTGTGAGAAGAAAATGGGTCTTTTGCTAGGTCTTTTCACATCCTGCAGCAAAGCATGAAGGGCCAACATTGGCTCCCCAGCTCCTTCTCTCTTATTTGGCTTTGCAGCCACCAAGACCTTGTGGCTCTCTCGTGTGAACCTGTCTGCTCCCAGCAGAGCCTTATTCCAGAAGGACATTGCACGCCTGCCTCACAGGGCTTGTGCTTTTGCTAACCCCACCCTGTGGAACTCTGGTTGACTTGTGAATTCTGAGTCAGAACACCATCATGGTAAGACTTGTTGTAAAGTCTTCCAGTTTGGGTTTTTTTGGTCTTCTTGTTTGGAACTATTAGTGTGGAATTACAACATGTTCTGAAGCTCTGTTGTTCAGTGACAGCTTTTAAAAAATAATTTATATGAGTCTGTATCCATAACTACTGTTTATTACATATAAAAGAGGCAATTAAAGTAAAGTGATTATTTCAGGTAGCTCTCATTAGCCTTAAACCCCACATTATAACTACACATAGCTTAAATTGTTGGGGCTCTTCCCTTAACTTGGCTTCCTTTTCCGTTATTTTGCACTCTTCTTTTTGTAGTAATTTCTCATATAAATCCGTGTTCTGCCAGTACACAGCAGGATTTTCTGAGCAAGATTTAATTGTAATTCCATTTACATATGTATTGCTAAAGTAATTATGAAAAGGATTGCTACTTTTTATGTCTTCACAATTGAGTGTATCTTACCAGTGAATGAGTAACTTTCAAATTGTACAAATGGGTGGTCTGGCAGATTATTTCCCATATTGACACGTTATTTCAGTAATTTCCCTCCATATGGGTTTTCTTTTTATGCATTTTCAAAACATTTTATTTGCCTTCAAAATGGGTATTGTCTTGATGAGTCTCAAGATCTCAGAAATTGATAGAGTTTCACATGGAGCTCTCTCATTTGCACTTCATGTGGTGATAGTAATGAGGGCAGTCACGAAATGTCAGTGTGGCAGCTGTGGGTGACTCTGAGGAGGCTGGACAGGCACATGCCATTCCTTTGCAGCATGTACAGCATCTGCAGAAAAAATTAACATAGAGCTAATAATATCTGTGATCTGAAATAAGACAAGCATTGACTGTCGATTGACAAATCAGAATGACTCTGCTTGTGCTCCTACTAATTTCATGCCCATGTATTTACAGATAGACACACATTATAAATCTTCTGGGGTTTTTTTAAAATTATTCTTTCATATTATATTGTGAACTCCACTAAAAGGTGATTTTATGCCTGGGATACAAACATGTGGAAAATTAACAGAGCTTGAGAAAGGCACTAAAGCTCTGCCAGTGCATTAATTATCTGGCAAGTGTATCTAAAATCTGGTAAATCACCCATAACATCAGCAGACAAAAGAGGGATTCAGACTAAATTTGAAGCTAACATTTTAGATGTGATTCTTACTTAGACACCCAAGTAAGGAGAATAGTTTCTGTAATAATCATTGGAATTCTGCTTCCTGACAATTAGTCCCGAAAGAGATGATTCTGATTTCTGCAGAATTCTGGTTTCTGACACACTACTCATAATGTATGCAAAGTGCAGAACATAGAATGATTTGACTTTTCTCAGCAAATTGTATGCCTGTTCAATAAAATAAAATCCTGTATTTTAGTGTACTATCCTAAAAGGAAATTCAAACATCATAAAAAACTTCTAGAATATACCATGTTTAAATGTCACAGAATATATGTTTACTAGTAGAAGATAGCCCTTAGATGAGATCTTTCCCACTGCCTTAATTTCAGTTATTTTTCTTGCTTCAACTTACAGAGAAGTCATTGTAGTGGTTGGGTGAGAGCACAATTTCTTTGCAGAGCACCAGATTCAATGCAATACTACGTAGAATTCTGACTATACTTTTTGTTAAAGTAAGAACATAGAAGAAGAAATAACCATTAGATACAAACAATCCGCAATAATAGTACTGAAAATAAGAGAAAAACAGCAAAAGGTATTTTACTTCACAGTAATGGTCTTTTTATTTGATTGTTCCACAGACTAAGATTCTTAAGTGACGTATTAGGATGATTTTTATTTACAGAAGAACATATTTGTTACTCATCTTTGGCTCTAGAAAAACAATTTTCTCTATATTTCTTTTAATAAATAGAATTGTGCCCAGACACACTCTCAGTGAGAAAGCACTAGGTAATATATGCATTTTTTTTTACTAATGTGTGCTGCAGTCAAGCTGGATGATACTATTCTGCCTTGTGCCAAGGTTTAAATCACTGGAATGTCTAGAGATAAGCCAAGAGGGGAAAAAAATCTCAGCAGTAATCATTTATAAAGAAAACTGTCCTTGGGGTGACAATGGAGAACATGCCAGTATCTGGGAATATGGCACCTCCTTGCCTGGCTCCAGATGGCCCTGGTGGTGTTTCTTTTCCCATGGCTTGATGTCGGAATGGAAGAGGTTCCAACCATCAGCAGACACTCAGGTGGGCTGCCCAGCACAAGCATGGGGTACCCATGAGGACTGTCAGACAGGTGTCAGACCTTTTGCAGGGTTTTGGCTCACACAGGCAGGGCAGCAGGCAGGCAGGTTTGCCCCCACAGGCATCAGCAGTGGCCAGCAGCCTTGGAAAAGGTGTGCTTGCAGGCAAACATCAGTATCCTCTCTCTGGTTGCTTCTGATCCGCTTCTCCATGAAGACAGTGGTGGTGAGGAAGTTTATTGAGATTTCTTGCTCAGGTTTTGGGAGGGAAGGAAAAGTGGCTCATCAGCAGGACCATGCTGTGAATGTGGAGGGTACAGAACAGGCAAACTCTCTTATAAGGACTGGCAGAGTTCACTGCACAGCCTTTAAATGCTCCATGAAAGGTGACTAAAACCAAGCAATAGCTGCATGAACACCTGCTCCTCAGGTAGCAAACTGGAGGTGAAGCACAGAGATCTTGATAACTGCTCCTTCTGCTGAGCTTCATCTGGGAACTGCTACTGTGTCCAAGGCATTTGGACTCAGATACACAGAAATAAATGCCATTGTCCTTGTCTGAGGACAATGTCTTTTGTCCATGATGGAGACAAGGGCAAGGAGCTGTAACAAATCAGCATTTCCATGGTGATGCTCACTTGGCCATGAAATGGGAGCTGCTTCTCCACGAGGACTTGAGGATGATGCACAGAGCTGGCAAAGTATGCTGCAAATGTGGCCAGTGTTTCCCAGCTAAAGGCTATGAGAGTTTTTAGTCTGTGCTGGTTGCCAGGGCCAGACTCACTTTAAAACTAGCTATCTACCCTGGAATGCACTGGGCAAACACTCCCTACAGTTACTTGCTAGTTGTATAGCTTCCAGAGGTGTGTTCTCCTCCTTGACTGAGTCCCCTCTCCCAGCATATGATGAAATATTTCATTGAACTGCCTGTTTCTCTCCATTGCCGAGAGAGGAAGCTCCTACATTGCCAGAAAAGCCAGATGCCCACTTTTCAGGGTGGATGAGATATGTCTGGTCTTCAGAGTCTGCATTATGCTGGAAGGTCACCTTGTGTGATGATACCACAGCTGCTACAATTGTGAAGTTGGGTGATTTTAAGGACTCGTTGAATCCCATTGTCATTCACGAATTAACACGTAAAGGCTGAGTTCCTAGGCCTTACAGTAGGGGTTTTTAAGGAAGCTTTTCTAAATTGGAAGAGAACATAATTAATCAACTTCTGGCTATTTCTGCTGCTATTACACTGTTTGGTTTGTTTTTTTTTTTTTACTTACCAGTAAAGAAGTATTTGAAGTGCTGAGTACGCCTTCCTTTATTAAGGAATTATGTATTTAAAACATTTTGTAGAACATCAGATGCTGAATATGAAAAATGCCCACTGAGCAGAGGATGGAGAACAACAGGCATTTCTGTTTCCCAGTGCCTCGGAGGAAAAAAGGATGGTTTCATGTCAGAGTGAGAGTGAATTAGATGAAATTTTCAGTGAATTGACAGCTAATAACCACTGTACCCCACAGACTCCAAAATGCTTTGGGTTGAGTGAAACATTTTGTTTGACGTGGAATGAAAGATTTTATTTTGGTTTCAAACAAATTCAAATATTCTAAGAAATAAGGGAAATTTGTATATGGAAGTAACTTCAAATGAGAAAATCAAAACCTTTCATTTTCAAAATGTCAAAATGAAGCCTTTCCATTTTTCACTGATTTCTTTTGTCTGAAGCTAACAATTCAGCAAATTTGATACGAATTCATGAAATATTTATGTGATGATGAGTCTTCATTTTATTTCAATAAATAGCTTACAGTTAAAAACTATGCACGGCTTAGGCATTGCCTCATGTTGTCCAGCCACGCCTTTGACAACACCAAATTCTTCTCTCAGATATTTTAGAACCTGAATAGGATCTGTTACAAACTCTAATAAAAATGACTTATATATCTTTCTTCATAAAAATATGGATTTGCTCTTAAAATGTAGAGTAAGATATCTTAACTCATTGTAAAAGACTTAAATTACAAAAATGGTTGAGATAAATAATTGAAATGATGGCATGTGTGGCATGAAACTTAATCCATCTACTGATAACTGAGTATTTTTAAAATCTGCTTCTGAGAGTATTCCTTTGCAGCTTTTTCTGCAGTTTCACTATGGATGTTCTTTGGTTTGGTCCTGCTTTGCTAGAGTTCTTCTGCCACAGTTTCACCAAAGGGGCTGGGTTAACGCTGAGCACACAAATTGCAAATTCATATGCATGACTTGCCATCAATTTGCATGATTATTGCAGCAAATATAAACCTGGCATAAGGCAAAACAACAACCTATTGATAAGGCTGGTTGAGGCAGGCTTGGGTGCCTAACGCTTTTTGGACAGTGTCTTGATTTATGCTATAAATAATCAGGGTAGGGTTTTATGTTGAAGCCTTTGTGTGGGAGTTAAATGGGATGTCCTAACCTTTGAACTATCTTTGGGCTCCAGTTCAGCAGGATGGCACTGTGTTCAGTGTCACAGAAAACATGAAAGGGGCTCTGAGGGATAGGAAGAGTGATGCAATATGCCCTTGTTGCTGTTGGTTTTTCCTTGGGGATCCTTCTCAAGTTTCTTTTTGCTGATAGGCTTCAACTTTTTTTGTGAAGAATTTTCAGAAAATGATTGGGAGAACATAAATACATACAAAATTTATAAACAGCAAAGAATATTTTCGGGGGTGGGCAGAAGAGGCACTGTTAACATAATGCATGCTTGTTTTGTTTGTACATGTGTAGTCATACACAGAAAGAGGAAAGATTATTTGTTCGTAGCATAGGTGGAGTACTTAATTATGTGGAAACTTGAGGTTATGGTTGGAGGGCAGATTTAATACCTAATGCAATTAAAGAAGTAGAATCTATAGAGAGTGCGAGATAGTATTAAAGTAATTGGTGCACCTTTTCTCTTTGCTAAAAGGATTACACAAGAAGAGCTTCTGTGCCAAATCTAACATGTTCTTCATCAATAATCCTACTTGCTTTTGGGGACAGTTTGAATGAGTCCCTTTGTGTGTGTCTGCCACATCATTCTGTGTAATGAGGAGTAAACCTCAGTACGAAGCATGTGCTTCTGTGGTTTCTGATCAATTGCATTGCAGCCATGGCTTTGGTCTTTTTGTTTTCAATTCTGGCTGCTTCAATACTCTGGGAATTCTGGCTTTACAGTATTAAAAATGAACACAATATAGAAAGCAGCTACAAGTCTCAATGCATATTGTCCTTGGACTTTACAAGTGGCATCAAAAGGCAGTCAGAATTCACTCATCCCGTAATTGGAGCAAGAAAAAAGCAAGGCACAAAAGTCCTCTCCACTGAAGGATAGGGTCTGAACTAGGGGGAGGAGTGGCAAAGCACAGAAAGAAGATACATGGAGCAAAGTCTTCTGGACTTGGCCCACCTCTTGGTCCTCCTGTGGACTGATGAGATCTCTCAGATGTGGATGCAGTTTTCCCATCTCACACCTTGCTAGTGAGTGCAAGCTGAGTCTTGTGTGAGGGTGGCTAAAATAAACTCTTTGTAGGTGTATTAAACAGTCTTTGGGTTCCATATCACATCTCTGAACGACAGGCATACAAATGCTTTCTTTGGAATTAAAGCACATGCAGCTGATAGTCTTCAAATTTCATTTTGGTGGCTTGCTATCTCTTTTTTTTCCTTTTCCTTTTCCTTTTCCTTTTCCTTTTCCTTTTCCTTTTCCTTTTCCTTTTCCTTTTCCTTTTCCTTTTCCTTTTCCTTTTCCTTTTCCTTTTCCTTTTCCTTTTCCTTTTCCTTTTCCTTTTCCTTTTCCTTTTCTTTTTTCCCTTGGAAATGTAAAGCTATAATCAGCTGGGGTAGTGGGTCTCAGGGTTTCATTTTAATGGAGGGGTAGGATGATAAAGACATTTTTTATTCACAGAGAATGTTATGCAGCATGAATGGGGGCTGGAGCTCATTTAGCCTCTCTCTGCAGCCTCTCAGAGCTGTGCTTTACAGAAGAACATGTTAGAATTTATGAAAGTTTCATTACTAGGTTTGTCAGGCAACATTTGTCTGTTGTGAAAAAGACAAACCTGCTTAAATTCTGGAGA
Source organism: Acanthiza pusilla (assembly GCA_036630365.1). Classification (NCBI taxonomy): domain Eukaryota; kingdom Metazoa; phylum Chordata; class Aves; order Passeriformes; family Acanthizidae; genus Acanthiza; species Acanthiza pusilla. Next base: position 8,730,358 of record JAXCHO010000098.1, read on the forward strand.
TTAAAAGGCATGTTTCCTCACTCTTAGGTGACAGACCTTTGTGTCTGCAGCCTGCCTGAGGTAACAGACTCAGGGCTCACTTCTGCTAAAATTAGGTATGGATTTCCTGCTGACAGTGGGGAAACAGGGCTGAGGTCTCCTAAACAGGGATGTACTGCCTGATGCATATTCCCTCGGTGGAGCTGCCTATCACAGAGTGCAGAACCCTGAGTTTTAGCCTTTTTTGCCTTTTTTCCCACACTACCAGAGACATGTTGCCTGCTGCAACAGTGCAAAAAATGCAGCAACTTGAGGTCTCAGCCCTGTGGCAGATGTCCCCTGCTTCCCTGGCTTTGGAGATACCTCCCTAACTGACCCCAGAGTATCAATCCTCAGGTGGCAGCCTTACCAGAAATTTCGGGATGTCACTCAGCAGGGCTGGTACAGCAAAAGTGTCCAAGGCTTAGCCCCAGTGCTCAAATCTTGGCCCTCAAAGCCAAGGGAACGTGTGCCCAAATGTCAGTGGATATATTAGGACACCCCAGAGGGCTGGAGGAAATCCAGTGGCTGATGAAATAGGCTCTGAAAGGTGACATGGTAAAGGAAAAACTCAACAATTTTTACCTTGCCTAGAAAACAATGTATGTCAAAAATAAAATAAAATCTTGCCTTTGTTCAGCAGCTGACATTTTGAAATGAGGTCTCTAATTCTCTTGGGGGAAAAAAAAGAGAAATTTGCAAGAGGAGTTGTGGAGAGATCTGCCTCTAAGTGACGACTGTGGCACAGTATTGTGGCAGCTTGAACTCCTGAAGAAGTTTAGGAGGCCATGCTCAATGCAGAAGACATGAACACAGCTTCCAGTAATTTGGGACCTGTTGTGTCCCCTCTAGAAGTGATATTGCATGAGGGGGTCAAGGCAGGAAGACAGGAAACATTGAAAAACTGAGGAACAGGAAAGAGGCACACACTTTCCTGTTTCCCACATGTTTAGTTCCAGAGGTTTGAAAATTTCTGTCACAGTCCCCATATAATTATGTCTCTCCTCTCCGTGAGACATATGGTGTAGAATCTACAAAGTATTTGGGGACCTCCCACTGGAGACCATTCTGTGGGCATGCAGGATTAGGCCCATATTGGATTTCTACACCATTTGGAAGATGGCATTTGAGCTAAATATATTTCCTTTAGGCTCTGTTGAGACTGCAGGGTGTTCTTCCCCTGTGGTGCGATGATGTCTGCAGTGGCTACGCTCTGGATCTGAGGATGGCTGCACACCAGTGAGTCCTGTGTGCATCCTCCTAACATGACCACTGGGTTTATATTCTCAAGCCATCAGTTAAATTTAAATGTGTCAATCAGGAAAACTCTAGGAGTATAGGATACAAGTGAGGGCAAGCTTTATTTAAAAACATGTAGGCTGTTTGTGGCTAGGCCACTGGGGAAGCCTGTGGCTTGTCCACATTTGATGTTAAGTCAGGCTTAAAATCACATTAGTTAAAACAAGTTAGCTAACACATTTGCAGATGGAAACACTTTTGCTGTTCTGATGTGTCTAGAGGAAACAATTTCTTGTTTGCAGTAGTGAGTAATGCTTTGTATTTATTTGCTCATGCTACTTAGACTAAGAATATGCACCTGATGACTGGGTTATCACATCCCTGTGAAGCACTTGGACTCATAACAGGCATCCCTGTGATAATCAGGTTCATCATGGCAACAAAACAAAACTGAAAGGAGAAATGTTGTCAGCCCACCTAAATCCTTGAAGGGATTGATTGCACTTGTGTCCCTGTATGGGCCATTCACTGAAGGGTTGGACTCGACCATTGTGGGTCCCTTTCACCTCAGAATATTCTCCATCTCTGTGTGTGTGTGTGTGTGTGTGTGTGTGTGTGTGTGTGTGTAGGAAAGAGACAAGGCTGGAGAGAAAAAAGAGGGCCCATCAGGAAGGTGGGGACCATCTTCTTTGGCAGCAGCACAGACATAGATGGGGCTTTTGGCAGGCATGAACCTGGACAGGTGCACCAGGTCTGTCCAGCTGGCACCAGCCTCCCGGTCCTGGTCCCCTGCTCAGCCTGGGGACCATCCCCAGGAAGGTGTGCAAAAGGATGGCTGCGTCCTCTGCAGCTGCCGTTTTTATGGTGTGCTTGGAGATGGCTGTATTCAAGTTGGATCTCCTGGGTTATCGGTGCAGCTTGACAGCACTGCACAACCTGGGGGGGCAGCAAATGGCAGTGCAGGGGCAGTGGTGGTTGTGGGTCAGCAGAGTGAGGCTGTGGGTCAGCAGAGTGAGGCTGTGGGTCAGCAGAGTGAGTTCCTGCAGGCAGCACGGCCCCAAAGGTGAGTTCCTGCAGGCAGCAGTGCCCCAAAGGTAGCGTGTTCTGCAGTGGCTCCTGTGCTTCTTCTGTCTCACTCCATAACAAACAGTACAGACATTAGAGAAGTTATATTGGCTAAGTCAAGGAATTACTAGGTTTTTCCAATCAATTAAGCAAAGCATGTGTTAAATTACTTATCTGGGAGATTGAATTGCCTTTTTTAGCCTTTCTTTTTTAAAGGGCTTGATATATCTCTAGCAGAAGAAAAAGAAATGGCCTAGCAATATAAAGCAAAAAGGTATTGGGAAGCTGGAAGCCAATAAGCATATATAAGAACTCTCACCAGTTTTAATTACCTCTGTGCCATACTGATGAGAAATTTAACAGAATCCATTTGAAGAAGCTTTCAAATTTTACCATGAAGTCCTATCTATTTCTTAATGCACAGACAGCCCGGACAGAGGCACCATTTTCTCTAGTCTGATTTACACAGACAGTATTTATATGAGTATTTTTCAGGTGGTGCACAGGAGATCTTACTTCCCAAAGAATAGTGAGATCTTTTCTTGCTATCATCTCATTTATACAATTGCTTGCCTATTTTTTGTTCTCAGGAAAATACTTCATATGTTTTTTATTTCTCTGTTTTCCCCTTCCCAACAGTTTGATTTGTGTGTTGGTAGCAAATGATTCTTATTTTCAGGTTCTTCAAATATAAGTCTGACATTTACACAGTTTATAAGTGGGGAAACTCTGTGGTTTCAGAAGGCTAGCATGACATTAATAAACAAGTACTGGAAATAAAAATGCATGTCATACCAACTTATGTATACAACACTCAAAGCTTGAAAACTAAACCAGTGCATGCACAGAGTCAACATTTGGGTCAGCTGTTTCAAGGCTGATCTCTGCTGGAGGAAAACTGGAGCAAAACTGGCTTCTTCTTGCATTAGGCATTGTCTAACCATGTCTCCTCAGGGCTGCTGTCCCTCCAGCTAAGGTGTTTTGAGAATTTAGCAAGGGACTCCAAAAGGTCCTTCTTCAAGCAGGAAAGTGGGGCAGGGCTGTGGTGGTGTTGGTGCTGCAGGCCAGGGGGAGGCTCCATGACTGACATGCACACAGAGTCCCAAGATCCTGCGAGGTTTTTTTGTGTGCAGCACTTCTGGGCACTCAGCAGCGTGCCAATAACCAGCTCTTCTGCTATATTTAAATAGAAGTTAAACTGAGCTGCCCCTTGAAGGCACCATCTTAACTGCAGGCATAGATAGTATGGTTGGAAGGTGCTGTGGTGACTGCTTCACCTTTTAAATGAGGCTACTTATAAACCATTCCAAATTTTTTTTGTATTTGTTAAAAGTAGTTTACAGCATCTCCATAGCTCAGGGCAGTTGTGTTTCCATCTGTTCTGCCTGCTGTAAGTTGTCAGTTCTGGATTTGGCACTGTGGAGGAAAACTGGCATACGACAAAGAGGAAGCAGGACCCACATTGATTGACAGAATATTTTCTCAGTGGGAAAGTGCAGTGAACTCAGGCATAAAAAGGGATAATCCATAAGATATTTATCTCTAGGGATCTAAATTATATTAGAAAGTATACAAACAAGGATCTGGTTTCTCTCTAGACACCACGGGCTGCACGCATTCTTGTGCTATCCTTTAAGATAGATCATTGCTAAAGGAATGAGTAAGAGAAAAAGTCTTTGTTGATAAATTCCCTGGGAATTCATTATAATGCTGTTTTGAGCCTTTGCATGCATTCCTGGATGCATCACGTGTCACCTTACCCTTATGTGTAGTTGTGAAAACATGGAATTTAAACACAGTTTGTCCAAGATAATTTTTAGGCTGTAATTGTACTGTTGAACCAGTGTGTGCTGGAAGGTGCACAGTCCTTACTCAGGAGGCCTTTTTTTTTCTTCTGATCTGTAGCTAGGGTAAATAATATAGAAGGTAGGTAGGTAGGTACGGAAACCTTTGGGATGAAGAAGCAGATGGTCCAAAGCTATAAGGAAGTTTAATGGTTTAGTGCTTTCCTGGGCTTCTGGAAGCTGTAATGCCTGTACATGGCAAAACAGATGGTGGCACTGTAAAAGGGACTGGCACTTCCGCATGCAAAGCTTGGGGTATGGCATTTTTGCCTCTAAACTTTGAATACATTGATGAACTTGCTGTGGACTTACCAAGGGCATAAAATTATTCTGACTGGCAAATGGCAGTGGTTTTTATTTGTGTCAATGTCATCATGGCTCATGGAAAGCTCATTGAATTGCTGTTAAATTGCATTGCAGCAAAATAACTTTCATAAGGCTGCGAGGAGTTTTCTGAACCGTCGTAAAAAGTGGAAATGTGAAAACTAAAAATATTGAGTTGGTTTACTTGAGAGGTAAAACTCAGCAAGTGCACTCTGAGCCAACATAGATGGCACACTGCTCTCCTCTTGCCTTTGTAGATTGAGAAGAGAACCTCTTAGATGCAGTCATTGTTTCTCCTCTCCCCACCCTCAGTGTTAATTTCTGCTGGAGTGTTTCATTGCCATCACTGCGAGCACACAGGGAGCTCAGCACTACCAGTCCTGTTTAGCACTGAATCAATGTGGCTTCTGAGGGCTTTGGAGAGTGGACACAATCAGCCTCTGTCCCATGTGGTAAACAAAAGGGACCCAGTGGGGAGGACGAATAGAAAGTTATTATGGATAGGCTTGTCCTAGTCTTACCCTTTTTTGTGGTCATCTGCCTCTGGTCACCTTTCAGGGGTTTTTGAATAGGTGTCTGGTACTTTACCTGTGTTTTAGACTGACAGACTTCTATTTACCTGTGCTGGAGGTCTTGCTCACACTGAATGTTCGTTCCTTGCCGTCTATCACATGGCTCTCTGCTTAGTCATGTTGTCCAGGCTGCCAGGTTTCCCCATGGGAGGAAGACAGTGAACTTGGTGTTCTTCTTTCTGTCTGTCACCTTTCTCCTGGATCTCCTGGTGCTCAGGAGCTGTCTTGACCTGCTCCTAGGAAGGACACAGGGCTGTACAGCACCATGGGCATGGAGGGCTATCACCTAAGAGCGGCACCCTCCTCCAGCTGGACCTTTCGCTGTGCTGACAGCAGGCTGGCTTTGCCACTCACTTTAGGGTAGTGGCTACATGACACAGCTGAGCCGGTGCCCTCATCTGGAACACTCACTCAAAGCAAAGCCAGCAGTTTTCCACTGGGATTCAAGCTCCCAGTTCAGTACAGGAGAAGCAAGGGTTAAAGAAGAGGTAGAGCAGATGAGGAGGAAAGGGACTGTGCCTGGCCACAACAATGAGACATAGTGAGCAGCAGGATGAGAGGGGTGATTCTCCCCCTCTACTCCACTCTCAGGAGACCATACCTGGAGTGCTGCATCCAGCTCTGGGAGCCCTGACATAAGAATGTGGACATGGACCTGTTGAAGTGAGTCCAGAGGAGGGCCACGAAGGTGATCAGAGGGATGGAACACCTCTCCTATTAGGACAGGCTGAGAGTTGAGGGTGTCCAGGGACACCTTGTAGCACCGTCCTGTACCTGCAGGGTGCCTACAGGAAAGCTCGAGAGGGACTTTTTACGACAGCATGTAGTGACAGGACAAGGGGTAATGGCTTTGAACTGAAAGAAAGCAGGTTTAGAATAGACACTAGGAAGAAATTATTTTCTGTGAGGCTGGTGAGGCACTGGAACAGGGTGCCCAGAAAAGCTGTGAATACCACATCCCTGTCAGTGTTCAAGGCCAGGCTGGATGGGGCTCTGAGAAACCTGGTCTAGTGGAAGGTGTTTTTTTAAAGGTCCAGGAATTAACTTCAGGGAGTGGAAATATCCATATTCATTTAAAAAGCACTGGCCTGAATTAGTGCCCAAATTTAATCAGAACCAAAACCGTGTTTCTAAGATGAAATACCTTTACAGCAGAGGAGGAAATACCATAATGTCTCAGTATTCACTGACTCATGACATTTTAGCTCAGCTTTGTATACTGAAAAAATTCAAAGTGTTTGACATAGACTTAAATAAACATTTACCCTTTTGGTGCTCCATCCAAGTAGAGCCCAAGGCAGTACTTGAGACTTATCCATTCATAACTGTGAGAGGAATGTGGGACCTTCCCTCAGAGTCATTCCAGCTTGATCAGCTGTGATTTGTAGTGCTAGGAATAAAAAAGGCTTTTTAAAAAAAAAAAAAAACTTGCTTTCAGTTTTTTACCTCCCAAAATGTTTCTATCATTTTGGCCTTTTTTTGGGTATTTTTTTAAATTTCAGGGTTTTTAAACTTAGTAATGTGAAAACTACTGTCTTAGCTAAAATGAACTTGTGCAGGAGCTTTTCTGTCACAACCCAAAGTGCAGCTTGGTCTTGATGATTTCGAATTCCTGAAGTATGAGAAGTTCAGATTGAGCAATGTGCGTGCAAATATGCAAGTCATATTTTGCCAAGAGGAAAGGAGATTTCCCTGAACAATGTATAGCTGAGTTTCTCAGGCTAAACCTCTGTAATTTCTAAATTAGAAACTTTGGAGAGTCGGAGGAGGAAAGAGTGCTAGGCATGCAGCGTGCTCCAGGGAAAACAACATTGTTTTATCGTGAGCTTTTGCTGCACTGTTAGAGAACAAAGCTGGGGAAAAGAACTAGGCTTGTTTATGGTTGCACTGAGTAACACAGTTATCAGGGAACATTGTATTACCTACACAGACAGTACTGCTGTGGATATTTAGGTTCCCTCATAATGTTTGTTGATGCTTTCAGACTTTAATGAAGTTGTGATTAATTTCTGGAAATGGATCTCCCATGTTTCTCACAGTTGTGCTAATTTCTTTATCTAATGTTTCAAGTAATCTCCCCCATTGATTTTTGGGGGTAGATTTTACCTTCTTAAAATACCTTCCTGCATGCATGTTTGTGTAGAGAGTGCTCTATCAATTTTTAATCGGAAAGGATCAGATCCCTGTTCTTTGAAAATTTTTAGAGGTCTTTGCTTCTGCTAAGAAATTTGAAAACATAAAGGACTAAAGTTAACTTCATTAACAGACACAAATAGAAGCATGCTCTGTCTGTGAACCTTAGAACAGAGAAAGGTTAGAGAAAATGAGCAGCTGCACTATAGATTTCCCCCGGGTAAGAAGAGGTGTTTTAAACATAAATCAACATACATCTTTTAAGTAAGCAACTAAAATCCAGTTCAATTCACATAGTTCCTACAATTGCCTGTGCATCAGTATTAGAAGCAGAACAGAAAATGTTTTATTTTTATTTTTAAGAATTCCTAAAGAGGCCTTTAATATTGTACTATAGAACATTGGCAGATTAAACCCCATAATTTAAATGCTGAGACATTAAATTAAGCTTTAAATAGTGTTTGTTTCAGAAATCAGATGGTATTTAGAATCCTGCAGAACAAACAAAATACATTTTTGCATTGAAAAGGAAGGTGCAGATGCCTTTTATTTTTTTTCTGACACAGTGATCTAGATGAGTTTAATTTTTGGCTTGTGAAGTCAACTCTTTCCACGATTGTTTCATTTCAGTTTTAATTGTGGAAAAGACAGACTAAATTTGTAGTCTTCTACTCACTGTATTTGCTTCTCAGGTAATGCTTTCCTACTAAACTTAGGTGGCCCTGTATTCTTTTTCAAGCTGGATTAATTTTTCTCTCAGTGTATCATGGAGAGAGGTGCTGTCTCAGCTAATAAGCAAATAGCTCCATGAGCAGCCAAACTAACAATGCCTGCTTTCCAATGGATGCCTGTCTCTTGGTTGATTGACTTTTAACTGAATTAAGCTGCAGCTGCAATGTGTGTGCATCCCTTAGTAGGCTCCCCAGCCAAAGATGTTCCCCAATGAGGATGCTCTGTTGTTTAGAAATACACAGTTCAACTGAAGCTTTTCTACTACGCAAGAACTCAGAAAGGCTGTTGCTCTCCTTTCCTTCCCCTTTCCGGCTCTCCTTGCTGGTGTGGATTCACCACCATCTCCTCTAAAGCATGGACATTGTGTTACCTTGGAACTCTGCTCTGCTGCCTCAGTGACCAGCAGGCTCCAAGTCCCTAGGGCAGCTGGAGATGCAGGCAATTTGCAGCATCACATAATCTTAGAAAACCAGGCTGACAACCAAAAACAAACAAACAAATAAACAAAAAAACCCCACCAAAAAAAAAAAAAAAAAAAAAAACAACACCAAAATACCTCCCAAAAAACCAACCAAACAAACAACAAAAAAAAACCCCACAAAAAAAACCTCCAAAAAAACCAACACAACAACAAAACCCAAAACCAGTTGGGTTGGGGAAATACTGAGAATAGTTCATGTTTGGATTTTTCTTCCTGAGAGTGGGTGCTTTATGGGACTCAAGCACTGTTTGCAGAGTCCCAGCAGAGAAGCCCATGACAGCAGGAGCAGGAGGATGGCTATGTCCTTGTTCTGCTCAATTCAAGGCAAGTTCACACCCCCACTAGGACTATGCCTTAAGTGTCAGCACGGTTTGCTCTCAGCCATTAGTCCTGAAGGTGTTTTGTTATAAAGTACTAAAGATACTCACCAGAGCAGAAAAAAGAGTCTTCATCGTGCCAGCGGTAGAGCTGGGAAGGGAGCAATGTGGATTCCTGCTCCAGTGAGCGTGTGCTTTATAGAAAGTGGAACTGTTCCAGTACATAAGCAAATAAATAAATAGCATCCACCTCCTGTGTGCTCACAGCTATCCAGACACAGGGAAGATGTGAACTTGGGTCATCTGATTTTTAAAGGCATGTTCTGCTCAGGAGTGATTTAACCCTCTGTCGCTTTTCATACTGGAAGTGATGCCCAGTTCCCCCCTGAACATGGCCTTTTGCTTAAATATGCTGCAAATAAAGTCACAAATTGCATATTTGACCCTAAAATGGTGCATGTGCTTGCTGGAATTTCTCCGTAGCCTCTCTTTCAGAGAAGAATGTATTTTTTATGCACATATATATAAGCAAGCCAAAAGGTATTAGCTCCTTGATTGTGATGGGTTTTCTTCCTTTTAAAATCTTTTTGAATCAAGTTCTTACATACTTATTATATACCATTTCAGGACACATTTTTTCCCTGCTGTTTTGAGAAGAAAGAAATTTTTAAATGTTAGCATTAATGTCATTCAAGTTTTATAATGGTGCATGGTTAATACATTGCTTAACATGCCCTGGATTTCAGAGGTGATTTGCACAGGTCTTTAGAAATAGGCACTTCCTACAGTGGAAAAAAAAGCTGAATGTAGTGGTGCAGCAAATATGTAGCTATTAGGCATAGAATCACAGAATGACACAATGGTTTGAGTTGGAAGAGATTTTAAAGACCATCTAGTTCCCACTTCCCTGCCATGGGCAGGGACACTTCCACCAGACCCGTTTGCTCAAAGCCCCATCCAACCTGGCCTTGAACACTGTCAGGGTTGTGGCATCCACAGCTTCTCTGAGCAACCTGTCCCAGTGCCCCACCACCCTCACAGTACAGAATTTTTTCTCACTATCTAATCTAAACCTACCCTTTTTCAGTTTAAAGCCATTACCCCTTGTTCTGTCGCTACATGCCCTTGTGAGAAATTCCTCTCCAGGTTTCCTGTAGGCTCCTTGTAGGTACTGGAAGGTGCTATAAGGTGTCTGTGGAGCGTTCTTTTCTCTGAGCTGAACAACCCAATTCTTTCAGCTTGTCTTCAATAGGACTTTATCAATTGCAGTCCTACTCTTTTTGTGACAGTTCCTAACAACACAGTTAATTTTCAGCTCACTTGTTTGAACAACTGCTGAATTTAGAAAGGGTGTTTTAAATGTGCACTGGCAGAACTTCTCCTAACCCATAAACTGGAATAATACCTTTGAGATCAGCAAGCTTCTTTAGATTTACAGTCGGGTAACTGAGATAAAAGTCTGGCCCAAATATTCAGTCCCCCAGGACTTTCCAAACCAGATAGTAACCATGCAGTGAACTACTTTAGGAAGAGGGAAAACATTGAGCACAATTTAAGTTTTGAACTAAGGAGTGTATGAACACTGTCTATCTTCTTTTAGGACTCCTTTTTGCCTGTTTTGGTCCACTGCCATTTCACCGACTGTTTTTACATGCTCAGATATTAGTGAATGAGAATGCGAGGGCAATTGTTTAAATCGTGGTTTACTGACTAAAGGCTGTAGCAGAAAATGACAGTTTGTAAATGCCGTAAATTCCGATTTTTTTTTTAGACTGCCATGATGGAATTGCTGTTAGCAGGGCTGCTAGCTCTTTTAATTATATATTTTAAAGAAAGCATTTAAAATGACCAGTACCTCATAATTTCTTCCTCTAGTGTATAATTTGAATAATATAAAGGAATTAAATTCCTCTGAGGTTACAGGCAGACAAGGATTTGAAATATTGCCTGGAGATAGGTTGGGCTTTCCTGTTAATGGGACTCATTTTTATGCAGGGAATTGCCACATTCAAACAGACACCCTTTCACTTTAATGTTCCTTTTTGTTCTTCAGTCTCTGAATGACAACATCCTGAAAGAGCAATGTGTGGCAGATGATTAAAAAGGACAAATACTCCAGACAGCATCCTGAATTACCTTCTGAGCAGCACTCATGATTGCTTGAGCCCTCTCTGTGGCTTCAGAGAGGGGATTCAATAAGCTGTAATTGAAACAAATATGCAAGAAAGAAAAAATACACTTTGTTGATTATCTGTACTTAGAGCTAGATCCAAAACCTGGTTTCTTTTGGGCCTTTCTGGACGTCTGAGCTCACCTGATGGTGACTTAGTAGAGTCATTTCCTTGTGCTGTCAGGAATTATCCAACACACGCAGGCAGAGTGAGCAGGTGGCAGCAGAGGGGATGCACTAAGACACATTGATCTAACATGTGTTTCATTGTCTAGATCACATTTTGAATGGCGTTACAAAGTAATTTTGTATGGTCTGTGCATTATGGATAACAAAAAATGACTACTAGTGGGATTCATTAAGCAGCAGCTAAATTTCTTCCTTTGTGAAAGCAGTTAAGAACAATTTTGAGTAAAATATTTCCCCTAAAAATCTGGAAGAAATCTGTAGAGATAAGGAAGAGAAGAGCTGTACATGAAGGCACTATGTTGCTTATAGGTATTTAGTGCTTGTTTTTGTGTCATTTTTTCCTTGCTCACAAAATAATTGTTCCCCATGAATTTCAGTGGGATCACTCCTGGAGCAAAGTATTACGGTGAACGGCATCCAGAATTCAAAGGTCCCAGAGTGAAGTTTTGTCAGGCCTGTTTTGTCTATTCATCCTCTTTTCCTATTACAGAAGGCATCAGGAAGTTGACCTGTGGTGCAGGGGTGGGGACACCTTGGCCTCTTTTGACCACTGAGAAAAATCCGTCCTTGAGAGCAAAACTCACAGGAAAAGAACAATAATTCTTCAGATGGTGCAAGCCCTGTGCCACCATCACTGCTGGTTTCTGAAAGCTGATAGAGGCTTCCATATTGCACTCTCTTCACAATGGATTTGTCTCAATTATTAGATCTGCAATGTCTGTGTTATGTGAAAGAATGACACACTTGTTTTGGGAGTCAACCTTGCTATTGCTGCTTGTTCCTCTCTGTGTGTGCAGTCCCCTGGGATTTCCCAAGTGATGCTTGGTAGGCCACAGGGATGCAATAAATGGCCCAGGCAGCACAATCAGGTGGCACAGCAGGGACAGTTTTACGTGCAGGAAAACAGTCATGTTCGGATGGTGCAACATTGATGCTTTACAGGCTTTTACCCTGACTTCCATGGGAAAATGCTTTAACATGAAGACGTAACAGTAATTTTATCTGGCCACTTAAATTAAAACTGCACATGTGCCCTGAAGCCTTTTGTAAATATTTGAGGCACCTTGGATATAATCTGAAAATTCCCCCATCAAAAATGGCACTCAGGTAATTGAAGCGCAGGAGTGACCTTTGCAATAACTCAACAAATGAGACAAACAGAAAGCTAAAACTCCTGTCTTGCTGGCAACTCACCTCTCTCTCCACAAATAAGCTATTCATAAAATGCTGCCGGGAGGGTAAATTCTGTGGCACATATTTCATTTCCTCTGTCTTCAGTATATCTTACCAGATGCCCTGTAGTTTCAAATAGATGCTTTTTTTTTTTTTCAGATTAAGCACTTCCTAAAAGTAATGGTCCTTGATAGCAAAACTGGAGAGTGATTTGCTGCTTGATTAGAGACCAAGTCTATGAAAATAACCCTTTTGATAGATGTACTGTATTACAGTGAGTGATCCTTCCCTGCCTGGTCTTTGCATGACTTGATTTGGCAAATAGCACTGATTGTGGGTGGACTATGACAGTCCAACAAGTGGCACATCCAGTAGAATAAATCATAGCCTGGAAGCATAAGTTTAGTTAAAACACACAGATGACTAGTTCTAATATTTTCTATATTTCTTACATTTCTTTATATTAATTGCCTTGCCCGCAAACTCCTTTTATTTCGTAATGAGTTCTAAGTAGGAAATACTGATGTAGTCATTCTTGGGTTATGTAAGTCCTTGCTTTCAGCTTTAGTAGATTTCTGGTCTCTTCCAGACTTTCAGTATAATGCTGTTCATTGGTGGCATTCAAATTAAATGGGGCGTTTAGCCCTTGAGAATTCGAAATATGGGCAATTTAAGTAAATCACTTTATTAAACTATGGCTCACTTTGAACTTAAGATGTGTGCACTTCAAAGGGTCAGGCTGGATGTACATCTAGTAGTTCAGCAACCTACACAATATCCTTCAAGCTACCAAAGGCAGCTGGAAATACTGTCAGATCAAGCTTTCTTTTATGTAATTTCCATATTTTCTTTTTTTTACCTTGCAGTAAGCTAAAGAAATATATGTATTGAGGGGGAAAAAAAGTAAATATTTCTTTCAATATTTCTGAAACTCAGCATTAGTTCAGATCAACCTTGAATCTAACAGTGGCTGAAGGAGTCTTTATTTTTCCTAACTTTTCTGTAACATCCTTATTTAGATCTTTCAGGTTTCTGGATCTCAGTAAATCCAAGGGAACTTGCTGAAAGCCAGGGGTGCAGGACTTGCGAACACCAATCCAAGCCAATCTTGGATTGGCATCTCCAGGCTTTTCCCAACAGAACTGGGATTTGGCAATGGCCATTCATTAGATGCTGATTGAAATAGATTAAGTTTCTGAGGGGGAAAAACCCCAATTCTGTTTCAGTTAATAAGTCCTAAGATGGAACATTTCCCTTGGGGGCCTGAGAAGGATTTAATATTTTGTGGCCTGGAGCAATCTGGCACAAATCCCTTCCATGGTTCCCATGGACCAAATACACCTTCTTCCCTCTCCACCCCAACCAAACAGCTTTGCTCAGCTCCATTAAACAATTCTGTATAAATTGCCATATTGACACACTTCTCATTTATCTCAGCTGGAGTTTTTATTTGGGCCATATTTTTGGAAGAACTCAGGGCTTCTCAAAAGTATTGGTCACCTGGATTGAGTGATTCTTTGGGCACTGTCTGGTGAGCAGGATAGTGAGTTAATTTTCATGCTGTCGGCTCACAGTGTTTGATAACCTAACCTGTGACAATTTCAGAAGCCTAATAAATGGTGCTTCAGTTTTATTTACTGATATTTCACTCAAATATGAATGGAATCTGACCGTGGAAATATTAAATTAGCTCTATCATGCCCTTCTCTGTCAGAAGGAGGTGAATTATGAACAATAAATAAGTGCTGGATGAAATACTCTCAGAGCACTTTGCACTATGCCGGGTTTATTAGAAATGAAGCAATTCTACTTCATCTGTCCTGTCCAGGTTCTCCAGGTTCCTGAGACCTTATTAAGGGAAAATTGGTCTTCAGCATCTCAGAATGAATGACGCACAAAACAGGAGGTTTTTAAAAAACAGTTGATGAATTTTTAAAGCTCGAGTGCCCTGTTTTAGTTCCTTGGGACACAAGAGGCAGATAAATATAGGTTATATAAAAGACACAGATAAACCCAAAACATAATATTGGCAAAACTGGAAGGCATAGATCTTAATTAAGTGGAGCAGTCTTTTTGGGAGAGAAACTGGACAGGAGGAGGAAGGGCTGATAAAAATGCACTGTTTTGAGTGGACTGCAGTTGATAGGAGAATGCAATGGTCTCAAGCAGCTGAAGGATAAGCAAGTTAGAGGGTTGTGCATTTGTTCATTCATTCATTCATTCATTCATTCATTCATTCATTTATTCAGGATCCTGGGCAGAGAGGCTGTTCTGCTGGAGGCTATATATGCAGCTATTATGCTGGAGATGAGGCACATGGGAGGAAGATGTGAAGTCTGGTCTGGAGAGAGTTTGTTGCAGTGCTTCTCCTGTTGCTTAGGCAGGAGGTGCTTCAGGAATTGCTGTCCTCCCCATCTTGCAATAGCTCTGCCTCCCACTGCAGGAAAAATCAGCTTCACTTGCAGCTTCCCCTAAAGTGACCAGATCTCCATGGCTCTCCAAAAGAGGATCAGGTTCCTCATCTCCATTTGTCAAAGGCAGTCAGATGAGTCAGTCCTCTGGTTCTTCTGCTCCCACCCATCTCTACATTGTACTGCCTCAGGGTAATTATAGCATTTCATGGGGCAGCATAAATGGTGAGGAAAGAGAGAGGAACTGCTGCATATGTTACAAGGGGTGTTGGGGTGGCAGAATGAGTGCTGGTGGGGAAAATGCTGGACTTGGTGTGGGGTGACCCCAGCTGACTCTGGAAGGTCTCTCTCATCAATGGGGCACTGCTGCTGCTTGGGCTGGAGGCTCACACACACCTCTTACACACTGGTCTAAATCTACCAGTCCTGCTTCACCTATGTCCAGTGCAAGTTAACAGAATTTAAAGATTATGAGCTTTGTGAATTACTAGTTCTAGCATATACTGGGCCTGTACTGCCTCTTTTCAAGCTGACTGATGCAAGTATAGAAACTTGAATGTCATAGAAAGAAGAGGTGTGCAGCCTCCTACAGCTGCACCAGGGCTGAAGTGAGGTGGCACTTTGTTCTGTCACATTTCCTGGGGGAGAAGAAAATGCCACTCCTCTGCTTTGTCTGGTCATTGTGCATTTGTCTCCATGGGTATTATTATTGTTTGGACCAAGAATGTGTGTTTGAAGTGTTTCATCCGAGCATCCTGCTTGACTGTGCTTTAGCTCTGTCGTGGGGTCGTCTTGAGGCACACAAATTTGGTACTTTTCAGAGGAAACTGAGTGGGAAGATGCAGTCCAGCCACATGCACCCAGCTGGTAATGTACCTTTAGTGCATGGCAGCAGAGTGGAGATTTGTGTGAGGTAAAGCTCACAAAGCTCTGGCAGCATGGTACATCCAGTGCTGTGACTCCAAGCCATGGGCTGATGGAGGCAGACACTTTCTCTTCCAAAGCATCCCCGTGAACTTTTGGAGCATGCAATGGAGTTGGCTGAGTCTTGCTTTTCCACAGGATGAAAATTAGTTCCTTCCAACTTCTTGAAGAGTCATGGAGTTATAAAGCCAGGAATGGGGAAGTTGATTGGCACTTTTAAAAACCCTTTGGTTTCTCATGTTGATTTTTTTTAATCACCCAAATATATACATGTAACATTTGAGACTGCAGAGTAGTAGTGATGGGTACATAGGCCTTGTCTGTTACTTTTCAAAAGCCTGAGCTATTTAATTCTTCTTCAAATAAAAATAGCAGTGGTAAATTTTACACTAGCTGACAGAGACTATTTTTTATCTGTCCAAGTCAAGTCAAGAACATAAATGTTAATTGCATTCATGTATGTTTCTCTGCTATGACGTTAAGTGAGGGCGGAATAAGAAGGTCTTCTCTGGCAGAAAGAGAATTTTCAGCCTGTGATTAACATAAATCAGGAATTCAAATCTGGGTGGCTCCCAAGTGAACCAATTAAAGCATCACAGAGCCCTAGATCACCCTGTCTTTCAGACTTCCAAGGGGAAATGCGAAAAAACCAAATGTGGTTGCATGGGTTAAGGCACAGCTTTTAGGAGAGGACTGAGCAAGAGAGATTGTTTTTTCTGACCAGCTGACGAGCTAATTCTTGTCACCCTCGCACTGAGCTTCACCTCACTTCCTCAGGAAAGCTCCCTCCAAATGCCTTGGCCTTCTTCCGTGACTGAGGAGAGCCAAGTCAACCCTGCTGGGATGAGCAGGTCACCAGCTAGTCCTCTTTGCCAGGGGATGCCCAGCACTCTGAAGGTCTATTTACTGCTTTGATTTTCCCTACCTCTCTCTGACTTCTGTGACATGGTTCAAAACTTATGTTGGAAATCCATCCTATCCAAAAGAGTGGCTTTCTAAACCAAGTCTCATTCAACAGGGAAAATTAAGTAGAGTGTACTCTCAAAGAAGTATTTTAAATTCAGCTGTGATGGAAATGGATCATTGTGAAGGTCGTCACCTTAAGGAGACTTTAAACCTCAAATTGGTTGAAAATATGTAGTAAATGTTTCCTTAAATTGGAGAGATCTACTGCAGTGTGAGTGAAAACAGCACTAAAAACCCTTGAGTCAGATTTCAAAATTAGGACAAATGTAAGTATTTGCTGTATCCCCAAATTAATGCTGTGTGGAAGTAAGAAGTAACTTTGAAACTGAAACAGAGCCAAGGCTGGCTTTGGAGTAATTTTATTCCACAGCTAGCTATATGCCTTCCAGTTGCTGAAAAACAAATGTGGCATGCTTACACCTTTTATGTGATGGGGGAAGTGACCACCAGGAGGAATCCTGGAAATATTTCCAAAGCTGGAAGGACTCAAAGATGTGGAAATAATTACTGAAGTAAAAAAGAAAGCTTGGATTGCTTTCAAGGAATTAACATAATCTTTCTCAAAACTACAACAACAACCAAAAGAACCAGGAACGAGGAAAATTTGGATCCTTCATATCAAGAGACAGCCAAAGCCCTCAAAGCACATTGGCTGCCCTGAAAGCATATTTATTCAGCTTTCAGCAGATGATTAGCAGGAATGAGACTTAACAGGGCAAAGATCCTCGACACAGGATCTGCCAGGAGAGTTTGGAATTTGATGTTAAACTGGAATAAAAGGAAGTATGCTTTGTTTAGTACGTTATGTGATTCTGAACCATTCAAAAGTTTGTGCTTTGAGATATCTTGAAATTTTTCAGATTTTGAATCTGAAAAACATTTGCTATTCTTTTAAAATGACTCATAAGAACAAGTCAGATGGATAAAGAGAAGTTGATTTCATATTAGTGTGTTGGTTTTGTGCACAAGTGTATTCAGTAGATTAAATTCTTGGAATGGATACAATAATTCCATACCCTTTTTGTTTTAGGCTTGTACTGTTATCTTCAGGAAAACAAGATAATTTTATTCCCTGGGAAAATGTCTCTACTAGCATCTTAAACTGGTACAAACAATATTTCTAGGAAAGGAACAAGGACTTGGATTTCTTTTTGCTTGTCTGCAGAGTGCTCCTTTGTTCAGCTATTTGTATTTTTTCTGCTGCCTCTGTGCATTTGTGATTTTTTCTTGCTGCTGCTCGTGGGATGTGCTGTGCAGGACTGGCAGGACTGGGGAGCACCTGCTGCAGCCAAAGCAGAAGCCAGCCTGTTGTCCTCTTTGAGATGATCCTACTCTTTCAGCTTGCAGGCAGCAATGGCAAAGGTAACCCAGGAAATCTCCACAGAGAAGTAGCAGTGAAAAGTACTTATTGATGGCTGCTTTATTTATAAGTGCCTTCGATGCATCAGGTTAAATATTAAAATTAATTTTGGAAGAGGGAAAAGTCTGGACAAATTGGAATTGTAAAATTCTTTAAGTTCTAAATTTAGTGAAGGTATTGTTTGCTGTAGTTACCTCAACTATTTTTCAGACAGTTCTATGTAATTTGGGGGTTTTAAAGTCATTAATTTGGTTTCATGATGTTCTCCACTCTGTAGGCATACCAAATTCTTAAATCATTCCTGCTTGTAATGATGCCTTGAAGTATTTCTAGTTTTTACTCTTCATGTAGCTGTAACTTGCTTTAGTTCTGTGCTTCTTACAAAGTGCTAAAATCCTCTGCTCCCAGCACCTTTAGCCAAACAAGGCTCTCTGAGTACAGATTCAAGGACATATTCATTGCCTTAGGGCCTGAAAATATGTAAACAACTGTGAGATGGGGGGAGCAGGCCTGGAGTGGTTAACATCATCACCTAAGGGTGCGGCTGGAGAATTAAGGGCCAATGTGCTAATGGACAGAACTTGTAAAAGGTGAAGAGCTCGTGACCCAGAGTCCATTTTGGGTGTTGTCCCTGCCTGGGGACTTTGCTTGACCGAATGTACCTTTAAGGCCTTTGCAGGCCTTGAATAAATTGTCCTCTTTTATACTCCTAATTTGTCTCAGCCTCTGTTTCAGGTAGCCTGTCTTTTAGGCATCAGTATCTCACAGCTCTTCCTTTTTGTCACTGCTGCTGGTCTTGTGTCTAGGTGGTGGTGACTGCAGATAGCCCAGCACAGTTTCCAGTGTTGTCCAAAAGCACCACAGCCTCTCCATGTCACACGTGGCACCTCACGAGGCCATGGCTGGGCATCAGCACATCCCCGCAGGTGGGCTCTGCAGAGAGCCCTTGCCATGGGCAATTCCAACCAGAAACTGACAGTGCCTGTCCTCAGTGCTTCCCACAAAGGGGTTTGGCCATGTTCATAGGTGAGCCTTCACACGTGAATTTCTTGTGCGTGGTACAGTCAGACTGCTCTCTTTTCAGAGCAAGGACATGTGGCTCTGAAATGGTCAGTTTTATCCTCAAAACTGAGCCAGCTGCCTCACAGGTATGAGTAGTGGGAAGCAGAAATGAGAAGACCAAGGTAAACAAACATAAAGGAGTAAAGAAATGTATTTCCTATCTGAAAATGTAGGGTGTGCTATGGATAATACAGCTAGGAAAGGGCTGTCACAAGATTCATAGTCCCTGGGCATATTTCATTCATGTGAATGGTTCTTACACAGCAGATAATTTGAGCTGGTTCTACCTGCACAGCGTTGACAGAGAAATATTTTCATCCCCTAAAACAGGTCTTAAACAATAGCCCGATCATATTGCGTGCACAGGGTGATCCTCTCTGGGGTCTGCAGGGTTTCTCGGGTTTCTTCTGCCATACGTATTTGTTATCACAGCAGACAACAGAGTCTGTAATGTAATAGGTGCATGACTCCATTCCATCTAGAGACATTTTTGAATTTGTACATTTTTCCTTTCCACCTTCCTGGTGGTAAAACAACTGCAGATGAATAGGAAAACAGGGCACTTTGTATGTGGAAGCAGAAGCTGGGTAACATTTCTTCACTTGGTACAAAATCTTGTTTTACTTTCAAGGAAATGCAGAGCCTAGCCTGATAATTTTAGACCATTTTTACAGCACAACAAGGCTTCCTGAAAAGCACCACTGATAGGGGGTGTTGATCTGTAAACCACAGACCTTGCCCTCAGTGTTCCCCCTGTGAAGTGCTGAAGCCCTGGAATCAAGTGCTCCTTATATACACCACATTTTTGCTCATTGCTGTTGTACTTTAAGTGTTCCTTAAGAAAAACCAAACCAAAACAACGCTCCCCCAATAAACAAAAACAAACAAACAAAAAACTCCAAACCAAACATAAAAAAAGTCCAAAAAACAAACAAACAAAAAAACCCCATCACCACAGACTAGTTAGATCAAAGAGGAAAAAGGTCTAAATTTTAAATTCATGTTACTTCAAAAACAGATTACAGAAGTGCCCCAGTTATGATTATTACCTGTCTCACAATGTGCTTTCCCTTGGATCTCTTCTAAACCTCTCCTCCCACATAAGGGCTCTCTTCCCCCATCCTCCTATTTTGCCATTTAATTTAATAAATAGTCAGAGTAAATGTGCTATGTAAATTGAAATATGCAGGAATGTCATATGGGGTGAGAAATGATGGGGATTATCACATGAAAAGGAAATTCTATAAGTAAATACTGGCCTCTCTAATTCTGACCGGTTTTGGTGTGTTTTGAAAAATCAGATTGTGCTTTTTTTCTTTCAGCAAAGAGAATCTCTTGGATGGGAAATGAAAATTGTTTACTTCATGGGATGAGCCTTATTAACACTTATAAATAGTACACAGCAATATTTATCTCCCAGGCGATTGTATTTTCTAGATTAGAACCTAAAATGAGTAGATGGGGTTTTTAACTATTTCTGTAAACCAAATAAATTTTTACAATTAATGCATGCATTGCGAGATAATTTGGTTTTCAGCAAAATTTGCCTTCTTCTTTTTAGACAGAAAAATCATCTGGTGGGGTTTCAGCACTAAAGTTTTATGTAGAAAAATTTTATCTACTCATATCGTTGAAGATATGCGTTTAAACCTTCCTGATTTGTAAAAATACATTTGTATTTTTTAAAATACATTTACAACACCGAATTTTATTAAAGGGAGAATATGCCACTGGCTTTTGCCTGTCCCTGTGGAGAAGAAATGGCCAATGGACATGCCTGTGTCGAGGCCTCCAATGGATTTTGCTCTTCACCAGAGCAGGACCAGAAGGCTCCACTAACCTCCAAGAGCTGAGTGTTTTATGAAAGTTGAAAACCTAGAGACTCCTGATGGATTTATGAGACTTGGCACTAGCTGGGAGGAGGGTAACATTCATGTGAGGAGTAGTTTGCACTATCAATCTCCTCATTTGTTAATCTTTTCAGATGTTTCTCAGCAAAATGCACACTGTGCTAATCTGTTTCTAAGTGGATAAAGAGGCATGGGGGCTTGGCATGTGGTCAAATCACATCATCTCAGCAACTGATTGCTCTTCCTTGAGATGTCAAATGGTGCCTTAACCCCGTGACTGGGTGGGCTGGGAGCTGGCAGGGAGGAGCAGGGAGGCTTCACCAACCCCACTTAGCTCTTCAGCACCAGCCCTGGCAGCACCTGGTCCAGTCCTGTGGTTGTACCTCAAGGAGCCAAGAGCAGCACATTTTCTGAAGCAAGACAGAAAGCTGGTGTCTAACCAGTTATGAAAGATGAAGCAAAATAGTCCTTCTTCCTCAGGGTGACAATTTAGGGAAACGATGGGGGACTAAAAGGACTTGTCTTCCGTGCATCTTCCTTTTTAAATAAAACTTGTGTTCAGGGGCACACCCATGGCATAAACAAAACACAGTGGTAAAGATTTATGACTGAATTTTGCAAACATTATTAAAAAATTATTGCTAGATACTGTATACACAGAACTCTGAAAAGGAAATCTATTTTTATTAAAGTTTGGAATTTGAAAGAGGGAGATACTGCCAATAATTTTTCTAAGGTCTGATTTATAAATGAAGTGCTAATGAATAATTCCACAAATGGAGCTCCATGGAGTAAACCAAGGA
Organism: Acanthiza pusilla; assembly: GCA_036630365.1. Classification (NCBI taxonomy): domain Eukaryota; kingdom Metazoa; phylum Chordata; class Aves; order Passeriformes; family Acanthizidae; genus Acanthiza; species Acanthiza pusilla. The sequence goes on from JAXCHO010000098.1 coordinate 8,751,991, forward strand.
GGCAGATTTTCACTGCTGCTGGTACAAGAATAAATCCAAGTGAGTAAATCTGCTGTGTATTGCCAATTTTTATCATTCTTGGATGTGGAAGTATAATTTTGTGCAATATTTAAAGAATGTAAAAACTCTGTAGAAGAGGGCCAGTGCTCTCCCAGCTGTAGGAGCATCCTTGACAATGCCAATCCTCCAGTCAGAGTCTCACAGAGCATGCAGTGGTCTGCACTCTGCTTCTGGAGACCCTTATTAGCATTCAGTATTAGCAGGGCACACGAAAATAGTACCTAAATTCCCTTTCCCAGCCCTATAGAAGAGCTGCTGTTTGCACAAGAGCATCTCCCACTGGCTTAGCTCCTGGAGGAGCTGGGAGCTGCCTGGCCTCGAAGGCAGCAGGTATGGGCAGTGCTGGCTGCCACAGTGGAGCAGTGCTGGGGCACAGCACCTTTCTGACACACACAGGCGCCAGCGGTATCTCCCCTTAATGCCAATTAGAGCTGCACAGCGTTTGCTGAGGGAGGGGTTTATTGCCATTGGTTAGGTTGTTAGCTTAATGAGATTAGACAAGATCTAATGAAAGAAGACAAGTACTTAAGGAGTTTGTAGTCGTTAAACTGCTCTGCACTGGGATTTTCTGGGGCTGTGACATGGCATGCTCTAATAGCCTGTTCCCTGTCACATCGTCCCATTCCCACAGGTGCCTCATTGAAAGCTGTCATATTGTCAGCACTGGTATTTTCCCGTGTACTGAGCTGGCAAGGGGTTGTCAATTGGATTTAACTGGCAGTCCTACATGTACATGATCAAATGATGGCATCCTTTGAATGCAAGGTGAACTGTGCAGCCAGTGATTGATGCCTGACAAATGGGTCAGCATGGCCCCGCTATCCAGCTTACCCAAACCAGCTGCCTCCCCGGGCTGCTCAGCCAGAGAAGGGGGAGCAGCAAAGTGACAACTGCCCATCACACAGCTAACAGTGGGGAAAACTCAGTGCAAACCTGTGCAGCTAATGATGGTAGAAATTCTAACGGGGAGGGATAGGCAAAGTCCTGCAGCTGAGACGAGGGCTTGGTCAGGTGGTCCCAGAAACAGCAAAGACCTCCTGCATAACTGAGCATTGGCAACCACATTGTCGAGAACGAGAACAAAAACTTGCTCATCTTCAGCATTGCCAATGCATTTTCAAATCATCTTCCAGACCTGGCTTCCTCAAACATTTTAAAAAGAAGGAAGGTAAATCTGTAACTCTAGAGATTGGGAATCATTTGGTAGCCCTCAGATACATGCAGCAGGTTACCCTGAGTTACTGCATTTTTAGGGAGTTTGGTGTCAAAGGCACTTCTGGCTTAAGAATAGATGAGGACAGAATCACAGAATTATTCAGGTTGGAAAAGACCTCTAAGGTCATCAAGTCCAACTATTATCATAGTACCACCATGTTCACCACTAAACCATATTCCCCCAGTGCTACATCCATATGCTTTTGAATACTTCCAGGTGTGGTGTTTCCCTGGACAGCCAATTCCAATATTTGACTACCCATTCAGTGAAGAAATCTTTTCTAATATCTAATCTAAAATTCCCCTGGCACAACTTGAGGCCATTTCCTCTCATTCTGGAGGAATTCACAATAAATTAAAAATAAATGCAGAGAGGAGTCTCAATATCATTATGTATTTTTTTTTCAGGAGGAAAAAATCGTTACTGTAATGGGCCAGCCAAAGAATTATACTTCTTTTGAACCTTTTTAAAAAGAGACTGGGGAACTGATAGGTGCCCCATGTGCTTAAAATCCCCTCAGGGAACTGCATTAAAATAGAGACAAAACATTGCAAGAAGGTAGAGTATTTTCTGCCATGCCAAGGGGTCACTACAGCTTAATTAATTAGAGTTTCTCATTTCTCAAACACGGAGTATCCAGCTGTCTCCTGCCCTCCCCTCTGCAGATGTCATATGTGTCATGTTCTCAGAATTTATGTCAGCATTTGCCATCTCATTGAGTGCCTCCATCCTTTTTCCATGTGATAGGCCATTGTTATTTGCTGCCTCGTTTTACCAGGCATTCCCATTAGCGCTATTAACACCAGGGTGGGGGGAGCTTTCGTTTTGCATAAACACATTGTGCTGACCTTCCTCGGAGAATATCCCCATCAAGGAAAGACTCTTTGCAGAAGATGTCACAATCCTGTAAGGATGTATGTTGAGGAAGGGGGAAAAATATGTGAATCATCTAGGAATTCATGCTGTACAAACCTTTTGTTTTTCTTCCTGTCAATGTGCAGTCCTTTCTCTTTTTCCTTAATGGTATTTTTGCTGGAATACTTTTTGCAGAACAGAAGACTGGAACTCTTCAAAGCCGTGGTGCCAAGTGTCTCCTCTCCCTCCTATTTCAAAATAAATCATTCTTCTGGTAGTAATGAGCAATACAGAAAAATGCAAGCAGTGAGGATTTTGCCAGGGAGAGAGATTTGTAGTGCTGTGCTTTGGCTTCTACGCAAAGTTCTATTTAATGACACTGCCACAGAAGGAGTATTATATTATCTGTCCCACTGCTCGAGCCTTCAGTCTCAGCATTGTATAAGCACACTACTTTTTACATTTATAAGCAGCAAGCGATTCCAGAGGAATTCCTGTTCCAGCTACACAACTCAACAGACCACAACTGTGTCATTACCTCACCCTGTTGGGGCAAGTCCTGCTGCTGCAGCTGCAGAGGGTCTCTGCCAGCTGCCCTGGGAGGCTCCAGCTGCCCTCCCCGGGAGCCTGCACAGCCCACAGGGTGATAGGGAACTGTTCCTCCCTCTCGCAGCAAAATTAGGGTCATGGGGGCAGCAGCAGGGCTACAGCCACTCTTCAGCATCTGTGGAAGCCCCAAAGGGAGAAGGAGTCACGGGGACATGGCTGGTCCTTGGCTTTCAGTGGGCACAGGGGAAACCTGGACCCGTTCAGCTGGCACTACTGATGCAGTGAGACACCCTGCACCCAAAGCAGCCTGCTGATCCCTAATATTTGGTATGTTTTCCTGCTAAATTTTTCTTGATTTTGGAGGGAAAGTTAGGAGATTGCTTTTTCTGTTGGATTAACCGAGTTGATTTTGACATTCAGAGACAGTATAAAAAGGTTTTTACCTTGGAAATCTGGAGCTTAGGAGAACTAAGCTGTTGTTTGAGCAAAATTAATTTTACTTTACTGTCAGAATAAAATATTTCTGAAGTTTTCTGTTTCTCAGGAATTGCTTGAAAATGCCAGCTTTCATTTGGATGGAATACACCGAATTAATAATATTCATAAATAATCTCTACAGCCTTGCCTAGTAAGAAGCAGCCCATGCCTGTCCCACCAGTATGCCTTGGCCTCGTTCTGAGGGACAGATGAGGCCATTTAACTGTGTTCCCAGCAGTTTCTCCCTGGTAAGATACCCAAGCTATGCTGGGCTTTACTTCCACAGTGCAGAAGAACATCCGCTGGGAGTACAAGGAGAGCACATTGGCCAGGTCCCCTCTTGGCACAGCCATTCATTCACAAAGATCAGTGTAAACCTGGGCTGAACTGCAGCCAGGAGTGGGGATGGAAGTGCCCATATCCTGTTACCAAGCTCCTGAGCTGCTTAATCCCTCCAGCTGAAAGCTGACCTGCAGCAGATGCTGCCTCAGCAGCTTCCAGGAGTCAGAGGTGCCCAGGCATGGTAGATTCAACATACAGGGCCACTTTCTCTGTTGGTGTTAGCTGCCCCAGCTGTAGTGACACCACCAGCATTACACCAAATCATGCCATAAATAAGATCAGGCCACAATTATCTGAATTTGCCACGGCTCATGTTTCGCATGACACAGAGGCAGATTTTTGAGTCAAGAGGCCCTTTGTTAACACATTCCTGCATTTCTCAGTATCTGATGTGCCAAAAGTAAAGTGGTTCTTGACACTTATTTCCTCTGAGCTGCCTTTCCAGCAGTGGCTTAACCTTGATTTACAATACTGTCAGTGGATCGCGAGGCCCATCTACCTGGGAATCTCAGGGCACTGTTATTTTTGGAAACAGTTGCCCGCTCTGTTCTTGGTCAAGTGTCCGCGGTCAACACTGTGGTGACCAACATGCTTTTTCTGGGGACACTTGCCTGAGCTTCTGGCACGACTGAAGGATTCTTTCTGTGATGCCTTACTCCCAGGGCACAGGAGAAGATACTGGCCAATGTGGCCTCACAGTCCCCCCATCTCAGATGAATATTCACATTTCTCCCATCATTATCATTTAGGGCTTTTTAGCAGGAGATGAATGCACTTTAATGCTCCAATAAATGAAAATACTATCCTTAAAATCTGTCAGGAGGAAGGACATCTTTATGCATGAGGAAAGTGGTGTTTATATTAATGGTCTTCCAATTAGCAAAAAGCAGTTGTAGTTTTCCTTGATTTTTACAATCCTTCATTTGGGGTTAAAAGTGCTTCATTTTCCCAGCAGGAAACCTGGAAAATGTGGCTTGCTTTGGCATTTCAGCAGCATTTCCTGGCATGTATGGGATTTATGGCTGGTTTGATGAAGTTAAAGCTGGCACAGCTTTCCTGCAGGTGGAACATTTGAGCAGACAGGTTTATACAACTATGAAGAACTGCATCAGACTGGAGCAGAACTTGATTTAGAGGAAATCTGGGGAAGGTGGAGTGTTATGAGAGAAGAGAGAAAAATAAATATAAAATAAGTTCAAGCACTAGATTAGATGCCTTCCTCTGCTGCTTGTTCACACTTTGGGAGTCTCTGGCATCCCCTAAACAGAAGGCAGGCACTCTAAATCAAAGCAAATGTTTTATCTGTCATTTCTGACACAACTCAATGTTTCCTTGGATGGGCTGGCAAATCAGGTAGGCTGTAACCATCTTTCTCACCCACAGTGCTGAGGTTCCTGCTGGTGTGGTGGTTGCCCATATTTCAGAGGCACTGCCAGAAGGTGGGGGCGGCATGGGGGGAGCCCCATGTCCTCACCAGCGTGAGATGAAACATTGATCTCACATCCACCTTCCATGATGGCTCAGATGTGCTCACTGTCCAGACCTTCACTGAAAGCTGGGCCAGTGCCACTGCTTTATTTCCAGAGTAAATGGGAGCTCTTTAATTGCTGGCTGCGTGTCCCAGTGCATGGTGAGCATGAGCTGACTGGCGTTTGTTTATGAGTAACAGCACGCTCTGCCATGGCTTCTCTTCAATGAAGTTTTATTCATGCACTTACTTGGTTGTGGCAGGGAGAGTTTTCTGGTCTTCTGTGATTCACAGCAAGTGAACTTTATCTTTTTATTCATAAAATTCCCAAATGATCACACAGAAATGCTTCATTCCTGCCACTATTCCCCCCCAAGAGGCTTGTGTGCCAAAAAAAGACTTGGAATTGGCTGACAAGTAATTTCCTGATTTGCAGCCGTTCCAGATTTACTCAGCTACCAGCCACCCCCACGATGAGAGTTGTTCCTGTTGGAATGGCAGCAGACTTATTCCTGTTGTGGTTTTTTTTCCTTCTCTTCTACAGGATTAAACTTGCCATGTGCTGAACCTTAATTCCTGCAAAAGCTATCAATGAATTCTGACTTTTGTCATACAACTGGGTGATGATGTGACATCTGGATCTCCTATTTTCTGAAAGTGTTAACCCCTTTTGAACCTTAATCTGTAGCAGATGGCTGTGGCCCATGAATCAGGTTTATTTCTACTGCAGTATGTCAAGGAAAGGATCCAGAATGCTTTCTATCCCTTATCTAAATGATGAAGACACCACGGTCCAGAAAATAATGAAGGACACCTTTGGTCCTTAAGTATCTAAACCTCCTGATGCACCTCAGTGTTTGGCCCCAAAGTTTCCAAGATCTGTAGATGCAGGAGCACACAGACAGCCTTGCCTGCTTGGGCTCTGGGTACACAGCACCCGCACATGTGCCATTCCAATGCAGAGACGAGGCAAAGTCTACTTTTCTCTTCCCAAATCGTGGGATGGAACTTGTGTTCAGAGCTCACAGATCTGTTAGACAGAGGCCCAGGGAAAGGAGATTGCCAGACTTGTTAAAAACATCATAGTGATTATATACCCCCGCAGGGGTATCATCCATGAGAGACCCAATCTGCTCTCCAGGTGGTTGTGCCTCCAGTCTAGAGGGCATCCATAGAAGCTTGCACGTGCCTCCTTTTGAATCTGAGGCACAGCCAGACACACTAGGGTCAAAAGAAGATCAGCTGGAGGTAGCCTTAGGATAAGTGAGTACTTTTGCCAGATCTGCCCATTGCAAGGAAATTCAAGCCTGAAATTCTTAGCCAGTGTGACATAGCCGTGTTACTGGTACTTGCAATGGCCAAGATACTTTTTAATGGGCTTTTGTGAACATGCAGGTTTCAGTTCTCATTTTGTTTAAATGAACCTTTGTAAGCATTGTGTTTGCAGAGAAAGCCCTAGCGATGCAAACCCTGAAGAGTTCCATGTCAACAGGCAAACAAAATTACTATTATGTAATTATTTTTTACATCCTTTTTCCCCCCAGCTTTAATTGTGTTTTATTATTTCTTGGGTACAGCAAGTGTTGAAAAAGTATGCATAGCTGATTAAAGTAACCTTGAATTATGTGCTGAGTTTGATAGCAGGGACACAGGTCATGTTTCTTTGTGTTTCTGCAGGTTCAGATCATACCTGCATGGCTGTGCACAGGGCTGTGTCAGTACAGACAGTAAAATGAACAGGCTGAAAAACCTGCACGGCTCTCCTGACCTCCAGCAGAACTGCACAAAGGAGGGGTTTGGTGCAGTGATGTGCAGGAGGCTGCATTGTGTCAGTCATTTGAGCAATTGGCCCCTGGTCTTATCCTTAGCACATACTTAACACATCTTGCCAAATTATGCGGTTGCTTAGTAATGCGAACAAATATCCCCTGGAGATTCAATAACCAAACTCATTATCACTTGTCATGTAGGCCAGGAACTGAATCCAGATCTCCAGGAGTGAATGACTGGTGTGTTAACCTAGTCTCCTACTGCTAAAATAGCAGAATGAATATGTGCAAAGTCAGCTCCACACAGTGGGTAAAAATATGCCCATGGTAGAAACACAGGGAAGGTCTATTAAAAATGATTCTCATTATGTAGATTCCATTATCTGAAATAAGTAGGGGGGAATTTAGCATTTGTTAATGTTCTGAAGAGAGACATAAATGAAGACTGATTTTTTAAATTATTTACTTTTATTTTTGCAAACTAAGCGATAGAACTATTCTGGTTAAGTGTTGGAAAGGAAGAGGTTGTTGCATGTATCATCTTCTGCACCTCAAGAGGCCCCTAAATCCCTTTGAAAACAAGGTCTTGTTCCAGTGTCAGTTGTGGATGCTGTTACATGGGTGTACAACTCTCACCTCAGCTATGTGCAGATGCCCCCGACCTTGCTCCAGACAGGTTAGTTTGCAACAACATGGCCACACTATCAGGGCTCATCACAGTGGTGCTGACACTTCCCCAGGATCCAAGATCATACCCCAGTCAGAATGTGCTGTGCTGCAAGGACCTCCTCTGGGACTAGCTGGATGGCACTGCATTGTGCACACCATAAATCCATGAGCTGAAATTTTTTCAAGTACTCTACCTCTCTTCAGCGAGTTCCTTCTGGTTCATCAGGAAAATGCAGAGAGTCAGCCAGTTTGCTTAACAATGATTTTTGGCAGTGAATCCAGTATTTGTAGATCTGCGTACTGAATACATATGCTGTTGGCTATAAAGATACCACATTTTTTCACTCATAAGCAATCCCAGCTGCATATATGGTTTTTGGACTTTTAAAAAAAAATTATTCTGGAGTAAATTTCAGACCAGCTGCTCAGCGTACAAATGCAAATTGGTTTAATTCATGTAGATAATGTATGCACATCAGACATGAGGGTGTGTGTGTACTCATAATGATGGAAGTTCAGAGGAGATGCAGATTGATAATTTGCCTGAACAAGGTCAATACTGGCAAACATGGAAGGGAATACCTTAAGCTTCTGCTGTCCTTTCATGCCGTATCTACTCAAAGGTAAAATAGGTGTGATCTCCCTTAAGCAGTGTTTTCTGTGACTTCTGCTGGACATCATTAGCACAGATGAATTGTTTTCTAGAGTTCAGTCTGCAGGATCTTTCCACTGTCATCAGCACTTTTCAAGTTCTACTGAAATAACCTTGTGTGACAGCAAGTTTGCAAAGTTTCATGCAATTTTTTGTGTTAAAATAGGCAACAACTGTTATAATGGAGACCAAACTGAGGGGATGACAGTTTCTCAGTACAATGTTTTGGAACTGGGTTTGATTTTTTTTCCCCTTTTTTTTCTATGGACAAATTTGTGGCTTTCAACTATTGAACACATAATTTCTCATTTCCTACCTGTGTGAGAAGACATTGATCTAGTAGCTACAGGATCTCACAGGCTGAGCAGTCCTTCTGTATGTCTGGGGATTTTTACAGTTATCAGGTTCTTGCAGGGGTAATGGCATGTTTAGTGCTCTAGAAGTACGAATCACTAGGTATTTGCTACACCGATATGCCCAAAGGGATTTAAAAGCTGCTGTCACACTGCATCATGCTTACATTGCCTTCATCTCATGCTGCAGGACTTTTGCAGGTTGCGTGAAAAAGCTTAATTGGGGTTGGCATTCTTGCAAGGATTTGGGTATTGGCCATATCCGGAGCCAGGACACAGGTCAGGGTGCACTGGAGCACAGTCATACCGAGTGTCTGCTCAGGCCTATGTAATTTTTTACATCTGTGGTCAAAAAGAAGCTTTCTCTTCCACTCAGCTTGCAAGGTACTTTGGTGATACGTTTTTCAATCTTTCTTGGTACTTATCATCTCATGTGGCGAGCCAGCCTTCTTACCCAACTTTGCTGAGTTCTCTTCTTTGTCGGGAGCAGGACATTGGCATTGCTTCTGCTCTCTCCTGCTGTTCATTTACCATGTGAGAGTTGCAGCTTCTGGTCAGTCCTGCTTCGTGAGAGGGATTTGGAAGGTGCTTTGTTGCCTGTTGTGAAGGGGGGCATGTAGAAAAAAATGGCTGAGAACCTGAGAAATGTTATCTATTGCAACATTTCTTGTTGTTTGCAGGGGACTCAACTCAGAGGCCATGTGGGAGTCCAGCAGTTTCAAAGGGCTCTCTGTCCATTATTTCTTGACTTTCCTCATGCTTGCTCAGATTCTGGATTTGCTCATACTTGCTTTGTTCCAACCTGCACTGCTAGGCAATTACAGCTGAGTTATTGTTGTGCTGTAATGGACTTATGCATAATTTCTGAGCACAGACATAATCTTTCAACTTCTAAATCCATAGAAGCATTTAAATGAGGATATGGACAATTCCTTAGTGGTGATTCTGGCAGACAGGGGGATGAGGTGGTGAAAAGAAAGCACTGGCATGGAAATTAAATTCCCTTTCTTTGAAATACAGCACGGTAATTCCCATCTGCTCAAGTGAAAGATCCAGTGTGCTTCCTCAGAGTTGGAGCTATCACTATCATACTGAAACTGCGTGTTTAGGGTAGGGATGAGCCTATGGAGCCCATTTGGGGGCTGCTGCTCTAAAAGGAGGTTCTTGTTCCCCCCGAGCCCTCCCATTAAGTGTGAAGTCTCATTGCCTTCCTCGTGCAGCACATTGTCCTCATCTCGCAGCCTGAGGAGGCAGCTCGGGAAGCTAAACCCACACACACATTCACCAGCACAGATTGCCTGAAGATGGGCTCTCATATGATAAAATTGCACCCTTGGCCACTTCTTTATCGAAGCCTTTCTCCTATGTCCCATTGGTGAGAGAGTCGAGGGAGCTGCAGCTTTCTCCAGCAGCTCAGAGAGGCCACTTGACCACAGAGCACTCGCTGCTATTTCACAAAATGCACTTTACAGACCTTTAGTCTTCAGATGTGCTGAGGTCACATGGCACACATAACTATGAATAGCTTTTTGAAGGCAGTATGATGGAATAATTAGGCATAATGAGCAGAGAAACAAAGCTGAATGGGTTTTGATGTCATGGAAATAGAAGATGTAGTCTTTTTCAGGGTAAGTTTCTATTTTTTCCAAGCAACACTGAACTCTGTACTTCACCTGTGTTTTGCAGATGTCTCGCTTCCATGCCAGAGTCACTGTCCTGAAATAGGGACCTAATCCCAGTGAGAAGAGTTAGGGCAGGCTGAGAGCCCGAGGTGTTAGCCTGGTGAAGAAGGAGAGAGGTGAAGCTAGTGTGCTGATTTAGCTGCTGGGGAAGTGTTGAGGATTGTATGCCTTACTTCTGCTCCTCTCAGGGGCCAAAGTCTCTTCTCCCTTTCGTGAGATATACCCTAATCCATCCCTAAAGTTGTGTCTAAAATCTGCCATTGAAAAGAAAAATGCTTTTCAGTTTTATAACATGGACAGGGAAGAAGCCTGTTTTATACAGTATGTCGGTGATTATAGCATTAAGCCAAGGTAGAGGCATAGGAGTTCAATTCTATTCTGAAGGGATTTGAAACCATACAGAGATGAGTAAGTAATAAAAATGTATACACCAGCACTATTTTGCTTTGTTGTTAAGTTTGCTAAGTCTTTTTCTATTGCTAATATGCAGTGTATCTAATTGAAAACCATTTCTTTATCAGCAGAGAAAACTGTTTCAGTAAAAGCAGTTTGTTTTACCAAGTTAGACATTTACCTTCTTAAACCTGAAAAAGAAATGCCCAGACATCCTGTTATTATTGGTTTGAATTATTTATAGCCTGTAGCATTTTACAAGACATTGGAAAATCAAATGGATCCCATATTTTAAATATTACTTGGTGGTAAAAGATGCACGCAATGCAGTATAGGATTGCTATCATAGCGTTTTCCCTGGTGTCATTTGCCACAGAACTCAAGTGTGCTGCCACAACAGTGACAATCAGGAATACTGTCATTATGGTCAGTGGGAGAGCGCTTGATTTATTTACATTCATGTAAGCAAAGTCAGAAGCTGGCCTTGGAAAACAGTAAGGTCATTGCATCTCGCAAGGTGTAGCTGCAGCTTTCAAAATGACTGCACAGCTTGGCAAGATAGGGTTTATGAGCTGACTTTGTATTAATAACACATCTATGTGAAATATTTTCCCCTCTGAGGTTTACAGCCCCATATTTTCTCACAGAAAAGCAGGGGTATTAGCTCTGTTGTGCAGCTCTGCGTTTGATGTCAAATGCAGATGCTGATGATGCAGATGTCTAACTGGGGTGAGATTTCAGTGCTGGTTGTTTACCCCTGGCCACTTGGGTCCTGAGGCAGGTGAAGCTGACCAACATCTCAAAAATTGTACCTGAAGTCAGGCAGTTTTGTCCAGGAATGAAATATTTATCAGCAAGACACACAGAGACCAGAAAGCTGGGAGGGAGATGGTGGGTAGGGAAGTGTGGGAGTAGTGCTGACAGTCATGTACCTGTGCCTTTTCCTCCAAAATCTCTGAGCATCAGGCACCCCTGACTATGGTGGGGGCTTTCTATGATGGGGGTTTTTCTTTTTTATTTATTGTACTTCATTAGTGCCAGTGCTTGACATTGGGTACTACAAACTCCAGGTTAGCCAGAAATTCAAACACTTCAGTCATTAATATCAATCTCTCTGCCAGAGGGCTAGTTACAGCTCAAGCCTTTTTTTTCCCCATTCCTAAAGACATTTTTCATCCAGATCAACGACTGGTGATTATCCCATCTAAATCAGGATCGTATTATGTGAGGTAGAGGAGACTCTTTTGACTACTGCTGAAATGTATGTAATAATAATAGCCTTAGAGAGGAGTGAAATGTAGCACAAGCATCCTGTGTGTGTCTCTTTAATTAGAAACCATGCAGAGTTTGAAATCCAAGGTGCTTCCTAACATGTGCAGCATTCATTTTAATCATTCCTCAGAGTGCAGGAGGAAGCATCAATTAAGTTCAGCATGAGAGAAACTCCTGGGAGTGGGTGCAGGAAATTAATTTTTTTAGTAATATTATGAAATTGATGATGATGATGATGCCCAGGGACAGCACTTTGAAAGCATTAACCTGAAAAGGCACAAAGGAGCCCCGTACTATGTCAGCAAGCAGCCAAAGCACAGAAAGATCCTTAAGGCACAAATTTGACCCATATTCTGTACATAATCAACTTCCCTCCCCCCAAAGGGGATTCGGGAGAATGATATAAAAGAACGATTTGCATTACGAAGCCTTGTACCTTCCTTGATGTTTCCCTTGTCTGCTCCAACTACTGTTGCTTCCCAACGTCAAACTGCACAAAGGTTTGCTCCATCCAGGGGAGAGCCGAGCTGCTCCTAATGGGAGCCTGGCACAGCAGCGGAGAGCCTTTCCCAGCACGGAGGAGATGAGGACTGGCGGCACTGGAGTGTGAGATGCTCTTTGACCCCTTCAGCACAGTGGGGCACCCCTGTCCTGAGTGCCCAGCTCACGTCAGAGGCAGGGCTGATGAAAGCCCTCCTGGCAGTCAGCTGGCTGACATGTGGGAAGGTGCCAGCCTGTCCTGTCAGCAGGACGGAGGCCTCAAAGCAGTTCCTAATCATCTTCAGGAGAACGCGCGTGTCAGTAAATCGCAGCTAATGAATCATTTCGGGGCAAGAGACCTGGATGGGAGAACAAAGTAGAGGCAGGGTGTGGGATGTCAGGGAGCCTGTGGTCCCAGCAAGGAGTAGGCAGGGGTTCTGGAAAATAAGGTCCTCTTTGAGGGAAAATAACAACCATGGAGATACTTCTGATAAACAGAGCTGAAATGCTGCAATTTAAAAAGCATTGAATTTTCAATTTTAATGGATAGCAGATATTTTCATACTGCTAATCGCAGCAAACAGAGGGAAAATAATCTCTCTAAATTCCTGGCAAGTAGGTCGTCGTGTATGTTTCTTCAGACGGTGTGAGCATGGAGACCCCCGATGGGCTCTCACTTGAGAAAGTCTCCAACAGCAAAGGGACGAGGAGGCTGCTCACACAGCGCAGATGTGGATGAGCTAACTCCGCTCACGCTGACATTTTGAGCCAAGAATATTTCAACATTAGCATCTCCTAATGCAGTTTCATCTCACTGGCTATAAAGCCTGTCCTGGTGCAGAAGAAACCTCAGTGATTTTCATGTAACGATGAGAAAAGAGCCATAGCCGTTTTTGTATAACAGGATTTGTGTGGGCTGTTGGTAAGGGCACGCTGCTGATAAATAAGGTTCAGTTGTAAATATTCTCTAGTGACATGGGAATTTATCCACCTATTGAAGTTTACAACTGAGCTACCGAGGGAACATGTTCTTTAGCTCCACTGTGTATGCAGTTCACGGTGCATTTATCAAACGCCCTGTCAGTTTAGGGAAGGCACAGTTCAGGTAATACAGTATTTATGAAACTGTGAATACCACCTCAAAAAGTTCTCTTAGAGTACATTTTTTAAAGCTGTCTTATGAAAACTTTGGACAAGTGGAAAGCAGAGGGTATATTTTCAGTTTTATAGTGCTGGAATCTGCTCTGTGGTCACATGCAGTGAAGAAGACACAACAGAAGGAGGTGCTTCCTAGGCACCACATTTATTTATCATAAAGCATAAAGTAAAAGCTGTGGAAGCAAACTGAATGCTATTTTTTGCACAAGTTTGGGGTTTAAATAGGAATTTCAGATCCTGTCCTTAATCAGAAATAAAAATCAAGGCTGCCTTTTCATCCTTCACCCTTTAACCCATTTCAGTTCACATGCCACCCTGACACCACAGGCAGGATCTCTGGGTGGGCACTTTTTCATCCCATGGATTTTGTCTTATACTGCCTCTCCCTTGCTCCTTGGAGACGCTGGCGGTGGCCCTGCTCACTCCCCTGTAAAACCATTGCTGTTTCACCGTTCAAAACTTGCAATACTCTGACAGCCTCAGAGACTCCTCAGCTCCTCAGTAAATGCGGGTGTCAGTATGGAGGAATGATCCCCACTTATATCACCTCAGAAAGATTAATTTTTAAAAATCCTGAATTTTTCTAGATTGTTTTCTTTGGGTGCTGCAGCCTGTGAGCTGAGGCTGCCAAAGTTGCTTGTGTTGTTTCAGTCACCAATTTTCTTGATTCTCAGAGACTGAAATGATGGCAGAAGCTTTGTGTAACCTTAAAGTCAACGTTTGTGTGAAGGGAGGGAGAAAGAGAGGAGAAAGATTTTCCTGGTGTGCATTTTTGCTAAAAAAAAAAAAAAAAAAAAAAAGAACAAAATAGAAACCAAAAAAACAAAAAAAAAAACAAAAACAAAAACAAAAACAAAAACAAAAACAAAAAAAAAGAAAAAGAAAAAAAAGAAAAAAACGAAGCCTCTTCTCTACTGGTAGCAATCCCGGCAAGATTCGCCGGAGTGGGGCTCCCTCTGTTGAGCTCTGGGAGCTTTGCCAGATGGCAAATTCAGCTGCCCACTCCATTTTTGGGGAAGCTTCATCTCCAGGCTCTTCCTTACCCCTCTCCCTTCCCTGTGGTCCACCTGAGAGAGAAAAAAATTTTAATGGAAAAGTCCCAGAAAAGCAGGGTCTGGGAGTAGGACCTCTGAGCTGTGGCCTGCCTATCTCTGTCAGGAGGGGAAGCCCAGCTCAGATGAGTTGTAGCAGGACTGGACCATAAAGTCCTTTCTGGGGCAGAGGTGGGAGAGGATTTCTGCTAAGGAAACACTTGAGTCACAAGGCAAGGAGCCAAAAAGAAAGATGTGGAAAGGCTGGAAAGTAAACCAGAGGTATTGGGCTGGATAGCAGAGTTACAAAGGCACTGCTGGAAAATGTAAGCTATCCCGTGCTTTGTCAGCTTCCACCAGGAAAGATCAAATGAAGCAGTTACAGCAGAGATTCATGTTATGGGCTTTTATGCAATACTTTTAGTATTTTCCCCAAAATATTATTTTTTTTCTTGCTGTGACCTACAGCATAAGGAATTGTGGAAAATTCCAGGGCTATAAATGCTGCTATTGTGGAGGTGAAGAAGCCTGAAAAAACTTAAGGCTCTCAAAATTGCACAGGGAACTGACTTTTAACTCATCTCTTTTATTAAAAAGCAAGCAAGGACTGGTTGTGTCGGGTGGCTGGAAAAACTGGGTCATGGTTCTGACCAAAGTGGTGTCATCTGGGGAGTAATCAAGGAGAGATTTCATGTTTATTTAAAGGACTTAAGACACACTTTGAATTGAGAACACAAGGCAACCTTCAATATATAACTGTTGCAATGCCTTGAATATAAGGAGGTTTTTTCGTGTTTCTCTGCAACCTCAAGGGAACTCCTATTTGATTTGTAGCATGTCTCTATTGGTGGCTCTGGCAGGCTAAGTGTGGCCATCTGTACTGTCTTTCCTCCTTGAACTGCTCAAATAGCACTTGGCTGTCAGTTTGCTGAGTACAGTTGCACTGGAAATTGGTTTTTTCTGTTGTTCATAGTTTTTCTGTGTTAACTCACCCCCAGTTCCTGAAGCCCTGGCTCAGGAAGTGTTTGGTGGCTTTTGCCCTTGTGAGGCAGTCAGCTGAGGCATATTTTGTCTGATGGTTTCTCAGGAAGCCACACTGCATACTTGGGTTAGAAGTTGTCTCAGCTATTTGCTGGGATGTTTTGTAGAGCAGCTTCTGCTCTCAAGTGTGTGCACAGCAGCCTGTCCTTTCACTGAGGTCCCTGCACAGGATTATAAGGGTCAAATTTGGTCCTTAGGATCCAGGGAATGTTTTTCCTCTGAAAGGGGGAGGGCAGATTCTTAGAACATACCTAGGTTTTGTAGAGGCTATGGCCAGCACAAGACAACACGAAATATTTTCCTTGGTAGAGGCTGCCAGACATTCAGCTTTGTTTCAAAGATTACTTGTAAGACAAAGCTTTATACCGGGTAGGAATTTTCTATACATCCACACTGTTTCATCAAGATTAATGGAATTAAAGTGATTCAGCTGAAACCAGAAATTGACCTACAATGCCAGCAGTGTGTTGACAGTACCACTTATTAAAAAGCAGAGAGTTTGGAAGCATTTGGGCTTTGCAGAACATGAGGAACTTTGCACTGACATGGTTAAACAGCTGGCTGGTGTTACCCACTGATTCTCTGGGCAGCAGTAGCTGTGAATTCACTGCTAGAAATCCAGCCTGACCCTGAATATCATGTGTTGTTTAATAGGAGAGCATGCAGCTTGAAAATACTCACTTAAACAGTGGGTTACTAAGAAAAAGAGATCTTTGAATGCATAAATATTGATAGATAGTGAGTGAGGGGCTGAAGCAATGTGAGATGTGCAGAGGACATGAAGCTATTAGCTGCGATTATGAGATCAGATGCACTCTTGCATTCAAGCTGTGAATCTTTCTAAGAGAAATGATGTTGGACTGTAAAATTCAGCTCTGATATTGGTAAAGTGGAGAACCCTGGACAGACCTATGTGACAAGCTGTGCAGTGGAAAGCCCACTGGTTTTTTTCTTAGTTGTACTGCACACATCAACTGCATTTGCTAGGGGAAACTTTGAAACATTCTTTAATCTTGCTATGTACAAAAATGGACCTTATAAGGCAAAATGCAAGTTGTGCCCCATGAACTAGAAAATAACCTGAGCAGACACTGTTCTCTTGGAAGATCAGTTTGTGCTCCATTGGCCGATTGCTGAAGAAGGTGAGCGCCATCCTGTACTGTTCTGGGGTGGTGAGCGCTGCTGTTGCCTTTTTGTTGGAGAGCAGTGTCGATGTGCTCGAATGATGCTGTACCTGCCTGCCTTCGTGCTCCATCTGCTGAGCCATTCCCCTGGTACCTTCATGCTAATCGCACAAGTCATCTCTGCAAATGGCAGATAGGCTCCTAATCTGTTCGGACACTTCCTCTCCATGTGTAAAGGCCGCCTCTTGCAAATGCATAGAGATGTTCCCAAGACCTTTTAGTTTTGAAAAAGCATTTTTGCTTCCACTCCACGTGGGAGCCATGCACAGTGAAGTGCATGTTGTCTGCATGTGTCTCAAGGACTGCAGCACCATCAGCCAGGATTAGAGCGTAACTATTAGTTAACCATTTAGTCAAATAAAACAGTAAAGCTTTAGTCCAGAAGTTTTATTGTTATTGTGATTAATTAATGCCTATGTGGCACTATCAATAAATATGCCACTTTCCAGAGTATATAAGGGATTACATTCAGTTTTCATTCTCCATGGTGCGGTTTCTACTGTCATCTTAACTACTTTTATTTTCAAAGTTTATTTCAAAAAGGTTGTATATGCAAAGTGTGATTTTTCAGGCTTTTACTGATCTGTCATGCAGAGCTGACTAATAGCACATAACTGGTTTTTGTCTTTGTTTTTTGTGCAGAATGAGATTCTCCTTGACTAATTTTCCTGCTATTAGCTTTCTGTGAAAGCAAATGCAGCACTGTCACTGTTGAGATATGTTGGACAGGTGACCTGTGCTTCTGAATGGCTGTACATAAAACAAACAGTCTTACACAGAAGACAAAGCACTTTTGAGAGTTTTTGCTGTGAGATATGATGATGATTTATGATCTGTCACCCTGAAAGTTCCTCTTGAGGACAAAAGCCACTAAAACCTCTGCAGGTCACAGATCTGGTGGCAGTATAGATTTTTTGTTTTAACTGCACTGGTTAAAGTTTGCCTCAGCCCTTTTTTCCTTCAGCTTGTTGCACATACAAGTGCTGTCTCCTGCTTCCTAGGGCTGACTAAGCGACGTGTTTTAATTTAAGCAAAAGGTGTTGCTCTGGAAAGATGTTGAACTGAGAGGCACTGCAGCAGGCAGGATGGCGAGGAGTGAGTGGGCAGCGCTCAGTCCCTGCTGCCCCTGCCAAGTCCGGCAGACCTGGCTGTCATTGCCACCACAAATGGAGTGCTTTGTTGTGCCAGACTGCCTTCCGCTTTGCTGTCCTGAAGGGATCCGAGCAGGCATTTCATGCTCATGATTTAAATTGCTCTCAGCTGATTTGAATGGGTGTTTTGGACACCAAGATCTGGGTAATAGGGTAGTAATAGGGAGTAGCCTGTCTCCTCCTCAGCAGTCCTGCTGATGGATGCTCCATCACGCAAGCCCCGTCCTCTCCAGCACAGCTGCTGGGATTTCTGCAGAGCTCTTGTGGATGTCAGGAAACCATATGCTGAAGTGTCACCCAGCTTGTGGGGAGTTTCCCACCAGTTGGAAAATGTAAATTCAGTCCAAACCATCACCACGGAATCTTTGCTTGTGTAGGCTGGGAGATCCAGAGTAATGTGTGATGACTCAAAACAATGAAGCAAAAAATTAGCAGTATGAATTTTAATTATTATTTATGCTTTGTAGTAATAGCTTGTGTTTAACTGTATTTTACCACTGAGATGTGCATGCTTTTAATTACTTTTCATTACTTCTTTCTTTCTGTGTCTTTTCTTCCTTATTGACTTTTAATTTATGTTTGATATTTACACTTGATAGTGTTTGATGAGATATATGTATATACATTCGCGCAGGAACAGACTCTTCAGAAATATATTTGGAGGATGTGGTATATGGAGATAGATGTTGGAGAATTTTGAAGAACTGGAACAAGCAGCATGCCAGTGTGTTTTGCTAAAGAGACTTACTTACAGGCTTATAAAAAAAGTTATTGTCCCTAGCAGTGTTCTTATCAAGCTGTTCCAGCAGCACGTTCTGAGGTTGTTAGGCTTTATCCATTCCTGCTTCACCTCTAGCTCTGACTGTGATCAAGACCCATGGAGCAGAGGGAAGGAGGAGTTAAACAGTCCTCCACCTTTTGCATTTCTCCAATTCTTTGATTCTTTCATCCCTCTGAAACAGGGGTCAGGTGACTCTGCTGCCCCATGGGGCAGGCAGCATCACACCTGTGTCTTGTGGGGGATGCCCATGTGCAAGGGAAGCCCTCAAAGCAGAGAGGTTGAGGTTTCCATTCTTTGCACAGCTAGAGCTGCACAAGGCTAGAGCTCGGGCAAGAGAAATTACCCTTCAGCATTAACATGGCTTTTACACTGCGGAAAAACAATCTTTTGCTCTGCTGTTGTGGGAAGGAGTTGTAGCTGGAGCCTCAAGAAACTTGGTTTGAGAGAAGGGTTGGATCATAGCATTTCTGTCTGGGTTTAGTAGCTGGAGGCCTTGCCCGAGTTTATTTTATTTTTTATGTCTTGTTTTATAGGCACCCGCATGGTATTTTGGGCAAGCATTAGACCTTTTTTTAAAGTAGTGACCTCCTCCATCAAGTCCTGCACACAGAAGTTGGCAGGCTTTGACCCATGTTGGAGCTTACATTGCTTTTAAGCACATTGGGAAAATGTTTATTTTCTGTAACTTTTGAAAACTTAAGACCTACTCTATCTGTGCAGCTCACATTCTACTAAGCTTTCTACTGGGAGAATTTATTGGAAGCAAGCGTGTTTGGGTTTTTTCCCATTCCTTTTGTTCTTCAGGATACATAATGAAGAATGCTCCAGCTTTGCCAGTTAATTGCTTCATGGCTGTTGTTTGTCAATTTGCCAGCAGGTTTCTGCTTAACTGCTGCCATTTGACATTGCTGAAACACAAATGCAGAATGATTGAGTTGCCAACATATCATTGAGTCTTCTGCAAGGGGGATTTTCAGCATATTAACGCTTCAGGCTTTTACGTCAGTATTGATTGCTGAAATAGAAAAGAAACCTTTGGCAGTATTCAGCATCGTGCCAGCATGGATTTAGTGGCAGGAAAAAGAAACTCGCTGTTGCCATTGACTGTGACTTCATCCCCTCCTTTCTTCCTTTCTTACATTTTTTATTTCTATACACACCCACACAGAGTTTTGACATTTAATACACATCATAGCCAAATGCCAGTTAGCCTCACAATAAACCAGCAGGGCAAATCAACTACTTGATGCAGTCAGATGTCTAGGCTGTTTAATTTGCAGCCACCTGCATTATGCCTGACCAGATTCCATGGCAAGTGGGGAGGGGGGTGATGAGCTCCTCACAGTGAAGCACAGGTCAAGAGCTGACTTGGAGGAAGGCAGTGGGGTGGAGGAAGGCAGTGGGGTGGTGGTCTCTGCCAAGCTCCTCACAGGACAGCCAGGCTGCCACCACACTGGTCCCCGGATGCAGGAGTGGCCATTGTGGAGCCGGGTGCCATGGGGAGAGGAGCAGCAGGATGCTGCTGGGGCCAGGCTTGGAAAGGATGTTCCCCTCCCTGCACACAGTGATGCAGAAGATGCCAAGATGGGGCCCCACGGACGAGCAGGGACTTGGAATGTGGAGCAGGGGATGGAGTGAATGGCGAGGGTGTGGTGCAGCGGCTCAGTGTTGACCACCAGCTGCTGCTGTGGCAGTGCCCACGCAGGGAGTGGGCAAGGGTAGGAAGGGTCAGGAGGTTTTGCTGTGAAGCAGGGAGCAAGAGGGAGGTGTAAGCCCTTCTGCACATAGAGAAACACCTTTATGTGCTTTGCCTCACCTAAACTGTTGCCTGTCTCTGCTTTGCTTTAGTCTGATCTCTTAGATGATACTTTATAGCTGGTTTCAGATTAGAAGATTTTGTAGGAAGGACCACCTGGGCATTCTGAAGGTGATGATTTCTGACTGAAATGCTGTTGCATGGAACAAAGACCTGAGGGGAAATAGGACAGGGCATGAGCTGAGATTTTGAACGTAAAATGGGAAGGAGTGCCCACCAGCAGGGCTTGGGGAGTTTGCACATCAGTTGGGTATCAGTCTGGGCTGGACACTTTTCCTTTGCATTGGGAAAGTCAAGTGAAGAAGAGAGGGGTGGATAGGCCAGAATTGCCTGCACAAAAGTTTGGCAACAAGGGAGGTAATCAGGATCAGAGGAAGATTTCTAAGAACAACAAAACCGTTCATGAGCGGTGACATTACAACTAGCAAACAGCAGCAGTGATTGTTTTTATTCTATTTCTGGAAGATGCTTAATGCTCCCTCCTTTCAGATGTAGTTCACAGGAACTTTCTGAATCTGATTTGCTTCTCACTTATGAATTAACCAAAAGTCGGAATAATAATGGGAAACTTCCGAAAGTATGCTTCTTAGGGATCATTAATATAATCTAGCCGTGAAAAGTCCACTGAAAGCTAGTTCTTTTGGCCAGAATATATCATCAAAGAAGATTCAAGAGTTTATTTGGGGTGTTTGGGTTTTTTTGGTTGGTTGGTTGGTTGGTTGGTTGGTTGGTTGGTTGGTTGGTTGGGGTTTTTTGGTTTATGTGGGGGTTTTTTTTGGGGGGGTTGTTGTAATTGTATTATTAAATTTCTCTCTTTGGTCAATTTGAGCAGACACTTAAAGTTTTAGAGCAGGATGAGTAGCTTTATTTGCAAAGGATTAGAGGACATTGGTACCTGGGCCACAGTAAATGCAAGATTTACCTCGGATGCTCAAATCAAAATGGGTACATAGAGCCTTACAGAAAGGCTGGGAACTGTCTCAATTATGGCAATTTATCAATAGAAGGGTATATTTTCCACTAAATAACATATTCACCTTAAAAAGTGCCTCTACAGAGTCTTTTAGTTGAAAAGCTGTGATTCAGGATTAGAAAAGCTGTAGCTGGTAATTGGAACAGTTTGTTTTGGAAGCCCTTCCCAGTGGCAGTTGCTCAGATCTTCTCTGTGTAGGACAGTTCCTAGATAACATGGTCCACAGATAAGCCCAAGAAAGAGAAGAGGAACACAAACACCTAAACTGCAATTTCCCACATTAAGGTCTCCAATTAAAATAATGCAGATTTCAAATGAAAATTTATGTCTGGCAGTTTGTTTTTCTTAAAAGTCTTCATCTGCATCAGGTGAAGGTAAAAACAGGGACCTGAATCCCCTTCCAACCACATCAAATAATTATCAATAAAAGCCCAGCATGTGCTGCATAAGAATTTCATCAATGAAGTGTAAAATGGAGTAAAATCCACTTTCTTTTTCTATAGCACTGGGGGCTGTTGCCTTTTTACACAGTAAAATGAGGCTTGGGAAGAGAAAGTGGCTAAAAAGTAAAGAAAGTGTTCTGACCTTGAATAGCTACAAAGATCTTGGGAATAGTAAGGCCCTGTGTAGGGTAAGTGATACAGAGCGTGTTTGCCAGGCATGTGTCTGGATCAGCAGTGTGCACCTGGCAGAAGTCTTACTCTTACTTTGATAAATTGTCTTCTCCCAGCATGAATTAAGGTAATGAATCTTTTATTTCTGAATTACTGCAAGGCTCTGTAGTCTTTCAGCTTAATGTGGGGGTTTTTTCTAGTTTCAAATGAGTAATGCAATCTATGCCTTACCTAAGGAGTTTGATACTACTGTATGCTTAATCTTTAAAATGCTAGGTAGGGGGGCAAAGCTTTGCTGTCAAGGGAAATAACCATCCTGGCAGAGAGAAAAGTATCAGTAGGATGCTGCCACTGGTTTGGCAGAGACTGTTTGATGCTTTGTTAGCTGGCTGTTGATTTTATGCCTTTTTTAGTTATGTTTGAAGGTGCTTCCAAAAGAACTGGTCTTTAAGTGGGTAGTTCCATTCAGATACAGCAAAATCCAGAAAATACAGAGCAAAAATGGGAACAGTAAATTACTAATGAGAAAAGTTAGAACTGGGGATGCATCTGAATGAAATTAAATCCCCCTCCAGACACCACAGATAGTGCTCTGAAGAGCTGTGCCTGTTTGCCTGTCTCCTTCACTGTGGGCTGCAGGCAGAAAGATCTGTCACACAAGACCTGCACAGCTACTAAAGCCTTTCCTGATAAACATGAGTGAGTTAACGCCTGTGTGTGAAGGTGCACTCAAGAAAGTTATTCTGTGATCAGAGTGGTGCCACAGTGACCATCTGGAGCCCAGAAGCAGGTGGAGGTGCCGGCGGGCAGTGCAGGCAGCAGGCTGTGCTTCTTGTGCTCCTCATCCTGCTGAAAGATGCAGGTGTACGAGCATAAAACCCACCCCACCCGAGCAGGTCCATTTAATACACCCATCGGGATTGACAAATGCCTCGGCTTGTGGCTTTAACAAACACCATGAAAAGCCATCCCAGCGTCTCATTTTCTGGAAATGTAGTATTTCTGTCTGGCCACTCCACCTTCCCCCTGGGGAAAGCATCTGAGTGTTATTTTAGGCAGAGGAACGTCATCCAGAAGTACAGGCATAACACCTGGGGGAATACCAGGGTGTTTTATTAAATATAGCTTTACTTTTTCACTGTCCCTATAGGACACCCCATTGACAGCCATGATGCACAGCAGGGAACAGACTACTTATAGGCATGTGTATGCAATGAAAACTGTGTCATTTTTGTAAATACAACTCTGAAAAAACCCCAATTCTTATGGAAGGTTGACTTTACAGGACCCCTCCAATATCCCCTGTGTTAATGTGCTGCTATATATTTGCAAGCTGACTCTTAGTTCAAACTAAATAAAATGAAAGATGGTATAGGATAATACCGCGATACGCCTTTTCTACTCCAGGGTGGGTTAAAGAATGGTGATAGGAGCAAGGCAGCAGGAAGCTGTGTCCCACACAGTTACCCCCTGTTCTGTGGGATTCAGCAAGAAGAGGAACAAGTAGACAGGGAGGGCAAGGGCTGCATCAACCAGTACTTTCACCAAAATGTTGTCCATGTAGTCAGCAGCCTGGGTGGGATAATCTGGGTGAGATAATCTATCTTTCATTGGGACAAAATGAACTCTGGGAAGAATTCTTCACACTCAAGTGCCTTCCATCAAATAGATTTCTCTTTTCTGTTGTACCAAACTATGAACTTTTGAGGCTTTTTTTTTCTCATGGGCCATGATTTTTAGTAAGTTTATTTAATTCTTTTAATGAGAGTGAAAGCCTCAGAGCTCTTTTTAGTTCTAAAAGAAAGATTTGAGACATTCTGCCTATTCCACTTTTCCACAAGGACATTAATTCATGAGCAACAAAGAATATTATAACTGTTTACAGTAGCCCTCAGTGAGTAGCATGAGACTTGGGGATTTTGGAAGAAATAAGAGTATTTGGTTACAGAATCAAAAGCTAAACAAAAAGCTTCAAACTTAAAAATGTTTGAAGTTGCTTGAACAAACACAATGAAAAATTATCAATTTGCCAGCTTTTAGAACCATGTGAATCTTCAAGCTTGATTTGTTTTGTCTCTCTACTGAGCTTCAGAAACCAAAGCAACCCTGAAGGTCAAAATGTCTAATATTTTACCTTTAGACATGTCCAGGTTTACTTGTTTAAACACAGCTCTGCTTACATAGGATATTTTGCAAATGAAGTGATGCTGCTTGGTGGTGTAAGAGGCACTGCAGGTTTCAGCCGAGCTACGTGAGATGGACAGTGCGTGCTCTGATGTAGCACCTGCCTTCTCAGGCTTACCATCACGTATATCCTAGTTTTCCTGAGATCCAGCCTACAGCATTATGTGGCAGTCAGCTGCAGCCATTGGGGTAATTTGGTCATGCCTGATCAATTTGCTTCCAGATAAAATGTGACTCTAAGAAAGATATTGGTGCTGGCTGGAGTTTGCTTAAAGATGTTTATTTTGTTTCCCCAGAGTGTTTCTCAACTTCCCTATGGCAAAGCTCTCTACACATACGAGGGAAAAGAGCCCGGTGACCTCAAGTTCAACAAGGGGGACATCATCATCCTGCGGCGCAAGGTGGACGAGAATTGGTACCATGGGGAGCTCAACGGGAACCACGGCTTCTTCCCCGCCAGCTACATCCAGTGCATCAAGCCCCTCCCACAAGCTCCACCTCAGGGCAAAGCACTTTACGACTTTGAAATAAAGGATAAAGATCAAGACAAGGATTGCCTGACCTTCACCAAGGTAGGGCAATAGGTTTTTAAGGAAGAGTTCAGAAACTGCTTCTGTAGGGAGTGATGAGGCACATGTGGTGCTGGCAGCTGAGTTAGGAGCACAGGGGTGATGGGACTGGCAGGACACCTTCCTGGTCTGCCTGGCCTCCCTGGCCTAGCCTGCCCTCTGTGAGACAGCTTGTGCCATGAACAGCAAGGCTGGTATAAAGCTAGTAAAGCTCAACAAGTAACACTGGCTTTTTTTTCTGTCTAAAAAGCATGCGTTTCATTTGCATTGAAGTGTTCCCCAAGAATGGTTCAAATTTCAGAAAAAAAAAAATCTAATGGAAATGTGTCTTTTAATGTTCCTTATTGAATCAGATGTTCCAGTGTTTTAAAATTACATTCAGCTTCAAAATGTATATTGCATCATACTGTATACCAATTAGCACTTGAAATACACTATCATCATAATATATCACAGTTTTTCCTATTTTAGGAACATAAAGACAGTAAAAAGCAGACATTTAAAAAACAGTCTTTGTTTTTTTTAAACCAAAATGTTTAATAAATTCCTGTTGGAATGAGAGAAAACTGAGATATTGTAATTTCCTTCGGATTTAAAATGTCACGTTTTCCCTTTCGCCCCCACCTCCCCACCTGCTTTTTGCCTCCCCCTCCCCTCCCTAGCAATTTGTTTTGACCTTCGATGGGTTTCATGGATATCAAGAAACCACAGTAAAATAAAGCATATCCCCTATTGTTAATTTATGGCAGTGAATGCCGTGGAGAACCTGTTCATTGTCATTTTCTGTTTTATTTCAGCTGTCTGTGGCTGTTATAATATCACATAAAGTAATAACAGTTATGCTGAAAATGAATATGAAATAGATGATAAAAATATCCTTCACCAGGATTTTACTGACCTCCTCTTTTGAAGCTGCTTATTATAGCTGAATGAATTATTTGCAGCATATAATTTTCTCACCGAATGTAACATCTTTTTCACTCATGCAGTGTTTCTCAGCAGAATGCAATTTCCTAGACTGTATACTTTCTCATATTTATTTAACAAAGGATTTGTAAGCACTTTTGTTTCATAGCAAGTGAAGTGTTTGATTGCAAACACTGCAAACCCTGCGACTAGCCAGCCTCCCTGGAGCTGTGAATCTCTGTGAGAAAGTGGGCTGCTTAGTGAGAAGTAACAGCCATGCACTAACAGGAAGTTAGCCAGAAGTTATCTCTGAGACCTTATCAGTAAATATATATTTTCTGGTGCGTTGTTTTTAGCGCTGCCTGCCCAGAGGTACGCTGGTGACTTCTCTGAGATGCAATCTTCCTTGTCTGCTTAAAGTATTCCTTGCTTGCTCAGTCTAAGAAATGTAATAGGTATGGTAGGCAGTTGTGGTGTTTTTTGTTAGAGCAGGTCCTTTCCTAGACACTTTTGTATTTGATATATTTGGCGCCATATATTAGAAAACCTCCTCTACAATAACTGTGTTTGTATAGCGATAGTTCTCATTTTCTCGGCTGTCCAATGTCATTCTCACATGGAGCATTTCTTCCTGCTGTATAGCCCTCCTCTCAATCTCTCACTCTGCCTTGTTTTCACCCCTCATGTGACTGTCTGCATCCTTTTATCCCTGATGACTGTGTTTTCCCCAAGGGGCTTGGTTTCTCTTCTACTGCTATATTTGTCTTTAGCTCCTTCCACTACACACACTGTCACCTTTAACGGTTTTTATGTCCTGCCTATTGTTCTCCCTGACAGTGAATAATCTATTTTTCATCTTGGGACTTTACCATCATGTTTTCATCAGTTTTCTCAATGCTAATTTTAGCTGTCACCTGCGCTGATGAAGGTTCCTGTTTAGCCCAGATTATAGATCATCTGCTGATGCAGTCAGTTCCTCTGCACAGAGCCCTGAGCACTGCAGTGCTATAGATGTGATTTGTCACTTCGAGCAATATACATCATTTGAATGTCTCAGTGTGCATCTGAAGATGCTGGACCTGATCTCAGTTTCATTTACACTATTTGTTCCTTCCTCTGGTGGAGGGGTTGCATTGGCATACCTTTTATACAGACAAATATAACCTATTTGTGTCCTGCAATTCATTTAAGGCTACCAGACACTTATAAAACTGGATTTTACTCCTAAACATATAATAAAGAAAAGTTTTCCTGTAAAGAGAAGCTATAAGAAGGAAATTCAATCATAGGGATCTTCTGTATCATTACATTTTGTTCTTCTTTTGCTGGGCTTTGCTTTTTCCCGTCCCCCTTGTCAGTGTGCACTCAGAATATCTATTGGTACAGTAGAAGAAAACAAAGGAAGGATATTTGGTGTTTCCTCTTACTAATTTGTTTTGTCATGTTTTTCAAAATTAAAATGTTCCATTGTTCGTTCCAGTAGTGTATTGCAAGGAAATGAAGTCTACTTTACACAGACCTTCATGAAAAGTGCTGCAGAGTGCTTCTGCCATTTACCCATTTTCATCTCATGTAGACACACCACTCTCCAGATAAAAGGCCAAAGATAGATCAAATGTAATAATTTTGTATGTGTAAGAATAAAACCAGGAGGGGGAGAGAAAAATCTGTCTTGAGTATCCAGTGGAACAAAAAAAAGCTTTTACACCATTTGGACTGCTCCCTGAAGTCCTACTCCCAAATAAACCATAATACAGGCACAGAGGCTCGCCTCTGTTTTATCCTCTGCACTGGCTGTAAGATGATAGAACATCCCAGATTTGGCAGTGTTTGGCAGTGATCAGCCAAACCAGGCAGTTATTTTTTCTCTGTAACAACTGGTTCCAGTCTTGTGTCAACTTTACACCAGTTTGACTCCAGTAGCTTCAGAAGTTTTACTCCTGATGTTCCCTAGTGTGGCTGCAATCATTTTGTGGCCTAAAGAGCCTAACTGCATGCCCTTGGGATACATTTATTGTCTCAGATTTCTAATGTCTCCTAATGTGGTACCACAGTATGGGCCTGGGTTCCTGCTGTCTCTGTTTAAAAAAATAATCTATTCTCCTCTGGGCTATGAACTCTGGTGCAAACCACGTGCAAGAGGATTCTGCTCTCAGGTGTAGCAGTGCAAATCTGAAGTAATTGCATGGTTGTCTGCGTAGTTACTCCAGCCTTACTCTGAGCCTAGTTTCAGCCCACAGGTTTGTTTTGGTGTTCAACCAGCCTTTGCCTGCATGTTCTCATGGCCATCAGGAGGCTGAGTGCCGCTGGTAGATGAGTCTCAAACCTGTCAAGGTAGCATCAACTGTTCGCCATGCTTCATTGCTCATCACATTTTTAATAACGTCATCTGTTTCCTTCATTTTCCAACACTTTCATTCCCAGCCCACAGTGGTGTCTAACGAGATCCGTGCCAATCTTAGAACCATCACATCCCATAGTGGTTCCTGGCTGTGGCACAGTCTCTTAGCACTCAGTTCCAGCAGCATTTGCTGTTCACAGAGGGACCATCCCGGCAGTAGCTGTGACAGGGATTCTCGTGCCAGCTGGCAAGCATTGTCACTGGACTCACCAAGCACCACGTGGTGCCATCCTGCCATCACTGAGATCTCCCCAGTGCTCTAGATGGAGTAGTTATCTCTGCAGAATAGCAGGCACAGCTGCTCTGTATTGCTTCGTTAATGGCCATTAATGACTGGCATAAAAATCAGGCTGTGAATTATGACTGTTATTGGACACAATTTTGTGCTGTTTTCTCAGAAAAAGGATTCATTTCTCTGTCAATCAGATTGCTTTTTAAGTGATTTATCTCTGACTTCGTTTCTGATAATGATTATAAACTGGAACTGCAGGTCCCACATGCCTGTCACAAGGCTGATCCAGCCCTGATGAATAGAGAGAAACTCGAGCAAGTAGGAGAGAGCAAATAATTAAAGGCTCTAGCAACAGGCATAAAAGGAGCACGACATATCTTTGTCCAGACTACAGTGGATACCATTGGCTTTTGAAATGAGATTTGAGGCTTGGATTCCTTTATGCTGCTTGGAAATCAATTTAGTCAATGTGAAATAGTGAAGTTCAGAAAGTTGAAGTGGTATGCCAAAAGATCTGTGGCGTTTTACTATTCATGATCCTTTTGGGAACCTTTCTAGGAATTTATAAGTAGCATGGCTATCCAACTAATATAAGGTTCTAAAATAGTTCATGCTGAAGCTTTCACCAGCTCACTGTATAGAATGATGTCGTTGGCTGCGAATTCAAAGAAACTTTCTAGTAATAAAAAATTTCAAATTATATTTTTGGGATTTGCTGTAATTCCTGGAGATTTTCAACACCCTTCTGAAAACTAATTATGTCATGGAATTCTCAAGAATTTGCACTTTGCTCTCCCACAAAGATACTAATTTTGAATGTCAGCATATCTCAGGATGCTTTTCTTATATATGACCACATTCAGCATCCAGACTTGGCTGAGCTAAACTAATTTCAGTGTATGGAAATGTTTCCAGATTTCATACATCCATAGAAGGTAAAGTTGAAAGGGATCTTCAAAGGTCAGCCATTCCCCACCCCATTCCTGAGCAAAGTCAACACAGGATAAACCTTTCCTGCCAGGTGTCTGTACAGACTGCTCCAGGGATGGGATTGCATAGTGCCTCTAACAAAATCTAGTCAAATTCTTCTGGTGTTTTACAGTTTAAAAATATTTTTCTTTATTTCTTATGTGTGTCTATAGATGCAAATAGATAGATAGATAGATAGATAGATAGATAGATAGATAGATAGATATACACACACACACACACACATTTATATGCAGTGCTGGGTTAACGGTTGGACTCAATGATCTTAGAGGTCCTTTGTTACCTGAACAATCTATGATTCTATTCATACCCATACATATGCACTTCTACGTGTGCATGGAAACATACAGTAAAAGTGTAGACCCATCACATCTTGCATTTTCAAAAAACTTTTTTAAGGAGATAGCTGAGCAAATATAAGTAGGAACACTCATAGCAGGTTCCTGAAGTGATGTTGCCGTTTCTTTTCCGCGTTTACCCCCTTTACCTAGATTCTAAATTTATGCTAATCGGTCTTTTGTAAGAGCATGTGGAAGCTTTTGCAGAGATGCATTACTGTCAGTTCTTTAAACAGATCAAAAATGGTCTGTGCAGACAGGGCTTTGGAGGGGAATGCTATCTGTTTCTTCAGGAAATTAAATGCACAAATTCTTTTTGCGTCCTTCCAGCTGTAATAAATAGCCGAAGGACTCAGTTTGTAGCCAGTTCTATGAGCTTTCCCCTAATGGATCATTCAGATGAACAATTCAAAGGAAACATTTAAACTATTTCAGAGTGCACGTGTTCAAAATGAACATGTTCAAAAACTACAAAGTACATCACACCACATTTCTGTTCTGGTCATTTTTCTATCAATGGAAATCTGTAGTCTGAACATCCTGGATCAGGAATTTGTGGGGCTTTTTCCTATGTGAGAAGTATCTGCGAAAAAACAGCTGCCCTTGCCTGGCCATTTGACATCAGTATCTTGTTTCATGGAGCATGGTAGACCATATGTAGCTCTTATTTTCACAGAGTGAGAAGTGGAAATAAAGTGAGATCGGCAGGGAACCCTGTCTCAGCTTTCTGGAGGAAGAGATTTCCTTCTTTTTTGTAAATTTCTGCATGGGAGCAGAGGAAGGTTGGATGCCATGAGGGAACAAAGCTGACTTTCAGCCCACTCGTCTCTTTTCTCATAGGAGATCTGAGCATCCAGGCAGAGCCCCATGGAGAGGGCTGCCTTCCACACCTGCTGCAGCAAGCAGTGCTGGCTCAAGCCTGGGTTTAGTATGATGACCCCAGAAGACAGGGACAGTAGCAGAAATCCACTGACAAACTAAGTAGTTCAAACTGGGAAAATTCAGGGTTTTGTTCTAGTCACTTGAGCTTTTCTAATGACTTGTATGTTCTAGGTTTGAACTATACCAAGAGAAAATTTGAGCACTATGAATCTGATTTGCACTTTGCTTTATCTCTTGTTTTATAATCATCAAAAAGTTCATCATCTGCCAAAATTTTTGTAAGGCCCCCTAGGCTAAATATAATATTAAAATACCATTGGTTTTTAGGAAATGAACTTGTATCTAAACTGAAGCTCATCCAGCAGGTGAATGCAATTTAGTTTTTACTCTGTTATCCTTGGCTTTTTATCTGCTTTGCAATTTTACCTTATAATTTTTTTTTTTTTTAAACTGACATTCAGTGTGTCAGCAGTGCAGGCTTGTTGCTGAGCACCTTGTACTCTTCCTTATGCTCCTTGCTGGAAGTGTTCCCAGGACTACCTGTGCTGTACTGGTGCTTCCCTTTGAATTGTCTTGTGGAGAAGGCAAGCATCCCAAAAGACCCTTGGATGCACAGGGGCAGCTTCATGCTAAGGAGTTTTCACCTGTGATTTAGAGGTGACCTCTTGGGTCAGACATACCTCTCGCCCTGTAATGAAGTCAGGAGCTACCTATTCCCACCTGCTGTTCCCAGAGCCTTGGAGCTGCTGACTGCCAGCATGAGCTGCACCCATCTGCAGGGTGCTTCAGTGCACTTTGAATAGGATGCCTGGGATGAGATGCTGGGCCAGAGGTGTTGCTAGCCCAAGATTCAGGAAACATTTTTACCTGGCTTATGACCTCCTCTGGGTACTCTCTCTACACTGTCATGTGGGTAACTAAAAACTGGCATCTTTCTACTGAAAATATCTGATTATGTATTTTTTATATCTCTGATTTTAGGATGAAATTTTGACAGTCATCAGGAGGGTGGATGACAACTGGGCAGAAGGCATGCTGGGTGACAAGATTGGCATTTTCCCTATCCTCTATGTTGAGGTAAGGTTATAACACATGGTGGTGGATGCTGGTCTTGACATCTTGTGGTGGTTTTGTGCCTACAAGAGCAGGATAACCTCAGATATAGAAGATAAGGATAATAAGGATAATATGGAAGAGAAGGATAACTTAAAACAGAATTAGTGAAAAGGGAATTTTTTGGTTGCTGTCTGCTAAGGCACTGTGGGGGTACATCCAATTTAATTTAAAGAGGTCAGCGAAATATGTTCCATGAACCACTTCTAAAGGCTTCCCCTTTGCTGTAATCTCCACAATGCACAGGGAAAATGGGAGGATGATTGCAGTTGGGATACCTTGCACACATCTGAGGAGAGATGGCAGTTCTGGGCTGGTGCAGAGCAGCAGTGCAGGCTCAACCGTGGTCTGAATGCACAGACCTTCAGAGGGGTGGTGTGAGTGTCCCCTGCCCCAGCAAGGGCTCAGACACCTCCATCCATGTGCCCAAGGGCTCTCATTCCATGTGTGCCAGACCCATCTTTGTCCTGAGCTGCCTGTGGTAATTTCCACAGGGGCCTTATTTCAGAGTAAACGCTGAGACTTCACTTCCTCTGAGCACACCTGTGGTGCCACCTCTTCCCACTGCTGCCTGTCCTGCTGGTGGTGCCCTTCCAGCCAGAAGCTGCTTGGGAGCAGGGCTGCAGCCAGCAGTGGTGGCCCATGGTGGCCCTGCCGGTGCAGCTCCCTTGTCCAGGTGTGAGGTAGTGCCTTTGAGGAGCTTTCCTCCTTCATAGGTGGGCCAGGGGTGCAAAGAGCAGATGGGCACCACATGAATGTGTATTTTTCAGAGGTTCTGCCACTCTGCACCCACTGCTCAGCACAGCATCATCCTGACTCTGCTCCCAAACATTGTCTGGTGCTGCTCTGTAGTGAAGCATCTCTTGTGCCCACAGCAGAGCCTGCTCCACTATATGTGGCTCTGGTGCCTGCCTCCGAAATTACTTCCCCAGATTTCTTCGTTAGTGATTGGAGACAAAATAGAGATAATTAGTGCCTGACTACCTAATTATTAACTCCGACAATGACCAATTTGGAATAAACTGTCATTAATATACATTGCATTCCCACAGTTGACAAGAACAATAATATTAAAACCAGAATGTGTAGGAGCCGTTATTGGGAAACCAGCTGCCTCGCATAAGTTAATGACTAGTTTTCTTCTATTCTGAATGTGTAAGACGTTTTCAGTTTGTTGTGATTAAATGAGGGAGCTGGGTTTCTCCCAGACTTCATTCCTTTTCCCTTCTTTTTCTTGTCCTGGGAAAGTGCAATGTTACTGTCCTGTATTTTGCTGCAGAAAGAGCAAACTGGGGACCTCTGCACAGCCAGCCACCATTGCACCTCACCACCTTTCCCCAGTTCTAATTTCATCTGTAGGCTGGCACTGCCTACGCACTGTGCAGCATCCTGATCCTCCTCCCACTCCTAGGTATCTGTTCTCCCTAATTATTGCTCTCACAGGGTGAAGGACTAATAACCTCAGAAGAACAGCCTGTAGGGAACATGTGCAATGCCTCGCTGAAGCTCTCCAAGCACTAGCACATCCTGGGTGGCTGTGGAGGAGCAGGAGGTAGCTCTGTGCAGAGACAGAACAGCAATGTTGGCATATTCTAAAGCGAGGCAAACAGCCAGGTAGCCAGCACCAGGGGACAAGAACACATGTAGGAATGTCTGTGTGCCTGTATATTTGTACCGGACACACACACAGTAGGTAAAATAAATACGACTATATGTACTTGTGTGTGTATTTGTGTGTATGCACACATTTATTTTACCAGTATAAATTTGGAATCTGGAGATTTGAAAGGCCTATTCAAATGAGATACTTGGGTGCCATGGACATAATATTTGTGCAGTGGTTTGTAAAGCCAAAAGGTAGTGATCCTCCAGACTACAATATCAGCCACCTATTTCATCCACATGGTGGATGGAGGCCTTGTTCTGAATATAAGATGAGCTTATGCAAGTATCTGAGTTATACAATTATCTTGCTGTTGCCAGCTTCAGATGTTACTTTGCATTAAAAATTAAAAGGAATCAGCAGGTCAAATCCCAAAGAAGTTTTTAAAATCTCAATGCTGATGTTTATAAAATAAATCCATTAAACAAGTAGTACTTGAATCAAAAAACACTCCTCAAGTCTGTCCAAGTCCATTAAGTGGTTTTCAAAATCTTGGCAAAATGTGTAGAATAAGCAAAGCTTAATTCTCACAGTAGCCTTCCACTTGTGTGAGTCGATTGGCTGAAGTGTGTGGGATTTCACATGGCATCCTAAGCCCTGCTCTGGATAGAGTGAATTCCAGCTTGGCAGGCTCTGATGTCCCCAGTTGCTCCCACGGCCCAGACAAGAGCTCTTACCCTTGCTATGCAAGCCAGAGCATTAGAAAACAAGCCGGTCACTTTGAGGATCTCAGGGTTTAGCTTGCCAGGGCTACAAACAGTGGATAAAATCCTTGTCGTGGCCCCCTTCGGTAACACTTTGTCCTGGCAGTGTGCTGCAGTGTTCTTCACATAAGTGCTTGCACAAAAGGTTTTTGCAGGTGCTTACAAAGCTTTTGGAATAGGTGGTGAGGAGAGGTGGTTAGAAAATTTCTCACCAGGATCACCACTTCTGTAAAGGATGCCTGGGAATAGAGCTTTTAGAGCCAGACCATGGTGGCAGAAAGAAGAGGCATTAAAAAACTAGCAGACATCAAAATATACCTTGTCCCTGCAGTGTTTTAGAAAGTCTCTATCTCAGCATTGTCTGTACAGCTGTATGGGTGTAATGTGGCATAAGGATCTTATTCCTTATTCCTTACAAGTGTTTAGCAAGGGTGCTTGCATGTCTGCAGAGAGGCTTTTCCTGCCTCCTTTTTCTGCCTCCTTCCCAACCTCAGAGAAGCTACAATTGGATAAGGAACAAATATTCACAGCTCACAATGATCACTTTTGTTGTCAGGGAGAGTTTGTACTATTGCTTTTTCTTACTTTGTTGCTGTCCTTCATCTTCAATAGAACTCATTTGGGCTGATAATTTATGTTTTAATTTGTCTACAGAAAAAAACCCACAACATAATCAAAATGGTCCTCAAGGTGCCTTCTGTCCTGAAATAAACATCTTATTAATATTCTGTATGGTTTGAAGTCATATTCTTGCTGGAAGGAATTTTGGAGCTGCAAGGAATTTAAAGCCCTGACAATATTTATTTTACTGTCTTCAAGCGAGCTCCTTTATTCTTAATAACTGTTGTTATTATCTCTGTTCGAAAGTAGTGTTCTGCTGCTCTGTGTAAAATTGAGAACAATGAAGAATAAAGCGTGTCCTAATAGATTTAAGTGTCTGAGAGTGAAATTTGAGGGCAATGGTATGCCAAGTGTTTGGAGGGATGCATCCTGCTCAGATGGGTAGGAACTGGAAATTCAAAAATCTGAGCTGTTAGAGCAAAATTTCTGCCTGCAACCCCCAGAGCAAAGAAGTATTGACCAAGATCAAGAAGCCTTATGAGTCAGTGGTAGAGCAAGGCAATTATGTTGAGCACTACTGTGACTGTAATATCAGCAAATTACAATTGATGAAGTGCCAACCCATTGTTATAATGTTTTATGGCAGCAGGAGCACTGAAAGCTGTGATTAAGTAATATTAGGAGTTTTAAAATTCTTTTTACAGAGCAGTGAAGCAGGGTAATGAGGATCTTCTCCTGTTCTTCGCAGTCAAAAAATAAAGAAAAAAGTAGAAAGGAGGTCTAGGAGAAAGAGGGAGGAGGAGAATGGGCAGAGCTGATGGTTTCAGTGCCCTGCAGCATAGGTCCAGAAGACTCCCCAGGGAAAAGAATTCTTGCAAGTCAGTGTTTAAAAAGAGTTCAGCCAGAAGTGAAAATAAAATAAAATCCAAAGCCAAATGCTTTTCTTAAAGAAAACAATGATTTTTCATTCCAAAATTATCTTTGTAGAGCAAAACATCACATTTAACAGTTTTGTGCACCATCACATTTAACAGTTTTGTGCTGTCCCACAGGATCTAGCAGTCTTTCTAAACCATTTTAACCCATGCAGGGGAAGCTGAGCACATTTATCAGGATCCCAGCTGTGGTTGTTGAGTAGTGCCACAGAAACCCACCTTCCCAGCAGAAGAAGGTCCTTTGCTGTATAACTATGGACTTGACTGAAGGTAACCTTTAGTTAGCTGCAGATGAATGCACTGGTGGTTTACACTTTCAGTCTGGATGCCAGATTTTGTCCTTTTTTTCTCTTTATGCAGATTCCCATCAGCCATTGCCCAGTATGCTGGTGTCCCCAGTGGCAGTCATCACAGTTATATTCTTGAAACTCAGATGTGTGCATGTCTATATTTCTGGCACTAATATATATTTTGACCATTTTAAACAAAAAATTGTTTCCCTGTCTACTTCTCATCTATGTTTTCTCTCTCCTCAGTCTGTTTGGTTTCTCCCTTCAGCTGCAGGACAGATGGGTCCCTATGGGACTCTCATAATGAATTCAACCTTGATGTCTGACCTGTCATTTATGTTTTTGTGGTCTTGGTGGCAGCACACTCTGAATCTTTCAGAGCATCTTTTTTGAAAGCCTTCCAAAAAAGCTGAAGCCTTAGACGTTCATTAAATAGTAACGTTTGTTTGGTGCCCTTTTCAAAAAGAACATGCAATCTCTGTTTTTAAGGACTGTCAAAATGGTTCATTTTTTAGCCTTGCTAGTATCATTCCATGTGAATAAAAATGGAAGCTTTTGAAAGGAGGGTAGATGGAATCTAGTGTAGATGTTTTAGAAAAGCTGACTTAGTAAATCTCAGAGGAGCAAATTCATCCCAGTAGTAAGTAGGTGTAACACTAATGAGTTAAGAATTATACCCATTAACATCACAATTGATTTTTTTCTGTTCTCTCTCCTTTTGTATGTCAGATAAAAATGGAATAAGAACCTTGTAAAGCTGACAATAATGTAATCTCTAAGAGGTGCTCAGCCAATTTCTGTTGAAAAGCTTTATTGATACGCATTTTCAAGTTTTGTACATATATTGTTTTAAGAATTTCATTCCTGCACCTTCATAGCTTCTAAAAAGTTGGTCCCACTTGTTTTTATCCAGCATAGAATATTGTAGAATATTCCAAGTACTTCTTGGTATCAGATTTCTATGTGAATGGAGTACAAAATACAGTTCTCATGTTTCATATTCAAACTAAAACATGCAGAATTTGCATTGTAGGCTGCAAGAGAGACCTCAGTAAGAACCTATCCACCTACTACTACTTTCACATCATTCTGTGAATAAAACTTATCAATTTAAAGTACTGTTACATGCATAAAAAGTAAAGTAATCTATGGAAGTTCAAATAAAGATGATGTTAGTCAGGAAATCTAAGAGTATTAGAAGTCAGAGGTGAGAAGAAGATTAAATATACAACATATTACAATATATTAATATATATTTGTCTATTATGTATATATTTTTTATATATACACACATTATTTTTAATCTGTGGCCCATCTTTTCTGCATAACAGCTTGATTTCTTATGTTCCCTTTCGCTTCTATAAATAAAGAACCTTTTGCTCTTTCATTTAATTTCCTATGTAAAATGTAAATTAGCATGACTTTGGGCAGAAAAGTTGTGGGGTTTTTTAAAATTGACTGATTTCTTTTAAGTTCTCTGTTGATTTCGAGCACCCTTCATAATGTGATCATTCATACAGATTCTCTAACACTTTCCTCCATCTTCAGGGTACAAAACTGAGCTGCATTGTCACCTTTTGCCTTAAATGTTAGGTTTTCCCTGAACTAGCTGAGCAACTCAGCTCTGTAGACCTTTTCGAGTCACTCGCTCCCCTCAGGCTGTGTCTGGACAAGTCAAAGCAGGGCTGCTTTCTGGTTTCTTCATCAGGGAACACCACCTTTACACTAAAGTTCATCTCAGGTGGGTGCCACAGAGGGGAAGCTGCACACAGAGATAGGTAGGAGTTCTGTCATATTTGAGTCATCCTTCAGCCCAGACAATTATGAGATCTATGTGAGCCGGGGTAAGAGCCAACATGTAAATTTAGACATAGCTGTAGGTTGTGAAAATTTGCCTTTTGAGAACTGACAGTTTTAGTTGCAGGTCTTCTCTTGATTTTACTCTCGCCTGCTTTCATTTGAATGAGCTCATAATCAAATTATTCGGATTTATATGTTATGACCAATATTTCTATTAATCAAAACCAGATCCAAGTTGTTATCACCTCTTATTGTTTCAGGGACTGTTAAACCAGAAATTTGCCAGCTGTCATATCCAGAAATATCTTTCCCGCCCACCCCTCCTAATTATGAGTAACATCTGAATTTCCTAGACTGTATTTTGCAAAAATAACTCTCTGGAGCAATTTATAGCAAAGAAGGTTTCCAGCACAACCTTCACAAATAAGCCCATTTCCTGAATCTTTCAAAGTCATGTATATACATTTTATATCTGTGCAGGGCGTTTTTGAAGTGTTGCTTCCTAAATGCCAAAAATTATGTACCTAGATACCTAAGTAAGATGGACTGGGCTCACTTTTGCTCTTGATCTGGTAACAACAAGACTTTGGTCTGTAGTCACAACCTACTGAAGGACTTCCAGCACTTCCCCTGCAAAATCCCGTTTGTCATCCTGCCTGGTGCAAGTTGGCTGTGGTCTGGCCCACCATGTTTTGCATCTACTGCCACTTTCCTGTGCTATCAGCAATCAGCCCTTCCCTTCACCTCCACATCCCCTCAACTACGCTTGTGCTTGAATATATGTTTTCTGGTCTTGGGTGCAATTCTGCCTCATATCTGTTATTTCTACACTGAGTTTTGGGTTCTGCCTCAAAGTTTACGTTCTTCTGTTATGGTTGCAGGGTTGCTTGTGTTACAAAACAAGCACTAGTGATGATCTTGGAAGGACCAAGTTAATAGATAGCACATTTCTTAGGATAGCTTCTGCCTGTGCAACAAATGTGTTGGACTTGCCAGCAGTGCTCAGAAGCCTCACAGCACACAACCATTGCAGTGACAAACTCCAGAACTGGTGCAGCTTTCCAAGCACTAGAAATTAGCATTCCCCACTGAGCATACCCACTGTCCCAGGGCTCTGAATGGGGTCTAGAGCATATCATCAGCAGTCCATGCTCTCTGGAGAAGGTACTGAAAAGGTATTTTGTCTGTTCCAGCCATTGATCACCTCTGACAGCTTCTAAAAGATTGTTTCAGCACTGGTGACTTCCTGGGATATTTTTCCTTTTGAAAAGAATGTGTGTTTCAGTCTCACTTACCTAGAGGTAATGCATGAATATATATTAAGAAGCTATATGTCAACAGATACGCTCGCTGTCTAGCAGTTAATTAAAATAAAATCCTAGAAAATTTCATTATTTCTCACACAGACATTCTTCATTTTGTTTCCTAGTGTACTTGTTAGTGCATGATGCACATCTTAATTAGCTTCCTTCTTGGGGAGCTTTCCTGGTGCCTTAAAACTCTGAGTAGTGACCTTCAGTCTAAATATAGACATGGAGGGTCAGCAGGAGGGTTTTGGGAGATGCCCCTGGCAAGTGGCTGCCTTCTCTGTCCCTTTGCTGGTGGCCACAGCCCCATGAGCGAAAAGCAAAATGCTTTCATGTGTCTGCCATGGCACTGATGTTGGGAGTGACAAGGAAAAGTGGGTCCAGTATTAAAATTCCAGACTGTGAAAGGACCAGCAAGAGGTGGAAGCACATGTTATCCTTTGCTGTGCCAGTGGTGGGTAAGATGCCCCCCATCGGAGGGACAGGAGGGACAGTTGATGAGAGTGACACCAAAAAGGATTTGCCAGGGAGTGCCTGTTAGAGGCCCCTCTTATCTCTGTTTTCAGAAGATAGCATGTTGCATAAGTATTATGAAGAGACATGGATTTGACAGATAAACCACTCAGTGGATAAGGAATGGTCTGGATGGTCACATTCAAAGAGTGGCAGTCAACATCTTGATGTCCAAGTGGAGAGCAGTGATGAGTGGCGTTCCTTAGGGGTAGTATTGGGACAGCTGCTGTTTAACACCTTTGTTGGTGGCATGGACAGTGCCATCAAGTGCACCCTCAGCAAGTTTGCTGCTGACACCAAGCTCTGTGGTATGGTCAGCATGCTGGAAGGAAGGGATGGCATCCAGAGGCACCTGGACAGGCCTGAGAGGTGGGACCATGCAAACCTCATGAAGTTCAACAAGGCCAAGTGCCAAGGTCCTGCACCTGGGTCAGGGCAATCCCAAGCACAAGTACAGGTTGTGTGGAGAATGGATTCAGAGCAGCCATGAGAAGAAAGTCTTGGAGGTGCTGATGGGTGAGAAGCTCAACATGACTCAGCAGTGCACAATCTCAGCCCAGAAATGCAGCTGCATCCTGGACGGCAGCAAATGCAGCGGGGCCAGTGGGGCGAGGAAGGTGATTCTCCCCCTCTACTCTGCTCTCATGAGACCCCACCTGCAGTGCTGCATCAGCTCTGGGGACCCCAACACAAGGAAGGTGTGAACCTGTCAGAAGAAGCCCAGAGATGGGCCACAAAGTTGATCAGAGGGCTGAGGCACCTCTCCTATGGCAGGGGGACTGGGACTAGATGATCTTTAAGGTCCCTTCCAACCCAAACCATTCAGTGATTTTATGATTATTCTACCATGGTAAATAGTCACAAACATGTCTGAGCTTGACCTTTTGAACTTTTAAAGAAGAGTAATTTCAAGAATAAAAGTTTCCTAATAGGATGTAGAGATGACTTGTTTTTACGTCTTTCTCTGCTTCTTAGTGTTGCAGGTCCTGGAATGGTCAAACTGTTTTTATTCTAGGCATAAAGAGATCTGGGACTGTGTGTGTATGCTGAATGCATGCTTCAAATAATAAAAATAACAGATGAAGTTGATTTTTAGCCTAAAAATGTCATTAGCTGTTCCAAAACCAGATGTTTAAGTCAGAAATCCTCTGACATTTTGTTAGGTGTTAGAGCTGAACATTGAGAAAACCAAATTCAAAAGACTAGAGGAAGAATCTGTAAATTAAAAACAAAAATCAGAAACAGGGGGAGATAGTTGGAATTAATCTAGGAATCTCTACCTTTTCCAGATTTTCTCTAGAACACACAGGATTCTTGAAGGCTGACCCATTTGTGTTTAGTCTATCCTGCAGAAGAAATTGCTTTCATTTTGCTTACTTTATCCTTTTACAAAGTAGACCAGCCATTGTTTATTTTATCTCCTGCTGCACCATTTTTGAGTGTAATACTGGCATTATTTTAATCTGACAAAAGCAAGGTCTGCTGCCAAAGGGATTGTCCTGCATTTACCTCATGTGTGACAATTCTTTCCTTCTGCCTTCCATGTTCCAGGACTACCAGATATATCTGCGTGCTGAGATGAATCAGGGAAGTCACTCTGTTGAAAGCTATTATTAAAGTTGGAGTTGTTTTAGTTTCCAGTCATATCTGTTTCATCATCCCACTTCCTGCATGGTCGCATGAACATCCATGCTGATGCAGGGCAGAAGGAGGGAAGATGGGAAAGGAAGCCATGTGGTGTCTCACACTGCAGAAAAACATGGCTATGAGGGGCAGCAACCCCCACCCACAGCTATCCTGCAGCTATTGCTGTTGTTGCATCGTGCTCTAAGCCATCATGCCAAAATGGTGAGGTGAGGAATGTGGACTTTGTGCAAGCAACCTCTTCCACCTCCTGGTTGTCCCTCGACTTATCTAATTATTTTATTAAGTTATAATTTTATGACAAAGCATACTAGATACTCCATAAACCAGGTTAATAATATTAGTTTTTGCTTAAGTGAGGCTGGAGGGAGTGTCCTGCTCTAAATCTGACTTTGAAGTCTTCCGATCTGTTTAGACACAATTGAATCAAATTGACAGGAAATTTCATGAGAGGGCTTTCTATAATAGAATTTTTCCACAACAGGATTTTTCTGGAAACCTTGGGACAAAGCAGGAGAGGTGCCAGAGCATTCAGACAGTGATAGACTCATGCTGGAGATATTCTCCTCTTACCACACAGCTAAAGGGATGGCACAGAGGGAAGAGGCAGCTCTGTTTCCCAAGAAGAAAGCAACCCTGCAGAAGGAGGGAGAGCACTCCCTGATGGTCGTTTCCTTGATCCCTTTTCTCTGATCTGCTTCAGCCTCAACAGCATAGTAAGGAATTTACAGTCATGACTTCCTCTTGTGTCCTTTTTCTTTTCCTAGCCCAGGAGGAAGGACTGTGAGTCGTGCCTTTTAGAAATAATGTCCTCAGCATCTTCTCTCCTTGCTCCAGTCTAGTGCTTAGACTTGCCTGTTCCCAGCCAAAGCCTTTCGCTTCCATGGGTGCATTGCTCAGGGAAGAGATGTGTGTGGTTATATTGATTTGGTGGATGCATGGTTTTACTATCCCTCAATATATTACCTATGGGAGTGGAAGAAGAGCTATAGAGATGATTAATACTGAATTCCTGGTAATCTTCCAGGCCAGATGAGGTCTGGAAGCTCTTGGTGCTGGAACTGAACTTCTCTACCCTACAGCACCTGGGGGGCTGTCATGGTTTAACCCTGTCCCGTTACTGCTTAGGGTCATGCTCTGTCTCAAGGACAAGGTTGTGTCATATGGAGGTCCTTGAGGGCACAAAAGCACTCCTGAGGGGTGAGTTTAAGGTCAAAGCCAAGGCAGCTCCACAGGACTCCAGTGACACATAGGGCTGCCTTTGCACAGAGCAGCTCCCACTAAGCACATACCTGAGTTTTCAGTGCACTACACAGTTAAGTGTGTTCCTTTCTGTTTGGTCACAGGTTAAGGAGGGGTCAGTGTACTTTCACGGCAAGTAATAAACACATTGCCAATGGGAATCATGTCCTCATGCTGGTTCCATTCATCTATGTGGCTGGCAGTTCTACCACTCTTTGTCCAACCTGATTGCTGAGCATTCACAAAGCTCAAACTCTCATCGGGTCATACCCTGATTATGGCTACATTCTTTTTGCATCCTTAGCAAATGCAGACATGCCTCATTCATGACAGTGGGATGTGATCATCTGCTGCTACTTCTTTCTTTTCTCTGGAGCCTTTTTCTGTACTCTGGAGCCCATACAATTTGCCCTTACTTGCAAGCCTTTGATTACTCATTACTCTCTCTGCCTATTGTCTTTTATTTACTACTGAATGCCAGCTATGCCAATCACTTTGTCAGTTTTTTAATCCTAATTTTCTTCCATAGTGTTCTGTTCTTCACTGTGGTGATGAATGCTTCAAACATCTGCATCAGCATTGCTCCTCCAGATCCCTTTCTAAAATTGTTCTTGGCTGTGATGGCTACAGAAGATGTATGGTGTGCAAAATCCTCTATCCGTCTTGCTGATAAGACTTGCATTGCATATTTTGTCTATAACTATACATTGCCTGTTGTCCTCATCCTAAATTGTACTTTCTTTGGGCCAAGAGCTGTTTGTTGCTCTGTGTTTGCATAATGCTTCTCACCATGGAATTTTGATGTGTGGTGGGAGCTTTTCAGCATTTAATGGCAAAAATAATAAAAGTATTAACAAATGTCTCTGTGTGACTGCATCACATGGTGCAGTCACCATTTGCAAAGTTTCCTAGGGACAACTTCTCCTTCTGCCTACGGAATGTAGGTGCAATGCAGGGCAGTCCATTTTCAGAAAG
Source organism: Acanthiza pusilla (assembly GCA_036630365.1). NCBI lineage: Eukaryota > Metazoa > Chordata > Aves > Passeriformes > Acanthizidae > Acanthiza > Acanthiza pusilla. Next base: position 8,795,226 of record JAXCHO010000098.1, read on the forward strand.
GAATGTGTTAGGAAAATATTTGAGCTTCAGTCATTCCACAAACAGGAAAAAAAGCCCCAGTGTTCTGCGCTTTCAAAAAGATTTCCTACTGTGCAGATTTTTTGCTAGCCCATTCATTTTGCCATCTCAGAGCTCAAACAGCATAGCCTAGAGCAGTGGTTTTCCAAATTCCTTCCAGTTGTAGCATACTAACATAAACAACATTTGCATATGGATGTCATAAAAGTGACTAATGCTGGCAATCATCATACTTTATTGCAGTAATGTGACACATGTGCCTGAGCATCCTAAAAGATCTGCTCCAAGCTCACTGGCGCTGAAGAAATGGCACTCTTATCTAACAGTGACACCTGTGGCAGAGCAGGCTTGGGCAGAAACCTGAACATTGATCCAGCTCTAGATGAGTGTACAAGAGGCAAGGGCACTAGCTGCTTCACTGCATAATTCCACTGCACTGGGAACACTTCCTTTACGCTAAACCAGAAATTAAACTCAGAAAGTTGAAAAAACATTTTCCAGTTTGATAGCCAGAGAGTTCAGTGTACTTTTGACTGCAGCTGTTGGCAGGTCAATGAAGAGACCTCTGACTCTGACCTCTGCCTTGTCCCCAATCATATTTTAACATCTTGAATGCTCCAAAGAGGTCTATAAATGGTTCTTTGAGGTGAGGGGCAGTGAGTCATGCTATGAGTGTGAGGCTGAATGCTGCCATTTTCAGTCAAGAATTTGCAGTTATTCATCACGGTTCATCCTTGTCAACTTTTTCTTCCACAAGGTGAGGGGGGAGGGTTGTGAACCCAATTGCATCATCATATAGCATAGAAAACATATTTTCATATCTTACAGACCACCTTTCAGTTACTGGTCAGGCTTCAGAAAAATCTGAGATGTACCTGTTGTGCAGTGTGCAATATGCCTTGTGCCACAGCCCCTGCCCCATAATGCCATCCCAATCTGTTGGCTGCCTTTTAACAGTATAACACAAGTATAGAGGTCTCTAAGGTAAGACAAGGTTATGTAAAAATTGTTTTAAAATAACTGGTCACTGCATAGAGTAAAAAAGGATGCAAATTAATGCTCCCGCTGAGGAAAAAGAGCCATGCTGCTGTACCAGGCATCAGCACATCTATGCAGGAAGAAGGCACTTTAAATGTGCAGACAGTTCCAAGCAGAGTTTGCACTGTAATAACCACAGGATAGGGCAATTATGAGACACAAACTCAGGCTGTCAAGCCATGTCTCTCTCAGCACAATTTCTTTTTTTCATCTGTGTGCACAGGTAAGACCAGTCTTCCTTGTCACACAGATGATTCATGTATCCTGGTGCTGTTGCCTATTGCAAACACACATAGCTCATCTCCCATTTCAGAGAAACATCTCAGAACTGTCCCTCTAGGAAGTCATCCAATGGTTGGGTGAAACAGCAGCACAATATGTCCTGACTCAGATTTTCATCCCAACTGGCAAATAGTAAACCCAAAGGCTGGATGCAGCTCTCCAAAGACACAGCAGTTTTGTGACAGATGACTGACATCCATTGGTGGTGGCTGCATCCAGTGAAACACGCAGTGTGACCCTGGAGCTGGTGCAGGAACTCTCCACCACACCCAGCAATGCTGCTTTATAGCCAGAATCTAGCTCTACAGCCCTACGGGATGTCACACTATTGCAAATGCCCTGTACCACATCCAGCAGTCCTTTTCTGTCTTGTATTTGGGAAGCAGAAGCCAGAACACTATGTAGTAAAAAATGTCTCTAAATATAGTACACACTGGGCAAAGGCTGTTTATCACAACCCGTTAGTGCTAATGTCTGCTTGAATTGTGTATACCTTAGCTCCTTTTACAAGCAATTGAACCAAAACATTTTCTTGGCATTTGCTTTCATTCTTCATTTCTGCTTTATCAGAGAGAGAGAGTACAGTGCATTTATTTGTATGCGATTCCCCACAGGTAATCTTCAGTTGCAGCACATAAAACTTAATTTTCCCCGATTGCACAAGATTTCTTATTCTACACAAAGTTGTAAATCACTGCAACAAAGACTCCTTGCTTGCTGAGTGTAGGCAAAGCCTTGCAGTACTTGAAAAATTACTTTGGCTTTCCCATGTGCTCCTTGTGCTGCAATTCCAAGAGCTTCCAAGAGCTTCAAAGATTTATCCAACTTTGTGCTTTCTCAGGTAACATTGGTGGTGTAAGGTGCATGTACCTCTTTTTCTTTTTACCCACCAAAACACTTTTCTTATCAACCTTATAAAGGAATTCAGCAAATACATGTTTTGTTTCTTTCATCCTTATCTTTGTCACATTAAGTTGGAAGCAAGCGTTTTCCTTAAAAAGATGTGGTATTATTGCTTCTTTCACACAACCCTGAACATTACAAACCCAGCATTTTCAAGAACTGTATTTCCAGGAACAAATCGGGGAGAATAAGCCAAAGGGCACAATGTCATGTCTGGTAGCATGTGTGCACAGTGCAGCTATCAAGAAGAGAAGGGACTCTGCAACAACATGAGCATGATGTTCCTGGCTCACAGTCCCATTTATAATTACTTGGGGTCACACACCATAATTTGGAAGCCATTTGCTTTAAGACTCCCAGGCTTGATGTATGCATTAATTCTGATGACATCCTCTGCCCTTAGCTGGTGGTATTTAACTTATCAATTTTCAGTTAATTCATAATTTTATGGGTATTGTTGATCACTTGAGTAAGCAATAGCACCAGTAGCCTTGTGAAAAGGAAGGAAGGAAGGAAGGAAGGAAGGAAGGAAGGAAGGAAGGAAGGAAGGAAGGAAGGAAGGAAGGAAGGAAGGAAGGAAGGAAGGAAGGAAGGAAGGAGGGAAGGAAGGAGGGAAGGAAGGAGGGAAGGAAGGAGGGAAGGAAGGAAGGAAGGAAGGAAGGAAGGAAGGAAGGAAGGAAGGAAGGAAGGAAGGAAGGAAGGAAGGAAGGAAGGAAGGAAGGAAGGAAGGAAGGAAGGAAGGAAGGAAGGAAGGAAGGAAGGAAGGAAGGAAGGAAGGAAGGAAGGAAGGAAGGAAGGAAGGAAGGAAGGAAGGAAGGAAGGAAGGAAGGAAGGAAGTTAGTTGCCTGAAAACTGAAAACATAATAAACACAATACTTGGCTCTTTTTTAAGATATTGCTTAGAGTTTATTCATGATCCACACAGCCCTGCTCCAGGATCTAAACTATCTTTTCTAGCCCATGGTGAAGTTTTTAGATACAGCTGGCTCACAGTGGAAGTTTTCACAAGTGAAGGAGTTTCTAGATTGAGCACAAAGCTGCTTCAGAGGGCTTCCCTTCCTTGCAGCAACTGGCTGTAACAATACAGGGCTCATACAGCTGCCAGGTTTCGGTGAGGCATGAGGACGTCATCTGAACTGCTTCGGAAAGCCTCCTGATCTGTCCGGGTCCCCTGCCGAGGTCGCTGCCCAGCCTAAGGCTGCTTACACTTCTGCCAGCACCAGCCTCTTCCCTCATGGTGCAGGTGGGCACCCGGACTCAGGGGGAGAGTCACAAAGGTTTTCCATTTTGCAAGAACAAGAGTAAAGGATACTCAGCATAGCCAGAAAGCTGGTGGCTTTCTGTTCAGAAAGTGCCAGTGTTGTTTCAGGTCTCTCATGGCTGTTCCCCCACACAGGGGCTTTCAGCCATGTACCCTGTTGAACTCCTAAACCACTGTGGCTTTGGTAATTTCTTGTCTTAGTTGAGAAACATACTCTGAGAAACAATTTCCTTATGGACGTCTTGTCAAAACAAGAAGTTCCTGAGAGGTACTTAAGTTCCAATGAGTTTCATTTTTTGTTGAAAAAATAGTTTGTCAGTAAAATCTACACAAGCTTCAACAGGGACTCTTCTGGTACTGAAATTGGTGCCAGATGGGCACCAGTCCTTCCACCGTTGAAGGCAGCTGGAGTTTTGCCACTGACTTCAAAGGAATTAGGATCAAGCCCATGAATTCATGACTGCACTTTTTATTTAGCTTTCTGAATAATTTATAAGCAAAAATAGGCTGTATTCTCCCACTCTTTCTGATGTTGAGTAAAGCTGTATTTGGTTACATTTCTTGCTTTCAAAGGAGCTTTGGTGCAGTCATGAGCGCCTCATTATGAGAAAGGGAGTCCATAGGGGACAGATAGAAAGAAAAAGGAAATCCTTAGGCACATCGAAGACACACAGCAGATCAGAGATTCAGAGATGACAGATCAGAGCAAGAGAGTCTCATACTTGGAGCTGAAGGCTAAATAGCTAGCATTGTTTCAGGAAGTGGAAGGGGATCTAGAAAGCATACTTCCTTTTGGTGAGTTCATCTATTTTTAATGATATTTCATTTAGTTTTATTTTCTTTCTTCTCAGTTCTTTAGACGTTAGTTTCCATAAGGTTTCTTGCTGTGCTTAGCTCCTGAACAGACTTTGCAGCAGACTGCACATTTCTCTGCGATACACCAAACTTGTTCTCCACCACTGCAAACCATTTTCCTTCTTTAAACTATTTGGAAAAAGGGGAAAGAAAAAAAATTCCCAGTTCACCACCCAGGGCTTAGTGTTTACTTCTGCTGCATGCATCATTTATTTTCATTCTGCAAGATCATGATGACACGCTCGTCCAAGCACATGCTGTTCTAATATGCTACATTCCTTCAGCCCCTCAGTGCGTTAGAAGTGACATTGCTGCTAAATGAGAAAGATCTTGTCGGACAGGCAAACAGATTGCAACGTACTGCTGCCTTTCAAAGAACCATGTTGTAGACAAAAATTATTGGCTTGCTTTTTCCAGACTATACATTGTTGTGTATGTGTTTGACCCTGATTAGGAAGACTCTCTGCTGTAGGGTCTTAGGGACTTCATTCCTTGAGAACATGCTGACATATTTAGCAGGCTTTTGGAAAAGAGAGTGAGATGTATGCCTCAGCCTATGACTGGAAGAACAGAACACTTGAAGTTTGAGATGTGTCCTAGGAAAGTATTTCTGCAGCTATCATTTCATTCGAATCTGTTCAAGCAAGCGCATGTACTGTGCTTCTTATATTTTCTGGGTGCATGGAATAACTCTCAATCACTGTGTGGGTTTCAGAAATCTATCTTCCATGATGGATAAACCACTTGCACAAAATCTGTTCCACATTTGCTTGTTTCTCCCTGGCAATAAATTAGAAAATGCAATAGTGGATTGTTAGAGATTAACCCAAAACCATTAAATAATGCTTTGGTTTAGCTATAATATTTTCTCTTAAACTGTGCCTTACTAATTACTCTTCATAAGATGGTGCCTAAATGAATAATTGAGATAGGATTTTGTAGGTTTTGCCAAATGAATTTAAACTGTCCATGGAGAACTTTGGAGGCTTTCTCTAAACACTTCTAAATCTGAATTAACAAAACATATAAAAGACTAAAACTATAGATGCATTGAATATGACTTGGTTGAGGAGCCTTTGGCACAAATTTGTCTGCTAATATCCCATTAGTGAGCTCTCGGAATTGCTGTGTGTCCTCTGTACTAACCTAGTAAAGAACATGTAAAGTATTAGGTAAAGTATTATGTACTTCCTCCTAATGTCCATTTGAGTCAAAGGCTGTTTTGTTACTTGGCTACAGTAGAAGAAAATTGTATCCTGCATTTGCCAGTAGGGATAATAGTAAGGAAAAGCTTTTTTAGCTTTTTGAAAGACTATATTTTGGGTCTGAAAATGCTTTTACAGATGTATTCCTCTCAGGAACCCAGTAGAGACAGAAGAATCATGTATAGTTATGCCCTTAGTTACTTAATAACCTCACTGTGCTTCAGAACATAAATTATAATACTAGCAAACTAGTTTAATGAGGGCATATGAACTTAATATTTCCTGAAAGTACCTACTCTGATGTGAAAATGCAGTAATAAATTCAGACTGTTTATTTTAATCACAAAATCAGATATGGAATTGCAAGTTGCCAAAGTCTCCTCAAGGCATAAAATAGGGATGTGCATGATCTTCTCAATATTTATGAACCATAAAATATAAAAATCAGCAGTCCCTAGATGAAAATATTTTCAGTCTTTCAGGGGGACATTGTGAAGATGTTTTATTAATAATTTTAATTTTCATTTCTGCTCTGCTCAGTGGTTCCTTCCCAAAAACTTGAGCATGATATTTTTTCTTTCCAATTTGTTCTTTTGTATTAGGTATGTATAGATTTATGGGGATTTGTAACTTTTTGCTTTCAAAACTGGTTTGAATCTTATACTTGTATTTCTTCTGTATATCTTCTGGTCTTATACCTGTATTTGAACAGCGCCATTCTTTAGTGAATAGTTTTCATAAAAACAGAAAAAAAAGATCTCATAGCAACTGAAAGTCTTAATAAACTGTACTTTCTGGTCCAAATTAGCTCTAGTTTATCAAAAGACAGAAGCACATGTGTAAAACTGAGAATTTAAGCAATCCTTTCTCATTTAGAAAAGAATGGCATTTTAGTCATATATTCATAACACTTTGGTCTGCACAGTATCAGGTATGTGCTGAATTATGTTTGTAAGCCACACAGTGAAGACCCCTCTTTGGCAGGGCAGATGTCAGTCACAAATTAATCCCTTACCCAGACCTAAATGGCTAGAAAGTAAGAGTATTCAATAGCGGAATTGTCCTCTGTCTTACAGAAGACAGCACTGTCAGTGAAATGCCACAGCCCAGGAGCTGCTGTTGTGACCACGGTGTATCAAAGTGTCCCTTAGAACTCTAAACTGGGATAGAATAATTTTGCCACTAACATGGATTAGTAAATGTACCGGCATATTTGTCAAGGGAGATGTAGTAAAGATTAATTATTTAAATCTGACCTGAATTTTGCTTCTCTCTTGTTCCATAATAATAACAACAATAAATTCCAAAGTAATAATTTGCTATTTGAACTAAACCTAGAGTTAATTACCATGCACACTGGACAAGAAGCAGATTTTCCTTACTCTTCATCCCATCTGGGGTATGTAAGTAGGTGCATAATGTTGCCCATTGAAACTGTAGTTCATTAAGTCACATTGGGATATAAAGAACATATTTGGTACCACGTGGGAATAGTCAGTGCAGATGACAGTTTCTCTCCTGTATCCACTCATCCTTAAAAGAGAAATATGTTGAAACCCTTTACAGAAGGTTACACTTCTAATACCCACATGTGTTAGAAGTGTATGTGTATATGTGTGTATGCAAGCACATGCACAGACTGGAAGTCACCATAATACTTTCTGCAGAATAAAATTAGGTTTATCTAGAGACTAATAAAAAATAATTTTGGCACTGGAGAAGTCCTGAGAGACATAGCTTAATATTTGTAACCTATGTGGTAAAGTCTCAAGTAGAGTATCTAAAATAGTCAGATTTAAAAGCCAGAAGAAGGAAGAAACCTCTCCCTTAGTTCGTATCACATGGTCTCTCTCCCTGGACACTAAAGCCATGAGAGCTTGCATTGTGGCAGGGTGGGGAGTATGGCTTCCTGATCAAGGCCACCAAATTTTTAATGAACATCACTTGACTACTGGTCCCATTGTAGGAAAACGTTGTTTGGAGGTGAACAAGGCTCTGTGCACAGAGGTATTCCACTCATACCCTTCTTCACTCCCAAAACTAGATGAGCAGGAGCTGTCTCCAGTATGATTCCTCACAGTAGGGGAAGGTCTTCCTGAGAAACAGGCACAGTAGCTCCATGAACTGAGAGTGGTACATCCTTACCTCATAGCCAATAGTCACGGAGACCCTGTGAACAGTTTTACTGTACTGTCTCATCACATCTCTTCCATTATAAGGTCCCTCAGATAACGTAACACTTGCTGTTGCCACATTTTGCATTTCTAAACAGGATTGCAGGGCTGCTGGGAATGTTTGCCTGGTTTGGCATTCAAATCCAAGCCTTATCCCTCTAAATCCTATGTCAAGTTTTCTAGGGCATCCCCTTTATGAAGAATGGATTTGGGGTAAAATCAGTCTCGCTGCAGTCTCAAGGGCACAAGTCTCAAGTCACTTCGGGCTTAGCAGGACCAGAATTTCAAATATAGGTTCTTTCTAGAGAGGGGATCAAAACTGAACGAGAAAGCTGAGTTCTGGTATTAGAGATTGTCATAAAAGCTACAGACATCCAGAAATGTCAAATTCCTGACACTGACTGTGGGTCAGAACTTTCCATTAAGCTTCTCATCTGGAAGCAAATCTGCCTGAAGATCAGATGACAGACACCAGAAAGCAATGCTTGTTTACATATTCAGAGTTTAAAATAAGAAATTTGCAATCATGTTTATGTTTTAAAAAGGGTTTCTAAAAGTTTTTTGTGAAGAGGCAGAAATGTTTGCTTTTACAAAGTAGTAAGCAGACTTCTCTCTGGTATTCATGGCCTATTTGGGAAGTACTTTCCAGCATCTGTGGGCAAAGCTGTTTAAAAACAGTTCTCTACAAAAATAAAGTCGTAAGGCCATAAAGCATTTTTTATCTTGGCAGACCAAAATAATTTTTTCCCAGTATTTCAGGAAGCCTCTGACATTCTCCAAAGTTCATTAGCTTGACTGTTTGGGGAGGAGTTTTCTTTCTGTCTTTAATCTTTTACTGATATTGAGATTTACTTTTGTTTATATCAATACAAGGCTATTTTTTATCACTTCATGTTTAGATGCTTGCTCTCTTATTGACATTTTAACTAGGTGCTGCTTTGAACAAAAAAGGAAGGGATTTCATTGTTTTTAAAAGAACAGCTTCAGTGTTAAATTGGATTCCAGACAGTGGGATTTACAATGTAATTCCTACAAGAGATTCAGAGCTTGATATCAAGAGCTGGAGCACTTCATTGTCCACATGGAACATGTTGTAAAATCAGAAGTTCTAAACTCTTTTTTTAACTCTATTTTTTCCTGTCTCAAAGAGTTAAAATAGATTTTCTTCTTGCTGTTGATTAGTAAAAATTTCCTCACCCTCTGCTGCAGAAGAGTCATACATATTTGATAGCTTTATCCTTTTCTCCTTAATATTTCAAGTAATTCAGCTAGACTATCTTCATCAATGGGGTAAGAGGAGCTGTAACACCTACTTAAGGGAGGGGAGCCATCTGGTTTCCTTGCAACTTGGAGCCTGCTGGCAAATATTAGGTTGTACCAATTTAGAGCATGATGAAGTGGGAAATAATGGACATTTCTGAAGAATCTGAAATAGGATCAGCTGTTATCGGCAAAAATTGGCAGGTGCAGTGCACTATGCTGGCTGTAAGCGTGGTCTCAAGTTGGAGAGTGCAGCTGGGAAAATGACTTGCTAATTGAATGGTTGCAGGACTCCCAGCAGCTCTGAAAGTAGTGGAGCATCATTAATTGGAGGCTTTTGGTTGACTTGGTGGAAGCTGTCACAGAAAGAAGGATCCTGCAAGTTGATGTTTACTTTCTAGGTGTTAGTGTGGTTTTTGCCTGTTACACAGTAGGAGTCCTCATGGAGTCAGAAGCGCTTTTAAACTTAGGAGGATTGGCTTAAGGCTAGCAATATCTATTCTTTTATTTACAGCATAGTGACAGTGGCTGGGAATTATAAAAACTACACAATTGCACATTTGTTTAACTGCACATTTCTGTTATCTTTCCCTTCCCTCTCTTTTTCGCTTTTATTTCCACTTGTGTTAGGTTTCTAAATTGGCTTGGCTTGAAGCAGCAACTATTCTTTTTTTTATTTAGAGCCTTGGAAGACCTTGTCCTCAACTGTTTCTTGGATGCTGCCATAATTCATAAAAGTGGTTATAGAAAAAAATAGCCTAGTTTTAGTCCAGAATAGTATTACATACACCTCTGGTTTATGTCGGTCTCAGAATAGCAGTGAATGAAAAAGCACGTGTGCATTAGCTGTGGCTCCCTTTTTCATATGTTGTTTTTATTCATTAAATGCGAACATATTGCGGTGCATCCTGGTTTAATATAAAGGTCTGTTGGCAAAACGCGGCATTTTCCATCAGCTGTTAACACCCCTCGAGGGAAGATGTATTGGCAATGAGCGCTGTGAGGAAAGCACTGCCGACTTCAGAGTGCACTTCATGTATCATTAGTGACTGTAGCATCCCTGTGCACCTAAAAACTCTCCAGCCCCATGTAAGGTCTAGCTTTCCTGAATGAGTTGTGATGTCTGAGAGGAAAGAGGCTTCAGTGACAGGGTTGTGGCACCCACCATGCCTCTGGCCTGCATGGACATGAGGTTGTCTGTGTGTGTGGATGGGATGAGGAGCAGCGGGCTGAAAGCTGGCCTGAGCCTCCTAGTGTGGTGTTCATGGACTGTAGGTCAAGTTTTAAACCCTTCGAGAGAACGGATGAGACCACTTTTTCAAGATGGACCCTGAGCAAGTCTTCCAGTGGCCATCAAGCTTTTTCAAAGTTTAGATGACACAGCTGGGAAAAATGTCTTCAGTTTGTATCTGCATTTGGATAACCTGTGTTAGGTGGAAGGCAGGGAGATGAAACTGGAAGGATTTGGAAGCTTAACTCTTAGATCAAAACCATGTGTGGCAAATGTCAAGCACAGGCCTGTGATGGAGCTGGGAATAGCGAAACATTGATGAAGAGGATCCTACCTCCTAACCCAGGCTCTGACTCAGCAGCCTGGGACAAGCTGTTTTGGGGAATGCCATGTTTTTAAATGCTGTAGCTTGATGTGGACCAATTTATGGTGCCTTGCTCTAGTCTAACTCTTCTGGATGCTTACTCTGCCTCTTTTGGTCTTCCCAACATTAACAAGTGGATGAAAATAATTTAGCTAGCCTCATAAAATTAAATAAATTCATAGAATCATAGAATCATTTAGGTTAGAAAAGACCTCTAAGGCTATCTAGTCCAACTGTTAATTCAGCGCTGCCAAGCCCACCACTAAACCATGGCCTTGAAGTGCCTTGTCTTTTAAGTCTTTGAAATACCTCCAGGGGCAGTGATTCCACCACTTTCCTGGGCAGCCTGTTCCAGTGCTTGACAACCCTTTCAGTGAAAAAATTTTTCCCAATATCCTATCTAAACCTCCCCTGGCACAACATGAGGCCATTTCCTCTTGTCCTGTCAGTTGTTACCTGGGGGAAGAGGCCAATGTCTCACCTTTCAGGTGGTTGTAGAAAGAGATAAGGTCCCCCCGAGCCCCCTTTTCTCCAGTGGGGGGAACCTTATCACTGTCTACAACTCCATTTTTTATCTTTCCCTGTTCCTCCCCACACAGCTGAATGAATCTGCCAAGCAGCTCATGGAGATGGACAAGACGTGCTCGGCCGCCGCCTCTGGCTGTGACATTCCGCTGGCGACAGAGACGGTGGCGGTGGCGGCGGCGGCAGCGGCGGTGGGCCTGGCACCGTGCTCCACGCTGGCCGGCGCAGGGGCGGCCGGAGCGGCCCAGCGGCAGGTGGAAGGCAAGAAGAACGCCAAGAAGCGCCACTCCTTCACCGCCCTCAGCATGACACACAAGTCCTCCCAGGCCTCTAGCAACCGGCACTCCATGGAGATCAGCGCGCCTGTCCTCATCAGCTCCAGTGACCCGCGGGCAGCTGCCAGGATCGGGGACCTGAGCCACCTCTCCTCCAGCGCCCCGGCCCAGGTAAGGTGGGGTGGAGCTTGGTTGCCCGCAGGTGGCATGCCATCTTCCAAAATGCCTCACCCTCGCACAAAGCAGTCACACGGTGCTGTTGTCCTGGTGTGACAGTACTTGACATCTGCCATTCCCGTCCTTGCCTTAATCAGTGGGCAGGCGCGAGAAGCCAGAGGATAAGGCCAAATTTGATTCACAAATCCAATACTTTTAAAAACAACAAGTAACCCTACAATCTGTTAGAAGTAATGCAACTGTTGCACCAGTTTCTGTAGCAGAAAGGAGTAATTTTGGGTGATCCCATTACTCTGAATGTATCTGTTACCCTGCAGGATAGCAATGTCAGTATGAAATTCACACACTGGGGATAAAAAAGATTTTTGGAATAATTATTTCTGTACAGATCACTGGTGGATAAGCAAATGTGCTGCACTTTGTCAAGTGTTGTACCCAGCAAGTAGCTGCTGTTCACAAAAAAATAAGGAGTTTTTAAACCATCGCACATGCTGAGAGTGCAACCCACCCTGTCCTTCCCCATCTCAAAGGAGGATGCAGAAGAGCATCCTCCCAGACATCCCACAGGTCCCAAAAGGAGCTTCCAAGAGGCTGCTTCTGGGGGACCTGGCAGAAACAGAAGCCAAACTCACCAGGGATGCTCTGAAACCCTTTACAATTGCCTGCTGTTTCCATGGATAAGGAAATCCAACTGGCAATTTGCAGTTTGGAGGTGCAGAAGAGAAGGGAGAATAGTCACAGTCCCAAAGCTCTTCTGCCTCAGCCCTCCTGCTCAGTCATCTATACACTGCATGTGAAGATTAGCACCCACAGGTGGCTTTGTAGACCAGTTCCTCATAGAATGTGCTGCTTGCTAGTGCCAAGATAACCTAAGCATGGCAGGGTCTTCCCACTCATCATTTCTCTGCTAAGAAAAGCTATCCTTGCCCTTTTCCTCTCTCTGGGCATGCTTTCTGGCCCCTCACATCCACATCCCCGTACAGGGGCAAACATGGATCACTTGCCACCCCTGTGGTGGCCCAGAGCAGGAGCCAATCCATGTTATAGCCACTGCCCATGCTGCTATGCATGTAGATGGCTGGGAGAGGGACAAGCAGCAAACTGTAGCGCCTTCCTGGGCAGAAATGCCTGTTTATGTCCATCTGCAGTGCTGGTGGGTCTCACCTGTTCGGCCAGTGTGGTGCACCAGACCATGAGGTCACTCTTGATGGCTGCACCCTGCTGTGACCCATGAGATGAGCCCCAGGCCCCTGCAGCACGGGTTTGCAGGGACACAGGGGGAGGCAGGGTGCCTGCATGCCATCCCAGGCTTGCTGCAGGGCCAGCCAAAAGAGCATCCTGAGAGGACATTGCCACAGTGGAGCAGTACCCTCTGCTCCTGCCGCAGCTGCTCACCTCCCTCCACTGCCCATCCACATGTAGGAGCCAGAGAGGCAGCTCAGTCCAACTGTCCACTCATTTTCTTCCAGATGCCTTTTCCAGGAAGGGTTTCTGTGGTGTAAGGTCTTCCCCCCTTTCAGCCCCCAGCAGGAGGGTGAAGGTGTGGATATGGCCCCCGCACAAAGCAGCATGGGTGCCAAGATGTACTGGGATTTCTGCACAAGCACGACACACGAGAGAGGGTCCCAAACTTGTCAAGTAAATGGCACCCGGGTTTTTGGCACTGAAAGTGACACATTTGGACTTCACAGAGACGTGATAGACAGTGGCTTTTCTGTTCCTGTGCTAGTCAAGTGAAACACAACTCACACCCTTAGTCATATGAAAACTCATTCTGAGCTAGGAAACCACAAAAATTAGACCACGAAGCAAAAAGTAGTTTGATTATTCTCCCCTGTTTTATCAGAACAACTTGTATGTGAAACCTCACTCATTTCCCAAACCATTGTGTCATTTGCACACAAGTGGTAGAGGACAAGAAGGACCTGATGTTCCCAGTGACAAGTTACGATTATCAAAATCCATCCCACAGGAAGATTGGTTGGGTCCTTTGCAGCAGATAGGAGGACATGTAATTGGTGCCTTGGTCAAATCTCAGCTAAGGCTGGGGTATGATGAAGCCCATGGTAGGAACAGGTTTGGGGAGTGGTTCTGCCTGAGGGCATAGAGCCAGTTTGCAGACAAGGCAGCTGAGCACAAAGCTCTGTCACTGCTGGCCAAAACTGTCTTGGCCAAAATCTAGGCAGGGGAAGAAGAGTCTTGGTGGCTCAGATCAGCCTTAGCAAAAAGAGGCTTCCCCTGTCAAAAAGTGTCATTGCACCCTGTTACCCCAAGTGTGGCATTTACATGTATGAATACGTACCTCTGCATTTGGGAACCTTGCTTTCTAATTTGAGGGATTTAAACATTTTTCTTTGAAAACTTTTCAAGGAATCTGCAGGGGGGAAGACTGGGGCTGATGTTTTCACTGTGTTCTCTTCACTGTAGGAGCAGACCAGCCTTCAGAAAAATGTTTCACCTTGTAAGATTAGCTATAAAATCACAAGAACTACCAACATGAATTCACCTGCTTTTACGCCTTCTTAGTCAGGTCTACAAAAATACAGAATTTACCTCTTACCAAATGCACATTAGAATTATGCAGCTATATTTATATAATTATTAATCCCATAATAGGGGTTACATTTTAATTAAAAATGTCAGAAATTCAGTCCCTTCTCTGCCATCTCCTAAGACCTGACATGGCTCTGAAGCAATTAATGATGCTTCAGTCTTAGACAGAAAATCAGTTCAGCGCTTTTCTTTTATTCACATGGCTGAACGCCAGCCAGAGTAGCATAAACAATGGGCCCCATGAGCTCTTACATCAAGGCATTCAGGGCAGTGAGAATCGTGTCGTCAGATCTTTTTGCTCTAAAATGCATTTGGCATTTCTAAGGTAAATGCCCTGTATGTCTTGTTCAGGGTTTGACATCTTGACAAATCTGCAAACTGATTCTACTGCTGCTTCAGAAGTGCTCAGGGGTGCTGCTGAGAGCATGGGCAGGTGGGTAGGGAGGTTGTGCATGTAGCTGCCAAACTCACCAGTGAGTTCTGCTGCAGGAAGATGTCTCACCTTTTCTTTCCTCGCTTGAAGAGGAACCTCTCTGCCCTGCATGTCATTGTCACAGCCCTTGAGTGGTTCTCTCTCTACCCATCTCAGGCCCTTGCTAGTTTGCAACAGCAAATTCAGCCAAAGCTTATTTCTTATAGGGGAAATAACAAATTTACAGTTTCAGTATCTAGCAAATTTATGGGACCCCCCCTTGTTTTGTTTTTTTAATTAGAATGCAAATTTGGTTTATTGTGTCTTTATATCCTGTCCTTGAAATTTCCAGGCACTTTTTCATTGTTTGTTTAACAGATCTCTTCATAAAAACAAATAAAGGAATTTTGTTCCGTTTAGTAGGTATGAGTTTCTCTGGAACGTATCAGTATTAGTATTTAGCTTGCAGGGGGATTCCACATTTTGAAAAAGCTCAACACAGTTTTCTCATAGCCTGTCCTTTGAACAAGCAGAATTCAATTACAGGAGCTCTTGAATGGAATCCAGTCCCCTACCTCAAGGCAACCGGCTGGTGCCCAGCGAAACAATCTCCTCAAAACAAGCATCCGTTTTCTGTGTAGACCTGAGGCACCTACATCTGGAGCACCTGCTTTCTCTCTGCTGACATGAGAAGAAACAGAGACATCTAGGGCTTACTGCCCAAGTTACTGCAGGAACTTAAAATTTAGGTGCAAATTTTACATGTTTCAGTAAACGCAGCATATATTCCACCCCTTAGAAGTTATTTCACGCGTAGTACTTTATTCTTGCGGTTTTTGTCAATTCTTGTGGATTGAAACCAGACTTCCACGCTGAGCTGACATGTTTTTTGCTTTTATGAGTCGTTAAACTATTATAAGCCTCCAGGAGGGCACAGATTTCTACATATTGTGCACTGACAGGAAGACCAGACTATGAAATCTCATGTTTTGAAAGCAGTTCTGTATATCATTAATTTAATAATCGAAGACTACTGGCCTTCCATAATGTGTTCATCGTTCTTTAAGCAGAACCAACTCAGCTGTTTTCCAAAAGCCAAGATGTATTTTGAAATGAATGATGATCTTAAAAAACATCTTCACTGACTGCAAACTTAAGGATGCTTGGAAGGTAGAACAATCAACTTCGAGTCACCTCAGCTGCATAAAATAGTGACTGGAATTCCACAACAGCCAGGATATAAAGCACTTAATTTAAAAGAGTCAATACTGGAATCCTAATTTTGCCTGCAACTAAATTTGCTTGTATGCTTTTTGCTGCACGCTGAGCATCATTCATTAAATTTAAGATCTCCATCTGAAAGGTAATAGTGTCTGTCCATCATGCACAATGCCCTATCATACTGGCAAAATGGATTTTTATTGAAGATGTAAGTAGTTGATTGCAGGCCTGTGATGGAGCTGAAGCTGAATTAGGTTACGGGTGCAGAGGAGTGGTTCATAACTGAGGCTCCTTGGGGAGTGGGGAAGGTCCCCCTGGAAAGTAATCATGCCTAGGCCTCAGATGGCTTGTCTTGCTTCCATTTTCACCCCTTATGAATTATTCGTCCTTGCTAGTTGGAAAGGTCATAGGTCAGTACTGCTCCAAATCCCCTGGATTTTGACAGAAAAAGGGTCTCATGAATAATGAAGTATGGCTTTGTGCACACCAGGGTAACAGCTGAGTGAGGAAGAAAGGATCCTCCCCACAGAAGGAACTTCTGTGTGTGTTTTGAACAACTCATCACCATGCACAAAAAGTCAATTTGTATCTGCAAGTATTAGTACAAGCTCCTAACCAGAGGACACATGTTCAGGAAAAGCCAAGAACAATGTCTTGCACGCTCCCAATCCCAAAGACTGACAGTATTTGAAATGAAAAATGTTCCTTGAAGGGGCTTGCTATATAAATCATTTGGAAGTGTGTCCTTATCAGTTATTTAGAAGTGCTGAATTTTAGCTGAGAAAATGTAATAGCAGAACTCTGGTTGAGCCTTGGCTGATAACCTAAATGTGCTGACCATGAGAGGCATACAGATTATACCTAAAATCCAGAGACTAAAAATGAACCTTGAATTTTCAAGTGCACAACAGACTCTGAGAAAATAAGTCAAATTCAGGTATTTTTCAGCTGCGGCCTGGAGTTCAAATTCTATCCAACCTGCTCTGTTGCTGGCTGTGAATGACAACTGGACATGAGAGTGAGACAGGTGAAACCAAGGGCAGCTATTTCAGGAGGCTGCAGCAGTCAAAGTGGCAAAAGAAAAGAAAAGAAAAATTGGTCCTACCTGTCTGTCACTTAGATAAAAACATGTCACGAGAAATGCATCAGAGCCTTTGCTAAGGTCTAAAGTAAACTAATTAATTGTCCTTGTACATTTCCAGTTCTATTCACAGTTATATATAACTGGTTCCAGACAACGCCTATTCTAAATAACTTTATCTTGGAGGGGTTAGGGGAGGATTGTAGGTGGGAAGGAGTTAACTTCTTTTAAACAGGAAGTTTTAGGCAGGAATGTAAGTAGCTTGTGGGCTCGGTTTTTTGGTTTTTGGTTTTTGGGGTTTTTTTGCTATCAACAGGTCTCTGAACATACTCTGTACATATTGGGATATATTACATTATTTGTGAGAACTGTTGCAAATGAGACACATGAGCTGACTCAGTCTATGGACTGATTACATAAGCTACTGGGAATCCAGGTCAAAGAAAAATCGTCTTTAGGGAACTACCAGGTTAGAGACAGTGTCTTGTCTTTATCCTATAATATGCCTAATCACAAATACATTTTGAAAGATTTTTCAAGAAACACAAAACCTCATTTTTTACAGGATCTAGGAAGACAGAGTTGTGCTTTAGAAGGGTTGTTCAACTGTGCATGAAATCCCATTGCCTGTAAAAGAAAAACAACATATTTTTTTCCAGATGCTCCTCAGGGTAGTAACCTGAAAATATTTTGCCACTGAAATAATTTTTGCACACAGCTATTCCTGAGGCTTTACAGTACCTGCCAGTCAACTACTGGTTTGGAAGTCTCAAAAGCAAGTAAGGCACTGTCTTGGTATTTCCACTGTACCACAAAATCCTGTTCATCCAGCACACGCTATGCGTACACATATGACATTTGAGCAGAAATTACTAAAGTGTGTATTTTCCTCTTTTTGTTTGCTTGGAAGTTTTGTTTATTTGTTTACCACTATTTTCTCCCTGGAGGGGGACTTCCTATAGGAGGCATTCCACAGGATCCTAATGAGTTTGTTTAATAGTTATCAAAAGGACAATTATGAGTGTGGGATTAAATTAACATCTTTTACAGGTCAAGCTTTCACTTGAAAGTTTCCTGTATCTCTGCATTTGATTTTTCATGTTCTTTGATCCTAAAATTGCAAGAAATTATTTACTATAAACCTATTTAAAACCTTGTGGTGGAGAGCACCTGGTGCTCAGTGCTGAAGGGGTTAGTCTAAGAGAAACAAGGCTGAATAAAATATAATTCTCATGATGCTCATCCACATGATGCTTAATTAGTCCTCATTTGGGGGAACTGAGAAGCTGTGAGCCAGAATAATCAGTGCTTTTATGGATGGTGATGTCAGATGAATCTTTGGAAGAAAATGACAAAAATATTTGGGAGTTTTTTTCTTCCAACTTTCAGGCATCGTTAGATTGCAGGATAGTGGAAATGGAAGCTCAGGAAATTAATTTACTTGACTTTTCAAGCTCTCTACATAGCTGTATGAGCTACTGAGAGAAGACATGGTCTAGAGTTTTTGGTCTATTAAAACCCAAAAATAATCAGGGCCAACCTGGTGCTAGAATAAGCTGGCATAATACTCTGCCTCACCTTCATCCACAGCCACAGATACTTACAGGTTCTGAGAACCCCTCAGTAAATCATATAAATTTAGCTCCAGTTTTTTCAGGAAGGAACTGGGTATTTATGCAGCTATTTATGCAGCTGCAGCTGTTATCCTGCACATTTATTTGTTTTACACACACACCGTTATGGGAAAAAAAAATCTTCCTCTAGAACTGGTAAGTCCATTCTAGCCCCCACTTTGATAATTAGCATTTGATGAGGCTACTTGATCTTGCATGTAACACTTTTCATCAATACTTGGTGGCACTACCATGCATTAAGTGCTAATACATTATTTCTAGGAACATTAAGGTCCAGAGTGATTGCCACAGTCATTGTTTTATGGAGTCAGCAAATTAGAGAAATGAGTCAGAGGAATCTTAAAGACCATTAGCCTGTTTTTATAATATTTCCAGAGGATGGTATGTCAATTTATGCAAGTAGAATGGGTGTTTTTCTCTTATTTTAAAGTAATATTAAAGAGAAATTTAAAGTAAGCTGTAAATATGCATTCAAGACATTAAAAGAATTTTTCCTGAGAATTAATGAATGTGATAAGTGCCCTGTGGTGAGACAGTGCTGGATTTTCTTTGAAGTCAAAACTGAGAATTCTGGTTGGTGATTTTCTAGATGATAAAAACATTCGTCTGATAGCAACAATTATTTTTCAGTGAAGGCTACTGCAACCTGCAATAGCATTGCACTCTGTTTCTAGTTTTATCACTGTCTTTTTGACTTCTATTCCGCTCGAAGACTGAGTCCCTTGCTTTTGCAAGGCACTTCACTAATCCCTACAGGCACTCTGTCTTTTCAAATTAAACCATAAATGTGGCCTTAAAGTACTGGTAAAAATCTAAAGTAAATCTGCAAGAGAAAGAAAAATATAATTTGTGCTGGAAGTCCAAACTAGTAATTCTTGTGCTTTCATAGAGGTGTGGGTGGGAAAAGAGAAAGGGAACTAATTTGAGAAGATGTTTCAGCCCAGATGAGTAGTTATCACCTTCAATTTCCTGGTCTCTCTGGGCTTGTCAGTAATATTTTGGGGGAGTTGTGTTTCAGTGGTCATAAGGACACTGTTGTGTTTACAGAAAAAAGAGCAAAGAGTCGTTTTATATTGCTCTCCAATCCGTGGGTACATAATCACCTACCACACCAGAGCAGCTGGTGATAAAAACAGGGCACAGCATGAGCAGGGAGTGAAATACCTGTCATGCAGCACCGTTGTGCCTGTGTGAATAGTCTGGGAGTTTTACTCAAGATTTAGCCTTCCACAGTACAGGTGGTGGTGCTGTGCTACCAATGGTCACAAAGAAGCAGAAATTAGCGCAGAAGGATCCGGAGGTGGCTTTCAGCACACCTTTGTGCTGCCGCTTTTTCCTGCTGGCTGGCATCTGGGCCTGTAGTATCCAGAGGAAGAGAAGAGCTGTTGCTGTTGAGCTGAAACAGTGATAAGTGGTTCTTGGAGGATGCCAGATTGAAGTGGGAGCATGAAGAAGTCAGACTTGGCTGTTCAGTGGCCTAAGTAAATGGGATCAGAGTTGGCAGTGTCTAGTTCAGAAAACTGCATGCCACCATTAGAGTAAACTGCCTCCTAATCAGGAGGTGTGCTACATGTGATTACCGATCAGGTCACGTCTGGAAATTCAATGGCCAAATGTTTAAAGCCATTAGAGGCTCATAAGGATAGAGAGGAGCACCAAATGGTATTTTCAGAAGTGAGTCCTATTACCTAAATTGCAATAAAATCTGTGGGAATCAGGCAGTGAAGTACTTAATGCCTCCCTGAGAAAACTCTGCAAGGTGCCTGTTTTTATAAGTACGTGCCTACGTGCCTCTTAAAATCCTGGCTGTCAGAGACATCTCCTACCTGTAAGCCTTTAGCAATGCTGAGTAGCAGAGGTGGAAGAACGATTAAGACACAAACGCTGCAGTGTTTGAGCCCTCCCTGTGTAATGTCTGTGCACGGCTCTATTTGTGTGTCTGGTGCCACAGGAAGATGGATCACGTAGGGACATGCCATCAGAAAGCAAGGATGTGGCACAGAGACTTCCCAAAAGGTATCAAAGCAGAGAACAAAAAAATCAGAGCATTGTCTTGGATTCCCATTCCCCTGAGCAGATGACGAGGAAAGGAGAACATGTTTAGTACCTTGTTCCTTAGATCACAATAGTAAAAGTACAATCTGGCTCCAGGGCTAAATAAAGGAGGAAAGAGAACTAAGTCCTGCTACCAGCTGTGATGGAGAAAGGCCTGCTGTGTTCTCCAGGAGGATTATTGGTATTACTGGTAGCTGGAGAGATGCACATAAAATTGTGTGAATGAAGAGTAGAAAGGTAAACTTTCAACACAGGTAATCAAAAGTATAAAGAAATCAGAGATTATTCTTTCACAAAAATCAGTCTCTTCAAAATCTTATTGGAAATACGATCTTGCAAAATAATCTAGCAATTTTGTATTTTAAAATATGAGCTAATTAGTGATACATACAAGAGGCAATAGGACCTTGAAAGAGGCTGCTTAAAAAGCCTTCACCTCAACTGTGTCAGGAACTGTAGTTTAAATGCAAAGCTGGTGAACGTGCAGATGCATAGTAGCAATCAGGCAGACACCGAGAGAATTCAGCAAGGAGCACAGAGACACATGAAGCTGCAGAGCAGAATACTTGTGTGACAGTAAATGCCAAGATGTGAACAGAGGAGCTGAATTCAATGTGTGGAAGGCCAGCAGGTGCTGTGGAGTAAAACCTGATGATGAAAAGCAGGGTCATAGATAGATTGGAAAGTACACAGTCGTGTCAAAGCCTGTGGGAAGAGCAGCTAAAGGAAAACTGGAGCACAATCAGGAAGCAGGCACTGATTCAGAGTTTGGATGTATAGGATACTAGGCTGTGCAAAGTGGCAAAAATGAATGGTTTGTAGGTGCCAGGCTGGCACCAGATGCAGTAATATTGGAGTAACCAGATGTAGGCAAGAAACTGAATGTCAGGTAGATAGATACATACAGAACTATGGAGATATCTTTGGGCTTATTCAAGGGAAGAAGGCAACACTGTCATCTAGCAACACTGAATGGGAGTTACATGATTTCCTAATCCCTTGGACTACATGTTAGTACAAGCATAATAGAAAGCACTTGAGATCATGCTTTCCGTTATACAGAATACACAGAAGGCCCCATTGTCAGGGCAAACAGGCAAAGAGATGATGCTTTGACAGCTGCTCTGCTCTCTGGGCTTGAGCTCATCTCTCTGCAGAGTCACTCAGGCTCAGCCCAGGGTGCCTGCAGTGGCCACTCCAGGCTGGGGTAGCTGCACCTCTGCAAACTGACTTTGCTGCAGTGTGCAGAGGGAGGATCATAGGAGCTCAGGAAGAGCTAGCATGTGTCTTCTAAAAAAGATGAAGCATTGGTCAGCTCCCAGAGCTGGATGTTATTGCTACTAGTGGAATGAGTCCCATGATCGGAGTGCTAGCACCGAAGGCTACAGCCTTCAGGAGGAGTAGGCAGG
Organism: Acanthiza pusilla; assembly: GCA_036630365.1. NCBI lineage: Eukaryota > Metazoa > Chordata > Aves > Passeriformes > Acanthizidae > Acanthiza > Acanthiza pusilla. The sequence continues at coordinate 8,817,159 of JAXCHO010000098.1, forward strand.
GCAGGTGAGGGGGAGGTGTGGCACTGTAAGTAAGGGAGAGGTTTGATTGCACAGCCCTCAGAGCTAGTGATGATGTGGTGAAGAGCCTCTGGGTGAAGATTAGGGGGATGGAAAACAAAGGAGATATTGTAGAGGGTGTTTACTACTGATTGCTCAGCTGAGATGTAAGCATCAGTGAGTTATCCTATAGGCAATCAGGAGAACTCTGGATCAGTAGCCATTGCCCTTATGGGAGATTTCAACTTCCTGGGCATCAATAGGAAATATCATACTTCTGTGATGAGTCTTGGAAATTCTTGAGGTTTACAGGAGAATACTGCTTATCATTCATACTTAGTGAGCCAGCTAGGAAAGATGCTCTCCTGCACTTGCTATTTGTGAATAGAGAAGGACTCATGAGGGATGTGACCACAGGTGGCTGTCTTGGCGACAGTGTTCATGAAATGGCTGAGTTTAAGATTTTCACTGTAAAAACAAAAAAGCACTGGGTGAAGAGCTGGCCAAAGGCCAGATCTCAAAGGGGTGCAGGGAATGGGGGTACAGCTGGCTGTACTGTTGACAGGTCACCACTGGTGTTCTTTGGGGTTTAGTTTTAGGGCCAGTTCTGCAGATATATATACATATATATATATATATATATACACACATACACACACATATATACATATATATATCAATATACATGCAGGAGGTGAATGTTCCACTAGCAAGTTTGCTGATGACACCAAACTGGGAGGTGCTGTTGACTCTTCTGAGGGACAAGATGCCTTGCAGAGCGATGTACATACACTGGAGCATTAGGCAATCATTAATGAGAGAAAATGTAACAATTCAAAATGCTGGGTTCTGATCCACCTAGGACTCAGTAAAGCTGGGCACAAGAATAAACTGGAAGAGGAATGGCTGAAGAGCAGCCCTGCAGAAAGGGATCTGGGGGTGCTGGTGGACAGCAGCCTCAGTGTGGGTCAGCAGAGGGCCCTGGCAGCCCAGAGGGCAAACCCTGTCCTGGGGTGCATCAAACAGAGTCACTCACCAGTCACTCTAAATTATCACTGTATTCAGTGCAGCCTCACCTGGAGCACTCTGTGCAGTTCTGGGCCCTACCATGTAAGGAGAATGTGAAAGTCCTTGAATGCATCCAGAAGAGGACAGAGCTGGAAGGAATGTCCTGTGAGGAACAGCTAAGGACTCTGGGTTTGCCTAGCTTGGAGAAAAGCAGGATGAGGGGCAACTCTCTACAGCTTCCTGTGGAGTGGAAGTGGAGAAGGAGGTGCTGAGCTCTTCTCACTCATGTCCCACTGACAGGATGCATGGGAATGGTTCAAAGCTGCCACAGGAGAGATTCAGACTGGACATTAGGAAGCATTTCTTTACAGAGAAGGTGGTCAAACCCTGGAATGGGCTTCCTAGAAAGGTGGTTTATGCCCCAAACCTGTCACTGTTTAAGAGGCATTTGGACAATGCCCTTAATAATATGGTTTACCTTTTGGTCAGCCTTGAAGTGGTCAGGCAGGTAGACTAGATACTTGTTGCAAGTCACTTCCAACATAAATATTCTGTTCTACTCTATTCCATTATGTCCTATCCTGTCCTTTCCTGCTGTGATCTTCTCTGCCTTTGCTATTGCACCCTGAGGCTGTTCATTCAGGTCTGTTTGTTTCATTAAGTAAAATCAAAAATTTTTTTCCTGCCAAGGAAAGGTGGGGACTGATGCATTTTCTGTTTTCTTAGAGACAGTTTCTCTAGCTCAGAGCAGGCATACAGTGGTAGCACAACATGGAGAAGTTTGAAACAGTTGATTTCTCACCTCTTGGATGAGGCAGCTGGCAGGTGTCTCAGACCATCTTCTGCAATCCCTAATCCCATTAACCAGCTCAACATAACAAATGAGGGATCATTCTCCAGCTACCCCTAAATTTTTTAGTGGGTTGGTGTGTTTTCTCTGTAAGTTGATACTAGCTCACTGACATGACAGGAAGTATTAATAAAGCCTTAGTCACAGAGCTGGAAAGAATGCTTGCTTTTTACACATAGGACCAAGAGCTGCCTGGATCCTTCTTTATTTGAGCAAGCAGCCAGAAAGTTAGAGGAAATAATGAGAAAAAGGAGATGTACTTGTCAATACAACTTCATTATTGAGTGTAGATGTTGATGAGAGATGAGACATCTTGCTGCTTTTTGCCAAAAGCTATGGAATCACAGTGCAGTGTCTTCATGTTTTGCTGCACGATTTTCTAATGATGCTGTGTTCATACACAGCAAAGCAATATTGCTCAGCAATACACTGTCAAGACAGAACACTAATAATTATGTGGCTTCTTTGGAACGAGGCAACCTTGAAATCCAGTAATTAAGTAGCAATGTGTGTCTTAGTTTAACTCCATGTCTTGGTTTAATTCAGTGTCATCTTTAAGTGCAAAAAATGTCCCTATGTTTGTGTTCCAAAAATCAATATTCACTGTTTGTTAGAATTTTGAAACAGAAAAGCTGTAGTGGAGACCTGTGAACTGCTCAGAATCTCTGCTGTGTGCAACACTCTCTGCCTGAACCTGCAGTTTGTGTGTAAACTTGGTTCCTACTTTGTAGACCCATTCTGCACATGGACATGCATACAGCATATGGCTAGACTTATTAAAAAACCTTTTTGCTCAAGTAAACCACTACAAGTCCCATCAGCCTGGCTCTGCCCTGTCTGCAGTGAAGATCTGTTGCTACAGGCCTTGGCATTAGTTCAGGAGAAGTTTCCAGTCAGGATTCATTTTTGACATAGATGAATGAGGACTTTGGTGAGACAACTCAAAAAGAGTTTGCCCTACATAATTTGGCTGAGCATTGCGCTTTGAGAAATGAATGATTACATTTAGAATTGCCTTTCACATTAATAGCTGGAGAAGATCTGTCCAGCTGTCTATATGAGAGTGGAGATTTATTTTCTGGGGTAAAAGTGGAGTGAACTAATTTCTCCATTCAGAGAAAGTTTTGGGTTGGCTAGTCACCTTTTTTTGAAGGAGAAGAATATTCCTGATGATAAAAGGAGTATATAGAAATGAGACTGCTTTTTGGAAATTGAATAGTATCTTCTTCTCCAGAGATCCATAACCATTAACCAAAAGAGTACCAATTTAAAAACAAGTTTTTGAGGGGAAAAGGTTACTTTTATCAGAAAAGGTACTATTTCAGAGATGCACATGCTGAGCTGACTTTACAAAGCAGTCAAGTAGTTTTACATTCCAAAACTTTTAAGATGTGCATACAACATACAACTAAAATTTCTCTGACAGGTACATCGAAATTCTTCTAATCCTTTTTGTCAGAAATATATTTTTGGAATGTGTAAGGCTAGAATATGTCTTTTTTAATGCAATATCATGAAGTTAGAAAATCTAGGAATTTATAAAATATGTGGTTGTTTCCTCTATGCCTTCACCCCACAGCAATTTAGGAAATGATGGGCTTCATCTTAAATCCTTGTGTGTTCTTCTTTGTGTATTTTCAGGATTCCTCTTTGATTGGAACAGCCACAGTGGCTGGTCCCAGGACAAGTGCAATAATTGGAGATCAGGGAACACCACCGAAGGTCCAGCTCCCCCTCAATATGTAAGCAGCTCATCTCAGTCACTGTGTACTCTTTTTTTCCAACTGTGTGTGTACGTGCATGTGTGTGCTTGAAATCTGTATACCCAAGTCTCAGCTCAATTGCATTCTGAGAAAAGAGAGATTGCCATTTCAAACATGAGGCAGCCCCTGCTGAAATTGAAAAATTAATAGAGAAGGGCAAGGCTTCCCTCTTTCTGTGTGAGCCCTTTTAGACTTTATTTATTAAAGCTGTATGGATCATTGTGAAGCAAACTGAATACCTCTGAGCTAGAGAAAATCTTCCTTCATTTAAAGCTCTTACAAAGGTGTAGTCCCACACAATCAAACACCTGATATATTTATCATTAACCAGAAAAAATTACCCAGCTGCATTTTTTTTGTGCCATAAACAATGAATGAACAAAGGCAATGAATGAACTTCACATCATGGGCATATGGTCTTGTTGAATAGTGCGTAGATTAACAGAAGGTTTACACAAAGAGAGTAGACTTCATTATAGCAAGTCTCTTCTAGCCTGGCTGGTCTATCTGATACCTGTCTAGTTAAACTACTGAGCCCTTTCCTCTGAACACATTGAGCACATATACCTTGTAAAAGCAGGACAACTATACACACACACACACACACACACACACACACACACACACACACACACACACACACACATATGCATATCCATAGTTTTGGGGTTTATGATATAGCTAAAACAAGGTGTGAATTCAAAAAATCCTAAAAATAACAGAGCAGATGTTCTTTAAGAACAATGGGGGGCTGGAACAGAACCAAATACATTTCTTCTTGTCTCCTTATTTGAGATCTTTATACCTGAGGAGTGCCACACATCACTGAATGCCCCACAGAGAGGTCTCATCATCACCCTGCTGGTCACCCTGCACAGCCTGTGTGTCACATAGTGGGGCACATATTTATATCAAGTTTTGCCCTGACTAGAAAGCAGTAACTGGCAGTATTTGCAGTGCCTAGTTGCTGAATCAGGACATTTTCCAGCTCTCCAGCAATGCCCCTGACTCCATGCCTCAGCAAGCCTCCCCTTCTCCCTCCCATGCTTCTCCTGTCATCTCCCTTGTGAAGCAGCCTTGTAATCCGGTCTGTCATTTTGCATTTGCGAGCCAAGTTCCAGTCAAAGAGGATGCATTATTTGAAAGCTGTAGCAGTAGTGGGGAGGTGCAACTCTAGACAGAGCCCTGGGGCTTCTGCATTATAAGCAGAGTCACAGCCAGATACCCAAGGCCAAGAACATAAGCTACCTTCTCATTTAGACCTTTTTTTAGGGAATTTCTAATAAACATTTTGTGTTCTTCTAGGTCCCACTCCCTAACCCTTAGCCTCACTGTTTCGCATAAACCAGAATAATTTGATACTACATTTTGCAAGATTTCAGATTGTTGTTTTAACACTTTTTTCTAGGCTGTACAGAGTTAGCTGGTGAAGTTTCACACCTAAAATCTAGAGAAATGCGAAATGTGTCCAAATCCAAAGAATTTGGCTTAAGGCAAAATCATCCTCAGCAAATGGGACCACTAGACTTGATTTCCTGCCAGAGGAAAAACCCAGAAACAATTTCTGGGGAGGGAAGCTGCCTGCAATCAAACTGTTTTCAGCCATCAATGAGAACAGGCATCCTCCCAGCTCTCCCCTCTCAGCCAGGAGTTGAGCTTATGCCTGCCCACAGGGCAGGCTGTGGATGCAGACTGAGTTTGGAGAACCCCGTGCCTCTTTGCAACTAAAGAGGAGACCCCCCCCAGGGATGGGCATCCTCACTGCCCCACACATGTGGTGGGATCTGGTTCACAAAGAAAGTGCTGATCACTTCTGTTGTCCCAGGGTCACCATATGTGGTTGTCACACACAAGCTTTCATCACTTTAGCCATACAGAGATTGCTCTGTTTTGGCATGGTGTCCGTGCTAGGCTGTTGAACACCTTCTTTTACTCTCTGCAAGGATTTTGACTCTCTATCCGGAGGATGTTTAAGCTCATTGTGATATTGGATATTCAGACTTACTGGCGGCTGATTTGGGGGAATTTGCTGGGTGAAGCTAGTAGGAGAGAACAGAAAGTAGTGAAGCTAGTAGGAGAGCTGGAGATAGCTGCAAGGCACAACAGCCTAGGATCCACTTAGGGTAATTTTCCTTGCACCTTCTTCCAGCATCTCCACCTGTAAATTACATTATTACATGTAGCCCCTCAGGGAAAAAGGCTAAGTGAGTCTATCTAAAATGCTCTATCCCTGACCACCTGCTTTACCCATAGCTTCTGAATCTGAGCCCTGTGTAAGCAGCAATTTCAAAAGGGACAGTCAAAGCCACACTTTCTGCTCCCTTGAGTGAGTGCAGTCTGGCACTTTCTGTTATGTCCTTGCAGAGCACAGTGTCAAGGGTTAGCACTGAAGCATACAACCTTATTTCTTGTCAGGGTGGTGCATTTTAATGTTCTTCAGATCATATGTAGCCTCATGTTTTCCATCAGGTGAACAGCTACAGACCTGCTCAAGACCACCTGATTATATAGGCTAAACAAAGGATGCACAGGGTGGTTTTTCCTGTCTGTTGACTAACGAAATACAGTTTCTGATTAGGTCTTTGTACCCCATGCATATGGTAAACAGAGCCAGGCACATCAGCCTAAGCATTCCCCAAGGAGCTGTTACCAAATATTTCATCTTCTGTTCATTACGGCTGTTTATTTACTACCTTCAGAACAACAATAAGGAAATCTACTGGTACAATAAAGGAGTAGAATCAAGAAAAATAACAGGATTTATTCCTCAATTATATTTCCTGGAGAGCAGAAGTAAAACGTCATGTATCATTTTTATTGTCTGAGAATCTACAATCACAACTGTTATAGTTTTGATTTTTTCTCTGGTTCACTACTATAAGGTGGGCAGCAAGCCTCTTCTCACCCACCCCTGAGCCTAAGAGCATTCTGCTGCACTTTGTAGTGTAAATGCACTTTCTCTGTTTTCCCATTTCTCTTAATCTATCTTCACTGCCTGTAAATCACAAACAAATAAAAAACTCAAGAAGGCACAACCTTAATCAAGAATTACCAGAAATCCCTTTTTGCATCTGTAGAAAAGCTACAGTACAAAAAAAAATCTGGTATTTACAAAGAAAGTGTTGTTCCATGTGTGCACTCTTGCTATTCTATCCCGACTTCCCATTATTTCCCAAAGTGCAAGCAATCATTCTTAATTTTCAACAAGGATCTCTCTAAACAGAGAGAGTATCTGTAGGGATTTTAAGCTGTAGTCATTTCACAACACTAGACACATCCCTGAAGTAGTAACAGAACAAAAGAGAGATAAATAGAAAGATTCCAAACAAAGGGAACAAATAAAAGCTGTAATTAAATAAATAAAAAGTTCTACATATTGGATCCTATATCAAAGATATATTAGAATGCTTGCATGCAAGACATCCAAAACCAAATTCTACCACTTCACTTACTTATGCAAAAAAACCCTTGCAGAATGTGGCCCTTTCTCACTTTTTGTTTTACCAACATAGTACAAGAATTACCATACCAGATCAGAACAGTTTGGTGCGTTGTTTCTAAACGTGGCCAGCATATACAGTATTGAGAAAGCTCCACGAAAAGCTTTTGAAACAGCCTACCCATAAAGAAAAGTATTTTCTTAAACGCCACAACAGAGGTGGATCCCACCCTGAAGCATATGAATGTGTACTTCTTCCAGATGCTAGGATTTGCTGAGCCCTCTTACTCGAGTCCTTGTTATTCTGGCTGTCTGTAATTGCTAAGTCCTTAACATGGGTGCTGCTTTGCGGCAGTGTTTTTCTTTGGTAGTGCCGTGAGTGAGAAGAATGTCTCATCAACTTCTAAATTACCTTTTACTCTGATTACTTATTCCTTTATTGTCTTAGAAACCAGTCTCTGCCCTTCCTTGTTTGTGAAGCAGCCTGTAATGATCTCCTTTTTTAACTACAACTTCTGAACAGTGCTTCTGCTCGCTTTCTGCTCTGTGGGGCCAGAGCTGGAGCAGAACAAGCGTTGGTTGATGTCATTTGTGTGCTTTCTCCCTGTGTGACCTCTCCCCACAGCTACCTAGCCCTGTATGCCTACAAGCCTCAGAAGAACGATGAGCTGGAGCTCCGCAAAGGGGAGATGTACCGGGTCATTGAGAAGTGCCAGGACGGCTGGTTCAAGGGCACGTCTCTGAGGAGTGGCATGTCCGGTGTCTTCCCAGGCAACTACGTGACACCTGTTTCAAGGTGAGGACCACTGGCCTGTGCTGCAGCTGAGAGGGATTCTGGAGGCTGCTGAAAACAATGTAGTACGTTCCCTATACAGAAATTCTCTGGTGGCACTGTGGGCTTCAGTAATGAGACTTGCTGGTTGTAGCACTGGAGTTTTCCATGTCCTCAGGAGATTGCACTAGTTGTATTAGGTGATGGCATTTATAACCACTGATAAGCTCAGGTTTTACTATTGTAAAGAATCTGTTGCCAGTGACTTTGTTGTTATAAAACTACTGGACATGTAAGAAAGTAAGGAATGCTTGTGTCTTGCTTTCCAGTAGCTCCTCATGTCAATTTTTTTCTTAAAGTGAAGATCTGGAATGGTTTGGATCTGGACTAATGTTTGAACTGTTAAAATTCCAAAGTGGTAGGAGAGTTAAGTAAATTGTCTGGTTTTACCTACTCCTGCCTCAGTTGCAGATGCGAAAAGGAAAGAATGGCATTTTTGTGGAGGAATGCCATTTGTCACAGTTTGGTATTAGACAGCATGAAATCAAAGGTTGTTTCTGATCTAGAGTCCACTCCGAAATAGTCTGAAAGCTGAGAAGAAAGTTCATCTCTGCGTCCCAGCTGTTTGCCCCTTCATGTTCCTTGCAGGTGAATGCTGGCATATGTATGCCCATATATCCTTTAGAGCAACCTTGGATTTGCAAACTGAACTCAATCCTTCTAATGTGCTCTCAGTCTTTCCTCCCACATACACACTGTATCCACCATCACTGACTCCTCTCCAGAAAAGGACACCTCACAACTCAGACACTGTTGGTCTTGAAAAATTGATCCAGCTTTGTTCCATCTACAGTTTATGTCAAGTCTGTAGTATGTGTTCTGAGTAAGACCAAAAGCTAAGAACAGATCAAAAGGTGATAACTAAGCTGTCTGACAGTCCTAATATTGCATTTCAGCAAAGAAACCCCAAATATTAATTCATTGGTTCTTCGCTGTTCATCAACCTAAATGTATTTACCTCATTTTACAGAGCCCCTTGGCTGCCTTCACTCCTTGCCTCTTCAGCTCTTAATTAGTAAGGAAGTTTGTGCTGAAGCACTGGTTATCTGAATCAGCAGGACTTTATTAAATGCAGCATGTCACAGCTAGGACAAGACAGAAGAGTGCTAAAGGGCAGAAGTGCTTTCCACAAAACCTGAAAGCAGCTTTATGATTATATTTATGATTCTGTGTGCTAATTGAGTTTCTGTATAAATCACCCTCAGTAGGAATAGCAAGAAAATTCTGATAGCAACAAAATTTCCTATTTGCACTACTTTCAGCATACTTTTTTCCACTTTGACAACAAAGCAGAAGATTAGATTCATACATGTTCTTCTGCCACTCCCTACAAAAAGAAAAGAAGTTGTGACTTTAATAACACTGAACTAGATTTATAAGCTGCCAAAACACGTGTGTGGGTGGAGCACGATGGAAAAAGAACAAAACCCCTCAGATAGACAGACAGGAACAGGGCAGCAGAAAAAATCTGCCACATCCAATATCTATCCATCTCTGTTGGAGTCACAGATAGTTTCTATACTTGTTGGTGTGCATGTTTGCCTGAACACAGCTCTCAGTGGACTGTTAGATGTGCTTTTCTGGCAAACTCAATCTAGTGCAGATGGCCAAGCCAGCTCCAGCTGAACCTTCCTGCCACTCTGCCAGCTCTTCACAGCAGATGACAGACAGTCAAGATTTCCATCTGGTGGGATTCCCAGCTTTTCCCAACCTGGAGGCTTATAAAAAAATTTTGAAGAAAAGAAAAAATCAGATTCATTTAGCAAAATGTAATTCAGGCAAACCTCACACCATGAGGCGAGTGAAGTCAATGACACCACAGTGTTGTCTTTCCTCCTGTGGCTTTAGGGGGAGAGAGGATGGGGCAGAAGGGATAGCTATCTTTTGCACTTTTGGACCATATCTTCCAGCCTGCGCTTTGGTCTTTTTCCATCAGAATTTCACTCTTTCAGATTTCCACTCTTTTCTTACAGTTATTTCTTCTGTCACTCATGCCATCTGAATCAGAGCAGATTGTTCAGCATACTCCTTTCTGCTCTTCTCCTCTGTGTTCCCACACAACAACCTTGGGGACCCAGAGGTTGTCCCAGTCCCACACCCCATAGTTGACTGTTATACTTTTTCTGTGATTCGTTCCTCTCTTGCTAAACCCTTGCACTGTCTTGTTTCCATTTCCTCCACCTTACCTTTTTCTGCATCATATCTCCTGTGCTGCCCTTTCCTGGAAGAGGACATTGGCGCAAGAAGCAGCACAGGAGAAGAGAACAGCACAAAATGACCCATCTGTTTCATGGCATCTACAGCTGGGGAAGAAAATTATTCAGGAACTTGAATGAGCAACTCAGAAAAAGAGCTGCTGAGCAGCAGCTGAGTTTGTCCACTGGCATCCTTCTGTCGTCCTCAGTGTCCTTCTGTCCTGGTCGGAGAGTTTTTAGCTCAGTGGTAAGAGGATCAAGACATGCTGTAGTCTGAACACAATGCATAGGAGAAATAGCTTTGTCCCTTCCCTCTGAGGTCGACTTGGCCACTCAGGTGAAATACAAATTATGCATGCAGTTGAAGTGAGATGTGAGAGAGGCTTCAATGACTGGATTTCTTTTTCATTCAGATCAACTGCATTCCTTCCCCTGTTGCACTCCCTTAGCAAGTCTAAGCTAGGGCTGGTTACATCAATAGGGTGAGTGTTTAGCCAAGCCAAGCCCAGTCAAGTCTGCTGCTTCTCAGTTCCCTTCAATAGCCACACACAGATTTGGTGTTATCCATCTTTGTTTCTCCCTGTAGGGCTGTATGCAGGTTTGGTCCAAAGAAAAGATCTCTGAGTCTGTTTTAATTATCACTCCACATGAAATAGCCTCTGGCACACAAAATGACATTTGGGAGATACCCATTTCCTCTGAATTAAGATTTGTGATTTTACTAGAAACTATTCAGACAGAAATGTAGTGTAATAAAAAAAGTGATGAGAAAAAATATCTTTTCTATTTTTATCCTGCATTTCTTCCTGTAAGATAAAGGGGTGAAAAGATCCCCCTGCTTGCTTATAACTGGGGCCTATAAAGATAAATATATATCAATACCTCAGTTTATTTTAACAACTGATAGGGTATCAGGGTATCATGTTGAACCCCCTAAGTAACAAGGGGAACTAATCAGCACTGTGGTTGGGTATTGGGGTCTCTGCAGCATGCTTACACTGTGTACTTGTCTCCACGCAGGGTGCCAGTGGGAGCTGGGCAGCCCAGGAACAGCGGAGCTGGAGGAGCTCCAACAACAAAAGTAGCCCCAGGATCCATCCACCCCATTGTGGCTGGTCACAGCAATGCCAGCACGGCTGTCAGACCAGTTGTTCCCATCACTGCTCCTCAGACGCATCCCCAGCTGCAGGCGGCCTCCCCGCAGCTGAGTAACTGCCTGCGGTACTCGGCGCAGCAGCCAGCCAGCCAGCCCCGCGGCGCCATGCAGATGGGTAAGTGCCCACCCTGCTGCCTCCCGCCCTGCACTGGCACCACTGATGTGGTGCCCCTCGAGTGCCACCCTCTAGAATGTGCCCGTCCCTGCAGCTTTCTCGCTGTAGTCACAGCCCGGTCAGTGTGGAGTTTGTCCATTGGTGATAGAGTATGTTTTCTTTGCTTGTAATATTTATGGGTTTCTATTGATCTCTGGGAACCACGTTGTGTTTATCAGATTGTTCTGTTGCTACAGCTGAAATAGATTGTAGTGTTTACAAATATTTACACAATTTATCTGGGTGAAAGCAAGCACTCTGTATACTGAGGAGATTAACAGTTCTGAGTCCGGTTGGCTTGCTGACAAAAAAATACTGCCCTTATTGCAGAGCAAGTAATACATGCCTTGAAATTAAGAAGCATTTCACTGGGCTTCAGGGATGAAAGGTATTTATTAGGCAGAACATGACCCCATGTTAGTGATAAAGCAAAAGATCTGAAAAATGCTGCCACCTTTTTGAAGTGAGAATAAGAGCTTCTTGCACCAGGGGGCCTCTGTTCTTTCTAGGTTCCCTTTCTGATGTACAGCACAATTTTCTAGAGTACAATTTATTCCCCTTTCCCTGATGTTAAACAGCTTCTGATGTTGAATAAAGTAAAAGTAAATCCTGTGGTGGAACTTTATAGGAAAATCTAAAACATTTTGTTTCTGATATTTTATGGGGATGTGAGCCATTGTATTTACAAAGACAGATCAGTAAGGACTGTGACTGCTGAAAACTGAGGTCTTAGATACAAAACAGAGCAAACACAAATGAGAAATACCCTGCAGAGTAAGTCACGAATTCATACCTTTTGAAGCCAGAAGCCACCATTATGACCATCTAATCTCATCTCCTACACAGGTGCAGACCAAAGGAAAGAAAATGTAATCAAATACTTGGAATCTCAGTCTCAAACAGTGGAGACTCCTCTGCTCAACATACAGTACAGGGCTTTACACAGTATCCATGTCACACTGGGGAATAATGGATTTATGTTCTTTTTGTCCACTTCAGAAAGTGCTGCTTTCCCCTCAAGTCACCCTTCCAAAAGGTCTCCTGCTCCCACAGTGCAAAGGCAAAAATGTCCCCTTTCGGGCTGAGCTCTCAGGAAGGGTTCAGGTGCTCCTAGTGCCTCCAGTGCCCAGGTAAACAGGCAGGTGACTTCCCCAAAACTGAGATGACAGATCGCTTTGCCCCACAGACCTGGCATGCCCCACACATTCTTTCCACAGTACTGCTGTGCTACACTTCCACCAGCTTCCCTGATTTAAGATTGCTCCTCCAGATCACTCTGACATCTTTAAAGTGCCAAGGCATTGGCAGGCAGGGTCATCCAGGGACCACAGAGCTATTCCAAAACCTCCTAAGCAGGGAGTTTTCCAACTTTTCCAGAAGGTTCATGAGACTGTTGTTTTAAATAAATAAACCTTTGCCAGGATAAATAAAGGAAATTTTCATGATTATCAGCAATTGTCTCCATAATGACTGTCCTCACCAGTATCCTGTGGACCAGAGCCCCTGCAGGACACATTGATGCACTGACTTTGGGAAAGCTTTCCAAGAGAGCCAAGCTGGCACAGTATTCAAATCACGTTTCTGTTGGCTTGCAATATACATGAGTAACAAATCAATTTTCTACAAGGCCACTAATGTAGGAATACACCCAAAATGAAATATGAGTGGTGTAGAACAAAAATAGCCTTCAGTGAGCACTGCTAATTAATAGCATGTTTGATGCAGCACAGTCCAGATCCAGAGATCCCAGAGCAAAGGCATACATTGTAACAGTAAGCAGATGAAACTACAGAATAAAATGTGAGAGTTCTGCTCAGAGTTGATTTTTCTCAGGCGATTTCTTTTACTCTTTCTTGTGTTTTATGTCCTACATGAAAGAGGTGATGTATCTAATACGATTATCAAATCAGGGCTCTGCATCCAGCTACATGCAGTGAAATTCCATAAGTATGCTTTTCCTCTGAATTTAGGAAAGCCATTGCTCCCTACAAACAGTAGTTCAAAACCTAGATCCTGCAAGCTTAACCATCCCAGAAAATTAGACTTCTGATAGCAACAGTTGCTCATCTCACAGGTTCCAAATGGGAAAATCAGGAGGGAATCACTTCAAGATAACTAGTGCCTGGCTTTTTGGAAGTGAATTGCATTTTCACTGCATATTCTTGGTAGTCCTGGGAGGCGAAGATGACAACTAATAGTAAAAAGAGTCTTGAAGGTGCCTGTAGTAACAACTTTTAGGACCTTCCTCTTGCTACATGGTGAAGCCATATCAAGTTACAGACTGGCTTAAGATAATTTAGCTGATTTGCTATAAACAACACTAGTTAAAAAAATGTTCTACGAGGAGCTACTGTGAGGGAGAATCATAAAAACTTTGGAGGTGCTAATCTGATGATTACTGGCCTATCGTGTTCACATCAGATAATAGGGCATAGGGCTGGGAGATTAAATTCCCTCCTGGAAGCAATGCTCAGCTGGCATAGTGAGTATGATTAATGGCACTTTATCATTTCAGTCCCTGTTAATAGGTGCCACTGATAACCACAGGAAAAGGAACTAGTGGTGTGAGTTGTTCTAGCATTGTAGTTTAGTTATAAATTGAGTGAACTCCAGCTGCATAAAAGTTTGTCCTTCAGATGAATTTGTATGAAAATCACAGATCAAAGTAGGTCAGAAATTTTCCAGTAAAATGCATCTTGGTCAAAGAAAAGGTGATTTGCTGGACTCAAAAGTTTTTTGTCAGGAATGGATGTAGTTCAACCAGACCAACCATGAAGCTGTACTGGCTCACGTTGCTAAGGGAATTGATGGCTTTCCAGAGATGTTCTCCACAGTGCAATGATCACATTCTATCTTTTTACATCCCAGGTGAACAACCTGACCAAAATAGAGGCTATTGTGGAGTGAGTGAGCATGCTGCACTCAGAAAAATGTTCAGAGGTTCAAATTTTGCACCAAGACAGACCTAAACAAGATTATGAAACCTTGAAATCATTTCTTAAATGGGCACTTTCCAGCCAGTCCTACTATTGAATCATTTAAGTGAGGGAATGTCTGAGTATGGACTCAGCTTCTAGGCTGTACATACTTGACATGGAGCTGTATTTAGGTTACACCTAGGCAATCAACCAAGCTGGAAGTCATAGACAACATCATTGTGGAAATGGACCCAGAGCTTTATCACATTTTTTGCAACCTGAAGCATGCAACACGCTCTGGAATCCCTGGAGAGCTGACCTCATCAGTGTGTCACAGTCACCGTTAAATGGACAAGCTCTAATTCCTGGTTCCCACTGCTTGCAGGCAGGGTTTGCTTAGCAGGAGCAGCCAGACTAAAAGGCACTGCATAGTCCCTTAGGGACTCTGCTGGCAGGGAGGAGGCTGAGCTCAGAAATCCTCCAGTGGATTTCTGCTTAATTTATCCTGTGCAGCACAGTGATGTGATGTTGATCATTTTGTTAGGGCTGAAACAAGAGACGTCCCCTTGTAATTGCTGTCTGCAGGGTCAGCGTGGATCATCTGGGCTAACCCCTTAGGTCCCGTGCTGCATTGCTCCAAAACCTGTCACGTCGGGAGAGGGGCCTGGGGGTGCAGGAAACAGCTCAGCTGGAAGGAGATAATGCATTTTAAAAAGACAGCAGGCTAGGTATTTATTTCCAGGCACGGGCAGGGATAGTGAATGCCATTCCCCAGTGGCATCACTGGGGGAACAAGCCAGTTTTGGTGTCTTTGGACAGGCCTTTGGCAGACAGGAGAGGAATCAGCCAAAAACACTTGCAGGGTGAGGTATCTTGGGCTAAAGCTCAGAGCTTTTGTCTCCATCGGGCCCTTGGCACCTTCACAGAATCAAAGAATATGCTTTGCTTCAAGGGAAGGATCATAGACGCCAACTCTGTAAGTAAACGGTCCCTAAGGCAATCGAACACACAGCCTCGGTGTTATTGGCATGGTGCTCTGACCAACTGAACTATGGCCACTGAAGGGCCCATTGGGGCAGTGCGAGGGGAATTCACCCGTGCTTGTCCTCCTCCCGCAGCGCACCCGGCAGTGCCGACCCCGGAGCGACCCACGGCCACGGTGTCGCCTCTGCGGACGCCCAGCTCGCCCTCCCGCCTGCCCGCCGCAGCCATTCGGCCTCACCCCGCCGTGTCCCCGCAGCACGGGCACCAGCCGCCCGCCCCGGGGGCGCGGCCCCTCATCCCGCTCACCTCCGCCGCCGCCGCCATCACCCCGCCCAACGTCAGCGCCGCGCACCTCAACGGCGACGTGGGCGGCGGGCCCCTGGGCGGCCCCGCCACGCCCGGGCCCGCCGGCAAGCCCGAGGAGAGGAAGAACGAGAAGGTAAGGGCCGCCGAGCCTCTGCTGTGCCCCGTGCTCCTGCCACTTCTCCCTCCCACAGGGCTGCTGCTGAGGGAGATGTGGCAGCCCTGAGGAAACTGGTTTCCATTGCCACACAGCTTGGGCATCCTCATCTGGCAATATTTCCACACTTTATCCTTCCCCCCGCCAACACCATCCTCAACACTGCGCTCGCGTTACCTGCTCGCGGGTGGAAAACAAGGTCGAATGGGCTGAATTTGTGTGTTTCTTCCAATGATCAGCGCCGAAATCTGCAGATTTGCAGTGGTGCAGAGAGATGTAGCGGGCTCTTGGCCGTCAGAAGCGGATGGCCAAGTCAGAATCCATGTGGCTCCGTACGTCCAAGAGGCTGATGGTGGCACCCACCGCGCAGCAGGTGCCTCAGGCACAGTAAAACATCGGTTCCTGAGTGATAGGAGCTTTTTCGCTCTTCCAGAAACACCTCCATTTCTTCACGAAACTTTCATTGCAGTGGCACAGCCAAAAGAGAGTGAAGCTACCTGGATGCTGCTCGTTGGTATGTAGGTACAGTGCACTGTAGGGCCAGTCTCTTAGGAGCCAGCCAGCAGTGGGACCAATTCCTGGGCACATGTTCCCTGGCACACCTTGCTAAGGAAAGCCAGTGTGGCTGCTTTAAGTATCCAGCCTTTTAGGTTCTTGGCAAATATTTTGCTTTTACCAAATGTTTACATTGTGTCAGCAGTTCCCATATATCAATGGTGAAGATTATCTCTGTACTGGCTAGCAGAGCAAGATCCTGGTTTGTATCTGAGAAGGAGGAAGAGGTGTGGGAGCCTGCTTTTCCTTTGAACCTGAAAAAAGTCCTTTCCATATGTTCCCTGAGCTTTTCCATGGTGACAGAAACACATGAAGTAAACAGTTTCTTTGTTCCTGGTAATACTAAAATGGCGGGTCTCCTGTGTCGCTAGGGTCAGAGATAACCCCTGGTTTCACAAAATGAGGAATACAAGTTTTAAAATAATTTCCTTAATCCTGTCTTGAATCTTCTCTAAATGCATTTTGGTGAAAGAATGGTGTAGAAAATCTGCCCTGTATATGACATTTAGGCATTTGCTTACAAAGAACAACTCCCAGGTGTGCATCCAGAACTGCATGCAGTGGACGCAGAACAATACCTGCTACTTCTGCAAATCCAAGGAAGAGAATAGTGTTTGGCAGGAGGTGGTAGATCTGCACATTACCTCAGAGCTTTCTGTACTGGCTTATTTAATACTTCCTAAAACGCAGTAAGTGATAGGTCCATGTATTTTAATTCATGTGGTACTGCACACTGAAAGTCCCTAGGCAAAATTATATTTTTAGGAGTGCAGTCCTAAGATACTGTTTAACCTTTCCCAAGCTGTTACAGCTTATAGTTACTGAATTTGGATGCAGAGAAGTTAAGAGGTTTCTGAACTCAATGGATGAAGGGGAGAAGCAAATAATACACTACATCATTGCAATAGGTGTTGCCAAAGACCAATTCACTATCTGGAAAGTATGAGAGAGAAGTGACAATAAAATCTTTCATTTCTGACTGGATTGGGTAATAAATAACTGCCCCAGTTGAACAACATATTCCTGAATCTTGCCCACCTTATATTTCACTTTCATTTTAGAAAGATCTGAATTAGCCGTGTTTCCTTTCCTTTTAGAAATTATGTTTGGCCAGATAAGTTGTGTTCTTATTCTTTGCTAAGCCCTAATACTTCTTTGAAGCAATTAAGACCTTGGATAATGCCAGACTGAAAGCCGTATAACAATTTGAAAAGGCCTCTGTGAGTTGGAACTGGAACCATATCTGGAACTGTGCTTGATATGTTCAAAGTGGAGGCTTTTTGGGCAGGTTTTTTGGTAAACACGAAAGTGTCATAACACTCAGAAGGAATATCTGTGGAGAAAGGCAGTATCTGTTATCAGTACACATAACAGGAAAAAACCAGACAAGATCAAGGAGCGAAAAACAGAAGTAGGGACACAGGTAGCAAGCTGCCAGATAAGCAAAGATCAGAAACAATTTTTCTGAGTTCAGTTTCATTATATTAATCAGTCAGGTATTTTAAGATGAAAGGAACAAGGGGGGGAAGTTAATAAGAGGAGAGGTAATAAGGTCTTCAGCTCTACTGCACACAGGATGGAAGAAATGCACAGGTAATTATCTCCTGAGAAACTGAGATTAGCAAGTCGTATGTGATGTAAATTGTAATGTGCCATAAAATTAGCGTTGTTGTTAGAATCAACAATTTCTGGTGTCGCATGAAATTGTTAACTTTAATCCTGGCTTAGTCTTTCCAGTGTCTTTTGTAGGATACCCTTGAGGATGAGGGCTGAATGATCAGAGAATGACTGGTTTAGGAGACATTTTCTTGTTATTATCCATAGTTTTCTTTCATGCAAGGGTTGTCAGTGTGAGTTCGCTACGGTACAGAGGGCACATAGTACATAAGAAGTAGTTTGCATTCAGGGATGGACATGATGAGAGTCCATTGTTTTTCATGATTCTTTTGAGGGCTGTGGAGATAAATTGCAATTTTTGCATTTATCACTCCGGTATAGTGATATATATTGGTATTGGGGAATTTTCTTCGTATTATAACTTTAGCAATGTTGATTGTCTGCTTGAAGACTGGGCTGGGAGATAGTAGGGAGAAGTATTTTTAAGATATGACCTTCTAAGAATTTATGTTTCATGATTTCTCATGTAGATTCCACTCAGGCATACTAAATGTGACACCAAGGGGCAGCTTCTGTGGTGAGTCTGTATATGCTGTTTGCGTTGCTTGTTCCAAGATGGAATTGACTTTACGTTGGGAGCAGCCTTGCCGAGTGTATGGTGCGTCCGTCACTGTTAGCGCCTTCCTCCATGCAAACATTTTTGTGCCAATATCTCAGGTTCCTGTTGGTATGCAGCAGTCACATATAGGCAGATCCCAAGATTTCTCTAAAATTAAGGGACTCCAATCCAATTTTTACTCATTTCCTTGTGGTTTAAAGGCAACTGGCAGAAATAATTATAAGGATTATGGTTTTCAGATCAGCATGAATGACTTTCTTACTCATTTTCTATTAATGCAGCAAATAAATCCTTAAGTCTATTTTTTGACATCTCTAGTTCTCTGCTTCAGCTTATTTCTTGAAGATCTTGATCCAGACTTTGAAAGCTTGCAGATGAACCTTGGTACTTACATTCATTTAGGTACCCTAATAATAGGGTCTTGCTGTCATATTCCTGCTGTCTTAATCAGGAGGTAAAATTCCACTTCCATGCCGGTCTTCACTTGTCAGTATGCATCTACTCCCTGCAGAAGGATACCATCTGCAGCTGGGCTTGTGCTCCACTTCTCAGCTCCTTGACCAGCCTCCTGTCTGCTTAGGGAACAGTTTTTTGAGTATGGTCTCCTTTACCAGTTGCTGATGGTAGCTGATGAAAAACTGAGCAATAGACAGTGCTTAAGTCCACTGTGCAACAGTGCTTGGAAAGTGCTCTGGCAGCCAAGCAGGCTGAGAAGTAGAGCACTTGAAAATCAAATAAGTTTCTAGTGCTGTATGGGCACAGTAGGAACCAGCAGGAAAGGCAGCTCCCACAGGGGTAGTGCAGACACTGCAGGAATAACAAGTGATTTGAGTAAAGGTAAGGGAGCACGGCAGAAGTTAAAGAGGTAGTGGTGGTCAGGGCAGCATAGGAGAGAGAAGAGCGTTGTTAGCTGTGGGGAGATAGAGCAGGGGACACTGGATGAGGGGTGCCAGTGGGGGGGTGCAGGTGAAGGGTGCTGTGCAAAGCCCACAGGAAGGGGTCCTGAAATGGGAAAGTTGAAATACAGGGTGTGAAATGTATCTAAAGAAAGCAGTTGAAGAGAGGAAGGTGTGAAGGAGACTCTTCTCAAATATGTCCCACGTGAGGTGAATTTTTCTTCTTTTTTCCAAGAAGGAAGTTCCTTTCCCCAGAAGTAAAATACTATTGTTTACCCAGAGTCACTCTATTACAGGTTAGGAATGGGAGCATCCCTAAGACATCACAGGCTCAGGAGAGATATAAAACAAAGAGCATGCGGACAACATCCATTTCCTTTAAGGGTGTGGAGTCACAGCAGGGTTCCTTTGAGCTCCTACTTTGTCATTTGTTACTAACATCTGCATGTATAGCCATCTGAAACTCAAAAAATCAGTGTCAGTTTCCAAATCTTCTGAACATCTGAGAAAAAGAAATGGAGAGATCTCGGCTGTTGAATAGGAGCAGAACTGTATGGTTTGGGGGCTTTTTAAAATAGGGACCCTGCTTTTTCAGACAGGGTGAGTACTACTCAAGTTCAACTGGTAGATTACAGCTGAGAGCTTGTAATTATGGTATGACTACTCCTTTGACCTTGTTCAATTTTTGCTATAATAGTTTCTGCTGTACATAATCTGGGTTGATGCTTAATACCACTGATAAAACCACTTGTTTGAATGAATTAATGCATTTCTCATTAAATGAGCTCCTCATTATGTTAATCAAATCAAGCAAATCATGCTGGGTGGTTTGACCACTGTAATTAAACTTTCTTTAAAATCCGCTCGTTTGGCTTTTGATGAGGATTTTGATTAAACTCTTCCAAAATGTCTGGCCCAAGAGCTGACAGAGAGGAAAATAAGAGCTTGCACTAGCAAGCAAGTCATTAATTCATCACTGAGTTACAGTAATTCCTTACTGTTTTACCTAGCCAGAGTATAATGAAATATTTGAAAATTGGCAATGTGAAATTAAACATTTCTTACAAGTGTGATGAGAGAACAAGTCTGTTTGCAGCTTTAAATTTAGGAACTGTGTCCCTGGAATATATAGAAGATCTAGATTAACAAGTCACAACAAATGGGAAGATACACTAGGCCGCTGTTTCCTGGTGGTAAGATCAGAAGAGATACATCTTCAGAAAACTGCTTTGAACACACACCAAGAGTTTTGCATGTGAAGACTGAATCAGTAAACATCTGTCTGTTTTCACCAGTGTCACTCACTTTCTCAAGTATCAGTCCTGCTCAAAATAAATGCATTCCTCAAATGATACAGTATGTTTGGCATGATGCTGGTGTGAGAACTACACTGCAAAATGGAACAAGCCAAGGCCTGTTTTCTGGCTCTGCAGATGTCCCTGCATGACTTGGATCCATGCTTCTAAGCTTTCTTCTCTGCCCAAAATAGGGTGGCTACATCCAGACTGCTCATCAAGAACAGCCCTGGTAAGTGGTGTGACCCAAACTATGCCCCTGTGTTGCCCTTGGAGAGTGCCAGTTTATAGAATCGTAGAATATCCTGAGTTGGAAGGGACCCACAAGGATCATTGAGTCCAACTCCTGGCCCTGCACAGGAGAGCCCCAAGAATCACACCCTGTGCTCGGTAGCATTGTCCAAATGCTTTTTGAACTGTGTCAGGCTGGTGCTGTGACCACTTCCCTGGGGAGCCTGTTCCAGTGCCCAGCCACCCTCTGGGTGGAGAGGCTTTTCCTGATATCCAGCATGAACCTCCCCTGACACAACTTCAGGCCATTGCCTCGGGTCCTGTCACTGGCCACCAGAGAGAAGAAATCAGTGCCTGCCCCTGCACTGCCCCTCATGAGGAAGTTATAGACTGCTGTGAGGTCTCCTCTCATTCTCCGGGACAAAATAAGTTAACCTCAGAAGCTCCTCACATGACTTCTCCTCCTCACCATCTTCATAGCCCTTCCTTGGGTTCTCTCAACAGCTTCATATGTTTCTTATATTGTGGGCCAAAACCTGCACACAGGACTCGAGGTTGAGGCTGCAGCAGTGCAGAGTAGAGCAGGAAGCTGATATAAGCCAAACCCACAAAGGTTAATGGATGCAGACATAGGTTTGTTGATAAATCCTGACCTTGTCTTTTATGCCAGAATAGACATGACCAGAGTGACTTCCCTCTCCACCACTCCCTCTTCCTGTCAGTGCCGCCTTCTACCTTCTCCTAAATTGCATCCCAGTACCCAGTCCTACCTGGCAGCATCCCTCAGTGCAGGCCTCCTGCCTACGCACTTAGTCACCCACCCTGGCTTTATGTGTGGTTGGAGACTAGATCAAAGGCCTTTTAGAAATTTGGCTTCATAAATGCTGAGATGCTCTTTGACCTCAGTTCACATTGCAGCTGTCCAATTAAGCTGTCAGTTGGTAGAACTGAAACTGTCTGAAGAACCAGATCCTACACAGCTTTCAGTTTTTACTTACCAAGTGTAAGCTTCTGCATTGCAACTTCTTCTCATATTAACTTGTCGCTGAGTGGAAAGGA
The DNA here is from genome assembly GCA_036630365.1 of Acanthiza pusilla. Lineage (NCBI taxonomy): Eukaryota > Metazoa > Chordata > Aves > Passeriformes > Acanthizidae > Acanthiza > Acanthiza pusilla. The sequence continues at coordinate 8,839,187 of JAXCHO010000098.1, forward strand.
TTTCTTATCACTTCATATCCCCAAAGAAATTTAATTCCTTATCCAGAAAGGGAAAGATCAGTCTCAAAAGTGAAGTGTTGAGCACTTGCAAGGACTTTGTAGATATAAAATGATGTGACAAAAATAGTGGTCATCTGGGACAAGTAGAGGAAGCTAAGGACAGAGTTGATGCAAGCCGATTTTTCAGATACAAAGTCAATAAGACTGACCCTGAGTTTCTGGAAGAGGAATTCAGTCTTCCTAGCAGATACAAAATTATTTAATATTTTTCAGTTTGGGAAAAATATTTCACTTAGATTCACCTAAGAAAGCCCATTAAATTGTACAGGTATGAAATGGAATGATAACAACCAAGTGATTAAATGAAAACAGTAAAAGGCATAGCAATAAACAACTTGCACAAAACCAGAAGAGCTGGACTTGAATTCTTAGAGTAAGTGTAGGATGCATTGAGAGAAAGCAACATTGGAATAGTAATCTAAAGGTTTGCATCAAAAAGAGTAAGTTCTGTGACACTAATTTTCCTGAGTATTCTGTGAGACATCTGAGTTGATCCTGGACCCACCAACACTGGCATTTCACTGATCATTTTCAGAGTCAGCTTTGACTTTTCGGTGTAATGTGTTCCAGTTTGTTTCTTGGTAAGGATGCTTTCGTCTGGAATATTTTAGTTTAGTTCTCTCAAGATTTGTGCACAGAATACATACTGTTAATCCATTTCCTCTCAACAAAGGCGAGGGGGCTGTCTCCATCACAAATGAGCCACTGCTTCCCATGCTCCAGAAAGTGAATCTTGGCTCAGTGACCAGCAAGTGATTCACCAGAAACTTGGCCAGGGAGTGGAAACCTCTTTTTCTGGTCATGTGAATTCAGGCCACAAAGTTCTGTTTTAGGGCAGAAAACTCATGCTTAAAATCTCTCCAGCACCTTCTCCTTTATCGTTAGAGCTCAGTTTGAAAGGACAAAAACCTGGCAACTCGGTGATGAATATTTTAAGGCTGGCAAATAACCCAGCCAAAAGCATGAGCCCCAGCTGTCAAAACATAGAAAACTTAAGCTTTACAATAAAACAGATTTCTGTTATTTCTGACTGGCTGGGATTCTTTTGCTTAGATCAAGGGCAATAAGTCATTGATCAAAATTTCTTTTTCTTCTTCACATTTTTGATGTTAGGAAATGCTTTCAAACTCCCCACAGATATTTCAAGCGCCGACTTTGCTGCCAAGCAGTCTCCGAAAGCTATTCCTTTTTTCTCTCCTCTCCCCCCGCCTCTGCTTATCTGCCTCACAGTGCTGTCACAGGATTTCTCAAGTGTCCGCAGTGGATTTCTCTAACACTCTTTTGAGTGGTTCTGTGCTGCATTCTGTGGCCTTAAGGGGAAGCAGATCCCAGGGAAGAGAAGATGGAGAGTGCTTTAACTTCAAGAGGAAATTCAGTTTATCTGCTAACTGGAGATGAAGCTGTTGGGATGCCAAGGCACAGCATTCTCCTGGCACCTGTAGAGACCTAATTTTATAGCACAGAGGACCCATGGGCTTTTGCTAAATCCTTAGCACAGCTTGAGGAAGAAAGTAGAACTGACAAAAGAAAGAGCATGCAAGGGAGCACTGGAAGCAGAAGGCTGGAGGCGTATGTGTGTGCGAGTGTGTGTCTGCATGTGAGCATCCCGGCACTGGCGTTCCCATGGCATTCCCCCGCCTGCAGAAGAAATCATGTGGGACCAGATGGCTGGATGAGGCCAGGCTGTGAGTGGGGATGGCAAGTATGTCCTTGGATTAGTCGGGTGAAATGTAAGCGCTCTTGTGCTATCGATGGGAGACATTGACACATTCCGTCTGTTGAGGGATCAATGGGGCCAATCCCCACCCCAGACCACACAGCTCTGCAGCTGAGCGTCCCCTCATGGCTTCTGCCCTCTTCCTGCCCTTTTCCTGAAGAATTCCTCTCACTCCCTCATGACATCAAGCTCCCAATTCCTGTGCATGGGTTAGAAATCCCAGAGCGTGAATGCTGTTCCTGTCCCTGTAGTTCGCTTTTCTGCCTGAAGCAGTAACGCACAGAGCTGGCATGAGATGACACTACCCCATCATTCCTAGGAAGGAAGACATGCAGGATGAAGCTATTCCAGCAGAAAAACCGACTAGAAAGCTGGATGCCTTGAAAACAATGAAACAACTTGCAGTGTGTCAGACTTGGTGGCATCTTGGCATCTCACATGTTCAGGATTTACTTGTTTTCCTCAGTGGTTTTCCAGCTGTGGATTCACAAGCCAGTGAGTCTTAAACCACCAAGAGGCAACAGAGATTATTCATTGAGTACAAGAATCTCAAGTGCCAATGCAGTTTTCTTATGGAGACAAAGCCTGAGCTTTCCTGTGGAAACTGTCTATAAACAACTTTTCAGTGCCCATGTTTCTTTTTCTCATCACATGGGTACTGGTATTTTTCCTAGGTGGGTTAAAATGTCTACAGTCAATGCAGAATTTTTTCAGCAAGCTCTGCTAGAAGAATTACGTAAACTAAATGAAATTGCAGTTTCTGACAAACATCAATACTGTAGAAATAGCATGTTACAACAGTCAACAAATATCTGTGGCATGTTTCTATTTTTGTTATGTAACTCGAGGGCGTAACCAAATTATAGCAAAGGGGTATTTATCTTATTTTGTACACTTTTGTTTATTTTTCATATTGCAGAAGCAGCATAAAGATTTACAAGCCCTTGGCCTTTCTTTTGCCAAGTGGTAAAGCCACTTTAAAGTCAGTCTGAGTTGTTATTTTTTTGACTGAATGTCTCAAGCAGCTAGTAATTCCCTTTGGACCAAGTGAAGACATGGAGTCAGTGCTCGTCTCTGAAGGACTGAAAAAAAAATGCTCTTATTATGCCCTCTGGAGAAAAGATCAGTCTCAGGAATTCAAAAAGTACACCATGCAAAAGTCACTTTTCTGACACTACATCTGCAGGCTGCCTGTAATCAATTAATATAGTGTGTCAAGCAGTCAACCTTCTAAAAAACAATTTATTATAAAGGCAGAACTCAACCTGTTGTTTTGCTTTTTTTTGCATATTTTTTTTTTTGGTTCATATTCAGTGACATGTTTCCATAAGCTAAGACTTCAGAAGCTGCAATACTAACCTTCAGTCCCAGCTCACTGTGGTCAGCACACTAGAAGCAGACTGGCATTGTCCTTCATCATCAGATGCCTCAGGGACAGAAGAAATAATTTAACGTGAGTCCATGGCCAACTTACGTTGCAGTAAAGTAGATTTCCTGTGCTGTACTTTTTTGTCCCAAGTCATGATCACTCCAGAACTAGTATATTTTAAAATGGAGATAGCTGGCTTTCTTTATGACCTCAGAGATCTCTATTCCCTCCTGTATAACGTCATGTTATTTTTCATATCTTTAGTTTTGAGACAGAAAATGGAGGAGGTCAGGCAGGCAGATCCTATCAACACAATGGTGCTTGCTGTGGCAAGGGAAATGCATAAGCTAGGCTTTGATCAGGACATAAAAGAGGAAACTGATTTTGCAACTCTTAAAAATTTTCTGGACAGGTTTTCTATCTAAGCCAGATACTCCTGTTGCCAGACTTAAAGTGAACGTGGCTGAGAGATACAGCTGGCCAGCAGAGGCAGTGGGACAGGGGAGGTAGTAAGAATGGTGTCCCTGAGGCCTGGGATGGATTTCCATTCATCAGCTGTGAGAAAGTCAGGTGGATGCCAACTACCCACCAGAGATGTCTGACTTTTCTTGAAATTGTTCCATTAAGGCCATTCCACAATTTCCCTGAACAATCTATTCCTGTCCTTTCATATTCCTCAGGCCAGAAAATTCCCTATTATCCATCACGAATCTTTTATGGTTACAACTCAGTCTCGCTTCTTTGTGTCTTGCTCCAGATGGAACTACTGATCAGCTTTCTCTTGTCATCAAGAGAAAGATGTTAGAGAACTTCATGTTAGAGAACTTAAAATGTGTTTAGTCCTTGAGAATTCTCTTGTTTCAACCTCACTGAGCCCAGTTCCCAGCATTTCTCCACAGTAATGTTTTCTAGGCCTCAGACTGCGCTTTCAGCTCTCCTCTGGGCAGTCTTCAGCTTGCTGGAGTTTTAAAGAGTAATGTCCCAGAGTGGAGTTGTGCTGAGATCTTGTTAGTGGCAATTAGGATGGAATAAGCACTTTCCATGACTAATAGGTAATGAAGTTTGTCCTTTTCACAGCAGCATGTTGACTCACTCCCAGTTTGTGATCCAGTGTCACTTCCATGTCCCTTTGCAGAGTTGCTGGCTGGCCAGTCAGTCCTCATTTGTATCTGTCCATTTGATTTCTCATTCCTATCAGTTGTATATCATGCTTGTCTGTGGAGATTCCACTGTGGTGATTGAAGATAATTTCTCCATTTTAGGAAAATGGCTCTGATTTCTTACGCTGTTAATCCTACTGTTGTGGATTAACCCTGGCAGTCATCTTAGACTCACACAGCCACTCACTCTCTCCCTGCCACTGTGGGAAGGGGGAAAGAATCAGTAAAAGTGTTAAAACTCACAGAATGAGATAAAGACACTTTAATAGGTAAAGCAAAAGCTGCACACACAAGCAAAGCAAAACAAGGAATTCACTCACCATTTCCCATCAACAGGCAGATGTTCAGCCATCTTTAGGGCAGCCAGTGTCCATCACAGTAATGGTGACTTGGGATGACAAACATCATCATCCTAAATGTGCCTTCCTTCCTACTTTTTCCCCAAACTTTCAGTTGCTAAGCACAACATCATATGGTCTGGTATATCCCTTTCATCTCTTAGGTTCAGCTGTCCTGGCTGTGTCCCTTCCCAGCTCCATGTGCACCCCCAGCCCTCTCATTAGTGGGGTGGGTAGGAGGCAGAAAAGTGTGCAAGGGCTGCTTGCTAACTAAAACAGGGGGTGCTGTTACCCTTATGTGGTTACAAATCCAAAAGACAGCACCATACAAGCTACTATGAAGAAAATTAACTCTATCCCTGCTAAATCCGGGACACTGTGGACTTGATCAGCTCAGTGCCCACTGCTGGTTTTAGAATTACACTCAGCAGCTCACCCAGCAAGTAATTAATGGAAAGATTGACTGGCTCTGGAACTGAGACAAGCCCTGATGGTACATACTTGAAATGTCCTCTTGGTTTGACAGGAAATCATTAACTGGAAAACATTGCAAAGTAACTGGTAGCATCTGGTTATCTGTAGTTCAAATTCTTGCAGGAGCATTGCTGAGTTAAAAAGAGGGAGACTGGAAGGGGCTCCTCAAACACACACATTGCTGTGCTAGCAGGAAGAAGTTGAAAGAACAAACCTGTGCAAGATACTCATCATATTGCCTATTCTGCTCTGGGAAGATTGTCAGATACAACAAAGTAATCATAGTACAGGACCTTGAATAGAATTTGTGATTGCTGAACTAATGGACTACTAATTCTGTTATCTTTATAAGCAGAGTCGTTCTAATCAACCAGGATCAAATTGAAGATGAGACAATTCTAAGTCAATGTTTGCCCACTCAGTTTTTGCTAAAATGAAAACAAGAAAGTCTGCCAGTCTGTCAATCAACCCCTGTGGTCTTGCACCATTATCTGACTTGTGTAAAGGGTTTTTCATCTTCATCTGTGGTAGGCAAGCTCAGAGATGGAATGACAGAGCTGTCATTTCTGCTCCAGTGCAGTAGTGATTTTATCTTTATATAGTCCCCATCATTTTCAGATGTGAGATATATTTGCCCAATGTTTTCACAGAAGCATTTCTACCTTCTGTGTTAAAACCAACCATTTCTTTCCAGTGGTTGGCAGGATTCACCATTTATTTCAGGTCTCACTGGCCTCTTCTGCATCAGTCAACTAGCTGGCAGACTGAAGAGGAACATGCTGTATATGAGCTGTCATTGGTAGTTATTTCTGCAGTAGTTGCGAATGAAAACACCAACCAGATGTCACTGCCTTATTGCATAGCACAATCCAGACATGCAACAAATTTGTGTTCAGAGAGCAATTGAGGTTACAGATGCGGCTCTGTGTGTAGCCTATGTGAGATGCCTCTCACTGGCTGCATCACTGATACTACCCTACTGACAGCTCTGGCATAAAGCATATCTTGAGACATCTTGGGTTGCCCAAATCACTTAAGACCTGACATTTGAGCTGACATTTTTTGTCTCACGGTTGGGGTAGGATGAGGCAATGGAGAACATTAACTTAGGTGGCACATGTGACAAGTGGTAATTAGTTAAATCAGTGTAACCCAATTGCATTTCATTATATGGTCATACCTGCAGGTCATGTGTCAAGGAAGAAGAAGAGGTCTAAACAGACGAAGGGAAGGTAGAAAGGAGGGACAGGGTAGCAATGTAAAACCAGGGTTAGTACAAAAGCAAAAAGAAGCTACAGTGCTATTGACTTCCCTTCCCTGCTTATGCCCTGGATGTTCCCTTTGGTTAGCTCTGTTTTTCATTGCTGATCCTTCTTGCTCTGCACTTTAATTTAACAAAGGGGGATTTTATGCTCCTAAAAACCTGTCTTTAGAATAGGGTATTTTTAGCAAGGGGGGGGGGGGGTAATTTTTAAAGCAACAAAAAAAAAGGTGAAACTAGGAAAAAAGATGAAATTCAGTTTTTGCTGAAGAAAGGTTGCTCTTATGACATGTGCTGCCAAGACTTGAGAAAGCAAGCTTTTTTCCATTGCAAAGCTCATTAGTAATTACAACCCAAGTGTTTTGGCATTTGGAAAGTGACAGTTCCTTGGTGACTTTATCAAAGAAATTGTCATTTACATGCTTGGTCATTCCTGTGACACTGACAGCCACTTTCTTTGCAAGACTTTAAAATTATTCTGGGATTCTTTCTTCTTTTTTTTTTTTTTTTAATAGTATACTTGATGAATTGATCTTCATGAGAGAAAACTATTTCACCCACCTTAGGGTATCCTAGGAGTAATTTACAGGGAAACATAGTAGGAGTGAAAATGCTTGGAAACAGAGTAGGAGTGAAAATGCCTGTAGCACAGCTGGCAGAAGAGGTTGCAGAAACCTCAGCTGCTGTGCTGTGCAAAGCTTATGCACTTCAATAATTGATCACACATCAGTGTGTAGGACAACAGCTCTGTCCCTGTACAAGACAAACCCCAGTGGGGCCTGTGGTGCCCATGGAAAAGGAGCACCTGTGACTCCCTGCACTCCCATGTGTGCTGAGAGGCCGAGCTTCCCTTATTCCCAGAAAAGAAGCCATCAGCCTGAGCATGTTGGTAGTATCACTTGCTTTGTTTGAGACATGCTGTCATGATAGGTAGGAGGGAGTAGGGACAAGGCCTGATGTTTTTAATGCATGAAATAAACTAGAAATTATTTTTGTATGCTCAGATTTGATACTGCGATAGCTGCCAAAACTGGAAGTCAGCCTTCAGAGAGAGCAAAATTTTCGTGCTCACGACTTTGATAGTGTCAGGGACCTGCTTCTAAAATGTCAGACCATGTGAGGACCATCAGGGCCCCTATCATTCCTGTCCCTCGCTCGTCCAGGCTGCACGAGCAGCAGTGCAAAACCCAGATAATTTTCAGAAATACAAGCAAGAGGAGCTTCTGCTTTGATCACCCCTAGGCCACAGTCCATGAAGGTGTGATGTGTTCTGTTAGTCTCAGCTGACTCCTCTGTCTCCAGCTAAATGCATCTTTTAGGAACTGTTTAGTCCTTGGAAGGAATTATTTCACTGTAATGTGTTCCAGTGTCTCATACACACAAATCCTGGCAATTTTTCATTGTCCACAGACAGACCTTTCTTTTCTTCCAGTGAGGAATTGATTTTGAGAGCATATACCTCCTGTGATACCTGATTTTTCCACAAGCAATCTTCCCCCTGAGTGCAGGCCAGCCCAATACCATGTAGCTTGTTGGAAGTATTGAAATTACAGTCTGAGGTGGCACAGCTGCTGGAACAGTATCAGCCCAGCGGGAATAGATACATCCGGGTAAGGCACAGGATGGCGTCCACTAATCCAAACCATTTATCCTCATGTTTCTGCTTTCCGTAAAAGTGCAAGTGTCACTTGCCTGTCGTTTACCAAGATTACAAAGCAAGGCCAAGCAATTTTAACTGTTTGCTTCTGAAATGAAATCTATCCCTTGTGAATGGGTAGAGCCAAAGCCGACTACGTGTAAGACTAGAGTATGTTGAAGCACATTGTGACTTCTGTCATTGATTTTCTTTCATTCAGGTGTTCAGTGAGTGAACTTGTTCTGGCTTTCTGCAAAATATGAGTGTTGGTCCCAGTGCTTCCCAGGACCAGTAAATCTTTTTTATTTCCTTAGGAGATAAAAGGAGCAGCAAGCTAACCAGTCAGTCTAAATCATCTTATTTAAAAACATTAATTTTAAGCAGTTAGTCTAGCAGTTAATTTATTTGTACATCTTTTTCTCATTTCAGAATCCTGTGCTGTCAGTCAAGCTGTGATAGATTATCCTCTAGTTTGAATAAATGAACCTAAAGTTTCACAAGAGCACTCACGGTCTATCCAGCTGTTCAGCTTAAATTCTCTAGAAGGTACAGTTAGTAGTTTAGGCACCTTGATTTGTATTAAATCAAAGATGTAACCTTTCTAGGCTTCAGATTAGGTTAGGTCTTCAAGACATGATGTAGCATAGTGTAGGAGACCCCCATGGTAGCTGCAAGGAAGCCCTTGGTCTGTGTAAAGGCAGTGCAATGTCAGGTTAGGGAGCAAACTGGTATCCAAGAAGGAATAGCGCCTTGTCAGCCCTATCACTGGTACTTTTGTGGCTCCTTGGTGCAGTGTGAGTGCAGCAGCCCTTGATCTATGATGTTTTGCACCGCAGAGATGGAGCAGAGGAATCCAAATAGCAGTTGCAGGGCTGTGAAAGTGCTCTGGGGTTGCAGTTCCCAACCTTTTGTGTCTCTTCCTTGGCTGACACTGCATCCTGATGGCTGCCTTTTGCCCTCTCTCAGACCCTTGCAGCTGAGGAAGTCTCTGAACAGCTGATTTCCCAAAGCTGAGAGGGCACAGGGGAGGGCTCATTCCTGGTTTTGTCCTGTTTCCTAAGCTCTTGCCAAAATACCTAAATTTTTTACCATAGCAATAATTCTGAGAATGTTACTGTTTTTATGGTCTCTTTATAGCGAGGTGGAGTCACCCTGTGTATGCTCTAAGTACTGTTTCATTTACCTGTTGGGATTTAGTGAGGCAGAGTTTGGATTCATACCATTATTTTAATAGCCCTTGCTCAGTCTGTTCTCCATTAATTTGTCTAATCCCCTTTGAACTTCTTCATACTTTTGGCTTCCACACTACTATGTGGATGAAGTCTCCATTTAATTATGTGTTCTGTGAAAAAGTGCTTCCTATTTTTCAGTTTCAACCACTTGCCTGATAATCTCATTTAGGTTCCCCCTAATTCCTGTACTGTGGGAAACAACCAATCCATTTCCCAAGTACCTTCTCTGTGCAGGAAGGGATTTTGTAGGTCAGTGTTTCCTGTCTGTTGTCTGCTTTCCAAGCATTCCCAAGGTATATACTTTATGCCTCTGTATGTAGGCAGTGTGGAGGGCAGGAGAGTGGAGCAGAGAAGGGTAGATCTCAGTGCTTTGATCCGAACTTCCCTTACTTGTAGGATAATGGAAATCCAGTGGAGTACTGAGCAAAGGAAGATGAATGTCAAATGTACAAGGGTATCAGGCCTATTCCTTTCTTTTGTGTGCCAAAGAGGTTGTTCACACTTCAAAGGAAGAGGTGGACTAAGGACTAAAATACATCCATCTGACCTTAGTTCTAGAGAGGATGGCTGCTTGGAAAAAAGTGGAAATGTTACAGTCTTCATGAGAACTGTGGTTTCATCACTTCTTGGTATTGTTCTTGCATTTCTGTTTATCTGTACACAGTTTTGAGTTACTTCATGACAGCAGCAGTTTTCAATTCCCTGTGCTGTGCTTCAGCTGTTCCCAGGAAAAAATAGTGCTAAAACTGCTACAGTGTCAGTGTAGCAGGTCATCTGTCCCTCATTCACCATTAATTGTGTTTAGAGTCCCTTTTACCTTCTGCCTCTTCTGAATTCAGCAGCCTCCAGGAAGCTTAAGGATAGCTGAGACCCTCTGCCTCCTCTTCAGTTGTTTTTTTTCCTTTGAGCTAGCCTTTAACTTTTCTGCAGTGTTTCAAAGATCTAATATTCCATCTAAATTGAATATTGAAATATATTTTAGATTCCCTCTTTATCTCTTTTTGTAGTCCCTAGAGCCTTGCATCCGCCTCAGTTCAACAAAAGCACATGATGAAGTGCCTATGTGCTTTGCTGTATTGGGACCTGAACACTAATTTCTTATTCTCAATTTTGTTTTCAAAACATTTAAAATTCCCAGTCAGGTCTAGGAAGACATTTTACTTATTTTCCCCAGTTTTTAATAGTATCTATCTTCAAATTAATGATAAATAAATCTAATGGTTTTTTACACATCTGTATGCATGTTACTGTCACTGAAATTTAAAAGCTAAAGATACTATAATCTTAAAATCCTTTTAGTTTCTTGGCATGTAACATGTATACTGGGATTATAATAACAGACTTCTGACCAGAAGCAGTTGTCTCCATTAAAAAACTAAATCTTTGGCAAGTATTTCGATACAATATATGATACTAAACTAGTCTTTCTCTAAAACCACAAGAAATTGTGTAGTAAGTAATTGCTGTTGTCTTTTTCAGTATGTCATCAGTGCCTCATGAGAAATAGTGACAAATTGCAAACGATAGATACATATCCAAAGATACTCCAGACCTGAAGCTTCACTTTGAGATTATATTGGTTTGGGGGGTTTTTGCAGGGCTTTTAAAATAATTATCAAAATCTCAAGTCAAATAATTTTACAGATTTTAAAAGCCCAGATTGCTTTTTTCCTCAGAGACATAATCCAGAATAAGTTATACTGTTTCAATGCAGGCATCAATCACCAGTAGCCACATTGAAATCAGAATAAAAACGCACTGTTCTCCAGCCACTAACTTAAATTCACTCAAACAAGCACTGACCAAGTTAAATAAGCAATAAAAGTGGTGGTTTGGGGGTACTGACTGATAGATGAGTTCCTGATTTGTGAGGGCGTTTGGGCCCTCATAGGGCTCAGGGCAGCATTTAAGCAGTTTTGTTTCTTTTTTCTTCATTTTTAAATGAAACCTTTTCTTCTCCCTCTGGCTCTCTTATCTATTGATGTAACTGGTGTTGCATGAGAAATTACCTCATTTCACTGTCTGAAGACAGCTTTTCTATCAGGTGCAGTAAGGTTTCCTCATTTGTTTAATGAACCTGGATAGGTAGAAAATTAAGTATTAGGAGCTGCAGATGAAGAAAACTGAGCCAGAATGTTCTGTGTATTCAGGTGGTTTTAAAAAAATATATCTGTATTAATATAGCCAGTACATATAATTGGTATTTAGATTATGGCATGATTATTACTTTGCAGACAGGGGACTCCGTTATCACTCAGTCATCAATGAAGTAGCTGCATTCTGTGCTCATCTCATCTCTGAAGCTGAAAGAAGAGCTAGTTATTATCTTCAAGTGAGTTATTAATGAGGGGAAAAATCATCCCCAATTACTGTGAAGCAAAATATTTCAACATTTACATATCTCAGAGTTTAATTTTGATCTAATCCTTCGCGAGTTCTTAAGCTCAGACGATATTCACTTTTCCAAACATTCCCACAGCAGCATATTGAGAGGAACTTGCACCTGTCCAAGTGTTGGCTTCCCTAAGGGTATGCTTCAGAGTCACAGAAGTGCTGCCCATCCCATTCTTGTGCTGCTGGAGACTGATTTCCGCTGAGATTCCTTCATACTACACCATAGGAACAGAGTCGCAACTGTAAGCTTTGCCAGAGAAAAAATTATGAGTTGTCTATACTGTCTATGTTCCCAGTCCTTTTTTTTTCTTTACTAGAAACAGCCTGGAATTTATTTGTAAGGGCTAATTTTGTTCTTTTGCTTTTCTTTGAATCCTTTTGAAATTAATGGTTTGGAAGTTTTGACTCTGAACGTCCTAGAATAAAACCTGGGCAACACAAAGGTAATGATTTAAATTCAGTTAAACATGTGGGCAGTAACCAGGAGATGGGAGAAGTGCTGTCCACACTGTGAATCCATCCATCAACACAGATGTGAAGGTCTGACCTTGGCAGATTCAGGAGGTAGGGATGTCAAACACAGTTTGCAGTCAATTGGAAATGTAGCTACTAGACAAAGAAAACTCAATAATTACACAGCTGTTTCAGTAGATTACAGATTTCCCAGAAAACAATAAAACAGCCATCTGTGAATGGAAAAAGAAGCAAACTATCTTTTTTTAATTCAAAAACTTAATTTCTGAAAGTCATCAGATATGTCCCCTGTAAACTTATCTCTTTTCAAAAGTGGCAGTCTGTAACCAATCAGTGTAGATTTCTCTACAGCATTTATGCCCATTAATGCTTCATTGATTTACAGTGAAATTGCTGAAGGACTGTCTTGAATAGACATATAAATATTAATTTCTTGTGAAGAATGGCTGCTATTGCACTAAATATTAAATGAATTCATAATACTTGGACATGTGCAATAAATCACTGCTGGGACTGCATACTAACATCCCATTCCTTTTTTTTTTTTTTTTTAAACATATTAAAGCCATGGAAAAGGGCTGGTTGCTCCCAAAGAAATGTAGAGCTTTTTAACACTGGAATCATTAACAAATTCCCACAGCACAAGGAGTTTCAACTTAATCCCATGTCGCAGACAGAGGAGGAGGCATGAAGTGGTTTAGGTTGAACTGCTGATCGCAGAACATTCAAATCCAATCTGTTTCTTATGAGAGACATCACAGTAAATTACCAGTTCCTGACAGTCCTTCTTTTGCTTGAGATACTCTGAGCAACGTCAGCAGAGGATCTGGCCATGTGATACCAGAAGGCTGAGAGCCAGACTCAAAGGGAGCAAGAGCTGGACATACTGTCTAATCTCCATGCACACAAAGCGGTTGGTATCAGGTCACCTCTAAATATCTTGCCCAAGGCCACGACTGGAAGGATAGTACTGCTCAGGTTTTGACTAGGCTTAGCAATTGAATTAAGTCATCTTCTCTCTTCCAAGACCACAGATCTTAGTTTCAAAAGTTTAGTAAAATGCTCAGTGGGGGCTAAAAATCAATTCTTTATTTTTCCTTTTATTAAAGTAGAACAAAGGGTAGATCAGCGAGTTCATTATAGCTTTCTGTTGTCTAAGGGATAGTAGCTTAAATGTAGAAATTTATGCCAGGGCTAACCCTGTAGAGTGGAAGCGATTCTAGTAAACAAAATTGAATTACTGTCAGACTCATCTGCTTTTCAATGTGTAGATGAGTGTGAGTATATGCATCTCCATCTTTCCAAATATTTTTGCTTCTGTGCCTTAAATCGCCTAAGTTGCGCAAGGTTTTTCTAAGGAAAACTTGCCAAGGTATTTAAATTAGAAGCAAAAATTAGAAAAGCTGCTACCACATAAGAATATTAATTGTTCGTTATACAGGGCTTTAGTTCACATAGTTACTTTGCATTTGCAAGGCTGCCAATTAAAGAGGCTCAAAGTGCTCACTGCTGCACAATAGCCGTTTCTCCAGAGCCCCACAATGGCTATTGTATTCTGTCACTGACCTTTGGACACCTTCAAATGCATATTGACACAGGATTCTGGGATCATTAGAGCTATTGTTTCAGTGTGCCACAGGGAAAGAAGAGTTTTGCAATTTCGTGACGAGCTTTAAAATTTTTTATAATGATGACAGCAACAATATTTCTTAATCAGACATATGAGAGCAAAACTGAAGCATTTTTTCTGGTGTTTCAGGTGAATTCCAGAATGCATACCTGACACAGTATCCATACAGTCCCTTCCCATCAGGGAAAGAAGATGTTTATCAGGGGCATTTCGTCTGCTTTTCTATTGTTTCCAGGGGAATTGATTTAATGTTTTTGACCTGATGGTGCCATATGGCCAGCCTCCCTCAGATTCCATGGATTCTGCCTGGGTGAGCATCTTGACAGGATGGATCCTTTCATCCTGTAAGTGCAAAATACTCTTTTAAAACATAACCAGTGGTATGCAGGAGACCAGGATCTGGATGCCCAGTTCAGACTCTGCTCTTCAAAAATGAGGGGATGTTGGCTCTGTGACAACAGCTGCTTCCTTTTCACTCTTCTGTATCTTGACATCTAAGGTATTTCTGTTTTCTTACCAGTCCGTGACAGCTAAAGAGTGCAAACAAGAACTTTGGAAGCAGAGATACCAGATACTCCAAGTACATTTACTGTAGTAAATCCAAGCATCTTCTAAAAGCTTATATTTATTTTATTGCAGCCTTTCTATTCTTTAAAGCTGTTTTGAGAAATTACTTCAGCATTCAGAACATAAAAGAGCATAATTTTAAACCTTGCATGGGACATTTTGTCTACAGAGAGTAAATAAATTACTGGCTTGTATTTCCAGCAAGTGTTCCTGCTTGAATATAGAGAGATAGTTTCTGTTCCATTAGTCTTGCTGTTTCTGGGTTTGATTTTATCCCCTGGGATCCTATTATTCAACAAATTATCAAATGCTGCTGAACTTCACAGCCCTGAGTCTCTGAAGATAGTTTGGGTAATGGTTTGCACTTCCGACAAAAGAGGAAGAAATCTGATAGACCTTTGCAAAATTTCTTGTATAATTTTTTAAAAATGGGTAATTTACTGCACAGCTTTGCTGGTTGCAACTCCAACCTAGTGCTGTGGAGCATGTACCAGAGGACAGCCAGTTTCTACATACAAACTTCTAGCCGAAAAGCTTTCAAGATGAAGGACATAGTGTTTGGTATTTGTGTGTGCTTGAGGTAAATGTGCAGCAGGATTTCTCATAGATATAAAATCCAAAAGGTCAGATGTGTTCCCTCAGTAACACAGACTAAACTTTTTTTCCCCCCATTAACTGAAAGGGTGCCGTTGTCATCTTTTCATTTCTCTGTGTCAGAAACCTGTGTAGAACTTTGAAACCTCCCATGCAGTCCCACTGCAATTGCCAATTGTGGATTTTGCGGTCTGTCTTCAAACATCAAGGTTATACCTTTACCTTAACACATGAGGGGAAGTGACCCACTTCTGGGAGGGAGACACGAATAGGTGTTGCTGTGTGATGCGGGATGTGAAGGGGAGCACATGCTGGAAAGAGCTATTACACCAGACTCCTGTGCCTCCATTCTCCCTGCTGTAAATCTGCATCAGGTAGTAAAAGAGGCAGTAATGATGAATGCTTCTCTTGCAGTGGGCTGGGATCTGAAATCTCTCCCCAGCCCATTGTGCTTCCCAGCAGAGGTTTTTAGCCGTGGGTCCTGATTTCTTACTTGTGGGGTGTTGTCTATTGAGGAACAGCATTTTCCTTGAAGGGAGAAAGCAGCACTCTGCTTGCTGTCTTCTCTGCATGGGAAGTTTGTAGCTTTTTCCTGTACCACTGTAGCTACACTCTTTCTTTCAAAAGGCACATGATCATTGCCCATATAGATTTGAAAATGGGAATAATCTCTGCAATATGTTTGGTCCTTACTCTACTGAATGAGTTGAAGCCCTTTTTAATGGGGAGGGATTTTTATAGGATCTTTATTACAGAAAGCTCAAGTTCTACCTGGATCCACCCTCTGTGGCAGTTTTGAGAGGTTTCCTGCCACTCACATTGAGATTTTCCAAAAGAAAGACAAAGGGATTTGGCATGTCTGCTCACTGCCCATGTTTTGTTTGGTTCCATTGCAGAAGGAGAAGAAGAGCGGGCTGTTGAAACTTCTAGCAGGAGCGTCAACAAAAAAGAAGTCACGTTCTCCACCATCTGTGTCCCCTACCCACGACCCCCAGACAGCCATTGAAGGAGTTCTGCAAGGGGCAGTGGGGCCTGAGCTGTCCTCCCTCTCCAGTCATGGCAGAGCTGGCTCGTGCCCTATTGAGAGTGAAATGCAAGGAGCCATGGGGCTGGAGCCTCTGCACAGGAAAACAGGCTCCTTGGATTTGAATTTTTCCATCCCTTCACCTGCCAGGCCACCCCTCTCTTCCATGGCAGCTATTCGGCCAGAGCCCAAGCCTTTGCCCCGGGAAAGGTAAGCTGTGTTTCTCCTGGGGTTGCCTGCATCCACAGGGAGCATTTGGAGGAGGGATGAAAAGTTTAATTTGCTCAAGGGTTGTTGCCGTTTTGGTGCTCTGTGGATTGACTCTAGGTGGCCTAGTTGTCTTTTAGGAAGGGCTTGCATGCATCTGCCCATTGAAAATCATTTGGCACACAGTGCAGGTTTAAAGAAGTGTTGAACAGCACTGGCCATGACAGTGTACAGCCCAGATCTAAATATGGAGGACAGCAGTACTTTCTTGGCCCAAATGGTATAAATGCCACTTTTTAAATGGGATTCCCATATTTTAACTTAAGGACTTAACATATTATGTCCCACCTGGACATGTCCTGTTCTGCAGTACCAAAGACTCTTACAAATTCTTCTTGTTTAAAATACTTACAGATGCAGCCATCTTCAGTGACCTTTTACCAAAAATGTAGCTCATTTCTAGAGAGGAGGTGTACCAGTGATTCTGGAGTTCATTTCAGCAGCCTGCTCTGCACCTTGGTACCTTTGAGTAACTGACTTTGCAAACTCAAAAAGAGAAGAATAGGAACACCAAAATACAAAAGCAGGTGGAGAGAGAGATAACTGACCAGAAAAGAGCTAGGGGGGTACAGAAAAGAGCTAGGTCCCCATTGTGAAGAATCACACTGTCTTCAGGTAAATGTTTTCTGCAAGACTGCAGTTTGAGGACTGGAAAGGGAATAGATAATAAGCAGCTACCACTGTTATTGAAATGCTTTCCACTCAAAAGCTGATGGAGAAAAACATGGTTTTTGCAAAAGCATTGACGAATTTTCAAAAAGCCATTTAGGGAACTCTCTTGAGTTGGTATTTAAAACAAATTTGAAATAACATTAAAATCGCAGAAGTTTGAAAGAAACTAATTTTGCGTGGGTGCATGAAGGAGGCTGAAGGGAATGGACCGGACAAGCCACCTGACCCTGAATCCAGTTGGGAGCATGAACCAGATGATGCATTATAAGGGATATTACAGAACAGTCCATACCTTACACAGTGTTTTACTGAATCCAGGTTGGAATTCGATTGAGAAGGTGACAGTGACACTGTAATATATTTAAACTTTTCTAAGGCATCTGGTTTGTTACCATAAAACCTCTTGCTGAGTGACCTGTACACAACCAACCCAGCAGATACTAAGTGGATTGAAAATTGATTCACTGGCATCAAATCTAACTCTACATCAGAAGTTACTAGAAAATGATTATTTATGTATGTGGTGTAGCCCAACAAGAGTGGGGTTCTGAACCTGCACTATTGACATAAAGCCTTTGCTGTTGCAGAATGAGGACTGAAGTGGGAGGTGGGTGATACAGAAGTAGGGCAGGTCTGCTGATACAGGGCTAATTCAACTCCTGGTCAGGTGAACACAGAGTAACAGTGTATGTCAAAAGAGGCAAATCTGAGGCAAAGTGGAGTGGACTCAGTAAAACATCCTAAGAACAATGGAAGATTTTAAACTATATACTTGCAATGAGAGACGTGGGGAGCTCTGGCAGTAAAGAGCAGGCATAAGAATGGCATGGTAACAGTCTGTAAGAGACTGCAGTCAGGAGAGACATGGGAATATTTTTACACTAGATTTGGCTTTTTTTCTAAAAGAAATGCTGTTGTTCAGGTGCAGCTATTAGACCTGAAGCTGAAATAAATACAGGCAAGTCCTTCAGCATTGTAATGAAAGCAGTGAGAGCAGACTATCACAGTAGTCTCTTGCCTTTAAAATCCATGAAAAAGCAATTTAGTAAAAGGAGTGAAAAACCAATCCCTATTTAGGCACACTTAATTTGGTCTACATCAGTTCAGATTAATGCTATAAGAAAAGTTAAATCAATATAAACCAGATTTAGCACCAGTGTAACTAAATCAGTGGGCTGCTGCACCTTTAGTTAAATGTAACCATGAAAAGAAGCTGGGAAGTACAACCCTCAGCATCTCCAGAGCTGGGTCTTAATATGCTGCTCTCAAAGCTTAAGTATAGAGAGCTCCAGACACATTATTTAATATGCCAGGTCTAGTCCCATACCCTACAAATTTCTCAGTCTATTTCAGGGTGATCCAGGTAGGGAAACATTTAACTGATGACTATTTCAGTGGCAGAACAGAACCAGAGAGACAAAGGTTGCCTACATTCTCTTATCTGTGCTGGAATCAGGAGCAAATAGATTTAGACTGATAAAACTGAGTAAATACTTCCAGTTGTAGCATATGGTGATAAGAAACTTACTCTGATTTTATGTATTTTGATTCCTGAGTCTTAAATCTGAAAATAAGCCATAAATGAAGTAACCATAATTATACACAGCAGGCAAGATTCTTTAATTGATTTATGAATTAACTTCCATATCATTGGTGTATCTGCATTCCTTAACTGATCATATGGGTTTTTTCATGTCCATAATGGGAAATATTAATTACCTTCATGCACTAGGAAGGATAATGCTTAGTCCTGGAATAATCTGAGCAGATACATTAAACACTTGTCTGCTAGAAATTCATCCCACATCCATCTGTGCTCATTAAATCATCAAATTTCTCAGAAGTACCAAATTATATTTTTTTTAAAACAAATTACAGTTTTCAAACCACTTGTTCTTTTCACATCTGGCGATGGAGCAACTTGCATTCAACGTCACTCAGCTCCATATTTTGCTTGTTTGCATTTTGGTGCATTTCATCCACACAGTAGGAGCAATTCTCTGAGAAAGAAAAGGGAGGAGAGGGAAAAAAAGGTTAGATAAACAGATTCAGATGCTGGATGAAATTTTAAAAAGCTGCAAAGCATTTCAGTACACTTAGCTGTACTTGGCTTTCTGTCTCCCAACGCCCATCTGTGCACATAGAAACAGAGCACTGAAAGGTTGGAAGAAGTAGCACATTCCTTAATATTTACGGCATTCAAAATGAGGCTCATGCAGGCAGCAGAGCACCGCTACTTTTCCTATAGAGGTTGGCTTGCAGCTCCAGCACTCGCCACATCCAGGTTGCTGATCAAACCCTGTGCACCAAGAGGTGCATTAAAGGGCTCTGATTGCTCTCAGCTCACTCGCTATTTAAGGGATGAATTGCTTATTCTGCTGCCTGACAGTGCAGACCTTTCTGGGAGCTGCAGCCAGGTAGACAGAAAGTGAAGCAAGCTTCACCCTCTTGGAGGTGCTGCTAATGTTTATACTCTCAGTCTTGTGTTTTTGTACACAGAGAGAAAAAAACTATTATCTTCTCCTTCTTGATATTCCAAATCCTGGTTATGGATGACTGGATTAGGAAGGAAATTGCTCCTAGCTCTGCTGTCATTTAGCCTTCATATTTGTCTGGTTTTCTGGAATAGTCAGAGCCCATCTCTGCCTTCTGGGTGTAGTTCCCGCTATCAGTTTATTAAAAAACCTCATTCCTTCAGCTGCTCTCTGCCATAAAGCGTCCAGCAGTCCAAGCAGCAGAGCAGAGAAATTTCCCAGGTGGTGTCCTTGTCACTTCATGTTGCAGTGATTGACTGCCAAGTGAATACCCCATCAGGCTGTGTGTGCCCCACACACTTTTCCACCTACTGCTCCATCCAGTTTCTGCTGGTGCGAGAAACAGGACCAGTACAGGGATGCACTGTGGTGAGGCAGGCACTGGGCCAGAGCCTTGCCCACATCCCACCAACGCTGTCGGCTCACAGGAGGGGTATGTTGCGTGCCTGGCAGTGCCAAAACAAAATACTTTCCTTGCCACCCCCTTCAAGAAAATATGACTGTACATTAAGCAAAACAGGAGAGTTGAGTGTGCATGTGTGTGTGTGTGAGTCATGTTCCCCTCACTGCCTGGCGCTGTTCCCAGAGGCGAACCTGAGTAAAACATGTCACGCGTTGTTGACTCTTTTATAGTAACTGGCACTGACTCTGCCATGTTATATTGTGACAAAGCAGCCGTGGCCAGACTTACAGTCACGACTGGCATATCTGTACTGTGTTTCTGTGGTTTTCGTGAAGCCTTCAACCAAATCATAACCACAACACTGATGCAGAATAAGATGGGAGCTGTAAGTTTGACCTTTAAAATAGATCCCTTTGTGTTTCCATGTATCTTTCTACAAATCACTGCCACATTAGAAATTGAGCTCCCAATTCAAGGAAGCATTCAAGCATGTGCTTAACGCCCATTGACTTCAATTTTGCTGTGCGCATATATCTTCTTTGCCAAAAAGGAAAGCAGATGAAGGGTTCTTTTCATTCCTGGAAAGTGATACTGGAGAAATGACCCAAGGAGTAATTTCTGACTGAACAGTGACGTGTATGCACATGGTTAAGTGCTTCACTGAGTAGGCATACCTGCCTTAGGACTGGGAAACTGGAATCAACCATCTCAGAAATTGAATCCTGCAGTATTTCCAGCAGAAGAGTAAAAGACCCAACTGAGACTTGTTCTGCTGATTCAGACACCGTACTGTGGAGAAGCAGGTTTTGGCTTGTAGTGTGCAGAGGTGCTTTGCAGGTCCCTGCAATTTGGTAAAAGGATGAAGAAACAGAGCTCCACTGGTGAACAAGAGCAATGGTTAACTGGGCTAGATGCTCCATTGGCACCGATTATCCATTCCCTCCAAAACTAACACATATGAGACCTGTTGGAGTCACGGGACTGGACTCCTGCAACCTGTCCTTAATGTATGATGCTTTGAGAAACAGGAACTTGCATTAAACATCCAAATTCAAGCACTGTAAATGGGACCAGATTGGAGGTAAGCCCTGCAGACCTAAGTTGCCTCTTTGCACATTTATTTTCTTAAGTTTCCCCAGTTCCATAGGTGTCCTGGATACGCATACTAACTCAGTGGGCAGATATTTAGTATTTTTTTGTCAGTGTCCAGGCCTGAGCTCAGGCCTTAATTACTGATCAGTTCTGATCAGTACTGTTCAATGCCTGCCTGCACACTGACAGAGGGCCTGTATGAGTCATTTAGACCAGACAGGACTCCCACGCAGCCAGTGTGTTTGAGATGAGTCTCTGTGGAAAGTGTGGCACGAGGCTTTGCAGCTGGAGGAGTCAGAGAAGCCACTTTCCCCACATCTGCACTGCTCAGTGAATTTCGTCATGGCCACTTGCTAGAGATACTCCAACCTCTGCAAAAGGTGGAGTGGCTCCCATGTCAGAGCTGTGACTCACATCCAGAGCAGCATCTTGTACACTACACGAAGAAGGCATCCTATGGGAAAAATTGTATGCAATCATATAATGAAAAATTAAATTGCAAGGCAGCAAAAGTAAAGTCATGGGCAATTTTATTTGACAGTTTGTTCATCTCAGATGCGTGGGTGTGAAACATTTGTGTTCTGTTAAAGTTGTAGATGTCTTTATGCATTTACACACGTGGTATTTTTAATCATTTTGCTTCTTTAAAAGAAACAAAACCAGAACTTCCATCATGTGACATCTGTTTGAGGTTAGGAGTCTCATTTGCACCTTCCAGATTTCAGTAGCAATAGCAAAGGGAGGGCTGGATGGGAGAGGTGTTTCTTTTGACTGTGAGAACAAGTGCTGTGAAGATGGGACAGTGGGGTTGCAAGGTCTTTGCTGACAGCAGAGGATGGACCTATTCCCAGCTCAGTCACATAATTGCTGCTAGGGTGCCCATCCCACCCAGTGCCATCCCTGCTCCTTGGGATGCCATGTCCCTGCCTCAGGCTCCCTCCACTAAGGCTTTTTGCTCTCCCAGACTCAGCTCAGCAGAGCTTTTCCCCTCAGCAGCCATACCCACACCTTCCACCAGGGCTTCCAATTTCCATCACACCTCATTTCTTCCTCTGCTCACAGTTTTTCTCCCAGCAGCCTCCCTCTTCCTCTACCTTTTCCCTTACTTTACTCCACTCTTGAACCCCCTGGAGTTTCCTGCCCAGGCAAAACCCATCCCCTGTCCTTGCTGATACTACTTGCAGCCTCTCCTCATGTGTTATCTCTTGGGCACCAAGGACACTTCCCAGGCCACTGACCACTCCAGGGACGAAGTGCCCAATCCAAGGATGCCACAGCAGCCAGCAGTGGGGAAGTCCAACATCAAATCTATCCTCGAAGAGAAAAACACAAGAGGGGCCCAGTGCTAAGAAGGGAAGAGAAATGCAGCTTCTCATGTCCCACAGAGCTAGGACAGCTTGGAGCATGAATCAGCAGAGATTTTACTTTCAGTGCTCGTACAAGCCTAAACATGTGCCATTTTGGAGTGGTTTTAACCTGGCTGAGAGTGGGTGATTTTCTGAAGGAACACCATCCCTGACAGACCAGTGGGACCACAGGATAGGTCTTTGCTTGCAAATATGGGACATGAGAGCAGTTTGAGGAAGTACTCATATGGGTCCTGCAGGTGCTGCAAAACCTCTCTTGTTATTCTTGGAAATGATGAGGCCATTGGGGTGTGTGTTGACCCTCAGCCTGGTACAGCCAACTGCTGTGGAGGATTTGGGTCAAAATGATTAACATTTGGCAGAATTGTAACTATATGAGAGCACAATTTACAACAGAAAATACCAAATATTATTAGTAGTAGTTAGAGGTGGTTGCCACACTTGTGATCAGAATTTGCCCAGCTAATTAGCATTTTTGAAAGTTGGTAATTTAGAGGTGTAATGTGACACAGACAAAAGACACAGAAGACTGAGATTCATCTAAAATGTCAAGCAACAGTTCAGTATAAGAAAACCTACAATTTTACAGCATCTTCCTGAAGAGGGGATAGAAGGGGAAATAAAAAGGGAGGTATAAATAGAAGTATCCCAGACTGCCTTTTTGGGAGTGAGAGAAGATGTCTGGGAGAAGAGACCTTTTCTGCCAAAAAAATAGGTTTAATAGCTGTCCTTGCAGTTCCATTCCAGAGCATAAGTGAGGCTGAGGTGCCACCTGGAGGTGTGGAGGGGTGGCACAGCTCCCTGTGCCAGCGCGGTGCCCCTGCAGCCCCCACCGGGCTGCCTCTGCCAGGCCCCCTTCAAACCTCCCGTGGGAAAAGGCATCACATCTTTTTCCATCTCTCACAGAGGAGTTCTTCACCGTTTTGCAAAGTCTTTTGTAGCTAGTATTTTGTTATTCTGTCAGAAACCTCTTTGGTGCTATCTTGTGAGGTACTGCAGTTAATTAAATTTAAACCATTGCATTTAGGGTTTTTTGAATGGTGAAAAAGTACCTCATTTTGTAATGCAGCGGCTGAGATTTATTTTTCTAAATCTTTAAGAAGATGCTGTGTAAAACCCTTTTATGACGATGGGCTCATTCCTGTCTAGTGTGGTCACCTGCCTCCTCATGTGAAGCATTTAGGGACTAGCAGCTCATCACTCTGAGGACCTAGTTTTGCTTTAAAAGGATGGCTCGGTGCTTTTGGTATGACATGAGGTGCTGGCAGTCCTAGCTGGGTCTTTAGAGTGACCCTGCCCAGGACACCACCTTTTCCTGAGTTTCTGTTTCCTGACTTGCCAAAACAGTCTGTGAGTGCCTCGCAGCACTCAGCTAATGTTGAGGTCCGACCTTTTTTCTTTCTCAAGACCTCTTGAGTTCCTCATGCAGAGTGCCGATGTGCTGTGATTGTGCCTAAGAGTAGTGAGATCTGAGACTTGGCATCATCTTAGCTGAAATTGTTCCACTCTGATAATTTAATTAATCAACACCGCAGCAGAGTGTTTGAAATAATGTGTGCATTCATTTGCATAATGAGTGTAATTGGCAAAGCTTCATAATATAAGTGTAGCAGTTCCACAGATGATAGCTTGATAGACCATTTTCCTGCAGCCAGCCAGCAGCACACGTTTCAACCCCTGTTATTTGCTTTTCCACTGAGGAAGGAAGTGACAACTAGATTTATTAACCAAGGTACAGAGAGGACTGGCAAATTTTTGATGGCACTTGAACACATATATTTTCCACATGACTGTGTTGCTGTGTCAAGATAAAAAAGCCACAGTCAGGTATTAGAACATAACCCCTGCTCCAAATGGAGTTTAATACTTTTCCAAGTAATGGGTTGTTCGGCTGTGGAGATGTCCAGATATAGAGTCAAAGCTGGTATTTCCAGTGTCATGTCAAAGTGGAGTGCCAAGTTTCAGAACTGCAGTCACTAGCTACCTGAGCAAAGTCTGCAAAGAAAATGCATGACTGCCACTGGACAGCCCCTTGCTTTGGTACTGTCTCACTGAGGATGGCCTCAGGGAGTGGTCCACAGCCTCCAGGGGGTTAAAGTCCCCAAGGACAGGATATTATCTTAAATAAATACTCACCTCGTTACAGACAGGACTGAGGCATCAGTGGCCAGGCAGCAGTTGTGGAAATAATAATTCTCAGGAGATGTGCTTTAGGTAATCAATTGGCAACTTTTAACTATCTTACTATATTCATTACTTTGCAATTAGCAAGACAGTTATTGACTGTTAACCAAATGCCAGATGACTGCAGAAGTGCTGAAGGAAAAGAAACAACCGTGCAGCAGAAATATATTCCCTGCTCTGCACACAAGTGCATTGATATAAAATGGCCCAGTCTGTGCTCTCAGAAGGACGCCTGCTGATAAGCTCTGAGAGCAGAATAGCTGTATCAGGCTCAGACACATCATTACTTCATTGAAATGAAGTGACACTTGAAAACTAAGTTCCCAGAGAGCCCTGTGAATGGTTCAGGACTGGGGCTCCCCGTTGGTTTGGAGAGTGCTTTGAAAGTCACTTGATACTCTCCATTTTAGCTTCCCTTCCACGTTTGAGGGACCCAAAGTACATTCTTAAGAAACATAAGAAGAAGAAAAATGCAAATTGCTGTAGCTAACATCTCCTGCTGTCACAGGCAGTGGGAGCATTGCAAACCCCATTTTTCATCATCAGTGGACAAGGGAAGAGAGGGTGTCATGTATCTGGACTTCTGTAAGGTCTTTGACATGGTCTCTCACAACATGTGTCTCTCTAAATTGGAGAAGGTTAGATTTCATGAGTGGACTGTTGGATCCACTGTTCAGACTGTTTGGATAAGGAATCGGTTGGACGGTCACATCCATGGATAGTGGTCAAGGGCTTAATGTCCCAATGGACATGGGTGACTGGTGGTGTCCCTCAGGGCTCCACACTGGGACCAGTGCTGTTCAGTATCTTCCTCAATGACATAGACGGTGGGATTGAGGGCACCGTCAGGAAGCTTGCAGGTGACACCAAGCTGACTTACGCAGTTGATAGACGGGCTCTGACCAACCTGCTTGAGCTGAAAATGCTTGAGTTGAGGGGTTGAACAAGATGACCTTTGAAGTTCCTTCCAGCACAAGCTGCACTATGTTCTATGATTCTATGATTTTTGGATGGAGCAGATGCAGAGCTGAATGAGACACATTACAGCAGAGATGCAGCACTAGGATAAAGCAACCAAGTCCTGGCACAGGCTCAGCACACAGCTGGGAGCAGAGGCACCATGAGTGGTCCATCCATTTGGATGTTCCTGCTTTCATGGACTGGCTCCAGCGTATATCCTGGTCAATTTTCCAGCTAAGCTGGCCAGAAATTTCCATCTTACTGAGTTTTAGTAGAAAATGTAGCTGCATTGCATACAGCTAGTGTGCAAAAATGTAACTTACTGATATTTCCAAAAGTTTTTTTCCCAAGATCCCTGGTACTGGTGCCCAGCTGCTCCCATTGAGTGCAGACTAACCAAGTCTTTGCACCTCTTTCTCCAAAGGTACCGTGTTGTGGTCCCGTACCCACCGCAGAGTGAGGCTGAGATTGAACTGAAGGAAGGTGACATTGTGTTTGTGCACAAGAAACGGGAGGACGGCTGGTACAAAGGGACATTGCAGAGGAACGGCAGGACGGGCCTCTTCCCCGGGAGTTTTGTCGAGAGCTTCTGAGGACAAACCGCCGCTCTCTCAACCGAGGAGCTTTCAGGGGAAACTGCATAGCACAAGAAGAGACAGCAAAGAGAAACTGGACTGATAACCACTGCCATTTTTATTTCCAAAGACTTCCCCCAGGCCCTTCAGTCTGCAGCTCTGGAGACACAGTGCCCTGCTGTACTCCTGAGACCGTGTGCGGTGCAT
This sequence comes from Acanthiza pusilla, assembly GCA_036630365.1. NCBI lineage: Eukaryota > Metazoa > Chordata > Aves > Passeriformes > Acanthizidae > Acanthiza > Acanthiza pusilla. Next base: position 8,865,378 of record JAXCHO010000098.1, read on the forward strand.
ACAGTGGTATGTTGAAGTAGTGCCTTCCACCTGGAATCACAGACTGAAAGGATGCCCATCTGGACTGTAGTAACCTAAACTCTGGCTGTTAACCTTTTGTGTAAATTATAGAGAAGATATCTTTAAAAAAAATTAAGAGGAAAGCTGTTATATTGCTGTAACTTATTTGTCAGAGCTGCAGTGTTCTTATTACTGGCCTATGCAAGATGGATTTGAGAGTTCAAGGAGGTGTGCTAGGAGGCTCTTAAACTGGGATTTTTGTTTTTATGAAGGGAAGAAGAGGGGCGGGTGGAGAAAACCACAGCTCAAGACCAGTGCATCATTGTGCAAGTAAGAATGAGGAGTCAAAAATGTTAATGTCATGCTTTCTATATACCTCAAAGATATGCTGCGCAGGTTTGTCAGTGAGTGTGTTAGTGCTCAGAGTCCCACACCACCCCGTGTCCTGACGCTGCTGCCGGGGAGGTCCTGGAGGAAGTACGGCTCCACCATTAAACTGTGGTTATTTGAGCAGAATCCCTTTTGCCTGTCTTCTGCCCGTAATATATGCAGCATGGATTTTTGTCCTTCGGTATCACTTTCCATTGCTTTTTTGTACGACGTACCTTTTTACTGTAAGAATTGCTCTACTTTATATATATTCCTACTAGATCAGACATTTCCTCTTTTTCATACATCTGGTGCTATTTTTTTTAATTGTTAAAGATTTGGTTAAACAGAGAGGCTGCAACAAGATTTGCATTCAACATACGAAATTAGAAACATACCTGAAGATTGAGATCAGACTGCTTGTTCTTGCTTCATAGAGGAAAAGAGAAAAAGCTGCATGGTCACCGATAAATATACCTGGGGGAGCTGCCTGTGCAACACACACACGCTTGCTCTCTCTCCTACATATTTAGAGTGGCTGAAGACCCATGCTGAAGCACAGCGTTCTGTCTGGAGAGTGATAATGACTCCAGAATTGGAAGTAATTCCCAGAGGAGTCATTTTAATTGACTTTTTCATGGCAATAAGAAGAACACTGCAGGTTCTAGCACACGCAGGGACCGTGGAGTTTTCCTCTGTTGTTGCATGACAGAGACGAGAGCTGATCTGCGACAGCAGTAATTAGTGTTATGGAAATGTGATTTCTTACTGTAGAAATGTACAGTTCTGGAGACTGTTGGATTTCTTAATGTCGTCAAGCTACAATACAAACTGTATCAGGCAATATAAGCTTCCATCTACCAGGGACTTAAAGGTGCAATAAATGTAAGGTGAGTTTAGCCAGTTATTTGTATGAAAAAGAATGAGAAAAAAAAAGTCATAATGCGATTGTTGAGAGTATTTAAAAAGACGTCAGCTCTTGAGGAATGAATTGTGTTGAAAGGCTTTTCATAGCTGTATCCATACCTTGCCTCTGACAGCAGCTGGCTGTTTGCCAAGGCCCACATGTGGTGGGTGTTTAAAAGCCTGTCGGAGGCACTGTAACCTGGAGATGATCTTATTAAAACAAAGAGGCCCGGTGGGTGAACATCATCACTGCGTTACCAGTATTTCATAAGCGAAGGTGTAAGTTTTGTTTTCATTCAAGCCGTGTGTACTAGTACATATCAAAACCCATGTAAGTGAGCATTCCTATTTAAGTTCAGCTCTGTGACTTTGTTCTCTGTAAAATAAGTTCTTCTTGCTGTCACATGTTAACAAACCGATTCCAGAAACACAGTTCATGGCCAAGTATAGCACCTTCAAACCAGGAGGCATCACTTTCAGGGTGTTTCTTTTTATACTTGATGTTGCCGCATTTGTTGATATTCCAGATTGTAATGAGTCAGCCACTAAAAATTTAGTTACTGTCGAGAGGAAATTGCCTTTTTATAACCAATAAGAGACTGAAGAAATGTCTTCTGGAAAGACTTGTTTGAGATTAGAGCCATATCTGTTCCGCTTATTTGGTCCAGGTCAGAACTGGTGTCAGTGCACCTCAAACAGTAAACTGCACAGTTAGCCAGTCAGCAATGCCAAAATGTGTGTTATTGATTCCAATAAAAACTCTGGGTTAGATCTGTCAGAGATGAGATTTTTTCTGACAACTTACAGTGGTTAAAATGCTCTTAAAATTCTGTTCCATGGTGTATTTACTACAGTCAGAAAAACGAAACAGGACGACAGCTTGCATGCTGCCTATTCTGTTTAGCCAGATCTAAAATGGTTCCAGATTTCCACCTTTTTATGCTTAACTCTAAGAGGACAAAAGTTGGTGTTTGAGAGGATCAAGGAAAACATGCAGATATCATATCATTAAATCAGTGCTTCAAAATACATTTTGCAGGGAGGGTGATGGTTTCTTAAATGGTCAATAACCCTTCTAGTCATACCTTCTGCTAAGAAAAATATGGGGGCAGGGGAGGGAGGTGTTCTATTTTGATAGCGGCTGTTTCTGGGCCCTCTTTATTGCTTATCATCACAGTTTGGGTTACTGAGTAATCTTCTTGGACAAATCACTTCCATGCCAGGAGCACAAGTATTAAGGTGAACTTAATACAGCCCAGTGATATGAAAACATGACCCAGTGCCATTCAGAAAGTCCTGGACTGAGAGAGGTTTGACTCATACTGTGGTCTAGTTTTTACCTGTCATGCCAGGAAAAGGAGGAGGAGGGGGCATCTCCACCTCCCGCAACAGGGCGGGGAAAAGATTCCTTCTGGTGGCCTCAGTTTGTAAAATGCCAGGTTTGTTCTTCTAGAAATCGGTTCAAGTAATTGAACAATTCCTTTGAACTTTGCACAGCTCAGAAAATGTTTTTGTTATACATGAATGTTAACGTCGTTTAGGAAATGTTGGCAGATATGAGTACAGATGAACTACAATGACTGTGTTTCTGATTCTTTAAATAAAATAAGTATTAAGGCAACTTGACTGAGGTTTCTCTCTATTAGACAACAGGGTGAACAAACATTCTTAAGTGGCTTTGAGGCTCGCAAAGAAAATAGGGAAGATTCCTCTGCAAACCCTGTAGTAATTCCCACATAAATAAAGACCTGTTAAGGGAAAGAGATGCCTGAACAGGAGTCAGAATCTATGGTTCTTCTTTTGGCACATCTGGGATTTCTTCAAAATCTTGATAACAACTTACGTGTGGAGAAGAGGTGAGGTATGTAAGTGCAGAGAAGGAGAATGGGGACAGGCCAGGAGGAGGGATCAGGGTGACAAGGGCAAGGCTGTGGCAGAGAGGCTAGGAGGGGATGTGGAAGCAGAAAATCTGCAAGGAAAACAGCAGCCTCTAATATTGTTAATGGGCTTCAAGGGTGCTCCGAGGTCACCTGGTGGGTTGAGCAGGTCCATAGGCAGAGGAAGACCCTGTCCTCCTGCCCTGGGTAGGCTTGAGTGTGGTGCCAGTAGGGTCCATGTGTCCTCCAGGCAACATACAGCCAAGGACCTGGGAGAGAGGGAAGGAGCAGGTTGTCCCTGGGCAACTGAATGCCCCTTACATCAGGTGAGGGATGTAAACCTGCTTTTGCACGAGGCCTGAGATTCCCATTAGGCAGCACAGTGCAGATTATCTGGAGGGGGAACATGAGTGCATGAGTGGGTCTGGATCTGTTTGCCATGCTTCGGCTGGGAGATGCCTCTGGATGAGGCACCCGCAGGTGGTGATTCTTTGTGCAGTTAGGGAGCACACAGGGCAGGGAAGAGCGAGGCACAGCTAACTCACCACATCCTCTCCATGGGGGTCTGTGAGGTGACAAAAGTCTCTTTGCCCCAGCTGGATCCTGAGTAAAAATTCTGAAATATGGGAACCACTAGAATTTAAATGTGAGCAGGCAACACCTCTCCCTCTGCTATGCCTAGCTGGCTGCCCTGCCTGACAAGCAGTGCGGTGGAAAACGCTGCACAGAGGAGCCAGCCAGCTACTTCCAAGCTTGTCTGGAGTGCCAGTCCCCTCCACACTTCGCCAGGTCCTGTTCCTCTGCCATTTCTCCATCCCCTGCTGCCAGCACGTACCACATGCCTCACCCAGCCTTTGTACTGCATGTCACTCTGTGCTTCTGCTCCAGCGCCTGATAGAAATTCAGGCCATGTTTTGAAAGAAAAATAATCATTGTAAAATTGTTACATGGTTTGACTGTTCCTAAATGCTCATGGAGAGCAGAACCACCTGGACGACATCTGCAGGGCTTTCCTGCAGCCAAAAGCTCTTCCTGACATCAGCAGCTCCTTATAAATGGTGAACCTGGCAGCTACGTGGCTTGGTTAGTTGGTGCCAAACCAAATAAATGAGCTGTTCTGGAAGAGAAGCCAAGAGGTGATACAGTCTGGAGAAGGCTCTGTCTTCGCGCCGCAGCCTTTCATGTAGCAAAAATAACTTTGCAAGTGGTCACAGATGTATTTCCAATCACTGGGGCATGGGTATCTCCCCGCCCTTCAGAAAACCACTTGTTTTTTCTCAGCCACCAAGCAGCACCACCTGCCCCACGGTGCTGCAAAGGGGCCACAAGCCAGGACACCAAAGAGCTTGTAGCAGGGTGGTCCCCTGGCAGCATGTGCCAGACAGCCTGTGTGAGTCCCCCACGTTTACAGTACAGCTCAGTTGCAGGTGAGCCCACCTCTACTTGGATCTCATTTGCTCCCTAAGGAGACCCCAGCAGCCCCAGGGAAAGACAGTCAGCATCCTGCGGGCTTGGCCAGGGAGTCACTGAAAGCTGCTTCCAACACAAATGGCTCTTTTGCACCAGCCAAGATGGACACAGTGTTTTTGCAAAGGCAACAGGAACCGGCTGGCACACGGAATTATGAGCTTTGTGACCTCCTGTGTGCACACACGAAAGCCCATGAGCAAGGAGTGCTGCCAGGGAGCGGGGCTGCACGGGTGCTACCTGCTCAGCCCTCCCAGAGAGGGCACTGGAAAGGAGAGGACTGCCTTTTTAGTGAAGGGTGAGTGTCCTTGAGGGAAATGCCTGGCCTGGGGAAAGCGTGGGTTGGCCAATGCCAGCAGTACTGTGCTCCAGCAAAAGACAGGGGTGAGCAATGGGGGAGCTGCCTGTGGAGAGGTTGTTGTCATGCATGGAGTCCTCATGGGGAGCCCAGGAGTGATGGGCAGCACAGCTAAGTAATAGGGCAGAGCAAAAATGAAGCCATTAAGACAGGAGGGAAGGGATAAGTGTCTTCAACTTACTGTCAGGGAAGGAAAGCATATTACATCCCCACAGGGACCCCTGGCTCTGCCACTGAATCAGGCTGGGAGTCAAAATCTGACACATCCCTAGCACAGGGGTGGTGACCCTGCCCCACATCACCGCTTGGGACCGGCTCTGGTATGTGATGCTGCACAGCCAAGGGGTCTGGAAGCTGCTCCCACACCTTCCTCCCCAGCAACAGCAGAATGGCATTCCTTTTCTCTCCCTCATGGGTATGTCGAATTTGCCCTACAGCTGCCCATTGGAAAATCAGCCTTGAAGGCAGGAGGGCAATTTGTTAAGGTTTTTCTCTCTCCCCTCCCCAGATAATTGTCTGGGATCCGTGTTAATGGAAACATAAATTGACTGCCACTCTGCTAAATGACAATCAGGTTTTGTTTGACAGAGCTAGGAAGTATCTTATCCTGAACATTGGCACCAAACAATCTAAATGCAAATTGCAAAATGTTTGGGGGTAAGAAGGCTGTTTATCTTCTGATGAGGTTATATAATAACGCAGAGCGGGGAGAGGATTGCCTTTCAGTTCCTAAAGGCTATCAAAATGTGTGATGGTTAAACCGTGGGGCCAGTGTTTACATATTATTTTAATGGTGCAGATTCAGTTATTTGGCGTGGATTTTCTTTTAACAAATCACTTTTTTAAACAAGATGCAGCGTGGCTGCATTTCAGCCATATTTCAGCAATTCTCAGGCACCCAGGTTAGCGTGGAAAATGACAGAGCAGCCATCATTTTAATCCTGTTATGTCTATTGCTCCCAGCTTGTTCTCCTCTGATGTAACACACTGCTGTGCCTCGAAGAGGCAGAAAAACATTTGCTGCACTCCTGGCCTATTTCTCTTGTTAGATTACCAGGCTTATACATGCCAGCACTGCCCAGGTACCTCCAACACTCTTACGCAGGAGCGTTTACAGGACACAGCTGAAACAGTGAAATGCAACCACAACCAGCTGCTGCCCGAGACACCACCGTGTGCTGGGGTTACCTCTCATGGTGAATGCCCCACACTGGATGAGCATCAGCTTTTGTGCCAGTTGGTTGTAAAAAAATAAGTTCCTGCAAAAGTTAAAGCTTTCAGACCTGCTCAGCAGAGTGTTTGTGCACAGCACTCCGCGCTACCAGGGCACCGCACCACACAGGCAGCGCCCCAGGCCAGCATCCACAGCAGCACCCGTGCTGGCGTCTGTACCATGGGGCATTTTCCACAGGGAAATAGTTTCCTTTAGTCTTGTCCTGGGAGGGAAGAGGTGTCCGTGGCAGCTCGGGGGGGTTCAATAACTTGAAACTTTCAGCAGCTCTCAGAACTGGTCTCCCTGAAGTTTTTCCACTCCAAGTTTGTAATCTAATCTTCTCAGAGCTTGATTTAGACTTCTGCATTTCTCCATAAATTAAGAAACAGGCTTGAGTTTAATCCAAGAGTTTTGCTCGTCTGGGAGGGAAAGGAAGGAAAGGATTAATGTGTCATTTTTATTTTCCAATTTAAATATGCCTCATACAGAAAAATGAGCATGAATCTCTGCATGGCAGGAAAAAAGCAACAGATCTGTGAAAATGACACAAATTGTGTGTGTATAAATTGTTGGGCCTGTAGACCACTTGGTGTAGACGAGCCAAATAACTCACACAAATCTATGAATTAAAGGACATTTTAATGTAAGTGAATACAACAGGAAAGGCCATGATAATCTGGATTTGTAGAAAAGGAAATCAGTGAGTAGTGATTGTAGCCCCATTCAGGAGGGGGCAGCTGGGATTCTGGTTTCACCCACTGTCTCTGTGACAGAGACCTTTAGGGACCAGCCAAGGCATCCCTGGAAAGGGGCTCACTGAACCACAGGAGAAGAAGGTCCATGGGCAGTTTCACAAAATTGACCCATTTTAGAACACCTGTTTAACTTACTGCTGTTGGAAAACACAGCAGGAGATCTTCCAAAGGTTTTGATGACATGACTGATAACCTGCAGCTCTTGGGAGCAGCCGAGAGGGGGGACAGATGGTGGTTATTGCTCCACAAGTTGAATACAGGGTGTGACCCTTGGGTTGTCCTGTGCAGGGCCTGGAGTTGGACTCGAAGATCCTTATGGGTCCCTTCCAAGTCAGCTTATTCTGTGAACATTCTGTGAGCATATGATGGACTTTGCCTTCACTACTGTGATAAATACATATAAAACAGGACACACATGTATAGATGCATTTATATACATATCTATTTATACGTATCACCATCACTCCTTTAGTACCAGAAAAGAGCCAGGCATTCCTGCTGAGCTGCATGCCATCTTGATTGATGCCATCTAAGCTGGTCCAGGGCTACCTGTGTTTGCTACTAGAGCAAGGGGTGCAGTGGAAGAGTTTCAGATGTCAGCTGTAAAGCAACACCAGGAACCTGAGGAAAACCACCCTGAGTTCTGAGCTGTGAGTGACTCCCTTGTGTGAAGGGCATGGCTTCTCTGATGAGGAGCTCCTCTGATGAGATCCCACCAGTCTGGAGATGCAGCAGTAGGATCCATTTAAGAAATTATCCAATGCCCAAACTTTCTATTAATGACAGGACTCTGAAACAGGTACTTTAAAAGGATACTGATGCAAAATATGAAGTCCTCCTTCCTTCAATTCTCCAGTCCTCACAGAAGAGCTCTTCATTAAATAGAACAGCGCTCATTCAGATTTAAAGGCAGTAAAATGTATTCCTGAGCATTTCCCATGGCTTAATATGAAGAGCCATACTGTTGCCATATTGTCCCTCCATCCATTTACCCTGACCATAGGACAGTAAATTGCTCTGGGAACACATACCAAATTAATGCTAGATTTTGCCCAAGACAGTTTGTTAAAAGCACTGCTTTGCTTTGTCTAAATAAATACTCATTAGCTGAGAGAGAGAGAGCACAAGAAAGCCAGGGAGAGTAACGGGGGTGGGGAGGACCAGGTCTGGCGGTGTCTGGTGATTCATATGAAGCAGAGAATCAGTGAGTGTCCTGAAGCACCTTCCAGCCTCTGCATTCCCCATCCCAGGGGTCAGACACTGCTGCGAGGGGAGCCAGCAGCTCAGGAGGTTGTCACAAGAATATGGAGAATCACATCACCACCTCAATACTGGCTGGTGCCTGAAGAAAAGCCACCTTAGACATGGCTGGATAGTCCAGCATCTGGTGGGGCAGCAGCTCCCACCACCCTTTCAGCACTGCCAGGCAATGCCTGAGGTTCAGCACGAGCAGGAAGGGATGAAGCAGCCCAAGCACTTTGGCCCAGCCCCAGGAGTGCTGGGATGGGGCTCATCTGGCAATAACACAGCCTTTCCCTGTTGTTCCCTCCCTGTGCCAACTCGAGAGCGGCAGGGTGCAGGTCAGGTCTGTTTGAGACCCCTGGGCAGCGCTGGGTCAGACACCAACCTGCTGGGCCCCACCAGCCCAGACACAGCCATCACTGCTGCTGAAGCATGGGATCCCTCGAGGGGCTCAGTCCCAAATTAGGACTGCTAAATGTGGGCATCCAAGTGCCCTCTGGGCTGTAGGGTGGGGTGCAGGCAAGGGCCACTGCCGGCATGGCTCTAGCTTGAGGAGGAACTCCCCAGGTCAGCCAATTTTCTCTCCAACTACTTCAGGTTCACACAGATGCAGAGAAGCTTTTATGGTACAGAAAAGGCTGCTCTTCACAGCAGTAAGCAGAGGAAACTGCACTCTGGAACTCTGCTGAAGTGTCCTGCTGATTGCAGTGCTGGTGAGGCTGCAGCAGTGCAGGCTGGTCTCACAGCCCTGCAGCAGTGCAGGCTGGCCTCACAGCCCTGCAGCAGTGCAGGCTGGTCCTGCAGCAGTGCAGGCTGGTCCTGCAGCAGTGCAGGCTGGCCTCACAGCCCTGCAGCAGTGCAGGCTGGCCTCACAGCCCTGCAGCAGTGCAGGCTGGCCTCACAGCCCTGCAGCAGTGCAGGCTGGTCCTGCAGCAGTGCAGGCTGGCCTCACAGCCCTGCAGCAGTGCAGGCTGGTCCTGCAGCAGTGCAGGCTGGCCTCACAGCCCTGCAGCAGTGCAGGCTGGTCTCACAGCCCTGCAGCAGTGCAGGCTGGCCTCACAGCCCTGCAGCAGTGCAGGCTGCTCTCACAGCCCTGCAGCAGTGCAGGCTGCTCTCACAGCCCTGCAGCCCCTGGCTGATGATGCCCAGCACTGCATTCCCCCCGTGCAGCGCAGCCTGGGCAGGATGGAAGGATGCAGTCTCGGTGGATGATGGTGGGACAAGGGAGCTGCTGGCCCACCCTTGCTGGGCCACAGCCACAGATCAGAAGGGGGCACCCTCCCAGTACCTCATTAGTTATGAACCACTCTTGGTAGATGGTTATAAAGTGATTTATTTTGTCATTAGCCTTATCTTGCTTTCTAAAGCTGACTAAGTTTCTAAACTATTTTCATTTTTGAACTTCCATTAATCTCTTTCGTTTGATAAACTAAATTCACCTTTTTGAGGACAAATGAAATTTCTTTAACTTTTTCATGGTCAAACAAATTCAGGGGATGTTTTTCCCCTCAGTTATACTTTACTGAAATATCAGAATTATACTGGTGTGCATCTCTGTAATCCAAGCACTGGGGATTTTTTCTTCCTGGGGCCTCTGCTAATTTTTGTACTGAAGCCTTCCTACCACATCCCAGATGTTAATAAAATTGGAAATGAGCTGCACCAAGAATGCAAGAGAGACAGAAAAAAACACGATGAGGGACAGTCCCTCATATCAATAAAATCTGCCGCATTTCTCCAGGCAGTGTGTGAAATATAGCGGGCACATAATCCACACGGCAATAAAAGGCTGCCACATGCCTCCCCAACACCCGGGGAGCTATCATTTTCAATTAGGAACAAAAGCCTCTGGCATGTGACAGCAGCAGCAGAAGAACTGAATGCAGTTAAGGCAAAATTTAGTTTCATTACGGCTTGACGCCGATTACAGTTTTTTCTTTGTTTTCTCACCGAGTCCCTCTGTCATCGTACAGGAGGTACCATGGCAGTACAGGCTTTTCTAATGGCTTGAGCACAACCCAAAATGAGTCAAGGAGACCCTAAAATGATGTTTTAAAGAGGACTGCAGCACAGACCATTATAGCAAAATGGACTTTGGGTTTGATTTTAGCTCCTTTAAGCCATCACTTTTCCTTGGGCCAAACTGTGATAATATGCAGTTAAAAATCCACTCTTGGTGCTTGCTCTTTGCTGACAGAATCAAGGGATCATATGATGCAGCCATAAAGTGAAGGAAGGCACAGTGCCAGGCCTGCCCCAGACTTAATAAAATTACAGCAAATCCAATATATTAGTCAGAACACATCTCTTTCATGTCTCACTTAAATCTCCATCATATCCTAATAAGTATAACTCAGTTTTTACCTCAGGTTTTCAGAAGCTAATCGGTTATAACATTTCTTTGCATTTATTAAAGTATTTCTTATGTTTTTAACCAAATACACTTTGCAACCTAGTTCTATATAGTTCATTTTTAAAAAAATATGTCAAATTACTTCTTCTCCTCCTTCTGTTTTCCTTTTTACAAATGTTTATCAAGTCTTTTCGACACAGGGAGAGAGTTGAGAGCTCAGATCAGCCTCTGCCACTGCCATGGCTGACTCCAGTTGAGCCCACCATGCTTTTGCACGCTTTGGGTTTGTTTTGGGCTCAGTTTCTTCCTATTGAGCCCATTTCTGTCCTCCATCCCTTTGGCCCCAAAGCTCCTGCAACTCCAACCCTTATCCAAGACCACGGGACGTGGGAGGCCTGTACAGACACAAAGCAGACAAGCACATCCACCAGCAACAAGTGCAAAAGAGCTCCTGGCTAATGTTTTTATCCATCTCTGGTGAAAATATAAGGGTAGAAAAACATTAAGTCAGCGCTCCTCCAGTTCTAATCTGCCATTTGGGGAATTATCATATTTTATGCATCCAGTACAAAGTGCTTTACCTCTGAAGCAATGGATAAGTATGCACAGACTCACCCATGTAAAATTGCCCACAGCCCTGGCTCTTATCACCTACTCAATTTTTGTGCAAGCCTAAAGGGAGTCCCAGCCCTGAGACAGCAATTACCATACTTATTCCATGTCTTACAAAATGACAGAAATTGAGTCTTTGATAGGTGCTCACATTAGGCCCAGAAAGGTTATTTTCTAGCACTCCTAGCACTAGGCCTCAGGGAAATACCATCCTTGTTTCAGAGCTGAACATGAACAGAGATCCCAGAGCCCATGTGGATCACAGAATCACAAAATATCCTGAGTTGGAAGAGACCCATAGGGAGCATCAAATCTACCTCCTGGCCCTGCAGAGGACAGCCCAAGAATCACACCATGTGCCTGAGAGCGTTGTCCAAATGCTTCTTGAGCTCTGTCAGGCTTGGTGCTGTGACCACTTCCCTGGGGAGCTGTTCCAGTGCCCAGGCACCCTCTGGGTGGAAAACCTTTTCCTGATATCCAGCATGAACCTCCCCTGACACAATTTCAGGCCATTGCCTCGGGTCCTGTCACTGGTCACCAGACAGAAAAGATCAGTGCCTACCCCTCTGTTTCCCCTCAGGAAGAAGCTGTAGGAGCTATGAGGTGTCCCCTCAGTCTCTTCTTCTCTAGGCTGAACAAACCAAGTAACCTCAGCCAGGGAAGAGTAGGGAAGGAGGTTTAAACCCCAAGGTCATCCCCTCTCTCTCCATACTACAACTTCTTCCACTTTAATGTTTCAAACACTGGGGCTTCCTGGGTATGTTGGTTTTGCTTGGCCCAGTTTTTGCCGGTGAGTAGGGTGGGGTACAAAGATGGCTCCTGTGAGTCCTGTGTGAAGATTCTGGAAGTTTTTCACCATGTCCAGCACAGCCAATCTCTGATGGCTCTGAAGATGATGGACATGCTGCTGGCCAAGCCTGGGCCAATTGGAGATGTTCGTTATGCCTCCATGAGAACATATTTATGAAGAAATCAAAACAATGTGAGCACGCACTTCTTTTTAGCCAGGGCAGGAGGAGGAGGAGGTAAAAATATGTGAGGGAGAACAACATGGAAGCAGCAAGGTCAGTGGAGAAGGTGGGGGAGGAGGTGCTCCAGGCGCTGGAGCTGAAAACTCTCTGCCGGCTGTGGTAAAAACCATGGGGGAGCAGGTGGTCCTCCTGCAGCCCATGGGGTCCAGAGGATGCAGAGAACCCCCACAGCCTGTGGGGAGGTGCCCACGCCAGAGGAGCAGGTGATGCCTGCAGGAAGCTGTGATCCAGTGGGAGTCCCAGAGACTGAGAGTTGCAAAGGCGTTGCAGGAGAGAGAGAAAGGCCTTGCTCCCGGGATGGAAACAGCCTGGCCTCGGCTCCCGGGATGGAAACAGCCTGGCCTCAGCTCCCGGGATGGAAACAGCCTGGCCTCGGCTCGGCCTCGGCTTGAAGTCTGCACCCTATGGACAAAAAAACCATGCTGCAGCAAATTCAGGCAGGTTTGCTGCTCATGAGATTGGACCCATGCCAAAGAAGTTCTCAGAGGACTGTCTCTCGTGGGAGGGACCCCATGTCTGAGTAGAGGACTCTTCTCCCTGATGGACTGACCCTGACCAAAGGAAACCCTCATACGCTGCCCCCACCCCGGAGTCATTGGTTGGTTGGAAGAAGGGATGGGGTGAGCTGAGAAATGGTGTCTTAACAGGGAGAGGGGTGAGTAGAGAAACAGCATTTGTAGCAGAATTGTGATGGACCGACTAAGAGAAAAGAAACCCCATACCCTGCCCCTACCCTGGAGCTGTTGGTTGGAAGGAGGGAGGGGGGTGAGCCAAGAAACGGTACCTTAAAAGGGAAGGGGGGTGCGTGAAGAAGCGGTGTCTTAAGAGCTTATTTTTACCTCTGATTTATCCTCCAACTCTGTTAGGTTAATAAATCACTTTGCAATTTTAAGTTTTGTACCTGTTTTTCACCCTATTTCTGTGTGTCCTCCCACCAGTGGCTTATCTCAACTCATGAGTCCGGTGTGTTTGTGTTAGTTTTTTTTCCTTCTCCTCTACACAGTTGTGGCAGGAGAGAGTAGAGAGAGGAGGGTTCAAACCTTGATACTGGGAAGTGTCCCTGGCCAAGCTGCTGCCATGCTGCTGAATAAATACACTGCCCTAAAGCTAGTCTGGAATCTCCAAGTACCAGCAAAGGGTAAAAGCTCTCTCTCATACCAACACTTCCAGCAGAGCTGGCTACCCATTGCTTCAGGGTTTCAGGCTGGGTCAGGAGGGTTGGAGAACCCCCCTCCTCAGGGGTCCATCAGGGCTAATTTCACACCAGTGGCATGCAGATGGCCCAGCCTGAACGCCCACCCAGCGGCTCGGAGCGGAGCCAGCTGTGCCGTGCTCACCAGCAGGAGCACAAGGCACATCCTCACACCCTTGGCTGTCAGGCAGGCACCCGCTGACTTGTCACTGCTTCATTCCTTCAGGGCACACAGCAGAGGAGCAGTCTGGTGGGGAGCACGTGTCCTGGCACACGTCTGAGCTGATGTCAAGCTGATGTCTTCTCATTAGTCTTTATAGGAAATAGCACGCTGCATTTGGAGCCAATATGGAGCCAGGAGGTGTTACAGCCACAAGTGAGCACAGAGAAATGGTACAACGTGGTCTGAAGTTTACAAACACTGTACAGACAAAAAATAACTGAAGAATAACTGGAGAAGGTGCAAGCCAATATACCTGGGGAAAATAATCAAACCCAGAGATATTTAATGAAGGAGGCACTCAGAAAGCAAGGGGTAATATATGCCTGCAAAGCAAGAGATGAAGAATGAGCATGAGCATGTGTAAAGGAGAGCAAACAGGAGCCCTGGAAAAGCTTTTCTCAGTGGGAATTACACAGCACTAAAAGCATGGGGTCATATTACAATTTTAAGGACATTGAGATCCATATTTAATTTCCTCACAGTCGATCCTGTGATAGCCCTGTCTGCAGGGAAGGATGCAGAAATCCCTCCCTGCCCTTGGGCAAGAGCCTCTGCCTCTGCTAAGAATCACAGTGAGGGGGCCACAGGCAGCTTCATCGCAGCCAGGTGCCCCCAGGAAGGTGCCACCAGCACTGCAGAGCTTCCTCCCTCCTGCTGCTTTCCTTTGGGTGCCATGGCACACGCTCCTGTGCTGCAGAGGTGAAAGGCTGTACAGCAGTGCATAAAAAAGTGGTGATTTGATAAATAATGAGCAAACCCTCCCAAGCAGCACTCAGCAAGCTCTTAGGTTCAAAACTTCTGCAGAAGGATGGCAAACATTACTTCTTGTCCATGCTGCATTTGCATTACATGAACAAAAGCTTGCAGTTAATCATCATGTGCCTGCCCTGCATTCCCAGGGAAGAGTCCCATCCCTCCAGGGCAGATTGTACAGCTGCATCTGCCCTGCTGCCAGCAACTGCCTGGCAGGCTGCAGACACTAAGGCGAGGGGATAAGACCCTTATGACCTACAAATGAAATCACAGAGAGGCGTGGAAAGAAAAAGCTGGTGCTGGAATGGGAACCAACAGAGAAAGACACAGATTATTTTTCTCTTTTCTAAAAGGCTCGGGTTTAATCCCCAAATTCTTTGAAAATTAGCCCCAAGGTAAAAATATTTTTTGAAAATCAGCCCCTTCCCTGCTACCACTAGCTGAGCAATTGGGCCATTTATCTGAATGGCAAAGATGTAGTGACAGCCCTCATTTCATCCCGAGTGAAGACAGACCTGTTCCATCAGGCTCTGAGGATGTGCCTCCAGCCACCAAGCAGGGCTGAGGCTCAGCCATCCTGCAGACCACCCAGGATGAGCAGTGTCCCTTGCTGCCTAGCCAAGATGCTGTTCACCCCAGAGCATCATCAGGATGCCCAAGGCATTAACACACGAGGCCACAACAAATCCTCTCCGGCAGTTTGAAGGATAAACTTCACACAGCAGATGAGTGTTGAGACCACGCTGACCCTCCTGTGCCAGAGAACAAAATGTTTCATTGTGTCCAGAGGAGCAATTTGTGCAGAATGAAGTGAAATTACATGTTTTATTTCATTGGGTTTTGTTCAGAAAGAAGAAAAAGCTTTCTCTTCAGGGTTCTGTAGGAGCCAGGACTCAAGTATTGCCTTTGACAGAGAAAATACTACTCCTGCCACTGCTGAAATCTCAGCTGCTGAACTTTTTTCTTCCACTGTCTCTAACATTCACTGCAACAGAACTACTCCTGTCCTACTGCCCCTCCTTAAGAAGCTCAGACATCACCCACTCCAGCACCAAAAGAAGTCATGTTAGAAATCCAAGAAGGAAGTTCTTCTAAATAGGGAGTTTTCTGTTGTCTTACCTGATTATAGCCGCACTTTCTACTTTGATCTACTTCCAGATCCATCCTCAGCCACCACAGGAAGCAGCGAGCATCTGCACAGTGCCTGACGGAGCCAAGGTGCCTTTCCAGCTCCAGTGTCAACACACCAGGACAGGGACATCAGCTGTGCAGTTTTTGCTTTGAAGGGAATTTTTTGGATGTAAACCACTGAGAATATTACCAAAGAGCATTCTTTCGAACCTAGGTAATGCACATTTTCAGCTTTAAGGCTGAGAACCTTCACCAGATTTAGTGAGCAAGCGGCTAAGATGAAAGAGGAAGGATATGCTGTTATGTCTAGAATTAAAAGAAAATAAAATGTGCAATGATAAAATACGCTGTTAAACTGGTTTAAATCAAAATAATCTTTTGTGTGTTTGACAACTAAGATGAGACAGAAAAATCTCAAGAGTCTTCCACATCTAAGCATTAGAATGGACTCTGTACCAAACTCCCCACCTTGGGAAGGTCAGGATTTTCCCGACTGTCATGCCTCGCCCACCCCAGCCACTCTCCTCTCTGCCCCAGGGCTGCTCATACCGAAGACCTCATCCCTGCCAGGCAGCCTTTCACATCCCACGCTGCCGAATCATTCCTGCCACTCTCACCGACTACAAACTGCTCGAGGATTTCCATTCTGGCTGCTTCTGAGGAGTAAAATCCTGACAATCCTTTAATTTTTGCCTTATAAAATGAGGCTTTCACAGCTTTCCTTTGCTTGAGGGTTTGTTTTTATGCTTAAACATAATTTTTTGCTGGCAACAGGACACAGATTCAGGAGCTCCATCCTCTCTGGGGTGGTCACGTAGCACCCCTCACTGGCAGCCTCCATAAAATGGGCTTTAAAATACAAAGAGAAGAAATAAACCCAAAATGTACCAAATAGAAGATCCAGAGAAACCCACAGTGACAGCAACCACAATATACCTTCCCCTCCTAATTTCAAAGAAATTACATTTCTAAGAGAATTGTAATTTTCTTTTTTAAAAACAGTCTTTCCTGAAAACAGATCTGGTGTTTCAAAAAACAGAATCCTGAGTCTTGTGTCTATTTTTTTTTCTGTGCAGCTACATGAAAACATTTTATTTGAAGAATTCTTTTAATAAGTCATTAACTGGGTTCCAGCTATTGAAGGTGAGGCAGATAATGGATGATACAAAAATACACATCCAGAGGTGTCAATTCAATTGATGTTTCTCTTACATTTGTCATATTTACAAGATTAGGGATAATTTTGTAGTCTTTGTGTAGTCTTGACTGAATGCTGGCCAGATTAAAATTAATTTATTTGAAATCACACACATCTGTAAATTCCTCTGCAGTTTTGGATGGGCTGCTTGCCATATTTAGTACATTTTAACTTCATTTCATATCAAACAGGAAATAATTTCCTTTTCCTATCCAGTCAAAATCACCGATCCACCTGCAGCCTCCCAGGTCACACAAGGCAGGGCCCAGAAATTTCTGCATGGGGGGTTTGTCTTTCTGTTATAGGGCAGAGAATTTATTTCTTCAGGTATTATGTTCTAAGACATGACATTTGTATTACTGCACTTCATAAAAATTTTAAAGCTGTAAATAATAATTTAGAAGCACATAAGGATTGTGTGGGCTTTTTTAAAACATTCTATCTAGGCAAACTTCCAAACACGGCTTTTAGCAACAGGCATATTAGGCTGTAATCCCTTTATTTCCCTACTTAAAGGGACAGCAACCTCAGCCAACTGTTTGCAGCAATTGTTAATTCACAGCTTGAAATGCAGTATTTTTACTTATTGATCCAGTAAGTTCTGCCAATATACAAACTCCATTATATCATCCCATAAAATTCTCGAGGAACACTCCTGACCTCACAGGCACAGTACAGCACATTCAAAACACATGACTGACATGCAAGCCCTCACTGGGGCAACTACTGTTCCACCCACCATAATTACATTTCACTTACCAAGAATAGTACCAGCAGTGCCCTCAGGTTATTGGGATCTTTAGTTTCTGTTATCGTATTTTGAATGACTGGATTCATAAACTGAACTACTTCTAGCCCCACCAAAGCCAGACCAGTGAAGTCAGGGAGGAGCCTGAGGTCTGATCAAGACAGGAGGCTACAAAGGGATTTCTGGCAAGCAGCAGCTCCCAGGGCCAGAGTGCTGCCTTGCTGGAAATAGAAGTTTGGGATGGAGTTTGTTAAAAATTTTTTTTCTTTTTTTTTTCTTTTAACTTCTGATGACTCCAGAGCCTCCAAGAAGTCATACATAAAACAACTGCCTTCCCAAAGATCTGTCATTTTCCAATGCAGTATCTTTTAACTTCTTAACGTATCTTGTGAGAACAAATACAATGAAGATTGAGAAACAGTCAGAAAATACTCTGACTTGCCTGAGATTTTTTCCCTTGAGAAGTTAGCACAGGCAGAAAGAACTTCTGTAACTTTGGAAACAAAATACACATGCCAATCTCAAACCCCACCAGGACAGGCAGTGGAATTACTTCTCACATACAGGTATTCACACTGCACATTTGTGCATTTTAAGTTATTAGGGGTATGTATTGATTTGACCTTGGAGCAAAGCTTGGATGCCATTCACCTACTCTGAACACAGCCATAAACCAGCACCAGTATTTTGCATTCCCCTGCACAGTGCATCAGTGCTGCCTGCTGTGTTTCTAGATGGTACCTGGTATGAATTTTTCACCAGAGCCTGCAAGTCACATGAGTCCTGTCACACCCTGTGACAGGACAGAGGTAACAAACGTTTGAGGAAAGGCTGTGACAGAACTCTGTGTGTCCCATCTGCCTGGCTGCTTGCACACCTTGTCAGCTGGGCAGGCCAAAATGCACTGCGATCATTGCGTTTCCCCAGAAGCTAAAAGGACCAAGCATCCCACACTGCCAGCACAAGTGGGAATGGAACTCAGTCCCTGGCTTTCCCCAAACTTACCAATGAAACCAAAGTAGAAGCCCTGAAAAACAGCTATGGAAACACCAGCACCTTCTCATCATCTTTCTAAACACACCAATTATTTTCTCTCTAAAGGGGTGACAACTACCAGTCTGCTTCTTCTAAGCCTTGGGTGAAGGAGTTAACATCTTCCAGAGGAGCGAGTAAGTCCACATTTCCACTCTGTGAGAACAGAGGTGTAAAATCTGCAGAGAAGGATCAGCCCCTCAAAAGTATGCAGACTAAGGGGGTGGTAAAGACTTCCAACTGCCAGCACAAGGGAATGCAGAAAGTGCAGGCAAGCATCCAGACCAAGTGTTAAGCATTAAAATAGCCTCTTGAGCTGATCAGGAATCACACAGCCTGAGGACCACTCTCTGCTAACTCTGTCACTTGCTGTGAGTGGTCTATAGATCCATAGACCACAGTAGGTGTGAGATACATCTGTGTACACTTATAAAAAAATGTACGGATTTGTATGTACGAATAGGGATCTATCCAAATCCTTCACACTTGGATATGAAAATCAGAGAAAGGCAAACTTCTGTCAGAAGCCAGAATTTTGAAATCACTAGTTTGGTGGGCTTCTTGTTTATGAAAATTACATGAATAAACTGTGATATATTGAAGTGCCCAGAGAGATTATTCTTTAATGATCAGGATTACAGGTACCCCCAAAATAGATACTTAGACATCTGCTGCCAAAAGACATTTGTGTAGCTCCATAATACTCTGTTTCAGAAAGTTTAAAGCTCACAGGATGGTCACCCAGAAACCATCCTGACATATCTCACTTGTACTTCCCAACAAGAAAAATATGCTATTTTCACACACCTTTCTAGGAAATAGTTTTAAAATATTTTGGCTCAGATTGAGGTGAAATTGTACTCTTAGATTTTCAAACTATAAAGACTGATTCCAGCATTTTAATGCCTTAGCACATAATCAACCACATCAGCTCAGAGCTCTCACAGCACTTACTTTTATGTTGCCTTCTGTGCTGACACCTTTGTTTCTACAGAAAATAAGTTAATATTTTCGTAATATTTAAAGAAAAAAAATTGTTCATGATAAATGAGGTACAGAAATACAGATGTTGGAAGGGGCCTCTGGAGCCCATCTACTCCAAGCCTCCAACAAAAGCAGGTTTAGCAAGAGGGGTTGTTCAGGGCCGGTGACACAGCCGCTCACAGCCACAGTCCTTTCCCCAAAATCAAAAGCCATGTGCTTCGAGCGCACCCTAGCGAACATCCTGTTCAAGCTTTTTTTTTTCCCCTAGTTTAAAATCCTGCAAGTATCTGTATTTAACTATCAGTGCTTTACTGCCTTGATGCTAGGGTCTGGATTGTAAAATACATCTATTTATTAAAGAAAACACGGAGAAGTAGATACCTCAGTACGTCATAAAAATCAAGTTGGGTATTTTACCCATCCATGAATTACACTAAATTACTTTTTGCAGTGTTTCACTGCATGTGAATAACAGAAGCCTCTACAAAGGTCTTGAAAAATTACTCATTTTTCTTTTGAGTGCTTTCCATTCTATATAAATATTATGTTGCTGCTGTTACAAGAGGGTTGTGTTTCCATAAGTTAAAATCATAGGATCACAGAGTATCTCAAGCTGGAAGGGTTCCATCAATAAGGATTGAGCCCAACTCTGCTCCTTGCAGGACAACCTAAAACTAAACCATATGACTAAGAGCATATTCCAGATGCTTCTTGAACTCTGACAGGCTTGGTGCTGTAACCACTGTCCTGGGGAGCCTGTTCCAATCATCCTCCTAGTGAAAAGTCTTTTCCTAACATTCAGTCTGAACTTCCCCTGAATTTCTGGCACTTGCTCTTGTTAAATTTCAATCAGCTAGGGACTGCACAGCTCTATCCAGACGTCTCCGTAAGAACTTTCTATCCTACAGGGAGTCCACAACTCATCAGTAAACTTCCTTAATGTACCTTCAGCTCCAATGTACAGTCCATTTATAAAAATATTAGAGAGCACTGACCCTAAAACTGAGCCTTGAGGTGACTGGCTGCCAGCCTGATGTAACCCTATTTACTGTAACTCTTTGAGCCCAACCTGTCAGGCAGATTTAAGATAAAACTACTTACTGGCTGTCTCTTGTTACTGGCAAAGTAACTTTAAAGATATAGTTGTGAATCACTATACAAAATATAGATGGAAAATAACCCAAGAAAAGGATCCAAAAAAACAAAGCCTTCAGATTTGTAAAGGCTGTAAATAATCTTGCAGTGCCCACTTGCAGAAGGTACCATAACAATAGAGGGACCTTAATAAGTGGTCCTGAAACCATTTCACATGCAGGATAAACCTCTCTGAAGTGTTCAGTTGAAAAGCATATGGCTAAGATAAACTACAAGGAGACATACATGTTTTTATTTACCACCACTATTAATTCTCCACTTTCAGACAATATTGTTAGTTTCTCCTTTGTAATTCTTTGAATTGTATTTGACTGTTGGGCTGTGATGTGCACTTGTGAACTTACCTGGTATCTCATCTTAAGGCAAAGTAACAGTGGAATTTCCCACACGTACAGGTAATTCTCCAATGTTTAAATGAACACAAGGAAACAAAAAGGAAAATCCACCAGCTCTTCTACTTTGTGCTGTGTCATTTTTGTGCTACAGCTGAACAACCTCCTTTTAATTGTCACGCACTCCAAAGGCGTGCCCAGGTGCCTCCACCAGTTTTGTTTTGCTGCTGAGTCTTGCAGGGCCAGCACGTGCAAGTGCACAGAAATCCATCTGACCAAGACATGTGGTACCATACGGCCCTGTTCATGGTTCCCAGCTGTCAAAGCACAGCACATCCTCTAGCACTGGCCAGGCACAGAGCTATCTAGGTCAAACAGTACTTAACTATTCTCAGTCTTTGTCTTCAGCAAACCGGCCAGACTATAGACAGCTAAATCTCTCTTTTGATGCAGTTTTGTAACACTCATGAAGGGCTGTGCTTGAGCTAACTAACATCAGTGGCTGGGATAGTACACTTGGAGATAACAGTGCTGACAATACACACCATTCAATTATTATTACATTCTGTTCAAGATCACTTGATAACACTTCCAAATCACTTTAAAAATACCTTTTTCTTTTCATTTGGCTGTTACGTCCTTTAAGGAAGGCATATTCCTTCTTTCTAATCTAACAGATGCAAACAACCCAGTCATTGGTACAAAGTAAAAAAAAAGTAGTCTTTTCATCAAGTTACATTTTGCCCAGGAAGTAGCAGTCATAGGGCATGGCCCTGCCCCATTTTCTTCTCTTGAACAAAAAATGCTGGCTGATTGTGTGGGCTAAATGAGTGTCCCCTCTTAACCCTTCCCTCCTATGTTACAACCCGGTCTGTCTGTAGAGATGGTTGATTTAGCAATTTGACCCTTTCCTGGTCAATGAAGGGTTTGTCTGAGCATCTATTCCTTCTCACTGCTACAGAATTAAGGAAAACAGTCTTTTATGTACAGGTTGGGCAGAGAATTCATTGAGAACAGCCTTGCAGAGAAGGACTTGGGGGTGATGGTCCACGAAAAACTCAACACGAGCAGGCAATGTGTGCTCGCAGTTCAGAAAGCCAACCACAAGAAGGGCCAAGGAGGTGATTCTGTCCCTCTGCTCTTGTGAGACTGCAGGACCTGGAGTCCTGCATCCAGCTCTGGATGGAACATGGAACTGTTGGAGCAAGTCCAGAGGAGGGCCACAAAGTTAATAAGGGGACTGGAGCACCTACCCTACAAAGACAGGCTGAGAAAGTTGGAGCTGTTCACTCCAGAGAAGAGAAGGTTGCATGGAGCAAACCTTCCACTATCTGAAGGGGCCTACAGGTAAGCCAGAGAGGGACTCTTTGTCAGGAACTGTAGTGATAGGACAAGGACTAACGGGTACAAATAAAAAGAGGGAAAATTTAGGTTAGATATTAGGAAGAAATTCTTTACTGTGAGGGTTGCCCAGGGAGGTTGTGATGTCTCATCCCTGGCAGTGTTCAAAGCCAGGCTGGATGAGGCATTGAGCAGCCTGGTGTAGAGGGAGGTGTCCTTGCCCATAGCAGGCGTGTTGGGACTAGATGATCTTTAAGGTCCATTTCACCCCTTTAAAATTATATGGTATGCATCACTGTGCGAGTAAAATATAAGGGGAGGTTGGTCAATGAACAGCTCCCCAGGGCAGTGGTCATGACACGAAGTCTGCCAGAGTTCAAGGAATGCCTGGACAATGCTCTGAGTCATGGCTTAGATTTTATGGTAGTCCTGCAAGGAGCAGAGAGCTGGAGTCAATGAACCTTAAGGGTCTCGTCCAGCTTATGGTTTGCTTCCAACTTGAGATATTCCATCGCTACCTGGTAAGTACAGTGGTATATGACAAGTATATCACAAGTTGTACTGCCCATCTGGTACAATTCCCACAAATCACCTGTTTTTTCCAATCAATAAATGACTTAAGGTATTTAAAACAGATGTAAAACCTCTATATTTTTCAGTTAAATGTGAAATCTTACTCCTTTTTAGTAACACGTGGTAGACAGGAAGCAGAACAAGAGTGACACTTAAGCAAAACCAAACAATTTTATTTCTGTCAAATTAGTATTTAATTTTTAAACAGTCACACAAAACAACTTCAGAGAACTGGACCTCTTACAGTTTCCCAATAGTTATCATGGCTACTGCAAACATACAAAGCACTTAGAACTTCTTTTAACCAGCCTGGAGCTTTCACAGTTAACAGTTTTTGTAAATCTTCAGGTGTAACTGAATACCACAGTCAAAAACATCAACATAGGTACTTTCCATACTGAGTTAGTAATATTAGATAAACTATCCTGTAACAGTACAGCACTGCAAAGATATCTCAGTAAATTCTGATTAGAAAGACCATATGTGAAATTTAGAACACTGCTTGTACATAAAAGCCTACAAACAAAAATCTGTCAGCAAAATCAGTAAATGGTTCAAATACGCCGAGAGTTGTATTAAATAACACTTAGCGGACTAATAAACAATACCATTTGAAAATAACTCTTTAAGGAAGCGTGTAGTGGATATATTCACTGAATATTTTTGCATTACACCATTCATAGTCTGAATGGAATTGTTTATGGTAGGGGCACCTTCTCTGGCACAAAGCATTTAAAATTAAAGCAAGCTGACCACATTTATGTAAGGCAAACACATATCAAGGCAGAGCTGTAACAGAAAGCCTGTGATGACAATGTCAGTAACCACCACACTGTGTGTGTACAGATCATGCTTAAAAATTATTCTTTTGCAGAATGCAGCAACAAGAGATATTTGCCAAACACTTTAGTAAGAAACTGAAACTCCTATACCTTCAAAAGCACACCATGAATCATTGCTTCCTCAAGAGAAATTATCAATATTCTGTCTTCTGTCACCAGTATTACGTAAAGCTGAAAAACTGTAGCAAGCATATAAACTTAACATACTCTGAAGAAATAAAACTAAACCAAAGGAAACAAACCTATAAAGTTTCTGAAGTTGAGAGTTACTCATAGCAGTGCAGATAATGACTTCTGTTACCAAGAATTACACTTTCATATGTAAATCCAGAAAAAATGGAATCCAGGAAAAGGAATTTGGTAACAGTAGCTGAAATGTAATAAATTTTGGCAAAATTAGGCTTCTAGCATACACCCCAAAAATGTCAAAGCTTGATGATATCTGTGGAAATATGTGCACCAATCTAACTTCTGAAGTTCGTAATCTAGCAGTTATAAATAAATTCAGGACCAAGAAATCTGTTTTCAACTGCAGGAAGTTATTAATTAACAAAATGTTATCTGCAGTAAATTTGTAACCTACCAGGAAAGAAAATGAGTAAGTTAATTGATTTCTGCACTTGGAGGAGAAAAACATTTAAGTCAATTTAATTTAATATATGAGTATTTAATTCAATGTTTTTTATATAAATCAGTTGGGCATGTTATTCTGGAGACTACTTTGGAATGTATCTCTGATTTTTCACAATTTATTCAAGCTTTTCTTTTGAGAGTGGTGAAAGGAGGGGGGGGTGGGAAGAAAGTGAAATCTTTATTGTGTCATATTCTGCACTTCGTGTATTTTTACCGCCAATTTTATCAATCTCTTCTCTCAAAAATCTGTACTAGGAAGACACATCTAATATGGGACAACAGCAGTCAGACCGCTTCATAAAACTACTAACATATCCTACATTCAAAACCTTAGTGCTGCAATCAAATACTATTCCTGGATTTCCCTGGGTGAATTTCTCTCTCTAACTCCTTGTTCTCACTCTCCCTCTCACTCTGTTCTCCAACATTCATAGTTCCTTCATCTCTGACATGAAAGCATTGGACTTCAAGCTGAAAATCTTGGCTCTTTCACGGAAAAAAGAAAAGAAAGAAAACAATGCTCATAGAACATACAGCAATTACTCTAAAAGTAAATCCAAGCATGAGGGTATTTTACACACTTCTGTCTTCTTCTCACATAATAGAACATGTTTCTGTCTTTTTTGAAAGATTTCTGAAATTTGAGTTATGAAAATGAATGCGAAGAATTTTTTTATTGCGCCTCTGATGACTAGCATCAGCACTTACTTTTTGCAGTCTTTGTGTCTTCAAACTAACAGGGGTAGAGACAGACACTTGTGACTGAATCAATTCAGTGATAGCCTTCTTCTCAGTAAACTGCACTATTTCATCTTCCAGAAGTTTTTTCTTTTTCCCTAATTTCAGCTCCTCTTCTTGATGCATTAGCATAAGACATTCAAATTTAGTCAGTACCTATTTAAAGAAAGCACAAAAAATAACATTTCCAACTAGCAACACAAGGTGGTGATATCACAATACAAAAACCCTCTGCAAATTAACAACAGAACGTCTCAACTTGTGTTAATAGTCATAAGAAATTGCAGTTATTTCCCCAAACTGTTAAGACCAAAAAACAGCAATACAGAAAAATAGTAACTTTTATCAGACTGTTCTCATGATCCAGGCTATTACACTCAAAGTGTGGAAAGGAATTCCACACAGGTAGAAAACATGGAAGGCACTAAGCGAATACTAGATTTCCTACTATGTTTTACTGTATCTTTATAAAAAATAAGGAGGCCTTTAGAGATGAGCCCATTATAAACAGACAGATTCAATCAAGACCTGCCAAGCAGAATATAGTTCCTTAAAATCAAGTGAGGAAGTGTATATTGATTAGATTTAAGTATTAATAAGGACACAGAGTAAGTCTGGTAGGGGAGTTACTGGTGGGCTGCAAGAAGCTATCTACTTTTCCAGTAGTTGTTCTTTGATTGGTTTTTTTTGACATAACAATGCATTTTAGTTTCCAGATGTATTTCAACCAGTTTAAACCTACTGTGAAGTTGTGTGTGACAATAAAAGGGTACTTCACTCCATCCATCCTCATCTCCCATTTCCCCACACACAAATTCTCCTCGAATCCTGCTTTTGCACAGAAGAAACTAAGAATTAACTAAGACTATAAATGTAACAGTAAGCCTTTTGTACACAGCAGAGCTGACAAATTTTATAGGTGCATCTACAAGTTTCCTCTAAGTGAAAGATGTGAAAGCAATCTGAAGTACAACAGAAATTCCTGATTTTTTTTGGTTTTCAGACACAAAGACAGCAGCAAGAGTACATGACAAATGTTCTTTAGGAGTGATTACATGATCGCTTTCCCTCATCAGGAACTTGGAAAACTAATATCCATAATTCTGCAATATGCAGAGCTCACAAACCACTTGGTGTAAATCACAGAGGGAAAATATCAAAGGGTAGCACAGATACTGTGTAAGACCTTGCTGAGCCTGCTTTGAACATGGCTAAGCATTCTTCCAATTGGATAGTCTCATAGTGAGAAGGATTGAATCTGACTTTTTTTCCTCCACAAGTAGCATGGGCTACAGGACTAAATCTTCAACAACATTTCCAAGAAATATTCCTCATCTTCAAATAATCTTAAGGCAGCTGGGAACAGATGAGATTTTTAAAACCAGAACAAAAACAAACCAACAAAGCACCAGACATACACACTTTCAAACCTCTCAACATGAAGTTTGAGCTTAGATTTAATAACTGAATCTGGAAGTCAGGCAAACACACATGGCCCACTCTGAAAAACCACCCATGGCATTTTTTCCTAAAATCTTCTTTTCTACAGAGCAATCTATGCACTAAAAGCACCTACTGTGTCGTTAAGGCATACCAATGTTTCTCAGCACACTGCTAGAAAAAACAAGAAAACACGATCATTATATTCATCAGCCTTTTACTTCACCATGTCAACTCCTACTCTATAGACATGTACTGGCTATCCACCAAAGCCTTCACACCATAAGCGCCTGCCTTCCAAACAAAAGAATGCCATTTATAGAATCACAGAAACATTTACTCTGGGAAAGACCTTTAAGATCATCAAGACTAACTGTTAATGCAGCACTGCCAAGTCTACCACTAAACCATGTCCCCAAATGCCACATCTACACATCTTTTCAATACCTCCAGGTGTGATGACTCACCACTTCGCTGGGAAGCCTATTCTCCCATGCTTGACAACCCTTTCAGAGAAGAGGTTTTTCCTAATATGACACAACTTTAAGTCCATTTCCTCTCATCTTATCACTTTTCACTTGGGATAAGAGATGAACCCCAAACCCACTACACTACTCCTTTCAGGTAGTTGTAGAGTGCAAAATCTTTTCCGAGCCTTCTTTACTTCAGACTAAATAACCCCAGCTCCCTCAGCTGCTCCTCGTAAGATATATTCTCTTTTTTTCTGGTGTCTAATCAATCTGCTAATCCAATCAACCTGTGCAATCAAATGGCTTTGGACTTAAAGCATTACTGTCCTCAAAATATTAGGAAATTATAAATATCAGCCAGTGATTTTATTAAGAACTTAGCTGTTCCAAATCTCAGAAAACAAACTCAAGATAGACAGGCATGCTTGCCTGTTGCTCTGCCTCTTCCAACATTGCTGCTTTCTCGTTCACTCTCTGCACAAATCGTTGTTTCATCTCCTCTTCTTTTCTTTCCATTTCAAGGAAGAACTCACGCCTCTTTGCCTCAAAGACTTCCTGCAGACTGAAGTTCAAAAATGTAAGCAACTCTCCAGCATGCTGCTTTATTCAGTTTGGAAAACCAACAATCTAGAAAATTATTTAAACAATTAATACTCATCTAAAATATTCATTTCTACAGCTTCCCACATAAAAATTCATAAAGAAACCTAAACAGAAGCAAGCATCTTATCTTTCTATTTTTTTATTTACGTAAACAACCCTGAGTAAAATTATTTAGGCTAACAGCTCCTGGCAATTTACATTTCAAAGTAAATACAGCACTTTAGGCATCTCATGTTCTAAAGACTTAATTTACACCTTTCTGATTCCAACATGTGTAAGCTTCTTCTTTAAGTTGATTACTACTAAGGCACTGAAATTACCAGAAAAATCCCAAAATTTCCGCACTGTGAAACCTCAGTCTTAAAGTAGGACCGTAAGAAAATAATTAACCTGGGGCATTAACACAACAAGAAGCTGATTGTTCCCATACAAAAACGAAAGAAAATAACAGGATCTTCAAAATATATAGCACTCTCTTTATGTAATGTCAAAATTTAAGTATGGCAGAATTATATTAATATAGAATAACTACAATTTCCTAAGTAGTTCAACATCTGAAAGACAGGGTTACTTTCCAACATGCAACAGCCAAAACCTCAAGACTGCTTGTTTTTTCCTGAACCCTCTCTTTCAGAAGCAAATATACTGCATATACACTAAACATATTTCAAATTATATAGGAGGAGTAAAGTTGTTCAGATAATTGAGCAGATACCCAGCAACAGAACAAGTCGTCAAGTAAATCAAACATTTCTTTACTTTTAAATCTATGCCTCCCTTTTCAGTACACAAGATAATTTTTTTTCCTCCAAACAACAGGTACTTGAAATTGAGCTACTTCTTTAAGGTTAAAGCATATCATGGCAAATTAAAAGATGCTAGTAATTTATTCATATGAATAAACGACTAGAAGTTTGACATTTTCAGGGTCTGTACTACTACTGCCAGGCAATGCTGGCAGGAAATGTTCTGCTTTTCAAAGAAAAATGAATGGAGCTTGTACACAGATGTATCTCATACACCAAACTGCCTTTGCAAAGCAAACCTCCTTAATGACACAAGTTCTTCCATCAAAACATTTACCACAAACTTCTCTAAGACACGTGATTCCAGAGAGCAGAACTGGTGGATCACAGCTGTGTCAATGGTTATTGGAAACTCGAAAGCACCTGTCCATTGTCTTCCACAACATTGCGCTTAAGAACAGATCAAACCATGGACAAGGTTCTAGCTCTTTTCTGGGGTTGTTCTCTTACATCTTTCATCTCTTCTAACACTTCCTGAGTGCCGACTAGTCAGCCCTTCTCAGTTAACATGAGTTACTGTCCTTTGCCACATAACTCGTGCCTTCCACCCTGATGTAAAATAAATAGGTATGTATATCAAGTATTTAATTTTTATTTATACTTTTAATACACATACACACTTATGTACCAGCTTTTGTCCTTTTACTGTTTCTTTCAAAACCATTTATAAATGGAAAAACTTACAAAAAGAAAAAATACCTAAAGGGTTAATTATTTAGAACAACACTAAACTTAAACAGCTCTCTCCTATATTTAAATTTATGATGACTGGGCAGATTCCCAATCCCAAAATTTCTTATTTGTATTCAAAATATCTAAAGAGAGAGAAGAAACATCTTGAAATTGCAAATGCAGACAATGTTTGTAAGATACCAAGGTCAGAGCAGTCCTCCTATCTTATTCGAGCACTACATGGAAACAAAATAAATTCAGAACAATTACCTTTTTATGTTTGGGTTTGTTTTGAGGGCTTTTAATCAGTTATGAAGTAATTTAGGTCACTCTGAAATTCTAAATCTTGTCTACCACATGAAACAGGGGCATGGTTTTCACACAGATGTATTAATTCACACTATCTCTAAGTTCAGACAATAAAGTTACAGCACAGGTTTTTCAAGTGCTAGCAATCTCACAATATACACACTCCTGCACCCAGTGTCAGTTCTGCTAGATAACATGCCACCTTTGGGTACAAAAAAGCTGCCAGAGCAAGTGCTAGACCAAGTTAACACGCTGCAATCACACCTTCATTTCTTTATGTGGAAATCTTTGGACTCAGACTAGGTTACTTTATCAGGTAAAAGCAATTTTGTCTTGAAATTTGTAAAAGAATAACTTTGAAGACACTGGACTCAGTAAGCAATCAAATTACATGTAGAAAAGAGAAATAAAAAAGTATTTTTTAAATTTACTGTGCGGGTGGTTGTGGATGCCCCATCCCTTGAAATGTTCAAGGCCAGGCTGGGTGAGGCTTTGAGCAACCTGGTCTAGTGGAAGATGCTCCTGTCCATGGCAGATGGGCTGGAACTAGATGGTCTTTGAGGTCCCTTTCAACCTCAACCATTCTATGATTCCAAGAAATACCTCTCCCCCTGGACTGAATTGTTCTGGAAACCACAGAGACAGAACTAACTCAAAATTTCCTTTTCTGCGTTTAGCATATCAAAAACACAATAACCCAAACACTCTTTGGTTTCAAGAGATTTGGGAGAGGGGAAAACAGTTCACCAAATCTTAAACCAGTCCTTTCAATCTCACCCTAAAACAGAAGAAGTATTTAGCTCAAGTGCAAAGGTCTGCAGCTGGTCAGATGAAGCACAGTGCCAAGTGACTTTGTAAGGAAAAGGTCTAATAGCCTTTCAAATGTTAGGTTTCTTTTCTTAGAAAAGACAACAAGAGTCATATCAACCTTTCTCTACACATAAACTTATTGGTATCACTGAATCCTCCCTGGTTTTCTATCATTATCTTCAAAACAGACTGAAAAATAAACAAATGCAAGAACTGCAAGGTCTGGATATCCCAGTTTCAGGAAGGAATAAAGCATGGAATATATGATTCCTCACATACTGAGAAACCGAGATGCTTATGTTACAATTATGTTTAATTGCAATTATGATGAAGAACAAATTGTAATTATGATGACAGAAAAACAACTAACCCAGAGAATGCTAACATCAGTGAATCTAAATATGCAAGCATACGGCCTGAATATCAATCTCAGCTTTTCCCAACAGACCCTGGTCTATCAGTTTTCTTCTTTCAAAACAAAAAAGTCACCATAGGCAGCAACTTAAACTGAAAAATGGACTTAACAAAATGTCCAACTTCAAAACACTAGCAATCCTCCCTTGCAAACACCTAACCTAACTAGGTGTGTGTGTGTGTATATTTAGAACTCTGTTTTCCTGGAAGCACTCTTCAATGTCTATATTTCTGTTTTCAACTATTCCAAATTTTACCATTCAGAACATCTCAGCAATTATCTCTCGCTGAGAATGACCTGAACCTAGGAATTCACATTCCTAATGGATGTAACTGGATGATCAAAAAGGCAGGACTGGACCATCTGCACACACACACCAAAGTTTATCTTTACTTTTCAACAACAAAGAAATGCAAATCCCAATTTTAAGTAGTAAAAAATTATTACGAATACACTTCCTGAACTTTACATCCCACAAATACTGCATAAAATGTATAAACCACAGCCTAAATACTCTGCTATCATTACTTCATTCTTAGAATGCAATTACAAATAAACAAATTTAAAAGTTATTATGAAACAGCTTCACCAAAAATAAAGGATTAGGGAATAGGTGTTTTTAAAACTGTACACAAGACAGTCACTTCAGACTACCTTTATTTTCCCTTCTCACACCTAGTAATAAAGATGCAAACATATTTTTCTGCTGTATGCTGAAACCATCTCTTTCCACACCTCCCATTAAAAAAGTAAAGCTTGCCAACATGTTTTCTCACCCATGAGAGCCTTCACAGAGGTCTGCCCACAACCTATTTCACAAGGTAGCTGGACAACAGAGTTACTGGTTTTGCTCTGCAGTAGCATACAATTTTTAATGAAGAAACTACTGTCCTACTTCTAAATCCTGAAGAGTGGTACAAGAACTTCACAGGCAGCTTCTTCACAACATGCCAAAAGGCAGGGCATGTTAGCTACTCAAGTGTCAGTGTTCAAATGCTACAAACAGCCAATTATTCAAGTCTAGCAAAGGTTTTCTAAATTTACATTATTACCAAATTTAATATGTAGACAGCTACATCACAGGCAAAAAATATGACTTCTCAACATGCATTTTGATCATTATTTACACAAGTAGCATGAAATTTTAATCTTCAGGCATATACTGCTATGCAATAGTAATTATACTTTAAAACAACAGCTCTTAGAATCCATGTGTGTATGTTGTAAACATCTTTAAGGACAAAAAGGATGACAATTTAGTAACACATTTTTGCCTAAAACAACTGGGTAGTCCCTATTCTGAAAGATATTTAAACGTACAGGTCAGCAAACTGGGAAGCACTGAACTTCCTCAACATAAAAAGACATTTTCTATCACACTGCTGAGGATGACACTTTTTATTGTTTCCTCAATAACTTGATAAAACACCTTATGGGTAAGGCAGCATTAGTCTACTAGTTACACTGCATACAGATCCTCTAAATTCTCTTCCTTTTTTATGGTATCATAAAATATCTCTCCCAAAACCCCAAATACCTTGTCTTCCAGACCTCAGTATCATTCACTATGCCACATTACTGAGGGACAACCACATTCATACTAGTCTTACTTTTCTCTTTTTGTTGCAGTAAATCTGGGAAAAAGATCACTTTTTCTAGATTCTTATGGAATATCTATTCTTATCCTTCCAAAACAATGACATTTTCAATAGATCTGATCTACCAAAACAAATCACTAAGTGTACTTTCTTGCCAAAAATCTCTCAATAAAACTGACATCTAGTGGGCCACACATAAGAACTACACACCAAAGGGAACTCAGCTGTTCTGTATATCCAAGAAGCAAACAACTTCTAAACCAGCTCTGAAGTGTAAAATACTGGGACATTCTGATGTGAACCTGCCACTTAGAGCTGTTAACAAAACACAGCCTGTGTAGCGGTCTTACAAAGATAACTCCTGGGTTTGTAGAAGAAAACACTTTTATGGATGATGGTTTTTATAATTTAATTCTTATCCTGAGATGACTGTACATCATGAAATCCAGCTTCAAAAAAGCCAAAGGTACTGCAAAGGTACAATATTGCCATGAACAAATCTCTAAAAAAAAAGTCTTCCCTAGACAAGGACAACAAGATATCAGCTGTTAACACAGGTTCTTAAACGTAAACCAAATGAAAATTCTACATTTAATTTCAGTTGGTTTTAAACCTCCATCACCTTTGGTTCTCTTTTTATGAAAAGGATGTATTCCTTTCTTGTTAAGTCAAGAGAAATGTCAAGATACCACTGATTCAAGGTCAGCTCAAGATCATCTAAATGAACTAATCTGCAAATGTGCCTTGGCTCAAATCATAAGAAACTGTTTTTAATGCAAAGTCTTATTCTGTTTTCTTGCCTGGTTTAAGTCAGTATTTCCCACCAGAACTATGCAATAACAGCCCTTTGCTAAACCATGAAGATCTGAACAACTCCTGAAGCATCAGCTCTTCCCCATCACGATTCTGACCAATTAAAAGTACAGTCCTGTGCGTTAAAAAAAACAAAGGAAGTTGTAAGGAGATGAGAGAATGGGAAATAAAAGATTAAACAAATTGGATATAGAAATTTTAAATGCTTCCTGCAGAAAGCAGCTTTACTACATGACACAACTGAGTGCCTATAACCCTCTGCTTAACTTTCCGTTGGAATCATCTTTTAACTCCCTATCGCCTAGCAAGAGATTTCTTGACATGAAAATGCTAAGACATTTGTTATTATGGCAGATAATGTGGGAAGTCAACAGTGTAACCACTTCTATATTTTATAGAAGTTTTTGCTTCAGTTCCTTCTGAACCTGGCATCCAACCAAACCATTATTTAGAATGAGACATTCTTAAGAGAGAGTAAAACATAATGCTAACATATAATGAAAATAATTTAAAAATTCATAAGGCACGTGCACCTGAAGAAAAGAGACATGCTTCCTGAGAAAAAATAAAATCCTTAGGTTTATTATAGAAGAGAAACATTTCAGAAATACAAATGGTTTTCATGTCTTTAAAAACAATGCTAATTTAAACCCATATACTTCTCCATGAAGATAACTGGATGAACAGCTACATCCTTCAATTTAAAAAAAAATTCTTTCCTTCTTACAAAACATATTTTATGTATGAACCCTGCTCTGTGTTGGGTTAATGTGAAGTGAATGGATGCTGAAAGCAAGTGCTGCACATGAAGTCCTTTACCTGACTGGTTTTTTCTCAGGGCCAACATCTCTGCAACCCAACTTTTCCAGTCTGCAGCGTCTGTACAACTCATAATATGCACGAGTCTTCTCTCTTAAGTCTTCCATATTTGTGCAAAGCATCCTGCGAAGCTTTATAGTGTCACAGTGGCTCTCATTTTCCACTAATCAGTAAAAAGATTTTGTTATTATGCAGAAGTAGCAAAATAGTCAAAATACATTTTAAATAATATCACTTATTTTGTTCACTAAATATACCTCTAGGAAAAAGCATCTTGTTTATTATACCTCTTACACTTCCTTACCATTTCTAACATACACACTGAAGTAATAAAGAACCGTAAGTACTGGTGAACATATTTCAAAACGTCCTGATTTCCTGTTTGAGCTGAACAACACATTTCTCTCTTTTTTTAAACCCTCTTCTTTACTGACAATCACAAATGTTAGAAATTTGGTGTTGCTAGAGGCACTGCCACCATGCTAACCTACCCAAATACTACATGCACTATCTCATATCTTGATTCCAAGGATGCATCAGTGTGGATGAAATGACCAGTTAGAGCATGCCTCTAGTATTAATTGCTAAACTCCTTAAACTGTTGATCCAAAATATAATCAGCCTGGCATCGCTGAAACAGCCTCTTGTATTACTGGTGAATTTTATACTTCAACAACAGCAAAGATCTCGTAAAAATACTTTTAAGAATTCCTTTACCTTTAACAACACCCCAAGGGTACTGACGAGCTCTCACCATTTTGTTTCCAATTTTCACCTTTTCCATACTTCCTACTATGGCAAATGGCAAATAACCCTGTAAGAGTCATATCAATAAAGTCTTATCTGTCAGCATTTTTATGTTAAAACAGAAAAACACTTCAGAAATAAATTATGGAAGAAAACACCACTTCAGAAAAAGCCAACAGGCAGTTTCAAACCAGAAACCACTCTTCGGAGATCATTAGCTAGGCAGTATCTACTCATAGAAAAGTCAAACTACAATAAAAGTAGAAGGAGCA
The DNA here is from genome assembly GCA_036630365.1 of Acanthiza pusilla. Taxonomy (NCBI): domain Eukaryota; kingdom Metazoa; phylum Chordata; class Aves; order Passeriformes; family Acanthizidae; genus Acanthiza; species Acanthiza pusilla. Next base: position 8,900,210 of record JAXCHO010000098.1, read on the forward strand.
GTTGATAGACCCAAATGGGTGCATTGCCAGCTCAGGGGAACCTCAACAGGCTGCAGAAATGGGCCAACAGGCACCTCATGAAGCAGAAATGAGAGCAATGCTAAGCCCTGCCCATCAGGAGGAATAAGCCCCTGCCCCAGCACACACTGGAGGCCAACTGTCTGGAAAGGCACTTTGCAGAGTGAGACATGGGGACAACAACCTGGTGAAGAGCAGGTCATCCTGATCCAGCAGATCTGCCCCAATGGCAAAGGCAGCCAACTACATCCTGAGCTGCACTAGGAATTGTCAGACCCGAACAGAACACTACTCTAGAACATATGACTGACATTCAGTCAGAGCTCATATCCCAGTAACGCTCATGTGATGATCACAAGCTGGAACTTGTGATGTGGTTACTGCTGTGGGCTTGGCACAAAGCCAGGCCGGGCACTCACTGCCTGCACGCTGACCCAAAACAACTGACCAAATAAACACCATCACCTGGAAAATAAATCACCAGCAGAGCATGGAAGTGGTAAGTAACATACCACCATCTTTCCCCACAGCAGAAGGACCTGTTACTGACTGACAGCTGCACACTCTCACTGCCTGGCCAGGTCACAGAGGTTGGGACTGCAGAGCCATGGGGCTCTGACATCCTGGCTCCTGCTCCCTCCTTTCAAACCCCAGTACACACAAACGCATGCACGTGAGCAGCAAATACAGAGTGCTCAAGGCAAAGCAATCAAGCTTCACAGCCTTAGCTGAAAGCTGGCAGATACCCCTGGGACAATCCGAAAGGACAACAGAAAATAAGGAAGAGTTATTATAAGTTAAAATAAGCCAGACTTTTTCATCCCCAGAGAAAATCTGTCCTAATTTCAAAAGAAAGTACTAAATAAAATAAAAAAAAGCAGGTGGAAGATTTGCTATGATAAAGACCAGAGAAAATTGTAGACATGAGGCATCTAAATATCTTCTCTAACAGATGTAAAAATGTATTCGTTTAGGAAAAGAATAGTCAATCTGTCCATCTATAATAGTAATTATATATTAATTATCCAGAAATTAGAAAAACCATTTATGCATGAGAACCTCTTTTCTGTTACAGATATCCACAGCAGAAGGACAGGAAGATTTTCAAGCAGGGAAGAAAAAAATCAACACATAAGAGCTTTTAAAAGAGAGAGACAAATAAACAAACGGAGGACATGCAAACTTATAAGCTTCAAGATAATGGTGAAAGCAATGACATTTACCAGCATTACAGAATGATGCTTTAGTACTGAAATAAAATGTTTTTGTCATGTACTTACATTTGTGATGGTATTAATTTCAGAAACTGTTTCATCATCAGTAGGAAACTGGTATATCCGGATGCCATTACTAACTAATTCACTCATTATTTTCTTCTTGAACTCCAGTAGCTCAGTTTTAGAAATGCTGTCTGCTTTGCCTATAACTGGTATAATATTCACCTATTAATGACATAAGTTATATGAAATGTGTGAGACTTCAATTCTGAGGTGGCAACTTTTGTAAATAAAATTGTTTTCTAATAAGGTGTTTAAAATTTTCCCTGCAGTCCAAACTTTTCCATCAATTGATACCAAAGTTTCACAAACAATGAAAAATATTCTCATGGGCATCATTCAACAAATTAGCAACAAATTATTTAATATATTCCCTTAAAAGTAATTGATTCTAAGAACAAGGAAGGAGGTCTCATATAATGAAGTACTCAAAAGAAAGCAATGCTCACTTATTAACGAAATGTCATTAAGTGTTTATATCTCTGCAAAAAAAAAAAATATTGTTTTAGTTTATAGCAGCAGGGGACATGGTTCAGGTGTTAAATGAAAGCTGACAGTTTAAATACACAAAGCAAAGGAAACTGGCGACCAAACCCTGCCTACCCCTGAGCCTCTTCCTTGGATTGCTTTTAGCTACATCTTCACCTCACCACTGCAGCACAGTTTCTCAAGTATCTGACATGAGCTGAGGAATGAAAAGACTAAAGGATTGGCTTACCAGTCTTTACCCTAACTATTCAGAACTCAAGTTCAGTTCTATTAAACTGCCCTAGTTCCTAAAATAGTTAAGGCAGTAACTTGGAATGCCGTAGATACCTATTTTTTCTTACAAATACTATTACCACTCCCAAAACGCACATCTTTCAGAACTAAATACAAATAATGAACACCAATATCCAAATATTTTGAACGAACAATATAAATAATTCTTCCAGATTTCAGAAGATGAAGAGTTTTACAGAGTTCCTTGATCACAGATGCAAAAGGGAAGGAAAGGGGGGAAAAAAAGAAAAAAAGCACACACACTTTCTATGCTTATGAATATTCTGTCTGAACGGAAAAGCTTAAATATCAAGAACAGATTCAAAATGGACATTTTTCAAGTAAAACGTCTGTCTTAAGCAAAATGTCCAAAAGAAAAAGAAGCAATCCAACTCTGAAGTATGACTTCTAAGATTACATTATGGTAGACCTTAACTGTGTAACATACACAACCTAAGCACATATGGGGTAAAATATCTATAATCAAATAGAATGATGAAATATGTTTTTCTAATAACTGAACTAATTTAGAATTGTATAAACAATCTGTTACAGCTAGGAGTAATTCACACCTTCGATCAAATTAGCTGAGAGACATCAATTTAGGCTTTCTCTAATAGGTCTAAAAATGGATGGAACACAGAGTGCTCAGAATTAAATTAACCTCTACTCTCCTTTCAACATCAAAGTTTTTCAAGAATTTATTAATTAGGAGAGAATTTCTTAAAAAACAAACAGCAGAGAAAGTCTACCAAGGAGAACAGTAAAAAGCAAAATCATCAGAAATTGTGATTACAGCTGTCAACATTGACATTAAATCACCACCATTGTATTAAAACTGAAAAGCATAAAATGTACTCTGGCTTTAGATAAGCAACAAAGAAGGAAAAGAAATACATATATTTGAAATCATTATTGTTTGCAGGAGCAAACCGATTCATCAAGCAAGAGTATCTCTGTGAATCAACACAAAAATTTCTGAAGATTCTTTCTGAAGGGAAAAAACCCAAACTAAATCCCCACAAAGTGCACTCATATACTTTACTGACTTAACCATAAGCTGTATACAATTCTGCGAGAATGAATTAGAACTGCAGAGCTCTTAGGTGAATAATCACTATTTCCAGCAAGAAAGGGTACAGGAAAAGATTCCCTTTATCTGTGAATGAAACCTAGCTGGTCTGCAGTGATGCCATCCTAAGCAAAACTACAGGATTTTTCAATGTCTAAATGCTAGAGTCCCAATTCTTAGCTAGTTATCCAATTCATAACAGAGAAAAATAAATTGACCATAGATACTTTGTTTTTTTCTCCCAGGACTACAGAGTACAGGATGAACCTAATCTATTCCAAGAACCCTCTCTACCTCTGAGCTGTGTAATCTGGTATTGTTTTGTAGCAGCAGACCGTAACAAAAGCACACAGTGTACACTGTAGTGGATTTAGGAAGAAACTGAAGACAGCTTTTGACACAGATTTACACATTTTATGGATGCATGTGGCTGTACCATCTTCTCTGTATCGAATCCTGTACTCAGTGAATGCACCCAGGGACTCCCACATCCTGGGAAATTCTGAGTTCTTAACTGCCCCTAGGAGAACGCAGTACTGAAAGCGCCACAAACATGTACCAGAGCAAGATGGAAACTAAACTACAGTTAAAGCATATAACTCTTTCTGTAAGTATATGGATATTTCCATAGTAAGATCAGAAAGAAGAATCCATTGCAGAGGGATAAAACAACAGAGATACATGTGGTTCATGCTCCCTCCCAAAGCAGAACTAAAAATATTTGCAGTAGGTGGCTAGAAGCCAGAACTCCCCAAAGCAAAATTACTTTTGGTTTATCCTGACAGAAGTATTCTCTCAGGATGCTGGGACTCAAGGATCTATATCCTTTTCTTCTGAAAGAAACATTGTTTGCATGGAACTTCAGTAAAGAGAGGGCAAAACATAGAAGCCAACAACATAGCACACAGAAGTGATCCTGCTCTCCCCTCTACCTTTGTACCACTATATCTTCCCTCCGCTTGCCCTCTGCTGTTGAGAAGCTCAAAAGGCAAAATACATACACAAACAAAATAAGAAAAATCCCAAATATGCTTATCAATCACCAATGTGGACTGGACAGCTGATGCAATCCTAACCATCTTGGAGAAACTTCTCACAAACAAGAAAAGGCAGAAAGAAAATTTAGCAGGTGGGGCTCTAGTAAGGCACAAAGGAAAAGCCTAAAGGCATAGCAAATGCATTTAAGTTCTCAAATTTCTCATCATTTCAACAAATTAAATCCAAATAATGTAAGGTTTCTTAAAATAGGTTAAACATTTAGCTTCATCCAGTTCACACAGCCCTATTACAGGAAGAAAGTTAAGTATTTAGAAAATGCAAGTAATTACACAAGAAACTGCTATTTTAAAGCTTTCTAAACAAATCAAGATGTTAAAGCACTACTGCAGCTTATCTTACAAAAAGCCATGTTGGCAGGGTGTTCTGTTCATGGCACATGCTTCTTCAGTTATCTATAATGAAGATCTTCACAGTGCTGCAAAGCTTTTTATATACCAACTTTCCAGCAGTCCCAAAACCAGAAACAAGCTTAATTAGAAATACTACAGCACTTATGGAAGGTACCCTATCCAAATCTCACTAATACGTTTACAGCTCAACAAAAGTAAAGTTGGTGTGGTTCTACTTTTTTTTTTTACTATTTTTATAAACTTCATTGTGCTTCTTTTTTCAATGCTCTTGCTTGCCCTCCTTTCGACTTGTAAATAAACAAGTAATGCTACTTGCAGAGCCCATTTATTCTGAACTTAATGTATACCAGTACCAAAAAGACCTTGCAAAACCAAACACATTGATATAGAACGGAAAGGTGGTAGTGGACCTAAAAGCTACAAGATGCTTTAGAAAGTAAGACAAATTCTTGGAACTGTTTCCAAGTCTTACCTTACTGTCTAGGCTTCTCATAGTTAACAAATCTATGGTTTTTAGGGAACGGCCTGTAGGTGAAATGAAATAGAGGCAGACATGGATGCGAGTATCATGGTAGCTAAATAAAGAACGTATAACTTTCAGTTCTTCCTCGAGATAGGCTTCAAATTGGGCATCTATATAATCCACTATTGGCTGATAGCTGTAGGAAATAAAATTTAACAACCAGATATTAGCTACTCCTAAACAGAGACAAACTAAGAAGGGAATTCTCTTGTATTGTTCTGTGGATTTTTGCTTTACGTGTCAAAAGGCCGCTCAAGTAGGGCAGAAAATTACATGTACAGACTAATCCTAATTTCTGAAAAGCTACTCAAAAAGGAAATATGCATCTAATACAGACAAAACATTTCCTAGTACCATTAGTGAAAAAAGTGACATAAAGTTTATTAGGATTATAACCGATCTTCCCAAATGATATTTTTAAATTTTTGCAACTAAGTCATGTAAATGCAGAACTCTTAGTTATAGGGAAGACACAACAACCTCTCAGGTACAATATAAGGAAAGAAAGAACATGCAACTAATAATCCCAAGAAACAGGATGAACTTTATCTTCTGAAGTACTGTACATGTGAGAGCTCGTAAACAATAGACAAAAACAAAAATGGAAATGTTAGAGAATATACATCTGATTTATAGTAAGCACAGTTTAAGTATACTTTATCCTACTTAAAATCAGATTCTAATATCCTTTCCAAAAGAAAGTTTTGCTAGATGTAGAAGCAGTGCACTCTTACATTTCTTCTGCTACACCAAGTTTATAAACCAGATCAAATACTATCAAAACCCAGAAGCAGGTGTTAGACACAGAATTAAAAGAATGAAAAGGCACCTCCTATACCACACATCAAAATCTCTAATAGCTATACTAGTTTCTACTTGCAACTCCATCATCCAATTCACCAGCAGTAGCTATTATCCAGTCATATCATAAGCCATAGTTCTCATGATAATCTTAACGTGACTCTCTAACCTTCTTTTATTATATGCGTACCACCATTTAGGTACTCATATAGCATACATTCTTTACGACTAAGGTGAAAAAAAAAATCTGCTGAGACAGTTCAGTTCTATGAAATCTTAAATTCGCAAAAGCAGAGACTCAAAGAAAGTTCTGAAAGACACCAGTGTGCTGCCTCTACATCTAGCTGTCCACACAAAAAACAAAGGCCTTCAGTAATCCACATGATGTTACTTTCAGTTTAAGGTCTTCATCACGCTATAATCAAATTGTTAAAAACTCTGTAGATCTAATCTATATAATCTACAGTAGTTTATAATCTGTTTGACTGTTTAAAAACCCTCCCATTGACCTCCCTGCTTTTTTCCACCCAAAAGAAACTACTGAATGGAAATACATTTATAAAAGATTATATCATAAAGAAAGGGGCAGAGTTCCTCTGATTTATAAAATAATTTCCTACATGAGAAAAAGAATATGTTTACTTTGGCACACAGAGACAACAGTTAACCATCTGTCAGGAACACATGTAAGACAACCACTTACTACAAAGCCCAAAGAAAAATCGACTTGCAATTAAGACAAAAACTTCAGCATTATATAGTGACAAGAGGGCACTTACCTATCTGCTTTGTTCACCTGGTCACCAAATCCCACTGTTTTTACAAAGGTCAGTTTCAAAAGAACATTACTTTCCTGGATTTCATAGGTCTGGGCTCTAAGTCGTACGCTTGGCAGAAAATGTGTTGATGGAGAGTCCTCAAAATTAGTGTTAAACAAACTGCTCATCAAGGCTGATTTCCCAATTCCAGTCTCCCCTAAAGTTAAAATGAAGGGTTGGGGAAGACATTTTCCACATCAAATAAACAAATAATAAACACAAAAAGTGTACATAAAAACTGCTTGCCTGATTTCTCTAAGCAAAATGTATTCGTGCATTGTCTAATGTGCACTAAACATATTTTCATTTAATTTTTTCATCCTACATGTAAGGATAAATTACCAAATAATGAGTAATGAGCAGAACAGCATCCTGACGCTTTGGTTTCTTTAAAAGTGTGAACTAATTTCCTACAGATTTTAAAAAACTAAGTAGCTAGCTGTGAAACCAGAGATTCAACAAAGGGTTTTTAAGAATAAGGGCAAAATACTAGAGCAGAACATTTGATAAATATAGAAACACTTCAGTAACACCATGTTGGAATTTTATAATTTTTTTAATCTGAAGCTCTTTGTTATGAGTGTAAACCCAGTTTACTCGAAAAAATCCAAAAGGCTGTTGAGAAGTGAATAAGTAACTGGCATCCATTTTCAATGTTTTTTGGTCTTCACATTCTTTACAAAAACACTATATATGAAACCGAAGAATGGACACAAACAAACAAAGCTGGGGGAAGGGGTGGAATTGTAGTGTTTAACACCACAACTGGATTTAAATCTCAGTCACTTCCTAAGAAGGGCATACCACTAAAACTTTAAAGCACTCAGATACTACTCACCAATGCAAAGAACGTTGAAGCAGAAGCCATGCTTGATGGATTTCCTAAGCAGTTGGTCAGGTAAACTATCAAACCCAACATGCGCAGACAAGCGCAAAGTTCGACAGCCATCATTTTGCTACAGAAAAATAATTTAAAAATATCAGTTAACAATAGTAATGAATTAATTCTACTAGAAAGCTAGATCTTGTTCCTTATGATTTCACACACAATGAAGAAAAGCCAAAGTCTGAAAAAAAGACCTGTCAAATCAGCTTTATTCCATGATTTGAGAAAAAATTAAAATTTACTTTATAGGATGATTTGCTGGCTTAAAATAAAGTCCAAGTTTTAGGAAAAAAAACCAAACAACACAAAAAAACCAAACAACCCTATGAAACATGAATGAAATGAAGCAGACAAGTCCACCTGAAAATGTAAGCTGAAAACTGTAGGGAGAAAATAGATCACAGTTGGTTTGCTCTTAGAAATTAGGAAAATGTACTAAAACAATTTAAGCATCAGAATTCCAAACAGAGAACATATTCAGAGGAAGGTGTACGTTATCAAATAGAACCCATTCTGAGGAACTGGAATTGAGATTTCTATTTATGTAAACTAATACGTTAGCTGCGCTCATTATATGCACCAGAACTCTGAAATCCCATTGTATCTATTGTATTAGAAATATCTAAAGGTATAGATATTAAGGTATAGATATAAAGGTATAGATAGATATCCTTTTCAAACATCAGCTAGCAATCTAGAACCATGACATCAAGGCAGTGAGCATACTAAAAATGCGTAAGACTTAAAGGAAATAACTTGGTTCATACAAATGAACTGTATTTTTAAACAAACATTACATATCAGAAGCATAAACAGTGACAGATCCATGCTATTCTTTCTCTTATATTTCCAATCCACGTGGAATTGGAAACCATTACAGTTTCCTGTGAACATAAACACAGTCAACAGTAGGAAATTTTTAAATTTAACACTTAAAAGCCCACAAAAGTGGCTTTTAAGGTATGCATAGCAAGTCCCAGAATTCTTGTAGATAAAAGGATTTGGACACTCCTCACAGCAAATACTCATCCTCTTCTTGATTTGCACAGGGCTTCCTTGTGTCTATAGGGGGACCATAGACTGCCCTGCACTAACTGCACCAACTCTCATTTTAGACTACTATAATCAGATAATTCCACTTTAGATTAACATGAGGGAAAACACATATGCAAAGTGAACAACTTAAAGAGAAAATAGGACATCTTTGGGCTATTTAAAAAAAAAAAAGTACATTCAAAGCATGTCTGAAAACAAAATTTCTCAAGGCATTCTACCAGAAGAAAATTACTATTAAAAAGTGCTAAGAAACACTGGAAACTGTCAGTACCCTGTCCATTTAAAGACAAGTGTATCTGAGGCAGAGTGGTTGTCTAAGTACTCTAAGAACTCCAGCTACTCACTCTGATCCTCAAAGTACCTCTATTGCCACTAATATAAGACAGTTCCTCCAACACAAACCACTCAGTCTCCACACAAAAAGCCAGTGAGTGCAAGAGGCTCAGCATGACTGCAGAAGGGAGGCCTTTCACACCTTCATGTCATCAGCCTAAATCCCAGCCATGCTGGGCTGCCCTCAAAACCACTGTGCTGCCATTCATAATTCTCCAACAAGAAAACCCTCCCAGGACTAAATTTATTTCTGTCTGACGTCCAGGTGTTTGGAAGAGAAGCTACTTTGTCAGTAGAATTGCCTTGTCAAGGTTTAGGGCTTGATGTGCCTCAATGATCTCAGACCTGGGGGAGGTTAAGGAAGCTTTGGGGAGAACGATGTGCTACTGATTGTGAACACAAAGAAGGCAAAATTTACACGCCACAAGGACATTTGGCAGAACTCCCAATATAAGGAAGAAACTAACAAAGCCAACTCAGCAACTGTGCTGAAATCAGCTCCAACTGACTCAGCTCCAAGGCAATTTTGGCAGGAGGAGATTGTGACCACTGACTCATGGACCACCAACACAAGAAACACAACAATTCAAAAGAAGAGAAAGACTGAGAATGTGGACTAATTGGCATGAAAAACGAGAGGATCACTAACCAACAGAAAGTAGAACACTAATTAAAAGTACTATGCAACTGGTAGCCAATAACTCTTGATTTCCTTGTTTGCTAAAATGTAGAAATTGTGTAGTTTTGATGACTGGGGAGCTAGCATTCTGTGCATTTTCACCTAGCTCCCTACCTTGCACAAACTAGAATAAAGATATAGAAATACCCTGTCTCAGTGTGTAAATTGTTGCTGCCTACCAAGCAGCAAGCCTTCATTCTGTTCCACCCAACAGCAACTGAAGCATTCTCTCAACAGAAAAGCAGTGGCCTACACTTTTCCTTCTGAAATTTTCCAAGGACATCAGGTGTTTGTCCCTAACATCAGCACCTCATACAGCTTCACCCTGCTATTGCCTAACAAATATGCAGTGAAATTAAGTCCACAAAATTGACCACATGATACCCACATTCTTACTACTTCCAAAAGAAGTATCACCTAGTTGATCACCTAACTGATCTAAATCACGTCTCATTCCTTCCCTAAATGCTTTTTTGAAAGGTTGGTAGTAGCATAGCTAATGTTTCTGGATTTCTCCAGATTCATTACACTGGATGAGGCTCTGAGCAAGCTGGTCTAGTGAAAACTGTTACTGCCCAGAGCAGGGGGGGGTGGAACCCGACAATCTTTTTTAGATCCCTTCCAACCCAAATCATTCTACGATTCTATGATTTAATCAAATGTTTTGGTTTATATAAAGTTGTCTTGCCCATTAAAAACAGCATGAAAAAAGAATCATAGACTACGACAGTGTAACATTTAAAAACTATTCTTTCAGAAAGAAATTTTAAAAAATATTTGTATGTTAAATGCGCCACATATTTATGATTAAAATTGCACAACACCATGCCATTCCAAAGCAAAAGCCAAGTCTCACACTACATGCACCACTCTGCATAAGCCTCTGCAGAACCAGACTAGCAGACCAAGCAAGAAACTAGCTTGCTACTGGGCTTGTAGAGGTGACTGAAACTTGCTCTCCAAAACTTGATGAAAACAGTAATCAGTGTGTGGTTAGGGAGGAGGTGAGGGTCCCGCCAGCCCCGGCAGCTACGCGGAGGCCCGGGGAAGGATGTCGGGCCCTCAGCCGCCAGGGCGGACATCGCCACATTAGCGTGCCCATGGGCACCCCAAATGTGACTCTTCCCGAGCCCCGAGATTTCCACTGCTACCAACAGGCAAAGGAACTACGCTCCAGGGGAACTAACGCCCCAGCACTGACGGGTGGATGGGTTCAGTGTCTGCAGAACACTAAGTTCAGAGCTTTGCCATTACACAGAAGTAATTCTTCAGTAGCCAAGATTCAACTCAGTACTTGAAATACGCGATACGCCACGGGAGCGCTGAGAAGGGTGACATCTGAGAAAAAGTTATTCAAAAAACAAATGTTCTAAAAGCCGGACAGCTCTGGGAACTAGAGAGGGTGAGGAGGGAGCCTCCATCTATCTCCCCCGCCAACCCGACCCCTACCCTGAGACGGCCCTCACCAGCGCCCGGCACGAACCCGGGACAGCGCCCGGTCCCCCGCAGCGAGGGCAGCGAGACAGAGGCGTCACTCGCACCTCTTCGCATGGTGTGACCGCCGCCCTCCTTCCCCTCCTGCTGCCGGCACTGCCGGGGCCCTCCGTCCCCTCAGCCTCGCCGGGCTCACCCCCAGCGCAGGGGCTGCTCACCAGCCGCTCCCCGCACTGCGGAGGGGACTTACCGGGTGCCAACCGGCATCGGAAGCGGCCATAGCCCCGGCAGAAGAGGCAGGGAAGGAGGGAGGAAAGCAGGCACAGACAAGCGCGCCCGAAGCTGCCGCCGAAAGGGAGAGCCACGCGGCGGGGAGGAGCGCGGGGAGGGGACGCGGCCGCGACTCCGCCGCCGAGGCGGGCGCTGCTGGCGGGCGCCTCCCGGCCGGAGGGCGGCGCGGTGCCGCCGCCGCAGCAGTGATTGCCGGGCATGCTGCCGCCGGGAGGAGGGGCCGGGGCAGCGGCGGCTCTGCCGCGCCCGCACCACCACTACCATCACCAGCAGCGGCAGTAGCAGCAGGAGGAGCGGCGGCGGCGCGATGGGGTAGCGGCGGCGATGGCGGAACCGGCGGAGCTGCAGCAGGAGTCGGTAGTGCGGTTCCTGGCGGAGCGGGGCGGGCGGGCGCGCAACGCGGAGCTGCTGGAGCATTTCCGGGACTGGCTGAACCCCGCGGAGCCCGCCCGCCGCGCCGCCGCTCGGCACCGCTTCAAGGAGCTGGTCAACGCAGTGGCCACCGTGCGCCAAGAGCCCGGCACCGGCGTCAAGTACGTGCATCTCCGCCGCCGCTACTGCACCCCGGAGACCCCCGCCGCCGCCCCCCTGACCCCCGGGGAGCAGGAGCCGGCGGCGGCGAGCAGCGCGGAGCAGCCGAGCCCACCGCCCTCCCCACGGGCAGGCGCTGAGGAGACGCCGCCGGCAGCAGGCGAGGATGCCGGCAACTGCCCGCAGCCCGCGGGGCAGCGGGGCGAACCGCCCCGGCCGAGCCCGGCAGTGGCTCGAGGCCAGCGGAGGGGCTCCCGGCGGGGGCCGCCGCCCGGGCGCGGCGGCGGTGGCGGTGGCGAGGAGACCGCGATAGCAGCGGGCCCGGGGCGGCCCCCGCCGGCGGACGAGGCGGGGGCGACGGAGGGAGCCCCTGGGGCGGCGGCGCAGGGCGGCGGCCGCCGGAGCCTGCGGGAGGCGGCGCGGGGCAGCTCCCCCCAGCTGAAGCGCGGCGCCCTCCCCGGCGGGGGCCGCGGCCGCGACTCGGACAGCGCCTCGGTGGCCTCGTCCTCCGCCGAGGAGGAGGGGAGCACCACCGGCTCCGTGGCACTGGACCCACTGGAGCACGCCTGGATGCTATCGGCCTCGGACGGGCGGTGGGAGAGCCTGGAGGGGCTGCTGAGCTGCGAGCCGGCGTTGCTCTGCAAGCGGGACTTTATCACCGGCTTCACAGCGCTGCACTGGGCCGCCAAGCACGGGCGGCAGGAGCTGCTGGCCACGCTGGTCAACTTCGCCCAGCGGCACGGGCTGCCCGTGGACATCAATGCCCGCACGAGCGGCGGGCACACGGCGCTGCACATCGCCGCCATGCACGGCCACGCTGAGGTCGTGAAGCTGCTGGTGGGAGCCTACGACGCCGACGTGGACATCCGCGACTACAGTGGGCGCAAGGCTGCGCACTACCTGCACCAGGGCTCCTCGGGGGACATGCGGAGCCTCGTGGGGGCCCTGGAGGAGGAGGAGGAGGAGGAGGAAGGGAATGCTGGCAATGGGAGCGGGCGCTGGAGGCTCTCCAAGGTGTTGCCGTCCAATCTCATGAACTACCGGCTCTCCCACCACCATCACGGTACAGGGGAGGAAGCTGAAGGCACCGACGGGGCAGCGGTGCCAGGCAAAGGCAAGGAGATGACCAGGAAAGCCTCTGGCAGCGGACGGATGAAGCCTCGGCTTAATAAGATCCGCTTCAGGACTCAGATCATCCACAACACACCCTCCTTTCGTGGCGACACTGAGGAGGAAGAGCATGAGGAGAGATCTCTGAAGTCATCATTCAAGCTCAGGCCGAAGTCCAATGTGTTTGGATAAGGCCGGGGAGCAGGAGGTCTGGGAGGTGGATGCACGGACCAAAGTGCCCTCAGGTGTAGCGCAGAAGGTGAGGCAGGTACGAGTGGGTGCTCATCTACACTCATGGACTCCGGCCAGATGGGTCCTGAGTATTTTGCTTTAACTCAGTTTGGTGTGGGCAGTGGGCCCAGCAGGTCAACAGGGCTCCGGGAGCTCGCAGCTCCTGAGAGCAGCTGCTTCAGCCAGGCCCTCAGTGCTGAAATGGGGGAAGCGGATGGGTTGAGAAACGCTGGGGTGTTTAAAAGCTGTGCTCCTTTCTCTCTAAAGGCAGGTTTTGGGATCATAAACCTGTGTTAGTGAATCTACTAGGATTAGTGAGGTGAGTGGGGGAAAGAAAAGTGCAAATGCGTTACTCTTGTATTATCGATTGGTACTATAAACTATTAGCAAGTTGCTATGTCAGAAGAACACCTCAGTAATATACAAGAATACCTTAAGTTTCTCTTTAACAGCAATACCACCTGGCACAGTGTGGAGTTGGGTACACAAAATGAGATGGTAGAGAATGGTTTCCTTTCAGAATCCAAGCTTCAATCCATCAAAGAGTTGAGCCTGTGTTGACTTTATGCATTGAAAATTGCCTGATTTGACATCATAAATGTATTACTTTTAAAAAAATCCATTGCACAGCAAGCAATGAATAAAGTTAACCATGTGCAGAAGTCTTTGCTGTCTGAGGTACTACTGAGCTTGCTTATCACTGTTGGAATACTAATACAAGATAATAGAAGCAAAGAGTTTTTATATATATTTGGTATGTTATGTTTTGTCGTAGGCGAAGCAATTTTATTTTAATCACTGTGAATTCTCAAGTGCCAGACCTAGCGCAGTTCCAGTTATTAAGTCTGGTCAGTTCTTGTTAATGTTCTGTATGTAACTCACTGCATTTAAAATCACAAAATCGTGTTGTATATGTTACCTGTGAAAGCTGTTCTCTTTTAGAATAAAAGAGCACAGACACCATTGCATGAAATCTTCATGAAACTCCAATATGGCCCTGTAATGTAATAGCTACAGGTCTGTGTTCTCTAGTAACTTTTGTGCCGATCCCTTCAACTGATTTCATGCGGAAATAGAGAAAAAATAGAAGCGAGGGGAAGAAAAAAAAAAGGAAAGTGTGTGAATTCACACATGTGTTGAAAATCTAGAACTCCGAAACTCTATCCCTGTTTATCATTCTGAATGAAGCAGAATAATTACATACATATTCTAGTTAAGTGATGGCAGTGGTGTTTGAGTTCTTTTAAACCTGTATTTTTAGAGAAGTGATAGCCAAGGCTTTGAGCTGTTGTTTGACAGCCTAGTAAGTCTTAATCTGATTGACGAGCCTATCCGTCTGCTAAAGCTTTTGGAAACCTTGAATCTTGTTTCTCCGCTTTAAAGGTAGCAGTTCCAGTGAAATCTAGTTTTATGTCCATATTCGGCTTTCCTTAAGAGCTGAGGTATTGAGCTGACCCTGGATCCTGAATGCTACTCGGTGTAGCAGCTCATCTGTGTTTAGTTGTTAAGGTATGGCCAGTTTCAGTGCAGCATCTGTCAAAGCATGTTTCAAGTTGGCTTCCTTAAGATGCAAGTGCGTGCCTGGCCTGTAACTAACCAAAAGTAGATAGGCTTTGACATGTTAAAATCCAAATTTGAGACGCTGATTAAATGCGTGCCACAAGCTGTAGAGCACCTCACAGGAAAACTGCTCTGGGAGTTGTGTACTTTTGAGGTAACAGCTGTGGCTCTTGCTGGTGGCTTACATTTCTTGTAGCGATGAGAAGGAAGTGCTACTGATGCATTGGCATCAGACTTTCCATGCAGATAAACAATCAGTTTCTGCACTTCATGTCAAAACCTAACAAATGACTGTCTCTGCACAGGCATGCAAGTGACACTGAACTATTTCTGGAAAAAGCTACATTTTAAAAAAAAACAGAACCTCTGCTTAGGTGCTGGTCATTTCTTTTGTGCAAAAAGACTAGAAATTATAGAGAGGTTCAGCTTTAGTTTACAATTTATAAGCTATATTGTTACAGATTTCATGTGCCTTCATTTTGGGTTGGTTGCCACAAATGTGATGGATAAAATCAGTCTTGCAAAGCACTTTGTCTTATTGTCTGTGGGATGGGACCAGAAATTTTCCCTTGGCCCTCACCTTTTAAACTGTACAATGGGGTGTCCAAAATGGGGGAATTAATCATACACATTATAACATAGATCTAATTCTGTTGTAACAGAAAAGATAATTAAATGCCTAAGTCTTAAACTTCCTTCTCTCTGGAAGATAAATAGATTTTTAGAGCTCTGTAGGAGGGAGGTTTTCTGACTGAACAGTTAAAACAGGAGTACTCTTCAGTCTGGCCACATCTGAATTGAGCACATATTCCATGTAACTACTGATGTCCAAACCTTTTATTAAAGTAGTTTTCTGCATTGAGAGTTTATAGTTCTTTCAGGCAGACTGTTGGATGAAGTGTTTCTCTCTTCACATGCAAGTAGTAAAGAATTGCACAAAAATACTGAGTCTTAGACAGCTATGGGTTTCTGGGGAAATAATTTGAGGGTTTCAAATGGATCACACCTTGGATTTTGAGACTAACTGGAATATAATGTTGCAGAATACAGTAGAACTTTGCAAATTTTAAGGAAACTTGAAAAATAATAAAAGACCCCTCATTTATTTGAAGTATCAAAATGAAATTGTTGGTCCACTGATACTGTTTAGCTCTCAGTTAATGAAATGTCACTATAGTGGTCCAAAGGTCTTTGCAAGGTGGGGTGCAACAGAGGAAATACCTTTTTTGGTGTTTGAGGTATACTAAGGAATGGCTAGATAACCACTTGTGTCTGTCTGCGCTATGGGAATAAAGCACTTTGATTTCACATTATGACTTGTCACATTCCACGTGGTTACTTTTTATAACATGAGCTAAAACTTAGAGAGGTTTTTTTGAGATAGGAAAGACTCAATGCCCTATTTCAGTATATTTGCAGTCTAAAGGTATGCTTGAGTCAAATATTTTGGATACATTGCCTAGAAAGATGTGACTGAAATAAAGTTGTATGGTACAGAAAACTGGAGCACTTACTGGTATCTTTTTAATGGTACGCCTGAAGTTACTGAATGTGTTTGTTCATTTTTTATGATGGTGTGTAAGGCAGCAAGACTGTAATGTAGACATGTGGTATCTTCTTTTGTACCTTATGTTTGAAAAATTTTAGAGGCCTGGAAGCCTGTTGGGTTTTGTTAATATACTTTTTGTGGTTGTCTATCTGAATGGTTATGAGTTGAGAATCTGTAAGCTTTAGTTTTACAAAATAAAAAGAGCCCATGAATTGTTTATGCTTGAATCAGCTCCTGTATGCTACATACTTAGGTGCATATCGGCTGTTAAAACTACCTACTGTTTTGTGTTGGGTTATTTTAATTATCAGGATGTTTCATGCTGTCTAGCACTCAAGGAATAAGACATGGAGAAAATACAGTAGAGTTGTTTGGAAGACAGCAACATTTTTCTTTGGCAGCTACTTTCTAATAACTTATGTCAAAGTAAATGAAGACACAACAATTTTTGTTGTAGACAAGTATGTCTAAATAAGGGCCTGGGAGAGTGGCATTGCTTAACTTAAAATAGCATCCTGACCTTACTTCTGTGCAGCTTAAGATCTCTGAGTTTGGAAAGACTAATACTAGTTTTAGTCACTGTGTAAAGGTCAACACCTAATTAAAAAAGGTTTAAGATTAAGGTATTTTGTAATATGTCTTACCTATATCTGGTGGCTTCTGTAAAGGGAAGTTTCATTTCACTACCAAGCTAGACTGTGGGGTTTTGGTGTATCTAAAAACTCTTTGAAGCTGTTGTCTTAAGATGCGTTAAAACTAGTAAACCTCATGTGGCCAGTAGCTCCTAATAGACATCCAGATTTGTGCTTAAACTGAAAAAAATCTCAGCTGTTACCATGCTGGTGGATCAGGATGCTTGTAGCTCCAAACCAAGCAACCCTGAATCAGTAGTACAGCGACATAAGTGAGAGAAGAAGGGAGGAGGAAGTGTTCTTGGAGACTTACAGGGAGAACGGAGGCATGTGAAAGCAGCTGAGGTTATGGGGGAGGTGGAGGACTTGGAGAGCAGTCTACATGAGGCTTGCTGATCCTGCAATGCCTTGACTAGTTCTTTAGATGTATCTAAACATACATCTCTTCTACGTAGTAATAGTTGAGAGAGATGACTTGCTGAGAGCTCTAACATAAATTAATGTCTGAGGCTAAGTATTTTAGTTGGCCCTCTTACTAGCATTTCCTAGCGTGACTAGTACTGTTTGCAAAAGCACAAACAATTCTTGTGTTGAGTGTAGCTACAGCTGTTGCAGCGCAGTTCTGGTGCATCAGAATAGCCCAACTTAATTTCAGTCTTTTCACTGGAAGGGAAGCCTTTGAGCATTGTATTGCTAACTTACTTTTTCCATTAGCTAGAAAGAAGGGCAAAGGGGATTATGGTCCTGACTTAATACACATTGAGTTACATGGAATGCATATGAACCTGAAGGCAGTACACTAAACTTCAGAGACATCATCCAGAAAAAAAAGTGTTTGAGTTGTGCATTTTGTTTCCTTGTTGGCGTTGAAGAAAAAAAATGGTACATACTTTCATTTTTTCATGTCCTCGTCTGAGTGTGCAAAGAAGGAAGAAGTCTGAGATTAAGGTGAAGGGATTAGGAGAGGGACTAGCTTTTCAGTTTGTGTTAAACTCTGAACAGTTTGACAGAAAAAATGAAATGGGATTTTGAATTCCTAGTTTTGTTACAATGAAACCTCATTTTGCAGGTGTTCCAGAATTATCTTCTATTATTTTTTTAGTTTAGCCAAATTTAATGTTTGTGTGCCCTAATGTGCGCGCATTATTGGGAAAACTGAGCCAACATACCAGGTTTTGTGTTTGCTTTTAATAAAACTGTTACAAGTTAGGTAGTTAATCTCCTGTGGTAAAACCTGAAGAAACCATAATTTGAGACTTTTACAAGGAGTGAAGCTGCTGGTGGCATGAGATGCCCTTAGAGCAGATAATACTCAGATTAAGGTGCAAAAGCATTCTGTGTTTTTCAGGTAGATGAACCATTGCATGAACCATGAATGATGTCTGATGAACCATGAATGCCAAATGAACCATTGTAGTGTATTTGGGTGCACCTACTCTTCTGCATGAACAGCTGTAAACTGTCCCCCTCCCCTGGGTTCCTGGGGGCAAGTCACATTAATCTATTTTAACCTGCTCTTATTTCATTAAGAGGCATTTGGCAAACACACAGTGGGACTGGCGAGAGTGATGGAATTGAACAGATCCGTGTCCATGTGTGGCTCTGCATCGGTGCAGGTAAACGATTGAAGCTGACTGCTGTCAGTCTAAAGCAGAAAGCTTGTAGGATGTGTCCTCGCATCAATCCTTGTCCATGAAAAGAGACTTTGTAAACCTAATCTCAAATGCCAGTAGCACCAGAATAATTCAGTCATGTGAGCTGTATCTGGGCATTTCCTCAGTACTTCTCTGCTGAAGCCAGAAGCCTTTCACTTTTGCTCCCTGGCTGTTGACCTCTCCCAGTTATTTCACTCTGCAATTCCTTAAGAGTGCATGGGAAGCTGGTGGTAGGGTGGGCATAAATAACAGATGTCTCTTTTTGAAGCTGGCTGGGGTGATGGTTGTTTGGGTGGAGCAGTTGGCTATTCTGAAGTGTGGGGTTTTTTTTCCTTTTAAGAAAGAGATAAAGGATGCCTGCAATATATGTTGAGGCGCAGAAATCCCTTGAGACATTTCACACTAAAGAAGTGCTGTCCTTTTTACTACTTTGGATACAGAAAGACAAAATTAGCTGTGCAGGCTATAAAGATGTCTCTGTCCACTGGACATACATTTTCACAACATAAAGCGTCAAAGTACCAGAAACATGTTTGTAACACTTGAATATACAAGGATGTCTATATTTGCTGTTTCTTTTCCTTGCTGCCTGGGCCATATTACCTTACTATAGATATATTTTAGGGACATGACTGTTACAGTTTGGGACAGTATAATTAAAGGAAGGCAGGTAAGTCTTGTGGGTTCAGCTGCTTTCCACAGCAGGACCATTAGCTACCAACCTCACACTTGTCCTCTCCCTCTTGAAACATCCCCCTCTGTCACAGCTGGGCTGGCTGGAACAGACTGTGGGTGTCGTAGCTGCCACCCTGCAGCTGCACAGTGTGGGCTCTAGGACTGGTAAGTCTGAGGCCTTTTGAAGCTGCTGGCTGTTCTTCCTTGGATGGGGATGGAAGCAAAGATGCTACATTTCATCTGCCTGTGACATTTACACGGATATTATGCTTTCACATGTGAATAAATGACATGAACTGAATTATAGGTGAAACTGGAGTGCTGAGAAGGCTTTTGGAGTTAAATGGTGCCAAGTACCTCATATAGCAGACATAGCTAATTAACAGTCTGTTATTAATCTCTAGCTACTGACAGAAATCAGCTGGATCAACACTGAACAATGGCAACAGGAAACAACTGTAAAGAGGTTGTTGCAAGATTATCATACCTGTTCGTACAATACATCATTGTTCTTAAGACACATCATTAAGGATGGTTTTTCATTGCATACGAGTTGGAAAATGAGTTCATTCTATCATGGGCGAGAGCTTGCAGTACTATATCCCCAGTAAGTTTTTTGAGGGCTGTATAGTAGGTCACTGACAGCTGTCAGCATGCTAGGAAATACGAGGCTTTTGGGTTTTAACTAGAAATTTTCTCAACTTCAGAAGTCTGCTTCAAGTTCCGGCAGTAATCTCAACTTCCTTGAAGCCATTTTAATTTTTTTCTGGGATAACTAAAGTGCTGGGCAGTTCTTGAACTTGTGTATTCAAGAGAAATGTGGTAGTGGCCTTTATCCAGTGTTTACATTTGTGGGGCTTAAACAAAATGAGAACCCAAACCTTTTCCCAGATCTGGAGTAAATTTATCTGAAGCAATGTTTGCAAACAGGCAGGAGCAAACCAGTGTGCTGTATGCACTGAGTGATTGGTTTTTTCTCTCTGATATACCTGTTGTACGGAATAGCAGTTGTTATTTTTTACATCATTGCAAAGTTTACGATTTAGCTCAGAACAGATAACAAATCAGAGAATTCTAAATTAAAGTGTGGTTCCTTCTAGACTGGAACCCTGGCTAAAAACAAAGCAACTGGTTTTCCACTAGGTAGTAAAGACCTGCTATGAAAAAGTCTGCTGATGGTGCTTGGCAAAGTGTGGATCTCTTGGGATCACAGTGCTGTGCATCTTCATCTCTTTTGTACTTATCCTCTTCTTTCCTAGCTACTTCCCACACATCCCCTTTTTTTTTCTCTATTTTTTAGTGGCTTGAATTGCATAAATATTTCTTAATTGATCTATAAAGATCAGAAAATGGGGATGCTTCAAATAAAGAAATCTCTTTATTAAGAATTAAATGGAAAAACTAAACATAAGCTTTCGTTTTCCACTTTAAACTTCAGGAGTGGAAAGAACAAAAATTGTGCTGATGATAAAGGTCTCCACATACATAATTATAACAGGCAAAACTTAAAGTTGGTGGACAAATATAGCAAAAGACCACACTTTCTCCTTCATTACTTTAGTGTTGTATACCTCAAAGGCAACACTGTGAATCATACTCTGCTTTGAATAAGAAACACTGCACATAGTTTGCAGGATTTCCAATGATTATTCCATTAACCGTGTCAAAAGTAGTATCTTTCACAATGGGTCCTAAATGGGATTTCTGGCTAACTGGAATGCCCACATCATCCGCTTACAAATGAGCCCATTTTGATGCCTGTGTAATTGGATCCAAGTTCTGGAAAACTTTGCCTCACATCCTGTTGAAAGTAGAATACTGTAACTTTACAGATGACTAACATTTTGAAAGTTCACTTTCCTACACACCCTTCAAACTGAATGCCTGTTGTAAAAACAATGGAAAAAAATAGCAGCCCATCTCAAACATGCCTGTACACACAGTGAGAAAGCAGTATGGGGCAACAGCTCCTTTCTTTGTAACTATTGAATGATTTTAGTGTTTCGCATTCTACACTAGTGCTCTTCAGGTGTCCTTCTCTGGTGCTTGCTTTAAGTGCCTCTGACCTGTTACAGTAGTGGGTCAGTAATGAAGAATTATGTACTCTCACAATACTGCTTTTCCACCAGTGTTCTTTTTGGAAAGGAATTGTTGCCATAAGCTATGAGGTTGTTTTTGCCAATGGTGCCAGTGTGGCTTTTTTTTTTAATGGTCCTTTGTGGCCTCATAAAGGTTTTGCCTGCTTATTTGACTTGAGATTGAATGAAACAACAGGAAAATGATACTGAAGAAGTGGAAATTGATTGATCGGGAGAGGAGGAAATGCATTAAGCTGTCAAAACTTCTGCTGATGCCATTGCATAGTCAGTATCCCACAATATCAGATGTTGTTCAAATGCAAGAAAGGATGTAATTTCTCACCCAGAGTCCCTAGAATCTTTGTAGCCTGCTTCAATGGTGGCAGCCAGGCAGGGATCATGCCAGCAAAATAGATCAAATGGATGTACATACATACAAAAAAAGAAAAGGCATGTTGCTTTGGGCTAGACATTTTCCTACTTTTTCATAGTATCTCACTATGACTTTCCTGGGAACCAGTCAATTAATTTCAAAATCTTCTAGTGCATTGGGCATTCATGAAATTTCAAATAGTACTAAAGGGATATTGTTAGCCTAATTCTTCAAATCTTTATCCTTGAAACTTAGTTTAAAGGACCGGATTGCATTCAGGCTTAACTGATAAAATAATTCTAGGAAGGAATTTAAGCCCAACCTAGTCATTGAATGTATGTCAAAATCAGTGTGTGACTGCACGACTGGCTGCAAGGCTTTAGCTGACAACTTGCATTTATATCCTGGGATGGATAACTAACTACTGTAATGATGAGTGCTCCAGAAAACCTTCTATGTGTGTCTAAGAAAATAATTGCTGAAAAAAATAACTTGGTTGAAAAATTGGCATTTGAAATTTTGTCTAATTTTGCAGTGTAACTTTAACTATCCACCAGTTAGGAATCAGATTAACCCTGCTGCTCCCTGTAATATTTTTTTCTATTTGGGAATGTGAAGAAGAAGAGGCTACTTATTATTGTAGAATGTTCAGATTCCCATGTTTCATCAGAACAGCAGAATTTCCCTACCTGTGCAGAGCACCTGTAGATTCTCTGTAGACGCAACTAAACTGCTTCTAATCCACATAAAAGAACGGGAAATACTGCTTAAAATACATCCCAAAAATTATAAGCGTGAGGAAATGAGAGGCACACAAATACTGTGTGAGTTGTCCAAGTTAACACAGGAAGACTGTGAATAAGTAGGAAGTACTGTACCCCCCAAAAAAATGCTGTTCAACCAAATTCTCATTAAATATTCAATCCTACAATCTTAAATATGGAATTTATGTGGGATTCGAATATTTGCTAATTTTAGAGTTTTTGACTAACATCTTTAAATAGTCACAGTTTCTTCACTCCCACGAATGATAACTTTGAATTTCTGGTTGTCTTCTTTTTTTTCCCTTCCACCATGTGGCTTGCAGTGACAATGTGGCAATTCACGAATGAGTGGGTGACATAAAAATGTCACTGTTAATCCTCACTGGTATTGATGTAAAAGGTCTATTTATGTTTTCTGGATAAATCCTGCATCTAACAGAAGGCATTTATTAGCCTGTTGTTAGAATAATTGTTTCTTTAATGACATGTGATGTTATATCTGATTATGCACAGAAGCAGAAAAGACAGCTGATGGAATTACAGCGCAAATTGTAAATTGCAGTCTCACAGGGAGATAATAATAAAATCTTAGGTTTGTTTTTTTTCCTGAGAATTGCTCTGTATTACACTAATTTATGTCCATTGCTTCTACTTCACTCCAGAACTATGATTAACCAGAACTTCCTTATGTTTGACCTTAGCTACACTTTGTTCACGTCAAGTGCAGAAATAAATTTGGTGGAGGTGTGTGTCAGACAAGTTGTATTTTTTCAGCAGCGGTATCGGCATCTTGATTGAGCAGGTTCAACAGGACTAATATTGTCATCAGGAAGTTAAATTACTGTATCAGTTTCCCTTTTTAATCTTTCTAAAGTCAAAGAAGGGAACAAGAACCTTCTGAGGATAAGTACTTTTAAGCCAACATAAATTGTTATGGTAATTATTCAATAGAGAGCCAGAATTCTCCATGATTTGCATACCACAAACTATGTCACAGCAAATTATGGCGTTGCAGACCAGTTGTTAGTCCACAGATTACAGAACAGCTTCAAGAAGTCACTCCATCCAACTTTTATTTCTTTTGTTATGTTCTGCTAATTAGCTTCAAAAGAGCCATATTAATGCACAAGCGCTGTACCATTGTGTGAATAACCAGCTGCTTCTCCGAGCTCTGCCGCAGAGTGCTCCATGCCTCAAAGCTTAAGAACTGCTGCGCCAGGGTAGGAAGTGTTTCCTTGTTTTGGAAGCACTAAAATAGTCAAGAAGAAGGTTTGGTGTTTTGGAATCCTGGCTCTCAGCAAAGCTGTGAAGTGGCAAAGCAGCACCTGGTGGTGACTTTATGCACGATTCTTGATCCTATACTGTGGTTTGATGTTATACCTGTGCAGGCCCACCTGCACTTACACGAGAAAGACATTGGGTCCCCCTGTTCCATCCCCTTCCCACTCCCAGGTATATGCACCCACAGCCTCTTATATGGGACCATGGAGGGTGGGGTCCTTCAGCCTGCTAACCCAACTGAAAGCTGAGCTGCCATTGCCTTTGGAATGAATTATGGTCTCTCTGAGGAGTTTGGTGCTTCGGGAGTTTAGTTCTGCCTCAGGGTCAAAACCAGATGAACAAGGATGTTATGAAAGAACTTTCTGACTTGGACAGTGGGAAATGTTTCAAAACCAAAAGCTACAAAGGGAGTTGGTTCTTACTTGTTTTCTCAAAGGGACTTGGTTCACACTAATTTCCTCAAAAGGTATTGGGAAGGTCACAGGTGAGGGTATAGAGTGTTCTTTTAAGGAGTCAACAGGCTGGTGGATCTTGTATTGCTAGCTAAATTTTAGTAATTTTCTATGTAATTCTGCAGTAATTCTCATTGGATCTGTTTTCAGATCTATTCCTTTTTCCTCTTCTAAGAATTCTAAAATTTGTTTCCTCACCTCATATTACAGTGTAACCTGTTAGGCTCTCTGTACAAATAGATAATGGTGTTCGCACAAGGGATCTTCCAGGGGCAGAGGAATATAACACTTTGCAGCACACAGGACTGGCAGTCTGCAGCATTCTTTTCAAACTATTCAGCAGTCATTAATGTTTGGGGGGAAGGAACATTGAATAACAGGAGAGATGCCTTAAGAAGAAACCTAACACTTCCTTGGTTTTTACTGAGAGTGTTATATCAAACTGCACTTCTCCCATACTTGGATTGTCAAAGAATAGCACTTAAGCTCCAAACCCATCAAGCTACCTCTGCTCATGTAAAATTTAAAAGAAACAATGGTTGGAAAGCAAGCAATGAAAATTTGTACTGAACTAACCAAGTCCTCCTTAACAAATTTTTGTGGGTTTGACCAAAAAAAAAGGAAACCAGAAGTAGTCACAAGTTTAAGAGAACAACAAAATAACAGCTCCCTTTAAAATTATTGGGATAAACTAAAAGAACTTGCTTCTGCTTTACCAGAAAAAAAATAATAACCTTCAGACAATGCTCCTTATCCTGCCAAAGTTTCTACATTGTTGTAGCCCCTAAATGCCATCTTCAATTTAAGAACTGTATTGATTTTTTTTTTAATCACCATGGAAATCACCATTTTCCAGCACTTTTGTGTGTGTAGCAGTTTTTCTGTGTTTGTTTTTTATCATTATATTCTCTGAATTTGGTACGTTAAAAGGGTCAGAGCTGGAGCTAGTACTGCTCAGGAAGGCTCTGTCATTCTGCAATTAAATAATTTATATCAAAATTTTCCCAGCTGGACATGGGGATTTCCTCATACTATTTAATGAAAGATATGTGGCTAAATCTCCTTTCCTGTCCTAAAAGTCTCAAATTAATCTTCTCTACAGAATCTTGACCTCCCAAATACTTTTACAGTTTAAGCCGTTCTCCTTACAAGCTTTAATTGGACTCTGGAAAGTCCCTTCCTATCCACATTCATCAGCATTTCAGTTCTGCTGCTTTTTAGCAGCAGTGACTGTCATGTTGAGATAGCAGCACAACAGGTAGGAGCTGCAACTGGTGTTGTAGTGTTCTTAGGAATAGGCTGTGTACTGAAAGAAACTCAAAACCAGCAGCACTTACACAGAAAAAAATTAATTATGCCATCAGTAACCCATACTGACGCGGTTGCATCTGAACGACCATTTCAGCTGTCTTCACATTATTTGTCTTTTTGGACTTTCTTGGTGGGGACAAAGCCTGGGTATTTGAGTCTGGTTTGTTGACATGATGAGGAACAATGATGCTGTAAATTCACAGGAACTGGGAGGGGAGAAAAAAGACAAACTTTGAGCAATCCTCAGTCCAAAACCATAGATTTCTTTGACAGTGTTTAGAACATGCCTACCAACTACTCAAGGCCTGTGCTTCTTAGTGTGAGGGGTATATACTCCATGCCCCCAAACTAACTGGTTTTTCATCTGAACTCAAAAGCTCTATGCTGAGAAAAAGGCAATGCAGCATTATGAATCCTGCAGAAAAATGATGGACTCCTATAGCCCAGGAAGAGAATCCTTGGAATTACACAACCAGAGTATAGTTAAAATACCTAAGCTCCCAGGTGCTGCAAACAGAACTCTGTCAAATCATCCATCTCCTTGCTGCTGAGTGAGGAGCTCCCAGTCCTCTGCTAGCCCTGCTCACACTGGGTGGGAGACTTCGATCTCTTCCGAGCACTGGCTCTGGCGCTTGTCTGCTGAAACGAAGCACCAACTGAAACTGCTTGTCCTGACCAAAAATAACCCTACCAAAACTGAAAGGTGAGCAATTTCTGCTAGGTGAGAATTGGCTCACAGATTCTTGTGTGAGAGACAGAGATGAGGCAAAGCGCAGTCCAGTGGAGAATGGCTGGGCTGCCCCTTCTGGCAGTGGCAAACTGCTGGTAATCCTCAGATGTGCTGTACAGGTACACCCCAACGATTACACATGCCCTCGGTGCATCCTAAACACCACGTAATGCAGTGTAGTTTAAACCTGTTTTACTGTCATTCCCAGGCTAATGGCAGTTATTTTCTTTGTGGTTTCCAGGGTTCCCTTAATGCCAGAATTCACACAGATGTATTTTGCAATTACAATTTCTGCGCCTTAATTTTTTATTTTACTTACGCTAATGCATTTTTCATCTAGCCCAGCTTTTCCTGCCTGTGAGAACTTCTGTCTTCTTCTTCCTAAGACAAGTGAAGCATTGCCTCTCCTGAGACCAGCAAAAGCTTCCAAATGCAGTACTTGGCAAATGGCAACTCACAGAAGAGTGACCTGATGAAAAAATTATTGTGTAACTGAATATGTAAATGAAGGGTTTGGTCCCTTAAGTGTGCTCAGAGAGAATGAGTACAAGGAGACCAGCCAAATCAGAACAAAATGGAATGAAGATATTCTAACCATTTAAATATGCTTGCTTGTAAATGACAATGGAGTCTCACTAGCCAGAACCTGCTGTACCAGAAGACTGGTTTAGCTGAATACGAGCCCCCTACTGCGCGGGGTGATTGCCATCAGAGTTTCTGTGCTGTGCTTTATAGTTATTGTGTCTTTGCTTTGTCCAGTGCCAACATACTTTTCTTTTTTTTAAGCAACGAAGTACATAATATATGCAGAAAGCAAGCAAACACTACATTGTAGCAATATGCCCTTTCAAATAATTACATACAGCCAAAATACTCCAACTGGAGAGTTTCCACTGAATTATATATGAAGATGAAGCTTTATCCTTGCGGGTTCATTTACGCCTCACACACCTTACATCCACATCTTCCATCAGATTAGTATAAAAATGCCTCTGCAGATGGATTCTTCTTCCTAGAAACACAGCAAGATGGTTAACTCATTACGAGGCAGTACAGCTCATGTGCAGATAAGGTTTAGAGCTGAGACATCCTGCCCTCAGGAGTAGGAATGTCTAATGTTTTTGGCAGAAATGTTTTTTCCCTCTCTGTATTAGCAGCAGCAAATAGCTGTTTGATAATGGCTTTGCAAATACAGCAAATAAGACTTTTAGGAAGATCAAGGAGGAGATGCAAGCTGAAGCACAGAATGAAAATCAAACAGAAAGTGGTTTGAAAATTTGGGGTGAAATTGAAGGGTAAGCAGCGGAGCTGCATGTGCGCTACCAATACTAAGGCAGTACTCATGTTTTCCCAGTAGAACCACTCGAAGCAGGGACTCAAGGTGCTCAGTCCCTCTGCTCTTAGTGGTGAGAGGCTGACCCAGAGGGAGGGAGAGAGGAGGGCTCATCCCTCTGGAATTTCCTCTGAGTCAGGGCTGCATCTCAGGTGCCACACACAAATAGGGAAGGAGGTCACAAAAATCAGCGTTCTAGTGGCTATTCCTAAATCCATATATATACAGGAAATCGAATTGGGTTACGCTGTCAGTAAGAATTTCTGTTTATTTTAACATCCATATGGGTGTCTCTCCCTCACCAGATTAAAGTCGTTTCAGAACAAGAGGTTTTGATTTTCTTCCATTGGCTCAAGACATCTCCATCTGTGCACAGTGTGGGCTGGGAGTCCCAGCCAGATTCTTTTTCTCTGGGTCCTGCCAGCAAACCAGGACTGGGGCCCCTCAGGACACTCACCAGAGGAGATGGGCAGCAGGGCCTGCAACTCCTGTCTCCTTATGGCTATTTGTATGTCCTTCCTGTTCTCTTCTCTTCTCTTCCCACCTGGAAGGCAATTTACGTGTGGGATTATTTCTCAAAAAAGCTTCAGCAAGCTTTTGTGATTTGATGCTGGGCTGTAACTGTCTATTAAGAAAAAAAAAAAAACTAAAATTCTTTTAAAGAAAATTGTTTCACTTCTGCTTTTTTCAAAATGAAATGGATTTCTTTTGACCTTTCTGACTTGATAGTTCCTTGAAATTTACTTTCTACTATGTTTCATATGTATGGCAATGCTCAGAGGAGAAAGAATAATGCATTTTAGTCAAACCAAGTATTTATGGTTAAACTATTTTTCTCAAACCTTTTAATTTCACCAGACGTTTCCTAAAGATTTCTGTTTTGATGCAAATAAAAACTATTTTTCCATTTTATTTCTTTCTGAAATACCTGTGACTCAAAATATCCATTATCTTCATTATCCTATTTCCAGGTAACAGGAATAGCCAGGACCTGGTTCCAGAGAAGATATTCTCCTTACTGGTAATTTTATGCAGAAATTCTTAACTTTCTCATAGAAGAAATGGAAATATTTGAGATCCCTCATCTGAATGATAATATGAATGCCAGTAGCCAGAAGATACTGCCTGTGAGGAGTTCTGTAGAAACTGTGGTTCCTACATGGTATCTGAAGCTGATCCAGAAAGTAAAAGGGTGTGAGAGGAGATGAGGCATCTTAAGAAATGAATTCATTTCAGATCTAGCTTCAGAGCATTTTCACTGTCTGTTAAAGAGTATTGGAATTTGTTGTCCAGAAATCCTCAGGAGACAAATTTTAGACATTCTAATTCATGGCATTCCATGTGGATTTAATGTTTAGCTTATTTGATTTTTTCTATGAACTCAGTCCTTATCACTGGGCAAGTCTGACATTCCAGCCCTTCCAGCTATTAAAAAAAAAAATCTGTTAATCAGAGACAACACTGATACCTTCCTCACATGGTTCCTTTCTCTCATGAAGTTCCTTCCTACAGACCCCACTTCAAGCACACTACCCCAGGAGCTGGGTCTATTCTCTAGTTTAAGGGACCTTTATTTTGTGCAGAGGAGTTTGTAGAACTGCAACTTTGGATGTCAGTGTGGATATTGTAAGCACTAGGGTTGCCTAGGTGAGAAGACTGGTGGAGCATTCTTGTTCTGGAATATGGCACACTTAAAAAAGATTTTATGAGCAAGGCAACGGTAAAAAAAAACGTTTCACCAATACCGATTACACCCAAATACCTAATGTGAAAGAATTAAAAAGTAATTGTTATCTGAAAGAATTTTATATCTGGAAGGGATTTTGAAAACAAGCATACATCACAGACTTAAAAAGAGGCTAAAAAAAAAAAGTAGACAGATGGTCAGCTACCAAATTAGATACAATCAGGATATGGGAAGATATCATAAGATTCATCATATTCCTTCTTCCTAACTTTTCATGTAGACACTGAACTTGGCAAGCAGTTAATCTGCTCTGATGAGTGCTTACAATAGAGCTGGGAGCTCTGAACACTGCCAGACCCAGCAGATCTAGCTTTCCGCAGGCTTAGTCCTACCAGCTGCTGTCCCTGAAGGGCTGGGTGCTTTGGCCTCACTTGGTCATTTGCCCCTCCTGTGCCCATGATTTCACAGCGCAATAAATCCAGCATTAGGGCTCCAAGGTCAAAATCACTGCAGCCACACAATGTAAAGTGCTGACTTACACCTAACCCTCCCTGCTGAGTCAAGTTTTCACAGCTAATCTGTTGTGCTGGCAGGGCTGGGGGTTTTTCACAGGAGCTTTAGTATCATCTGTTTGTATTGCTCGAGCGTTATGCTGGATCACCCATCATCTCCTGCAGCAGCCTAGGGACAGCACAAATCCCATGTCACTCTCTTGCTGACCCCGTGGGGCTGGGATCTCGTGTCCTTGCCTGATCCATGTTACCTCTGGCCTGTCGTGTTCAGTGCCAGATTCTGACACCCTGTTTTCTGCTGCCTGTGCACAGCTCAAGGCTATGTGCTTTCAGTAGCAAATGTGCTGTTCTGGTTATTCTTTCACTTCCCCGGGAGGTTTTGGAGCAAATCAGCACAGGGGAGAGAATGCAGTAACCAAAACAGGATGTGGGACTACTGCCACTGGAGCCAAGGAAAGCCTCCTTCTCTGTTTCCCCTTCCCTTGGCCATATTTTCATATCTCTGCTGTCCCAGACTGCCATAGAACTTCACCCAAGTCAGAAGCTCAGTGAAACTCATCTTGCAGTGGCTCCTGCAGCCTGTCCTGTCTCACCTGCCCTGCTCACTGGAGGATGGAGCAGGGGCCAAGGCTGGCCCTGCTGCCAGGGTTTGGCAGCAAACCATGAGCAATATGGGTGGAATCAGACAAGACAGCCTACCTGCTCCAACAGCTCATTCTTTCCAAAGGAAGGAGACCTGCCCCTTGCTTTCCCAACCCCTGCTCTTCCCCAATATATAATTCCTTCCTTGCCAACTATCTGATCCTTTGGTGAAGGGATCTAGCTCCCTGCTACAGACCCAGCAGGGATTCAGTTTTTCTTAGTTTTCTGCCATCTTAATGAAGTAAATTTGCTCAGAGAAGGGTCAGAGAAGCACCAGTGCCCAGCCAAACAACATGGCAGTAGCAAGTATTTGAGACTGAGAAAGAAGGCAGTGGTGGTACTGGCACAGCAACACCTTCCTCAGCAGGCTTTAGTCTGTGCTGCCTAACCAGGCTTTCCCCACACCCCACCAGCAATACTATTTCCTAAAATCACTATGTCAGAAACACTATAAGGTAAATATGACCTATGAAGCCTAAAACCAGGATGTAACACTGGATCTGTGAAAGGTGAGAGAAACAAGTTTGTGGTCATTTGTCTGTGCTTGTCCCTGTCCTGTGACCTGTGCCACTGGCAAAAGAACCACATTAATGTTTAACTAGCGTGTTTTTCCAAGGGGCAGGATAGAAATTTGCAAAGCACTGTAACCACTCAAAACATTACTCCTCTCTGCCAGTGGAGCCCTCTGACAGAAGCCTATTATAGTTCAGTTGCTTTGTCTGACCATGGTCCAGATCTGTTTATCTCATTAGGTATCCAGGAAGGACAGATTTCATCCTGCCATTTTGCTATTTTATTTCCTTCTCAGTGAGATTTAAGATGTCAGAGGTTTCTTAATTTCCATGGTGATGCAAGAGCCTAATCTGTAGATCTACATGCTGGGAGACAGCTTTTTTTTCAGTTTATTTCTATCTCTTCCATTTCTGCAAATAAGGCGGAGAATCTGGCAGCTACTCTGATACCCTGAAAAAAAAGAAAATATCACAATTGCCTTTCAGAGCTACAGTAAGTCCTTTGGGCACTGCCAGGTTTTCCAGAGGTGCTTTGGAAGAGTGTTATCCCTCTTTAGTACTCCCTCAACCATGGAGCCCATGGACTCCTTCACCAACACACCAGGGGCTGGGTGCTGCAGACTGACCCCCTGCCAATTCTGTTTTGAATGAAAGTGGGTCCCCTTCCCCTGCCCCTTCCCCTCTGCAAGGAATCTGTCTTGGGGGGGTGTTGCCCTCCTCCCTGGTCTTCACTGAAAACGGCTCTTGGGGAAGTACCACCTCAAACTTTTCTCTGAGGTTAATATTTCAAATTTCAGCAAACTTTTGGCAGATCCTTGGCTTTTTTTTCTGCAAAACTGCCTTGAGAAGCCCAAATGTTTTCCTTTTCTGTTACAGGCGTGACAGTGGCCCACAATTTCTGGTGAAATCTTTGCCATGTCACCTCATGTCTGTGAAATGACAGAAGTAATTAGTGCAGACATTAAAATAGACCGAAACACTATTCCTTGAGCTTATTTCAGAGGGTACTTGGTGCAGTGCAGAGTTACCTCCAAGGAAGCAGGTCACACCCCATGAAGCAGACAGGCCTTGGGGTTCTCTGTAACTCCTTCCATCTACAGGTGTTGATGGGATGGAGCCCCAGCTCAAAAGAAAGACACAGAGGATAATGATTTACCAACCATGTAGTGCTGCAGGACACAGCTTGCAAGTAGAGTCCAGTTGCTCTGGCCCAGTCTCCTGCTGATGGAGGGGACCAGGGACCTTTGCCAGCACATCTCCTAGGTCACGTAACAAGGTGGCTCCTAGGCTGGCAAACTCCTTTTGAAGCTACAGAGAACAAGGAAAATTTATCAAGACCACTTCCTGCTTGGAATAAGTCACACAGTTCAATTTACTTAAGTATTGCTCTCCTTGAGATACTGCATGTTCTGTGAAACCTCCTCCAGATAAAAATAGATTGAAAAGATAGGAAATGCTTGAAGTGGTCCTAGTCATCAGGATGAAAGCCAGGAGAAACAGATTGTCCCCTGTCTGCTATTAACATAATTAATAGCCTCAGGTTATGCCAGGGGAGGTTTAGATTGGATACTCAGAAATATTTCTTCACTGAAGGGCTGTCAAGCAGTGGATCAGGCTGCCCAGGGAAGTGATGAGTGACCATCCCAAGCGGTATTTAAAAGATGTGTAGATGTGGCACTTGAGGATGTGGTTTAGGTAGACCTGGCAGTGCTGGACTAATGGCTGGACTCGATGACCTCAAGGGTCTTTTCCAATCTAAATTGTTCTGTGATTCTGTGACTCAGATTGGCATGGGTTTCAGTTCCCCCAGCCTGGAAAACTTCATAGCTAGATCTCCTTTGCTCCAGGGATCTCATGGCAGAGTGACTGGGACACTTCAGTCCTGTGGCAAGACTACTGTTACTGGCACCAGCACTTCTGGTGGAGCAGCAAACTCCAGAGTTGCTGGTTATGGATCTCAGCAGCTCTGCCTAATCAATGTGAGTAGTGAAGACCTAAGTCTTAGAGCTGTCCTGATACCTCTGACATATTTTCTTCTCCTGCTAGCAAGTTTTCCTATCATGTATTTGTCTCTATATTTTCCATATTGTGGGGCTGCAAAATTAAATTATAAATGTCTGATACTTGCTTTATTCAAGGACTTGGCATCATCCTGGTGGCACAATCCATCCCTTTTTTTGTCAAAGCAGGAGTGAAAAGAAGGGTGACGGCTGGCAGCAGGTACCCAGCATCTCTGCTAAATACCCTCAGACTTGCACAAGAACATTATTGTATCCTGAGCCGCATGGAGAACAGCACTGCACAGGTATATACCAGTTCCTACAGGCCTCCACACCACTCTTACTCATTCCCCCTCCCAGCACTTTATATGGACAAATTTTAGCTCACATGAAAGCAGCTATTTTGGCCAATTCAGTGTTTGCAAAACATGTTGGCATTGTCACAAGAAGGGCACCTGGGAAGGGCTGTGAAAGCTTTGCCAGCTTTCTGTTAACTCAGGAAGGCCATAGAAAAAGCTTGCTTTTATTACACATCTTGCACAGACATGTTCACACAGCAAACATAGCAATAAATGTGGATCACCCCTTGAAAAAATTCTCCACAGCTGAAGCCTTACATCTGGTCAACAAGGGGCCCAGGAGTCCTGCCACCTGAGCTTCACACTTACAGATACTTTAATTTAGGTCTGGATCTGTCCCTTCATGCCCACAGGCAGGGCGAGATGGAGAAAACAGCAAGAAGTTGTGGGATTTTAAAACTAAAACCCTCCAAGTCCTCTTCAAAAGGGCACTTTTAAAATATAGCCACCCAAAACACAGCTGGAAAAAAATTCAGCTCCTGTCAGTGCTTGTTGTATGGAGGTGAGGCATCGTGCTCTGATCCAGCTTCCGCTGCCATCTGCCACTTTTCCTCCCCAACCCTCTCCTCTGGAGCCACCTGAGCAGACACAGCACCCTGGGCCAGCACAGCCAGGCAGGGGGGAGGACATGCAAGGATCTGAGTTCAGTGCTCCAGACGCTGCTGCTGGAAAATCTTCCACCTGCCCAAAGGCGCTCTGATTCACCATCTGCTCCAGGCTGAACAAAAGAGGAATTACAGCTGAAACAGCTACTGAAGGATACAGCTAAATGTGACGGAGGTGCCTTTTGCCTACTTGGCTGCCTGGCTCCTTGTGACAGGTTCATGGCACACACCCAAACCTGACTCAGAGCTGCTCCAAGAAATACTGCGGACTTGTTAGCTTGTGAATAGGGAAGAGAGTCAGACCCTGCAAATTTTGCAAATGGGCTGCTGACCTCTGAAACAGATGGGAATCGTTCACCTTGGTGTCAAACAGGGCAGCTACGGGAGAAAGTGATTGCCTTTATCCCTCCCTGCGGGCACAGAGCAAAGGAAAAAGTCATCTAACCACCTGCAGAAGTTGTAATAAATCAAGGTATGGTGAAAGTTTAAAAGCTTGCTGCTTTCTACTGAGCAGACTGTCTTCTGGGGCTGTGGCTGCCTGGCTCCAAGAAAAAAGTCTGTGGTTGATACTGACACCTCTGCTGTTTACTGCAGAAAAGAGGTGGTTGCCATCCCACAAAGGAAAAGCTGAAATCTTAATGCCATCAGTAAGAAATGGGAGGAAGGAATTATTTTACCACACATAGTGAGTGGTAAAATGAAAAGGAAGTTGCCACCTTCATGTCTGAAACTGAGTCCCAGTTTTACAGCTGCAGACTGGCTCACGAGTGTTTCTGGCCAATAACTGAGCCACTTCAGGGGTCACAGATTTGTTGCTGCCTGCCCATTGTGAACATCTGCAATCTGATGGTGACTACTGGCCCATGTATCAAACAGTAGATGAGGATCTACTTAATCCATCTCTGTCATACTAAGATTGCTTGCTAATTAAAAATGGAAACTCAACCCCAGATCTGCAGTGATAATGTCAGATGAGGATATTGTTGGCATTAAATTGCTTCACTCTCACATCCCATCCCTTCCAGATGGGAATTATTTGTACTTGGATATGTGCAAAGTCTTTAATTAGCATGCTCAGAGAGTCATAGATTAGAAGACCTACACAAGGCAAAAATAGTAACAATTATTATTCCTATGGTGATCTTTTCCATTACTAACTGTTTAAAAACATGTATAATATGCTCAATATGGACACTTATTACTTCCTTTTTTAAACTCTTACTTATTTTACCTATTTGCAATTTTTTTTCACTTCTTTTGCTTTAGCTCCTCGATATCCTTATCATGAGTCAGATCCTGCTGGGCTAAGTGATCCAGAAAAAAGGAGGAGATAGTCATCACCCCAGACTTTTACCATTTGATTGCAGTACAAGACAAGATAGTGATCAAATGCTGAGGCAAAGTGAGGCCATGCAATTTGTAAGAGTGTCCTTTGCCCACTGCTTACTGGTGGGTATCTGTGAGGTTTGGTAGAATGTCAAAGAAGGATTTTGAGGAGGAGCTGTAGGGAGGATCAGGAGATCACTTGAATAATGCCTGTGGGGGATGGCTATTTCAGTAAAATGGGAAAAGTCTTGGTGCTCCTCTTCAAGGTGCTTCATGAGCAGGGCTACTCAGGCAGGGGCTTCGGCCACCCTGGCTTGCTCATTACATTTTTTGCTGCTGAAGGGAGTCACATTTGCAGCGCAGAAGAAGCAAAACTGCTTTTGTAAAATGCTGTTTAAATTACCCTTTGCATGGGAGAAAATCACAGAAACTGAGAGGTGTTGATTCCAGTGGTTCTCAATATTTTTTGTCAAAGAAGGACATGAGATCATTTGTACAGCAGTGTCACAGAGAGTCGCAATTACAGCCATGAGAAAGGGCCAAAGTCTGCAGGTTTGTCTCTCACCACTACTTGTTTTTGTTGTTCTTCACTCTTACCCACTGTGTGGGCAATTGATTACAAATATAATTCTGCAGCCTTTTCCTGGATCGCCTTCCCATGTTTCATGGAGCTGATCACAGACTGTGGAATGCCAATTTTATCTATCTTTGTGGCTGAAAGTGTGATCAGCTGTACTTCA
The DNA here is from genome assembly GCA_036630365.1 of Acanthiza pusilla. Lineage (NCBI taxonomy): Eukaryota > Metazoa > Chordata > Aves > Passeriformes > Acanthizidae > Acanthiza > Acanthiza pusilla. The sequence goes on from JAXCHO010000098.1 coordinate 8,936,217, forward strand.
AATCAACTGTAATTCAGAGAGTTGTTGAGAAGTTACCCAGGTATGAGCACGAGCAGCTGGCAGCCAGCCTGGGCTGCTGCCAACAGGGACAGAGCACGGAGATGGTGGAGAGCAGGAAGATGATGTGTTGTGAGCAGTTTTGCTTGATCCAACAGCAGCCAAGAAGTGGGCACTTCCCCAAGCAGGTGGCATAGCAACAGGCCAAGACAGAAATCTTTGCAGAAGAGGTAGTCTTTTTACAAAGAAAGGTGTTTAGGCACTGATGGTTCAGACTGATCCCCTCTCACCATTGTTTTCTGTTCCATGTAGTTGTGCAGCAGGCAACTGCATCTCAGATTATTTACTGCCTTGCATTAAAAAGAATAGGATTAAGGTTACAGAAATTAGGAGGTACTATCTCAAAATAGATCACTATCAGTGCAAAAAGGAGATGTAATCAAACATATTAGAGGCTTCATATGTTTTCTTAAAAGATTCATGTGGGCTTGCCCACATTTTCTGTGGGAAGAAAATGGTGAGACATTGCCCTTTTTTTACTTTGCTTGTTTTTAGATTGTGTATACCCTACATTGGAGACAGTAATTCCTTCTAAATAACATTTTATTCTTTCCATAGTTCATCCTGTGACTCAGGTATAGAAAATCTGTTGCTAAACCCTGCTCTCTATGTTACCCGCCAGTGTACTGGAAATGAGTAATCCTCAGAGGCAGAAAGTAGAACAAACACCCTTAAAGAGGAAAAAGGCCCCTCCTTTCCTAAGAATGGAACGTTTGATAACGAACATTATTTAATAGATTTATCTTATTCATAAGTAAAGAAAAAAGGACATTCCAAGAGAGATACAATTAATACTACGACTAATTGTCCTCTTGAAAATCGGGCTGGAGTGCCAGACTACTGTGACACTGGACAAATGCCCTGCTTTTGAAGCTGATGTAAGATAAGGAACTTCCACAGCATCTCAAAGCTACAAAAAGAATCATATATTAATATTACTGACCAGACATGACGAGAAAATTCTTCCCTCTCTTTTTAGGATGTGTGTACATTTTAGAGATTCCAACACTAACAAAGGCAAAACCCCAATTTCGGTGAAGGTGATGACCTTTGATGAGAAGTAATAGATCTTTTCTCATTTGATGGAGATAACAGTTGATGGTGTCTTCCTAAGGATATGTTTTCCTTTTAGCCACACCTTAGTTTCTCACCCTTGTCTGTGTCCTCAGCAGAGTCTAAATGAATAAAATAAATGCTGCCTGAAAATAGGATGTCTAGCAGGTCATTATTGGTAGACAAGCACTCACAATTTCTTTGGTGGGACAATAATTACAACCAAAACCTGCCTTCCCTACATTTTACACATGGTTAATATCAAAGCACTTAGACTAACAGTAAACATTTTGTTTGCTTGACACATATCAGTCATCTTCAGACATGTTTCTGGAGCAGATTGGGCTGCAATGCCAATGCATGAGAGGAGAGGCCCTGTAGACACCCTTTCAGCAACGTGAAAGGGGACAGACAGAGCAGGACTGAGAATTCAAATGCCCAGCTGATCAGCCTGTTCGGTGGTAGGTAAAGAGGCTGGGGGTGAGAAGCTTAGCGGGAGCCTGGGCTAGCCAGTGCTGGAGATAAAAGCACAATATTTCCCTTGATGAAAGTCAGCATAAGGCCTTGCCCTCTGGCCACAAACTACTGACAAAGAGAACTTGAGCCATGTTTTAACATGGACTTAGCTGGTGTGCTGCTACTAGGGCTAAGTCATAAAACTGTATTTCTTGCTGGGATGAATGCTGACCTTCACTGAGCAAAACAGATTTTTTTCCTCCTGGTGGAAACTCCCAGCACTTTTCCATGAACTGAGTCTAATCCTTAAGACTGGCATAACTCCTGGGAAAGTAGTCATTGAGTTCCTGATACGTTTGAATGTTGCTTCACCTCTTTAGGGAATGTGCTTGCAGAGATGACAGGCCCAGCCAAGACACCTGGAAGAGGCTATTCTTTGGAATAAAAGCTAATGACTTACTGCAGTTGTAAGGAACAGTGTTGCAGACAGGTAATATAAAATACCTTCAAAAATAACTCTGAGGCCCTGAAATAACTCAGAGCACCAGGCTGTGCAGTCAGTAATTCTGGCACCCATCACATTTCTTAACAGGCCGATGACAGACCTGGAGACTACACACACACAGAGTATTCAATCATGAGCACAGGCAGGTTACATGTGGGTGACAAGGAATGATGCTGGGACAGATGGAATCAAGAGAAAATGCAGAGATGGTTATTACTGAATATAGAGCGCTGCATGCATCTTTCTGAAGTACAGCATTCTAAGAGCTCGATCCAAAAATGGTTGCTTAGGTTTCCTGTACAGTTATGAGTGTCTGAAACAAGACAGATGAAATACCTCAGGCTGGAGATGCATCCATGAGGCTGTTGTTCCCTGGCCACAGAAGGACTCCAGGCCCTGCCCTGGGAGGATGCACCAGTGCTCAGACAGCCACAGCTGAATGGGGGATCCCACAATTGTGTTGTGTGGGCAGTGCTCAGGGCAGGGCATCATGCCCTAGCTTCTCGTCTTGTAGGCAAATTGTCCTGTGACTACAAGAATGTCATCAAGAGATGTCCTGTCCCAGGAGCAGGATTTCATGGGAACTGAGTCTTTTATTGCTCCAGAGAGACACTGGCATCCAGCTGATACCCCTATGTGAAGAAACACTCATTCGAGAAACACACATTTTGACACACGTATTTTGAACAACTGACCCAACCAAAACCACCTCCTACTCTGGGAGGTAAATGGAGAGCAAGGTCCTTGGGGCAGCACAGAGCAAACCCTCATCTGTTGAAAAACAGCAGGAGAGACACTGTATGAAGTCAGTGGAATGGTGCTCTCCTTCACATCCCTGCTGTCAGCCTGGGCTTTTCTGTTCTCCCAGTGCCAGCTGATGTGGAATGAATCACTACAGCAGCTTGATGAAGCAGCAAGCCGTGAACACATTTCCTTGTGTTATCTAATGGTGAAACACAGGGGATGTGGCTAATTAGGGAAACATCCTCACCCTGACAGATTTTCTCAAATGGAAATGGGTTTTGAGGTTTGCTGACTGCTGAGGGTGAAGCTGCTGAGTAGGTAGTCACAGAAGCATTTAAATGTACATACTCCTCTGCAGGTTACCTGCTATGCAGCAATAGCCACAAATATGTCAAAAATGCAAAAGATTAAAAATCCAACCTTTTTCTTTTACCCTTAGGAAACTTTGGAGACTGTGTGCTGTTAACTCATCTGAAACCATGATAAAGCCAGGGATGGTCATGTCAAAGAGCTATGGATGGGGGATGAAAATAATTTGCTCTCAAGGGTGGCAACAAACCCACATGCCACCTGAGTGTAAGCCATTTCTGTAAGCAGATGCAGCTATGGCTTTTATTTTTGCTTTTTTTTTTTTTTTCTGTGAACATAACCCTTGTTTTTGACTTGAATTGTATTTTCTTTCTGTTCATCTTTGCAGGAAGAGAATTTTTGTGTTTGTTTGCTTTGCCTTTTCCAGTGTATTTGGAGCTCTAGATAACAAATGTATTTCTATGGGGATAAAAAGGAATATGGTTTAAACAAGCATAACTAAAACTAATAATTGTAGATATGGTTGATAGTTCTGGCTAGAAAAATACATCCATTTCAATTGTTTATAACTTTGAACATATGGTCTGAAATTTTCCATCCTCTGACTTCAGTTTGATTTAATCAAGGGCTTTGGGCAGGGGGAAGCTTGTTTCTTTCCATGTCAGCTATGGAAGATAAGGCACTGCAGAATAACACCAAAGAGGGGTTTTTCACATAGAAAATTATGTAAAGGTTGCAATATTGCCATCCTTTTGAGGAAAGAGTTGCAGTTTGGCATGAAATGGGCTTTTTCCTATTTCCAGGTTACAAATGTCTGAAAAAATATGTGTTGCATATGCTCAGTAGAGACATAGCAACAACTTCTATGTTTATTTTCTGAAAACATGGCCAAGTTTAGAGCTGCCCAGGCCCTTCTCTTTAAATGTAGCTCTCTACTCTCTTGGTGTTCTGGGGGTAGACAGAGGAGCTGAGACTAGGAAGCCTTTCCCTTCTATGCATTCAGTGCCAGAAGGAATTTGAGCCCAGTATTGAAAATATTGGAGTAGGAAGTGGTGATAAAATTTTCAAAGGGACTGAGTACCATTTGCTTTGGTATTTTTAAGTTATTGCCTTAGGAAGTGTCAGCCTCATGTACAGCACTGCTCAGGTGTGCTCCCTTACCTGTTTCTGTCTCCTCTGCAGCAGGAGCTGCTCTGACTGTCCCAGGGCAGTGACCCTTGGGAGTGATGGTTGCAAGAGAATCAGGCACCTTGCAGAGATGACCTCCCTTGCTATACTCCTATCTAACAGCTCTGACAAATCCCCTGTGCTTGCCACTGTGGTGGGAAAGGAGCCTGAATTTATTAGTAAAGAGATACAAGTGCTTGTCCCAACATGAAAAAAACCCAAAACAGAACAGAACAAAGAAAAACCACCCAAACCAAACCCCAAAACATTAAAAGAAACAAGACTAGCTGTTCAGTACTAATTGTGCTGCAATAGCTGGAATTCAGTGTAAAGATCTATCTAAAATCTGCCAGGGAGATGCATTGTAAAAGAAAGTTGTCAGCATATATGTGGTTGAAGTAGAAGTAAGTACATTGTTTGTTGTGTGACTAAACACGCGAGAAGAAGAGAACAGGATCCACAAAAATACCCATGATTCACATGGCCAGGGGTGCACACGTCTCCTGCCTGGGTAAGCTGGTATTTCATTCTACCTAAATTTTCATTCTCTGTGACCATCAGTTCATGAAAGCACTAACCTGTTTGATGGGGGAAGAGTGAGGCCCTCCCAGGAATATGGGCTTGATCTGATGTTCAGGAAAAAAGCACCACTTTACCACTATTTTTTCAACAGTGCCTGTGCAGAAATGAATTCAAGAAAAAGGTTTTGTTCACATCCCAGTACTGTAAGTCCCCAAAGCAGCCACAGGCTGTTAGCTTCTCTTTCATATACTATTGCAAAGACTGAAGCATCTGCAACATGTCTTTGGTTTGTTTTTTTTTCAAACTCCCTGTGGTGCTTGTGGCAATGGACTGGAGTGATTGCAGAAAAGTGCAGAGCAACCATCTCCCTGGCCAAGAGCCAGCCAGCTTGCGTCCTCTCCGGTTACCAGAGTGCAAGCATCAGGGACATGATGGAGCTGCAAGAGCTGCTGAGGTCAACAGCTGAAATCTGTTCTTTGTTGGGTTTTAAAATATTTCCCTCCAGGCCACAGAAAAAAAAAGTTGCCAAGACAGACTGAAGCGAGAACATTTTAATGGAACTGCATGTTGGGTGCTGAAAGCCCAGCTCTGCAGGTGGAAGAGGATCTGAGCAGTGTGGCAGTGAGGAGGAAGAGCAGCAAGGGAAGGAAACGGCTGCACTTGGTGCAGGTGTCCCTGCCAGAGCACCATGGATGGGAACAAAAATTGTATCACTAAGGTAGGAGTTGTTCTGCACCAAAACCAAAGAAAGAAGGGAGGGTTTTCCAATTTCTCACTATGCATAGCCTAAATATCTCAGGAACTCCTTCAAAATTTCACCCACAAACCTATGAAATACGATCACCATTGATTTAATGGGATTTCCAGCATTGTCAAGAAAAATTACACTGAAGAGGTTTTTTTGGAAAGACGGTGTTATTACGGCAGAATTTAAACTTAAGGCAGAAGAACAATTCAAATGCAAACACTGTCTCCTTGACTAATCCTGCTCAGAAATCTTTTCTTAGCATGAGATAAAAATGCATACTAAATCCTCTCCGAAGCTGTCACTGTACAGATTACAACCAAACAGCACTTAAAATATGGCAGAAATTTTAATAAGTATCTGTTAGCTTAATTTAACATCACAGTGAAAAGACACTCAAGGGTCACACATCAGGCAGTGTTGTTTCTACTCTCAGAGGGAAGTTTTCTCATCTGCAGAACCTGAAGTTCTCTCTCTTTCCTGAGCAAGGTCATTTGCGGGCAAACCAGGGCCCAGAAAGTCACCATTAAAATAAAATGGCACATCAGATCTTGACACCTCACTTTACTTGCCAATAACAATATAGGGTGGAAGGACAAACCAATGAAGGTTCAGCAATTACCAATCAAGGAAAAATTCTGTAATCAGTTAGTCCAAAGTTCTACAAAACACAAGTTCTAGGAGTGTCCCAAAAGAGATTCAATTTGAGTCAAAGTTACTCCTTCAAATCAGAATTCATGCAGGGAGCCTTTTGTCTTAAAGCTGTGTGTTTGGAAACAGGTGGGATTTTTCCATCATAACAGTTTGCTGTAAGACAAAAAAGAAAAAACGTATTGAAGGAAAACTTGCTTTTGAATATGTCACTGGCAATAAAAACATTCCATTTGCTCCAGTAAATTTAGCATCCAAAAAAGCAGCTTTAAGGCTACCTCTTTTTTTTTTTTTTTATGCTGAACTTGCATGGTCCTCTCCTCTCCTTCTCTCCTTCTCCTTCTCCTTCTCCTCCTCCTCTCCTCTCCTCTCCTCTCCTCTCCTCTCCTCTCCTCTCCTCTCCTCTCCTCTCCTCTCCTCTCCTCTCCTCTCCTCTCCTCTCCTCTCCTCTCCTCTCCTCTCCTCTCCTCTCCTCTCCTCTCCTCTCCTCTCCTCTCCTCTCCTCTCCTCTCCTCTCCTCTCCTCTCCTCTCCTCTCCTCTCCTCTCCTCTCCTCTCCTCTCCTTTACTGCTGTCATCAGGCTGGAATGTGAATGCCTTCTAACCACGAATTAAATGATGCCTCCAGGTGCTGTCATGCCTGGTTTGCTGTCTTCCATATCATCCCCCCAAGGCAAGATGGGTATCTGTGCTGTTTTGGAAGAGGCTTTTTTTAGATATACCTGCTGCTCTGTGTTTGTATTAGATTAGACAGATTGAAGAAGTACACGTGATACTCACAGTAGATGACAACACATTTGTGTAATTCCAAATGTCATCTTAGTTGTTTGGTCTATTTATTTCAACACTTGTTTTTCACATTTTTTGTCTTTAACATCCTTGTCCCTAACACAAGCTGCTTCCTACTTCTTTTGCAGAGTCCTGTATGAACTACTTTTGTGTTAAAAAGTTGCTTGTCCTCTGCAGTGCATTCCCGTCCTGATCACAAGTCAGTGTCCTCCTTGCAAATGTGAACGTTTGGGGTTTTTTGTTGAAAGTTACTTTTTAACATTGTAATTTCTCTGTCCTGGCTTATACTACCCATATGCAAACAATTGCCTCAGCACAACCAAGAGGAACAGGGTGAACAGCTGGGCTGGGGGATGAAGTGGGAAATTATTCAGCTGCTTTCATTGCCAAAGCAAACACTTTGTGTACCTGCACCATCAGCACATGGTAGTCAGGCTTTAAAAAAAGAAAAAAGAAGAAAAAAAAGAAAAAAGGAACAAACAAAACTCTCGTGGTACAGAAGATGTGTCATGCACAGTAAAACGTGGTAAAGGACAACTGCCCTCAGTCTGGTCCTGTGGTGAGGTTTCTGCATGGTGAGCCCCTTGCATGAGCTTCTGTGTCAGAAGAACATTTGCTGCACTGGGGTACGTGGCAAAGGGCATTTCCTGCACCCAGTTATTTGGTGTGAGTTTAAAAAAGTTCCCTGTGTTGTGTTGTTCCCTATAACCAATTGTAGGCTCAGACTCCAAGCTCCTAATTCTCAGACCTGAAAGGAGGCAGAGGGAAAAATCTTAAGTTTTTGATGAAGAGCGTAATGTCTATTTTCTTGTCCCAAGAGCTCTTTCGAAAACCTCACATTTTTATTGTCAGAAAAAAAATGTCCAGGGAACACTGGCACAGTGGTGGATGTTGTGGAACTGTCTCAGACAGAGCAGAACAGGCAGTCCATGTTCTCCAGAGCAGTTATTCTAACATGGACTGCTTGTTACACTGAATTGATTCAGATAAGCTGTGCTGACTTTACCAGGAATGCAGTTTCACCCATGCTTGGGGGATGAATTGCTTTAACTTGAACTTGTCTAATTGCACTGATGCAAAAACCATGCACAGGCGAGCCCTAAGATCCTCAATTCCCAGTGACTTGTTTTTGAGTCATGGCCATGCTGAGAAAAGGCAAGACTGTGCTTGTTTAGTCAGCAGATGAAAGTTGTCATACTAGAAGTACCATTATGGCAAGATTAGCACTGCGTGGAATTGTAATAATTAGTTAGCATACCAGCATATAAATAAAACGACAAATTGCTGACAAAAAGCTTTTATATACTGGTTGTAAATAAAAGTAAAGAGGATGGGTGCTTTCAAAATAAGGAGGAGGTATGAGGCTTTTGTTTGACCTATGACACATCCCTTGGGATGAACATTTTTTCCCTCAGGAGGATTTTGATAAAATTCCCATGGTGGGACAACTCTGACTGTTTTATTAGAATTTAGTCAAACATCCGCAGGATATCAAACAACAGTATATACAGATTAAACCAATTCTGGAAAATGTATCAGCATTTTCCTGCAAAGCATTAAAAAGGAGGTGTTTATGACCTTGGCAAAATGCACGAAACACTAAATAAAGTCTTGTTATTTAGGAAAGGGGTGTGTGTGTTATCTTTCTCTAAATTTTTGTCTCATTAAATGGAATTGAAGATCAAAAAATGCACTGGGTAAGGGGCACAAGGACAGGGCTACCTCCTGCTCGGAGCAGATGGAGGGTACTCTGTCACACACCCTGCGGCTTTACCCCAGTGCTGTCAGTGTGAGCTGCCCAGGGCTCTGTGCTGGAGGCACAGCCCTCTCCTCACGGCTTGCAGCTGGCCCTGGAGCCTGTGCACCAGCGCTGGCCTGCAGAGCATCTGCTCCTCTCTCCCGCTGACAAACTTAATTTTAGCTCCAAGCCAAAGCATGACAGAGAGGCCACATTTTCTCATTTGTTGTTCCTGCATAAAGATTTCCTAACCCAGTATCTTGAAGAGTATTTCAGCCTCAGCTGAGTGATTCAGCAGACAATCTGAGAGGTGTACATACCTGAGGACACACAGCAGGGGCAGCATGTGAAAACAAAACAGAGCTGATAAGCAATGTGTACTCCTCCTCACGGCACACGTACTGCACACAAGGCTTCTACCAGGACAAGAAAATTGGATGGCAGATGGGAACTTCAGTATCGTGACCATACACGCACTGCTCTCAGCAACCCACACTGCCCATGAAGCAGCTCAGAGGGGATGGGCTCTGTGTTGTAAACCATGCCTGTGCCCAGTGCATTGCATGGATAATCTCCTATAATCTGAAGACTGCCATCAGTGGGATGGGCTTTCTGCAAACTTGCATGCAAGTTTCCAAATTATATACCCTATAAAGTCTACCTGTCATGCCTCCACAAGAGTTGCAGGTGTTTTCTACCAAAGGCACACAGGGCTGTACATAACCATACGCACAAATCGTATGTTCATTTTGTGTGTCTATTTTAAAAACAAGCAGACTCCAGAACTATCTTCAATGTAACAGTGTGTGATGAAGAGTTTGAGCACCATGTGGTAGATGTGACCAGGATGAATATTATATTGTAAAGATGCTGTATTTTTAAATGAGTTTTCCATTATTCATCTGGTTGTAAGGAGTTAAATCAGAAGCAGGTAATTGGAGGGAGGAAAAAACTGGGAAAGGCAATGATGGCAAGGCAAGGCGGGGTTCAACCAACACCACAAGCCCATTGCAAAACAGCAGTGAGCTGGGGAATGCCCTGGTGAGTGCCTGGCTGGTGAGAACCCAGATCTGGAGCTAGGACAAAAGAGGAGACCAAAAGCTGAAAGGTGCTGATCTGCCAAAGAAGCCAGGTGGAGGGTGTGTGTATCTGTGTGTGTGTGTGTGGGGAGCTGTCAACACCACCTGGGTGAAACACCCATAATAAAGGGTGACTTTGAACTCAAGAACGAGAGCAGCCAAACCAAAACCTGCAGTTAATGGGGAAAGGTATGCATGGGCTTCACTCTCTTCACCCCCTCTTCAGCCCTTCACCTCCCTGCAGATGAATAAAATGTTTTATTTCAGTGAATTTGTGTTCGGATCGCTTTGGCTGGCAATCATCTCCCTTCCTTTCTTACACATTTGGGTCAGGTCTTGGCTGGATACCTGTGTCCTGTCTGCAGCCGGGGGAGCAGGGGAGAGATTGGGGTGGGAGGCAGCTCCTCCGTCCCCAAGGCAGCCCCAAGAGCCCTTGAGCCATTCCCTGGTGGTACCCACCACATGCCACCAGCTGGTGGAGGAACCTGGGCAACAGGCTCAGGCCAGACAGCTAAAGCTAAACGAGATGTGGTCTGCTCTTGACATCAGCCAGACTTGCCATAGACAGAGGCTGTGGGGTGCCCAGAAGAGCTGAGACTGTTGTATCTACAGACCTGGTAATGGGTGTGGGGAGGAGAGGCTGGAAAGTGCCCCAAAAGCACAGATCAACCCCAGTGAGTGCCCTTAAAAGAGAGACTCTTGTGAAGCAGGGCTGTCCCTGCACACACCTTCTTCTAGGGCCTTGACTGGTTCTAAGAGAAATAAGTGACTGTTTGGAAACACCCATTAAACCATGAGCCAATAAATATGGTGGGTGTTTTTCTATCAGATTATTTTGCAGTGGGTTTGAGTATGCAAATAAATGTCACCTGAACCCTGAGTAAGTTTGGTGTTGCCTGCAGTGAAGTGATTAAATTCACTCTCATCATCTCTGTTTAAATAATTGTGACACCATAATCAAATATGTAGAAATGATTCATTCCAATTTGGATTGATGTATTAAGAAAGCACCATGGTTTCCAAGAACAAATAAGACAGGCAAATGCATTTAAAATAAAAATATGTTGCAATGTGAGGTGGAGGGGGGGGGGGTTAATACAGTAAAATAATGAAAACAAGTAATATAAAGAAATGCAAGATTTATGATTCTTAGAAGATTCTCAAGATTCTTCCTGGACACCATCAATGTAATCAAACTACTCACTGGTGACACTGCCTTTCCTTGGGTTCAGCTCAGCTGCACCCACAACAGGGCTTGGGTATGTGTGTCCTGCAGCATGAATGAACAGAGGTGTTCTGAATTTCTCTTCCACCCGAGATTCACATTCTTGAGAACTGGTTTATCATCAGGACCCACCAATGTGCCAGCCTGACTGCCCCAGCCCACATCCCTCACATTCTCCTTTCATACCTCGTGTACAACCAGTGACTCATGTGGCAGAGTCAGTGCTGTCAGCCTCAACTGTTAATGCAAAAATCATGCCCCACCAGAAATAATCTGAAAATATACGGCCCTTATGAACTCAGCTCGCCTGTAGGGGTTTGAATTCCTTATGCATAGCATGTGATGGCAAAACCAATTCTAACTGAATTGCTGAAGTACAGCCATAGTGACATTTAAGAACCGCCAAACACATTAACAATTGCATTTGGAGACCAGCAATTTTACTCTGCGCTCCACCCAAGAAACTGGAACAGCACTATTTGCAGTCGTGATTATTCTTAGCTAAGTTGCCATGGAACAAAGCCTGGTTAATCCTAATGGACTGATTCAGGAACAATCTCTCTTTCTAATCTTGTTGCCTAATTCTCTATCACTCCCATTAAGTGAGCATTTATTCAAGACATAAGAGCAGCAAGATTCTCAAGAATTCATAATTTCACTATGTAGAGTAGTAGCAGCAGCACAGTCCTCTCACTAAGAATAATAAAGGATGTTTTTGTTTCTCTTTGAAGGAAGCAGCATGAAGAATTTTTCCTTCCAGAAGCAGATCAAATCTTCATTGAATTTTCCTTGAATTCATAGAATTTAGTACACATGAGTTCATATGTTCCTTTGAGCCTTGGAAATAACAAATGTTTTGTCAGTAATACCTTTGCCAGAGAAATGAATGTTTTGGGGAATGTGTATATAATAAGACAAATGTGCTGTTAAAAGAAGTTATTGTTCTTTGCCTCTTTTCTGATGCCAGCTTCACGGCCACCTTGCTTCTATCACCTAAGCAACAGCCCGGCCTCTTCTATTTACTGATAGTAGTACTTTACATTGATTTCAAATACCTCACAAGCCTCCTGGAAACCAGTCAAGAAGTGGAGTATGTGCTAGCATCCCCATGGGAGGGCAGGCAGCCCAGCAGTACAGCAGCAGCCTGTGATAAATGGCCTCATGTTGCAATCAAGTTCATGGGGTAGAAGCTCACGCTATGTCCAGACACTCAGCTCCTCCAAACTCTGTCATACAAGTGTATTGCAAGACTCTCAAGGAGCTGACTCATGTATTGTGACATAGCTCTCTAGCAACGAGGTGTGTGCAGAAGTACCGCGGGGAGAGGTGAATTCTCCATGGTTTTTTTGAGAATTGATATATCAATAATTAAATCATGGTCAGGGAGTAGAAAGGAGATACTGGGCAAAAGAATGCCGTTCATGTTTGCAATATGCCTCATACAGAAAAACACAGATCTCCTTTAATAAATCCCTGGAAAAAGCCATGCAAGCTCTCTGCATGCAGAGCTAAGCTTGCAGTGATTAAAGCCACAGCAATATTTTCTTTACAAGAAATAGCACCATAAGGTCACTGCAGACATCACCACTCTGCTCAGGGTTATGGAGAATAAGGTAATTTAATTTTAAAATACCTCCTCACTGGAATAAATTTGAGAAAGATATTAAAACCAGCCCTGACCTGAAAATAAAGGTATCCAAAGCAAATAAGAGTTTTGCTGAAACAGATGGTAACCGTAATTAACTTTGGCATTTGCTGCCATAAACCACATAGTTTTAACTAAATTAATTGGCCTTTGTTTTCTTTTTTTCTTTTTTTAATTAAACAAACCCACTTCCATCTAATCAGCAATGAGTTTATAGCCAAACAATAAAATAGCCAGTTTTAAGAAATCAGGAGAGAACACAGCCCAGGCCAACAGCCATCAAAGGCTCCAGTGCCTGCTTTCTCTTGGCCAGGAGGTCGTGGAGCTGCTGCACCAGAGCCTGGCAGGAGCCCTGCCCTGTGCTGGGATCATATCTGTGTGTTTACACAAAATGTAAAAAAACCCATCCTGCAGCTGCTGCAAAGCAATGTGAACTATGCTGCACAAGCCAGGGGCGGTGGGTTAATTTTCTGTTATTTATCAGCAAAACTGGAATCTTCACTTCAGCTATTTGCACATAAATGTGCTGACATAAACCAGTTTAGATAAATCACTGATTCTGTTGTAAATGCATAGGTATTTGAGTCTTTCCTTGCTGCTTCAAAACCACAACAAGGGCTATGCCAGCAATCCTACCTAAGACCATTTATCTTTTTTTGTCTGTTCATCTTGCAGCAAGAGATCATTACTCAAAAGGAGTATTTGCTTCCAAGTGATGTTACCAACCTTGATGACCATTTTAATGCAATTAAAGTATCCCTACAACTTTACCTATGTTTCTTTAGTAGGAAGCTAAATTTCAAAGGATTTTTCACTGATAGGATGGAAAGATCAAATTATGAAAGTCTTCTGACCTTTACCTCTCTGATGTTTTTTACAACACCTAAGAATGGATGTGTGCCAGAGAAGTCTGAATCTGTCTTCTAAAGTGAGGGAATTAAGATTTCTGATGTTTTTTACTGTAAATGAAGCAGAAAGGTTCCCATGGCCAATGCAATATGTTTGTATTTTCCCTATTTTCAACAACATTATGACCATGTCAAGGCCAACTTTGTAATTTGGCTTATTCAGTTTCATTATTGCCTGGAGTAATGAGTGCAGAGAGAAAAAATGCTGGAGATGGCCCAGACCACAGCGAGTCAATGTAAAATGATGAAGGACAGACATTTCAGGGCTTGTTTGCATTTTATATCTGCAAACTGCTTTTGCCTCTCTAAGTTAAGTAGCACACAGCCTCAGTCAGGCAAAATTCCCTGGGATTTCAGGGGAAAATATGACTGCAGATGGGCAGGCTGCATCTGAAGGCAATGCCTCAGAGCACAGGCATAACAGAGAATCATAGAATGGTTTGGGTTGGAAGAGACCTCAAAGATGATCTTGTGCCAACTCCTCTGCCATGGACACCTTCCACTAGACCAGGTTGCTCAAAGTTCTCTATCCAACCTGGCATTGGACAAATCCAGTGATGGGGCACTCACAGCTTTTCTTGGCAACCTGTTCCAGTGCCTCACCACCCTCACAGTAAAGAATTTGTCCTTTATATCTAATTTAATATTAGATGAAATAAATAAATAAACAAACATGTCTCCAAGATGGTGACAGTGAGTGTCTTGCTGTACATCAATAACCAAGAAGTGCTGTCAGTGCTGAAGTGGAAACACAGTAAACCCAGCCAATGCTACCACTGCCTTGCAGGCAGATTTCCTATGACTGCACCAGCTACACTGGATTTGTACTTTCAGATTTCTTACTTGGACACTGTCCTCTCTCTGCTCAAACCCGGATGAGTTTCGCCTGGACCTAAATGCGGTTTCTCATATTTCTTCTATTTTCCATCTCACTCGTTCCCTCCAGTGCATTTCTGTGTGACTGTGAATCACTGTGTGATTTCTGTGTGTCCTTCCCAGTGCAAGCTTTGGATGAGAAGCTCTGCTGGGGTTTTTTCACAAAAACAGTGGGGGCCAAATGCACTTGCTGTGTGAGCAGGACTTGTGGGGAGTGTTCATGGCCCCGCTTCATCCCCTCAGCTTCTGGCATTCAACAGGTCTGAGGTTTTAAACCCCTTGTGAGCCACAGGCTGTATCTCTCTTGCGTGCCCCAGCCGTGGACTGTGCTGAAATCCTCTTTGCACTTCCAGAGCTATGCCCAGCACGGGTCCTCAGCACAGCAGGATGGCACCAGGGCCTCGAGTACAGACCAGCGCTCCAATGCCTCCAAGGGCAGGGCAGATCTCTGAAATTCCCTTAGAGCTTGTTCTTACCGAGGTGAGAGGAGGAGTGGCCTAAGGAGCAAACGAGAGGTCATTTTTTGGTGGTTACATAAATGTTTTGAGCACCTTTGTAAATAATGCATGTGCTAAGGGAATGGGGATACTGCACAGCAGGGAGCGGTGTCAAAGGAAACAAACAAGTGCTTTAAAACAAAAGACTTGGGATACAGTGTCGAGGAAATCAGTCATAGGCGGGGCAAAATTAATTCAGCAGAGCTAGGACAAAAGCCCAGAGCCATTTCTGAATCAATCGTTGGTGTATTACTATTGTTATTATTTGTGTGGATTCAACAGGTTTAAAGCTGATCTGCTCATAAATTGCTCTGTGGCTCCCTCTAATGACAACTTTACCAAAACTGCGCTCCGGCAGGCAGAGAGCACTAAAACTTCTGTGCCCTTGATGTAGCACAGAATCGTGCAATCACTGAAGAGTTGGGGTTGGAAGGGGCCTTAAAAACCCTCTTGTTCCAACCCTCCTGCCATGGGCAAGGACACCTTCCACTAGACCAGGCTGCTCAAAGCCCCATCCAGCTGGCCTTGAACGCTTCCAGGGATGAGGCATCCGTAACTTCTCTGGGCAAGAGATCAAAAAATAAAAAATAGTGGATACACTCAATCCTCAGGCAGATTTCTTTGCAGCTACAACAGAGGTACTGCCTAATCAAGAAATGTGTTGCTGATCCCAGAAAAAACTTAAAAAATCTTATAATTGTGATCTAGCAAACCACAAACAGCAATGTCAGAGTGAAGGATCATTTAAAGCGAGATAGCATCCATACTGAAGTAGAGTTTAAAATTAATTATAGAAGTCTATATATTACAATTCAATGAGAAGCCACAATTCCTCTTGTGTAGATTAAAGTGTTCACCAAATCTTGCAACACATCAGTGTGAATTTTCATGCTAATATTTTCTAACACTTCACACTCCTATAGTCACTGTGAACACCCTGGAGATGAGCACAGTCCAAAGGGGGTAAAGTCTGTTCGGTTTCCAGTTCTGAAAATTGTTTTAGTTGTGAGATCTTCAGGAAGTCAGATATGAGAGAAAGCTGTAACAAAACAATCTCTTACATGTGAACAAGTGATATTCAGAACAGCCATGCTGCACTTGCACACACATACCCCTTTCTCTCCAACACGTATTTCTCTCACATGCATACCAGGAACATTTCGTTTGTTTAAGGGTTTATTTGTATCAACTCTCCAGCCTGCCTTTAGCCATAGCTTTTTTTTTTTTTTTTTTTTTTAGGAGAATAATATTCCATACTGTCACTTATTTCTAATGCTCACTTTGAAACAAAGACACTGGTTTCAGAGTACAGAGGAAGAGACTTAATGGACAATAGGCTGGGTACAGTGCAGAACAGCATCTGGAAACTAGAGGAAAGCAGTATTTCATAGTTCATAGGGTATAATTCCTACATAAATATTTAATTTATGCAGAAAAATACTTTAAGAAAACCATTTAACATTCTAATACACATTGACTTGCCTCACAGTGAGGCAGATAGCATTTCATTTAACACAGAGGTCTGCAGCTCAGCTGATACAAGTCCAAGAGTGCTCAGGGGCAGCGTCTTGGAAGGAACTTGAGGTGACATGTAGTGAAGGACTCAGACGAGAATATTTTAGTCCACATAGGCTACACATAGAACCACAAAATTATAGAACTGTTTAGGTTGGAAAGGTCTCCAAGTTCAAGTCCAGCTGTTAATGTAGCACTGCAAGGTCCACCACTAAACCATGTCCCCAAGTGCCACCTCTATGTGTCTTTTAAATACTGCCAGGATGGTGACTCCCTGAGCTGCCTGCTCTAGCCTGTCTGGCTTGACACCCCATTTGGTGAAGAAATTTTTCCGACTATGTGCATGCTCTTTTGCTAAGAAATATGTAATTACTACCTATCATTCAGCCCCACCTGACTTTTTCTGCCCCTTTCGGGTGCTAACACCCCATGTACACCATAGTGGGATGCTTCATTTAACCATAAATGTAGTCACCTAGAAATCATTCTGGTTTTGAAAAAAAGTATTTATTTTCAGGATATTTTAAGAGATATTTTCTGCTTTAGAAATCGCACAGGTGAACAGTTCGACAAGAAGGGGCTAAGGAACAGAGCACAGACAAAAGGAGTTGGGCAGCTGAGAGCAGTAACCCCTTAAGCCAAAGCCACAGCAGAAAGGTCATTACATTATCTCTTTAGTGCACATATGGTCTTAATGTAAAATCTTCTGTCTATCTGTGAGGCTGCAGTACCAATATGTGTTAATGACATGCTGAGATATCATTTCAACTGCAGAGCTGATTTTCTCCAAACCCTTCATTTGGCCATTACCAGCTTTCCTCTTCTCCATAATAAAACAGCACAGGGTATCCCTGAGCCAATTCAGGTCTGTAGCAACTGCATTGCCAAGTCTTTATAACGTTACATATTTGGAAACTCTGCAGAATGAGGGAGAACTGGAGCAGCTTTAAGATTTCTTCTATGCACATCCCCCTGCTTCCCATTAATTTTCAAAAACATCTGTCATTAGAGTCAGCAAAGGTATTAACATTTATAGAATGACAATGACCAAAGTATTCACCTTAAACATTTTTATCATTTTTTTAATCAGAACTATAGAAATTAAATATTTGCCAGTAGGGAAATCTGGACCATCCTTCTGAACTTTCTTGAACATGGATGCAGCATTTCTTCTTCTCCAATGACAAGGAACCTTCCCTAAACTCCATCAAAGATAATATACAACAGTCTTGGATGTCAGCCAATTCTCACAGCACCCCGGACACCACCTGTAGGGTCCCATGGATGAGTTGAGTTCTCTCGAGTCACTCCTGACTCAACCCTCTCTTATGGTAGATCTTCCACTACTTCACCCCTTTGACTAAACGGAGAGCCTGGGAGACCCTGCTGGTGAGGACAAGACAACAGTGGCATTGGGGACCTCAGACTTCAGTGTGTCCACAGCCACCAATCCACCCACCCCACCCAGTGACAGTCCCACATTTCCTTTGTTCAGGTTTTTTCCTCTAATGGAGCAGTAAGTATTGACTTTGCTTCTGTGAGAAACTGACAGAGGCGTCACGCCCTTGTGTCTGTGAACATTTGACTATTCCTAACCAGAAGTACATAGCGCTGATGCTGTAACTGATTAAACTTTTAGTCTTCTACAAAGTCAGGACAACAGATACCTATGTTAGGTACCCTTTTCTTAATGCAAGTATTTAATTTCCCCCACTAGGTTTGAAGGATTTATTTTTCTTTTTATTTTTAAAATGCAGGAGTTTTGGGAGTTACTTAAAAGTTGTTTTTCCTCCATATGTTTCAAGTTCTAAGGTTCTGCATGGAGGGAGGATAAGGAATAAAACTAAATGCTGAGTGTACAAAAACAACTTAATTTTTTTTCTCTGGCAGCACTGGAGGAAGCCTCAGGGAACAAATGCCTGCTTTTCCACTAAGTTTCACTTAAACTTTGGAGTTTGAGGTTTTAGGTTTCAGAAAGTTGTGCACTTTGAAGAGTCAGTATTAGTATAAGCATTTGAGACAGGGATCAGAACATCTGGTTCTGATACCTGTACAAACCTCTGTTGCAGTCATGGAGTGTCTAGATACAATGAGGGCTACCCTGCGGCTGCAACACAACAGCAAGTTTCAGCTACAACACCAAGGCTCCAAGCTCAGCTAATGAAACACTAAGCACACAATTTATCCATTTTGTTGGGGGTTAGATCTTGTGGCTTTGGCACTCTTTCACGAGCCATAAGAAGAATCTTGCCTGGACCATTCATTAAGACAGACTAAAAAGGAATAGAGGCAGTGAAAGAGAAGACCAACCCAGCAGACAACTGACAGATAAGAGGCAGAGGCGTGGAAATAATGTAACCGAGCTGTCAGGACACCACAGATGAGCACCTTAGCCAGCATGTCTGTGATTGAGGGTGCAGTTTCAGAGCTACCATAAGCCCATCTGAACTCACTGTTCCTTCTGCCCTCGGCCCTCACATGTACCTGCATTGCATCAGCACTTGCAGCTGCAAGTCAAGTCAGAGTGACAGACTAACTTCACAACAAACCAGCAAGTTCCCAGCAGAATCTGTAACCTGATTTGTGTCACTCCAAGGCCATACGAAGGCCAAGGGGGCAGAGGAAAAATGGTCAGAGCACACTGCCAGGGCAGGGAGAGGCCAGGACCACCCAGGCAAAGGCTGCAGTTACATTGTCCTGAGCTGATAATGAAATTACTTGGTCAGTTCTTTTTGAAGTGGGGATGGTAACATTTCTTGGGGGCAGAAGGAAATAAAGTAAAAAAAACTACTCTTTCGATTTTACAGCTCAGAAGAAGTACCTGGTCAAGTATGTCAGACAATAAAAATTAGCAAGAACTCCTTTGACTTGGCTTCTACTAAATGAACTAAAATTTAATACTTCTTTTATAGATTCTCTCAGAACAGACAGTTGTGAAACATACAATTCTTATTTTAAAACTCTGAATCCTAAATGGTCTTCATGTTTTGATAACCTTTTTTTACACAATTTACTCATTAATGGAAGACAAATCAGTGCCATTAACATATGTGTTCATAGTCTAATGGTTACATTCCATATGATTTCTCTGGTCTAGAGATAAGCAACATACTGATATACCAAGGCAGCTACTTAGATATTCTTAGCTATGCTGAAGAAAAAATATGACTGAAACTAGTAATCCTTGCAAGAACCTCTCCCCCAAATATCAAACAAAATGAAGTTGTAAACCTGTGACAAAAACGGCCTTTGCTGAAAAACACCTCCAGGTTCTCTACAGAAGACTACTTTTAGCTCGATTGAATGAATGCTGGTGAAAATGCACTTTAAAAACACAACTGGGTGTTCCATACAACTAACCACTTTTTGCAATAAAAGATGAAGTTTGTAATGCACATATAGCCACAGGTAACAAATAAGGTGGTCTGGTGTTTCTATAGTTTCCATTTTGTACTTTCCCTTGAGCTTTCTTCAAAAAAAGGACTGAAACCAGTATCCTTCCAAGTGTACACAGTAGAGATTCCTCTCCAAGCATAGGGATCATATAAAAGGATCTGCCTAAAAGTTCATACAGAAGCATTTTCTCAATCACATGTACGACATATTAAAGTAACAGCCTTAAAAAAGTTGAGTATCTGAAAACTGAGTATTGTGTTTTACCCAAGTATATATTGAAGACACTGCAAAGTCAGGAAATTATTTCACTACGCTGACTTTCATTAATACATATTATTTGCCATTGCAAGAAATAGTATTTTCTAATATTTGGGAAGAATGACTGTATGATTCGGTGCTGTCCTGAATGAATGACTTTTATTGGCTTTTGGTGAACTCCACTCTTTCTACACTGACCTGCAGCCACAGGACATACATAGTCACAAACAGATTTGAATTATTCATACAGACAGGGTAGGAAGTTAACTCCTTCATTTTATAGGCAACACTAAGAAGACACCTGAGTGTAGAGCTTTAAATACCTTTGCGCTTCCTTCCAGAAATCCTCTTGAAAGACAACAGAGATAAGAGTACAGGCTTCAATCAAACCAATCTGAAGCTCTTTGGTTGGAGCTTACACTTGGAGACTTTTTTATTATTAAACACTAACACTTTCATATCCTAAACCCGTATTTAAAACGGCTTGTCTAGGCATAATTCAGCTGGAGAGGAACTCCTCCTTCCTTGTGCTGCCTCCACTTAAAATCTATATTCCTTCTAAATTATAAAGTACTTACATGTTTTTAACAAATAATACACAAATCACACAAAGGCCAGCATCCTAAATAACAGTGCATAAATTTTTGTTTTCCTTCGTTTACATCTGACACGTTTTTCTGAGACAGGAGATTTAGACTAACCTTGCCTAGTAATGACTGAGGCTGATGACTAGGAAGTTGAAGCATTCACAACAGGACTCCTGGGTAATTTGGTATCTCTTGTTGCCAAAGATATTTATAAGATAATAGGTAGAACATGAAAGGTTTTGTTCTTGATTAAAAAAAAAAAAAAAAAGAAAAAAAAGCCAATACGAGGTGGGGTTTCTTTTTATTGTTAAAACATTAAAGCATAACATTTCACCAAATACAGGAAATTCAGGGGTTGTCTGACATTACAAACATCTGAATCATCAAGAGAAAGTGTTGAGCTATACATAACCTGACGTTAATCTATCAATTTAATGTATATTAGTACATGAATAAAACATGGCCAAAATACAGAATCACAAAATAAGTACCTTGATGCTTCTAAATCTGAGACAAGTCAGAGAATTGAGTGCAATAAATTTCCAGCAAATGTCTATACACTCAATTACAACCTCAGGGCAGAATTATTCCAGATTATTGGTAGTATCTCGTATTCTGGCTCATTCACATTCAATTTAGTGAGAATTTTGATTTGAGAACTTAGTAAAAACATTTTTAAAAATACAACATTTAACAAATGTGAAAAAACAAGTTGTCTTCACAGGAAAATATGGATTGCTTGCCACTCCAGTCCTTAATTGCCTATATGTTTTACAAATCTTTACAAAACTAATTTGTATCCATTTTGGTTTCAAAAACATAGTACATCTGAAAAATAAAATATGACTCTACTGATGGGTAATACAAAGACATGATCACGCATTTAAAATTACTTTCAAAAGTAAATCTTTTCAGTAATACAGCTATAAGACAAGTTAAACATAGTACAATAAACCATGCATCTTCTGACTTGTCAGATCAGCTAAACTACTTGGTTAACATACAGTAACACTTTTGAACACTTTGTAAATTCATCTTTTCTAGCACAAGGAAAATAAAAACAGATTAAATTTGTTCTTCAAGTGGTTCAAGGCTGTCCAAGTGTTTTTTAGGTGTATCATCACTATGACGGCTTTGGCAATGGGTTAAATGTTTCTTAAAGCCTCGGGGAAAATTTGATTCAAAATTACAACGGGGACACTTCAACAAACTTTGACCATGAGCAGCAACATGGTTTTTAAGAAGAGACTCCAAGAGAAAAGCTTTGCCACATATTTTACATTTGTATGGGCTTTGAACATTATGCTTGTTAACTAAATGGTGCAAGACAGCACCTTTTTTCATTGCACGACAGCAACAAATTTTGCAGTAATACTTTCCCTTGCCACGCTTCATGTATTTTGCTATTTCTTCCTCGGAGATGAAAGCCTCTTTCTCTTCAGTAAACTGAAGCACACACTGTGGCTGCGTGGGAGTAGTAGCATCCATTTTGCTTTCTTTGCTGTAATCAGATGACTCCATATCATACTGCTCTTGGTCACTGTTGGATTCTTGCTCCTTTATCTCCATTGAGTCCACCTCTGTTTTTCCACACTCACTGCTATTTAGTTCAGAATCTGAGTTCTCCTGGTTTTCCTTCTTGGGCTTCTTTTTTGGGCATGAATATAACATGTGTTCAGGTGATTCTTTGGCTAATATTGATTGCTCGTCCTGTGAGAACAAATCATCCAGTGGTTTCTGATCATCTAAACTGTGAGAGAGAAAGTCACTCTCGCCAGACTCACTAGGCGTTTGGGGCTCGGAGAAAAAGCCCGAAGCAGACTTGTGAGGCTCGGAAAACAGGATGCTCTTCTGGATTTCAGAAGGTACAGTAGTTTCAGCATGTCTCTGGACATCAGAGGATAAAGCAGCAGCAGGCTTCTGCATCTCAGAAAATACAGCATGCTTTTGAACATCAGGGGAAACAGCAGATTTCTGGCAGTCTGGGAAAACAGCTTGCTTGAGTGTCT
Source organism: Acanthiza pusilla (assembly GCA_036630365.1). Lineage (NCBI taxonomy): Eukaryota > Metazoa > Chordata > Aves > Passeriformes > Acanthizidae > Acanthiza > Acanthiza pusilla. Next base: position 8,958,947 of record JAXCHO010000098.1, read on the forward strand.
CAGGAGAAACAGGAGTAGGTTTCTGGGACTCAGTAAAGAGGCCATGCTTCTGAACTTCAGGAGATGTGGATTTCTGAGACTCTAGAAAGGAAGTAGACTCCTGAACTTCAGAGGAAGTGGAAGTGAGTTTTTGGGTTTCAGAAAATAGGGCATGCTTCTGGACTTCAGAAGAAACAAGAGCTGATTTTTGGGCTTCAGAACACAGGGCTTGTTTTTGACCTTCAGTAGAAACAGCAGAAGTAGACATCTGATTCTGGGGCTCAGAAAAGACAGCACGTTTCTGGACATCAGTAGAAGCAGTAGGATTAGATTTACGAGTCTCTGGGAACAACACTCTTTTCCGAGGTTCAGGGAAATGAGCCCGTTTCTGAATCTCAGATGAAGCAGCTGAGGTGGATTTCTGAGTTTCAGAAAAATACATAGATTTCCGTGACTCAGAGAGTTTCCAAGATTCAGGAGATACTGAAATGCCGGGCTTACGGACCTCAGGAAAGAAAGAAGGCTTCCAAGAGTCAGAGGAGACAGTGTGACTAGACTTTCGAAGCTCAGGAGAAACAGGGGGAGAATGCTTCCATGTGTCAGGGGACAGAACAGGTTTCCAGCCTTCAGGGTAAACAGATGAGATGGGTTTCCAGGGCTCAGAAGAAACAAGAGTAGACTTTTGGGATTCAGAAAAGGACGTAGACTTACACGAGTCAGAAACAAGCCTCCTAGGCTCTGGCAGCACAACAGGACCAGACCTTCGGGACTCGGGGGCAGGCCTGCGGGATTCTACGGACACAGACACAGCAGGCTTTGAGGGCCAGGGAGAAACTGCGGGAGACTTCTGCACCTCGTGAGGTGAAGACCTCCAGGGCTCAGGGGAAACAGTGGGACCAGGTCTCCAGGACTCTGGCGACACTGCGGAAGCAGGCCTCCGGCTTTCAGGAGAAGAAGCAGAAGCAGGCCTACGCATCTGAGAGGGATGCCTCCGTGGCTCAGGAGACGTGGCTGGGGCATACCTCCGTGGTTCAGGGGATACTGCCGGAGTAGGTTTCTTTGGTTCGGGTGACACAGCTGGGGAGTACCTGCGGGGCTCTGGAGACACAGCGGGAGAATGGCGCCGGGGCTCCGGTGATACGGCAGGCGAATGGCGCCGGGGCTCTGGAGACGTGGCTGGGGAATGCCGCCGGGGCTCTGGAGACACAGCTGGGGAATGCCGCCGGGGCTCTGGAGACACAGCTGGCGCTGGCTTCGGTGGGTCGGGGGACACGGCAGGAGATGGTTTCTGTGGGTCGGGAGACACAGCAGGAGATGGCTTCTGGGGATCGGGGGACACAGACGGAGATGGCTTCTGTGGATCAGGGGACACAGCTGAGGCTAACTTCTCTGGATCAGGAGATGTGGCCTGGGCTGACTTTTCTGGATCTGGGGACACAGTCTGGACTGACTTCTCTGGTTCTGAGGAAGTCACCTGAGCAGACTTCTGGGGCTCTGGAGACACAGAAGATTTCTGAAGCTTGGGGGAAACAACAGGTTCAGATTTGGGGAGTTCAGGAGAAAGGGCTGGTCGGCGTGACTCAGGGGAAAGGGTAGGTTTCTGCAGCTCCAACGTGACACTTTTTTTGGATGAATCTGAATTTCCTTCTACCTGTTGCTCTTTCTGCTCCTCATTCCACTTCTCAGGTGCTGCATGCTGTGCTTTGATGTGGTAATAGACGTTGCAATACATCTTGCTGGTAAAGAAACATTTGTGGCAGTGAAACAGTTTTGCGCTTTTTTGATAAAATATAAGTTTACCCAAACCAGCAGCATCCATTTCATCACAATACTCTGGGTGAACGGTACCCATATGAATTTGTATGTTTTCATAGTCAGTTCCTCTGAAGCTGCAATAGTCACACTCCAAGCGCTCTGTGGTTTTACGTAGTATCTGCAACATGTCCATTTTTCTATGGGCAGTAAGTTTCCACAGCACTGCACCTTTTAAAGAGGAATTTTCAGTTCCTGCAATAAAGGAAAAAGATCTATATAATTATCTGTCCAAGTTAATTTCAACTCTGTCATTCCTAAATAACCACATGGGCTTTTCCCCACCCACCCCTCCCTTTTTAGAAAGTGCAACTTTTGCACAGGTACTGACTACTTCATACAGAAATCTAACATAAGAGTCTCCAACTTCTGAAAGTCATTTTACATAAGTAAAACTTGAAAAAACAAAGCTTGTATTTAACAATAGGCCATCCTACTTACGTTAAAAAACTGGAAGCAAATTATAATAAAAGAACCCAGGTGACGAAGAGCAAAGTTTGAATTTTGTTTGATAAATGTGACTTGCTTTCTCCATTGTCTTCTCATATTTGATGTGTTTTTATTGACATTATACATGTAAAATGAAAACAAAAAGTACTTTGAAACATTGCCACTGACATAAAGCCATTTCAAAAATGCATCTCCATCATTAAATTTCAAAATGAATCAGCAGTTTTTGACAAAGACCAAAAAAAATTCAAGAAAACAGCAGCCTAAAGCCTAGGCCCTGTTTTCATCTGTCAAACACTGACTTCCATCCACTAATTACACGAAAAAAAATGCTGATCATAAAACCTTTATGTATTATGAAAAGAATTTTTCCTGTTCCATTATTTCACCTACTGCCCCAATAACAACAAACGTATTATTTAGGAAAAACAGCAGCTTTTTTTTCCCCAGTTGGTATAGTTGACAGTCCTCTGTATCCAGAACACTGTTCTCCTCATCCCAAACATGGTAAGTTTGCAAAATTAATGTGTTTTGCAAGATCTTAAAAACCCCAATATAACAACAATAAAAACAACAAAAAAGCACCCCAAAAACCAAACAAAACCCCCCCCCAAAATGCAAATAGCTTTTAATGATTTTGCTAGATTCCACTATTTCCAACAGAATTTACCCAGTTTGCTACTACAATAAGCAGAAAACCAAGTCTAGCCATATTCTGTAAGTTATATTGACATAAAAGTGGAAGGTAAAGAGGACATTTAAGTCAAATGCACAGGCTTTTTTGTGGTAGGTTGAAATTATACAGTTGTTACACAATTAATCATGCTAAGCTATCAACCTAATTTTGGGGGATCTTGTAAAACACACTGCTTCAAAACACTCAAAATTGTTGTTTCATTTTAACATTAATTTACCCGTCTAAATATATATTAGACTAACAAGTCTAAAAATATGCATTCAAAGCAAGTTTTCTTAATTTATTCCTAAAGCATTTTACCCTGGTTTCTTATGGAAATGAGGCTTACACAAACACATTGCCCTACAGTCAATGCCAATCAAACCGGACAAAGCAATCCAGCCTTACTTTGCATTTCTACACCTTTCATGAAAATCAGGAACTAGAGAATGCAAGCAATGCCTCCACTGAGGCTGAGTATGTCACTTAGCAGTGCCTGCTTCTGTTTAGCCTCTACACAAATAGTCTTGAAACATGCAGAGCAAGCAGTGTCTGATTCAGTTGGTAATTAAGGAAAAGGGGAAGGAATTAAAAATACTACACTAGTGAGCTGCTTTGGGTTTGGGGCAGAGACAGAATGAAAGCAAATTAGCAGTGCTGCTAAAGGATGAGATGGATACAGCAAAAAAAACAGGAAAGAAGGACTGGCTGAGGAGCAAGAGGGCACAAATCCTTAAGAAATAGAGGTTCACTAGCTCAGCTGCTCATGGAACAACTCCTTTGCATGCACTGTGTGTACACACTTCACATGAAGTCACAGGAACAGGTAGATTTCCAGCTGGGAAACATGGTGGGACCACAGACTGAGCTTTAAGAAGGATCCTGCTTTACAACCATGAGACAAATGAACAGCATCCGACCACAGCCTAGCTACAAATGAGAAGTAATTGCTCTGCTCTACAAACACCAAAGTGGAAGGACCTTTGGGGTATAAGTTGAAAGTTTCCCAGCACTACTGGCAGCCATACAAAAGACACCCCAAATTGTAGTCCACACCACATTCAGTGTTGACCACAAAACACTTCCCAACATCTTACAATAAACTTTTTACATCTGTAAAAGATTAAAACAAAACAGAAAGATGGCAGCCGTGCTCAGTGGTCTGTATATCTGCAACAGCAAATAACTTGCCAATTGTAAAAACCCATAGCAAATCATGTCTTAATATTCCAAAAGACCTTCAACTCTTCATGAATTACAGTTTGTTTTGTTTGCAGGACTTGGGATGATGGGAGGAAAGAGAGATTTAAATTTGAAAGCAAAAATTTCTGAATTGCTAATATGAGCTAAATAAAAAGGTTTTGGGTTTTTTTAAAATCAAATCATAGCAGAACATAATTAGGACAATAAAGATATACTGCAGTAATCATATTTTTAGACTTGAAAGGGAGTTTGTCAATTCCAAAGATGGTTATAATCCTGAATTATGCATTTTCTTTTCACTAGGAAAAAAAAAAGGCTTTTCCAATTTTAATTTATCACAGTTTATAAAAGTTTACCAGACAACCTTTTCTGCCCTCTTCATGATTTCCCTCCTCTTTGCATGTCACCTGTTGCCCTTGTGGCAGTTTTTTGTTATTCACTGAACTACACTCCATCTCCCATCCTCTTCTTTGATTCAGTTCCATCTTAATGAAAATTTTCATTTTCATTCCAAATACAACAGTTAGACAAAGTCAGTAGCTCCCTTCCACAAATTGTCCAAGTTGTTGCTAAGCTTTTTTCATCATGAGATTATTTTGGAACCAAAGAAGTTACAGGTACAGTCCAGACACCCAAAGGTCTTGACGTTCAAGCCTTTAGCATAAGAAATAACATTAAAGAGCTGAGGGTACCTTCTCTCACATTGCCATCACTCACCATTTTTAGTTTTGTAACTCAGCCCACTGTAGCTGGCAGTCACTGAAGTAACTGCCTCTTCTGCTGAAATCTCGATTTAATTGAGGCAACCTACTGAGCAAGTCCACTCTTTTTAATTGCAGCACCTTAGGCCATGACTCCATGGAATAGTAAACTGAGTTTTAGAATAGTTACTGTGAGATCAGTAACAAACTTAAGTGGTAACAAACTTAAGCAGCACTGAGCCCCTACTAACTCATGTTGTCAATTTAAATTTGTTAAAACACTTCTGAAGGAATAAACTCTGAGATGCTGCTGCTTCACTTACCACAGATCAAAGTAGCTAGTTTGAAAGATTTTCCTCTGAAAGCCCTCCAGATTCCTTCTCATACTGAGCTCCAATGCCACTGTCTCTATACGGCTGTGGTTGCTGCCCTCCTCTACACTCAGTTTTATCACACAGATAATTCTGCTTCACACTGCTCTTTGCCATCAACTCCTGCATCAGAACTTGTTCTGCACTGGATCCTGCCTTGCCTAGTTGGGTGAAAGTGCAAGGAGCAGGATGTCACTGCTGTCTAAAGAGCCCCACACCAGCAGAGCCAGCCTAGAAACCATATGCTCAGTAACCAGGTCCCCATGGCCTTGGTCCTGCATGAACTGTGACGTAATCTGTGCTCAGCAGCATCTTTTTGGCAACACTACGAGAGACGGACCATGCTCCCTCTGTGTAAATGCAGTATTACAGACATTAAAGGGAACTAGCTCCATGCTGCTCCAACTCAAACCCACGAAAAGGGCAAGGAAAATAACTGGTATGATCAATCTGCCAGGGTGTTTCATGTGCACTGCAGAGAACTGGACCAAGTACTAAATCCCAACATCATTCTAGTCCTCTGAAGCCCTTTGAGGAAAACTATGAATTTCAGGATGAAGATCAGATTTTCATGAGCAACAGGTCCCCCATGAAACAAAGCAGAGGGGAGATAGCATCTAGAATCTCTCTCAAGATGTCTTGGATACTCCTAGGAGTGACAACGAAGCTGCTACCTCTCAAGTACAAATAACTGCTGTGCAGGCCCCAGGCCACTTTGTTTGGTTGAACACTCTGCCAGGCCATAACTGCTGTGTAAAAAGACACTTGAGCATCGCCCCTATTCAAACTCTCAGTTAACAGGATGTGCAGTGCAGCACTGGCTCTAACTGAGGCTGTGCTGCATGCCACTGGAACACTACAAAGCACAACACATTCCTTAATTGCTCTTTCTGCATTCCCTCCTACTTTTCTCACTTTCCATGGCTGCAACACTGCGAAAACAAATACAGATGCAGCCAAACAGAACTAATTATCTGTTCTGAGAACACATTACAACCGAAGCAGAAGCCTGAAGCATTTATGCTCGTCCTGTGTCCACATCCTGCCTTCAAGACGAAATACTATGATTCAACTAAGATTCTGGAGCTTGCAATACAGAATTTTAACTTAAGGCAGCCAAGACTCATTCAGAGGCTTCCTAAGACATGATGTTTCCCACTGAAATCTACCTGAACAGGTTAGTGCTTCTGTCTAAAAGCCCACAATATCCACAAATATCAAGCAGAGTAACAGCATCAGCACCAACTCAGCTCTTAGCTGACCTGAAGTGACACAGATCAATGTCCATCATTCAGGTTAAAAGCTGCCTGAAGAGACACAAATCTCAGCAGTGGGAACCACCGGTCTCTACTGCTGCTCCATCAGCCAACTCTCCCCACCCCTCTTCTTTCATTTGTCTTTAGACCATGCATACAAAGGTTCCTACCACCAACTCTCTCCTCTCTCCACAGAGATGCTGAAGATCCTACACCTGTTCCTGTCCCCTACATTGTAGCTCTGGCCATAATGTCCTCCACCACAGGAAGAAGAGAAAAACAGCATGGGGAAAGGATTGGTAATGAGGACATATATCTACCTGAGAAAAGAACAATCATCACTGCTTCTCTTACTTGATTCTTAGCACCCAAGAGGCTAAAGTCATGATTTGGCAGAAAAAAGTAGTATCCAGGAAGTCAGAGGCAGTGAGATAACCACTAATTCAACCAAAAGTTGGTTATATGTATTGCAAGACAGCCACAGAGTGGAGTCAAACAGCATCAGAAATCTCTGTTGAGCTCATGCTGAACTGGGCAATAGGAGCATCCTAAGCTAATGCACAGAGAGGAGAGACTTCCTGATGTCTTCCCAGCCAACACATACAGCCATGTCAGAGGCAGTTCCTGGATTCTGCATCCCATCTCCCATGAGGATCCCACTAAAGATTAAGCCATTTTTCCTACAGCCTCTCAAAAACCTCCCAGTGGAAGAGAAGTGGAAAAATGCAGAGGAGATACCTACATACAAGAAGGAATCCATGCAGGGGATGGCACAACGTGACTCTGGCAGCAAACAAGTTGTCTTCACTTCTCAACTCCATTCCAATTTCATAGCTACAAGTCCTCCAATCATTCCTGGTAACTTTCAATAAACACATTCCACACTTAGCATTGCAACATTTAGTATCTACGTGCATTTTTCCTCTACAGAGGATGAGCTGTGACTCTCAGAGGGAAGAAACAAAGGGCTCAAAGCTAAAGATCTAGACTGTCTGTGAGCACAGAAGATTACAGATTTCTTTTAACATTACATGAAGAATTTCAGAGCACAGCAACAAGTAGTCTGTCACGTCATTGTTCAAAACCAGACTGTCTTGGATCTCAGTGACAGAAGAATCTATAACTCTGCCTCTCAATAAAGAATCAAGCCTGGTGAAACACAAGCAGATAGAGGACATGCAACACACATCAATGACACCAGCACAGCTGGGAAAATGCTCCAGAAGAGAGCCCTGTGACTTCCTGCAATGCCCTACAACCACACTGGATTCCCTATACCAGTCACTGCAAAGGAAGGATCACTGCTTATTTTCATCAGCCTTGGAAGTTTCTTGCAGGCAAACAGTTCAGTCACACTCTGACAGTGAAGAGGGTCAATGCTAAGTTAGTTTCCAGTACAAGAAAGCTGGATGCAGCTTGATACAGCAGCATCATTGTCTCTGCTAGCAGGAACAGATCCAGACTATCACTGTGTTTAAGCAAAAATTACATGTTCTTGCAGTGCCAAAAAGTAAATGGCAGTCTGGTGGCAGCATGATGCTTCTCTTGAAGCTACATCCCTGTGTTGTGACTGACAAAGAGAAGTTTAGCTCCCAGAGGAAGCTGCACAAAAACATCCCCAGAGTGGGGCAGAGCAGGCACTTCACAATGCATGAAGCAGGTAAGGGCATCACTTCCAAGGCACTATGAACAAGACAGGCAGCACTATGCTCCTTCTAGTCCAGAAATGTCCACAGGTACCTGACTGCATCCTCTTATCTGACCTCCCAGCTACCAGCTAGTCTACTCAGGCTAAGTTCCATCTGCAACAATTGCTGAACCAGGTCTTTTAAATTACACAACTACACAAGGCACAAACACCCTGACCCAACCAGCTACTGAAACAGTAAGATACACTGAGAGTATAGGAGGCACCAGATCCAGGCAGGAAATGCTGTATTAGGAGGTTCCATGTATCCAGGAAAGGTTCAAGTCACAGGAGATCTACAAAGAGACAATACTTGATGCACATGCAGGTGACTTCAGAAAGACAAAGCAGCCAGAACTGCAGCAATTTTGCAATATTTCAATCTTTGTTAAGAGAACGACAAGTCTACACAACATTAGTTCTCAATACGAGATCTAACAACGGTCTAAATTGCAGACTAAAATCAGTGTACCTTTGATAGACTCCAAGACAGAAAAAAATTAATTCCATGTACTTCTGACACAGCTTTCTAATTACAAGTTCACAATTCCACTTAGTTGGCTTCCAGGAACGGCCCCAGAAACCTTATAGCTACAGTGCTATACCTGAGCTAATGAAGTGCCACTAGACCCACTAGTGCACTACAATCTAGTCAAGAACTGTGAATTAAGGTTGTGCAACTTGGTGCTACCAGGCTGAGAATTCCATTTACACTACCCTGAAAGAATATGGGGTCCAAGGGGAGATCACATAAGAGAAATATGAAATCCAGAGTTTCTATATTCCTCACTTGCAAAATATTCACAGAATCAATGAGGTTGGAAAAGACCTCTGAGATCATCGACTCTAGCCTACGACCGAACACCACCTTGTCAAGTAGACCATGGCACTCAGTGCCACATCCAGTCTTTCCTTAAATATCTCCAGAGAAAGTGACTCAAATGCCACCCTGGGCATCCCATTCCAATGTCTAATCACCTTTTCAGTAAAGAAATTCTTCCTAATGACCAACCCAAAACTTTCCTTGCTGTAATTTAAGATTAGTCCTCTCGTCCTGTCACTGGTTATCTGGGAGAAAAGGCCGACCCCCACCTGGCCATAGCCTCCTTTCAGGCAGTTGTAGAGAGTGATAAGGTCCGCCGGAGCCTCCTTTTCTCCAGGCTAAACAACCCCAGTTCCCTCAGCCGCTCCTCATAGGACTTGCTCCCCAGAACTGTTGTGAGTCTCGGTTCTGCACCTGCTTCCCTGCTCCCACGTGCGACGCAGCGGCTCCCGACAGCTATTTCTGTCACCGGGGAAGGGCCCGGTCCCGGCGGGGACACGTCCCGTGCCGAAGTCGCTATCCCAGGACAGCAGACCGGCAGCGTGCTCCTGCTCCTCGCTCCGCCGGCATCACTGTAACTTTCCTGCGGGGAGGGGGTGCCTGCGGGCTCGGCTTTCCCGGGGCCGCCGGCTCCGCGCTGCCCGGCCCTCTCGGGGCCGCACCCCCGGAGCCGGGGGCCACACCGCCCGCCCACTCATCCCGCCCCTCCGGGCTCTCTTCCTCACCGCCTCCCCTCTCCCTTCTCCCTCCCGTGCGCGGCCCCGCCGGTTTTGTTCCCCCCGCGCCGGCACCGACGGCCGCCGCCGCCCCCCGCGCGGCGGGGGCTGGACAAGGGGAAGGCCCAGGCCCGGTGCCCAGGGGGAGGGAGGAGAGCGCGCCGGGCCCGGCGGGCGGGAGCGGGGGGCGAGCGGGACGCCGCACTCACCGTTCGGCACCTCCGGGGCGGCGGGCGCGGGGCCGGGGGGGCCGGGCCGGGCTCCCCCCGCCAATGGCGGCGGCGGCGGCGGCGGGAGGCGGGGCCGGGTCACGTGCCGCGGCCGCGGCGGCGGGGACGGGGGCGGGGCCGGGCCGCACCGCCCCCCGCGCCTGCCGGCAGGGGGCGCTGCCGCACAGGGGGCCCGGGCCCGTCTGGGAGCCCACAGGGAGCTGGTCCTGTGCGGAGAGAATCCCGGAATCCCAAAAAGGGTCACCGAGTCACACACTGCGCTACCAAGGACCTCTGAGATCATCGACTGTGACCGAACACCACCTTGTCAACAAGACCATGGCACTCTTGAGCCTTTGCTTAAACACCTCCAGGGACAGTGACTGCACCACCACCCTGGGCAGAACATTCCAATAACTATTCACCCCTTCGATGAAGGCATTCTTCCTAATGTCCAACCTAAAAATCTTTGGTGCAGCTTAAGACTGTGTCCTTCCAGCCTGTCACTGATTGCCTGAGAGAACAGCATCACCCCCACCTGGCCACAGCCTCCTGTCAGATGATTGTTGAGAGGGATAAGGTCTCCCCCGAGCCTCCTGTTCTCCAGGCTAAACAACCCCAGCTCCCTCAGATGCTCCCTATAGGACACCTGCTCTATTTCCCTTCTCTGGATCCACTCCAGCCCTTTAAAGTCCTTCCTGAATTGAGGGGCCTGGAAATGGACCCAGGATTCCAGGTGTGGCCTAACCAGTGCCAAATAGGCCACACCTCAGGTATTGTGTCCAGTTCTGGACACAGCTCTAGTTCAATTCAGGAATTGCCTTTTGTCTTTTGGTTTCTGCAGTGCTTTTTGTCCAGTGTGGAAAGAATCATAGACTCACAGAATCACAGAACCAATAAAGTTGGAAACGACTGCTGAGATCATCAATTCCAACTTATGACTGAGCACCACCATGTCAACCAGACCACAGCACTAAGTGTCATGTCCAGTCTTTCCTTAAACAATTTCAGGGACAGTGACTCCCTGGATATGTTTAAGGAACGACTCTCTAAAGGCTGAGGGGCATTCTGTTAGGACAGAAGGTAGGGGTAACCTAGGTTCTTGTTACTAGATCCCTTGGGGCAGATTAGTGTGAAACGACACTGAGTGATCAGTGTTTGTAAATAAACAATGTAGGGTTTGTTATAAAACAATTTAGTTGCAAAGGAGAACAGGTATGGAGCCATTTTAGTGCTTATTATCTATAATAATACAGCAACATGAAAGTATTGCAGTATGAAAGTTCGACATCACCCAAAGTCACAAACAAGGGAAAAGAAAGAAAGAGAAGAAAGGAATGGTGAGGAAGGAAGGCAGGAAGGAAGGAAGGAAGGAAGAGAGAGAGAGAGAGAGAAAGAGAGAGAGAAAGAAAGAGAGAAAGAGAGAGAGAGAGAGAGAGAGAGAGAAAGAAAGAAAGAAAGAAAGAAAGAAAGAAAGAAAGAAAGAAAGAAAGAAAGAAAGAAAGAAAGAAAGAAAGAAAGAAAGAAGGAAAGAAAGAAGGAAAGAAAGAAGGAAAGAAGGAAGGAAGGAAGGAAGGAAGGAAGGAAGGAAGGAAGGAAGGAAGGAAGGAAGGAAGGAAGGAAGGAAGGAAGGAAGGAAAGAAAGAAAGAAAGAAAGAAAGAAAGAAAGAAAGAAAGAAAGAAAGAAAGAAAGAAAGAAAGAAAGAAAGAAAGAAAGAAAGAAAGAAAGAAAGAAAGAAAGAAAAAGAAAAGAACAAGAGTGTGAGGATCTCACCACCCTAAGCCGCACAACAAGACTTGGTTGTTGTCCAGTCTTGGTTGAAGTGGTAGTCAAGTGGTCAGGGAAGAAATGGTGGGGAGAAATCTGCAGAACACATCATCTGATGGGTTTATATTCACTCTGGTTCAGGTGAACATAAATCAGGTACCTCCTCAGGGGCAGAGAGCCTGATGTAATAATGTGGATCAGGGAACATTTCGGGAGTCCTCGACACCTTCTAAGACAGCACAGCTGCCCATGACACCAGCGCAGTTGAGTCAGTTGTGCCCCATTATGTCCCATCAGCAGAGATGAACACACTCAGGTCACACACGAATGTCCCGGTACTTGCCTGGGGGCAGGAGGGGCAGCCCCACAACCCCGCGGTTTGTGCAAGGAAGGACAACTTAGCATGACAAGCGGCACAATCCTTCCCACAGGATCTGGCTCCTGTCTCACTCACAGCCTATCATTCACCCTGTGCCTTATCAGATCAGATGTTTAGCCATAACACAACCAAAAGCTCACCTCCCCCATCTCAACTAAGCACTCTGGCATCTCCACAAATGAGGAGAGTTTTGAGTCATTATTCCTTAACAGTTCACTCTCTCACAAGTCCTCATTGCTTTCTACAGCTTCCCGAGGAGAGAAAGTGGAGAAGGAGATGCTGAGCTCGTCTCCCTGGTACCCGCTGATAAGACATGTGAGAATGGCTCAGAGCTCTTTCTGGGGAGCTTCGGGCTGGACACTCGGCAGCATTTCCTTACCAAGGGGGCAGTCTCTGTGTCAGGTAGTATTTAGCAGTGATCTTTTGCATTCCCTGGCTGCTTGCATAGAAGCAGTATTTTTCACTGGTTGTGTTTAAGTTCTCAAGAAAATCAATCCGACACATGCTCTGAAAATGTAGAGTGGAAGTGTAGTGATAAACTACAATTACTGACTGATGAGGAATTTCTTTCTTTATTCCACATCTAGATGTCATAGAGAAATCTAGCACTGCATGCTTGGTGCCTTGTATTCATGTCCCAGGCTCATCTCCCTTTGACTACACATTATATATTCATCATTGTGGATTGTGGTTTTCCCATGACAAACTGGTTGTTTCCACCAAAGTCTACAGTTGAGAGCACTCTTGCTACTCATCCCCCTTGTACTTGCATTTTACCTGGTTTTTATTACTCAAAATGCTGACTCCGGCATTATTAATTCTTGGAAATAGTGTATAAAGTCAACCCAAGGCCAGCTAATAACCTGTCCTTCTCATTTCATCCTGAGCTTTTCACCTCTTTCTGGCTTGCCAGCTCTTTCACCCAGCTCGCAGTTTTTGAATTAATTTCCAGCTCCTGTAGTTCATCCAGTAATTTCCATTGAGCATGGAATCAAACAATTAAATTCCAAATAAACCAGGTGTTTCCCATTTATTACATTTCTTCTTAGCCAGACTAAGTAAACTTCTCTTCTTTTTCCATACGGTTGTTATCTGTAGGTGATTTGGAGTACTTGGAGGATTTTTTTCAACCTAACCAAGAAGCTTTCCCAAAAGAGGTAAAGAAATCCAATGCATAGTTTTAGCTGGATTAGCAATTACAGAGCAAGAATTGCACTAGAAAAACAGAGAATACATGAAGTGTTAGAAGCCATCTCAGCCCCAGTGAAGAACTTATTTTTGATAGACTTCTTTTTTGTATTGTGTGGTTAAAATTTCTGACTTATGAAGAACTTTTTTAATTTTTTTTTTTTTTTGTATTGTATAGTTAAAATTTCTAAGTTGTTAAGAATTTTTTTCATCTACATCTAGGGATTTAATTTGATTTAAGAAATCATGCTAAAATTTCATAAGTCTCCCCCCTTTCAGTTAATGTTATTGTGAAAGACACTCGAATATAGTTTGCAGTTCTAGACTTTTTTTTTTCTTTTTTTTTTTGCATAGAGAAAATGTAAAAAATTACCATATTCACCTGTGAAGTCTCTCAGTGAAAATGTCAGTGGAAAATGTCAGTGAAAAATGTCACTGAAAAATTTGAAGGCATGAAGGTTAATTATCCAAGACAGCTATTTTGTTTTATTTAATTCATTCCCTTAAGCCTCTAAATTACTTCGAAACTGATTGTTTCTTCTTATTATGTGGTAGTAACTGTAATGAATAGAGCAACGAATCTGTTACCTAACACTGTAGATATGGAGGGCTCACAATTCATTTGAGATACATCTAAATACCCCTGAATACATTGTTACTTTATGTAACATATTCCCAGGTGTTTTCTTCCTTGTTGTTTGATCTTTAATTAAAGAACTTAAAAGTTTCCGAAATAATATCAACTTTAATCTTTTTATTTCAGGATATTGTTAAAAGTTAAGGAAACAACAGTGAGCCTATTCAGCCCTGTAAGTACTTCCAATTTTCCTTTGATATCCTGATTTTCTTGTCTGAATGCCAGAGAACATAATTGTACACAGACTGTTCTTTCTGGATGCTGATGACGACCTTCAACAGCTGTCAAAACCATGCAAGAACTTCCAGCAGGTAATGTCAGATACAGGTGCCCACATTCAAGTTCACTGTTAAGAAGCAACGTGAGGTGGAACTTGCCTTCAGTTTCATGCAGCAGAACCGTCCCTTTTCTGCATAGCCAGAGATGGGGGGTAACACAACACACACACGCCTGGGCACAGATCAGTTGTAACAGGCCAAGCCCTTCATGCTGTGGATAATCTAAAGCCAAACCCCCTGTCTGGCCAGCTGGAGCCTCCCAGAGTTAATTTTCAATCTGTTCACTAGAGTTGGCAACTGAGATCCTGGCAGAAGAAAAAAAAACCAAAACACCAATACCCCAAAAGACCCAGCCATACCCGCCCCCTTCAAGTTTTATGCAGAATATTCATATTTGCTTTAGAATATATCAACGTTTTTATAGAGAAGGGGAAAAAAGCATCTCCCATTTCTGCATGGTTTTGTATCTCTGGCCTTCTGCACATGTTGGGAGCCATTTATTAATCATGCATGGACCATGAGTCTATATGCAATTTTTGTTAGTCCTTATCCTTTTGGAGAGCATCAGAAAATATCTTTTTCCTAATCAAGGCTGCTAATTGAAATTGAGCAAAGAATACTGCCGTCCAATGTGTTGTGTGTTTGTGTCAATTTGAATCAAAATACTGTAATATTTACATAACAGTAATGAGCCTCTGATAGTATTTACCTAATTGTAGATGGGATATGCAAATGGAGCATGTTCAGGAGATCAGGTGTGACCTAATGAAGTGTAAACCACAAAATATATCTGGAAAATATTTATTTTGTAGTGTTGTAATAGTGAAGAATTTTGGGAGAGGGTTTTAGTGCTAAGAGGGAAACCAGCTATTTTCAGTCTTCAAGATCATCAATGAAAAGCTCAAGTGGAGGCACAGCAGACAGAGTGGATGCCTTTAAGTCACTTGGAAAATAGCAGATAAGACTCTGGTTTCCCATTTGTTTCAGATACTTTTTCTTTCTAATGAAACAGTTATAAATAAGTAACTTAAGAATTTTAAGTATCTCCTCTCATCATATAAGATTCAAACAGCACCACCAACTCACAAGTCATATTTCCCACTGATTCTCAACATTCCATCAGATTTGGGAAGGGAAATACTACGCCATTTTCTCTTCTAGGCATATTTTATTCTGATGTTCAATATTATTTTGTGCACAGTGAGTGGGTTTTGTCATGTTAATATTTCAGGCTTTTGTTTGGGCTGTTTGGGACTAATACTGCAAGTGGATGCCAGCAGAGAAACTGCCTTCAGCATGAAGAGCAGTGTTGGCTTAACTATGGATGAACCTCCAAAGACTCTCCAAAAAACAACTTAGAGCCATTTGGTTTTAAATTAAAAGAAGCAACAGAATGTATTTAAAAACTGAATGTGAAGTTGTCAGTACAATGTTTTGGAGTTGAATAAGTTTCTCTTTAAAGCTGCAACAAGCACAAATGCGTGTTTTTTAACTGAATATTTACATTCCACATCAGTTTCCTGTAACACAATAGCTCACAACAGAATGGAGTCCAATCTCCATTTGACAGAGTGATTTCCATATTTCTAGATGTCAGTGACCTTGGAATTCAATAAGAAACTACAGAAATTCGGTGAAGCTATCAAGTGGGTTTTTATTAAATGTAGAACATTATATTTTAAAAGCAAGAAAGCAGATGGCACTGAAGCCGGCTGTGATGTAAGCAGACACAATTCCCATTCCGTGGGGATGCTGTCTCTACTTTTAGCTAGGCTGAATTTGCAAAACAAAGTTACTATTGTGGCAATGAAGCTCTCACGCCGCGATGAGTTTGCACAAAGGCAGGCAGCAAGCCTGCATTTATTTGATGTCATCGGGAGAAGCATAAAAGAACAAGTGAGCACAGAGCAGGTGGCAGCTCCTCCCGCCTGGCTGCCCCAGCAAGGGAAGAAAACTCAGGCCCTGCTGCATTCCTGTGCAGGAGACATTGGAGCACAGACTTGGAAATGTATTCTGCTGCTTTAGCCATTGTACCTTGCAGCATTCCCATGAGACACATGCTTGCAGGTATGGCTGTACAAGCTCCCATCCCAAACCTGATCCCTGTTCCCACAGGCACAGGCCATCCTGCTGGCACTGCCCGAGATGATCACAAGCACAGAGAGGGGAAGTTCAGCAATGGTGTTTTCTCAGTTGGCAGGAGAGGTCACACTGTAGCAGAGCCTGCAGGCAGCACTCTGTGCACCCTGGGCTCCTGGTGCTCCTGGGGCTGCCTTGCTGTTCCTGTCTCTCCTGAGCTACTTGTGGCGGGTGTGGTTGGCCATGGCAATGCTCACATCCTGCTGATGGTGGCCAGTACTTCCTACACCCCTCTCAGATGTGGGAAGAACAGATGCCAGTACCTGCTGAATAAAGAGGGGGTGTCCCAAGAGTGAGTGCCACTGAGTGGCACTGCCAAGCCATCAGGCAGCTGGGGCTCCTTGGGATGCAGCTCAGGCTGCAGCTGCGTGCAGATGCTGACAACTGCACTCTTCATATCCAAACCTGAGTGTCCTGAATGTTCCTTCCATGTGAATACCTAAGTCAAAGGAAAGACTTTCTGCCTGGATAAACTCTGGCCTGGATAAACTCTCTGGATAAACTTGGCAAATGAGACAAACTGTAGATGGAACTAAACCAAGATGATTCTCTAGCAGCAGTTTTACTTAATCTTGAAGTAATTTTAGTTGGCAGCTCACTTATGTAGCCTGATACTAAAATTTTTCTCAACTGTATTTTTATCTGCTTCTGAAGCATGCAAAGCAGCACAGTAGCATCTTACTTAATTTTTCTGGAGTAATAAATGAAAAAATCGCAAAATATCACATCTCAAAATCATAGTCAAAATCTTTTTTGCTTTTATTCTCTTTAATGCTTAATATCTGGTAAAATACAAGAAATAATTTTCCAGTAGAGGACAATTAGATGTTAAGCTTAATAATAAAAATGTTCAGAGAGGATGTAAAAATAAATTAATATCTTACCATTTAATTTCAATGACAAAGCAGGTTTCAGTTTTAGACAACTGAGAAATTTTCGGCCATGAAAGAAAAATGAACATATCCTGCCCTTTCATAAACACTGGGCTATCATTGAAACCAACAGAAAATACACACACACACACACACACATACACACATATATGTATATGTGCCAGCCTTAGAGGGCAGATCTTACAAAATGGTAGTTCGCAATTGACATTCATATGTGCTTAATTTTTTAACAAATAAAACTGCAGAATGTTCATGTATTTTACATTTTCCACATCCTGTTACTGCAACTTATATGAAACATTAGCATATAAAAAGTCATCACTGTACAACCATTTTTTTTTCCAAAAGTCAGTGTCAGAACAATAAAAAACAGCTAATTCATTAAAACCAGATTTATTGTTAATGTGCTGATGTTTGCATTAGCTGTCTTCTGTCTTAAGCACAAGGAATCTATTAAAACATAAAAGGCAAAAGTGGCTCAGAAAATGACAAACTCTCCAACAACATACTTGTAGCTTTACTAACACTTATCTGACGCTATGGTTAATTGAAAACCAATGTAAACACAACGAGGTACAAATACCAATGGACATTCCTCACAACTGTGCAAACTGTGGGCCTCATCCTGCAAACACCACTGGCTCCAGAGCTTCCTCCCAGGGCTGGTCAGACTGCAATTCCCTGCAGCAGCCCCTGCCACTACCATTTGCAGGAAAGGGTCCTGTGACCCTCATGTCATGCACCAAACACATGTAAAGTGCCTCAGAATTCCAACTGATGCAAATTTACATTTAATTTCTTTAGACTCAAAAAGATGAAATAGCCTCTGTAAAGTCTTGTATAAATATTCCCTTAAAATTGTTAGAGGTCTTCTATTTCAAGGTAAATCTAATAAAATACTTGAACCGCTTTTAAATTAGGCAAAGAGTGTTTGTGCTGCTTTTCGTAAAAAAGCAACAATATTTCTTTACTGTGAGATATTTTATATATCTCCAGTCACCCTTCCCTTTATTTTACAGAGAGTAAGAGGCAGAGCAATTATAATTTTGTTGATGCAATTGCCTGTGGAGTTCTGAAACAGTGCAATGGATTTTTTGTGATGACACTGAATCTTAAGTTCATTCCTTTTCACAAGTCTTTTCCCTCAGATTGTTTTATTCTGTTTCTTCGGTCCTTTCAGAACCAGCTCCAGCTGAATTATCTGCCTCATACTTTTTATCAAGAGCATCTTCAAAGGATTTCCCACTGCAGTCATAGGTTTTACTTGTAGGTCCCATATGTGTTCGGATGCGAGCTCCTGGCTGGTATAACTGCATGGCTGGACGATCCTAGAAGGAAGGAGATGTGGTTAACACTCTGAGAGACCCATGTGAGACACATATGTGGGATTTTAAAGTTTTGAATCTTTATGAAAAAAGTAGATTTTGTGTTAAATTAGTTTACATTTCATAAGAACCAGGAAAAAATGGAGTGTAATGAAAATTGACTGCATATTCAGTATCTAGTATTCAATATATGTTGTTTATAACACTGTTCTTGGGAGCCGAACATTTTGAATAAATGAAGAATGCTGTAAAAATTAAAGATTCCATGATACATTTGACATAAACAAGGAAAAATACTGCAGACAATTATCAAACATGGTATTACAAGTAAAACCAAAAAAATGTTGCTACCTTCACTAACATCAGCTGAGAAGAACAATAGCCTGTGCACTTGCAACTCTGCAGATGAATGACAAATATTACACATAAGCATAAAAATCAAGACAAACCAGAGAACAGCTTAGCATGTAGTGGCTAGAAAATTATCCTCAACTGATCATCAATCATTACCAGAATTTAAACATGCAATGCACATTTTAAATACACACATCAAAATAAAATTGCACAGTTATTGCCATTTCATCTTGCCTTCCATACTGAGCATAAGAGCAGGGGAATTTATGCACTGAGTGTAAGTACAAAGTAAGTACAATTTGAGCCTGTGCAGGCTCTGTGAGTGACCCAATCATACACATGCTGCTCTGATCACAAGAAAATGGAAGGAGGAGCCCATTCACAGGGAAAAGACACCTCAAACCTGCAAATGGTGATGCTCTGTAGCTCATGAGAGCACTCTTCTTGAAATTTCAATAGTAAAACACACTGATTAGAAACTCTGCTTAAGAAGCCTTTTCCTAGTAAGAGTATTTTACTCTCACATAATGGTATGAAGCAACTGAAAGCTTGCCAAAACCTGAGCTTTTTGATCAAAGTCTTGTGTTAAGTTTAGCAAACAGCTAGCAGCTTACTTCAAGACAGTGGCAGAGCACTGAAATTGTTCTACATTAAATTATACCAGCTTTCATAATCTGAAGTAATAATGGACTTTGGTTCTTTCATTCTTTTTTTCTTATTCCCAATATGCATTTTCCCTTTTCCTTTTCCTTCACCTTCTTTGATCCACTTGTCTTTTTTTGATTCACTTTTTTTCTCCTTCTTTTTAGACCAGATGTCAAGATTCACTACTGAGCCTTATGACTAGATCATTCTAGTTAGTGCTTTGCACTGTGGCATGAAATGCGTAATACACCTTTCTATATCCCCAACAGCTACGTAAAAGTAGATCCTCTGACAAGCAGTGCCCGTTAGAAAGTTTATGATAAAGGGTCCAAACAACTTTTCCTACCATAGCCTCTGTACCCTGCAGTTTGCATGAAGGCTAGCACAACATCACTTACACTGGAAATTTCCCATTTTCTAATAAATTCTTACAAACTTCAGAAAGAGGCTCCATCTCTGACTAAAAATTTTTGATGGCATTTTCAATTCTATACCTAAATTGTAAAACTGAGCCCCTAATCTCACCTATGTGATAAATGCTCTAAAGAAAAAAGTCACCACACTGCAAAATACCTTACTGATGGTGCTTATTTTTTTTAGGGAACAAATCTCCTTTTAGTCCTAAGTGTGGACTAATGCAGAGACTCAGCAAGCTACCAGAAGTGTCATGAAAAGAAATAAAAAGCAGGCAGGTTCTTAACACTTGCCAAAAGGCCCCCAAAACCCACCATCCATTTACAAGGCTGGAGATTAATTTGACAGATTTCAAGAAGAGCATGGCAAGCATGAGAAAAATTATTTTTCTCATCTCCCTGTTTCTGAACTAGCCATTTTTTCTGACTGTTCTGCAGCTTGAGTCACTGATGAGGAAAGTGGCTAATGTGTAAATGCAGATAAATCTCACTCATCCTGCCCAGCTGACCTCTGTATAAACAAAAAGCAGGGCACACCAGGCTCTCTGCACAAGTGACTTCCTCAACATGCACAGTGAGTCCACCTGGACTTGTTCCCTGCACACTCCATGTGGACTCACTCTGCATGTGACCAGTTTATTCTTGTCAGCCTTAGCCCACAGTACAGATCAGTCACTTGCTTTAAAAGAAGAGTTTCACACGCAGAATAAATTTCTATGCTAACAGTGTTTTGGTCATCTTTTGTGGAAAATCTAGGATCACAAGAGAGAGAGAATGGGGCTGACAAGGAGAGCCCCATCCTGAAAAGACTCCAGCACATCCGTGAAATCAGCCAGCCTGAGAAGAATGATACCCATATCTCTGGGAGACAATAAGGGACAGCTCTACTACACACCCTGATACAGGCCGTGCTTGCACTGGTTTTGCATCTGCTCTTTCCCTGACAACAGCTATGAGGATAAATTTATCCTGATGAAATTACAGCCTTTTCATACTGGCAGGTATGCAATACTGAAGAATCCATACATTCATACTCTCTGAAATAGCTATTTATTTAAGTCCTTATTGTTGCTCTACCAAATGATGCCTGGCAAATCCATAATATAATTACTTTATGAGAGTAATGGAAGTACATTTTTAAAATACTAATATGCCACAGTTATAAAATTTCATTACAGATCAGAAGTGTAACAATTTTTAATACACTTATAAAATGCAAGGCTTCCAAGAATAGTGTTATGAAAATGATAGCGTTGAAATGAAGACAGAAAGTCTTCTACATATTGTGAATATGAATGAGCACAGACCTGTAACCTTAACTTAAACTGCTGTTGTCCTTTGACAACAACCCAGAAAGAAGTCTGAGTTTTATTGAAAATGAGATAAAGAACTTTTTTTGAAAAAGCGTCTTTATGCGGAGTTTGCAGAAGTTAAAACCTGTCATCTTGAAGCATATTTAACTAATGAAAGATTATCCTAAATGAATAAAAGAACCTTATTTCTTATGCGCTCCTTTTTGGATGCCATGTCATCACACTTGTCCTCTTTACCCAGTTTGTCTACTGCCTCCACAGTGAAGCTGTAGTTGTAGTTCCCTTTCTTTCCTCTGTCTTGGTTGTATCCTTTCCCCCATTTCAGCTCTTCTTCATTCCTTCTCATAAACTTGTCAAACTCATAGTGAGTTCTATGCTTTCTGCCATCATCCAATCGATACCTTTGTCTTTCAGGCTCTTTTTCTCGAAATCTTCTCTCCAAATCTCTTTGCTCTTTGTCACTATCATTTTGTGACCTATGAATATGTATAAAAAGAAAGAAAATCCAAGCAATTAACAGTAAAAAGGAGCTACAGAGGGATACAAGACAAAGCCTTACTTTGACTTCAGCAGTGTGGAGATAAGTTATATGGCAAGGTTTTTTTCTTCTCATTTAAAAGGGGTTATATGCTGAATATCTCACCCATGTATGTCCAGCCCTTGACCATACATTCAGTTCAGAATAGCAAACAAAGTTTTGCAAAGCTTGTGTGCACTGTTGTGGAAGGCCCATTCTTCACCTTCTATCCTTCTTTGAAATCCTATCAATAGTACCCCAATACCCTGCACATAAACACATGCTGCACTATTAGCTCTTGTGGCCTGTTGAGGTGAATCAAGCGTGTAAGTATTCCCTTGAACAGAAACATTCAGGATCTGAAGGAATTGTGCAGGTGTCATGTATCAATTTGCAAATTTTATGACTCTGTTTAACAAAAATTATTTACTGACATCATAACTTCCAGAAGACATTTATGAAAATAAATACTTGTGTTCTAGGATTTTGTTTCTTATGCCTCCAAGTAATCTAGCCTGCCTTTGCATATTTTATTTAGGCAAAGACCATTACCTTACCACAACATGATACTTAATTTCTGCTATGCTGTAAATGGTTTATATTATAAAGACTATTAGCAACATTTTGCTGCCTGTCTGATAAAATTCTCAGCTCTCTTATTCACTTCATTGTTCCAGTTCAGCAAGTGGGTGTTTCTCTCATACAGCCAAACTGCAAATAATGAAGAAATATTACAAACCAGATTGAACTTCAAAATGAACAAATACAGCAGTTTATTTTTGTTACAGAGGTATAAATACTTAAAATTGAAACAGCAAGTTACTTTTGATAGTCTGCTCACATTTTGGGAAACTGCAGATAGAATCAGAAAGAATGGAGATTTTTTAATGGTGTAGTGATCAAATAGTGATATGCTTCTCATTTAGAATTATTTAATACCAATAGAAGTGTATTTATATATATAACTTTTTAAAAAAATATAACAGAATTATGAAAATTGTTAGCATCTGCCATGAGCTTGGGTATTAGTTGGGTTGCCAAGACAGGGTCCCCATCTCAGGAAGAGCCGGAAGTCAGAAGAGAACCTGAATGAGAGGTAAGTTATTCAGCATTTCGCAAGACTGAGCTTGTGTCAGCATAACATATTCACCAAATGGAAGCAACGTCCCCACTGTCTCAGACATGTGAACTAATCACAGTTACACAGATCCTGTTGCATGGATACATTTACAAAAAATACTGTTAGCTCCCAAGGGGTATGTAGATGTAAGTTGTTTTGTTTCATGTTTAATATGTTATTCCAGACACTAACTCCAAGTCCTAGCAAGGCTCAGGGCATGACCTCCAAAAAGCCAAAAGACCCCCTTGATTTGTTGCTGTATCACTGCCTGGTACTTGTCTCTTCCTCTGCCTGTTACTGTGGGAGAGGAAGAAATGGCTGTGCCTGAAGGCAGGCAGGTGACAGGGGTACAAACTCCTATTCAAGAGTGGTTTAAGTAGCTTCCTAAGATCCAGTCACAGTGAACAGGCAGGCAAGAGTGGAAAGGGCAGGGTAAGCAATTACAGAGTATAGGCAGAAGACAAAGTTACACAGTCAGGGAAAGCAGAAATGAATGGCAGTAAAGGGAATGGATCACAGTTCTCTTTGGTGTAGTTTCAAATCTGTATTTGACCATGTACACTTACGCACCTACTGAGATTTTGACTTGTGGTAGGAAACTATATCTACCAAGCCCCTGACATGGTTTCAAACAGGCAATTCAGTCTCCTGCAGGCAGGGTTGGCATTTACAGTTTCTGAGTACATTTACTAATTTCTGAGCCAGTGACAAAGTAGTTTCAACTTTAAATCTCAATCCAGTTGAAATAACTCATCGTTTGCTACCCACCCACTAATAATCAAGATGAAATCAGCACTCGGAAACACAAGGTAATGCTTACTGTACCTGTGCAGCCAAAAGGATTATGTTTTACACAAGCAATTATTGCCTTATTAAACTTACAGGATCAATAGCAAACAATGTTACGTGGCACCACCAAAAGTTTAATGCATGAAAAGCCAGGGAAGTGGTGGGGTCACCATCCCCGGAGGTATTTAAAAGACGTGTAGACGTGGCACTTAAGGGCATGGTTTATAGTGGCAGTTTGGCAGTGCTGGGTTAACAGTTGGACTTGATGATCTTAAAGGTCCTTTCCAAACTAAAAAATTCTATGAGTAGCAAACAACTGATTTGCCCCTGCAAGTGTTTCTGTCAAGCCTGTTCTGTTTCCTTTCCTGAAGAGCATCAACAAAAAAGTTGCTGAATACTTTCAATTTTCTCTAGAGAACAGAGCATGGAAGTTTTCAGGAACATTCAGAACACACATCTTATTCTTAGTTATTTATCTTACATATCTTACAGGTAAATCCTGCTTGAGATGGGACACACACGCCAAAGGACAAGAAAGAGAACCAACTGCTGAAAACACTTGTAAGATAAGACATTTCCAGGCTACAGCAGTAATAGAACTGAGCCTCTTGTTCCTGCTATTGCAAATGTAACACAAAAGGCAGCAGGAGATAGAGACAGCCTTCTGCATGTGTCTATCATAAGGCTTTAATTCACACCTTCACTAGTTTGCCATTGTCCCACTTATCAAACACATTTATATGTTTATTGCAGCCAGCTCAAGTGTGAAGGAAAAGTATAGCATCATAGCCAATTTAGTCTTTGACATCAATAATGAAGGAAGCCCTTACCTGAGCTCTTGATGGGGAACAGGTGAAATAACAACAAAACTCTGAATGGGTTGACTTTTCATGCAGAAATCCTTCCAATCTGGGAAGCATTTCACCAATAACAAATTGCATCCACTAACCCTTCCACCAGGTCAGTAAATTGTTACGAAACACCTTTTACCAAAACAACAGGAAGAGATTTGTTCACACAGACAATGAAATCAGTTCTTTGGTGACAAAACATCTTGTCAATGCACCACTTATATTTAAGCCTTGGGATGAAAGCATTTTGGATCTAAATTAAAGACTAAAAGATAAATATTACTTACTTTTCCTTAAGTTCTTTTAGTGAACTCTCCAAAGATTTGGATTTTATACTCCCAGATGCGGGTGATTTATCCCATTTGTTTTCCTCACTGTCAGCTTCTTCACCTTTTTCTTTGTGCTTTTCGCTGGCCAGTTCATCTCCTTTTTCAGGCTTCTTGAGAAGCTAAGAGATATTTGTTTATATTATGATGCAAAATTATTCTCCTCTGTTGTACAGACATTTTAACAAGTATTAAATATATCAGGAACTGGCTAATATTGGAGATACCTTATTTACATTCGAGGAATGTATCTTACAAAGTATGAAGTTTAAAGTTATTTTAAAAGGGCAGTTTACTTTTGCCAAGGAGTGACAGTCATTACCAGGCATTCAACTGCACACTTGCAAATATGCTGAGAATACTGGAGAAAGCACTTACCTATTCTTCTCAAAGCACTTACCTACTCTTCCTTCCTGAGTTTTAAATATAAAGGCATTATTATGGTCTATGGTTTCTTAGAAATCATGTAACAGAGCTCAATGTCATTGCCCACAAAATAAGAAGCAGAACCTCTACAATACTACAAAGAGAGCAGGATTAATACTTCACTCCTTGAAATATTATATATAAAATGTGTGTCACATGAATTACTTGGAATAGGCAGGCATGTAGAAGAAGGTGCTTAGTACATCCTGACACAAATACAGACTGAGAAAAAATTATATTAGCAGAAAAGAAGTCATTTCATTACATTTTCACCTTGAAGACTAGGGTTTTCAAGAAGTCTGTTCCTTTCATAGCAACCCACACAGGGCTTGAGCAGTGTATAGCATTTTACAGGAATAATCTATAGAAGGACTAACTGTCTCAAATTACTACCCTAACATCTCAATTCTAAGTAGAACATCTCAGTCTTTTAATTTCACCAGTTTCTCTGAAACAAGCAAAGGTTATTCTTCGCCAATATTTAAAACTTCTGTAACGTTTATCTCAGGTAATATTTTCCTTTTCTTTCAGAGACAGAACTAGCTTTCAAGGTCATATCACCACAGATATGTCATAAATACTGGGGCTTTTTGGGCAAGCAATTTTGGGTAATATATTTTAGGGATTAAGTCCCTTCTCTTCTGAACTTCTAAAGTATTTTAATGCCCAGATATGAAAAATATCTAATTCAGCTTCCAAATTAAATATTTTTGTACTTTCAGGTGAAGAAAACTGTTTCCCAAGAGAAAAGAGGAAAGATGTCCACAGTTCTGTGGCTTCTCACCACTACTATACCTGAGTGAAGTCTGTGTGTTCTTGCTTTACATTACAAATTCTTATACGAAATCTCCTCTTCAAAACAGCCTATACAGCCTGTCCAATACCACAAAATTCAGTTCAGATGAACAGTCTTATCTATGTCATCTTATACAAATAAGATGGTTTTATATGGTCTGACTTCATAGCACAAGATACACCCTCCTAAGTGATGTCATTAAAATCTGTTCAGATTGTTGTAAGGCAGTGCAACCTGAAATTAGCAAGACTTTGCTATAACTTGGCTAAAGCATACAATTAAAAGACATCAGTTTGTCTCTGCACACATGGCCAAACGAATATTTGCATGATGGGAAGTGTTAAAGCCATGTTTCACAGAAACACAGAATCACAGAATATTCTGAGTTGGAAGAGACACACAAGGATAATTGACTCCAGCTCTTAAGTGAACGGCCCATATGGGGATCCAGCCCACAACAATCTTCCAACAAGCTAGCACAGAACAATTTGGTTCTGTCAGGTGACGCTGGCATAGAATACAGCAGAGCTGTATGAAGATATCCGAGTTACCTGCTGGAATTGCACCAGCACATCACAGTAGGTAAGGCCATCAGTCACACTTTCAAACAACACTTGGTCAAAGCCCTACATTACGTTCCCTTCCAGTCAAAACTGGTTTGGTGTCTCCACACTGTGCTGTTGCACACTAAATAAACATTGAGATACCAAAGAACTTCTGGACAACTTCGAAAGAAGAGTATTTTTTTTCATTTATCTCAGTTACCTTGATCCTTATTTCTTTTTCAGAAATTTTCTTTTGCTTTTCCACTTCTTTTCTTTTACGTCGTTCTTCTTCCCTGCGCTTCCTTTTCTCTTCCTCCCGCAAACGTTTTTTCTCCAATTCTCTCCGCCTCCGTTCTTCTCTCTTCTCTTCCCGTATTCTCTGAAGAGTTCAATAATGATTAATTGTAAATTGTCCAACAGAAAACCACATGAAACATAAATGTGGAACTTCAGGCAAAAGTCTGAACGTACCTGCTTTTCTAATTTTCTATTTTTAATATATTCCAAAAGGGGTGTAGTTCTTCTAGCTAAAACACAAAAAATTTGTGATATAGTGTTCAACTCCTAAAATGTACTCATTTCTTTACTTTAGTATTAACCCCCTTTTCCTAGCTTTATCAGAAAGGGAGCTAAATCATTGATAAACCTATTTGTTTAATGTATTTTTGAAGGTATTCCCATCATTCTACTTCAGAAACACTTTGTTGCTTTTTTGCTGTTAGCCTTAGAAGCAACAGAAAAAAAAAGCTGCATGGTTATTTGATGTTTAATTAAAGATTTTATCTTTTCAGTTCAAGAGAATGGCTTTTCTCTCTTTCTCCTTGAATGGTTACTTCACCAAAAAAGAAAGAAATGTGTTCAGAATCTATTCCTACTTTTTACTTTTGTACATCAAAACCTAGCTATATTGTTGTTCATTTACAGCCCATATTACTGCAATCTCACATAGCACTTTTCAATTCCAGATTTCAAAGTACATCATGAAGGAAACATTTTCAGTATCATATAACTCATATTTCCATTTACTTGCCATTTAGCATTCACCTTTCCATGGGAAAACAAGAGTAATAAGAGATAATCAATTTGTCCCAGTTTACCTAGCAAATTATCAGCAGATTCAATAAAATTCTGGCTTCCCAAATTACTAATGAAAGGTCTCATCTAGTGGATCACACAGCCATTCTTATGCTACAGAGCGGTCTCCACACTCTGAAATCAAGTCACCTGCCTGAACCATCCCCCAATTCTACAAAAACTTGGAGAACATAATCAAATTCTTTATTAATGACTGTCAGTACTGAATTCAGACATGAATTCAGCTTGTACTTATAGCTGTGAGTAGTTACAACAAATTTTGTCAGTTTTAGATGTCCCAGAATAGAAAATGTTTACTGCTTGAAATTGCTCTACAGTTATGTATAGGATTCCCCTCAAACAACAGAAAAATATTCACTACTGAAAAGCATGACAAAATTTGAAAGAAAAAGAAAAAAAGGGAAGAAATTTAAACAGTACTCAACAAATTTTAAATGACATAGCCAAAAGCTAGACACAATTAATATCCCAAAAACACTGAAGTCTTTTTGCATGGAAAGTCAGATTATGCTGGGGGCAATTTTGTTAATAACATTTGTTAATAATAAAACTTTGTTACACAGTTATGAATGGAAAGGCTGATAGGACTCACTGTTTATTTTTAGTAAATATCAATGGTAGGAAGTGACAACCACTAAAGGTTGTTGATTAGCTATTTTCCTCCCTCTATCCCTAGGCTGTCCATGCTTCCCCATCCTCTCCACCAGCCCATAATTTTTGACAAGTTTTAGGTCCCCAGAGCCCTCCCTTCCAGTCCCTCAGATCTGAGTGTTGCCTCTCTCTCCTCCTCCCTAAGTTGCCCAGTCTGAGCAGTGGCTGCCTCTGGGCACCTTTATATGCTGAAAGAGACCACAAATTTTAACTGGAAGGTCTGGGGAAAGGATAAGCTGCACTGAGAGTCCAGAACCTGACCCTAGTCATGACTAAGGCTGTAGTGAAAGAGGCTTAATGAGAAATTATAACTTGAAGTTCAAGAGAGAGAGGCAGTGTGGTGAGTACTATCAAAAGCAGAAGGGAAAAACAATGTTTATCAAACTTGAATCTTACCATCTTATTTATGGGCCTTTCTGCAAATAAAAATCTAAGAGCATTTTCTTAAAACGTGTAAGGAACTTTCTTTAAAAGAAAAAAATTACTAAATGAAGAGCTGTATCAGCAAAATATTACATTTTATCTTTCTCTCTACAAACAAACCAGAAAAAAGGGCTTATCTTCATCTCACTACAAAGAAAATCTCTTTTATATCTCTCTGTCACATGGAAACTGCTCAGCTGATGCATCTGGCATGATGCATAAAACATGTTGGTTTGCAGTAACTCTACATGGAGAAATTCTGAGCTTGTGAGGCTCAATTCTGCCAGCAAAGTCTTGGGCACATCCTTCATTGACATCAGTAGGAGTAACACCTTTGAAACTGGACACACAGCTAAACCCTTGCATAATTTTGCTATAAACATGCTACTTGCTGAAGAAATCTTTGGTTTTGTATTGTTAGCAATGGCCACAGCTTTGAATGGCAGGAAAAATAAAGTAACTACTTTGATTTCCTCTGATTTAACAGAAACAAAGCACTGAAAGTCTTAATGCAAAGCTACCTTCAGTCAATATTGTTACTCAGAAATCTGCAACTCTCAAGATTAATCATTTTCACTGAAAGAATATTTTTAAGCTAATAAAGCTTGAAATTGTAAACTTTTTGTAAATAGCAAACTTGTTAAAAAAATTTTACTGCCTTTACTGTCAAATACCACAGAAAACTTGGGGTAAATAAAAATTATTGGGTGACTTCCCCATCTAAAACAGCAACAAACAAGTTTTATTAATAAGAGAGTTATCTAAATGTCCGTTTCCATTTTCTCTAAATTGTTAAATTTCCAAATCTCTCCAGTCAACTCTTAAACAGCAGTAACAAGTGACAGGAAAGGGGAAATGGCCTCAAGATGCAACTGAGCAAATTTATATTGGATACTAGGAAAATTTTATTCACAAAAGACTGTCAAGCACTGGAACAGGCTGCCCAGGGAACTGGTGGAGTCACTGTCCCTGGAGATACTTAAAAGATATGTTGTGGCATTTGGGGGTATGGTTTAGTGGTGGACTTGGCAAGGTTGGTTTAATGGTTGCACTTGATGTTCTTAAACAGCAAGTTTCCAACCTAAATGATTCTATGATTTTAATCAAAAGAGGAAGCTACATTTTCACTGTAAAGAAATAACAGCAAAGGTCAATTTTTTTTCCTACTCAATTGTCACATGTAGGAAAAGATTAACTGTTCTGCATGGTCTCACTTTAAGGCATAGCACATCAATGTTCCATGTCATCCTAAAAGCTGCATACCAGCACTGAATATTTCTGTGTTGACCTTACTTAAAATTCCCCCCAGGACTGTGGAAGTCATGCTGCATGCATACAGAAAACAAGGTGTCGCCTTACTTTCAGAGATTTTCCCAGAATCTTGACCGTGAGAACAGAGAGAGATCATTTCATGTTTCTTAATAAAAGCAACTAATATCAGGGATCAATTGTTAAGTATTCAGCTATATTTTAAAAATAAATCTTCCATCCATTAATATATCTGTAAGTATTCAGAATTATTAAGGACCTATTTCTGAAGCCAGGGTGCATGCAAAAATTCAAGTGAAGCCAAGTGATTCCATGCATACAGACTTAAGAGGTTTACTGCTACTACTTGGCTGGATAACAAATATTTAACTGAGGTTAATATAAATCTGTTAGACGGAATAGGTCAGCTCTTGCAGGTAATATCATAAAGATATAAAAATAAGATATTGAATATTCTCAATAATAAGAAAAATCAAGAAAACAGACCAATGAGTTCCCTTGTTTTGGCCTCAATCTCTCCCAAAAGAATCTCAGGATTGGCACAGATCTTCTCTTCATCAGCACAATAACTCTCTAAAAATTTCCTATATTCTGGATCTGTGAAGAAAAATTTTTGAATTATGTTAACACCTTGCAATGCATAACAGAAATTTTCCACTGTGATGTCAAGAAAAAACATTTACCATCTTCAATGCTCCCAGCTTTGGCATCTTTCTTCTTCAGCTTCTTTTTTGAAATCTTCTGAAATGGAGCAAATTCAACCACTGCAGGATACTCCAAACCTTAAAAAAAATCAATCCTTAATTTTTTGAAGGGGAAAAACATTCTTTACCTTCAAGTAAGATTTTTAAAACTCTTGAACACGTGTTGGGCAGTCTTACTTGAAAACAAAGGTAAATGGTTCTACAATTCACACCTAAACTTCTAATGAAAAGTTACATGTAAAAGTACTTTAAATTAAAAAAAAAAAAAAAATTTGGATATGCTGTGAAAAGGAGGATGACTACTGTTGCACAATAAAATTTTTGCATTATCACTTATAGTTCCCTTTTAATTATTCACAGACATTGATTAGAATAATCTACCACAAAATCTCAGACTGACAAGTGATTAAGTACTACCGGGAAATCAATCTGAAACTGTTGAGTTGCTTTTCTAAAGCTTTGTTGCCTAAAAGCTTTAAAAATAAGTAAATGCTGGGTAATATGCAATAAAACAACATAGTATCTCCTTTCAGAACCATAACTGCAAAACTCAGCATGCAGAATTGTGTGAAACTTCTGTTTACAATGGACAACTGCAACTCCTGCCTGTGTTTACTGGCAAGGATTTTTTGCTTTGAATTGTGCCTTATAAACATCGGGTTTTTCTTTGGACTGGAGTCACAACTGTGTGTTTTCAAGTCCACTGAAAACTTGTCTTCAATCTGCTAGAATATCTGTTAATCTTACTGAACCTGCTAATCCTTGTTTCAGTCTTAGCTTCATAATGCGATGACACCACAAGCCTCACCAGAGGGCACTTCTGAACAAACCCTGTGCTCTTTATTTCCCCAAGCAATCACACCACACTGGCCACTTGTGTCCATCCAAGCTCAGTTTCACAAGGCACAGAGTATTCTGGCTTCAGTCCAGCATAATGCTGAAGAATGTGCTGAATTTAGGCAAAGTGAAGTCCTAGCAGAATCATAAAAGTAACTTCTTTCTAATCTTGAAACACCCAGATTTTGAAATCTGGGAAACACATAACACTAGGAAATTGTTGTTCTTCATCCCTACAAAAACCACCCAAATCTGCGGGATATTAGAAGCAAATAAAACATCTCAGGTAGGAAATGCTGAAGTGCAATTAATTAGTTTGACAGACAGCTCCTGTACAGATCAATTTCTAGAAAGAGTAGGCAAGACCACTTTTCACAGGACCTCTGCAACACTGAGTGTACAGAACAGACTGGCTATACAAGAGACCCACAAATCTATGTATATTTTATATAACCTATGCAATTTTTTACAGAAGGTATGACTGAATGAGGCAAGGAGCTGCTGAAGTTCTGCTAAACCACCTCTTATTGATGGCAGTTTCATAGTCCTGCAGGAGACCTGGATTTATCCACGCCTACATTACTGACTTTTTCTTTACTGTTGGGCAAACTTTTGCAGATTGAACATTTTAAAACTGGCCATCAATTTTGCCATCCTTTTTCTTGGAACTCAACTCAAGATGTCTGCAAAAGCCCTAAAAATTCAAGCTCTATATGTCTTAAAAGTGGGCAACCAAAATGTTGAAGGTTTCCTCTTGCTTTTTCCAAACAGTAGTAAGTAGCACAACTTTATCTCAGAAACACACTGAAGATGTAACAGTTCATGCTCACAATGTGTTGAGTTACTGTTGTAATGAATTATGAAGCTTGCATAAGCTAATTTTCTTAGTATGATCTTGATGGTGTATTGCCTAAAGTACAAGAATGCACATAAAGCATGCACCACATAGACAAGCAAGATAAGATGGACAAATATATTTTACACTTTATTATCTTTTAAGTGCTAAATGTTAATGTATTTTTATGTAATTAACGGCACAGTGAGGAAATAATGGCATAATTAGCAAAAAGGAAGGAAATTGATGTTCTAAAATGGTATATGTATATATACACACTTAATATCTTACAAATAGTCCAACCTTTATTATCAATGAAGACATAGCCATCAAAGCGATCTCTAAAAAGAAGGATGTCCTCAGGATTTCTAAAGTTGATGTATGCTCTTGAGTAGAGATGAGGATAAAGGCTGCAACAAGAAACAATTTTATTTTCTGTTACTTCTTATTCTTTTCAGGGCTAGGAAAATGCAAAACCAGAAGGATCACAGTGTAATTCTCATCTTCTTTGAGAAACTGCTACCTTAAGCAGTCTTAAATTTACATATCTAATTTTATATATATGACAAAAAGTAACAGAACATCAGAGTTCTGTATGCAACTGTGAAATTTATTCTGAACTGACACAAATATTTCCAGTTTGTTTTGCCTCCCTAAATTGCAGAGTATGCACTTCCAACTGAGCAGGATCCAAACCTTAATATTTCACAATTTAAGGGATATGACTAACAGCAGTGTCTTTGGGGAACTTCTTGGGCATGCTAAGAAAAGTCTTCTATCACTGAAACAGACAAAGTTAAGTAAAAAACTGCAATGAAGGGGCACTTTCCAGGCTGTTACTATATTTGAAGAGATTTCCACATTTAAGAGAGAATAAATAAACTAATATTTGGCAATATAATCTACTGAACACAAAAATATATAATCCACAAATAAACTCCATCTGACATCCAGGTGTTATCAATGTACATGCAATGTCTAGTTGTGAACAACAGTTATTGTGAAAATCCAAAGCATTTCTAGCAAAAGAAACAGGTAGTTAAAATAATTCCGATTCTTCAAGAATTTATTGGCATAGATCCCACTCCATGGGTAAATGTTTAATGTGGCTGATAAAAACCTCAGGGCTGGCACACCACAACCACGATGAAACTGAGGTAATTTAATGAATTAGAACCCATCAGCTAAGTTATTGTGAGTCATGGCATGTACATGCTTTAAACTCTTGCAAACCTGATATAAAACAGTTTGTCTTAAACTGCCTTAATGACTACATATTACATCAGGTTTTTGAAAAAATCTTAAGACAAGCCCATATCTTTAAAATATCTATGTTCATCATTCCATTGTCACATATGGCCCACCTTCAGACCAACTCACCACCAGCACCAGGAGACAACACACACAGCTGCAATTGTATTTCAGTCCCATAGCTCTTTCAAAATCGTATTTCAAAATCAGTGAGAAAAAGCAAAAATATGGATTGGATCAGAGGATCCATGCATGTGGCAGCTCAAAGCAAGACTGCTCCCAAGTAATTTTTCTTTTTAATATATGCATCCATATGGATTCCACTTACGGTGTTAGGAGGAGACCATAAAGAGCAGTGCTGCCAATAATCAATGATTTTATACACCCACCAAATTTGTGTTTGATCCTGTCGCCAGAAGAAATGTTAAAACCCCCCCCCCCCCAACCTAGAGGGCTTTTTTCCATTTAGATGCTTTGCAAATACCAGCTATGGAGTGCTTCTACAGTCTGAAGAGTATAAACTCTCTATTTCCAAGGAAGAGAGGAAGAGCTATTTTATCCATATACACCCATTCTGACATTCTAGGATAGGAACACCATTGCATGAACTCTAAGTGGGTAAACGCAAAAATGCTTGCTAGGGCATGACCAGGGGTGAAAGATGTGACAGGGTGGCTGTGAAGTTGCGACCAAGATGCAAAGCAAATATAACAAGGCAGATTTCTTCTCATCCACTTCAAAGATGAGGAAATTTAACACTTTCCATAATTACAGTGTTAAAGGGTGTATTTGTATAAGGAAAGGAGGGAATTGTATTATGGCAATCTATAGCCATGCTGGAAACAATGTCTCTGTGCTACCTAATGGCCACAACAGCAAAAAAGTCTCAGATAACTGGGGCTCCCAGGAAGAAGGAAACTTCCTTCTACATCATATCAACAGCACTATTCTTACGTTTCACATGCTTAGAGGTTTAAATTAAATGAGGCCTGACAGTAGACTGATATGATAGGACACTTGAAGTGCTAAATATTCACCAGACAAAACCAGGAATCTCGAAGGAGGATTATTTTTCATCCCAGTTATTATTTCAGACTGAGAAACTGAGTTTCAGTTCCTAGTTAAATAACTACTCCAGTGTTCTTTTCATCTTCAGGTTTTGTAAAATGCTAAAACTTTCTGTAGATTAAAGACTGTTACTTGCACAAGTGTCCACTCCTACATAATTAAGGCCCTTCCCTGCCTCAGTGCACAGCAAGCAGCTTGATCACATAGCTGGATTATTTTTTTTCCTGCAGGAACTTAGAACCTTAAGGTTGGACAGATTGTGAAAAATAACTGAAAATACAAAGTCTTGTTCCTTACTTGTTTCCTTTAGCTGGTATGTCAATGCCATCCCTTTCAACTCCTTTGGCAACATAATCTTTTCCTGGTACACAACATAATATTTTTCTAGCTTTTTCAGCTTAATCAGAGTGAATATCTTTCAAAACTGAGCAACATTTGATATCTTTACTAAGCACTTACTAGTAAGAAAAAACTGAGTCTGAAATGTATAAACAAGACTCTGGAAAACAGAGATCTAGAATTTACCTTGCAAGTAAGGGATCCAGTGTTGTTGTTATACATTATTAACATCTTCACAAACTTCACAGGCATCAGCAGAAACATACAACAATCTAAAAGCATGGTTTTGCACAGCAGGATATTGATGTGCACCACAGCACAGTAACACAGAACTGTCTGTCCATTATTGTTGCTACATACCAGGGTAGAAGGTTGCAGAAACAGAGCTGTGACAATGCTTAGCAGTTACAAATTCTTTCTCTGTTGGAGCCAGTTCTGCAAAGAGCTGGTTCTCATATGTATGGCAGTTAACTATCTGAGTGCTTAGTGTACAAAACCAACACCACTGTTTCAAACCTTGTCACAGGCTTCTTACCCAGCAAAGTGCGTAGTGTGCCTAAAAAAGTGCATAAAATAACATTTTAAGTGGGAAGCTAACTAAACCCAGCAAATTTGAAATACTTAGCACTGGCCTGCGTATATATTGCTTTTACTCTAGGTTTCAGACACCTGACTTGCAGCTACTGCTCCCCACTCTGGATTATGTGTTTACCCATCCACTGAAAACTCAACAGCATGGTCACACAACAAAGAATGCACAGGGCTTCACAGGGCCACAGGCACTTTGAGGCTAAGGACCTCTCCTAGGAAGAAACACTTGCTTTATTTTTGTACTTTTTTTTAGCAGTTATTGGCTAAAATACTGCTTTTGCTCTTCAGAATTTTGTCTTCCACCTGAGTCCTATAGAAGGGCCAGTGAATTCTGCGTGTCTCCTTTTTTCAAGTAGATCACCATAGATTTCATTCAGCATCCAAAATTCAGTTTTATCATCAGGGAGCTGGCTCCATCTCACCATATGTTTGCTGTCTATACTGCTGCTTTCCATATGTATAACGTTTTGGACAGATGCACTGCACATGTTGGCACTTGGAGCAATCTCTACGGAAATAACCCAGATGAGTCTGAGCGTACACATTTATTCATTCCAACACACTGTTTCCTTTTTTTTCCCTGCTCTGCATTCAAGGGTATTCAATCTTTAGGGTACATTTATTTCCGTAACATTTAGTCTATCATCTCTTTAAGCCCTTATTTTTATAGCAACTTTAATAAAAAACACGTTCTAAATGTTTACTTCTTCTACAAAATATCTTTTAACACAATTGTGTAAAAAGACTGATATAAAGGAATGCAATTTTAAATAGTTATTTACAGTCTAAACAGCATGTAAACTACAAAAACAGCAATCTCATCTTAGTTAAATACTTACCAACTTATGAATCATGGTGGTATTTATAAAAACATATACTTACATGTATATAGAGCTCTACAACTAAATTTTGGAGTCAAACAACTCCTCCATCCACTCATGTAATAATTGATAACTAATCACCCACATTGTCATGAAAAGCTAAAATCCCCATGCCTTCACCCTTGTCATCTTCTATGGTCATTCACGTAATGGGTGGAACTGGCAAAAATGCAAACTAACTTAGCCTTTCCTTTTTACAGCTATAAACGAGCAGTTTGCCTAGCAAAGAAAGCAGAAACCCTACAGTTGTGTCCAAGCCTGTCAAATATTCCATCCAGAACACAGCAGCGGTGGCTCCCTCGAAGCTCTGAAGGTGCTGCCCCTTCAGTGCTGCAGTTCCTGGGTGCATACCTACATCCTTCAGTGTTAATGCTGTTTACCTACAACAATTCTGAGCAAAACGTTGTGAAGACATTACAGAGGGAAAAGGAGGAGTGCTCTTTGGAAGAGCTTTATCACTCTCTGTGATAGAATAGACTCAGAAACCTTTACAAGCAGACAGAAGGGAGTATCTGGAAAGAAGAGTTAATATTTGAAGTCTGAGTACAAGACAGTCTGTCAGGAAGGCAGAGTCTTTATTATCATCTATAAACAATGTTTTGTTTGTATTTTGGTGTCAGTATGTGAGAGAAAATAAATGTAATGCAGTGAATCAGATGAATCTGAAAAATGAACGAAACACAAGCCACTTTCTGAAATGATTTTACTGAAATGGATGAAACTGAAAATTACATTAATCACATGAAATTTTAACAAGTTTTATAGCTTGCCTACAATAGGACATCGTAAACTTAAAGACAACATTTATAATATAAAGATATTATAAAGATTACAAAAAAAAGAGAAACTAGAGTTGATATGCATATCTTTGTTGTTTTGTCCTCTAAGATGAGATTACCTTGGAAACAAAAATGTAGAAACAGCTACAGTTAGACTTCTCTAGTGCCCTTACCAATAGTAACTAATAGAGGATGCCAAGAGAAAGTTTATCAAAAGGGAGAAAATGTACAAACACTTCACCCAGTACACAATTTCAAGTACTTGCAGCCTAGGGACTTTGTAATACCAAATTTGTACCTTGTGTTTAATACGTCCTCACAGACAAATATTTGTCTAAATAAGTATTTGTCTAACTGCACCTGACCCATTTCCAACTTCCATCATTTGTGGCATGAATTTCTGACAAGTCCTAGTTTAACACAGTACTGTGTAGAAAAAAGTCTCTACAAAAATCTGAGCAAGCTTATGGAAACTTCTGTGATGTACTTACACAGGACATGGTTAAACGGAGGTGTTACAGCTCTTAAGGCAAACTTGTCTGCTTCTGCATCAGGGCACCTACACACACACCCTTTTCCCTTTCCAACAAACAGATCCTCTTCACTGAGTAGCTTCTTCAAAATCCTTCTCATTGGGTGACATGAAATTTCACCTTTACACGTTTTTATTATCACTGAATTCTCTGGATTGGTTGCCACTATGCAGATGGTACAGGATCTAGAAAAAAGCTATTCAGTGGAAGACAGAGAGAATATGCCCACCTTGTCCTGTAGCTTTTCCTGTTAGCTGGAATGACATGAAGACACACACAGAGGGTTTGCTGAAATCTTGTGAACTGTTCCTAGCATGACAGATTCTGGCAATACAATCCTTTACACTCAAAAAGAGTTCTCTGCTGGGTAAGGGAAGACTGAGACTCCCTGTATTAACCTTGTCTCTTACTTCTTGAAAGTTTATTTTATATTCCTGTGTGTGACCGTGTGTAAAGAGATGACTCACAGAAAGATATACATGGGTATGTGTCAGCATTTGAACAAAGGGGACAAAGGAGACAAGGTGATCCTGAGCCAGTCAAAAGACAAATAATCAGCTAAGTGAAGACCTCAGAATGGCAGTGAAATGCCCATTTAAGCTGCACAGTTTGCTGAAAGAAGCTGTTGCCATACACACCCGGTGAAGATAAACCAATTCTGAAAAAATACATGTTTTGTAGGAAAACACATTTTTAAAAAAGAAAAAAAAAAGGAGCAAGTACAAAACATTTCATGCTGCAAGATGCAAAATGAAATGAATTTTATTTTGAGATTAGATTTGTGAAGGCAGAAGAAAATAACATGACAAGAACGAGCATGAGAGAAAAAACACAGTATCTTTCACTGGTAACCTGCCATAGATGCAATTAAATGAATGAACAGTAAAATTTTTGGGTAATCCAAATTTCATCGCGTAAGAGACAAAATGAAACTTTATATGCACAACTGCTGTGAGTGCCTTCTCTTTCCTAAAGAGGCCGACTCCTTAAATTCTTATGCAAACAACTTCTCTGGAAAATTGAAATTGGAAACTTTCTAACTGTTAATTGGCATTTGTGCGTCTAAACACACTGAGCACTGACACTCTTCTTCAGAAAATTTTTGGTTTGCATTTGGTATTTTCCTCTTATCAAATGAACAGCTGGAACAGCAGCTTTAAAGAGGCCCATTTGGAAATACAGATGACAAAGTTTAGAAGAGCAATGCAAGGTACTACAAAGAATTCCAGTCAGACTAAGTACTTCTCTTTCCTCACTTCACATTCTTTGTGAATGTGCAAAGCTGAAGGACCAACTATTTTGTTGCTGCACTTATGTGCAACTACCTAGGTCCAAAACTGTCATAATTTCTCTAAATATTTATTTCTTTCTTACTGTGAAACTGACTCTGAGAGAACCCCTAACCTCAAAACTTGGTCAGCAATAAAGATCCAGGACCCCTCTACAGTCCGTGGAAAGAATCTCGTGCCAGCGGAGCAGCGGAGAGGTGATTCATCACACACTAAGATATGGCAAGACAGATTTTATAGTTCAGTTTTGAAGAACACATGAAGGTGAAGCATACATGGTGTTTGTAATACATTTATTTTAGCGGTTAAGTTCATTCTCTTCTGGAAATTGATTTATTCAAAAGGGAATTGCATTTTACCATTGTAATACTGAGTGAATTATATAACTATACCAGCAATCCTGATTGCTTTTAAAACAGCCAATATTTCTTTTTTATTTTTGCATGAGATAAAAATGAATAAAACTAGATTATCTGAAAAATTGTATGAAGCACACAAAAAACCATGCAAGTAAACACACTAAACTCAAACGGAACTCATGAAAATGTTCTGTGGTCGTCTGCCCCAGACTGAATGTTGCTCACAGCCAAGAAAACAGGCTGTTAATCAATGAAGGTTACAAGAAACATCAGGGTTTCAAACCAAATGATGCCCTATTCATATAAAAATAATTTCCATTTAAAATCCCTAGTGGAAAGGAAAAAGGCAGGAACGCCATTGTCTCCGCATATGCAACCAGCTTTTCGGAAATAGTTTAAATAACTGTAGTAGACTGAACTGTTAAGGGATAATGACTCAAAACATTCTGCTTTTGTGGAGAGGCCAGGGAGCGTCATTGCTAAACCTCTGATCTGATAAGGCACAGGGTAAATGATGGGCTGTGAGTGAGACAGGAGCAGGATCCTGTGGATTGTGCCCCTTGTCATGCTAAGCTGTCCTCCCTTGCAAACCGCGGGGTTGTGGGGCTGCCCCTCCTGCCCCCGGGCAAGTACCGGGACATTCGTGAGTGACCTGAGTGTGTTCATCTCTGCTGATGGGACATAATGGGGCACAACTGACTCAACTGCGCTGGTGTCATGGGCAGCTGTGCTGTCTTAGAAAGTGTCCCTTAATCCACATTATTACACCAAGCTCCCCACCCCGGAGGAGGTACCTGGTTTATATTCACCTGAACCTGAGTGAATATAGACCCAACAGATCATGTGTTCTGTGAATTTCTACCCACCACTTCTTCAGGACTTCCCTGCCTCCTTCCGATGGATCTGGATCCAAGACTGCACAGCAATCAAGTCTTCTTGTGGGGCCTATGGGTGGTGAGATCCTCACACTCTTATACTTCGTTTTTCTTTCTTTTGTGCTTCACATTCCTGTCTTTTCTTCCTCTTTCTTTCCCCTTGTGTGTGTCCTTGTGTGATGTGCTTTCACATTGCAATGCTTTCATGTTGTATTACTATAGATAATAAGCACCAAAATGGCTCCACACCTGTTCTCATTTGCAACCAAATTGTTCTATAATAAACCCTACATTGTTTATTTACAAGTATAGATCATTCAGTGTCATTTCACACTAATCTGCCCCAAGGGATCTAATAACGAGAACTTTGGTTACCCCCATCTTTTGTGGCAGGTCATAACAGTAACCCAACAAAAATACTAAAAAGAGGAAAAATATGTGATTTTATATGCCCCAAATACCTTGATTAGTTTTTAAGCACCTGAAAACCTACAGAAACAGCTCATCCTCACCTGGGATCAGCAGTGCAAAATTCAAAATAATCATGGGCAGGTAGAGGATGCAGCTGTTCCTCCAGTTGCTCCTTGGTTAGACAAGGAGGAAGCCTTCGAATAACCACCTGCATATATAAAAAGAAATGGAGATTTATATTTGATCTAAATACTGTAGAAACAGATGGCACAAATTCCATAACTCAGTTTCTGCAAGCATTTTAAAACTGTAGGGTAACTGATATATTCTGATGAAGAGCCTGAGAACCACTGCAATTTAATCATAAACAACTTAAAAGATATTGATTACATAAAATTTTTAAAGTACCTCTTTCAAAAATGATTTAAACTAGCTTTTAAGTCTTGTTACAGCAGTATTTTAGCATAGTAGGTCTCTGTGTCCAGGTACTCCTGGCAGGGGTTCAGCGCAGCCTCTGAGAGGATGCTGGGGCTGCCCAATGCTGAGTGCAGGCAGCTCCAGTAGATCCACCGCAGGGCACAGCTGAGCCCCGCAAGCCAAGATGGTGGTGACTCTGGAAAAGGTAATTAAGAAAGGACAGGAAAGGCTGCACAGGAATGGGTGAGACAGAGGAGTAAGAGGGAAAAAAAGTGTAAGACACAGCCTTGCAGACAACAATGAAAGGAGAAGGAGGGGAGGAGGTGCTCCAAGTGCCAAAGCAGGGTCCCTTGAAGAAGATCATGGTGAGGCACGCTGCTCCCCCACATGCCGTGAAGGACCATGGTGGAGCAGACATCCACCTGCAGCCCATGGCGGACCCCACGCCACAGCAGGTGGAGATGCCCTGAAGGGCCCTGCAGCCCACGCAGAGGAGCCCACACTGGATGAGGTTTATCCTGAAGGCCGGCAGCCCATGAAGGAGATTCATACTGCAGTAGGTCATGAACAACTGCAGCATGTGGGAGGGACACTCCTGCAACACTTCATGAAGGACTGCATCCTGCTCTGTCCCATGTCAGGTCCCCCATGCTGGAGAAGGAAAGGTGTCCTGTCTACAATCCCCATTCCTTATCCTTCTGCAGTTGCTTGGGGGCAGAGAGAGCCTGGGAAGGAAGAGGGGAGGGTAAGAAGGTGTTTTAGTTGCAATCTTTTTTTCTCACCAGTTTTCTCTAATTTTTTAAAATTAGCAATTAAGTAAATTAATTCTCTCCATGTTAGAACCATACTGTATCCTGAGTTAGAAGGGACCCACAAGGACCACTGAAGTCCAACTCCTGGACGTGCCCCAAGAATGACAACCTGTGCCTGAGAGCATTGTCCAAATGCTTTCTGAATTCTGTCAGGCTTAGTGCTCACCATTTTCCTGGGGAGCCTGTTCAAGTGCCCAACCACCCTCTGGGTGAAGAGCCTTTTTCTTATATCCAACCTAAACCTCCCCGACACAGCTTCATGCCATTCCTTCGGGTCCTGTCACTGTCACCAGAGAGAAGAGATCAGTGCCTGACCCTCCATCTCCCTTTGTGAGGAAGCTGTATGAAGCTTTTATGAGGTCCTCCCTCAGCTGTGTCAGTTTTCCCTGTGATGACACGGTTTTTTCCATCATACCTTCTTCCCGGGTCTTGCTGAGGGAGGAGTACAAGAGCAGCTGGCTGGGGGTCTGACAGCCACCCAGAGTCAACCCACCGCACTCAGCTAAACTGCCCAATAATAAAGGCCAGGAAATTATGTAGAAACCTCTGGCTGAATGATGCAAGCACATAAAGCAGTAAAATGGCCATCAAGCTTTAGGAAATCGGCTTTAATTTCTGAATATTTTAACATCTGGATTTAACTTTACTGAGCTCTGAGTTATAGTGATTTTCAGTGCTTCAGTTTTCCAATTAAAAAAGACAGGGAATAAATCAAATCTCACAGAACCCAAAGACTCAAAAAATTGTTAGGGTTGAAAGGGACCTTTGGTCCAACCTCCCTGCCCAGAAGGCAGGGTCACCTAGAGCAGGTCAGGAACATGTCCAGATGGGTTCTGAATGTCTCCAGCCTGGGAGACTCCACGACATCCCTGGACAACCTGTTAAAGCCTGCAAGTATTATTTGAAAAGTGCTCGAATAAAGACAGAGAAGTGAAATGTGCTCTTGTCCTTGACAGGAGCTGCTTTGCCACAGCAACAGCCAGCCTTGACTTCACAATTAAAGCTGAAATGATTTCCAGCTCTGACGCTGGGGGTCTCCCAATACTCCAGGGAATGAACACCCTCATTCCGCAGATGAAGAAATACCCGCTATAAACACAGGAATCTCCTGCGATGAGACTCGGTCAGTCCCCTCACTGCGACCTCCCTCCTATCCTCTTCCATCCTCTGCCATCTCCCACCGGAGCCGCCGCCGCCCCCGCCCCGATCCCCGCGCCCGCGCCCCCTCACTTTGCTCAGCGCCGTTTTCTTCTCCTCCCGCTGTCTCCCCGGCGCCGGGTGAAGCGGCGGCGGCAGCGGCGACGGCGGGGAAGGCGGCGGCGGCGGGTTCGGCAGAGCGTCAGTGTCGCGGCGCGGCGACTCCTGCCGCAGCGGGGTGTCCATGGGCCGCTGCTCGCGGCCGCCGCCCCGGACCGGCCCCGGCCCCAGCCCCGGCCCCGGCCCCAGCCCCAGCCCTGCCTCCCGCTCCGACCGCATGGAGCCGCCGCGCCCGCAGCCGGCCGAAACCTCGCGAGAACTGCCCGCAGGGCCGGCGGCATCTCGCGAGGCTCCCCCACCGCCCCCGGCAGGGAGTGACGCCCCTGTCCCGCTTCTCGTCCCTCTTGGAGCCGCACAGCGCTCCCCCTGTGCTGGTGCAAGGAGACAGCGGAACGTGCCCATTTCCTTCT
The DNA here is from genome assembly GCA_036630365.1 of Acanthiza pusilla. NCBI lineage: Eukaryota > Metazoa > Chordata > Aves > Passeriformes > Acanthizidae > Acanthiza > Acanthiza pusilla. The sequence continues at coordinate 9,002,618 of JAXCHO010000098.1, forward strand.
CTCACGGCCTCGCCCTAAGTTCACGGTGCCTTGTCACCCTGGCCCCAGAGCGGCTTATAGGGCGGGAATGGCACAAACACCGCGGGGGTGTGTTATCCACAGTCTTTCGGTGCTGGGTCTGAGGAATAGTCAATTTCTGGGGAGAAAGCAGTGGGAAAAAGGAAAAAAGGGCGTTACTCATTACTTGCATGAGGCCAGGAGTCTTGTGCCTGCAGGGAGGCTCGTTCATAATGCATCGCCAGCCGCAGCCCCCGAGGCCATACAGCAGCGAGAGCTCTAACAAAGGGTGCCTCCAGCCTTTCTGCCTGGCTTCGTCAGGAACTGTGGGAACAGGCCGGGGGAATGGGTACAGACTGAGAGAGGGGAAATTTAGGCTAGCTGTTAGCAATAAACTTACTGTGAGGGTGGAGAGGCAGTGAACAGGTTGCCCAGGGAGATTGTGGCTGCCCCATCCCTGGCAGTGTTCAAAGCGGGGTGGCACAGAGCCTTGAGGAACCTGGCAGGGAGGTGTCCCTCCCCCTGGCAGCAGGGTTGGGACAACGTGATCTTTAAGGTCCTTTCCAACCCAAACCATTCAATGATTCCATGATTATCCTAAGTGCTGACCCATCAATCAGGGCAAGGCTTACTCAGCCCTAGATTGCAATCAGCAAACTTTGCAATATCTAAATCCAAAAAGTTTCTTGAAATTCCTGTGTGAGCTGGAATATCTTAGACTGCATGTCCTAGAATTAGTGGCAGAGGTAAAGAAAGCTCCAAAGTAAGGACACGTCATGCATTTATGAACAGACTCATCCTTTCCACAGAAAATAGACGGAACAAAAATGCCTGCAGTTTAGTCAGAACACACAGGGTCATTGCCAGTCTTCAGATCCTGCTGCATTTTTGGTCCTCAAGCAGCTGTCCACAGCATTAAGAAAATACATGCTCTGATGTGGAATAATAAAAGCAGGTGGCATTGCCTGAAAAAACTGAACTCACAGAATATTCTGAGATGCAAGGCACCCACAAGGGCCATCCAGTCAACCCTTAAGTCAACCCTTAAGCCCAGACGGCGATCAAGCTTGCAGTGCTGGCATTATTAGCACCATGCTCTAACCAATTGAGCTAACATGTTATTCCTTTTCAAATATTTTAGGTAGCAGTAGCTACAAAGGAACTTTTGGAGGCATTTGCAGCAGAAGTATCTTGTGGATTTTCATATCTATTCTGAAAACCTTTAAGACAACAGTTACATCTCCCCACTCAGACAAAACTGATTCTTGGAAGAGAAAGATGAAGTTATGGGACTGAGTAAAAATGTCTCTTTTGGGGGGCATATTTATAAGCCACCCAACCTGTATAGTCCTGAACCCTTGTACCCAGCAGCCAAAGCCAAATGAGAAAATGGCAATGGATGGAAGCAAGAATCAAGATTCTGAGGTCAAGTCAGGCCAAAATTAATAACCAAAGTCCTCACGAGGACAAGGACAATACTCAATTTAACTAGAGCCAGGGTAAATGTCATAATAACCCAGAAAGGCACCAACCATTATCTAGCAAGCAGAGTTCAGGCAAGAGCTGCACTGGAGCAGGACAGGTGCTGGGAGGTGCAGAAGACTAGGGCAAGCAGGTGCTGCTGGTACAAAGGCAGGGATTTGGACAGAAAAAGAGCAGGTTAAAACATTGAACAGAAAATAAATGAGGAGAGAAAAACTTTTCCCTGAAGTCCTGTCTGAGACACACATTATGAACCAGCTCACAAGCTCTAATCCAACTGTAGCTCCCTAAAAGGCTTGGAAGCCAAGCCAAGCCATATCAAGAATTCCTCTGACATCCAAGAAAGTCCTTCACAATCTAGGAGACTTTGCATACATATCTTTCTAGGTAACTTTTAATACAAATAAACAATGGCTAGCAACAGCCAGCCAAAAAACCTCCAGCAAGGCACTGCCAAGGCACCGTGTCACGATATGCTGCCGTTACAGCAGTGCCCGTTCTCGCTATTCGATCTGTTTCCTCCCACTCCAACCACTCTGCCCCACTGATGACAAGTGACACAGCAGTGGCTTGCTGTCTTTGAACCTGAGAATTGGTCAGATCTAGAAATTATTTTAAAATGCTGTTCCAGTTCCCCCATTTCATTCACAATGTAACCACACAGGGATTTGTATTACCACAACTGAGGAAGTAGCACAGTAGATTCCTAAAGGCAGGAATAACATAAACCAGTGTTGCCATCACAGGTGACACACCATCAGATCCTAACTGGGGAGTGTAGGAAGAAAGATGAACTTTTATCAGTATTTAAACTATTTTGCCAATGAAAAAGATTAGTAACAGAAAAACAGTGCAAGATTTATATCTATGTCTGACAGTAGTCAAAAGGCCTGTTTCTCTAGAAGACTGTTTTGCCACCTTCCATTTAGAAATTGCCATCATGTGTTACTAGAAAAGCAGATTTATATATGCTGGATTAAAAGTTATGATGTTATAGAGATAAAGGAGTTTGGCTCCTTGAGAATCTTTGAGGATCTATTTGTACTATCTTTCTGGCTACTCTGTGTGCAGCAACAAGCCTTTGCTGTCATGTTATCCATGAGACGGTCTTGGTTACTATCATTCAGGATACATGAGCACAGATGTAAAAATAACAAACAAAAGATCCTTTAAAGGAAGAGACCTGCCTAACAGAGCAGCTGTTGAGACAGACCCATTATAGATGCTTCCAGAGTGTCCAGGAAAATCCCCAGTTTATCTCAAAGAGGTGACCTGCACCACACACAAACTACCAGGTTCCAAAAGAAAAGAAATCGCTCTGTATGAACCTTTTTTCCAGCCACACTGAAGAAGACACCTGACTCTGGCCAGGAGATGCATATGTTTCGTAAATGATTAATTTTTCCCTTAGCTACTTTTCCACTTAAGACTCATGGCTCATACCATGTTTTTCAGGACAATGTATAACTTTGGGTAAATTGTTTTAGAACTAAGAAGTAAAACTTTTATTTGCCTTATTTTCTCATGTTTAGGAATGTATGAGATTGGTATTGAATTCTACACTCAATGCAAACTCCATTCCAAATATTTTCTAACATATGGAAGGGACACTTGGGCATCTCCAATTCCCTGTGTGGAGCCACAGCACAATTCCCACTGCCACTGGGACAGAACTGTAATTCTTGACACTACTGTGCTGGTGCTCATAGGAAGGCAATGGGATCACCTGGATCCAACAGATTTCCACAGTGAGAGTGTGTGCAATTGCTGATAAAATACAGACTCCTCCCCCAGCTTTTCCTCCCTTGATACCCTAGAATTTCAAAGTGCAGTCGTGTCTAAAACTTGAATTCATGTTCAGTAATGCACAGACGTGCAAAATAGCCAATACCCTGGATGTATATGGCCTGCGTTAATGCAATCAAGTCTTCTTGATCCAGATGGGGATTCATGAGAGTGCTATTAGGAAAGGAATATTTATAAAGTAGGAACTATAAAACTCCCGGTGTTAAGTACATAGTAGTTTGAATTCATATAAAAAATAGCAAATTCATGAAAGTACAACACCATAACAAAAATGCTAAAACAAACATACTACACTTAGACAAAATGAGCTCTCTACCAGTATTTATGGTCACGTACTATGGTCTGACATTGATGTTTCTAACATCATATCACTTTCATTCATTTCAATCTCAAATGTTTCTTCCAATGGGCGACTGGTATCTGTACTTTTCCTTTGATTTGATGTCTCTAATGTTACTATGCCACTTTCATCCAAAGTTTGTCTTTCTATGTCGAATTCTCTGAAATCCCACGGAGGTGAAATTATGTTCTTTAATGTCTTCACTGTGTGTACGTCAAAGTCGTAACATCTTAATTTGTCTTTGATCTCTGTTCCTAGGAAAACAGACAAACCATTAGTTTATTTCAAATGAATACTCCCAAAAATGTAATCTCAAAGAAGGTATTATCCAGAAACTACTATAATTCTCTGCTTTCAGAACATCAGGGAGTTGTCGCTGCTTAATGACTGAAGCTGAATAGGGTTGCTCTGAAAAAATCCAGCAGCCTCCTTTTTCAAAAAAGCACAATGTAAGAAGCACAACTCAGATTCAAAAGTCTGTTTTGATGAGTAATTGCCAGTTCCCTTCCCAATTCTCCAAGGGGCTTTTTTTCTTGTTTAAGTTACACACAGCTTGGTTTGCATTAATGTGTATCACATGGCTGCATGGTTCTTCCAGATGTGTTAAATGACTACATATGGAGTAAGCCAATACTGAGAAGAAACATCTGCTTCAATTGTGTGAAAAATCTGCAGGAAAAGCACTAGAGCACACAGATGGCTTTTCCTTTTAAGGCTTCAGCCTTCTTAACATGCTTGACAGGACATCAACTGTGTTCACTACAGATAAATCCCTAAGTTCAATGAAGCAGCAATAATAATAAAAACATAAAATTTTTTTAGCAGGAAAAAACTTTCATAGAAAATCTAAACCTATGGCAATATACTAGATTATTGTTATGAAGCACTTTTTTTTATACCAAATCTGTATTTTTGGAGTCAGAACTTACCCTGTCTCCACAGAGCCAAGTTTTGACAAGGTGAAAATACCTTGCTCTACAGCAACATTAGCCTTAGTGCTCTGATTTCCTAACTCCATACCTCTGTTTTATTTTTTCCCCATTCCCTTTGGGATCTAGGATGCCACAAATCAATATTTTCCATAAGAAAAACCACCAACACCTTTAATGACAAAGTGTTTCCTTTCTTTATACCGGTGAGAATTCACTGTCATGGTGCTCACAAAAAGCAGTGGTCATCTGCAATTGCTGGTAAGTTCTGACTCACTTAGCCATTAAAAAAACCAACCAAAAAACCCCACAACAAAAACATACTCTACTTTGTAAGTTAATTAGGTTAGCAGTACACAGCCTTTCTTGACATAAGAGTAACACTCCTCTCAAAGGACTTAATGACTTTAAGAGACACACAGAGAATTACCAATATAGGCTTCGGAATCACCAATGTACATTTCTATGCAGTGCCCAAGCATTGTGACTGAAAATGTGTCATCCCGCCTGAGACCAAGGGCCTATTAAAAAAAAAAAAAAAATCAGAGAAAAGTATTTAGCAGCAAATAAAAACATTTACATCTTAAGTACATCTGCAATGGTTCAATTTGTTGGTTTGTTGTTCCACAATCTGTCTGAGTGTAGTCTTCATTGTAAAAGCAAAACATTGTACAACCAAAATAACACCATCATATGAACTGGCCGAAGTAGTAAGCAAGCAAAGCACAAAAACAAAACCAGAAAAGAATATATATACAGACAGGGAATCATTCACATATCATGAGATATAACATATATTGCTGTTCACTTACTGTAAAATTTCTAGAAGTATTTAAAATTATTTCAACTGCATGAGAAGCTTATGTACATAAAATGTAATTTTAAATTTTACATTTTACATTTTTAAAATGTAATTCAAAATTTGCCAAAGAGGCATTTTTTTTTTACGTAATCAATAGAAAATAGAAGACTTTAAAAAACTAAATTAAGATTATAAAATAAACACTAATTTGGAGGCTGGAAAAAATGCTGGTTCTCTGTTCCAAACCCAAACCAGAATGACACGGTAAATAACAGAGTCTGTGACCAGTCCTTCACTTGAAGCCAGTTACGTACCGTGTGAAAATAGTCAATGGCACTTTCAAAGTTGCCCATGAGGCTGTGGATGTAGCCAATGGCAGAGTAAGTAGAAGCATTCTGAGGGATTAATACTAGAGCCTGGCGATGGTATTCCAGTGCTTCCTCATACTTCCTGTTAGGGTTAAATACAGGAGATCTGTTAGTAAGCTTCCTGGTGAACAGTGTTTCAACAGCATCCTGTGGGTATTTTCCTTAGCAAAGTGGAACATGGTTGTGCCAGAACTTTAGAATTGTTTCACACTCTGAACATAATAGAATGTACAAAAGACTCATGGGTATTGACAATTTTCTTCCTCAGTGTAATTGAGAAATCATTGTTCTCCCTATGCAGCAAAACAGCTGCCTACAGCTAGGTCCCATTTGGAGATCCTAGCTATTTGATATGGTAAATCACTTTAGATGTTTAATGCTGCTCATTGTAACATTGGCTTTCTTTCTGTAGCTTTCATTTGCCTTCCCAGGGGAGAGAAGGAGCAATATGAGACTAAATCATACATCATTCTAACTGAGAAAAGCTCTTTCAGCAGAAATTTCACAACCCTCAAATGCTACATACACTGATACCTTTGTCAATTCCATTTTGCTACACTCTCAATCAGAAATGAAGGTTTACACATATCCATGATTTCTATCAAATACCAAGCACCCTTTCTTTGAAAATTATCTATTAATTAGACTCATTATTGCATTTTTTATTTTATAAAACAAGGATTAAATGTACACTACAACATTACTCTGAGAAATTAAATTGTCACATTTGACATCCTAGTTCCACATTGTTAAAAATAAAGATAGCAACCACCTGTTCACAAGAAATTTTAACATCTATAGTGATAATGAAGTTATGCAATGAGCAACACATGAAGTTGTTAGAGGCCATCAAGTAACCATTGAGGCAGAAAAATTATGCAACCTTTTGCTTGGTGCACAAACCTTTCACATTATTTCAGTTCTGTTTTCACTCATAGTATTTATGCATCCAGTTGACTACCACTGTATTTTAATATGCTGCTTTCAAATTTCAATCATATGATACTAGTGAGTAGACATATATCCAGTAAGTTTTTTCATAGTTACTATATCATGTATTACAAACACTACCAAATTAGTTATTACAGAGTTTTTTAAGTCAAAGCATAGGTACTGCTGCCTACATTCTCAACTTGATTTTCTTGGAAGATGGTTTACAAGGACGCAAAAATACATTAGCATTGATTTCTGAACCTGAGCAAATATTACGAGTTGTACAAAGCATGATATAAGCAGTTAGTAACCTACTGTAAAAATTAAAAAAAGATAAAAGTAATTACAAACAAGTATATGAAAAAGCCCTGCAATTATACTCATTAACAGATTCCAGAAGCAGTGCCTTTTGTTTGATCTTGGCACAAGGAGTAACTATTATACGTCCTTATTTCATAATGAAAATGAAGACTAATTGGCAATTCGAGCACAAAGCAATTACTACCAAAGCCAAAGCACAAGTACAACTTTCATCTACCATAATCACATTCTCATTAGCAGCTTTGAAACAAAAATTACAGTGTAAACCAATTGAGCAATTAAAACCACTAAAACCATAAAAAAATTCTGCATTGATTGAACAAAAGAAAGCACTGGTTAAAGTCAGATTAAGGTAATTAATGAGAAAACGTCTCCATGTTAAAACTGTTAAAACTTATATATGTACTTTGCACTTTTCCTGTTCATGGAATGGAACTATGAAATGAAATATTAAATAGTTCTGTTCTAAAAAAACATAAACCATAAAGTAATATTCCCTTGCTGTGTTATAATGTCACTGAATATTTCACTTCAACTAAAAAAAAAAAGAGTACTAACCCAAGCAAATAATTGGCACAAATCCACCTTTATGTTAATTAAATCAGTGGACATGTTTCAGTATGCAAGGACTGTGACAGCAGAGTTAAAATTCACACCCATACAAGGATCTAAAAGCTTAGAACCAATTCCTATCTAGTAAGAATCAATAGTTAGAGAAAGGCTTTTACATTAGGTACTTTAACTTTTGTGTAATAAACAGGATATAAGGGGTGATTAATGCAGTTATGTTCACAAGCTGATTTAGAGAATCTTGTTCTTATAGTGTCTTCTACACTGCTCTCATGTGGTACATAATCTTGATTTAAATGAGAGAGAAAACACATTTGTACAGCATTACAGAGAAATGTAGCTCCAGTAGTCTCTGCTTACTTGAGTTTTCTGCAGACATGTCCTAAGTTGTTCAATAAAGGCTCCCACTTATCAACTGTTACCTGCAAAATAATGCAACAATTCAAATAACTGCAGCTTCCTGACTGTAACTAAATTTTGTCTACTTTAAAAGAACAAAAACAACATACAAATGAATACAGACTTTTGTTTATGAACAAGAAAAATAGAATGAGTATTTTAAATTCTTAATACAACACACAATTAAGCTCAAAACATTCAATAATTCTTTTTTCTATTTTTTACATTCCCCAAGGCCAATTAAATTTCTTTAAGGGGTCAGTGATATTAAAACCTGATGCAAACCAAACAAAACTTGTTTTCTACTTAACTAGAAAAGGTCACGTCAAATCTCAGCCTAGAAACACCAAAGACACAGTTTTAAAATAAAATTTATATTGTACTGCTTTTATCTTTGAATAAGCACAACATGTTTTGTCACAAGCTATTACAGAATTTGCTGGAGTTTTACAGATTTATGACCTTGCATGTTATTAGAAAAAATACCTCATTTCCAATAGCTTTGATTTTTTCCAGTGCATCAAGGAACCACTTTTCTGCAGTTTTCCAGCTAAGGATTGAAGTGGTGAGGGAAAAAAAAGTAAATTAGTGAAGAGCTTTTACTAGCTGTATGATAAAATTGTATTCTAGGAAGATTTCTATGACATTATTTCATCATATGAGTGAAATTAGATATAAGCTCCAGAAATTTACACTTGGCTGTATTTTGCATTGTGGTCTTAAGAGCTAACAAGACAAAACTAAGAAAAAAAATCAGAATCAAACCAAGAATATTGACTAAGCACTTCTTATATAGGCCAGGTTTTCTTTCCAGAAGATATTTAGAACCTCCTGAGCTGACAAAATGTTTTGCTGCACAAAATTTTATAGTATGTGTGCAGACAGATGCCTTTTCAGGCATTCAACTACACAATGACAGGCACACGGATGATAGTAGCAATCTCTGGATGTTCCTCAAGCATTAAATTCTGTCCTTGTTCAATCTTAAACAAGGAAGAATAACGTAGAAAGAAAGCATTTACGGTGACCATCATCTAAACTACAACCAAAAGACACTGTAGTTCAATGTAAGTACTTTAGTAGATATATTGGAATATTACACTTCAGAATAATCCATGTTTAAGACAGTATTTTATCAAGTATTTGATCATATTTTGCAAGCTTACTCTCCATTTTGAAATGCTACCACTCCAACTTCATGCATAACAAAAGGATCTTCAGGTGCAATGCTTAAAGCTTGGCTGAAAAACCGTTCAGCCAACTTGGAGTTGTTGGTCAAACCATATTCCAGTCCAATGTAGAGCATCGGCAAATGACACCTAAAAACCATAAAACAGAGTGTGTGTTTGTTTCTGTGTGGTTATCAAGGATGGAGTCACAAACTATAAAGACATACCAACTGTTTGCATATGTTTATGTACATCCAAATAAAAGCTGGTTTAAATGGACTATTATCCTAAGGGGAAGTTTAAAAGACTTTACATCTCTGTTTAACAAGAGTTTTAACTGCAATATGTAATTCCAACCTGCTCTGGAATCACATGTATTTTCTCAGCACTTAAGTTTAGTTCTGATGTTTTTCTCCCTAATTTCCTTCATTTATACATTTAATTTACAAACAATATGGAAGAAGTAATAATTACAAGAATTACATTTACCAGTAACTACAATCAAATATAATATGCAACATGACATGATTAGTTCACGACTCATTTTACAACCTTCTCCCACAGCATGAAAGAGCTGTTCAAGCTATTACTATGCAGCAGTTGATGACCTGGTATGAAAGCCATGATTCACAAATTTCAGTAAATATTCAGGTAGAATTTAAGATTACCTATATATAAAACTTGACTTTAGAACTTACAAAATCAGAACAGTAATCACAAGTAATGCAGTTAAATGCAGATGGTTAAATTATTGGGGTTTCTTTTTCTACTTTGTTCTCTACCAGATAATTGTTGCAAATGCAGTGCTACTGTTTAAAGGGATGTAAGTCAATATTCTACACTACTTATGGATAAATTTTAATCTTCCTGAATATGACATTTTGTACATACCCTTTCATGAGCTGTGCAGCTGTGAAGTAGGCAGCCATTGCTTGGTCATGCTCACTCTCCACTGCAAATGAATGTCCATATGCTATCCATGCAGGTCCATAGGTTCGCTCCAGTGTAGTAGCTTTGCTAAAAACAAGAGCAAGTCACAAGCAAACACATCTGAAATTAAATTTCACATGACTACTTAGACAGCAATGCTATGCCACATGGTTAGGTATCTATTAAGATAATTGTCTGTAATGACCAGTGGTAAAGAAAGTTACTTTTAAAAGTTCAAACTATTTAGCACTTAGAAGTATTACACATTCTCATTAATTAATTTTATTATTTCTGCTACTGTTCACAGACAGGAGGAATTATTTGATATTACTGAACATAAACAATTATATAGTAGGTGAATTGAGTAAAATACAGAAAACATTAGTAGTGACTCAAAATGTATTGCAAAATCCTAGGTATACATTTTAAAATAAATAAATTCTATCAAATCTACGTTTCAGAAGCAGTATATGAAAATACCAAATGAAAACTTAGGTGGAATTGTATATTGAAATTTCGCCATATAATTGTGCTAGCCTCGAAGAAGATGAGTGTTTGTCACATTACAGGATGTGCATCAGAGAAGTATACAAAATGTCAATCAAGTCTTGAGCTGAAAACTGAAAGCTGAGCATGAATACTGCAACCCGAAGTCTTTACAGAAAGGTGGACTTGACAGGAGCATTAGAAAGCTGTGTAGATTATTATCTGAGTCTGAAGGCAAGGGCATTCATAGCTAAACAGCTCATAAGAAGTGTGCCCAGTCTTTTTGTAAAAGCTTCTGACATGGAGATAATACACACTCTGTAAGTGTTCTATCCTATTGCTTAACTATCCTTAAAAACTTAACTTTTTCCTAACATATAATCTAAATTTTGTCTGTCACAGTTAAACTCATTATTTCTCATCACAGATCCTAGAGAATGGTTTGTTCTTCGTCTTCTGGGACAAAACTTTACATATTCAAACATCTGTATCTTGCCACCCATGACAGCAATGAAAGATATGTGGGTATTTGACTGTGTCTTCAAGTTTCTTTTCTGAAAACCACTATTGTCCCTAGCCTTGTTAGCTTTGCACTATCATTCTTCTCCAAGAAATTTAAGCATCTTGTTACAATTTTACTTTTAGCAGATCTCTTTTCCCTTTTGCCAGAACTACTCTGAATTTTGATGTTTGTTCGATTTGTGTTTTTTGTTTGTTTTTCTCTTCAACACATCTATAGATCCTTTCCTGCTGGCTATGGATGCTAGTACATTTAAAGACATCATTTATTTCATCACCAAAACCAAATTTATCACTCAGGACAGCTTCTTGAAGAATTTCACACTGCTACTTGTAAAGAATTTAAACATTTTACTCATAATAACCAGGCATTTAAAAAGTCTAAATTACTAACCCATCTTTACATATATTGTCTATAAAGGTCTCAGAAAAATTAGTCTTACAGGTTGATTTATGCCTTCTGTGTTTAAGCTTACAGCACCAAAACAAATGGCCTACTTCACAGCAATGCTCCCCAGTGCTGATATTCACTACACATACAGAAGACCTACAGGAAACAGCATTTGCCAAACCTCAAAAGTCCACAGGTGCTTGTGCACAGAAAGAACTGGATGATCACGTCAGAATTTTCTATAAAATTGTTCCCTTTCAGATATGAAACCTGAACCAGTGAGAATGCCTGAGTGTCCCTCAACTAAGAACGGAAGCCTGATCACCTACAGCTGTAGTTAGCTCAGCAGCATGAGCAACTGCAGGGTCTACACCTGCCCAGAACAGGAAGGTGACTGCCTAGAGAGATACCATGTAAGTCTTCCTCATATTTAAAGTATCTCAGTGGATGAGGTCTAAATTACTATAACAAAAAAAAGGGTGCCAACAAAAGGAGTATTTAAGTAGTAACCACTTTATTGAGGCTTCTGTTTATGAGCTTACAGTCATGAACATTAAATGTTTATTTAGCAAGTGAGCAACAGATTCACTAAGGAAAAGAGAAAAAAAAATTACCTGAGATATCTTCTAGCATGTTCATTTTTGTGGCCAACCATGAGATAATAGCATCCAACTGCAAACCATGAGACCTACACATTAAAATCAAAATAGAATATTATTAGATCTATCAGACTCATTTTAAGTGAAGCATCAAAAGAGAGGAAGACATAATAATTAGAGAAGTTAGGAACATTTTCACTGAAATCACAGTCAGCTCTTCAAATTATTTGGTCTTACAGACAAGCTAGGACTGCTGGCATGTACCTTTCTAACTGGGGCTTATTCAGCCTTGTGAAGAGAGAGCAAAGTGGAAAGCTTATTGCTGTCCTCAGTTATCTAATGGTAGGGAATACATGACAGAGCCAGACTCTTCTCAGGGGTGCAGTGAGAGGATGGGAAGCAATGAGTGCAAGTTGCAAAACAGGAAATTAAGATCAAGTCAAAGGAAAACAATTTTCACTGGAAAGGTGATCAAACACTGGAAAAGGTTGCTCAGAGACATGCAGACATTTATTACTGTAGCACTTGTTTTAAATTATTAATCCAAGTAAATAACTTGCACTGAATACCTTTTACAGGTACTTAATTTTATAAAAAGAACCTTGATATAAGGAAATTACAATGCAGAGAAAATAAAGGAGTGAACCATTTTACAAGCTTTATCCAGAAACAGATTTTGAATTCTGTAGCTTAAACTATTACATTGCAACTTTTATGTGCTTTCACCTGAAAAAGAAAACTACCTGGCAACAAAGGCTTAAAACAACTTACAGGATTATTTGGGTACAAGTCCACCAGTTTGTGAGAAAGATAGAAAAGCTCTATTTAGTGGAAAGAAACAAGAGAAGAAAATTAAAACATGCTAAAACATTTATATGTTTCAAGTCTTTTAGCTTTCCATGCAAAATATACAGAACATCTAACATTATTAATCCACAAGTGAACAAAAATGTTTTCTTTTAGTGGTAATGCTTCAAACTGCCTCAAAATAGATTCAGTTTTGCAATCAGTTAAAGAAAACCCAACCAAAACAACCTATAAGTCTTCACAGTACGCAAATAAGCATCTATACTTCCCACCCTTTAAGAATTCTGCAACAGCTCAACAGCTTAGGTCATTAACATACATTAAAATAAATGCCAGTAGTATTACCCTTGAATGTACCTTGTCAAGGTAAAACACTATTCAACTTCCTACATCTAAAAGGTATAACATACTGGCTAGACCCATTTCAAAGTAGAGTCCTGTGCATTAATATGCTGAAAATAGGACAAAAGCAAATAAATTATTATATTATTTGGAATAATTCCAAGTGATTACTTGCTTAGTAAAAACAGTAAGTCTAGTTAGTGGAATAACTTACTACAGATTTTCTAATAATAGTAGCAGCAATCAGCTACGGGATAACAATTTTACTGTCTATGAAATTTCAAAGGAAATAGAATTACTGCATGTAAAGCTTCTATTTCTTCAGAGCACAGTGCTCTTAAACCAGTGAGATTGTCCCGGATCACTTTGCATCAACTATCAGCTCCAAAAAATCAAATATTAAAACTGGCATACAAAACATCAACTTATGTACATAATGCTTCTCAAGGCACATTTAGAAGAAAAATCAAGAGTACTGGCCCCATTTTCAGATGTACTTAACTGTAAAGTAACTGGGAAGCATATTCACTAATCACCAAGAAGTACCAGTACACCTAATGACCTATTTGCGTACATATAATGCACCATCCCCTGAGAGACTGCCCAGCGTATGAGCTTTTTCTATTTTCCAATTGATTTTAAAGACATTCAAGCTGTTCACTTGATTTATATGCAGTCTGAAATGAGAAAAGCCATCCCAGCAGCAAGTAAGCTTTACTGTAATTCCAACAAAGGTATAGCGTGATTATTAATTTGTCTGAACTAAAGAGAGGCCTTCACAACAGCAAATGCAAGTAGAGTCTAGAATTTTTTTAAAATCACAGAATAACCATGTCCACCTAAGGATACACAACTGCTGAAGAGTTCTTTCTAGTTCAAGTTATTATCTTTTATTGTTGGGCAGAAAAAGTACACCTAGATACTGTACAAAGATCACCTGGAAACAGAAATCACAATGACAGGAATGAGGCAGTGTAGCTCACTGGCCTCCTGGCTACACAGTCCAGCAGTTAAAAGAAAGCAGCACTCATAACCATGAACTCTTTGCACAACTCCTTCACCCTAATCCTCAATCCTGCTATCAGCTCTGAAATTCCCTTCTTTAACAGTTATCACTGTTTTCTTGAAACTGCAGGTAGGAGGAAAAATATACGTAATTTTTCAAATGGTATATAAGGGGGTATCTTGCCATCTTCAATTCTTTACTAAAATTGAGGCTTTACAGCTGTCTGTTAACTCGTATTAAATGCTGTGTTCCTTACCATTTGCTTTGTTAAGCTCCACAAGTGTCCCTATATGTACAGGTAAACAATTTGCATGGAAGGGATCTTTTTCCATCACTCTAAAAACAAACAAACAAACAAAAAATCTGCAATGCATATTTCAAAAAATTTAATGTGTTACAAACAAACTGCTTTTATTGTATGTAATGTTCCAGTTAATGACCACTTTAGGCCCTAGAAAACTATTTGTGACGAAAAGGTAATTATTAACAATTAATAATAAAGGTTCTCTTCAGAACAGAAATACATCAGTTAATTTAGCTTAACAAAAGAGGATAACAGAAAATTTTGTCAAGCTGAATATACAATTAGAAAATCAGAATAAAATGCTCTTTTGTTTTGCAGGTCACTTCAAATTTAACCACCAGACAGCAAAGAACAATATTTCTATTCATCTTTTCCATACATTTGACAGCAAATGTATGTCAAGCGATAGTCCTCAGCTTCCTGAGGTTAACATCCGGCAGTATGCCTTAGGAATCACATTCAGCCCAGTTGTAAAATTTTGTTTCCTGTGGTATGGAGAAACACATCCATGTGTTCAGATCTACAGTAAGCTGAGAAGCAAACCATGGTAGTGTTCTTTGACAACTGAGCAGCAGCACGTGCCCAGGCTACATAACAACTGATACACAACTCTCAGCAATCTAAATTGGAAATAACATACTAGCTCTTGGAGTTAGTAATACCTTTTGATCATCATCAATAACATCGTGTTAATTGGCCAGAGAAATCAAACTTCCTGACTAACCAACTGATTCAAACCAGTCCATTCTGAAGGCCAAACAAGAAGTAGGTAGAGAGCACACAAAACTGAAGGTACTAGAATAAAGAACAGTATGGACAAAGGGAAGTGCAGCACTGTGCTGATTAAGCAGAGTTTTACCTTGGATACTTCTGCTACATATTATAAAAATACCATGTCTTGTCAGACACAAACTACACATTTTAAACATCTGAGACATATATAACATATGACATATATACTGAAATACGTATCAAATTGTTATGTATGTTTATCCATTGAACAACAATATTTGCTGTAAGTCCAGGCATAATTATTACACTTCACCATATGAGAAAAAAACCTGGAAGTTGCTTTGTACACTTACACTGAAGTAAGCTTGTAACACATCTTGAAGTCACAGTTGTAATAATGTCTTTCAGCTAAGGATACTACCACATCTAGGTTTTCCTGAAGACCATCTACTGATTCAGGAATCAGTGTTTCACTGGGTTTATTATACTGCAAGACAGAAGAAAGAACATTTGAAACAAAAACTAAGCTAATATCAGATGCTATGTATTAATAGTTTTAGTCCTAAAAGAATATTTAAGAAGCATTTAAGTTCCTAAAATTTTAATTTTTAAACTGAAAGTTCATAAAACCTGCATTTGGTAAAATGCTTCTTTAAAATGTACTCAAAAGCTCATTTACAACACAAAAGATGCTTGTCATAATCAGTATTTTTCAATATAGTTGGTTTTTAGTGCTCTTATCTTTGGTTAAGATAGTCTGGAATGATGTTGTTATATCCTAATATTTTCAGGTAACTGACATTTTGCCTATATTATTAACAATGTTTTTCCTCACCTAGAAGTTTCTCAATAAATAAATTTTACCAAAAACATAAATCAGTATTTCACATTTTCACCACAGCACAAAATTAACAGAAAGCTGTTACACTCCTCCATAAACTGAGATGTACTGCATCAAAAATTTAAAAAATTACAAAGCCCATATTTATTTCAATGTTCAGAATAAATGTGATCTAAGAAAATTAACACACAAAGTCAAGACTTTCAATCAGTTTTCCAGCTTTTTAGTCAATTTTGGGACTTACCTTTTTCAATTTATTCTCAAATAAAAAGTGAAGCAATTCCTGTTCTTCTTCTGTACATTGTCTATTAAGAGGTAGAGATTCAAGAAGTTCTTTTTCTATATGAATTAAAAAACATTGAAGTGGTCATATTACAGAAGAAACAGCAAGATCCAACATTTCAAGAACTTAGAGATGCAAAGGATTTTATGATGGTCATCCCAACTGCAAGGAATATAACAGCACAGATACACTGAAACAGATAATACTACTAATTTTGGAAATTAAGGATTGATAAGCTTTTCCTTCTATACTTTAAAATAAAATCTAATAAAGATGAGATAACACACCACTACTTTTTTTTACTCCACACATCAAATTTTATCACTCGGAATGCTCTATTAACCGATGCCTAATGTGACTAAGCAAACTCCAGGAGTGCTTCATTGATTCAAAGCCTATAAAATTGAGAACACAGGAAAAAACTGTTTAGGCTGGGCAGAGCAGAGGAGCTTTGGGAGCTAACAAGCAGGACAGCTGGGTTACTTTGTTTCTTTCAACTCTTAGCACTGCAGGACTGAAAAACTGAAGTTCCAACGCAAATTTGCGCAAATCATAATTTTCACTCATTTCATGCATTTTCTATTTTTAACATTTTGAAGTCTGTTACTTGTTGTATTGCCTTTATTTTTATCTAGGGAAACACATATTGAGAAAGCAGGTAAATTTTACTTGTATTTGAGAAATACTTCTCTCCAGACCTTCTTGTGCTGTCAGCATATGGTGCGATGTTAAAAGATCAAATGCTTCAAAGCAGTAAACATCAAGCTTCAAGGCCTCTTTGTAGCTGTAAGTTGCCAGGGTTCTATTATCCAAAGCATCATAGATCTTCCCTCGCAAAAGGCATATAGAGCTTTTGATCTGGTGGAAAAGCAGGACTGGAGGTCAAAGACTGAACCAATGTTTGCAATTTGGTTTTGAGCACAAATCAAATGTGCTCCCTGGAAAGTAAAAAGCATTTCATGTATGACAGAACCTGGTTTTCTAGTGTCTTTAAACAAAAAGTTGTCTCTGTCTCAAAAAAAATCCAAAGAATGCTCTGTCAGGTTACCTAGTGCCAAACAAATGCATGCTTGACATAAACAACAGGAGGACAGAGTTTATCTTTTCTACTTCTGGCATCCAGCTCTCTGATACTGAGCTGTAACCTAATTATACTAAATTCCCTTCATATTCAACATCGAGAAATTGTCACTTCCAAAGACAATACGCTTCTTTGCTGACTACTAAACCACAAATTTCATGTAAGACAAGAATAACCACAGCAGAGATGAAAAAGGCCGAATCAATGGACTCAACTGTTCTGAACAGAAAAATATATCCTGTCTTCAATCCAAAACACAGATGTTCCAGAAATGAAAGCAGTGAAAGATCATAATTACCAGTTGTGCTACAATGTTTATTAACTAACATGTTCTTTCAAAATTCCCTAGACGGATATTCAGTTCAGTCAGAAGGCCACAAAAGTGTCAGTAAAAGAGAAAGTTAACACATTACCCACCTCTATCACCAGACTAAACAGTCCTTTAATGCCATTATACCAGCATTCAAAATCAGTTCACATCAACAATTTAACTTACTTTGCTACTTCAGTTGTACAGGGAAAATGCTTTCTGTCAATCACCTACACTGTAATTTCAGCTAATAAATTTTAATTTGTGCCTCTGAAACTAAAGACTCTTCACAGACCCTTCAGCCTACACGTGGTACCAATCCCTTTAAGTTGTGTGTCTACACAGAATTTTTTTACTGAGCTTCAAAAACTTCACCTTCACCTCACATAATTTTCACAAATGTGATCAAAGAATATCCCACTGAGAACAACACTTGAGTGATCATGAAGTATTTAATTAAAAATAACTGAGGAGAAAAAAACTTGCTTTGTTAACTCAGAACCTGCAGCCCAATTGAAAGAAACATTAGCATACATTATCAAGACTGAGCACAGAGCTAAAAGACTGTAAAAACCAATGTTAGATCATGAAGCTCCTGCAAAGTATGTGCAAATAATTCATAAGAAGTTGTTGAAAAGCACTGTTTATTTTTGCATACTGCATTATTTTCATACAGGCAAGCTAACAAATGACTTGTGACTGAAAGAACGATTCAGCATTTCTGAAAATTATGTTCTTGGAAAAAGAAAGCTTAAATGCAGTTCCAGATTCATAGAGGTGTGAAATCACTTTTTGACTTCACAATTTTTTTTCCTACAAAAAAAATTTTTTTAAATTATGTCACTTACAGAGGACTGTGACATCTCCCAGTCTGTAGCAGAATCTTTCAACCCACTTTCATCCTTCAAGTACTTTTCAAAAAGTCGTTTGTTGATTGGCTCCTCCATATCAAGAATATCCAAGGCCTGTTGATGCTCTTTTGCAGCATACTAACCAAACATGTACATGTAAAAAACAACGATTTGAAAAATCTGTACATAAAGCACCAATGAACACAGCATCATGTTTCAAAGGCATAGGTTATAACAACCAGTGTTTTTCAGCAGGTTTTTCATGCATGCATTTTCTTGTTTGGCCATATGTAATTTTATAATAGCAGTTAGCTCTTTTATTGGTCATCTATAACATGCAAAAATTATAAAAATTGCAAAAATTATAGAATAAACACCTACAGAAAAATCTATTATTTAGCATTATGCAGTCAGAGAAACAGGTACAGTTCTAAAAACAGTTAACACAGGTTTTTATAAAATACCATCATCTTATTCTCTAAGCAGCACATTAAATATAGAAATGTGAAAGAGAACAATCTACCAATTGATTCAGTTGTGCCTGTGAAAGCACTCCATTTTACTTTTTATGTATGACATTTTATACAGAAGTATAAAGCTCCTAACTACAGTTATAGGACCATAAATCACATCTCCTCTGGTCAGATTACAATCAACCACATAAAAGTGCAAACAGGAAGACATTGGACAAAAATGGTTCACATTCTTCCCCCACAAAATATTAGAGGAGTATTTCCTGGGAAAAAAGGTCAGTTGGATTTCTTCAGAGTAGGGCCACAATGGATACTCCAGTGACCCTACTGAAAGCTAAAGAATTAAATCTACTGTCAGAAAATTTAAACCAGTTGTTCTAAGGAACATAAATATCTACACTGCCTGTCAAGTACCTAATCTTCCCAAGATGTGTCTTTTATTTAGTTTAGTTTGTTTCCAGTAGGGGTTAAAATGTGTACTCACATGACATCTAGCTGCAAGGTAGCGACATGCCTCATACAACTGAAAGAGAAGTTTCATCCACATTAGTTATAAAGAAAGAACATGTTTGCTTACACTGCCAGACTCTATTTTGCTCTCTCCTTTTTCAGTTCTATGGTTTCTTCACCCCCTTCACCACCAAAAGTCCTGTCTGACCAAGCCTGTAACACTTGCTCTACTGAACTCTCAAAGGACACTTCACTCTTGCCTTTAGCACTCATTATCAGAGTGGAAGGACAATTGAAACAACGACATCTGAAGCGTCAATCCACCTTCCCATACCTGCTACAGTTACATACTTGGACCCTTTCTATTTTCTGTGACCCTGTGTGGTGACAACACTTCGAACCTGACTGATTGAACATGGGGCCTTATAAACTACATCATGCAGCTTTCTTAATTCCTTTTCTTATAAACATAATCCTCTGATGGTAAAGAAATCACTGTGGTTAGCAGCAGAGGCTTAAAAGAGGGGTAACTGTAGCATGTCTTTGACTAAAATGACTTACCTTATCCAACTTACGTGATCGAAGGGCATGTGCTGCCCTATGATACTGAGCTGTTAGGTAAAGACATTGGGCCAACCAGTAGATATCTTGTGGTTCCTCTAAAGTAGAAGAACAAATCATAAACCATTGCTTTACAATATATCTTCGAACACTTTAATACAGAATGTTCATTTTTGCTCCACTAGAGAAACATCTTCCCCCTATTCTAGCATCCTAATGAGTTACAAAGTTTTATTTATAAATATATATAAAGAACTTACAATATCTGTTAGTGAGAGATTAAAATGGAAAGATAATCAGATATTAACTTAAAGACATCAGGTAGTGCACTGGACAGTGAATACAAAGGATGTCATACTAGAGGTGTGTCATGAGAAGGAGACAACAATGATACAGATTAAAAAAGCAGCAGTTGCAGGATACCCTGCTCTTGGACATAGGGCAGAAAAAACAACCCGTAATTTTCTCTCTCAATAAAAAGATCAGTGGGAACCTAACAACAGCGAAAGCACCAGACTTCCATAGCTTGGAATTGCAATTGCAGAAGTACAGCTTAGTACCCTCCGACCTTACTGGCAACCAAAGCCTTTGTGGGACCAAGTCCCTGGAACCACTTTAAGAAGTGGCTGGTGGCCATATGCAGACACAGGCGGCCAGCACCAACTCCCTCTGTAAACCTGCATTGTACTTGTTACCCAGGGCAACCATGAGTCCTGTGGGAAACCACCACAGCCTCTTGCTGCTCCTGTGTTTTTGTTTCTTAAGGAAGGCAAACCTTAAGGTTTGGTCAAACTAGAATTTTAACAAAAAATTCAAAAGGGAAAGAAGATGAGTTCTTTTCTATTTAGGAGAACGGCATTCCAAAGATCACAAAAAAAGCACTTACACCAAACTCACAACCCCAACATTTAACCAAACAGCACTAAAACCCCACCAAAACAGAACACTATGTAAAAAGCAACCACTTACCATGAGAGAGTGAAGCCACTTTGTCAGCCCAAAACAGGGCACTTTGATACTGTTGCTGTAAAAGCATGGTAGAAATAATTAGTGTTCCTTTTGGGTTAGCTCTTCTGGATAATTTTGAAATACCTTGTACATCATACATATTTTGAAATACCTTTTACATTTCATATCTTATGCATGTAGTCACTAATGAACGGCAATTCACATTTCAGATCTTTGTAACTTAAAAGAATAGTTTAAAAGGGCCAGTACTGAAACCTCCAAGGGATACCCAAAAGTAATTTGGAGTTGTTAATTTATCTTCAATAAAATGCAGGTATCTTTGACGAAAATATATGTGCTGTGGGCACAAGTATGGCAATAGGTCTTGCTACTTTTTCAGTTATTTGCCATCACTGAAAAAGTAGCAAGAATCCCCTCCTCCAGTTGAAATAAATGTTACATTTTAGAAGAAAGAGAACACTAAATATAAAAAAGGCACATAATTTACTTTGGGTAACTTCAGCAGCACCCTCTCTGATTAAGAAATTTTTATTCCCCAGTCAGGATGCTTCAACCTCACATAAACCCACAGTGCCTTCATGAACTTCTCCTTATTCTCTGATATGCAGTTTCACTCTTGAAACTCCAGTTCGGCAGAAGCAAGTGAAATAGGTAAAAGTGGTAGCAACCAGAGATCAGACAGAAGCAGAGTTTGCTGGTATATTCCACTAAGCCAGCTAAAGTTGGCACCAGATTTGGGGTGGCAGGCAAAATCTCACGGAATTGACTGGGATTATTTCCTGAGAAGATCACCAGGCATTATTGTTACTCCTTTTTATTCCACTCTGTGCAATGAGGCCTAACATGATTGCCAGGATATGCTGGACATTTAAAAAATACCCTGCCATTGCAAGGATTTGTAAGACTTTACAAAACCACTTTGTGACAGGACAAGGGGGAATGGAATCAAACTGGAAGAGAGTAGGTTTAGATTAGATTTTAGGAGGAAGTTCTTTTCTGTGAAGATGGTGAGGCACCGGAACAGGTTGCCCAGAGAAGCTGTCACTGCCCCATCCCTAGAAGTGTTCAAGGTTGTCCAAGAGACCCAGGCTGGATGGGGCTCTGAGCAATCTGGGCTAGTGGAAGGTGTCCCTGCCCATGGCAGGGGAGTTGGAACTACGATGGTCTTTAGTTGGTTGGGACTAGATCTCTTTTAAGTCCTTTCAGTTCAAACCATTCTGTGATTTTCTGAAGACTAAGAAAGCTTTGATGGCTTCTGTCCTCTCCTGCACCATTGCAGCTGGGGAGTTTGCTTAGAACCTCAGAGACTGTTATATGCTTTTGGAGTAGAGGTCTGGCAGTCTTTTCTGAAAGTCACACGCTGATGGTATCCTGGTCCTCATAAAGCACTACACTCCGTGATCTAAGCGGTTTCTTCTGTCATGTGTTCCCACATTTCCTACTTGATGGGGATTAAGAATGCACAGCAAATTTGTCAAGAGAATAGTCTGGTTTCAATCTGCAGTCCCAAGGGGGGAAAAATCCACAAAACCCCACAAACCAGCCCCCCACATTTAATAGCTATCAGCAAGAAAAGAGATTTAAATACTTCTCTCAAAACCTCAAAAGAAAGGTATAATCCAGGCCCACAAGGCACTGCATAACTTCTGTTGAGTAGTTTTACAGTACTATAAGATGACTATACTACACAAAAAAGCAACCTCGTGTTCCTCCTGATGCCCCTTCTGCAGAGGTGCACAGCTGTCTATACAGCTGTGTGGCAAAACAGCTTCGTGAAACAGTTTAACACAAATGAGAACAGCAAACCAAACCAATCAAACCTACCAAATTAGTTTAGGCCCCTAATCAGCCTTTCAGTCAGACTTGCTGGCCACACAGAAAAATGCCTTGCTAATTTAAGGGGTGTGCTTTTCTCAGCAGTGATGCCTGCATCAAGTCTGAACCGGAAAGAGAGCAGAACAGTTTGATGCTATGTTTAATCTAATTTATTAATGCGTTTTTCCTCTTGTGTCTGTTTATTTTCTTTTTTGTCCTGCAGCAACATAATTGCTGAATCCATCAACAAATGAAAACAACCCTGCCCTCCTAAGAGCCGTGTGCAGCACTGCAGGAGTGTGATGAGCAGTTATAACCACCAGGCAGAGAATCACAGAATGGTCTGGGCTGGAAGGGACCTTAGAGATCATCTAGTTCCAACCCATCATGGCCAGGGACACCTTCCACTAGAGCAGGTGGCTCAAAGCCTCATCTAAACTGGCCTTGAACATTTCCAGGGAAGGGATATTGACAGCTTCTGTGGGCAACCTGTTCCAAGGGCCACCCCCACGATAAAGAATTTCTTTCTTATATCTTATCTACACCTATTCTCTCTTAGTTTGAATCCATTCCCCCTTGTAATGATCATAGAATCATTAAGGCTGGAAAAGACACCCAAGATAATCAAGTCCGATCTTTCTCTGAACCCACCATGCTCACTAAACCATACCACCAAGTGCCATGTCCACTTCCAGAAGGGTGTGGGAAACCGGTTCACATGCCTAATCACCCTTTCAGCGAAGAGATTTTTTTTTTCTGATGGCCAACCTGAACCTCATCTGGTGCAGCCGTCTTACCCCGTCTTAGGTAAGCACGGCCCAGTTTGCACAATCCGAAAGGGCGGCATCCTGCAAATTCGCCTTCGCTACACAGTAGCCCCACAGCTCCCACAGAGGGCTCTACTCCTCCTTCTCCACATGAGGGAGAAACCAGGAAAACCCACCGGCAGGCCCCGGCTCCCACCGGAGACCGCACAGGCGGCGCTTCCGGCCCGCCGCACCCCTCTCTCCCCGCCGCTCCTTCCCCTTCCAGGGAAAACGCGGCATAATTACAAAATTACGCCTTCTCCGCCGCTGCAAAGGCCGGCACCGCTGCCCTGCCCCGCCCCGGCCTCCCTCCATGCGGGAGCCACGCCGACAGCGGTTTTTCCTCGGGGAAAACCCGGGGACCTGCCGCCCCTTCCCCAGCAGCCCCCGCCGGGCTCACCTGGTCGATATAGTGGCGCACTCGCTTCCTGAGCCGCTCCAGGTTCATCCTCCCTCCCGCGCCGTCCTGGATGCCAGAGCCGCCGAGGGACCGCGGGCCGCCCGCCAGTGCAGCGCCCAAACCCGCCCCCCGCCTGCTCTCCCTCCCTCCCGGAAACTGCGCCCCGAGCGCGGCGTTCCGGGAGCGCTGGGGCCGCCGGGGACATCCCCCCGCGCGGGCTGCTGGTCCCACACGCGTCTAAGCAAATATATCCTAGGACTTTTCTCTGCAGTCCATACCCCGGGAGATTTGTGCTGAGGCGCTTCTTCACAGTTTCGAAGCGAAAGATTGTCCGTAGAATTCGGCCCGAGCGGATGGCCTGAAGCTGAGTCAGGGGAGGTTTAGGCTGGATATCAGGAAAAGGTTCTCCACCCAGAGGGTGGCTGGGCACTGAACAGCTCCCCAGGGAAGTGGTCACAGCACCAAGCCTGACAGAGCTCAAGAAGCATTTGGATAACATTCTCAGGCAAACGGTGTGACTCTTGGGGATGGTGCTGTGCAGAGCCGGGAGCTGAACTCGATGATCCTTGAGGGTCCCTTCCAGCTCAGCATATTCTGCGATTCTGTGATTGTCTCTGCCGGGGCTCCTACAGAGATCTGTTACCCCGAGAGCATCCTTTGGCCGCTGCAGCCTTGTGGTTAAAGTGTTCCCTCAGGACTTTGCAGGGATGGTAGATGGTGTGTCAGGAGTTTTCTCTGAATTCTGCATCTCTCAGGCATTTTTGGTATCATGCAGATTACGGAATCATCCACTAGGACACTGTGTCAGCTTTCACTACTGAAATCCAAGTAATGTGAACCATTAAAATGCCTGATTTGAAGTAATTCAGCTGCCTCCCAATACATGTTGGAGTGGGTATGCCTGGGACAAGAAGAATCACCTGTGTTTGCGTCAAGGGGGAAGGAAGATTTGCATCAGGGTTACAGTGTGGAGAAGGCCACAAAGGTGGCAGCTGGTCACAAGCAAACAGTCTCCGTTTGAGGAAAATGGATCCATGTGCCCTCTCTTGAATTATATGCAGTGGCTGCACTTTGATGTAAAATGGTTTGATTTCAGTTATTTCCTCCAGTTACTAGTTAGGTCAGCTTTTCATCTCACACTGTGTCAGCTTTTGGGAGCTGATTCTTCTCTGATGCCACTGAGTGTGTGTGTGCTGCAGGTGGCAGATACTTGTTTTGTGCTGCTGTAAAGCATAAATTTT
The DNA here is from genome assembly GCA_036630365.1 of Acanthiza pusilla. NCBI lineage: Eukaryota > Metazoa > Chordata > Aves > Passeriformes > Acanthizidae > Acanthiza > Acanthiza pusilla. The sequence continues at coordinate 9,027,931 of JAXCHO010000098.1, forward strand.
TTTTTGCTTTTTTTTACTCAACTGCATTTGTGGGTCTGCTTCTTTTTCCTGTTTTGGTAACCAACATCTTGGGGAAAGCAAAATCCTCATTCATCTTTCCATTAGATCATATAAAGAAAAAACTAATCCATGTGACAGTGGTTTCCTTGGATCCAACAGTCCTGTTTAATGAGGGTTATAATCACGTTCAACTTCCCTAAAGACACCTTCTGGGTGTACAAATAGCTTCCATGGCAGGATGCAATCAAGCATTTGTATCTTCAGTTCTCAGAAACTTGTGTCTTGTTATGAGTACTACCATTCCACTCATTGCATTTGTCAATCTAAAATCTCTTTGAAATCAGTATGGAAATAACAGCATGTGTATTCATCAGCTTGTGGGTCTTTCTGTGTACAGTAGAAGATGTTCGAGTGAGATTTTGATAACATTTAGAAACTGCTGAGTGCTGGAGCCCATGATCTGTCCTAGGTGTCACGTTTCCCTCTTAGACGAGGTGTAATAATAACTCACCAGAGATCAGTGGCTTCTATTCAGTGTGAGACATCAGGGTAGCAAACTGCAGTAATTCAGAGCAAACAAGTTGAATTAAAAAATCATGTAATCATAGAATGGTTTGGGTTGGAAAGGACTTCCAAAGATAATCTACTTCTAACACCCCTGCCAGGGGCAGGGATATTTCCACTAGACCATGTTGCTCAAAGCCGCATCCAGCCTGAGCTTGAATGTTTCCAGGGATGGAACCTCCACAACTTCTCTGGGCAGCCTGTTCCAGTGCCTCACCACCCTCATCATAAAAGAGTTCTTCCTTATATCTAGTCTGAATCTACCCTCCTTTACTTTAAATATCTCAGTAGAGAAACTGAGTTGGAAACTTCATGAAATGCAGAAGAAAAAAAAATGAAATAAAATATGAAAATTAGGAGTTGGTGCTAACCACTAAGATAGAAGTCTTGGCTGGGGAAAAAAAAAAAGGTGCACAGGAAGTGTGGGGGTTGGAAGTGAAGAAAATGCTCTTATTGGGGATGGGTGGCAGTTAAGAGCAGCCATGGTCACAGGGAGCTGCTCTGAAGCATGGAGAGGACCTGTCATCTGTGGGATCTTGGAGTGGTCCAGGGAATGCTCTATGAACATGAAGAAACAGGTACAGAAATGCACATAGATAATGCATAATCTCTGTTAGCATCTACCTAATTCTTGCACTGTCAAAGCAGAGTACATCATCTCATGTTGCTCTCTAACTCATGTTATGTGCTGCTTTCTCATGTTTTCCTGAAAATTTAGCTCATCTGAGTGATCTATTTCCAGGGCCGGAGCTCAGAGGAATGGTTGCTTATGCTATGCTGGGAGGCTACAGCAGTGCAGCTGCAGTGGCTCTGCTCAGGTGGCCTCCAGTCGCATTTCTTCAGTGGGAAGCTGGTCTGGCATCAGCACTCGTGAACTAGCTGGTCATTCAAAGAAAACATCCTTATGGACAGACTCCATGGATGTGCTCCTTCACTGGAAGTTACACAGGCACGTGAGCCAGCAGATAGGGCTGACTGTGCTGTGGACAACAAGATCTTTGTGAACTGGTGGTTGAGGCTCAAAAATTATTTTAGGTGTGAACAGGGGAAATTTTGAATTCTGTGTAGTTTCAAATAATACATAAGTTTCGCTTTCACATTCAAAACTAATAGAGAGCAAAACTAGTCTAATGATTAAGTGGTGTTGATATACCTACTGCTTTGCTTAATAGTACTTTTAACAGTGCTGAGGCTATGGAGAGTCAGTTAAAACAAACTGATTTACAAATTTGCACTCAAGTATCTTAAATCTTGAGAGGAAGTGGAGGCCTCCACAGTCATATTAAAACTTTCTCACTCTGTGGAGGTTCCTATATTTTTATCTACTTTTAGATATCTTCTTTCTTTTGTTCGAAAAATATGTATAGATATGATATGTGCTGGTGCTATCACATAGCTTCTTCCTGCTGCTTTTAAATTACTGTTTCCGAGTCAGTTTGATGTTTGCACTCGTTGCATAGAATCATAGAGTAGTTCAGGCTGGAGAGAACTTTTAAGATCATCTAGTTCCAACCTCCCTGCCACAGGCAAGGTCGCCTTCCACCAGACTAGGTAAACCTGACTGAGTTAAAGTGAGCATGTTCACTTTCAGTTTGTATGTGAAACAAGTCTTCTTTGACACTGGGAAAGTGTCCTTGTTTCTGGCTTGAGTAGTGTAACTGAAGTGAGGCCTCTGAAACGGAGGTATATGTTGAGGTGGGAGTAGTTCCCTTTGAAATAGCCCAGGAGAGTAGTTCCCTTTGAAATGGCCCCTAACTCAGCTGTTTTGTTCAGGCAAGTGGAAAAAGTGAGTGACCTCCTACTGCCCTCATTCTGAAGTTTTACTTCTTCATCCCTGCAACCCCAAACCCATGTGGACCCCTGTTTCCAATGCTGTGTATAAGTACTGCAAACTTGCGGGGGACAACCCTTGGCAATGCCCACTTTACAGAGGCAGAATATCTGAATTGCTCCCATGGCATGTGACTCTCCATCAGCTGCCAGTGGCATGGCTAAACTTGGAAAAAGGTATTATTTTGATTTTCAGTGGGTCTAAAAAAGGTGAATTGGGAAATGGACTGAATTTGATCAACTGAGGGCATCTGTGGCATGCATGGAAGGGGAAAAGGATGGAAAGCAAACAATCGGCTCTATCTTGTCTCCTACCAGCTTTCTTCAATTATCTTACAGAATTCTTGCCTTTTGAAACAGAAATTGTGGCATCTCTTCTACCTCTAGGCTTATTAGTATGATATTTCTGTACCTGATCTTCTATTATTTGATTGCTCACGATGAACTGCATGAGCTGTCAAGAACAGAGTCTGCAATTAAAGTGAGGTCTTTATTTAAATTTAATCTCTCTTATTTTAGCTTGGCTTACACAACTGCTGTAAATCAGGCCTGCCTCTTCCAAACATCTTCCATCCCATTGGTCACTGTCAAGCAAGTTTGACAGGTCTCCAATAGCAGAGTTAGTTCCTGCAAGTTTAGGGGAAGTCAGTGTCAAGATTAGAGAGATGTGGAGAGACCCCTTTTCCCTCAAGGAAGGCTACAGCTCCAGCTGAGAACTTACCTGCTCCATTTGGCCTGCCAGCAGACCACTGAGGATGTGTATGGCTGAGGACTGCAATTGGAGATTGTGTCAGAAGGTTTCAAGGACATGGGAGGACAGGGACTGGAGTTACTATGGAGAAAGAGAAGCTGGGACTTGGCAAATAATTTGGGGACCATACGAGTCAGTCCATTAAAAAACACCCTTTGTGGGTTTACTGCTTGTAGAACACTCTGTCCTGTGGTTATTTAGATGCTGTAAACCTATTGCTGTAAAGCAAAGAATCTTTATATTTGTTCTCTGCAGCAGGTTTTACTCATTGCAGTGGTGATGAGTGAATCCCATTGATTTTATCAAAACAACCAAGATCACATTTGGCTTTTTTTTATTTCAAGAGATAAATTTTAGAAGAGTGGCTTCTTTCATGCTGATTTCTCTCCTTCATGCAGTACTACTCCATTTTGGCTAGCAGAGGTGCTTAGGATGAGCTTAAGGATGAGCTTTTATCCTTCTTTCTCAGGAATCAAAAAAGGAAAATCTGTTTTAAGGAAATGAGGAAAACACAATTTTCTTTTGCTTTTTCATGTTGCTCACAATAAAATTTAACACCTTCAGGATAAATTTTAACATTGAGAAATAAATAAATATTTACATCACAAAAGGCGGCTTTTATTACAAATCTGTGTTAACTGACTAGAGTTAGACTCTTATGTAAGTTTAAAGAAATTGTATGAGTATGTGTAGAAGTAAGACTTAGCTCTAAGAGTTATTTTCTGCTTCATTAAGATTTTCTTTACATCTTATTTTCCTTAGATTTCTGTTGGGAAGACTTGTGGTGTCTATGTTGCCAGAGGTGTTGAGCTGAGCTAGAGGTACTGAGAGGCAGATGATGTTCTCAGGGCTTGCTTTGCCATCCATCTAGATTTTGCCATTTTCCTGGAAGTTTCTGTTGCCAGTGGAGCAATATCACTAATCCAGCTGCCCAAGCATATGTGTCTACATTAAGGGGAGCTGCCTGGCTCTCTGGACTCTGTTGTTTGTGTTAATGAGATTTCTACTGACTAGAATGAGACCTTAAGCACCTATCTCGTAACTATCCAATGTATGTGTTGTAATGGAGTGTACCCTAGGACGTCAATGAATTTCTCCATATGTAGGAGTGTATTTGAGTATTACCTCAGTTGCTGTAGAGATTTGTGACATCTGTATCAGAGTAGTCTGCTGATGCGCCTGCCTGGTTAAGAGTTGGCTCTCTAGACTTTGGGATAGTGAAGTAGTGAGTACTGTGATCACTTTGTTGCCTTTGAGACTTAGCACATCTTTCACAGACTGTAGATTGAGCAGCTCTACAGTTTGTTACTCATCTCTCTTAATTGTGAAGAGAACTGCTCACCGCTGTAGTTCATCGCCAGCATGGACAAGGAAATCCATGACATATTTTCTGATTAGCTAACATGAAGTCCAGTTTGTTGGCATTTCTTTTTAAAGAAATATGGACTTTGATTATCCTGTTACTAAGATGTAATGTTTGAAACAATCATTTCCAGAGTACAACTTTTACTTTTCTCAGATCACTGTTCTAGACAGATGCAGCATTCTTATACAGAGATGTTATAGTTTGGCACTTGTATCCTTCATTTCCATAAAGAAATTTAATCAATGGCTGCATAAGAAACAATCCACTAAAACAGAAAATAGCTAAAATATGTATAGTTTCAATTTCCTTGAAAAGCAGTTTTGTAGCATCTTTGGGATAAGTTTTGCTTGTATTTTTTTCCATCCCCATGTTTATTATTTCCTCTGTCATTACCTTCTAAAAGTTGTCTTTTATCTCCTATCACTGCTGTTGCAGCTGCTTTTTAACTCCTGTCATTGCTGTTTCATCAGCATGGATGTCAGAGAAGCACTCCATTTCATGGAAACTTTTTAACAAAAAGAAAGAACATGTTCCCATGACAAGCAGACAAAATCTCTCATGCTATCTAGATGTTAAATAGATCATGATGACTATTCTTGCAGGTGCTTTTGGTATTTTGCATAATCACATTTGCATTTTGACAGATTTGTGCTCATGGTGTGAATCCCCTCTTCATTTTACACCCTTAGACACTTGTGTTGTTTAGGAGTGAGACTTGAGCATGCTTTTTCCTGTCACTGACTATTGAGCCTGTGACTTGTTCAGGGGGGTCCTATGCACCCCCATTTTAGAACAGAATTGGTTATTGCAGAAGTTCCTAATCTGAGGTTCCAGACTTGTTTTGGTTTCTTTGTTTTAGTGCCAGATTGCACATTTAAAAAATGCTCTGTTGCAACAAATAGTTAGGCATGATTCTGCATTTTATAAATAAATACTGTGGTCACTGGTGCCCGATGAGTCAATGCCAAGCAGAGACAATGAGCACAACCTGAAACTCAGGAGGGTCCATTTGATCATCAGAGAACACTTTTTCACTATGAGGGTAACTGAGCACTGGAACAGGCTGCCCAGGGGGATTGTGGAGTCTGTCCCTGGAGATACTCAAAAGCCATCTGAACATGGTCCTGGGCAAACAGGCGGCCCTGTCTGAGCTGGGGGTTGGACCCAATGGCCTACAGAGGTGCAAGCCTCAACCACCTGGAGATTCTGTGAAATACAATGTTCAAAGACACTAGTTCTCATGTCTTCCTTGTGCAGCAGTCAGAACCACTTTTGACCCAGAAAAGGCTGTTCCTCTTGGCTATGAAGGAAATAAGTTGTGAGAGCAGAACCTGATGGTCCTCAGCATATGGATGGGGAGGATAGCTCAGTGAATCCAAAGAACTCTCCGAAGATCTCTTTAAAATTAATTGTGATATGCAAAACAATATGTAAAAATTCTTTTCTGGAAGGGGAGAAGCCTAAAGAAACTTTAACTAAATCTGCCAGTAAAGATTGCATAAGTGAAATGAATGGAGGGGTGCTGGATTATGTTTAGAAATAAAGTGTGTTCATGAAAGGATATTTGTCTTTAGCTCAAATTGTCACTACCTTGCTTGTGCTAGTATGTGGTAATAAAAATCATGATACTTTTAGCAGATTTAAGTAGTCTATAAGAAGAGAAATACCTCATTTCCATTTTGTTCCCTTACAAAATAGGCGTTCCTCCGCATGTCTTTAGCCAGATGAAGTTGAAATTGCAAGATTTGTGTTTAAAAGCTGCTCTCCTGCCCTCTAGTGTTATTGTAAAAGTTTTGAATCAGCTGAGGATTTGTGTGTGAGTGAATTTCTGCTGTTTTTTAGAAAACGACAAACTTACAAATTGATTCTTACTCCAAGTGGAAAATGACACCGGGAGTTTAAGAGGTTTTTAGAACTTTCAGTAGTTACTGCAGAATTAAAACACTCTCCTCTCCCTCTCCTACTCCTCCCTTTCCCTCTTCCCTCCCCGCCCCCTTTTTCTTCCATGCTTGAATTAATAACGTGAGTCTTGCCATCAAACTTACTGAACCTTGTTAAACCACTGTTATATTCCATGGAATATATTGAACTCTGTCAAATTATTTCCTTACCTCATTAAAACATATTGCTGCCTCTGTTTTGACTGAGGTGCATTCCACTCATCCACAGCAGAGGTTGAGCATTGATGTGGCCCTACCGTATAAAGGCAGGTTCATGTTATTATGGTTTATTTGATCTTTTTTCCCCCAACACCCCGAAAAAAGCAAAGATGCTGCCGAACAACGCTAGAGGTCACTGTTAAACGGGATTACAATGAGTTTTGGAGCAGTTTATTTGCAAACTGAGACCGTATTTCTCAAGCTGATATGTTGACCATTCCAGGACCTGGCCGTGTTTCATTTGTCTGGCTATTTTATTTCATCCACAAAGAAGATAAATAAATAGATACCAAGATTCAGCTGGGGGGGAGGGGGAATATATTCTGATTTGTCGTCAGCAATCTTTATAAAGGTGGAACTTGATGGTTTGTTTACAAAATGCAGGGTCTGTGTTTGCTGCATGTGTCAGCCAAGTGGCTCCTAAGCAACGTTTTCCTCCTGTCTATTCTGTTCCTGTTCAGCACCGGGGAGGATGAAAGAATGGCACCTTGTAGAAATGCTGATATGGGAAACTTCAAGTGGTCCCAGCATTTTGCACCCTTGAGTGCTGAACTGCTGGGTTTTTCTGATTTAGAGATCTTCAAACTGAAAATTAAATAAACAGGGGAAAAAAAGGGTCCCTGCCCCAAAGTGTGTGCAATCTATCCTTGTTGCTGTGATGAAAGCTGAAACTGTGGCAAACTAAGTATAGCAAGGCTTTCCTATGATGCCTCTATTTTGTTTGCTGGTCAGGGTTGTGAGGCCACACAGTTATTATCATCTGTGTGTCATCCTGGATGTATTACTTATTAAAAGCTATGTCTAATGAAAGCTATGTCTAATCAAAATCAAATCAAACATTTTAAGGAATGTTTTAGGCATCAGTGGGCAGAACAATAATGGTTCAGGCATTAGCAACTGGAAACAAAAGGCAATCAGCTTCAACCGCTTCCTCAAATGTCTGCAGAGCAAAAACCTGGCTTTGATGGATTGCTTGTAGGACCCTTAATTCATCTGTGTTCAGAAATTTATGTGTTAACACTGTGAATTACTTACCTGCAGAAAGGAAAGACTCTCACTGTTGGAAGAAATAAACACGACAAGGAGGAGGGAGAATACACAGAGCTTTCACTGTAGGTAGGAAGGAGATAGAATTAATGCCCAGGGATGTTCTAGCACTAACAGGAGATAGGTGTGATGAGTTTGGTCTGGTCTGTAATCCCTTAGAAATTTAATTCACTGTGCTTACAGAAGCTGAGGATAGTTTTTCACAGCTTTTAGCCAACAGAGAAGTAACATTGCTGTAGGTGCGGTGGCTGGCCTGTGCTGTAGGAGTGTTTTAGGTTGTTTTGTTAGAGTCTGAGAATGGGCTGGTGAAGAAAATGTCAGCATACTTCACTACTGAAGTGAAGCATACTCCCCTACTTTCACTGTTGAAAACAAACGTGCTTGTGCCACAGGCAGAATTTTTCCTGGGCTGAGAATAAGTACCATGCTCTTCTACAGCATATTCTGTCTAAGCAAGTCTCATGATCATTGTGTTAACACCCTTTTAAAATTGCTTCATTTAATTTCTGCATGTGGTATTTCTTAATTTATCCTAGTTCCCAGTACTCATGTACATATATGTGCTCATCCCTCTCTACTAAAAAAAAAAAAAAATAAAATCAAGAGAGACCCTGAGCTGCATTCCTCAGTACATTAACCAAGAGCACCCCACCTGTCCTTCAAAGGCCAGAGAGATAAGTCATGTCCTGATATTCTGGATTGCACTTTTTTACAGTTAGGTACTATTCACAAGAAAGTAACAAATTCCATAGAATAATCTGTCCTCTTAATATACACCCCTGAAAAATATGGTAGGAACTGGAATGTTGCTTGTCAAGTTCAGGTTTAATATCTCATTTGTTCCCATTTGGTTCCTTAGTAGATTCTATGCTTGCCTCAGGCAATAGCAACATGTTTCTTCGTGATGAAATGTGATCAGTTATTTGGATGTTAACTGTAAGAATGTAAGTGGCATTTCTGTTGGTTTGGCAAGAGTATTAAGTGTTTTGGTTTTTTTTTCTCTAACTGCTTGATTGTTCCAGTCTCGAGACCAATGCGCTCTTTTGGTAGCACAGCAAACTAGTCTTGGTGTTTTAGTGTTAAATATGTTACAATTTTTGCTAGCTGACTCACCTTTGGCATGTGTGATGCCTCCCTTTGGTTCTGGAAAAGCCAACACCTGTTGACTTTTTAATTGGACAGCATTCAACTGACCTCTTGGCATGTGCATATCTACCTGGACCTTGACCAAAACCGCTTGGAGATCTTATAGGCCCCAGATGTTATGGCTGGAGGGAGCACAGGTGCACCTGGGAAGTGACTTTCAGAGAGGTACCAGGTTCTGTCTCTCATCATCAATTTTCTCTAGTTTATTTGGTTTCATTTTCCAGTTGATGTAGGAGATTGAATTGGGCTTGAAAATGACCAGTGAGAAATTCCCTTGGAGGAGGAAATCTCTCAGCTGCCACAGAGCCAGATTCTGCATGCTATTCTATTTCCACTGCTCCTGCCTGGTAGCTGATAGGAAAAGACTGATGTTTAGAAAAGAGGATCTCACTGATCTTTGTGTGATGCTGGGGTTATCACAATCTGACACAAAGGTCTGGGAGGCAGGACCTGCTCAGAAATGCTGTGTTTTCTTGTGTTCATTGTTGGAAGGGAGACCCTGACTCACAGTACCTCTGGCAGCGTTTTCTACAGGCAGCAAAAATGGCTTGGACACCCAGGATGCACACCCAGCTAACGTGCTTGCTTATGTTTCTGCTCAACAGTGCAGCAAAAACTTGTGAGAGTTATTTCACTTGGGATGTTGATTGTGGATGGGCATTAGGCCTTGTGCATGTTCAGGGCAGTCCAGGCTTACTGCTCAAGGACATGTAGTTGCTCTAAGCATGGCAACTCCAAGTGCCCCAAATCCATCATTATCACATGTGAATAGAGCCTGATGCACCTGTGAGAATGGTTTCCTTGTACATGCAGGGCAGGGTCGCTCTGCACAAGTATCACAGGTAATGGTCACTGCATGTGTGAAGTTGTTCTGGTTTAATGCCCAGAGCAGGAGGGTGAGAGGTGACGAGGAGTAGAGTTGGTAGACCTGTCTAAACAGAGAATCACATGCATGGGGCTGCTTTCTCTGTCTTCCTGTCCAACCTCTCAAATTTAAACAGCCTTTTGTCTCATGTGAATGAACTCCATCCAAGGCTTTTGGTCTTCCTGGACCCAACTAAGTTGAATTGTTTGGCCTTGTGGAAACTGAGGATTTGAAAGCCGCTTTCTAGAACTTCACACATTTGCCACAGTCTGATTAAGATGGTCTCTCTCTAAAAGCAAGTCACAAGTAGCTATACTTTAAAGGGAGCTATGCATTTTATTTCCATGGGATAAAAATTTCTTATCTGGAGCTTTGAAAGCTTGTACTTCTGTGACATAAAGAGAAAACTGTCTTTTTCTCCACATATAAAGGTGTGTTCAATGTCATTATCAATAGTTTGGATGAGGGGATAGAGTGCACCCTCAGCAGAAGACACCAAGTTAGGTGAGAGTGTTGATCTGCTGGAGGAGAGGAAGCGTCTGCAGAGGGATCTGAACAGGCTGGATTGATGGGCCAATACCAATTATATGAGGCTCAGCACGCTGGGTCCTGCACTTGGGTCCCAACAACCTCATGCAGTGCTACAGGCTGGGGCAGAGTGGCTGAAAAACTGCCTGGTGGAAAAGGACCTGGGGGTGCTGGGCTATGGCAGCTGAACATGAGCCAGCAGTGCCCAGGTGGCCAAGAAGCCAATGGCATCCTGGCCTGTGTCAGCAATGGTGTGGCCAGCAGGACCAGGGCAGGGATTGTCCCCCTGTACTTGACACTGGTGAGGCCATGCCTCAAATCCTGTGCACAGTTTTGGGCCCCTCACTATGAGAAAGACATTGAGGTCCTGGAGAGTGTCCAGAGAAGGGCAATGAAACTGAGAAAATCTGGTTGGGAGTAGCTGGGGGAGCTGGGGTTGTTTAGCCTGGAGATGAGGAGGCTGAGGGAAGACCTTACTGCTCTTTACAACTACCTGAAAAGAGGCTGTGGCCAGGTGGGGGTTGGTTTCTTCTTCCAGATAGCAAGCGATAGAACAAAAGGAGATGCCCTCAAGTTGTGTGGAGGTTTAGACTGAATATTAGAAAAAAATTCTTCATTGAAGTGTTGTTAATCACTGGCATAGGCTGCCCAGGGAAGTGATGAAGTCACCATCCCTGGAGGTATTTAAAAGGCATGTAGATGCAGCTTGGGGACATGGTTTAGCGGTGGACTTGGCAGTGTCAGGTTTGTGGTTGGACTTGATGTTCTTTGAGGTCCTTTCCACCCTAAATGATTCTATTCAAGTATTTGAGAGATTTGCTCAATGTATGTTCCAAGACACATGTGGAAAGGTGCAAAGATCCCAGTCACTTCTGTGAAAAATATGACTACACTTAGTAATTTGCCAGTCTTTCTAAAGTTATTAAATACCTTTTCCAACTTGTGAACTAGTTATTGCTTTCTTCTGTGAAAATAAGTTTATTTCTTCAGTTGCATAATTGAGTCAAACTGTATTTCAGGTTAAAGAGAGTGCTTATTGGGGGGCAGCTTTGAAAGTACTAGGAAATTCAAGTAATCTAAAAAAATACAGGCATTTTACTGAACTTATCAAAAAAGCTTTTTTTAGTTATATGCATATATATATATTTTTTTTTTTTATATATATATATACTGGACTATTCATGGTTTAAGAGGAAAACTTTAATTTTCAAAGTTTAGCCCAAAATATACTTGGGAGCAGTGATTTGGATGAAGCATTCTCCAGACAACTAAGTTTGAAGAATAAATTCTACAACTGAGTACATTATGTACTCAGAGGTGTGGGCTCCCCATGAGCTTTTGTTTAGATAAGTTAATGTGCAATACTTACCCCCTCTAATTGTTAATCACTCCTGTGCCAATATGTTTTGCTCGAGTTTATTTTGTGCAGCTGCTGCAAGCCCATGCCAGATGGCAACCTAGCTCTTCAAGCCTGAGAAACAGAACTGAAAGAACTAGGAAGGTCTCAGATCCCCATGTAAGGCTCTGATCCTGTGGGCAGTTGGAGTTCTGTATATGAAGGGCTTGTAAAGTCAAGCCCTTTGCATGCTTTAACCTAATACAATTAGCCTCCCCTTTGATTTTAGTGGCTTGAGCTGTTTGCCATTACAAGTGTGGTCAGATGAACAACACTTTAAAATTGGAGACAAACATCTTAGTTCAAATATGATTATCTAATTAAGATACAGAACAGTACTTAGCCAATAAAAGAAGACTTGGGGTTTTTTTTATTGGCCTTCTGTCTGAAAATGCCAAGTACCTTTGTAAACAGGATATTTTATTCTGGCACATAATTTAAACTCCCAAGTTGGTGACATTTTTCCCCCACTTCCTGGTTGGTTTGGTATGTAGTACATGCATTTTTGTATTGGGAATGTTCATTGCACAGAACATGGAGACCAAGTTTGTTGAATTCTAATGTCGATCTTTGGTATTGGAGGTAACATAGCATTCAAAATATTCTTCTTTTCTTAAGAACTCTGAATTCCAAACAAGATTTTAAAAAAGTGTATCTATTTATAAACTCAGTAACAGAAAGTGTTTATCAGTCTGAGAAATTATAAACATAAAAATAAAATTGTGTTTACAGTATAGTGATTAGTTGCATCAGGATAATATGTTATATGATGGAAAAAATGTGACAGTACATCTATGCCAACCTTGGTCTGTTTCTCAGAAAGGTCAGAGGATGAAAGTATGCCCTGTCAGGCAGCCAGCACCATTTTACAGCTGTTATTAGTTGCTCTCAGCCTAGAGGAAATGGGCTCTTGCCTTCAGCTCACAAAATCAAAGCCTGAAACTCATTGTGCAAAACATTGAGATTGGATTTCTAACGTACTTGAAATTGATCTTGATTCAAGCCCAGACTAGCTCCATGCACTTGCACCCTTTTGCTGGAATTTTGTTTCCCTGATGTTTTCCAGCAAAGCGGAATATTATTTTTTCCCTCCATATCTGAAGATTTGCAAACTCTTACAAGTTTTCATGACTAGCATTATAATGTAATCTGTGTTTTATACCTTCTTTAGCTGGTGTCATCAAAGGTTTGCAAATTTCGCTTTGATTTTTCACAGTAAGATTCACCTCAGCTGATGTTCTAACACCATCCAGTGGACAGAGTGCTGCCTCTATGTGTGTCTTCATCGACAGCAAGTTTGAACCAGTCAGGTGCTCTGTATCCTTATTGTGTGTCTGCCAACTCATGCGTCTGCCAGACCGTGTGTTTTTTCATGTTGTTTAAATCACATTTAGTCTAGTCTAGGATGTAGCTGTGATACTGAAATGCTTTAGCTGGTGGCTGCTAGTATGTTCTAAAAGTGTGATACAGGATGTATCAGTACTGCAAAGCACAGTTATGAAGTCTAAGCAGCAGCAAAGATGAAGTAATTTGCACTTTAACTTCACATGAGAAGCTTGCTTTCAGGGCTGTGAGAACATATGTAGCAAAGGAGAGATTGAACTGCTGCAAAAGACAGAAAATAGAAAAGCTGCAGGGACTGCAACTAGTGGGTAACCAGTATTTCCTGAGGGTTTATACCCTCTTAGCTTGTCTTTCCTTGTGTGTTTTCGCTAGTATTTATGTGAGTGTGTCCAGGCTACAGCTGCACTCCATTTGCTACCTACCAGCTGGCCCAAAATCCAAGGTGTGTTGTCCTCTGGGAGATGCAAGCTATGCCTGGTTAAGGCTGTGTTTTCTTGCACTGTAACCTGTTAGTATGTATTCTAATTTGTGCTAAGCTTCAATCTAAGGAGCCTAGAAGTGAAATGAAACTTGTGCCTTGTAGGCTGTTAAAAGAATTTGGCCAGGTTTGCTCTGCATGCTTCTGTTGCATGGAAGCCTGGCAGGGATGGTGAGACCAAATTAAACCAATTATCAATATTATGCTGTTCAGCAAATGCTTCTGTTTCTGATGGTGTTAATGAAGTGGCAGGAACAATTTGAAGGCCACAGTTCCCGCAATAAAGTGCTGGCAGTGCACAAATGAAGCAGCAAGCGGCCCCAGGAGGGACAGCTGGAGGATGGGGGGGGAAGGCAGAGGCAAGAAGTGATTGTCTGTCTCCTGAGAATGGGACCAATTTTCAGTGCAGCTATGCCAGCTGAGCTCCAGGGAGGCACCAGGGAATCCAGCTCAATGGGATTTAATTTGTGTGTATGCGTATAGATTATATATGACAGGCACGATTCCACATGCCTCCCAAATCATGGTGCTGTACTTAAGCCCTTATACATAGATAATGCAGACATGGGATAATCAAAGCAACCTTTGTCATGCTGAAAGCTGAAACTCCTGAGGGCAGAGTTTAATCAGTGTATTATTGGAACGAAAATTCCAGCCTTACTGTAGTGATTGTATTACTAGATGCCATATTTAATTCATGAAGAGAACTATGAGTTTTAAAATTGAAATGAGACTCAGAATTTGCTGATTGATGCAGAATGTAAAATTAATTTTCTGTTGGTCATGAGCAACAAAGGAATAGGTAAGAAAGAGCAAAAAATCTTTCTCATCTGTGGCTGAATTCCTTTTGTCAGCTTATTAACAGTCTCATAAATCTATTGAGAGAAAACACTGCAGAAAGGTAGCTGTGATTCACTTCACAAGTTGCATCTCTGTTCATACCAAAGAAGGATTTTCTTCTATTCCTTAAACAGTGCATATAAATGTCAGGTTTCTACAGGCTGAAGAAATATTTCAGTATTATTTAAATATATAAGAAAATTGTTACTTCCCTATTGTTCTTGTAGTATTAACTCCTTTTGCTCTTTTTTTTTCAGACAAGGGAATTGCTAGGAGGTGGTAATATATCCCTTCTACATACACATATAGACTGTAATTGTTATCCTTGTGCTTGAGCTTGTGTGTTTTCCTACAGCTTTAGCAAGGTTTGCTTTAATTAATAAAATAAAGTATCTACTGATTAGAAAGAAAATACAACAACGAAATAAATCTGGGTTATATTTGGTTAATAAGGAAACAAAGGATGATGCCGGATGTGGAGGTGACCAGGATGTTCCATTTCAGCTTTCCTTCCTCATTTAACTTTTCTCTGGCTGCTCCAGCTACAAACGATGTTTGAGGGCTGGAACAACAGCAGGCACAGGAGTTTTTCATTACCTGCCCCTCTGACACAGTAGCACAGCAACCACTATGTCTCCACCTTCCTTCCTGTATGCTTTTTGTTTCCCACCATGGGGATGTTCTTTCTCCTGATGTGCCATATCTTCCCCCAGGTATGGTTTAATAGTTACTGTTCACAAAGACCCAATAGAAATTAGCTTGTAAATTGGAGAGCTGTAACAGAACTTCAGGGTGACAAATTACACAGTGCCTTCCTGTAGCCCAACAAACTCTAGTGCTTCCACACATTGTGGTTCATATGTTTGTTCAGTCTCTGTCTTTTCAGCTGTAGAGGAGCAAAAGAATAACTGCACCTCTTGTTGGCAAGGAAGTGACATCCCCAAATGATCTTTTGGGCACCAACCTCTCAATGACTTGTGAGCCTGGACCTTGAACTCTGTGGTTGTCTGTGTCCAGTCTTAAGTAAATGTGCTTCAATTTGTGCTAGTGGCTGAGGACTGTGGAATTACTGTTATACTTAAGAGAAGAGTTTATATTTTCTTATACCTGAGCTGATTTGCTTGGTGACCTAGTTGGCTTGTCTTGAAATGCAAATAGTGAGAATGGTGTCAGGTGCAAATATGACCCTCTGATTAATGTGACAATAAACTTTGTGCCAGAGTTCCTCAACTCTGAGGTGAAGGTATCGTTTCCATCCTTCATAGCAGGCTGTATGGTGGGATGAAACTATTTTAATACTGAAGGAACAGATCAAACAACAGATTTAAACAAACCATCGTGCTGTGCTCTGTCCTGGTAACTTCTACTTGTTGCTGCATGACACTGATGCTTTTTTTTGCTCTTCTTTTGTGCTGATTTAGGTTTTAAATACATGCAAGTTAAATCCTACATCCCTTCTTAAATAAACATTGCCATTTATTTTTAGAAACACATTTAAGACATAGAGCAGTAGAGGTGACTTCAGTGAAGTTAGAATGGAGTCAAACATGAGTGTTGGAAAGGAACAAGGATCATAGAATTAGGAATAAAGATCACAGAATCATAGAATGGTTTGGGTTGGAAAGGACCTTAAAGATTGTCTAGTTCCAACACCTCTGCCATGGACAGGGACACCTTTCACTAGATCAGGTCGCTCTGAGCTCCATCCAGCCTGGCTGTAAACACTTCCATGCATGGGTCATCCAGAATTTCTCTAGGCAACCTGTTCCAGTGCCTCACCACCCTCACAGTAAAGAATTTTTTGGTATCTAATCTAAAGGATCCTCACTGTTACAGTTATTACAACTTCTGTGGTATCACTCACTCTTTCTTTTTTTTTTTTTTCATATTCCTGCTGCCACATCAACTGAAAACTTCAGAAGAAGGTTTTTTCACTTCATAAGAGGAAAGGAAAGCTTGAAAACATGAACTCTGCATGTTCTGTAACTAGAAAGCAACTAAAAATAATGACAATTCATATTTCAGTTTCACAACTTTTAATGCATCAATACAAGTGCAACATTTTAAGGACTGACTCAATTTCTTTAAACTGCAGGCAATATGATTTCAACTCATTGTTCTTGCTTAAACTCAGGGCCTGGAAATTCAGGTGAATAATTTTATCCTGAAATCCTCAAAACTCTGTGAAAAAATCGGATTAGGAATATTTAAGTAATATTCCTTTTATTGTGGTAAATATGAAGAAGTAATAAAAAAAATACACTCATACTTGGTGTTTGTCCAGTTTAAAGGGGTGTGTGTGTGAATACCAGATTAGTCATTCCTAACTTGGACAAACCCTTATTGTGTCTATATTCATAATTTTTCCATGGTAACCAACATGGATTATTGAGTTGCAACCATTTTACTGGATTTCATGTGTTTCTATTGACACTTAGGAGAGCTATTTTGGTATTAAATACTGCCAGGCAGTGAGTAAATGTTTTTCTACTTTACCAAAGGAATATGTGGCTTTACTTCTTCCTTCCTTCCTTCCTTCCTTGCTTAATCTTAAATTCATCTTCAATGAACTGATTGAGCTAATTAACCCACTGGAAAACTATTCTCCTTTAAAAAAAAAAAAGAGAGGAAAAAAAAAAAGAAAAGCTTTTTCTCTTGCAGCTGACCTTGCTCAGGATTGAAAGAGCACAAGTGTAAGACAAACAGAATGGAAGAGAGGCACAAGGATTGGAGTTAAAGGGAAGGAGTGACTTCTTGTTTCCTATGATAGTGAGTTGGTAGTTAATCTCAGTCCAGATGCCTTTAAAACTTCAAAATGAGTTAATGAGGGTTTTTTTTACATGGTTTCTTAATGTAAGGTTATAATATCCATAGTATTGCAGTGAAGATAAGGCTGCTAGCCTGGATTTACAATAGTGAAAATGAAAGCAGAACTTGACCCTGAGATTAACATTTCCTGTAACTCTTAACATTCTTTTTTGTAAGTGGTACTTCAGTTCTCTTTTGTTTCAAGTATGTAGTTTGTAATTATATCAGGGCTTCAGTAGCAAAGTATTTTAACTTTGGAGCCAGGGATATGAAGAGAGTAAAATTTCTACTTAATTATAAGGGAAGTGGCATTTGGTCAAGTGTTTTAGGTTAGTATTATCCCAAACTGAAGCTTTTAAAGAAGAAAAGGAAATAAGAGTTTTGTTGGGTTCAGTGATGTAACTTGTTGAGGATTCCTGGCCCCTTACAGTGTGCCCTGATGATCCAACCTAGAACCACATGAAGCAGGGGATTTCTGGGGTGTTTGAATTCATGAATAAGGGCATAGAACATTTTCATTAAAAAATAGAATTGCTAACTAAAGCCAAGTTGTCATCTTCCTTCTGATAGCGGAGGAAGTTTTGGTTCATTAAATTACTTTCTGGCTTTTGTTTAAAGGGTTCATAATCTTTCTTTTAGAAATGAGCTACTGTTGAAGGAAATAGCTGATACGTGCTTGCCCAATGTAATTGCTGTAACAGAGGTGCACAACAGAAGCTGAGTTTGTCTGTCCTGACACTCTCCCATCATGGCTGGTGGTTTGAGATGACCTCCATCCAGCCATGGAGCTCTGTGGTTGACCACTGCATGGCAGTCACCCCCTTTACACAGGGTCTGGACATCCTCAATGTACCTTAGGATGTGTTGCCACAGCACATTGGAAGCAAGTCCCACTCTTGCTTTGGGCAAACAAGAATCTTTTTTCCTTCTTGACCCAGGTGCTTAGATGTGGTGAAGCTTTTTTCTCTGGCTTGGTGGGTTTGACGATCCTGCCCTGGGAAACTGCCAATTTTCTGAAGTCAGAAGTTTGCACTTGTGTAGCAGACAATGAAGTAAGGTGCTGGTTTATGGTAGATGGCATTTCTACTCTTAGTTCAGTACTAAAAAGTCATAGTCTTGCATGTTAGACTTTCTGTCTTTCAGAAAATAAGATTTCATCCTTACCATTTCAAACATTGTCTACTGATCCATATTGCAAATGAGAAAGGAGAAAATACTTCAGAAAGCATATCCAAGTGCAGCCTCCAACATGACTGCAGATGAAAATCTATGTTAAATAAAGGAAGAGCTGATACTGGTTTAAGTCTTGGTTTTGATTGATAACCCTTCTAAGAGAATTGCTGTTACCCTGCTTGGCTATGCTAAGATAAATTTGTGATTTTAATACACATTTTCTTTTGAAGAAGTGTAATTAAAAATAAGAACTATGGGATATGTGCCTCAGAGCAGGAGTGTCTGTCCCCTGAACCATAGATCAATGGTGGTGTAACAGTGATAGATTATAACATGCAGACAGTTGATTAGTCATGTGGTGCTGTTTCTCCTTGTTTCAAGCTGCTAAATCCTATTAAAAAGGAAGCTCAAAACAAATTTTATGTATTTTCAGTATTTTCACTATGTGAATTGTGGAATGCAATTACTGTGACAGACACAAAAATCACATGAAATCCTGAGTAAAGAAGGAAATGTTTCTGTGGTGGGAGGCCATTGGTTTACTGAGAATTCTCCCTCATTTGTGGCAAGTGGCTCAGTGGCTTCAGAGCCTCTGAAGATTTTCCAAAAATCTCACTCTGAAGTATTTGCTGTCAGCCAACTGGGTCATTGCTGGAGAGACCTTGGATATTTAGATGAAAATTGTCACATGGAAAAGAAGTCCGAATTGTAATCAGATCAATTAGTTATGCTACAGTTGCTGGCTTACAGTCATTTTCCCAGTTAGGCTTCTTCTTTACTAGCTGTTATAATCTCAAAGGAATTTTGTTGGGAATTGTAAGGGAAATGGCTTTTATGTCATTTTGCTTCATGGTTTTTTTTCACTATACTGAAGACATGGTGTCTTTAATATCTACACTCTTACGGAATACTTAACCCCCTAGTATCCTAAACTATGTGAATCCTTCCACCTGATTGTCCAAGGCCCTTCAGCTAATTCTAGAGTTCTGATTACAAATTTTGCTGAGTTTAGCTGCATAGTTGAAAAGGTTAGTACCCTTACAAGTCCATTTTTTGGATGCTGAAATTTATCATCTGCATAGGAACAACAGTATTGTAACTTAAACTACAGAAATCAAAGTATGCTGGTGCATAGGGCTGCAATCAAAAAATGGGTTTGTGACCCCTGATCTGCTGGTTCACTATACCAGGAAAGGACTGACTTTCAGAATAAGGGCAAAGCAGGAAGGCTGAGGACAGTAAAATTTCCAAACACCATCATTATCCAAGAGGGAGTAAGAATTCTTTGCTACTTCCTAAATTGCTTTCACAGGAGACTACTGGAATAATGCTATTTCTGGAACTCTGTCTTGTTCTAGTTGTTTTTTTGCTTTCCATGATGAACATGATCTCTTTATTTTTTCTTCATCTTTCTTTTCACATTTTCTTGTTTCATCTGTTTTTCTCCCTTTTTTTTTTCTTGTTTCATTTAGAGGTTTGTTTTTTAATTTGTTCTTCCTGACAGAAAAGAGAAATCAATATATGTAAAATAAAGAACCTGTCACTGCCTTGATTTACTAACCTTTTATTTTCAGGATTTGTCTCTTGGCACCAAAGCTCAGTTAGCAAAGAAAGCTGACAAGTGCTTGCTGCTGATACTGCTATTCTCCTCTCCAGAGGAAAGAAAGGGAATTCTCCATCCTTTTATTCATGAGAACTGCCTGAGCCGCCAGAGTAAAAGCAATTTCCATGAGGCAGGCCAGTGGAAAGGCTGGTTCAGAAAAATTGTTTCTTCAGTTGGGATTGGCAAAGAATGTCCTTATATAAAAAAGATTCTCACTTTTTCCTGCTGTTATCGCATACGTGTGACTGGTAAAAAGTTTTCAATTGCAACAGAGAGAGAGTAGAAAAATACTTTATAAGAAGTAGTATGACTTGTACTTCATTAAAGTTTGACTGTGGACTGGTGTCAGGTGAACTATAAAATCACAGAGAGATTATACAGTAGCACAAGTAGTTATTGCAGATCTTGCCAAATACTTCCACTGATCCTGTTTTCAGGTGTAACTACTGTTTTTTCTCTGGTGATAAAGAGGTTTGCAGCAGGTACCTCCATCAAATTTTCTTACTTGTGAAAACACGAATGTTCTCCAAAATGGCTCAACCATTTCTGAAATGGTGAGTGGAAAAAGATGACTACTTTTTACAGATGTTCTAGTGCCTGTTAATTACAGAGCACAGACTTAACAGCTGATGTGGAGAAGGCTGCAGGTTATATTTACCTTTGCATAATTTTGGTATTTTCTGACTAAGAAGCACCTGGCTTTACAACCTTACTACTTTTTGTATAATGATTTCGTTGGTAATGTTGCCTCCATAGCAATTAAAACTGCCTTATGTTTTTCATTTCATTCTCCTTTGGTTGCAAGTTTCTTGGTCAAGTCTTAACCCTTTGGGTTGATGCTTTCTATTCTTGCTTTCTGCCTCTGACTAAATAGTTTTGGGAAGCTTTAGTAAAATTGATGTAACTGTATTCAAGAATTGTCTCCATTAAGAAGTTGGGGAGAGGTTGAGGTAGTTTTTGTTTGCAGTGCCACAATTTTTGTCATTTTTTCTTTTGAGTGCTCTGCCTTTCCTGAGCAAGTCTTCTGGAATTAGAACTGGGACCAAAGATTTGGCAAAAGGATAGTCCTGGGATAGAAGAAATACCATTTACTGTCCTCCAAAGACTTGGGCAAATTTGAATGAGCTACACCTTTGAAAATGCTTTTACATATGTTCAGAAAGTACTGGCTACAAAAATATTTCTTTCTGTGGCCTCAGGCTAGAGGTAATAGGCAGGGAAGTGAATCTAGTGAACATACACATAGTATGAGACACACCCGTATGTACTGAATCAGACTCACATGGCAGAGGACATACCTTGAAAATCAAGACACATGACCACAGAGGCCTAGCAGTCCAAGACGATAGGGAGAATGGGTAAAGGCAGAGCTAATGCCAGCTCCCTGCTTGATGGGCAGTGCTGCAGCTTCCCTCTGGTTTGTGTGGGAGCAAAGCTGGGAATTTCTGACTTAGAGGATTCAAAGCCCACTAGATGAACATGAATAAGTGAAAGATAATAAATTTTCTTTCTCTGGAAAAGCTTGCTAAAACCTCTTATAGCCATTTGGTTGTTGATTTTCTTTACCTCTGTTAATGATGAAAAGAAGAACCTGGTTTCTTTGGCGTTGTGGATTTTGGAGCCCTCAATGCATGTGCCCCTCTGGTCACTGTAAATGTTGGTGCAGTGTCTGGTTGTTTCTCTCAGGGAACTGGTAAGCAATTGCTTCTGTGTTTTAAATTATTTTTAAATGATTTCTGAGAGTGCCATATCTCCATTGTGCAGAGATATGTGTCTGACTGTAGAAACTACAGCAGTTACAAATGCCTAATAAAGTCTGAAGAGCGCTCTGGGATTCATTTGATAAGAGTGGCTGCATTAAGTGAAAGGCTGTTAATTGTGTGGCTGGCTGCCACGTGCAGTTAATCCCCAGCGCAAAAGTGCAGTGAAATGTGCTCTATGAGCAGTTCCGATCCCGAAATAACCGTGAAGGAAAGAACAGAAGCTCGGGGCTACCTTTCGGCTCTGTGATTTACACCGCCCACAAGGATATCTCGCAATGTTGGCCATGTATTTTTCAGCTTGTTGCCAATCCTCATGCCATCATTGAACCTGATACTGAGGCTGGGACTTTGTAATTCTATCCAGAATAGCTCAGTTCTCCTGGCTCACTTTCCACAGCTCTTGCTTTCGTTTTTCTTCAATTAAACTAGAGGGGAAAACCATATAAGTAGAATCAAACTTCTTCACACTTGTTTGTGTCCCCATGCCTGGTAACACAGAATGTGAAGTATTTGTCAACTTCTGTTTGGGGGAATTTTGCCTGAGATTTTATACCTTCCCTCCAGGGGCTTGCTCCTTCTTGATCTGCATTAACTGGCCCATGTAACCCAGTCTTTTTGCCCTTCTTAAAGAGGATAGACTTTGTCTATCCAAACACACCCCTGCCTATATGGAATATTGGGACATTTTACAAGAGGAACAATGCTATAGCTTTATCTTGGATTAATGCCAGCCCTCCAGTCTTGGTAGTGCAGCAGTGCAGTACTGTAGGTGAGGGCATGGCTGGTATCTGAGGTGCTTAACCATCAATTTCTTTGGTTTGTAAGATTCTTTTGTGTACAAATCGGATATACTGAGTTGAGAAGCATGAAGATAATGGAGATAAGCCTACTGCCTCAAATGCCTTTGAAACTTCCTGTGATTTCATAGACTGTAATTTTCCAGGCAGCTGAGTTGATCTCACAGCAATCTCCTGCCACCAAAAGAGCAAAGGACTCACGCTTTTCCTTCCCCTGCTCATCTCCCCACTGCTCCCACTGTGTAGTCTTCTCCATCCTTTGCGACAGCCCCGGAATTCATGACTTTGCAGAAAGCAGCAGAAGAACCATCCAGGTTTGTTTGGTTTTGTTAGGTCAATTTTCTGTTGCTGTCACAAATTTAATTAGCTAATGGAGAGGTTTTGGTGAAAACTAGAGTTGATCCAAAGAAAACTACAGGAGTTTGCCGCTTGAATCATGAACAGAGAGAAGGGATGGAAAGGAGGAGGATACTCTGCTCCTTCTATATCTTGTGAAATCACAGCTTCAGCAGTGGAATTAACCGATGCTTGTTGATGCCTGCATTGATCTGGATATTATTCACTAGTGACAAGCTGTAAGTGCTATGATGTGGATTTGTGTGATGTGGCCACAACCAACTCTGCTTCTGATAGAGGAACTGTGCAAATGTCAGGATATTCGTGACAGTATGTGTAGTGAGTTTTTCCTGGGTCATTTCACCTGAGTAGCATTTGCTGTCTGGAGACACTTTAGGGCCTGGTGAGTAGTCAGTCTATCACGAAGTAGATTGGCTGCAAATGAATCACAGGAGATAACAACCACCACCTGAGCTATACAAACCCTTCACTTCAAAAGCCTCTCCCTGTGGTTGATTGGTTTGCTGTGCTCTATTTGGGATGTGAATTTCCTCCTGAATCAAAAATATTTAAGATGGTTCTCTCCGGTGATAAATTTTCAAGGCACATTTTGCTTGGTCTCCTTTGAGCAGTAAATTAAATTTTCACTTTTGCCTGCTTCCTGCTCCACTTTTTTTTTTTTTCATTTTAATTCTATTTTTGCTCTGGTTATATTTCATCTCTCAGCTTTGGGTCTTCCTTTTTCTGGTGGTGTCTGTAGGAACAACTGGCGAAGTCAGCAGCAATGACTCACTTAGCAGGATCAACAGCTTTGCTGAGACATAACAGGTTTGCTTCAATTATTTTCTTAAAGTAGGGCAACGTTTCCTCCTTTCTATTTTTTTTCATTCCCTCAGTTATTAAAGTGAAAAGTAATTTAAAGCCATCTTCTCTTCAATAGAGTGTAGGAGTAAAATGACCTGGCATTAGATTTCATGTGACAGGACAAGCAAATGGCTTTCTGAAGTGTTGATTATACCTTAGGCTTCCTTTTAAATATGTGTCCTCACAGAGCAGTTTATCCTTAGCTATGTTGGTCACTGGGAAGGAAACTTGATAACTACATGGAAATAGTGCTGCTGATATTACCTTTTGGCCTTATAGTAATTTTTTCTTGTCAGTTTGTCCCTTTGTTCTCATGATACAGGGCATCTTATCCAGCAGCAAACTATTGTCTCTTTCAATGGCAGAAAGCTGGTCTTCCTCCAACTTTGTGTACAGAAGGAATAAAGAAATGATTCTGTTTTCACAAGGTCATAAGAAGCAGCAGTGATGTATCATGGATACCTAACAGGGTGCTCAAAATTGTTGTCCCCTTCTCTACACAGCATGCAACAG
Organism: Acanthiza pusilla; assembly: GCA_036630365.1. Classification (NCBI taxonomy): domain Eukaryota; kingdom Metazoa; phylum Chordata; class Aves; order Passeriformes; family Acanthizidae; genus Acanthiza; species Acanthiza pusilla. Next base: position 9,052,102 of record JAXCHO010000098.1, read on the forward strand.
ACACTGATCAGGTCAAGCTCTGTGCTATTATTGAGAGAACCCATTTCTTTCAAGGAGAGAACAGGGAAAGCCCTTTGCAATGCTTTGAATTTGACCCTGAAACACTCTCTCCTGCAACCCCAGCAGCAGCCTGCATTATTAGTGAATGCATTTCATTGGTGTAAACAGAATTTCCATAAATATTTTTCAACATATTTTCTGGAATCATCATCATAATTTTTGTCCCTAACAGCCTTTATTGGCTCTTGTCAAAAGCTGGGATTGTTATGGACAGTGTACACGCACATGACGGGACTTATCCAGACTTCTGTGAAGGGACTCTCTCCATTATCTTTGATGGCCTTTGGATCAAATGGTAACTTTGCCACAGATTTCACTGAGATTTGGATTAAGTCCAGTTGGAGGCCATTTTTGTGCTGGAGGGATTGCAGGCTGATGTAAGTAGAGAAGCAATAACTGAGTGTAATGAACAAATGGAGAGAGATGTATGAGGAAGTATAAGCTAATGTTTTTCATTGTTATCATGATTTTAAGCCTTTCTAAATTTGATTTTAAAATTGAATATATTAATAATCTCAATTTCTAAAGTTAACTGTGTCAACAGTGGATGAAAATTGAAGTAGTGCAGTGGAAGAGAGAGAATCTCTTTGGACATCCTGAGGCATTGTCTAATTTGTAAAAAATGTTACCATGTTGTTTTTCAAAGAATACTGATCCATGCTAAAAATGTGTTTGTGGTGATTGGGAAGGAATGGGGTAGAGATGAAGAGAAAAAATTATTTATAAGATTATCTGAGGCCCAGCAATTCCTGTTCTGGAAGGGCTGAATTGAAGATAACCAGAGAGAGGCTGGATGGAGGAAAGTAGGGAAAGCACAGTTTTCATAGCTGGACTTCAACATCTCATACTCAAAAGGCTCTTGGAACAGAATTGCTGAAGGAATAGTCTTGTTTAGAGCATATGAAGTGGGTTGACCTTGGCTGGGTGCTAAGCTGCTCTATCACTCCCCTTCCCAATGGGAGGTGGGGGAGAATAAGATGGAAAACAACCAGAAGGTGAGATAAAGAAGTTTTATTGCAGTGAAGGAAAGAAGTAAGCAAGAGCCTGTGCGAGCATAAGCGAAGGGAAAAGTCAGTCTCTACTTCCTATCAGCAAGCTGTGTTTGGACACTGCCTGGGGACCAGGGCTTCAGCACACATCATGGTTCCTCCAGGAGGCAGACATTGAAGAGTCCTGAATGCTCCCCTTTCTCCTCTCTCCCTTAGCTTTAGATATCTGAGCTGACATCTTACGGTATGGAATATCCCTTTGGTTGATTTGTGTCAGCTGGCTGGGCTGTGTCCCCAGCCAGGATCTTGCTCACTCCCATCCCTTTGATGGGGGAAGGAATGACACAGGGACAGTGCTGCTCAGCCATAGCCAAAACACAGGACTGTGATCAGCACCCTTGCAGCTACGAATGCAAAGCACAGCACTGGGAGGGCTGTGAGCTTCACCTCCACTCCTTATGCCATAACATTTGTGTCATACTCAGATCCCATATAATCTATATATCTTCCAACTCTTCCATTATATGTATTTCTCATTACTGGAATAATTTCTTACCCACATACAGCTTAAATGACAACCTTAAACCAAACATACATTTTTTCATCAACTACTATCACCTATCCTTTCACATCCCTCCAGGTCTCCATTCCAGCAGGATGAGGGGTCAGGACAGGAGAAGTAGTACACTTGATGGCTGGGCACCAACACTGTCCCAGCTCATCATTGCACTCTTCTTACTCCTCACAAAATTCCTTCTTCATCACTTCATGTTACTCCTACTACTTTACTTCCTGTAACATGCAACTCACACCATAGATTATTCTTACCCCACAGATAAATCTCCTTGAGGCACACACCAGGTCTCCCCATCCTTCTGCCTTACCCACCAGGTACTCCCAGGTCCTTGGGCAAAGACCATCTCGTGAATGGGTTTGCCTTTTCCCATGGGGGAAGCAATCCACATTGACTTTCCCAGCCACTTCCCCATGTGTAATGCAGGAGCCTTATCTCCTCCCACAGAGTGTAGGAGTTTAGTCTGGGCAGGACCAGGGCGGTTAGCAGATCTCCTCGTGTTAACCAGCCAAGTGGCTTCTGCTATGTTTGCATCCCAGTACTTCCCTGTCCCATTACCTAATGCCCTTAACATAGTTTTCAGCAGCCTGTTATATCTTTCAGTCTTCCCAGTGGCCTGTGGATGGTAGGGAACATGATATACCCACTTAATGCCATGTCTTTTTGCCCAGGAGTCTATAAGATTATTTTGAAAATGAATCCCATTGTCTGACTCAATTCTTTCTGGGGTTCCATGTCACCACAACATGTGTCCTCCAAGACCTGCAATCGTGTTCCGGGCAGTGGCATGGCTTAAGGGGTTTGCTTCCAGCCAGCCAGTTGTTGTCTCTACTGTGATGAGGATATGACTCTTGCCTTGGCATGTTTGTGGCAATGGCCCAATGTAATCAATTTGCCAGGCCTCACCATACTGGAAACCCAGCCACTGCCCTCTGTTCCAAGGAGACTTCACTCATGTGGCTTACTTGATGGCAGCTTTATACTTCTGATATGCAGGCTATTGATTCCATGCAGTCCAGTATACCCAGTCATCCCTTTCCTCCTCCTAGCTGAAGGCAGGGACCCTCTCTTCCTGTTCCTGGTCAGAGTATTCACTATCTGACCTTTGCCATGCCAGATCAGTAGTTCTCTCACCAGGGCTGTAGGAAATGGTTTTAGTTCTTTTATATCTGGGAGATCACTGATTGCCTTGTGGTCTCTCTGTGGCAACTACACTGACAGTCTTCTAGGGCAGCCCCTTCTTAAGAGCTCTCTTCCCTCTCAGTTCATGGAGGACACAGGCTTCCAGCTTAGAGGTGGGTTCACCATCCCACCTCCTCATGTCCTCCCCCTGCTCACGCAGAAAGAATCAGAGTTGCTTACGTGACCTGTGCTTAGGGCTTCCCTTCCCTCTGACTGGGGTAGGAAGTTGAGAAGCTCAAGAAAATTCCCAAGACGTGCATTATGATTTTAGAAAGCACGAACATCAATCCTGTTAGCGGTAGCAATACAGAAGAGGAAAAAGACAAGCACACCTGCCAGGAAGTGAGTGATGTTAACTAAGAAAGTCATAGAAGAATTGGTGCTGCAAGTGGATTTTTGCAGCCCCATGGGCTGCAGGGGCACAGCTGCTCCACCATGGCCCTCACCACGGCCTGCAGAGGAATCTTGGCTCCAGCACCTGGAGCACCTCCTTCCCCACCTTCTCCACTGACCTTGGTGTCTCCATGTTATTTCCTTCATGTGTTCTCACCTCCTCCTCCTCTTCCCTGTCTAGAAAAAAACTGTGCCCCACTTTGTTTTGACTTTCTTTTTAAATATGTTATCACAGAGGTTATAGACTATAACCGACTATATTTCTAACTATATATATAGTTAGAAGTGTTACCAACATTTCTAACTGGCCCAGGCTTGGCCAGCAGCATGTCCATCTTCAGAGCCATCAGCGGTTGGCTCTGCCAGTCATGGTGGAAGCTTCTAGCAGCTTCTAATGGAAGGCACCTCTGTGGCCCCTCTGCTACCAAAAACCAGGCCGTGCAAAACCAGCACAGAAAGTAATTCGATCTTTTCCTTCCTCCTCCTTTCTTTCCCCATCTTTGATTCTAGGCAGTCCAAAGATATTTCAAGTCCTATATAAAACAAATAGTAAATTCTGCTCATCCAGATCTGACAGTTTTCAGTGGCTAATGTTAGAGTAGCAGGTTTCTGGAGGGAATCTAGTGCATCAGCCTTGTTTGCTGGGCTTTGTAACCAAAGCAGGCCAGATGCTGGTCACAGTGTAGTATAAATGTACCTAAAAATGGTGCATTAAATCATCCCATGACCTAATAACCCTGAGGAGAATTATTGTAAAGAAGAACTGGTTACCAGAAGATGGCAAAATTTTCTTTTCTACTCTCTTTCTATAGGAGTTTGGAAAGGAGGACGATGAGAAAGAGCCAGCCTCATTTTGAGGTATCAGGACCTGCGCATGATCTAAGGAGTATCTAAGGGGCATGCCTAAGAGTAGTAGCTTCCTGCTGGTGTTTTTGTTGTTAACCTCTCTGTGTGGGGGGTTATGCACTGTTTCATTTTCAAAGGAACTTAAGCAATTATTTTTACAGTAATGGGAAAAAAACTAACAGCAGCAATTGAACCCACATCCTAATATAGCGTGTGATTTTATGCATGAAGAAGAAATGAATTGTTTTGCTAGTGAAATGATTTTAAGGTGCCTGGGGATTATTATTTCACCCAGTGAGATGATAAACAATTTTAAGGAAATTAATTCTGAAGTCCTTATATGGGTTACGCTCCCATTGCCTAAGGGGCACTTTGCTGGAAATTAAGTCTTTGACAGGTTTTAGCTGCACATATTTTCTACTTTGCTCATGTTTGGGTTTTTTTTTTTTTTTTTAATTGTTGTTGTTTCCTCTTAGTGAGCAGAGATAATTAGCTAACAATTTATTTTCCACTCTCATCCTTTAATAAAAATTTGTCTCCTGGGAGCAGTAAGATTTTGAAGGATAACTGCCAGTCAAGGCTACTCATTGTTATTTCTTGTGCTTTGAATATGTTAACATCCTATTATTCAGTTCTTTGCTCTGTATCTTGGTGATTGTGCTATTCTTGTTATTTGCAATGTTATTTTCACGGCTGTGCAGAAGTACATCTTCGGAAGCTATTTGAACACTTTAGCACTTGTTAATCTGAAACACTCTGATTTCATCAATAATCATACAGATAAAATAAGTCCTTTAATGCTGCTGGAAATGTGCTATTCATGTATCCTGACAGTCCTGTTGCAACAGTCACTTCACTGAGGGGAAAAAAAAGGCCCTGAAACTTCGACCATCTAGTAGCTCTTTGTTTCCTTTGAGAGGAGATGCGAAGGCCAAGTGAAATAGCCAATACTATACCTTCAGCTCTCCTAAATTCTGATGAAGGTGGCTGTATATTGTTGGGGCACTTGTGTCCACTAATGGTTTTGCTGTCTGGATCTGCAACAGAAATGAAGTGTTTATTCTTTTTCATTGGAAATACCCCTGTATATCATTACGGAAAATCTTCTAATTCCCGTGTTCTGTTTTGTTAGCCAGCAGTAACACTATTAGACGTATGATTCATTGTATCAGCAAAGCCAGACTTGCCCAAAAGAGTAGTGGAAAATGAAAATGTTGAAGAAAGTTGTTCTAAAGTCTGCTGGAGATGCAAAGTCTTCTTTATGTTGCAAAAATAAAAAAAAAACATACAGTTGTGTTGATGTTATGATACAGAAATGACTGTCTAAGAGAAGACAGGTATTTTCTATTAGGCATCCAGCAGAAATAAAGACTCGTATAAGAAAGCACTAGGTACTCCTAAGATAAATCAGGTCTTCCAAAAGAATACATATTTAGGATGCTGCCAGAGAGGTGAGAATACTAGAAAAGGACTTCTTGTGTTGAAAGTATCCCCAGGTCTCTTCTTATTAGCAAACAATCATTAAGAATGCCTTGTGGATCTAATAATTCTAATGGAGTTGGTAGTTCAGTGGCATAATAATATTTATCTCCATCTGAGCTAAATAGCTATGCAACATATGAGGGAGAAGAATAATCTGTAAGCTGTGTTGGACTAAGTCAACCCCATGAAAGAAAAGCTGGTAATAGAGCGAGACAGGATTAAGAGGGGAGACCACTTTCTCTCAGAGTGGGGTTGTGCAGTGAGTGAGACTGGATCAGTTAAAACAATGATACCATGATTTTTGTCATAAAGTACGTTCTCCCTCTCTCATCACTTACATATGAGCCATTCCAACTCTGGCACACTCAGTGATATGGAAAGAAGAGAGAAATACTTGTTATTTTAAAAATAAGAGACAGAGAAGTAAAAGCAGCAAGCACATCACCAACACAAACCCTTCAGTGTAGGACATGACCAAAGCACTGCCTGAGCACAACAGAAGTTTTTCATGTCTCTTTCTGAAGCACCTTTTTATAAGCCAAAGACCAGGGTTGAATCCCTGATAGCAGGCTTGTCATACATACTGCCAGGACAGGTTCCTTGCTTATAGAACAGGGTGAATAATTTACAGCATTCACTAGGATAATGTTTAGCAGTTTCTATCTTTGTCTGAAATTTGCTTGAGCTGCTTGGCTTCTTGTGAAAACATTCAGCTGCTTTTTTGTGGCAGTCATATCAGAGGAGGTGGGATCCCAGAAGGAAACTGCTCTCAACTCCGACCAATTTCAGAGGATGGTGACAGGGCTCATCTGCATCCTTTCTAGATCCCATCATGTTAAGTAGCTGAATTTTACTGGATAGTAAAATTAAACTTGGTAAACCTGTGAGAGTTTTGGCTTCTGCTGCTGCTATCTCCTCTGATTCTTCAGGTGCCTTTAATTATCATTTAACTTATTTTAAAAATAACTTTAAGAAGACATGTGATTTGTAAAAGAAGGTTGTTACAGTACAAATCACCAGTGTGAAGAACAAAATGTGATAGTTATGCAAACTCAGGTTTAAATTTGTAGATATGCAAACTGTTTCAAACTTGAAAAGCTTGAAAACAACAAAAGGTGGTTTTAGAAACCAGATTACTTCTATATAATTCGTATAAATATAATTTCATTTTCTGGATATTGTTGTGAACAATTTCTGTCTCATTCTTACATGCACAACTGTAAAAGGTAAACCCTGGCATTTATAAGCCCACCCTTATCTCTGTTGTAGCACTTTACAGTGGTTTTGGAACCATTTTATATTTAGTTCTATACAGAATGTTGCAGAGAGGACATGTAACTTTTGATGTTTTTCCCATTTTTTCTTTTATTAAGAAAATAGCAAAATTATTCAGACTGGATGCATTTGCTTTTGTGGTCATAAAAACATGCTTACATTTTATGTACCTTTGCAGCGTGGAGAAAATGATAACTTATCCCTAAACATTGCCGTCTTTTTATGGGTCTTCTCCAAGCACTATACCTTGTTTTCTTCCTTGCTTCCTATTTTTCCCCTTTCTCTCTTGCTCTGGTTCATTTTTCTTGTGAGGTCCTTCAATGCAAGCCTTCACATCACCAAGTAGAGACCCTTATGTTTTCTCAGAGCAATTTCTGTCTCTCTTGGTAGATCAAAAGCCTGGGCCCCAGGGGGCTGCATCATTCAGGACAACCTGCCAAATTGCCCTGCTGCCCCCAGGTGCCACAGCTGCAGGTACGTCTGCTCTAGTAGCTGGTGTTCACTGCAGCAAACCTGTGTTTGTGCCAGGGGAAGGCATGGTGAATTTTCTGGGAAACCAACATGGGAATTCAGAAGCCCCAGCATGACAACACAGGGGCACTGGAAAAGGCCACGCTTTGGTCACTGGAGATCTTGTTAATCACTGCTTGGTGTGAACCCCATAATAAAAACAAAATTCTGTACTTTCTAAGCCATCCTTTGCTCAACCTCATACTCTTTCTCATTGCTTGCACTCAGAAATTAAACATGTGTTTAATCCAAGAGCAATCGAGTCATGGGAAATATTTCATTCTCTATAAATACATTTCTTGACTGTATATCATGGTGATCTCTAACCTCTACTCTTGGCCCTCCATGCATATATCAAGTGCTCTGTACACTGAACAAAGGAGATTTCTGTATGGACAATGGATGCTGAGAGTATTTTAGCTACATTAATATCAGCTCCCTGCTTTAAAAGAGCCACTGTTTAAATAGCCATGCTTGGAAACAGTAGTGAGCCTCTTGAGGTTAATTCATACAGAAAGAAATTTATTTATTTATTTCAGTATTATCAATTTAGTTAGAAAAATATGTCAAATTCAATTCTCTACCTCATCTTTAACTTTTTTCCACCTGCAAGCCAAATTACGGGAACAATGGAAGGAAGGAAGGAAGGAAGATATTTTTACACAGTTAATGAAGCAGACCGAGTCTGGAAATAATGAAGAACTATTTCTTCATATTAAAGCTAATTGTATTGTGATACAATCTTCCTAAGGTAGCAATACAGTTGAATCATCACTGATGGTATTCACAGCTTATGGATTTTGAAGAGGGCACGTTATTACTGTGAAGTCCTACATTATTACTGATTTGGAGCAAATGACTATCCAGATATTTTTCACTTCTAAATTTGGTAAACATCATTATCATACCCTAAATGGACACAAAAGTTATACATACATTTGCTGGATATTCTCAAAACATGTCTCTTGTACCTTATTGCTCATCAGTAACTTTCACAATGCATTAAGAATGACTAGAGAGATGCTGTAGTCCTTTTGGGTAAGCATATTCTTTCATGGAGGTCTCTGCTTTTTATCAAACAGTTGTACCCACCCTTTTCTTGTGCTCTTCACACTTTGTTTTGTCCCATTTTAGCTGAAGCTAGTTGTTGCAACATGGCAGAATTGACAGGTAGGCTTGATGCATCTTCTGCAAAATAAAGCATCTGTGAAACTGGGCTGTTTAAAAAAAAAAAAAAAAAAAGAAGTGAGTAATACCAGTCTGAGTCTTTTCTAAAGCAAAGCCCTGGAGACTTTTGGTATGCTTGTAGCCAGTCACGTGGGGGTTGTCATGGCATCGCTGCTCAGAAAAGGAATGAATAGCTGGTGGTAGCATTTCAAACAATACATTTAACGGATAGAAAGCAAGAACTGAGTGTTATAGCACAGAATATTTGATTCATGTATAAAAGAGATTACCAGTTATACTTCACTAACCAGCCCTGCTTAACACTGGTGAAGGAAAGACAGTGGTGTGAGCCATTAATAAGATCCATGGCAGGGGTATTGGAACTAGGCAATCTTTAAGGTCCCTCCCAACCCAAACCAATCTATGATTCTACAAATAATTCATACAAATATGTAAAGGACTGCATAATGGACTATATTTACTGAGTCTTGGATTGAATGGCACACCTCAGTAATACTCTGAACAAATGCACAGTGTCATTTTTTGCGCTGCTATAAATTTTTTAAAACATTTTTTCATTGATAAATATGCACTTTTCAAAAGTCAGGGCAAATGTTTTTATACTGAAATACTTCTGGGGTTTAATAGCCTTTTCACTTTTTTTATTTGCTTGCCATCAGACTGCTAAGAAAAGCAGACAAACAGACTTCCAAAAGCCATTTACCAAGCTGACTACTGGTTCTCATGCAAGGCCACCTTGACTTTTCATTTTTCTTAGGCGATATTTGGCAGGAAAGTGAATGGACAAATCTGTCTTCTCAGGCCCTCTCAAAAATATAAAACGTGCTTCTGCTCATTCAAAGTCAGCTTGGCCTCCTCCAAAGATGACTTTGAGCTGACACAGGTAATTTAGTGTTTCTGTCCTCATGGTATGGAGCACCCTGGACTGGGTCTGGCAGACTGCTGAAGGAGATTGCTTTTGGTTCCTGCATTTTCTTAACAAGGTCCTTAGTTCCTAAGGGGAAGACTTGAATTACAACTTGAAGCTGTCTTGGGTCTTTAAAAACAGGTAGAATAATGCATGTTATATAAAAGTACTGGAAAGTAGGGAGGGAACTATCTAACTAACTAACTATATATTTGTCAGATAGTATCAAAATTTACTAATCAGAATGGGTCTCTTCAAGGATGAGCCAGGGGACATTCCTTTTTACCACAAGGCTGTTTGTGCAGGTTGATCTTACACAGTGTTTCATGTGGATGCAGCAACACATCCCTGTCACAATTACCCGACACAGAATCAGGGCTAGTGCTCTTTCTAATACGTATCTTGATTAATTTTTGCATTTCAGTGAAGTAAGGTTGATTATAAGGATTTGTGATTTTTGTTGTACTTGGTGTGAAATGGAGCTTAAACAGCAGAAGCAGACATATAATTAAAATCTTGATACCTACTAATTTTGAACTGTAAGGCAAATACTTTTATTTTCAGACAAATAATGGAAGGAATTAAAGAGTGGTTTTTTCCCCAGCAGTTTGTGTTCTCAATTTATTGTTAATATAAAAAGAAGATGTGGAGAATATCTGTCAAAATAATGAGTACTGAGTTGAAGTGCATTTTTTCAAATACGTATATAAAGTCTAACTGTGTCCATAATACAATTATATTTTGCTCTTGAAAAAGTGAAAATGTTTGGCAGGGTCTTGGCCTTGGTCTTTTAAATGCTACATGTGTAATGATCTGTTATGGACTGAAGGACATCATTATCTCTTTGCCGATTTTGAGGAAGCCCTTAAAATATAAGAAAAACATGTACTCTTACGTTGATGGAAATATGGCCCAAGAAGAAATTGAAATCACCTGGAATGGGTTCCCAGTTGCTTCTGAATTAAATTCTGTGAAGGGAAGTGGCTTTACACTTCCTCCGTGGTTGCCTAGTCTCTTTCTACCCTCAGAAACTGTGCATATATGTGTTCTAAACTGGGTGCTGGAAGGGTTTTGTTATTGAATCAGAACCTTCACACAGGGGCTATCTTTGTGGCCCCCCCCCAAAAAAAAATCAAAACAAAACTGGGCCAAGCAAAACCAATTCATTGGGTCTTGGTTTGTTTTGCAAAAAGGAAAGAAAAACTCAGCAGTTTCAAAATTGGTTGTCTTAATTTTGATCTACCTAAGGTTTAGCAGGTCCTTTCTATAAGAAGATAATGGCGGAAGACAGGAACAGCCAGTCCTACCTCTAGCTCTAAATCACAGTGAAAACTTAGGGCTGCAGCAGGGAATTCTTTAGATTGGAGCTTCACTGCTTAGTCAAAGCGGTCTCCTGAAGCATCCTTAACAACCTGTGGACTGGACTTGCATGTAATTTCTTAACAGCAAAAGGTAAAGAGCAGATGAGAAATAAATAAATAATGAATGTAAGAATATTTTTATTTTTTACAAAAAATGCATTTTCCACTATGTATTAAGACACAAATACATTTAGCTTTCACACACAGCAGAGAAAATTGTGTTTTCTGAAGCATAAGAGAAAGGTGCTCAATACCAAACTACCCTATTTGGTAATCTTGGAGTGTGCTGAGCTTCTCATTGGAGATCTCAGCACCATATGGCTCTCGTAGGTTTCTGGGTTTGTTTTTTAATCTCTCTTTTGTTTTGGTCTCATTTTTAAGCAAACCCGTTCATACAGGGCTGTAAGGGCTGCAGGTGGTATTACTGCTAGGAATTCAATTCTTCAGTTACTTCCCCCTATGTTGCAAATTAGTGAGTTACTGCCCTTTCCTCTCCCACCCCTTTTGCCAGCAGATCTTGAGCTGACTCAGGAGCTGCTAGCTACAGCAACTGCTCATGTTTGCTGCTCAGTTACAGAATAAGTGAAAAAAAATGCTTCCTCTGCCATTGCACACCCCAATGAGATCATATTTTTGGAGGTACTATTGCTCACCAGGACCAGAAGTGCCTTTTTCACTTTTTTAATTTGCTGTGAACTTTGTATATTTAGTAAGAAAATGCAAGATGGTGAATGTACATTTTCTGAGGCTTTAAAGCTTTTCTGTATGTATGAACAAGAAAATAAGTCCTGGGGTTTTTTGTTGACAGCTTTCCTGGCTATTTTAAAGTTGTAGCAATTTCTTACTTTATTCTATGAAGTGTTTTACGCTGGCTTTGAACATATGCACAGACTGAACCACAGGATGGGACCCACTTGTGGGTGCATTTGAGGATCAAGCCCAGTCTCCCTTCATTCATTGCCTATCCCTGGATGTGCATTTCAAGATGCTGAGAGAGGCCAAATTATTTTTTGGTCAGATGAATATGTTACATGATAGGACCCAAGGCTGTGACTTTGACCCTGCAAGCACACCCCCTTATCAGATAACTCACAAGCAAACCACCCGACTGAGTAGCTGAAGAGTCCATCTGCACTCAGGAGGATAAAAAAAGCAGCTGGAAGCCGTGCTGGGATGAGTGGGATGTGCTCTGTCTGTGCATGCAGCATACCTAGGGGCTTCCATCGAAGGGCTGCCTGCAGCCATGCCAGTGGTGTCCTTGTGCATGTGGGTGAGCAAAGCCTCTCCAGCGTGGCACAATGCTTGCAGTGCTGAGTGGTGCAGAGGGAGGGGACGTGAGGGCTATGGCTCCCACTGCGGGACAAAAGCAGATTGACCAGATGCTTCCTTTAGACTTGACCTCTTCTGGAAGCTTTGAGCAAGAATTAATTTTTGGCTGGGGAAAAAAAGAGGTTGTTTCCCACTTATTGTCTGAGAAATTGAGAGAAGGGAAAGGGGGTGGGAAGAGAGGAAGAGGAAGGGAAAAACATTGCTGTAATCACACAGAGTTCTGTTTATCTATACATATTTATATCTACACAAACAATTCTAAGTTTTTGGACCATAAAACGCACATTTTCCTTGATCTAGAGAAAAATTGCCAAGTAGACTAGCACTGACAAGTAATTTTTGTCGGTGGTTTTAACATGGGGGGAGGACACAGAGGGAGATCACAGGACAGGATGGGACTGTCAAGCGACTGACTGAGCTCCTGCACTGAGGTCTGGTTGCTTGTGCAGCAGTGCTTAGCTTTATGGGGAAGGCTGGTCTCACTGCATGGAAAAATGTTTTAGAGTCCTTACACAGAGATAAGGCCAGGGCCCTGTCCCCCACCTTTGCCTGAGGAGGGGAGCACTTTCTGGTAATGACCTCCCTGTCCTGGTTTTGGCCCCAGAGCAGGCACCTGCCTGGGTGGGGCAGGCTCTTGCTGCTGAACAGCTGGTCCATAGGCAGAGGCCAGCATGCCCGGGGACAGAGGGCTGGGTGAATTGTCCCTGCAGCCCCATATGCTCCCAGGTGAGGGTCTGTGGTCAGCCATGTGCCCCCTTGGGCACAATCATCACTGCAGCCATGGCTGCAGCAAAGGTGTCAGAGTTTTGTGTGTGCAGGTTGGAGGGTGTTGCTGATTCTTTGGCTGGAAGGTTTTTTACTTCTGGGTATTTTCTTCATATCAGCCCTTTCCCAAGCTTTACAGGAGTAAATCTCAGCCAAATTGTCTGTATGAGGCAGAGCTAAATTTGTGGCTGGAGTGAGGGCCACTTACCAGGGCAGGCAAGGACCATGTCACTGTAAGAGAGGTGTCAGCCTCCTAAGAGCAGCACAGAGGAGGAGACTCAGGGGGCCTGAAGCACAGTGACCTCCTAAGAACAGAAAAAGCACTGGGAGGCAACAAAGGCTTTTGACTGAAAGCAAATGCCCACAGAAACGTTGTTCTGGGTGCATGGGCAGTGTTCCAGGAGGGAGTGCTGTACACTGCAGTGGGACATGGTGCTCCTGCAGGCCTGGCCCTTCCCCTCCACAGGTGGCATGTGGTAGTACATGCCCGTGTTAATTCTTGCTAATGTGTGGCTCAATGCTTTACATTTTTTATATTGCTTTCAGGGCTGATATTAATTCTTACTGCTATTAACAGCTGATTGCTTTATAATGGCTAAAACAAGTTAGTGAAGAAAATGAGGAATTTATTAGAATTTTATTAGGTCCTGGGATGTGTATTCTTGTTTCTCCACCTCACCCCACAGACCTGGATAACATTAAAAAATAATTTCATTTTTTATTCTCCTTCGATTTTTATTCTCCATTTTTTATTCTCCTTTTTTAACCTCAGAAATAATTGATAGGTATGCAGAGAAAGGCACTGTTTCGTTGAATGCAAGCACTATCTAAACACTAATCCTGGGCTGCTGTTCTAAAACTTTTTGGCATGCAAGAATTGGTTGCTTAAGGGCCTGGTTTTGATTTTGGGTTTAAAAAAAAGGTCTGAATCTCATTCTCCACGCTGGCTTGGGGAGACATGCCAATTGCAAAATTACACCAATACAAGTAGTCCTGTCATCAGTCAGTGACAATCATCACAATAACTCAGCCCCCTGACAAGAACTGCTAGTCTTACCTGTGTGTCCTGCTACTGTTCAGCCTGTTCTGCCCAGGGGAGAGAGGAAGGCCAGTCTGATTTACCCTCTGGCTTACTTGGATTACTACTTACTCTGGTTTGCTGGCACAGAAGAAGCAAGTTACAAGGTTCTGGCTCGGAGGAATACTGCATACAAACGCTCTCTCTTTTTTTTTTTTTTTTTTTTTTGAGTGAGAGCAGATGTCTTGAATGGACAGGTTTTGTTGTCCTTGAGGGTTTTATGGGCCACCACAAAGCCAGAATGGTCAATCCCTTTGAATGAGGCTCACAGACAATGCTAGACTGTATTGAACAGAGGAAGAAATCCTTTGTGAGGTTGGTGCAGGGAGACCTGCAATCATGGCATTTCCAGCAGAGTGGCAAGACAGCTATGCCAGCCTGAGATGGGATTAACTCTGTGCATTAGTTTCAGATTATACATCTTGCCTTCTGGTCAGACACAGGCAGATAACATTGTTCTCAGCAGCAAATTAAACTTCTGTTTGTTTAAACAAAGTCATGTTATGGCTTCTCTGCGGATGCTTGCAAATAACCCCCTTTGGCAAATCAAACTTTCCCAGTGGGTGTGAGAGGAATAAGATGCTGGGTACAAGAAGCATATTTTGCTCTTTGACATTTCCGCTTGTTGCATGAGTGACCAGACCTTCCATCTGTGGAACTTAGTTGCATTATCACAGCTATTTCCAGCAGGTGGCAGATGATAATCATGCTAGTAACCCAATCTGGGTACAAATGATGTGTTTTCCAGGCTGTTTGTTCAAACACTGACTTAAATCTACACATTATGTAGTGGCTATTAATGTGTTTCCAAAAGCAATAAAATAAGATTGCATAATTGGAGCCCATTAGTAGTTACCCATGATAATATGTAATTAAATACTTGGGTATCAAGTGTGTTATGGTTTTTATTTTTAAATTCAGCCTTGATTTTTTAATCTCCCGGATAAGAGAAATTGCTTCTATTCCAAAAACCACCAAATAACCATCTGGCTAATTGTGTTTCATGGTATAAGATTGTCTTTGCTCATCAACTGTGGTGGGATATAGCTCCTCCATATAGTCATGCCTGGATAATTAACTGATGCTTTAAAGAATTATGTGTTAAAATATAGTGACAAATGGTGCTATATTGCCTTTCCTACATAGCTTCTCACTGGCAGAGTTGCTCTGCCTGAGTGCTACTACTGACTGAAGGAGGTTTTTTCAGATTAGCAGTCCCTAATGAGGACCAGATTTTGCGCCTTTTGCTCTAGTTTGTAGTCACTCAGATACATGAGTAATCCCAGTGTGTTCAATGGGAGCTATTCACTACACAGAGAGAGGGTGGCATTTGCAAGTTGACCTTCCAGCATTGGCTTCAATGGGGCATTTGAGCAAATGGAAGACCACAGGACCCGACCCATACTAAATGCGTGACTACATGGAAAAGTCTGTTCAAGGTTTACAGCAGCACGTGGGATAGCTGTGTGCCTCTGGTTCTGGGTGAATTATGCACAGCTTCACAAAGTCAATGTAGACTTCATAGCATGTGTCTTACAGGTCTTGCTTATAGCACAAAACTGGAACACATCTCGGAGGCAGGGAAGTGTTTATTTTCATGTGTGTTTTGCAGTGGATGTTGGCTTTCCCAATGGCTTTCCTCTGGGTGGCCATATAATCCCCTGGGATGGATAAGAGGGAGAAGATGGGGTAGAAGCTCTCCTTGCAATCCCCTCAGAAGGGATACTACTGGTGCTGTCAAACTGAGGGGGGTTGAAACTTTGCCTTGGAGATGGAGAGTAAGGATGGAGTCCTATTTTGTCAAATTAATTCTCACAAAGAACAGAGAAGACTGCAGATGAGCTGATGACATAAAAGCAAGGGGGATATGAAAATGATGATTATGGCTACCAATATGCAATGACTTGTGAAATATGGTTGTTTATATGCCTGTTTGCATAACCATGTATTTATTGTAAGCAGAAGTACCCAGTATTTTAAAAACAGTAGAAGGTCGTATTGCTGTTCAGTTTTTCTTTCTCAATATTTTTTGCTGTTTTCACTTAGCAGTTTCACGAAAGGTTAGTGTGGAAGATATGAGAATAGATGCATACTTACTAAACTGCAGTAAAATTCACCATATTTCATTCTTGTACATAATTACTGGGGTTTTTAGTGTTTTATTTTGGTTTTGGTTTTGTTTTTCTGTAAGATCTTAATGAAGTTTTATTACATTATAATCTTTTATGGAAGGATGAAAGGATTTGTTCCTTAATAGGAAAGCAAAGTTTGTAGGCTCAAACAAAGCAGATATGGCCCAGAACACAATGCTTTTGTAGTTTAACCAGAAGGTATTTCATGTAGGTGAACTTCACTTCAGTCCTGAACATTCTGTGCTTTCTGCTGAAATGATTTGGCTTTTAACATAGATACATATTTTAGGAGGAAGCTAGACTGACAGATTTTTAGAAGTGATGAAGAAGAAAAAAAATTTTAAAACATATACCATGAAAATCAGTTGTATTGTCTTGGCTATTGTAACAATCAGTTCTCACTGGCCCCTTTTTCCTGTAATTAAAGTAATTTTTCTTTTCCCCCTTCTGGCCTCTTCCTGGCCCAGTGTTCCAGCAACAAGCAGCAAAAATGTGGGATTTTTAAAAAAAGTGAGTAGTAAAAAAACAGGTAGGCATGCTTTACTTCCTGTACTCAGGGGTCACAGGGGAGACCTTTGCTTTCTTTAAGTGTAGTAACTGCAGTGCAATCCCCAGTTTTCCTGATTCTGATGCATTGATCTATTTTTATCCCGTGTGTGAGTGTACCATACATGCATATATACTGGTACATACAGAGTTCAGTAACAGCCACCTCAGTAGTATCTGCTCTTTCCCATGTTTGTCCTTCAATTAAACTTTGTCACTTCTGTATTATTGTGAAATCTGTGCTTTCTTGTCACTGTTACTGACATTTTGCTAATTAAAGGTTTCTTTTTGTCATCATTCTCCTTCTTTTCTTCTTTTATTTAATGTAATGGCTGGAGTGTTTTTCTGCCAGACTAATCATACAAGCGAATTCACTACTGTTTCTTCATTCCTCTGTAACTACATCAGATGCAAACTCTTAGCCTTGGGAGACACAGGTAATCACAGACTCAATCTAAATTTCCTACTTGCATAGTGTATTTCTGCCATATCTCACTCTGCATGGAGACTGGAGGAAGGACTGCAGCCTTTTCCTGACCAGTTTTTTGGTTCTAGGAGCAAAAATACCCAGCTACTTTCGCTGTCTTACCGTGAGAAGTATCATTTCAAAGTCTGAATTTACCACTGATATAGGGAATGGGATGCAGAGGCACCAGAAAGATATCTTTGCTTCTCCACTTACTTTACCAGGGATAAATGTTTATTGGGCCATCCTTGTCAGCACAGTAGTCATATCATGCAGCATCTCTATATGGATAGTATTTGCCTTTAGGCCTGATACAGATATTATTAGTTAAAACTGTCTATGTCTTCCCAGAATTCAATTACAATATCTTGCTCAGTCATCAGATCATAGTCTTGCTTTTTATAACAGTGACATTTCTTAGATTTGTCTTAAATATGTTGTTCCTTCACATAAATATAGGTAGCAGCTTTCTGCTACCCTGGGGATGGAAGGTTCATATTTTGTTAGTTTCTTGCATAATGCGAGAGGAGATTAGAGAGCTTCTTATATTCTGTTTCCTCCCAAGAGAAAGCTATCATGTAGATCAAGAGAGGAAATTATTTCCTTGCTTGGCACAAATGAGTCACAGAAAATGACCTTCTTTGTAGTCTAATTTAGATCCAAGAATCCTCTGAAGAGCTGATAATATAAACCCATATGGCTTGGATGCAGAAAGTTGGGAAAGACATTGTCACTAACAGTCTCATCCACATCTTAAAAAGCAGTATTTCACTTTGCCTAGATTTTTTTGATCAGACTGTTAGCAGCTGCAAACCTCATGTTGCCTGCATATGTTATCTGTAATATGCACATACATATGTGATAATTCTGCTGAGGTTTCTTTTAAGCAATGGAGAATTGAAAAAGCAACACACATTCTTCGACTGTTTTTCTACTGTGTTTAACAAGTTTAAAAATACATATTCATGTGAATTTTGAAACAGTGCTTGCATTAACATCGTTGGACTGTATAACATTTGGAGACATGTTTATTACAGAGGAAGCAACAAGCTTTCAGCTGTACATCAAGAAAACAAGATCCGACAGAAAATAAACTAGCACACTGATACACAAAAGCACTGACAAAGAGCTTCAGCAGAAAAGATCTGGTGGGAAACCAGAAATGTAGCTGGACAGCACAGAGAGCTGCAAGCAACCATTTCATGTGAGGAATCTTAATTTATTCCATGGTGAAAAGTCTAAGAAGGTGCCAGATTTTTTTCGCTATGGCTGTAAGTTGTTTTTTTAATTACTTTTTTTTAGTGTGTTTTGATGTTTTTAAATGTTGGTCTGTACCAATTGTTGCTAATTGATTCTGTAGGCATCTTGGTAGTTTCTGTTATGCTTAAGTGTGGAAGTTGGTTGTGCTTGACTGTGTTTTAAAGGAAAGGCTGGGTTTATGGTTAAATTTTGCCACAGCTTTCCTGGACATATCCATGCTCTTGGCAAAGCTAGGCCATCCTGAAAAACATCCTGGAAGTGTAGCCATGGGCAGGTATGCATTCTTAAAGCTGCTCAGCATGCCACTATGCCCTAACCACACCTTTGGACTGCGATGCTTTCTGATCAGGTTGCTTATGATCCTGGGTAAAGAATTTCCAAGTGTCATGCCTTATGGGCCTCTTGTTTTTCATAAAACACAAATGGAAATCATGACAGTGTATTTTTTTTTTTTTTTTATTCAACAAATGTGTTACAGCACACACCCTTGTGAGCACCAGTGTTAGCACAGGGAGAGGTTGCAAGCAACACCTGAGGTTAGGGTGTGGGAGAAAACCAGCAGTTTAGATTACAAGGTGAAATTGCTTGGTCAAATGACATTGGATTTAAGGTGGTGGGCTTTGACTGCAGATTTGGGTGCACATAAAAGGGTGGGGAATTTATGTATAGCTTGATTTTTGCGAACATATAATGACTGGGTTATAGGTACATATATTCTTTCATCTGGGCATAAAGGAGAAGTTAGAAGTGCCATGACTCTCTGAAAAGAACACAATGGCAAATTGGGGAGGATAGTCTGTTCAGTATCTGCTCAGAACAACTCTTGCAGCAGCAAATGCTGGGAAGAGAATTGAAAAATTGATTTTTTTAAAAAAGACTATTTTGGGGTCAAATTTCTGCAGATAAGAAAAGTTTCCAACAGGGAAATGAGGCCAACTGAAGTTCTTATGTAGCAAAGGCAAACACAGAAGTAAAATATTTTATCTGAGATGTCCCCAATATTTAGAGCATGGAAGCAGGTTTCTCTCTGACGCTGTTGAGGAAGATTTATAAGGATCCTGAGTACAGGATACATTTACCTTTACTTACAGATAAACATTATCCACTTGCTTAAAGCTGTAATTCTTTGTTTGTGCCTGTGTACAGCATGCGTGTAAGAGTCGCTTGCCATTTTTCTTCAGTGAGATGGCCCAGTGGGCTTGTATTTATTTTGTACCAATATGTTCAAGGTGCGTGCATGTGTGGTGAAGGAGCAAAAGCAACAGACTTCGTGTATTCCTTTTTCTATCTGAGTATGTGCAGAGCATGCTCCCATCCAGCATCTGAGAGGCAACATCAGGTTAGCCAGTCTGGTACAATGTTCTTCTTAAAATGTGAGCTCTCTGATCAGCATTCTTGTAGCTTCTCTTCAGACTGCTGCTTGTGTTGCCTCTTGTCCAGCTGGAAGGTGAGATAAAAATAGGAGAATAAGAAGTATTGTAACAGGTGAAATTTGGGTTATGGTGCAGAAAATTCTAAAAGTTATTCAGGCAGGGAGCACTGAAGGTATCATGGGAATTGCAAAGGACCAGTGGGCAGAGGAGCTGAAGTGTTGCAGTGAGCTGGGAGCACTATGGAAAAAAAGACAGCACATGGTGGAACGAGCATAATGAGGTTACAGAGCATGTTGGGCATATTACAGTGAGGAATAAGGAATTCCAGCATGGATGTTAGTAAATGGAAGCCTATACTTCGTAAAGTCTCTTTAGAGTCCTGTGCTATAAAAGTATTTTTATCAAATTACATATGTCACTTGGCTGTGCAGACAAGGAAGACACAGTAAGTCAGGCAGATCCTTAAGATAACTCACTGCTTCCTTTTTTGGCTCTGAGCTTGGCAGTTTCCTTCAGTTAGGCCCATACCTGTGTAGGAAAACTCAAATGCCTCAGGCTTTCCTACAAGCTAACTTCCTCTGATATTGTAGCTCCTTCCTGACTTCTCATATGCTCTCCTATATTTCAATAGCTCACTCTTTTTTTTTTTTTTTTTTTTTTCCCGGTAATAAAGGGCATTTATGATGTGTTGTACCTTCCATGTTTCAAGCAATGAAGGACTGCTCAACTGTATTCATTGGGCTCCCATGCACAGCTTCTTTGGTACAGGGTTCATACTGCATGGGATTCATGTGATTGATTTGCCTTCTGATTTCTTGCTGTCCTTTATTATTAGCTTCTTAATATATGTATAGATTGTCTTTAGTGTGCTTGCCTTTCTCGCGCTCCTGCAATTAGAGCTAGAACAGGAAAGGAATTTTTTTTTTTTTTTCTGCAGGCTTGAGAAAGGGCATTTTGTTGTGCTTCTCAGATATGGACTGTGATGTGCCTAGGCTGTTCTACATAGAGATGTTCCAAGCCTCATTAGGGAGATTGTGACTGCAGCAAGGGTAATTTGATTTTTTAGTTTTTGAAATAATGTAAACTGTGGGCATCCACTGAACTTTGTGCTTTGCCTTTCCTAGACCTCTAGGGAAGGAGTATTTCAATTACTGACTTTACAAGACCCAAAGTTTTGCTCTGAACACTGACACAGGTCCTATTTCTTGCTGTTTAATGTGTAATCATGCAAGCCTGAAATCTGAATTCCCTGCTCTCCCCGTGCAATCAGGTAGAGCCAGCTTTGCCGCTGATCAAATGGAGCCAGGAAGACAGACTGGCCTGCTCCCAGCGCCCAAACGGGTTTGTTTATTTAATACGGGACTTCTTTTCCTCACTAATGAATGGCTTTCAACCTGGGGCATCGCTAGTGCCCTCTCTTTATGGCTGTGTGTGAAAGAGGACTTGCACATCCCTCCCTCCCTCTCGCCATGACGCCAAAGGCTGTTCCCGGCGGTCGGTCCGGGCCGGCACTGGAGCGGGGCCGCGGAGTTAGTCAGGGCTCGCCCTGTTCGCGCTGCCCGCTCGGGGTCCCGGCGGGGCGCGGGCGCGGCGGCTCGGGAGCGGCGGCGGGGCCGGCCCGGGGGAGGCGCGCTACAGCTGTTGCCGCGCTCCGCGCGCTCCCCCCGCGCGCTCCCCCCGCTCCCGCGGGCAGCGGGCCAATGAGCGCCGCGGCCGCCGCCCCGCCGGCCAATGAGAGGGCGGCGGCGGCGGCGGGGTGGGCGCTCCGGCCGCGGCGGAGAGGCGGGCGCTGCGCTCCGCTCAGCTCCTCGCTCGCTGCAGCTCGGTCGCCGCGCGTCCCGAGCCGTCCGGCCGCCCTCCTTCCTTCCCGTCCGGCGGAGCATCTCGCCTGCCTCCTCCTGCCCGGTCCCCGCGCCTCCGCGGCGGCAGGGCTCCAGCACTGCTGAGCGTCAGGCGCAGCGGCGGCGGCGGCACCACCATGGCGGTGGAGGAAGAGGGGCTGCGGGTCTTCCAGAGCGTCAGGATTAAAATCGGTGAGGGCGCGGGGCAGCGGGCAGGGAGCCCCCGCTGGAGCGGAGCGGAGCGCGGCGAGGCGCTCGGCGCCCCTTCGCGGTGCCCTGCGCTCCGTGTCCCGCCGGGGGAGCGGCGGGGCGGGCGGTGCCCGCGGCCCGGGGGGGCTCCGCGGGGCCGTGCGGGGCGGGCGGTCGGTGCCTGGGAGCGGCCGGGGCCGCGGGGACGGCCGGACAGCGCGGTGCGTCCGGCTGGCGAGCGGCGCCGGCGGGAGTCCGGGCGGCGCAGGGTGTTCGGCGGATTTCGTGGGTTTTGTTGGTTTTTTTCTTTTTTTATTAGTGTGGTTTTGGATTTTTTTTTCCTTTTTCAGTTTTGTTGCTAAGCTACGCTCTAAAAGTTTGAAGGCGGTCACCGAGTCTGAGCACTATGTGTCACTGGCAAAGCTGGTGCGAAACCGGCCCAAAAGCGGCTGTGTGCTGGAGCCGCTGCTCAGCCCCTTCCTCGGCGAAGGGGACAGGCAGGGGCTGCTGCCGCTTCCTCGCGGCTCCCTCCGACTCGCGCTTTTGGAGATTCGCTCTTCTTCTTGCTGTTGAGCGACTTCCAAACCACATTATTAGAAAGTAAGCGACAGATGTCAGCGAGCGGATTAAACTCTCCCTGGTCGAGTTCTGAGTGTGCCGGCTGGGAGGGAAATCCCTCGTTTCCGTAAGACAATCAGTCCCACATGCCGAGGGAGCGGTTCTCCTCCCCGGGCTGGGGCGCGGGGGCTGCGAGCCGCGGGGGAAGTGGCGAAGTTCAGCGCCGGGCTCGCAGCGGTGGGTACCGAGGGCCTGTGGCTTCCTCACAAAGCTCTTGAAAAATCTCCCTTTGCATGTCCCTGCGTTCCGAAGCAAATTTGCAGCCACCAATTGTCGTGTTAGATAAAACTGAAACGTGAGATTACGTGGAAAATCTCATTATTAGTGGCATAGCATTTCAAAGAGACCAATTGTTTAGGATCGTTTTCTCGTTAATTCTGAGCGGGTAGTTCAGTGATAGCAGTTTTTAAGAGTTAAAATTTTGTAATATAAACTAAAAATCTACGATAAATAAAAATTTATGATGTTCATTTTGTGTCATTGTATACATCCAGAAAATAGATTCAGTAAGACTACAGAGGATGGTCGGAAACTTGTTCTCTGCCTCTTTTCAAAGAGGGGAGGGGAAAATAAAAAAGATGGTTTCACGAGGGAGAAATCCGGACACCATGTGAGTGATGCTATTGCAAGTTGTTTCTATCTGGTGATTTTTAGAAGGGGTAAGAACAGATCTCGCGTATAGGATGACTCTTGGCTAGGGTGTTTGTGTTTGATTAGGTGGGTTTTTTGATGTTATAGCTAAATGATTGAAGTCACGAGAGTATGGGAATTTCTTTGAATTGTAGAAGAGATCGAAGATAATAACAGCAGCAAAAGCCTTGAGATGAATCTCATTATGTCGTGGACTAAAGTTAATCCCGCTGCTGACTTCAGTTATCAGAGCGGAGCCCCTATCAGAGCTAAGCCCTCGATTGCTGTAGAACTGCAGCAGGTATCCCCGCTGGTTTTTAGCCTCGGTAGCGAGCAGGAAAAGCCGCGAGCATCCCGGGCGCCGCTGCTTGGCTGTGCCTCCGGAGCGGAAGGTGTTTCCCGGAGGAGCCTGAGGACAATGCCCGGCGCTGCGCGCTGTGCCGCCGCTGCCCGGCAGGGGGCGGGGCCGAGCGCTTCCGTCTGCCCCCGGCCGGCGTTGTGGCAGCAGCGCGACTTCGTGCCACTCGCGTTCAAAAGTCACACTCCTTTCTTTAGCTGACTGTCTGTAAAAAATAGGAAGCGGCAGCATTGCGTTGATGGGTTGAGGGAGTACTTCTAATTAGGCAGGCCTCGCAAAACAGTCCTAATCTTGAAGAATTTGTATATGGAAGCTTGTAGGCTCCCTGCGAAAGGTCCTGTGACTGGATCTGAAGGGAGGTCAGAGACTCACAGAGTTGTTAGGGTTGGAAGGGATCCCTGAGAACATCTGTTGCAATCCACCTGCCAAAGCGTGGTCACCTAGCAAGGGTTATGCAGGAATGTGTCCAGGTGGGCTTTGAATATCTTCGGAGAGGGAGATTCCATGACCTTTCTAGGCATCAAGTGCTCTGCCACCCTCAGTGTAAAGAAGTTGTTCTTCATGTTGAGGTGGAACTTGCTGTGTTTCTATTTATGGCTCTTGCTCCTCATCCTGTTGCTGGACACCACGGAAAAGATGGTGAACATTGGAGGGGCACAACTTTTTTCAGCTATTCCCAAGAGTGAATTTGTCTTTTAGCAGTTCCCATTCATAGATATTGTGTAGGTTTCTCTCTTTAGTGGCAAGAGGTTTTGAATTTTTTAGTGGGTTAAGAAACAAGTTATTTGAGGGCAAAAGGATAAGTCATTTCCCACCTTGATTTGCTTTGATTTATCAGGCTGTAGAAATGCTCTTTTCTTTGTGAGCTTGTTTCATGGCCAATCTCTGACCAATCTCTGACTTTCAAATATTCTGTGCTTGATCTGATAAGGATCTTTCCTTCTCTGTAGCACCTCTGCTGGCAAATCATGAATGGGGACACTGATATACAGTTATACATTGGTATAAACTGGATGAAATGTTGGATCGATGCGTTGAGGAATCAGTGCTAACACAGAGTGGACCCACAGGTATTGGGATGCCTTCTCTTAATGGGGAGGCTGATGCAGTTGAGAGGCTTCTGGCTGTGCAAAGCATCTGTTGCCTAGAGATGTTTGAATGCCCTAATGTAATGTACTGCTATGGCTGGCTTGTCCTGTATTTCCAAGAAGCTGCAGGTAAATGAAGGCATTTTCTTCTGCTCATGTAACTTGTTCGTTTGAGACCAATGGGTTGCAAGGAATCAGCTGTATTTAGCTAGATGGGTAATTACATCCTGGGTCTCCTAAATGCCTCCATGTTCTGAGGAGTGTTGTTTCTAGTCATGCTTGGATTTGGCTTGAGCCATCTGTCTCTTTTTTTTAAAAATGTTGAAGTTTTGAAACAAGCTTTGTAGAATGCTGTGTGTTTGCCTCAATTGAACTGGCAATGGTGTGGCACCTCCAAAAGATGTCTCATTGAGATGCTGAAGTTGTGGAGCAGCAGTGTGAACTCTGTCGATGTGGATACCAATGTTAGGAGGAATTGTTACTGTACTACCTCTTGTCCAGTTTGTTTTGTGATTAGTTGAATTGAAAGAACTTAATGCCTGGTAACTTCTGCTCATGTTGCAAGGAAGTAATGTACAGTAGAAAGAAAAAAAGTAGTACTTGTGTTAATGAATGTGCTGTTTAGATGTCTAGTTGAAATTGATTTGTTTTGGCTTCCCATAACTGAAACGGTTGTGCTTATGTCATTTTTTTCTTTAATTAAAAATTATTTTTACCGGAATCCCTTATACATAAACAAAACAATGTGTCATGTAAGACTAAACAAACACTTCCTATAAGATTGCCACTTTGAGGAAGTGTGCAGTGCTGATATTTCCATGAGTCAGTGTTTCAAAACCTGAAAGGAAACAACACAAGGCTCTATGGCTGATGATTGGCTGGAAAAGCTATAAAGAAAGTCCTTCTGCTTGACAACATGACTTTTGTTGAACTGTTAATATTTAATAAATATGTTGTACTTAATTGCTAGATTTTTTTCTCCTTAAATGGCATCAACTATTAAGCTTTCAGTTGAAAAAATAAAAGCTCATGTTCGGCATTTCTGCTGTTGAAAGCTGTATGCTGGCTAGCAGAGAACCTGCTGCCAGGTTTTACTTTGTGAAATTGTTTATACTTGAAAAATCTAAAGAAACAGCTAATTTATGAATTTTCACTTTAACAGGCTTTTCATGTCCCTGAAATCTAGTACTCTTGTACTTTGAGGCATTAGGCTTTTCTCTAAAATAGAATTTTTGTAGCAGTAGCAGAGCTTGTTATAGCTCTATCTGTCCAATAGTTTTAGAGTAATAATTGGGACAGAAGGATACTGCACACTAAGAGCTTACTGGGGCTGTAATATAATGACGAGGACCCTTTGCTCGTCATTATGTTGACGTGACAGATAATAAACAATCCACTTGTGCACTGTGAGGTTTTATTGCAATTTAAGGCATTCATGAACTTCTAAAGCTTTCTTTTATCATCCTTAGAAAGGGCCATTTTGTGGTTACAAGGTGTTGAGGTCTTAGTCTAAAACATGGGAATTCCAGCAGCATAAGCTACCCTTAGCACTAAGTGTGATCAGAATCCTGAAGCAGTGAAATTTTTGTGATAGGAGTTGACTGCTACCTGATGTAGGTTGGTGCTTCACACACAGCTTACCCTGTTCTAAACTCACCCCATTTTCTAGGAACTGTAAGACCTTGCTTATCCAGTTGACAACATGAGGATGGTTAGTCTGTAGATGTGCCAGCTCTTTG
Source organism: Acanthiza pusilla (assembly GCA_036630365.1). Lineage (NCBI taxonomy): Eukaryota > Metazoa > Chordata > Aves > Passeriformes > Acanthizidae > Acanthiza > Acanthiza pusilla. The sequence goes on from JAXCHO010000098.1 coordinate 9,078,281, forward strand.
ACTCTTATTCTTCCTGTGCCTTCTTTACTAATTCATGCAGAGCTATGTAGTTTAAGATATTGTGGAAGCAGTTGAATTTCATGAAATGGAGCGTTTTGGGTGAAGTCAGGGAGATTATTTGCTTAAGTGCTAGTTTACTAGTGTTTGAGAAGGTCAATTGCCAAGAGAAGGTATTTACAGGCTTCCACCATTAAATTTGGTACACAGTAAATGTTTGAGATGTCTCTGTGTTTCCAAGGCTAAGAAGAAACTTACCCTGTCGCTGACAAATTTAAGGTCTCCCTTAATTCTAATAATACTAAGATTGTTTAGGGAAATCCATTTTGTCTGGAGAAGATGTCCCTTTTAATGTTGTCTGCTGGGATTTAGTGCCTTAAGTGGTTACTTGCAGAAGTAATTACAACTATATATGTTCACTGCATAATACTGTAAAAGGATTTATTCCCATTTTAATGGGGCAAAAGGTTGCGGAATAGATATTTTTAGAATGAGCAAATTTTTCCCAGGTACCCTTCTCTCCCTCTCACTTTATATATATATATAAAATCAGAAAATTATTATTTAGGATGTGTGAAATGTTTCTTATTAAGATAACAATGTTTTTTTTCCGGTGTTTCTGAGTTAGAGGACCAAGAAGTAAATAAAGGAAGAAAAGCTATTTGCATCTCACCCTTAATATATTCAAGGCTTCTCAAGATCTTTCTGTCACATTAATAAGTTAACAAGTACAGTTTAAACTGATGTTGCATAGGTAAAATGAAGTGGCAACTTATATTCTTGTTGTTTGACTGTAGCAATGCTAATTAAGATTTGAGTTTCACAGGCTATGGAAGGTGCAGAATAGATTATGCAAATTTGTCACTGCTGGTTCAGTATTTGAAATTGCTAAATTTGGTGGTGGCTGTGTTCTGGCCAGCTTGTGTTCAGTGTGCTGAATGGAAAAGGTCTGGGACCAGTGCTATTTCTAGAGGCAGAGTGCCATGGCTGTTTGTGGACTGTCAGGAACAGCCGTGACTGTAGCAAAAATGGAGACCAAAGCACAGTTTCTGCAAGTGAGAGAAGGAAACAGGTAGCAGTGGAAAATGCTTCAGTAGATGTAGTTTTGAAGAAATAGAAGATGCTTGCATTTGGGGCTGCCAGCCTGACATCAAATTCCATAGCCTTCCATCCATAGCCTTTCTTTTAAATAGAGAAGGATTCATATATGAGTGGAAGACAATATGTTTTGGTTTTTAGAGTGTGTAGAGGTAAATTCATAGAAGTGAAACTGTTAAAACAGATCTGCTCAGAGCCTGTGATGTCAGTAAGCAAACTTCCTAGGTTTTTTAGCCTTTTTCTGGAATTGGTACATTTGAAAAAACTTATTTAATCTCTCCCTCATGAGAAGTAAGTATTTTCTTGTCTCTTCATGGGGGTGATTGTCTGCCGGTCAGAGTACCAAATGCTCTTACATGAGGACACATAAGTACTGGATATCTAGCTTTGCAGTTTTCCAGAAAATGCTTTTCAAAACTTTTCATTGCCTTGAATTACTCTTCAGACTGATTGATGATTTTTGTATCTTTTTTTTTTCCTTTTTAATACTTCACTATAATTGGTTAAACCCAAATTTTTAGTTCTGAAATTGCTGGGTTAGTTAGATGCCAATATTAACTTCTCTTGCTCTGTTTTTGTGTCTGTTCTGCCTGATGCTGTTCTTTGTTTTGCATATTGCTTTGATTCTGTTCTATAGCTGCAGTCCAAAGCATGTCATCATGATATGCTAACCCTAATTGGTAGCTTGATGCTGCTGAAAAGGCAGGTCTTGTCTTTCCCCTTCCCTACTCATCTTGCTCCCAGGCATGAAATGCTCTTTGCACACCTGCTGTTGACTGATGCTCCTCTGCTCACAGAAGAGAAAATCCAGTTCCGTTTGCAAAGCAGGCCCAAAGAATGCAACTTAATTTTCTTTTCAGGTTTAGTTTTCTTCTGTTTTAGTGAGCTGAATCTGTGCACTCCAGTGAATGTCAGAGCTGTCTCTGCACAAGTGTCCCAGAGCTTGACTGGGAGTGTGCGTGAATGGGAAATCGGAGGGGACAGCAGGTGCATCCCTTGCTTTCATGTCTGTGTGCTGGCAGCGTCGTGACACTGCCTGACTCTATGCTCTCCAGTCTGCTCCCTTTCCTTACTCTAGGTTTTCTTGATGGTGCTGTATTTGTTAGCTGCCAATACATGCCAGCTTGGTGAGCTGCTCTGGAGAACAAATGTTAAAACTCCAGTGAGAACAGCAAGAGAATTTTCTGACAAACTGGTGTATCTATATTTGACCTTCCACCTGAAAACTACTTGAATCTTACACTCAGTTCAGGAGCCTTAGCTGTTTGTGGAAGTTTAGGTGTTTTAGTTGGTATTAATTAATAGTTACATGTGCTGCCCCATTTCTCCATCATGCACTTGTCTTTTAAAGCTGAGGCACATAATATTGATTATCTAGTTTATGCTTAAACAGAATTTTTCCTCCCCTTTCTTTGCATCACAGCAAGATTTCTACTTACGCAGTTGTCTTGTCAAACACTCTGTTATCATATGAAGTCATTTGTTGCACTGATGCTCCCATTTAAGGAAGACCTTCTCTTGCAAACACTGAAGGGTATTGCCTACAGCAAGATTAGAGAATACAATTTAAAAAGGCCATCCAAAATACCTTTGATAGTATTCATCAGGTTAAAATTTCTTCTGTCCTTTCTTACTGACTGATCTCCATTTACAGCAGTGTAAATTATGAATAATTCTGTTAAAGCCAGTAATTGCACTTCTGTGAGAGCTGAATTAAGTCTGTGAGTGTCTCATGTAGCAATTTTTTTTCATGGAGGAGGTGGAGGGGAAAGGATGAGGCAAAATCCACTTTGGGTTATTAAGGAGTACTTAATGCTGCTCATGTTGTTACAATTCACTTTGCAAATGGATGTGTTTGGAGAATAAATCTTACAGCTAGCCCTTGTGTGAGCAAGAAGCCCAGAATAAAGACAGAGGCTTATAGACTTTGCTGCATGCTGTAAAACATGTAAATATCAGACAGTTGCATTGCTCATACCGATCAGACCAACAAATATTCAGCCAAATATGTCAAAGAGAAACTAATATTTGTGTGTGCCAGTGTGATATTAATGCTTCTGGGGAGCAAGTCACCTAAGGCTTATATTAATAGTTAAAACATGCATTAGTAAGTCTTAATGCTATGCTTTTAAACTTTCTAGTACTGGAGGTTTACACATTTTGTGGTTACACCAAGGAAGAGCTCAAGCTTGGAGTTAATAACAGATTGTATTTTATTGAACTGAAAAGCTGATCATGGACTTGCATGTTCTTACCTTCTGATTTTACTGACATTTGCTGGACCTTATTAAGTATCTGTTCTTTGGCACTGTCTGATTTCTTCAGCATAGTGGCTGGTGACTGAATTTAGGATCCAAATAAAAGCTTTGTTTTGGAGTAAAAACAAAACAAATGTAACTTCCTTCCTCTCCCATCCTAACCTCTACCAAGGGGAAAGGAACTTCCCTGAAACTTCACATGTTGTTTTCCTCCTATAGAAGACTTTCTGGGTGAAAGTTTTGCACAATGAGATGTGGAGCTTCTAAATTATGAAGAACTGGAATGTTTTCCCCCTGTTTTCCTTTCTCAAATTTTAATGGATCATTGCCAACTGTAAAACACTTTAAATATTCAGTGGAAAGTTTGAGGTCTTTGAGGTTTGGTTTTTTTCTCCCCTCCTTCTGCGTGCAAGGGAAAAAGTGTAGTGTATCTGTATTTTTGAGGTGTGTTTAAGAAAGAACACAGATGTTGAAGACTTACAGCCTGGTCTGACTTGCCTGACTTCTGAGGGTGATTAATGTTTCTGCTGTTCAGTTTTCATTCCAGACCTCTGAAGTCTTATCATTTTTTTCTACTTGACTAGAGACTTGTGCATTTGCCTGTTATTACTTCTCAGGGAGCACTGGGGCCCAACGAAGGTCCCTTCATTAGCCCAGCAACTGAATCTTACTGTTCCCTGTTTCCTGGGGTGTGGAGCTGTGACTGCATCACCATTGACTCAAATGGATTAGTGTGACATGATGGTAAGAGGGTTTCATTTATTTAAGAATGACTGGTGGGTTTGAAGAGGCAGCATTTGATGCAGTGTTTAATTTGCATAAATATTAATGTCCTTCTATAAGCTGCTAGTAGGTGGACACGCATTAGATGAAGTGTGTCAATTCTACCACGTGCAACAAATGAATGAACAGTCTTCAAGTTGGGAAGAACAGCTGTTTCTGTGATAATGGGAGGAGGGGGACACAGATCTGTGTTCCATAAGATGCATGCTAAAGCTTTCTTTTCGTGTATTGCAGTGACATGAGGAGGAAATATACTTGTCTGTTTGTCTCTAAACTTGTTACTAGGAGATTTCAAAATCCATTTAGAAGAAGTTTGCATTGAAAAGCCTGAGTTTGTGTTTCAAAAAAAGGAAGATGAAACAGTGGAGATGTTGTGTTACACAGGGAGCAGAAGGGTAGTTGAACTTGTGAAGGAGTTTTATTTCCAGGATTTTTAACCTGGAATGTTTAACTTGTTTTATAGCAATTTGCAAATCTAAATTCCATTCAGTTCCAGTTGCACAGAAGGCTTGTAGTATAAATCAACTGTATTTTTTTTTATTTTCCTTGCTTTCAAGCTTCATTCAGCTTTAATATTCCAAGTGTTGGAAAACGGACAACTTGAAATATTTTATTTACAGTTGTGCTTTTGTTATGGCTATTTATATAGATTTCTTATGTTTAAAAAAAGCAACTCAAAAAAACAGATGAACTGGTTGGCTGAGTTTTAATCTCCTTAAAAATAGGAGGGAGGGGAAGAAGTTTATTTTTATTAGTTTCCAATTTCTTCTAAAAATATTTCTATTTACAAATTGTTTACAGCTACTTACTTTTGTTCAAGAACTCCAGAAGAAAACAGTTAGTTAGTGGTAGCTTTTTACAAGGCTTTAGTTGATTCTTGCTTGTATTTCCCAGCTGGTGTTAGAGTACATCTGGAATCTATGAAATTCCTTTCTTTGTTCCTCATTTCCTGTTTCATTGAGTACTACAGTGCAACATTCTGAAAGCTATTTCTCTTAGCATCTTCTAAGATGTGCGTTTTAAAGCAGTTAGTGAGTTCTTAAACGTAGTTATGTGTGCTTGTGTTTAACAGTGTAATTGAACAGTGAAATTGAATAGTATAAAACTTCTCAGATGCTTTGTTTTCATATTGCAGTGAAAAATAGTTTCCTTGATTTATCTGGCGGTCATTCAGCTTGTAGAATTGTATGAAGGAGGGTGTAGAAATAGAAGAAAAATCTGGTAGACAGTACAAAAGCTGCCTTTCTTAGTCTCTCTCTCTCTCTCTCTCCCTCCTCCCACTGCCCAGGAGCAATCAGCAGTTTATAATGGAAAATTAGATCTATTTTGCAGGAGACACAGGGTGTGACATCCTACAGTTGCTTTTAGATTCTGATTTGAAAAGCTGGTGACTGCTACAGAGCACATGAACACAACCTTGGAAAATTGAGCTCTGACAGTGTAGCACAATGTGAGAGTTGTGTGTGTCTAAAACAAAACCAGAACCAATCCATCCTCTCCAAAACAGCCGTGTTTAAGTTAGATTTACTGGTAGGGATTGCATTGTTGTAGATAACTCATAGTCAGTAAAAAAGAGAGGAGATGCGGTTGTCTAACAGAATTGCTCTCATTTTTTGCAAGTAGTACTGTTCTTCCTGAAAAAAATGTGCTTTTATGAATACTTTATCTATCCAAGTGGCTGCCCCAAGTTTTCCAGAACAAATGGAAGTTCCTCATAGTCCAGTGGTTGACTCTTCTTTTGTTGCCATTTGCCAGCTGTGAGTGCTGTTCCTGAGATTGCAGCTTTTGTTCTTTGTGCTGTCTGTAGTAATGAGAACTCTGTAGTGGTACAATGCATGTTCAAAAGCTTCATCACAAAGCCCCTGCACTGAAGATGAGACTTGCATTGGAAGCATTGCTTTTTCTCTTTATAAATACACTTGCTGTTTTCCCTTCCGTTTTTGATTTGTGGAATATCTCTGAAATGGCAACATTTGCTCTCATGGAGAACTTAATATTGGGGAAATACTACTTATTTTTATCTGCTTTTAATACATTTTAGCAGAGGGAAGCAAGAAACGCTGGTCCTGAGACCTGTCACTCCTTAGCAGATCTGATCTGTCCAGTTCCTTATATTCCTTTGATTCTTTTTTTTTTTTTCCAGATGTCCCTATCAATAGATATATAACTGATCTCATAAAATAGGTTGTACGTGCACATAGTTGCACATTATATTTATTCTACATATCACAAGGAGCTGAATTCCTCCTTGTAATATGTAGGGAATTCCTACTTGTTTCCCACAAGGTATGCAAAAATAGTGACAGAACTGTGAAACTCCAGCAGTTGTCTGTCTTTCAGAAGGGCATGTGGGTAGAGAACCTTTTTTAAGGTTCTCATGTCTTCTGCACTTACATAAAAATGGCCATACTGCTCAGAGTGGCTGAGAATTTAGTAAACCCAAAAGCCATTTTGTTCTGTAGGTGATTATTGTTGCTATTAAGCTGTCATATGCCCTGTTTCAAGTATTCAGTAAAGGTCCTAGAAAACTTGCACCTGCTCTGCTCAAGTCAGTGGAGCTGTGCTCCTGTAAATTTTGTGCCCTGTCATAACTGTCAGTATGGTAGCCAAGTCTCTTAGGATCAAGTCTGGTCCTAAGAGACTTCCTTCAGACCATGTCCCTGTAGCACTGGTTCATTAACCTATTGGTTCAGTTCCTGAAATGATAAGTTGCATTTTACCTCCAAGAACATAACGTTCAAGTTCTGAGTTTCGTGTAAACTATTCCCTGGTAGATAAGCAGAACGGACCCATCAGCTATTTCTGCAAATGTTCTGTGACCCATTCCTCTTTGTAAACTCAGAGTCACATTTATTGTGTAGATATTTGATGTTTAAGACTTTGGTTGATGTTGCATAATATTCAAATTTCAAATTGTTGGGATACCTGAAGAACCACATTTGTGCTCTGTTAGCATTTCTTGCCCTAGGTGTAAGGTAGGAGTTGACCAACACTACCCTTATTTCTGTAAATATTTGTCTTACCCTGTGTTTGTAGATTGTTCCACATAATTAATTTTGCTGCACACTGAGAGCCAGCAGCTCTTGGATGATTCTGCTTGACCACTGTGAACATCAGAGTTCCCACTAACCAGGTACAATGCTTGGAGGCAGGAGCTCCAGGTAGTTGCTGCAGGATAGGCTTTGGTGAGTGGTGCTTCAGAGATGATGATGGCTTAGAAAGGAGGTCACGATCAGTGGTCATAAATTCAGCCCTGTCTAAAGCCGGGGGAGCTGTTGATGCCCCTTCCCTCTCCTACTGATGTGTAGAGCCAGGGTTTGTGCTCTGTGGGGTGGTGCCTGCAATGGACTTCAGGAAACTGGTGTTGCATGTTAGAGTTGGAAGGAACTAGATTTCAAGAGAGTGTAACATCCCTACTCCCCCATGGCTTTTTATTATTTAGGACTACTAAAAAAAATTGCCTGAGAGGGAGGGGAAAAAAGCTAATTTTTATTCAGACCAATACTCATGCCCATCTGTTTTTGAATGGTGATTCTATGATTTTTGACAGGGAATAAAAAGTGCCTGGGGGAATTTGGAATGTTGCAATAGAGCTAAATAGTTTCAGTAAAAGTGGAACTAACAGGCTGATAATTAGTGTGTTTTGACACCTGATTCTGTGACAGTGTTCCAGAAAGTTGTGACTTTGAAAGGGGGAAAAAATAAGCTGAATTACTTTTAAAGCCAGCTTCTGTATTAAATGTTACCAGTCTCTGTAACAGTCTAGTGGAAAATGTTGATATTAAAGTTTCGTGGTAACACCTGCAGATTTTTGCTATGCTGGTGCCCTGCTTCTGGTAATGGCAATTGGTAATCTAGTCCTGGAGGTAACTTGTACTGCGTGCTCTTGAATATGGGGCTTCACTTTCTTGTGCAGAGTGAATCTCTGGAATTTATGGTGTATTTTTCTCCTAGTCCAGTGGAATCTTACTCAGGTTTAGTTGTACCATGTCAAATTCTTTCATTTATTTATTTTAATGTTTGGTGACTGAGCTGTAATCAGAAGTACCAGATGCTTGTAAGGTAAAGTCTCTGCTTCAGCACTACCACGCACACTGCATTGGGAAACATATAGGAGCAAGTTCTTTGCTTACAGACCATGCACAGAGGCAGAATGAAATGGGGTCAGGCATGAATATCTTATCCAGGAAGGGCTCAGAACCAAGTAGGAGCTTACATATCTGTGAACTAGTGCCAGGCTGCAGATATGCCAAAACTCCTCTGGCCTTGTGTGGGGTTAACTCGGTGCTACAGAATGTGATCTGAAAAACCCACTGCTTGTGAGGTGAGAAATGCTGGGTACAGGACTAGGTCCAATTCCCTCTTGCTCTCCAGAGCACAGTATGAGATGTGGACGGGAGCTTCCACCTACTTCCTTCAGAGTATGGAGTCAGTTGCAAGGCAGGACCTTGTAGCTGTGCCTTAAAGACAGGAATTTGATTCCCTTTGTACTTTGGGAGGAGGCAGTGGTGGTGATTTATCAGTTCTTCTGTTATACTGTAGGTATAACATTTGGTGTCTTCAGAGTCATGGTGAAATGCTAACATACTTTGCAGTGTAGGTCTCTTCTAGGGTATCAATCTGCAGGAGATTGAATTGGGGTATTTCTCTTGGGGTAGATTGGGTTTTGACAGAGACAAAGCACAGTGCGCTTTGGTCTAGTGCAGGTGTCATGTGCATTTATTTGATATTTCTTTTTGCCATTGTTTTGGATGTGGATGCTTTTTTTTTTTTCCTCCTGACAAAGTGTTTGTTGTTTCTCTGTCCTCTGTGGTACACCTGAAACCAGCTGTGCTGGAGTACTGAGCCTTCACAGCTGTGCTGTGGGGGGAACAGGGTGTGGGGAGGATGAGCTGTAGCCCAGCCACGGTGTCGTGTGTGCATTTTTTTTTTTTCTTTTGCTTTGCATTGCTTTCTGTTTGAATGATAGTTTTCTTTGGGGAACATGGGATTAGCACTAAAATAGGCCAGCATAGGATGAAGATGACGACAATATAAAGCTTCTAAACATGACTTCGAGCCAATGGGTTAGCTTTACTTTAATCAGGATTTTAAAATTTTTTTTAAACAATCATTCAAATAAAATCTTTGGGCCAAAATAGCTTAATATCAAGAGTATGCTTAAGTATTTCTTTAGAGAAATGGAGCACTTACTCAGATACTGATGGAGACTAACATAAATTCTGTTGGAGGGCTGTGATTGAGAGCTTTCGGGGGGGGAATGGGAAGGAGGTTGAGACTTCTGTAAATTAGAACTAACTCAAATGGATGCTGCTGTTCATCTTCTGTGGTATTAGTGATGCCTCTGAAAGGTCTTTACTTATACCCAGGCTTCAGAATCATATCAGGAGTTACGGCTTAGCGGTAGACAGTGTAATCACTGTCTGTGATACGAAATTGGTTTGTACTCTTCTAATAATCAAGATTGGGTGGTTCAGCCCCAAACCTTCAAGATACAAGACAGTAAGTTTGACCTGGCCCACTTAATTCATTTTACAGTCTCCTCAGGTGTAATTTTTTAAGTTCATTCATTACCTAATTAGCCTTAATGATAAATGAGTTTTTATGCTAATTATTTGAAAGACAGCCTGATTTAGGAAAGTCACTGAAATGCGTAGCTGCTGTTCTGCCTGTAAGACAGCCTGGATATTTGTCTTAGTGTGACATGATGATACCAGACATACGTCTTCATTCATGCTCCTGGTGGCTGGAAGCAGTGTCTAAAAGGCTTGTGTTGTTTACCCGTGTCTGCTGAGCACTGGTGAGCTTCCAGAGTCAAACACTTGAAACTGAGGGTTGCCATCATGAGGGTTGTTCATTGTAATCTTGAGTCCCTTTGGGTATGCAACATTCCTGTCTTCACAGAATTATATATTTACTTTTAAAAGAAAAGCACTATGCTGCTTTCAGCCTATTGGATGGATGGTACTTGTGTAATGAGTAATTGTTATTATTATTCATAATTTATTATTATCATCATCATCATTTGTATTCTGTTCTTGTAGTAGAATACATGGTTTCCTGCCCATATGTTTAATTCAAAACCTGCTCTGGCATTGTTGAGCTATTTTGCTCCATTCCTTACCATACAGTGGAATTTTTAATCATCCAGCCTTTTCCGAGACAGAGTTGGCTCTCTTAAATGGGGGACAAATGGTAGAAATGATAGAAAAATGGTATTTACTAGTCATGGTGCCAATTTGCATCTAATTCTACATTTTTCTGGGAGGCAGTTCTGCTGAAGTGGCAAGGATCTTGGACCTGAATGTGTATCCAGCCATTGTTATTCCGTTGTGGCAATCTTCTTTCTTCCTGCTTACTTCTTTTATGATGTGCCTTCCCCCTGCTGAGATGTAGAGTGCAGGTGCCTCACGAACACCTCTCCCAGCTATATGTAGAGATGAAATCAACTGACTTTGGTTAAGCAGTGCCTGGAGTGATGAGAGAGCTCTGCCAGGGGAAGGGACAGGGGAGGACAAGCAGGATTCTGTTTCTCTGCCTAGCCAAGTCTTGCTTCCTTCCTTTCAAGATCCTGTTCTTGTCAATCTGTACTTGGAGTCAAATGTCTTCTGTGTCTTCCTGACACGGTAGGGCTTTTGCAGTGAAAGTCCTGCCTGGCATATCCAGTATTGAAGAAATGAAATGCACTACTAGCGCGAGTCTCTCTCACAAGGATCAAAAAAGACACAGATTTCTATTTTCTGTGATTTTGGGCAATTTTGATTGAATTATTTAAGGTCCTATTTAAGGTCAAAAGCCAAGGGCTGCCTAATAATTTTGACATCTGGACATTTGCTGAACAAGCTGACTTCTAGCTGAAATACTTGAGGTGGGTTGGGAGACTTTAGCAGAAAACAGCCTTAGTATTCTATTTGGGTCTGAAAAATAGAAGCTAAAGAAGAAGCTGTTATTGAGGAACTAGTACTAAATTGTTGCTTTCTCTTTTCCTTCCCCTGTGTACCCATCCTCCCCTGCCTGTTAGACTCTCTCTGTTGATCTGCAGGATTTAATATAGTTTTTGCCTTTCTCTAAGCTAACAGTAATGGAATTTTGAGCACTGCACTACCAAGGTCTCAGTCCTGGTGCAGAGCACTGTTTTGTGCAAATAACTTCTGTTCTAGTTGCTTGGAGTCTAAACAATGTAGAGAAGTCTGCTGTAGCCATAGTAAAAAATTGCATTTTGTATTCCAGCTGCTTACCTATTCGAAAAGCTGCTGTTCACTTATGTTACAACATAACCCTTTGCTTAGCCTTGACAAGTGTTGCCCTGTTCTGAATAACAATGGTTAAATACTCCACTGATCCTTGTGACCTTAGTAACAGAACTCCACTGCCCTGCTGGTATAAGGGTGTGTTTTATTAATATTTAGAGCAGAACTGAATGAACAAAAGATTAATTTAATGTGAGGCTATCCTATTGCGCTTGTCACGGAGCACAAAGTGGATTACTTGGTAAAAAAAGGCAGGCTGGAAGCTCAGCGTGACAGCAAAGCAGGCAGGGCAGTGATCTTGCCAGCGAAGTGGGGAATCCTACAGCGGCCAAACAAGGGTAGAGCAGGTCCATGATGTTAGCCAGGGTCAGCCAAGAGCCTGGTGATCACCAGGGAGCTCTGTAGTGATGAGTATGTCCAAGGTGACACCAGAATTGAAGCCATCAGGTCAGAGTCAGGGTGGGTAAGGCACACGACTGGGCACAGACAAAGGCGCAGAGCTCTGGCCAGGGCCGAGGGTCTGAGCTGGAATGCAGCCCTGAAGTGGGGAAGGGTGCCCAGAGGGGCCCTGTGCAGTGCTTTCTCCCGGGGCTCCCTCCCCAGCAGCCCGCTCCGAGTTTACACAGCTGCACTGTGTCACAGCTGGCCTGGAGCCGAGGCTCCGGACCCCCGGGGCTGGGGGAGAGGCTGTGCTCAGCGCCCTGGCACCGCTCGTGTTTGGGTAAGATCTTGTCTGGGCTGGCCTTGAATCGCATAAAGCCTTCTGCAGTTCCTGATCCTGGGATGGCCATGGTGTGAATCGTAAAGGGTGAAAAGAGGAAGTGGAGATGCAATAACAGAAAATAGGTCTGCGTTGTTTTGTAACGCTGCCTGTGGCAATAAAACGCATCCTGTGTGCAGGGGAGCCAGCCCCCGCTGTGATTCTTCCAGCCTCTGTGACTTGCATTGGCTGGCGGCTGTTTCCACAGCTCCTTGTGCATATCGGCAAGTGTGGGAGGCACTAGGTGTTAGGTAGCTATTGCTGCAGCGTGTAACAATGATTGCTAATTGGACTGTTGGGATGGACAGAAAGTAAATTCTATTCAAGTCTCTAACCTTTTGCAGCTGTGTTTTTGTCCTTTTCTTCATCTGTGTACTTTGACTAATATCTTGCTCTCATTCTATGACATTTTTTAGTGATTTATTCTTCCCTCTTTCTGTGGTTTAAAAACCGTGCCTGATTTTTGTGAAGTTTCTGGTGCATACTCTTACTTCTCTCCAGGCTGTGTCAACTCTGCCCTTGCATCATGTCAGCAGCATTCTGTTGATTAGCAGAAGAGACCTATTAGTTCAATGTTCCTTTGTTTCCTGCCTCTTTTCTTTCCCTCTTCCCCAGAAGGACTTTTTTAGAGACTTCTGTGTTATTTCTGTGGGAGCTGTGTTGAAGGAGTCTTTGCAGCAGACAGAGGGTTGTGTAGAAATTAGCTTATGAACTCAACCAGTGGTTCTCCCTGCAGACCTGTACTTGAGATGAAAGGGTTGGTTCTGTTTGCATTCTAGTTTCCTGCTGCTTTGAAAGACAGTGGTGTGTCTCGTAACAGCAGTACTTACAATGTGCTCCTTCCACAGAAGGGAGAGTAATGACCAGTGTTTATAGATAGGCATGTGGTGCCCCAGTCTTCCTCTTTAGTTCTGCCTGGTTAAAAGAAGTTATCACTGTTCATCTTTTTTTTCTTTCTTTCCTGAAAAGTGAATGATAACTCATTCAAAATATTTTGAATTATAGTCTGAATGCATATCATGGTAAATTCACATAGCCGGAGTACTATTAAATGCTTCTGAGTCTCACTCTACATAATCAAATTGCTCTGAGATTTTAATCTTCTCTTAACATGCACATAAAGTCTGTACTGTGTGGGCTTAGTAATTCTTTGCTGCATGACATCGAGCATTCCCATATGTTTAAGGGTAGCTTGCTTATGTAAGAACAGGGATACGACAGGCAATCAAGTTAAGCAAAGATTAAGGAGGCAGCAGTTGCAGGGGTGGGGGGAGGAAATTCACAACTGTTTTGTAAAGAAAGTGATATAGGATCTCCCAAAACAAAGTAGCAGAGTGAGTCCCTGAGATGAGTTCAGTAAGTTATTGAATGTTTCTTTATAGCATGGCTTTACTGTTAGTGCTGGAGTTTTATGTGAGTTCTTTTACTTAAGTGCAGTGTTGATTCTGGTACTGTCTAAATTAGATCAGGTGTTCCTTTGAGCAGAAGGGTACAGCAGGGAGGTGGAAGTGGGGAGAAGTTGAAAGGAGGGCTTATCTAGTTAAGTGGCTTTTTCCTCACTGCTAGGAAGACCACAGAGCTGTACTATCCATTCAGTAAACATCTTCCCCGGGTGTGAGCTGTTGGTAATTTGCAGCTCTTAATGATAACAAACGAGAGAACTTTATTTTAGACAATCCACATGGTGGTTGTCATAAAGCATTTTAAATGGGGATCTGTCGGGGAGCAAAAGGATGAGGAAGGAAGCTTGTTAAAGAGGAAGGAAGCTTGTTAAATGGGTGTCCTTCTCATTCCTGCAAGTACACTGAAAGTGGTTAAAGCTCAATGATGTAATTGGATTCCTTCGCAGATTTATTTTAGGTGGTTATTTTGCAGTTATCAACTGTACATGTGCCCCATCTCCTTCCATTTAAATGTGAGCCTGACTGGCAGCATTTATGACTTCTGATTCCTGAAGAAAATGAGGCAGGATTTATGTTTAAGATGTAGAAATTCCGCTCCTAATCTGCAAGACAAATATTTTGATACATGTGTTTATGTCTACTTTGCCTTTACAAAAGGGAGAGAACTAATGCAAGTACCATTTAAACAGGTTTGGGTGTGGGTCTGTAATGGAAAATGCACTCAGTCTCATTTACTTGAGTTTTGTGTTTCAAAAGATGGTAACGATTTGCTGGTTTGGTTTTTTTACCTCTGCAATATGAACATGTGTCAGCTTTGGTTAGCCATGCCAGCAGGAGTTACACAACTGAGTTGGAATGGCCGACTGCGCCGGACAGAGGATATCCCGTGAATTTGAGAATGAAGCTTGTCGATGATAAATGCCAAGGCAAGAGTTAATTTAGTACCCACTTTCCATAAATAGAGGAAGTTGATTCAGACAGTCACAGCTAGAGAGTACATCAGTATGTCAGAGACTTCACTGTCTTGCTTGAGATCACAAATTTGCTGAATAATGTGGCAGTCAAGTTGCAAAATCCAATGTTCTGCCCTTAGAATGGAAGTCAGAAAGACAAAATGGTGTGGAAGGAAACACTTTTTTTTTTCTGTAATTGTCCTCTTTCACTGCTTGGCTCTTTAATATGCCAGTTTCACTATCCCAGACACTTCAGATGTATTTATGATCTAGCAAAAGATTAGGAACATGTGATTATTTGATTGTGCTTCTAGAAAGAGAATAGAGAATGCCTTACTCTCAGATAAAGTTGTATCAAAACCCAGCAGAATAAGTAGTCAGAAATGAAATTAAGGTTTTTAAAATGTCAGTTGAACAGAGGAGATTTCAGAGTTAAAAGTTGCTTGCAAGTTGTCTGGGATTTTCATGTTACCTCTATAATGTGACTGTACCAAAAAACCATATAATGGTATAATATGGTATAAAAACCCCATATAGTGTATTGCAGTTACATAATTATTACAATATATATTGTGCAGGTTATGATTGTGTGCAGTGTATTTTATTAATATATCTTACATATTATTATGGATATCAGTATTTCAGTTTGTATATATGCTTTTACCACAAGCATTGCTATTTTGAGGCACGTTGGCTTCAAATCATGGCAATAAACATGATGGGTGGAAGAATCACAGGGACTATGGCTTGGGTTATGCTTTCAATGATAGGGTTGAGTGTATCCAGAGCCGAGTTTAGGACCGTCTCTGTTTCTAAATGTGCTAACCATCTGGCACAATTTATGTGTGGTTTGTTTTATGCTTGGGGTTTTTTTTTGGAGGAGTATGAACAGATCTACATACACATAGGTTTTCTTTTGGAGCAATTTTGCTGTCACTGTAAAGCTCGTGTCTAACTGCTCTGGTTATTTACTTGCTAGTTTTTCAGAAATATTAATAGAATAGGTGGTGGAGGCTCATACCAGGCATGTTAATGGAGTAGGAGAATAGAAGTGGGTGTATTTCTCTGCAGATCTCTAGTGAGGTTTGGAAAGTTGTCTGGTTTGGCAGAGACTACTTTGTTAGCTTTTAAAATAAATAAATTATTCTGCCAGGAAAAAAAAGCTGCACCTTTTAAGTTCTTCAATGTATACCAGACTTGAGTAGTCACTTCCAGGAGTCTGCCCAGAGAAATGGTGAAGTGTTGTGGCATTGTTTTCTTCACTGCTCTAAATTTGAGACTCAGAGACATTAGTAGATGCTGCAACTTGAGCTGGTGTTTCAGGGGTCTGTTGCATACTGCATTTCAGTGCTAAGCATATTAGAAAAAAGAAGATAACCACTTAACCTGAACTGTTTTCTTAAAGTAGATGCTCAGAAGCATAGCTTTCATTTCTGCTCAAAGTTTTTCCTTTGGCTCTAAATTGGTCCTGTAGAAGCATAACCAGTTGAGGATTCATTGCTGTCTCTCCATACATGCTGATGTTTTGGTAGGAATTGTTTCAACATGCGGTAGCTCAATAATACATAGTCTCCCTCAATGTGTTTTTAAACTGTTACAGTGGCATATTTATAATTTCTTACATTCTACTCTTAAGTGTTTGGAATATGCATGAAATGCAGTTCATGAGCTGTAGTTGAGCCAGACCAACACAAATAAAACCCCCTCATTATGCTCACAGAGATAATTGGTATGACTTTAAATATTTTCTTTGCTGTTTTCCACCCATGTGAGTTTTGACTGAAGATGATAATGATTATTAAAAAGTATACACCCCTATTCTTCACACCTGTAATTGTACTATTTTGATGCTTTGTTGGTGTCTTGATTCTGTCAGGCTTTGTGGGTGTTTGAGAGAGGAGATAAACAATGCTCTCAGTGGT
Source organism: Acanthiza pusilla (assembly GCA_036630365.1). Lineage (NCBI taxonomy): Eukaryota > Metazoa > Chordata > Aves > Passeriformes > Acanthizidae > Acanthiza > Acanthiza pusilla. Next base: position 9,094,705 of record JAXCHO010000098.1, read on the forward strand.
TTTTTATGGAATCTACAGCAACAGCTTTGTGTTCTGTACAACCTGCAGTTTTTCTGTGCAATTTGAAGTATTTTTTGTTCTGCCCTTCTTGATATGTTAATTGTGCTATATTGTACAAGCAAAATGACATTTGGCATCAATTTATTTTTACTATCCCATTTGGAGATGCATGAGTGGAAGACATCCTGTACAAGTGTCATGTTTTAGAGTTAATTTTAAAAATTATCTAGCTCTTGTTATGTTGCCATCTGTTTTCCACTAGCTTGAAGAGGAAACAGCTGTTGTGAATAATCTCAAGACGGTATTTTTAATAAAGTCTAATAGGTCTGCTTACCTTCAGTTTGCATGTGCATCACAGGGAATGACTGTGCTGGTGAGGAGGGGAAATGTGGTTTTGCAGTAGGAGCTGTAATGAGTTTGGTGAAGCAAATCCCATAGCTGGATTTGAATACAGCTGGAGAGATCAGTGTTAATGGGGCACACTTCACTTGCTCTAAGTGTGCATTGTCTTGTCGAGGGGCTGTTATTGCAGCTTCTGCCCTCAAGTGCAGTGGCTGGCAGGCAGCTGGGGAGTTGACTGAACCTGGTGATCCAATATAAAAACTAACTCGTGGCCACACCATGCTGTCTTCAGTGTGCTGATCCAGTGGAAGCAATAGCTCTACTTGACCTCAGGGAAGTCATCTCCACTGGAGATGGAGACTCGGTGACCCAGCCTCTTCAGCTGACACTATGCAGTGTATGGAATTAGAGGTAAAAGGTGATCCATTTTGGGGAAAATATTTAATTTTCAGATGAAGTATAAGGCTTACTAATGTAAGTAGGGTATGGGTGCACTTGAATAGCTGATTACCTTGTGGGTTTCCTGATTGTATTTTAGATGTCATTTTGGTAAGGAGAGAGAAACCTCATGAAAGAGGTGATGAACAATATAAGCTTCAATCGCAGTGATGATTCAACTGAATAAAGGGAAGGATAAATGGAAGTAGAGAAGTTGACTGTCAAAGAATGCCTTGGAAAAAAGTTTAAATTGGTTTATTTGAGCTCAGGCATTGCAGAGTGGCCAAGATTTAGGGCTGTTTTACATAGATTGGCTTTTGTCACTGCTTTCTATCAAAATCCAAGGGAAACACTTTGTTAAGTCTGGAAAACTTTGCAGGATGAATAGGTTTTTGAAATAAGAGGGCTCAACAGTAGAGAGGCTAACCAGCAGAGAGAATTAAGTGGTGGTCAGGGAATACAGAGTTGAATGGAGAATGATGATGAATTGAACTGGATCTTCCTGTAAGTAGAGCAGGTTCTTTTTGTCAGAGACTTTGTTGGTTTTGCTTGAGTCTTTAGATTAATGGCATTATAGAACAACACCAGCAAGAGTAGCCATGAAAGATGGTCTCAGATCCCCCAGGAGCCTACATCCCATAAACGTGCATGAAATAGGTGTCCCGTGCCATGTGGTGACACAAGTCCTGTCCTGTTGACTCTCATTGCTGCCCCATTTCTTGCAACAAGGCAAAAGTTTGTGGTGTGGATCCATTAGGAACCTCTACGGTGTCAGAGCTAATGGCTGCACAAGATCTATTCTGAGCTGATGTGATCTATTCTGCTTAATGGATTTATGTAGCAGGTGAACCTGTGTGTTTGCCCCATGTGAGGGAAGATGGGTAGCAAGGAGCCAGCTGGCTTGTGGTGACTTCAAGTGGCTGTGAAGCTGCGGTGTTACTGGAACAGGTGGGGACATTGCTGCTCCCTTCTTAAAACCCGCCTTTTAATTCTTGTCTTCTGACACAGAATGAGTGTGTTGGAGTTCAGGAAGGTAAGACACTGACCTGCAATTCAGTTGAAAATCAGTTATACTTGCTTTTGAGCTTTCCTACCAAGCTTATGCTCTTAAACAGTGTTTGCTCTTTCTCTGGAGGAATATCTTACATATGCTAAGAGCATATTAGTACCAAACCCTGTTCTATCTGCCTTTCAAAGGAAAGAAGCTTTGACTGATAACTCTAAGAACTCTCAAGAAATAAGTGAATAACAGTGACCCAGAATATTGTTACCTATGTAGATGTTTCTTTTAAAGATTGATATTTTTGTAGGGAGTTTCTTTGGTTGAATAGCAAACTTGCATTTGTTTTCCTCCTTGAAGGTATATCTACTGCCTCATGTCTGAACTTATAATGGAAGCATTTTAATTTCAGAACAAGTCAGAGCTGGAAATAAGAAAGAAGTAGTTTCTTTTGCAGAAGCCCCACCAGTCAATTATTTAAAAAGATGTGCAGTCAGACAGATCTTTCCTGTACTGAATATTTTTAACGTTCCTATTCATAAATGGTTCATCTTGGGAAGATGGGAAGAAAATGAGAAGCAAACATCTCTCTTCGGCTCCCTTAGATCTGTAGCTGGCAGCAGCATGGTTTTGCCATGGTTATTTGGGAGGTAACAGTGGTGGGGTATGTAGAGGTGAGCTTTGTCTCATTGGGAGCTGTTGTTGGACTTAATGTCTGCGTTACTTTGTGCTTCTGTTGTGTGTACGTGTCCTCTCTGTGCTTGGGAGTTCCTCTACCCTACGGTTTTGGTATGGAGTACCTCAGGCAGCTTCCCATGAAGCATGCCTTTCCTATCAAAGTAATTTTTGTCATGGGGCATTTTTCTGCCAGGTTGCTTTGCAACTGTTTTAGTACCTTTTTCATGCCTAAATTGGTGTTCTTTCCACAGTAAAGCCCTTTGGGGCCATTTTCTTTCTCTGTATGCATGTGACAGCACTGCTGGAAGTATACACTGCTAACAATGAGATATTTCCTTTTGTGGTTACTGGGAGCTGTTTGTCTTACCTGTTTGTCAAAAGGACCAGGTGCTTTGTCTTCTCCTGCTCTGTGTTGCTAAATTCTGTTTCATGTTTGATTTCCCCCCTTGTGCTGTTATGACAGCAGGCAAGAGGTTTCCCAGACAAAGATGCTGATCTTGATATGCTGCACAGGAGAGTCCTTTGGTGTAAGGCAGGTGGATCAGGCTGGGATGGCTTTGCTGGCCCTCAGGTGCAGCTTCTGCAATATCTCATGCATTAGCAGATACTGTAACACAGTGCTCCAATGTAGTTTTTGATTTGAGGGATCTGAAGTTGCATTTTGATTATGAAGCACTAGAGAGGGATGAAGTTTGACCATGGACTTTTAGGTGTATGACTTACTATGCACGATCCCAGATGGAGTCTGCAGCACAACTGGCATGGAATCCAGGTCTTCAACCAAGAGAGGCGGCTTCTTGCTTGGGGATGGAAACTTCTGCACTGAACAGCTCTGCTGTGTGGTATTGCTTTGTAAAAACAAATGGACTGTTTTGAAACTACATGAAATGAGAAAGGGGTTAGCTGAAGCTGAATGAATGGCTTTCTTTTCTGGGGTGATCTCTGCAGAGAAGCATTGGTCTGTTTTGGTAGCCAAATGTCTGGCATGTTCATCCCTATCCCCCCAGCATTAAAAGTAATGACTACAAGCGTGCACATGGATTTATCTCCATCTAGTCTATCTAACTTGTGTTCTACCCTAAAAGGTAAAAGAGAGGAATATTTTTATCCAACAAATAGTCTTTGGATAGGCATATCTATTTACATGCTTTAACTTTTGCAGCTGGTTATTGTAAATGTCTGTGAAGAACTTCCTTACAGTCCGTGAAAGTGTGTGATATAATCCAGAAATTAACTTCATTTTACACATGGTTATCAGAAGCATTCCCTGACTCCAGTCTCCTGTTCTTTCGCAAGCCATGAATTTGCACAGGAGTTTGAGATTATATCAACTGGATATTGCACATGGAGAGTTTGGCCTTTAGATACCTATTGACGCTGGCTGCATGTGATAGCATAGTTTCATGTGACCCTCAATAAATATGAAAAGATTTATTGCTTTTTATTTTTTGATCTTGAGATAAAACTAGTACATGCTGTATCAGCAAGAAAAACATGATTTTATCACTTGGCTCTGAAAAAAGATGAACTGTAAGTTGTTGTGTGTGGGTAAATTATCACTTTTTGCCTGCTTGATGTGTTCTGTAAAGTGCTGATGACAGAGTTAACCAAGGTTTTGTGTATTTTGGGCTTTTGATGACTGAGTAGTTGCACCACATAACCGTGATTCAAAACTGTGAGTTTAAATTTACTTGAGTGTGTTGTCCTTTTTGGTGATTGTGCTGAGGAATAAGCTTGGTTGCAGTGCCTTCTCCACCTGTGTGTCATGAAAGCAAGCCGCTGTCACCAGGTAGTTGTGTTGGCTTAAAGACTGAAGTTGGATCTTGGGTTGATTTGGCAAAGTTTTCAGAATAAGACTTCTAAATTAACACCATATTTCAGTATCTCTTTTTTATTGCATTTTGTTTAGGGATGCTGTGCCTTTATACCTCCATCATGTCAGATATCCCTTACCTGCCCTTCCCTTTTAAAGTTTAATCCTCCCTTATCACATATCAATATTTGTAGGCTTAAGCATTTTAAGAAAGAGAATGTCTTCTGTGCTGGTACAGCTCTCATTACCGCTGGACTTCTGCTACTGAGGCAAAGCCGGAGTAGGTTTGTGCTGTGCCAGACTGACGTATGAAATTGAAATGCATATAAAAATAAAACTTTATGTTTGTATTTTGGAGTGGTTGCCAGATATTCCTCTTGTTCATGTTTTTGAATTCCTTCATTTCTGCAGACAAATAATTTCTGCTTTGTCACTAGTAGAAACTAAGCAAAATATTTAACACTTCACAAATACTTCACAATCAGTGTGATTTATTCCCTTTTCTGTAGCTGATATGACCAACTTGTAAACTGAAACCAGAAGACTGAAAGAAAACTAACATCAATTGAGTTTCATTATATTAACACTTCACATAATTTAGAAAAGGAAAGTAGGTCACTTTCCATTTTAATACCCACTTTATACTTTGCATAAAAACCCAACAGGATTGCAGACAGTTCATGAAAAGTTATACATTTCCCTGTAAATACGAATTTTAATCATATGAATGTTTGTGATAATTGCAGGGGAATATTGTAATTTTGGCTTAGATGTATTTTCAAAATCTCAGCTGCTTATATCGAGTGATGTGTTTCTGGAGCACACAGCTACATGAACTTGTGAAGTCTGAGGTTTTGATCATTGCTTGTAAATAAATGACTATACTCAGCTTCTTGCTTGTTTTTCTGCAGTGTTATGCCTGTGTTATCTATACTTAGTGCTGAGGAGTGAAGAAGTAAATGTGTTTTCTCTTCCCATAGTTACTGAAGTTGGATAGTCAGGCATTTGGTTCTCATCACATTGCCTGCACAGTGAGTCATGCTTTCTTCCTTAGGTTTGTTCCTCAGGCCAGGATTCATGTGCTGTTCCCCTTCTCTGGGCAATCAGATTACTCACTGTTTGAAATCTAGTTTAAAAAATAAATCGCACCACAGGTTGGTGCCTGCTTACTCGTTACACGTTCCCCCACTGCTTGCTGTTTGGGTTCAGCAGCATCATTATATTGAAAAATGTTTTATAGTCATGGTAACTGAAATATTATTGGAGTTCCGCTGAAGTTGCATATTAAATTTGGGACTCGTAGTAATTAGCAAAGACTTGTCCATAAGGCAAGTGAATTTTAAGTATATCAATGCACTGAAATACATCTCACATAAACTTAGCTTCTTTCATTATGCTGTTAAGAACAAAAACTACATTGCGAGTGTGGTAGCTTGAATTTTGTGAAGCCTATAGATTTATAAAAGCAGTGCTAATAACAAAAATCATTAACATTAGATGGCTTACTGTCATGGTACTTGAATCAGACTTTAAATATTTGGGGCAGAAACTCTCCTTGCTGAATTACCTGTACCTGGAAGTGTTTGATAGAGCCAATATTTAATGGTGGTTGAACAACTTTAGGACAATAGCAGAGTTTCCAGTCCCTGCTATGTGATTTGCTGTTATGAAGGCTCTCGAAGTTCTTTACCTTGGTACTAGAAGATTTTAGGGGTGATGGTTCATTGGGGGAAGTAACAATTTGAGAGATGAACTAGTGCAGAAAATGTGTGGTATGAAGTAGGAAGAGAGAGGGGCAAATATATACAGAGTGGTTGTAAGCACATAACCCAGATGTTGCTGTTAGCTGGCTGTCTTCGTTTGATAGACAGGTGTCTGCTAAGGAAGGTGGGAACCTTCCTTAGAACAGAGAATGTGAATCCCCTTCCCTCCGAATTATTATAACTTTAAAATTAAGGGCTCTCAGGCAAAGGTATGGGAAAAGGAATAAGAGTTTTTTACTAGTATCTATAATGAGGTAAACAATCAGTAACAAAGAAACAGTAAACAAGGTAAAAAAACAGTAAACAAAACCAAAAAACTCGGTGGCAAATGTCTCTGGGGCTGTCAGGTACTTTCCCGTTTGGTGCAGTCACAGTCACGGCCAGCAGGGGCGCTGTTGGGCTCCCAGACCCGCAGGGCAGGTGCGATGACTCCCGGGAAGCTGCAGATGGCGCTGTGCCGCGAGGTTGGATCTGTGCCGCGTGTAATGGCGGACGGCTGGAGCTGGGTGGAGTGCAGATGGACAGGAGCGCAGCAGAGAGCCCAGCGCCGGGCGATGGAGCAGCCGGGTCAGCTCACCGGGGCCAGCCAGCAGAGGAGGCGGCAGGAAACTCCGCAGTTGGGGCAGGCAGGGCGCGGGGCAGCGGCAGGCAGGCCGCGGGGTGGTGGCAGTCAGGGGGGTCCCGCTCCGCGGCGGCGCGGCTGGTAGATGCCCTCCCGGAGGGGACGAGAGGATCGGAGTCCCGTGACCTTCTCCCCAAAGCAAGGATTCACCCAGCAGGCAGAGAAAACCTAGTGCAAGACCGGGCCTTTTCTGCAGTTGCAGCCAAAAAAGCAGAGCCGCCTTTTCCTCGTGCTCCCTCCTCTAAGAACTCCGGGCGAGTGAGTGTGCTGTTATCAAATCTCCAATCTCTAGTTCCCCCCGCCTGGCAGCCAGAGGCTTTGTCTCTTTTGTGAGCGTAGATGGCCCTTAAAGACCGGTCATTAGTTGCTTAGCAACAGAATGGGAAAAAATTCCTCCTGCCCCCTGCTCCCTCCCCCAACCTTCCACATTATCCACCCCGAATTTTTTCCATTCCAACATATTACATTGAACTTAAACCTTTAAACTATATACATACAAGCATTACTCTGGTTATATACATACGGGTATCGACACAGGCACAGTGTTATGGGCAGTTCAACCCCAACTGAGGTCCCCCTGAGGTATGCATCGTGTCTCTCCATCCTCTTGCATCACCCACCAGGTACACCCTGGTCCTTGAGCAAAGACAACCCCACGGGTGGGTCTATCTTTGCTCAAGGCGGAATGAATCCAAACAGTTTTTCCCAGCATGCCTCTCATTTGCACCACTGGAACCTTATCCCCGTCTGCTGTTTGCAAGGGTTCAGATTGGGCAGGGCCAGCCCTGTTGGTGGAGCCTCGGGTGTTAACTAGCCAGGTGGCCTTGGCTAAATGCTGTTCCCAATTTCTGAAAGTCTCCCCACCTAGAGCCTTCAAGGTGGTTTTGAGCAGGCCGTTGCATCGCTCTACTTTACCAGCAGCAGGTGCATGATAAGGAATGTGGTACACCCACTCGATGCCATGTTCCCTAGCTCAGGTGTTTACAAGGCTATTTTTGAAATGAGTCCCATTGTCCGACTCAATTCTCTCAGGGGTACCATGCCTCCAAAGGACTTGCCTTTTCAACACCCGTGTCCAGGGCCACGGCTCCCAAATTCTTGGCCTCGCCACCATTTAGCTGCACACCTGGGCCCATGCGGTCCCAAACCCGAAGTAACCAGGTTGAGAAAGCCTCGCCCTTCCGCCGCACAATGTCATTGTACAGATTACGGATAGTGTCGTATGACAGGGACTCGGTGATGATTATAGGCTCAGGCTCCCCTACTGGTTGTGAGGGCCCTGGTTCCCCATCATCATTAACTGGGCGTACTGATTTGGTCTTATACTTCCTCCGCTGCACAGGGGCAACTGCTGCTGGCTGTGACTGCCCTTGCGATTCAGCTGGAACCTGGACGGTTGTAATGTCCGTGGGTTCCGCTGCTGCACCATCCACCTCTTCCCCTGTAGGGCAAGGAGAGGGCTTCTCACCAGTTGAGGAAGTGTATTCCCTCAACACCTGACGTATCTTTTCCTCCATTACCTCCATCCAGTTTGGTTGGTTCATTTTTGGGGCAGGCTGTTGGACTGGGTCAGACCGTGGGGCAGGGTCAGGCTCAGGGACAGGGTCAGGTTTGGGCGTACTCTCAGGCTCTGGGACAGCCTCGGTCTCTGTAGCAACATCCCTAGTCTCTGTGGCAACATCCCTAGTCTCTGGAGCCGCATTCCTATTCCCTGGGGCAGCTGTTAGAGTGGTTTCCCAGGGCAGTCTCCCCCTTTCTCGGAATACAAAGAGGAATAGACCTATCAGCAACGCCAACCACTGTACAATGTCATTAGCATTTAGAGAGTATATGAACCCTCTGAGCCCTGGTAGGGTAGGCCCAAAGAAAGGGGTGAAGGATTGAGAAAAAGTTCCCCCTGGTGTCATCTCCTCACAAAATGTACCATTACCAAACAGACTCCAAAAACATGTACTCACGGTGTTAAAGCCCTGTAACCAAGTGCCCGCCGTCCAAAGGACGTGAAAAATCCATAAATTTCTCATCTTATTGACCCATTGTGAGAACTGGATAATAACCACCACGACCTTAGTCATAAGACCCATCTTTAGACAGGGAGCTGCAAATGGGAAAAATGTGGCCACGAGAATGTGCCAGCCAAACCAAGGTATCTTAGACCACATGGTGCCGCTTAATGAGGTTTCTATGTTCAGCGCCCTAAAAATGGGTCTCCTAGAAACTGTTATTCCTTTTGCACCTTTTTCTCTCAATGCCCTCAGGCCCCACGTTGGGCGCCAAAATTTGTCTTCGTTTGATAGACAGGTGTCTGCTAAGGAAGGTGGGAACCTTCCTTAGAACAGAGAATGTGAATCCCCTTCCCTCCGAATTATTATAACTTTAAAATTAAGGGCTCTCAGGCAAAGGTATGGGAAAAGGAATAAGAGTTTTTTACTAGTATCTATAATGAGGTAAACAATCAGTAACAAAGAAACAGTAAACAAGGTAAAAAAACAGTAAACAAAACCAAAAAACTCGGTGGCAAATGTCTCTGGGGCTGTCAGGTACTTTCCCGTTTGGTGCAGTCACAGTCACGGCCAGCAGGGGCGCTGTTGGGCTCCCAGACCCGCAGGGCAGGTGCGATGACTCCCGGGAAGCTGCAGATGGCGCTGTGCCGCGAGGTTGGATCTGTGCCGCGTGTAATGGCGGACGGCTGGAGCTGGGTGGAGTGCAGATGGACAGGAGCGCAGCAGAGAGCCCAGCGCCGGGCGATGGAGCAGCCGGGTCAGCTCACCGGGGCCAGCCAGCAGAGGAGGCGGCAGGAAACTCCGCAGTTGGGGCAGGCAGGGCGCGGGGCAGCGGCAGGCAGGCCGCGGGGTGGTGGCAGTCAGGGGGGTCCCGCTCCGCGGCGGCGCGGCTGGTAGATGCCCTCCCGGAGGGGACGAGAGGATCGGAGTCCCGTGACCTTCTCCCCAAAGCAAGGATTCACCCAGCAGGCAGAGAAAACCTAGTGCAAGACCGGGCCTTTTCTGCAGTTGCAGCCAAAAAAGCAGAGCCGCCTTTTCCTCGTGCTCCCTCCTCTAAGAACTCCGGGCGAGTGAGTGTGCTGTTATCAAATCTCCAATCTCTAGTTCCCCCCGCCTGGCAGCCAGAGGCTTTGTCTCTTTTGTGAGCGTAGATGGCCCTTAAAGACCGGTCATTAGTTGCTTAGCAACAGAATGGGAAAAAATTCCTCCTGCCCCCTGCTCCCTCCCCCAACCTTCCACACTGGCTGAACTCCATATCTAGTCAATGGACAGCAAATTATGGTTCAGAAAACATGTTATGTTCATGGCCCAAATCCTCTTGCACAGGAGTCTGTCAACAGTAGGTGCTAATGCAGGCACCTAAATTGTGCAAAATGTTGCATCTTATGAATATCCCCAGGAGTGATGTCTGGTTTGTGCCTTGAGAGCAAATTGGGGTTATGACATGATAAAGGATTGGAAGGTGCTGAAATAAATGGTTAAACTCTTTCATAGTTTATAGACAAAAACCTGAATAGAAGGAAAGATGAATTAATGTTCCACATTAAACTTTGATTCTGATTTGTATGAACAGGTTCATTTTTCATGTTGTAAGTTGTTAACAGTGTTTTGACAGAAAAATGCTTGTGAAGTAGGTGGAGGTGCAGAGCAGTGTGGTAGAAAATGAGATTATTTATAGAAAGTCAAAATAGTGGTGGCTTGTGGTATTTTGCAAAGCTTTTTGTGGTGGTCTTGTTCCATCTCCAATTTTCAGCTGTTTGTCACAAGTATCAGACACTCACAACTTTTACAAATATTAGTTCACATTGTTAATTTTCCTTTCTTTCTGTGTGAGACAGATGCGTGTGGTGGCTAAACAGTTATGCTAAATTTCAGCTTTGGATGATGAATTTTGTGGGTGTGGATGAGCAGCTCATAGGGAATACTCAGCTTCCAAAAAACATTGGCAGATTTGAAAACTACTCAGCCTCTAGGTGATTAGCTACAATCAAAACTGAATTTTGAGTCTTGCACTTATTTCTGTGAGACTATCCACTGGAATAGAAAAGACCTGTTTCTTTGAAGCTTCTTTAATCCTGCTTCATTGGCTTCCCCTGGAAGACAGCAAGACCCTGTATTTTGGCAGTTACTTTGTGCAGAGATGAGTATGTTGGGTCTTCTGTGCTCTGAGATGATGACCTGATCCTGTGACTACAGATGAAACAAGAACAAGTAAATGCTTCGGTATTTGTGCATGTGAACTTCATTTCCTTGAAGGATTATTCCCCCAGCCACAACCTGGGACGCTGGGATATTAGATGAGGGATTTCTTGTTTGTTTATTACAGTTCATTTTGCTCAATGCTGGTCAGTCAAGTCCCATATACTGCTCTGGATTTGTAGACATTTGAAGCTTGTTTTAAAAATAATCTCATTCACTCTTAGCTTCTTAGCTTGCAACACAAAAACTTTCCAAGGCTTAAGATGGTGGTAGCTACAATTGCCATTTCCTCCCTATACTTAGATCAGTTTTTCGTCATCTGTATTTTCTAAGTGGAAATTTTATTTCAACAAGGAGCCAGGAGCCCTGTGCTGATGAGATTTTTGAAAAAACAAGTGTGTTTAGTAAGCCTTCTGACATGGTAAATGCAGTGTTTATGATTGGATGATGATGGTCCAGTTCTGTCAGTGTGTGGATATTCGGGAAGTAGCTCTAGAAATTCTTGGGCTAAACTGTGTGGTGGCAGTAGTTAAGGCGGTCTGGCTTTAGAGTAGAGGCATGTTGTCCTCTTACTTTCTGTGAGGAAATCAATAGGTTTGTAGATCACTTCCAGAGTACTTGCATCTGCAGTCTTAAGAGTTCAGTTGCACAGCACTGCAAGCTGGCAAGGGATTGCTTTGATTGTCAAGCTCAAATCTTTTTAAGCACCTTAAAATGTCATAGGGCGAGATGCTATTGGTTTTGCTTCATTAATGGAACTGCAAGCTAGCAACAAGAAATAAGCATAATTTATGTAAATTTTTGTGCGCTGTTGTCATGCATCTGTGCAATACAGGCTATTCAAGAATGAAATAAATTTGTGTTTAAAGTCACCTGGATCATTTAAAGGCACCAACCTTAGGAATGTCCAAGTGGAATTAATTTTTCTTTCACTCTACTGGAAAAAGCATTGTGTAAATAAAGGCCCAGTAATTAAAGTAAAACAAATACCATGGATGGTTTAAATAATGTCCTTATTTGAGAGCTGAGTTTGTAACATAGCATTTGTCAGCCACCAAAGACTACAGCTAGAAACGTATGATTTCCCTTTTTCATTCAAAACCTGTTGATAAGCCTGTAGACTGAGAACTGGTTATGATCACACTTCTCTTAAAGGGTTTCCTTTTGTATTGTTCCATAGTGCTTGTTGTGTATGAAGAAACACGAGGAATATTTAAATGGGAAAAAAGAATGTGATCTCGTTGTAGGAAAGTACTTATTTTCAATGTTTTTGAAGAAAGAGTAATGCAAATCAAGTTGAGGAGATATCAAAACCTTGTTCTCTCGCTTATGATGATTAGTTTTGTAATAGGAACAGTGTTTTGAATGTGGAGGAAGGCACTCTTTTCTCAGTTAATTTCTATATCTTAGATAGTTTTCAAGATTGCCTTGAACGTCTATGCTCAAAATCACCCAGTTTCTCAATAGCCAGGTTTTTATTTGGTTTGAATACTGTGTGGCCAAAGGACCGAACTGAACCTGATTTAACTTGATCCTGTGAGACTCTGCTTGGTGAAGACATTTCTAAATATATAATTCTAAAGTAAGTAAAGCTACAATACCAGTAAAGCTTTGGCTTTTCAGCAGTTTTTCCTTTTGGTCCGAAGTTTTTAATCTAAGCAAAACACAGCCTTTGGCAGATTTGTACTTTTCATGTTACTGTACTCTAAAAAGTTTTGGTGTTGCTTGTTGTGATATAAGTGTCCTGGAAGAGAGAGGGCATCACTCCTTTTTTGTTGCTTGTGTTTTGTTGGTTTTTCCACAGAGCTATAGCTTTTTTATTTACAATTAAAAAAATGGGATGTGTATAGATGAAAATTGTCCTTTTTCTTAATTTTTTTGTGACACATATTTTTGGTTTTGTCTGTGAATAATATAAATGAAAGTAAAAATACTTATTTTCACAGACATTTCTTTTTGTTTATGCTGATGATGTTTTTGAGAACACTACTTTTGTTCCTTAGCAATGACTAGGTTCCTTACTACAGAGCAGCAATCTTAAATTATCCTGAAGTACAGAGGCTCTTAAAAGGGAACACTTGAATTGTTGTTGGATTTTGTTGTTTGGTGTTGTAAATCATTTGCTTGTATTTCCTGTCTCATACTGTTTTTCTAAAAATAGCCGAAATTACTTGCTGTTTGCTCAGTGCAGATCCATGATGGAATAGCCTGTTTAAAGTTACTTCCTCTCAGCTCCTCTGCCCCTCCTTCAGCCTGAATCTCTCCCTCATGGCCTCCCACAGCAGATGTTCAGTGACTTAAACTTTGCTGAGAGAAGGTCTTTTATTAACTTTAGGAAGCTGATTTTCTTTTTTAAAAAACAACAACCACCAAACCAAACAACTCCCCCTGACAAATGCCCCACCTCCGAACAAAAACAAAACCTACCGAGAACTGCGCAAGCCACAATCTAAACAAAGGTCACAACTCAGAGACTACAGAAAAACCTGTAGCCAGCCCCTACAGTACTGAAACTGGTAGGAAAAACCTCACAAGTCTCTATCAAATGCAGCTGGGAAGTTGTATGAGATATGTTTTGATGCAAAGTACCATCTTCAAAACACAAGCTGGCTTGAAAAATAATATATGTGGAGTTAAGGCTAACTTTGTATCAACACAGATAAAGAGACAGCCTAGCTAATTCATCAATTTTTCTGCAGAAATACGAAAAATCACATCAAAGCAACTTAGAATGCTATCCCCAGACTGCCACAGAAAAATTGAATTCAAATGTAAGCTCCTTGAGAACACCTTTTTCCTGGCAGTATTCTACTTTAAAATAATATCTTCAAAGTGTCCTTTTACACAGAATAGCTTCAGTCTTGTTAAAAAGCAGCTGGACTGTGTATTTTTTATTTTGTGGGATTAAGTTACTATTCTAAGGGGATCTTTAGTGAAACCTAATGCCTGCTGTTGACCACAATATTGGCAAGTAGCATGCAACCAGTTATATTAAAGAGTTGAGAATTATGCTTCTCCTCTTGTACAAACTAAAATCTTAATTTTGCTAGCAGCTCTCATGAAACTTGCTTTATAGGCATCTTTCTTCTCAGCCCTGGGATTTGATTAACAGCCCTTGTGCTGTAAGCACTTAAGTACTTAAGATCATGACAAGATCTTTTGAGCTTTCTCTGTGTTCGTTCCTCTTACAAGAAAAGTAAGACTGTCAGCCTGCAGCTTCTCATCGCTCTCCAATGAAAATATCCTCAGCTGCTTCTGTAACACCCTGAAAAATAAAGCAAGATATATGGACAGTTTATGGGACTTTCAGGGCTCCAAAAGGAGAACCGGAACGTCTGATCACACATGTATAGGAAAACGGGAATTTGGCTACTTGCCATTCTGAGTGCTAGGTCTGAGTCTGTTCACCATGCAGGCTGAGGCTGATTTGGCTTAGCAGTTGTTACAGCTGACAGAAAGGCCTCTTTACTGTGTCAGAACAGGCTCCAGATCAGAGAAGGATCTGTGTGAAGGTTCCTAACTGGTAAAGAATGAGTTTAATCCCTTGAGGGGAAAGGGAGGTGGTATAGTAGTATGGCACTAGGTGTACTGGTGAAGTGGATTGTGCAAATGGGATTTCAGCAGGTGCCAAATGTTCCTGTCACCAGGCTGTGAATAGAGGTACCAGTTGGTGCTGGTCTTCAGTTTCATGCCAAAAGATCTGAGGTTGATGCTGCTTCCCTGAAGCCAAGAGGGTTTCCACACACAATACTCTTGTCTAAAAAGTTGTAATTAATGTAGTGTGCTTTCCTTGATGGCTACTTGCTGAAGCAACCCTGGCTGTGGTATCGAGCTTCTTAGAGGCTGTTGCTGATGCCCAGGTCTTCAGTATTGTTTTGTTGAGGAAGTGCTTTCCCTGGGACTTCTAATGTGATGACCATTTCACGTGGAAAGAGGCTGGCAGGCAAGGGCTTTTAGATTAAGAACAGGTCATCTAAAAATCTCATTTTCCAGATCATCAAAATCTGTTCACAGATGGCTATTTTTGACCTGGTTTAGAAATCTAATGCAATCTGTCCCTCCATGAGAGGAAAGTTCTATGTATGCATGTGTACATAAATGCCAATAGTCTAAACAAAGAGAGAGAGATGATTGGACAAATTGTGTTTCTAGCTACATCTGTTTTAAAGGAAGTAATTTTTTTTAATATATCAATTTTCTTTATTTTTGTAATGTATTTTTCTTATTTTCAAGCTGAGAACAATATGCAGAAGTGGAGGGAAGAAAACATTTTTTGACACTTGGCATATATTGCTTAGAAAGTATTGTTTTAATTTTACTACAAAAGTACAAAAGCACACTAGGCTACTTACATACCTCCATAGTTGCATCCTGGGTACACACTGGCTCTTGGAACTTCACTTTTAAAATTTATTTTATTTTATTCCTATTTCCTATTTGGGAAGGCAAACTTTCTTTTCTGAGAGGTAAACACCGTATATCTACATATAGGAATTATATACAAATGTAACCATTCATTCTGCTTTCAAACATTACATTAATGTCATATAATTATCACATTAGCTGTTCGGTAACAAAATTGGATTCTAATGTGAATGGAAGTTTTTTAACTGTGACCATTTCAATACTAAAGGATATTACTTTCTCAATATATTTCTCCTGAGGCATTGCATTTATATCCCTCCCCTAATCCCCATGTCATCTACAAAAAAGATGATAATTCATTTACAAGAAAATGGCCTGCTTTCTCAGCATTCAACATCAATGGAACTGTTTCTGTTCAGTTTAAATTTAAAGCCTAGGCATGAAATTCTAGGTATTTCTGTGTGTTTTGATCAATATTGAGTGGTATTATATTTCTGTTTTAAGTAAAATTAAGTGTTAATTAGAAGCTTGCTGGCGTATTTTACACATATGTTGAATTTTGTGCTTGAGGAGCTTTTAAAGCATAAATTGTGATAATCAGAGCTCTGTGAGTACACACATTTTCCTTTTTCTGTTTTTGCTTGATCTGTGGATGTTCAGCAATTAAGCTTTTTCAGAAGAAAGAAGACTTGAAAGGAGTGCTTGAGATAATTTTTCAAGATTTCCAGCATTCTATTGAGATAGAGAGCTTAAAGGAGAACAGGAGAAGCTTTTCATTCTTGACATACATTGCTGCACTGTTTTTGTTCTTGAAATGCTTCCCTACAAGCTTCTTTGGAGAGTGTTTTCCTGAATATAGCAGTAACAAAGTGGATTGTTTTGGGTTTGGATACGATGCCCTTTTCTGGTTTTAGGTATTTTGTTTCTGTGCTCAAGTCTTTCAGCATGCTCCCTGAAGCAAATGCTTGGGCACTGAAAGCTCAGCTGCTTTTATTGGATTTATTTTTTGGAGGTAGGTTTTTGTTTGCTTGCTTGTTTTCTGAAACAGTTTGAGAAATGGTTCTCTCATGCCATCTTGGTCAAATATGTTGCTGCTAGAAAACAGCAAGCTAAATTTGTTAATGCATTACAAAGTCTGCCTTAATGCATTCAGATTGGCAGATGTGTGCTGGTGGTGACCCAATATCTGGCAGCACAAGAGCAGGGCATTTATTGCAGAAGGTAGAAATAATACCTGGCTGTCATGCATTCTCTGCTTTTCAGAAAGCTGCGTCTGGGGAAATACATCAGAATCAAAGATAACACAATGGCAAGTCTCTAAATTCAATTAAAAATACTAGATGGTTCAAAAAATTTCAAGGAAATATATGTATATATTTGTTTATTCCTAGAAGCATCTTCTAAGTTTTTTTAGTTCTTACCAGTTATGCTCCCAGTGACCTTCCCTGCCATATGTGCCCTTTTTTCTTTGCTTTCCTTTTATTGCCAGTGTTTTAGCAGGACAGGAATATGCAACACTGGAGAGAACAAGGAAGATTAATACAATTTTGAGTTTTCCCTTCATCTTTTTCCAGCTTGTTGCATTCCCTGTGCCTGGCTCAAGCTAAGCTGTTTGTGCTGCCGTGGTAGTCTATTTTTGAACCGTAGCGACCCTGTAGTAATTCATGGGGAGAAGATAGCAAGCCAGTGACATACTCAGAATTGTATAGTCTATTTTTTAAGACTTGTCCAAAATACCTAATGTTAACTTTTCCGTAGCTGCAATCAGCTTTGCTAGGTTTAAGTACTTAGTGCTAAATTGAGTTCGGCACACAGTTAAATTAGGACCCGTGTACATTAGAAGTGCAGGGATAGAGGGAAAAGCCATTGCAAACTTGGACAGATTATTCTGCTACTGTGGCTCCAAATGGAAGCCTTATGCTCCAAAACAAAGTGCTTGTGTAGTCTAAATTGTCAGGGTCTTAGACATCTTAAGAAACATTCCATTTCTTCTTAGTGGCAGTGGAAAACGGAAGGTTTTGAAGGCAAGTGTATTGACCTTTCATCTGCAAACCCTCTCCAAGTTCTCTAGCATGCAGGTACTTCGCAAATACGAAGAGGGAAAAAAAGAAGTGGAGTTGGTTTTTGAAAATGCAATTGATGAAGATGTCTCTTGTACATAGACAGGTTAAGTGATTAAATTCTTGGGCCCAAAATAAATGATCTCATTGGCTCTATTTTTTGAGGAAATGGAAATGGTGCATGACTGTATAATGTATTCTGGGCTTTCCTTTTTTTCATTTCAGTAGTAGTAAAAACCAAAAAAATACTGATCAAATTGTTCAGCTTCATTGTAGATGGCAAAACAGTGCCACAGAGGGAACTTTTTTGTCTTGGTGGAATCTAAAGAGCAACTGGAGCTCTAACAGAGCGCATTTGTTGACATAAAATGTCTGACTAGAAGAACTGAGTCTTTAGCTATGCTTGAAAGCTTGACAAATTTTTCTTTCTCAACTGCTCAGTGCTGGAGGAATCTAAACAGCCATTGGCTGCTGCCAGTGTTGGGAAGAAACGTTTTGTTTTTTTGGTTTTTTTTTTGTAAGCTACTCAAGTCAGCAACATGATTCATATATTGCGTTGGTCAATTAATCCCTTGTTCTAGTCTCAGTGGTTTTTCAGGGTCTTTTTCCATTTTGAAGAAAGAAATACTGTAACATGTCTTCTCCCTCTATCTTCCCTCTGTGCCCCACTTTCTAGCTTTGTGATGGTGGTGACCTTTAATTTGCTGTACAGACTGTGCAGGCAGCCATTTTCTACTGATGCTAAATGGTGTCTTCCTTCACACTGCATTTAGGTTTCAATATTGTGGGCTTTCCTATCATAAGTCTTTTAACAAAGAAGTGAACTGTGTTTTCAAAATACAGTTCTTAGAGTGCTTGATGTAACTATTACTTTTAAGTGCTGAAGTAAATATTGTGCACATCAAAAAAAGAAAGGAAATCAGGATGAAAAATCAAGATATGGTCTCATGTGATACATTTATCTTGAAGTAGGAAGTGGAAGAGTGCAGGAAAAGGGGAAGCTGTGTTATTATTTTGGTGTGATTTTGAGCTTGAAAAATTTTGTGTCTTTCTCTTGGAAGAACCGTGAGAACAGTGTGCCAGCCCCAGAGGAAAACTTCCTTATCATTCTGCTATTGAAACGCTTCCTGTTGACACTGTCTCTTTGGGGAACTGTACCCAATTATCCAGAAAAGGGGCTGGTTTCATGTGACTTTAATGTGAGAAAAATGAATAGAAATTTGATTGCTTGGGGAGAGGAGAGAGACTTGGAGACCTTAGTCTGTGTGAGAGTAGTGTGTTTGATTTGTAACTTGCTTGAACTCAGACTAACAAGAATAAAACTTGAAGGTTTAGTATGGCAGGATTGATTTCAATGCAGACGGAGCAAGCCATCAATAATCCTCAGTATATTTTTATCTAGAGCTGCTGCAGTTAAACTATTGCTAACACTTCAGCTTAGTTTAATGCCACATTGGGCGCGCCAACAGATGTTCCAGTCACACCTTCAAATCACAGTGGAGACAGCTTTTTTTAATGACATGTCTCACAACTTTGAAGGAAGTGGGAGGAATGCTATCAAGTTGTATCAGCTGAGCTGAGAGAACAAACTTATTTAGAAGAACTCTGAAGTAAGGCATTAATGTCTGAAGCAACAGTTTCAAGTCCCTTTTTAGTGCCTCTATATATGCTCCATGGATAGCTTTAGAAAACATATGCCCATACAGTCACCCATATACAAGCCATTTGTGAGAAGGGTGGATGTGTGATGTTTCCAAGGGCATGTCACGGGTCAGTTTGCAAAAGTGTGCAAACAGCATGCCAGAAAGAGATCACAGGCAGGAAGACATGGAGTCCTGTGTCATTTTGTACTTTTCCTTTATAGCTGAGGATGTAGGTTGGCTCAGCCTTTCATTGGTATACATCTTCAGTATTTACATGCACATGCATCAGATTGCTGTTGAACAAATCTGGCAAAAGGAAAAAGTATGTTTTTTCTGAGGACAGGGTTGAAAAAAGCAGGGTGTTTCTGTTAATAGTATAAAGCTATTTGGGAGCTGGAGACTGGGAAACAATGTGTCTAGGAAAGTGCACTTAAGCTGAGCTGCAAACATTGGATAGAAAGTTATAATTGTTACCATCATTTAGAGTTTCCTTCTATACCGGCACACAAGCCTGTGTTCCCTTGGTCTGTGCAGTTTTAGTTTTATTCCTTGTATATTTACCAGGAGAGAATGATCTAGTTGCCATGGTATGTGCTAATAATCTCCAGGTACTGGAAGAGTGATGGTAAATAAGGCCATGAGCATTGTAGACTTACATTTAGGTCTGAGTTTTGTCTTGGAATTAAATCAGTTATCCACGTAGTGATAAGTTGCTTTAGCAAAACGATGAGGGGCATTGCCCAGTTTCCTGACAGTTTTTTTTTAATCAGTCAGCCAAGGAAATTTAGTGCTCAGTTGTTAAAGGAGGGGAATTATATAGAGAGTTAGATATAATGGTTGTTATATAGAGGGGAAAACTGTGGTTTTCTTCTTGTTTCATATTCTTGGGTTTGTTAGTCTCTTGGTTACTCTGAGTTCCTCAGTCCTGTCCTTTTTGTTGTTATTAAATATAGGATACATACTTCAGGCTGTAGTTTTGAAACAAATGTTTATAATGAACAGTATTCATGACTTGCATGGTACCTTTGTGCAAGGACCTTAGGCAGCTTCACAAGTGCTAATTATCCCATCAGAGTGCTTTGAAGTCCAGCTTGTGATCTAGGGCTGTTTGCTGTAACTAAAGTGACTCTTTTCCACCTCCACATCTGTGGAGGTGGGGGTCAGCTCTCATTTGCTGTGCTCTGCTAATGGCTTTAGGAAAAAATCAGTGGGTTGTATTGAAAAGCTTGATTGCTATGTTGTATAGTGTTCCTGCTATCTAATGGGAACACTGATCAAAACCTAAACACGAGTGTGGAAGGTGGCAGTCTGCATCCAAGTACATGTGAGCAAATAGGATGCAACAGACAGTTGAGTTGTTAGCTGAGCTCTAAACTCAGTGACTGTCAGGACCTGCTGCCTTGGAAACAGGAGACTGCTGCAAAGTTTAATAGAGGCTTCACATTGGAGAAGGAAAATATAATACTCTGCTTTAGCCATGTTGTTGACACTGCATTAGTTGTCAAATGACTAATTTGTGGATAGTGTTTTAATATGTAATCTTTATATTTTTTTTCTTTCTTGTCTTTAGGTGAAGCCAAAAATCTTCCTACATATCCGGGGCCAAACAAGATGAGGGATTGCTACTGTACTGTAAACCTGGACCAGGAGGAGGTTTTCAGGACCAAAATAGTGGAGAAGTCATTATGGTAACACATATATATATAATATATAAGTGTTAACTCTTCTCTCTGTTACTACTCTGTTACTCTGTTTACTAGGTTTGTTTAATATTCCAAAGATACTTTCTTGAAGGGAGAAGAGAGGATGAATAGGATTCTTCTTCCAGTTTCAAAAACACTAGTGGTAGAACCAGTAATGTCGTGATTCCTATCTGTATTTATGGGAAAATGCCTTCACCAAGGCAACTCATATTAATTTTTTCCTAACACTGTACAACCAGTGCTCCTTTCTTTCTGCAATATTTGTTTTAACTTCCTTAAGCTTTTAAAATCTCAGCTTAGAAAGGGAGCATTAAACTCCATTTTGCATCTTTCTGGGCTTAGAATTTTGCATTGGTCTGGCTATCCTAGTGGGTTGAGTTAAGCATTTTATTTTTTTTCCTGTCATGAAGCTGTAACTGAAAGGAGAGGTTTGAACATAAGATGCCTGTCTGATTATCTTGGATACTTCCTATGAGATTGCAGAGGTCAAATGTAGAATGAGACAGAATGTGAGGCATGTAGCAAAAGTTAAAATGCTTTCTCCTGGAAATCCTGAGACATCAAAAAAATAAAGGGAACTAGGCTGGGCATATATGTATATTCTGGCAAGCGAGGTTTGTTTTTTTTTGTTTTTTTGGGTTTTTTTTTTTGAGTGGAGAGGAAAGAAGCAGCAAGGAACAATCAAGTTTATAACTTTTATCTTAAGAGATAACTCTCACCCTTTTCCCAATTTGAGTAATATGTTAGGAATTTGCTATTTGTCTTGTTATTGCAAATAATGTACTTCAGGAAGTATCTCTAGACCTCACTCCCAATCACTCAGAAGTACCTGACATGTTCAGGAATGTGCGTGGGATTTATTCCTGTAAGTCTCTTTAATTGTTCTTTCACATAAATTTTTGTCATCTTTAAGCCTTGTTGTTTTTGAATGATGATGCTAATGTTTTCCTATTTGTAGTATACCATATTAACAAAAAGCAAAAATTGGTCTGTATGCCTCTTTCATCACCCCTGTAGCTGACATGTAGTGTCCCTAAACCTAATATCCCTGAACCAGTTGTTTCTCTAAAAGTGATTTTGTAAGTAAAATTTCTTTGTTGGTTTTTTTTTTTTTTCCCTGGATGATCATTAGTGCTTCACAGGGAAATGGAAGATGGGAAGTGAGGATATGTGAGAATAGTTGATGTCATTTCCTTGAATTAATCCAAGCATTTTTCTATTGAAAAAATAAACTCTTGGTAATAAAAATAAGCAACAAGTATAATTCCTTCAGTGGGAAAAGTTCTATCTGTCTTTAGATTTTATTACAAAGATGGAGAGGTACTCTGGGGCTGTGCGAAACTGGAAGGTTTCTGGCCTCCAGACAGGGCTAAGTTCATTTTGTTCATTGAGGTGAATTCAGAGGAGAGCTGAGCAGTGATCAGAGGTCTGGAAAACTTAACCGATGAGGAAAGGTTAAAATATTGGAATTGTTTAGCCTATAGAAGAGGGATGAGAGTGGACATAAATACGTAAACCAAAAAATTGAACAAAACAAAAAAACCTTAACAACCCCTCCCAACAAAACAGAAATTTGAGGGGGAGGGAACTGGTCTGTCTGTCCAATATGGATATTGCAAGTAATAATGAACTCAAATTGTAGTGGGGAAGGAAGTTGAAGTTAAGGTTTACTGTGACGAAAAATCTCTGTTAAAGGTTCTGAAGCACTGGAGTAGATTGTGTTGGTTTTTGTGTTTATTGGTGATGGCTTTTAGTAGGTTCTATATAATCAGTCCCAACTAAGTAATAGGGATCCTCCAACTTTGAAACAGTGGTGGCACCAGATAACCTCTCAAAATGCCATTATGGACCGGTTTTCTTTGATCTAAGGCTTGCTAAAGGTGGTCTGCTTGGTCATTCTTTCTTCTCCTGGTGAATTCCTGTCTTCAGTGGGAGTCTGCCTTCTCCTTGTGTGAGCTTCTGCTTTCAAATACTATTTTTGGAAAACTCGCTGTTTTACAGTCTCTGAATATCCACTTTATAGACATTGATATCAAATCAGTTTTGCATTTAGCCATACAGGTGTTCCCCTGTCTTTGTTTTTCTGGGGCATAAAAGAAAAGCAGACAAAAATCCCAAATACTTGAGTGGTAAACCTGGGATGTCTTCCCAGTCTCTGGGTAGGAATTGCTCTTACCTAGTGAGGCACACTCAAACAGCTGCTTTATCTTTCATGACTATGTTTACATCTTTTGAAACAAATGCGTTGATAGACTTCCAGGAGAAGATGTTTTTCACATGATATCAGACCCTACTGCAGTCGCCTATTGTTTTTTGTAGGATTCTGGGATAAGCTGAGGAGCCAGTCATGCTGTTCCATTCTTTAATGCTTGTTTGCAAATTGATTTAACCCATTTAGTGAGTTACTGGGCAGGTGAGGCTCATGTGCCCTATGGGCTGTGTAATTTCTGTGCAGCAGAGAAATTCCTGCCCTTATGTACAGTGCTCCTTTGCCAGGCACATGCCAACTTAATGGTGAATCATGTTTTGGTCCCTTTTTCTGAGGTATCTCCGCAGTGATACACAATGTTTGGGAACAAGGATGTGAAGCTGGGCCAATGCTTGACTAAATTAATTGACTCCTGCCTGAAACTCTGCGTGGCTGGCATTGGAGTGGGTGATGCAGCTTGACACAGTTCCTCCCTACAGTTTGAAGGGAAGAACACTGGCTCTGTTTTTTTAAAATCTGTTGTTTATGCCTGTTTTCTTCTTCCTATCCCTTCATGTCTGGCATAAGGCTGGCTTGCCTTAAAGTTTTAAGAATTGCTTGTATTTTTACTAATGCTGATAACTCCCTCATCTTTCAATAAGATCAAAAAATTATTTTAATGTAGTCTATAGAAAACAAGATGCTTTGTGTGAAAATCTGAATTACAAGGTCTTCCATATGCAGCCCTAGCAATACTGATTCTTGAACAATGTCTTCTTGTTCAGATATATCCTGGAGAAGCCCATCTTTTGCAGCATTTCTGAATATTTTTTTTCCTCATGTGCATGAAAAGGCTTGTAATTGACAAAATGTCTTGCGTAGTTGGGAATTACTTCTTTTTCCCCCCACCTTTTTTTCTTGTTTGAGCTTCATTAGGCCTCTGCTAGGCATTGCATAAATATATATTTTTCCATGCAGGCCTTCTCCTGGTGTAAAGCTTAAATAGAACTGGCAAATGGAAAAAAGGAAGCAGTTATCTCTCCTTCCCAGAGGGACTTGGATGAATGTCCAATTCTGGCTTGCTTGGAATATCTGTGATAGAACCTTCAGACTCTGACTCATCATCTCCTGTTTTATACTGGGACAGTGTAAGAAGTTGCCTCCCTGAGCTTTATCCTAATCTTTTGCAACAGATTTCTTGACTGTGGCAGAGGCATGAGAAGACAGCTGAGAGCACTAACCTTTTAAATCAACAATGCATGAATCATTCAGAACTCAAAAGAACTGAACCAGCACATCCTGTTGTCCACTGAGGTGCCCTTACCAGTGCTCTGAAGAGAATCTCTGTGAGCTTGGTGCCCTTTCTCTATGTTTGTGGCTTAAAAACTAAGAGCAGCCAGCATGGTGAATCTTACCTCCTCTGTTCAGCAGTCAGGTGGGGCTCATAAATTACAATTTGGAACTTAAGTCATTCCTGTCATCAGCCTCTGGGCTGTTGTTAGGCTGGGTGCTGGGCACTGCTGCCTTGTGCTGGAAGATTTTGAGGGCTGCTACGATAAACTTACTCATGTCTGACTGAAACAAGTCAAGGGTTGGTTGCCACCGGTGCAGGCTTTCCTATGAAACCACAGAGCAACGTGAAAGTGCTATTAATATGGGTAGTTCAGAATCATCCCTCCTCTCTGGTGATCTTTGGGCAGGAACAGTGAATGCGTGAGTTGGTCAGAGCAAGAAATCCAGGTTCTCAGGGAGAGAATCTTGAACTCTTCAGGCAGCACTGTTTTTGTAAACTCCTTGGCACAGGCTTTTACTAAATTCTAAGAAGGTCACATGCAAGTCATAAGATACGAGGGAGAGGTCAGTTAGAGCCAGGATTTAATATGCTTCTCTGTTTTGTATTTGTCATTCAATATTTATATTACCATCATCTACAAAGACACTGAATAGATTTGGATCCATTCCATATAACCTAACAAAGATGTACGTGAAGGGACTCGTGTATTTTATGTCCTAAGGAACATAAGTTAGAATGACTTTTTTTTTTTAATGCTGATCTACAAATTTTCCTAAGTTCTGAGCTGCAAGTAAACAGCCTGAGAAGAATTTTGCCTATTAATTCCCTTTGCTCAATAAGCTACTTCTCTTCCCCCATTAGCAGCTTTCCCTACTTCAGGCTCCACCATCCAGGAGTGTTTCCTATCTATAGATATTTCCCGAGGATGAACTTTCTTGGCTTGTTGGTGTTAAGACTGACTTTGCCTTTGCAGTTTGCATCAAATGTGCCCATTCACTTAAAGGGCAGTGTCAGCTGCAACAGGAAATCAAGGCAGCTTCTCAAATCATAGGTGAAGAATGGAAG
The DNA here is from genome assembly GCA_036630365.1 of Acanthiza pusilla. Lineage (NCBI taxonomy): Eukaryota > Metazoa > Chordata > Aves > Passeriformes > Acanthizidae > Acanthiza > Acanthiza pusilla. Next base: position 9,119,881 of record JAXCHO010000098.1, read on the forward strand.
GAATGTGACATCTCTAAATTTGTTTCAAGGATATGAATAAAGGCAAAATCTGTCGTACGCTAAGAATCAAATGTCTGACAGTGTGTGCTTTAGAGAGGTGAGCCAAGCATCTTGAGAGTGTGATTATTTAGTTCACCACTATTTCACTGAGGAATTTTTCACGTGCTAAACATAGTGATCAAAGCCTGAATGGAACAGCAAATGAAGCCAGAGGCACTTTCCCACCTCCAGTCTTATTTTTTTTTCTTTCTTTCTTTCTTTTCTTTTTTTTTTTTTTTTTTTTTGCTAGTCTCTGGTGGACATAACAGTGGAGGTTTACAAGTCTACAGTGTGCTTGTGAGTGTATATTGAAATGTGCTATAAATTCATAGTTAAGGCTATGTTCTCTTTAATAAGTGGTTGCATTTTTTTTAGAATTAGATCAGGTACCAAATTCAGCCAGTAGCTCTCAGAACTTTAAGTTATTCTGCTGCCATATTTAATGTTGTTATTTTCTAATTCAAGGTTTGCTGAAGTCATTTTCCCCCGTATGTTTGGAGTTTATGGCTGCAAAGCTAAACTTCTCATGTTCTGATAACATCTTGGATGCAGGCCACTTCTCAAATTTTAAACACAAACTTGTTTCCCTTAGTTGGAGCGTTGCCAAAATTAGCTGCTGTGTCTGAGTTAGCTCCGTTAGCTGCTTCTACATTCTTGCATTGCCAGCTCACCTCCTTGAAATAACATCTTTCCCCAGCCCAGAGGTCTTAAGCAGAGAGGCCTTGAGGTGGATGCTGTAGCAGCTTCTGCAGCTTCACTCCTGTGTGTTCCCAGAGTCTGCTGTCTTCTGCCCATGACAGCATCTAACCATGGCTTGAGTTCCTAATGACAATAAACTTCAGTTCTGGAATACCCCAAACATCTAAGGGAAAGGTTTAAGATTGGTAGGGGTACAGCTTCAGCCTGGCCAGGGGTATTATTGAAGCCAAGGACTGCATGGTTGTGCAGGGAAGTAATATAGCTGGGAAGGGTGCCAGTAAGGGAAGCAAGACTTAATGGAAGAAGGAGAATGAAGTGAACCTTGGGACCCAAGGCAGGGTTTATGAATGAGAGCGTTTATCTACATGAAAAGCCAACCGTGTGAGTAACAATTGTTGGTGTTGTAGACTGCTTTGAGTGATTTAAAAAAAAAAAAAAAAAAAAGTAAATGCAGCTGTAATGTGACTTCTGCTGTTTGTGTGTGTCGTCTTACAGAATATTTTGGGAGGTGACCAGGGGCCAAACGGCTGCTGCTTCAATTTATCATAATCCTTCTAAGCCTCATTGAGCCAAACCAGCAACTGTCAAGTGAGGTTGATAACTATAGCTCATGTGTCTGTCTGTCTCTTCTGAGCACAGGATTGAGAAAATGCACACTGCTTTATTTTTCCTCTGTGTAGTGGGGCTGGTTATGGATGTAACGCAGCACTGTTCATCTGAGTGTCTCTGCTCAGTGACGTGCGAAAAAATTCACTTAGGCTCGGTGGGTGCCTGGTAGACTGCAGCCAGCACTCTCAACAGTGGGCATAAGTGATATGTTTGGATTTAGATGTTGCCTCCTGTGCCGTATACTTCCTGTTGCATGTCCTCTGCCAAATCTGTGCTTCAAATATAATATTAGTTATTTTTAATAAATTGTGTCAAAAGCTACCATGGCATCTGCCAGCTTTGGCTGTTACAGAGCCTGCCTTACTTGCCTGTCGTCTTCTAGTTCTGTCTAGTAGGAGACTGAAGTGCATTCAGATTTTATTTGGCTTGCTGTATCTGCTTTGAATAAACCCTCTCTCCTCTACCCCACTCCCTTTACATATGCTGCAAAGCATAGCATAAAAAGTATTAGCCAAGTAGCAGAAAAAGCTTAGTAGTAGAAACAAACAAGTGTGCTCCTTTGTACAGACTTATTTTGCTTCCTGCTCACATGGTGTTGTGAACTCTGGTGTTCAGTTCATGCAGCAGGATGAATCCAGTATTTCTAAACCTTTTAAAATAGTCAGAGGATGTGGAGCTGTCTGTGGCATGTTAATAGTCCTTACTTTTAATCACAAAAGCGGTTAAAAAAAATCCATACACAAAGAATTCTGGTTTGAGGAGTTTCATTATTATTCATCATGCAACTCTTTCACTTCATCCACTGAAGTACTGGTGCCAACACAAAAACAAAACTGCTTTAGCGAATCCTAAGTATTGAGAAACAAGCACGAGGTTTTGTAACACAGCCTGAGACTAAAGAAATGTTTTTACACTGACATTTGTTTTATGAAACGTCTTCCTCTCTGTTAATATTATTTGTGATGGTATCAGCAGATATCTGAAGCTATGAAATAAAGTTGCAAGTATGCTTCTGGAATTTAGTAAAATATGTAAATGTGAGCAATTTTTGAACCCTTTCTGGAGGGTTAATTGTATTTGAAGTAAGGATTCTCTTCCTTATTTGCTTTCATTCCACTTGATCTGCACAGTAATTTTTGTTTCTCTTCTCCTTCCCTGTCTCCTGAAAACATCCATTGGCAAAACATGCATTAGAAGGGATTCAAAAATAGATACCTTGAAATGGGGAGGGCTGAACAGCTGTAAGTAAGTGAAACAATGCCTAGAGGTATCTTTTTTAGTTTTGTTTTCTTGGTATTCCTGGTCCCATGCCACAAGCATTCAGAACAGGCAAGTTTTTGGTGGGGGGAGAGTGAGTACGCCTGAAGATTCAAATCCATTGCACTATTTATGTATCTATTTGACTTTATTTTTTTATGTGCATCTCTTCTGTGATGAGAGCTGTGGAAGCACTCTAGGGAAAGTGTCCTGAGGAGAGATTGATCAGTGTATGTGCTGATGGTAGAGGCTGTACAAAAGCTGTACAGTAAGAGAGCCCTGTGCTTCCTGAGGAAAAAGGCCTGCTGAGGTCAGGCTTCTCTCTTTCAGAACATATTAAGGTGATGGGCATGTACTGAAAAAGAAATGAGAAAGGGGTGTGAAGTGAGAGTGTGTGGAATAGATGGTTACAGTCAGGCCCTTGTGTGCCTGGAAGCTTGGAATGACGATTTAAAAACTATACAGGTCTTTCTCTGTTTCTAATCCCATCAGGAAAACAAGAGACAGCAAATTAGGAACAAGCCCTCTTCCATGACTAAAGAGTAGCTGATACCCGCACTGATACTCTTCTTGTGGCTCTGATGGCAAAACTAAAAAGAAATTAGTAGAGCCGTTCTAAACTTAGTAGTCTTTACTGAAGAAGCTTGGAAGGAGATGAATAGTGTTTTCTGGGGAGGTCCACTGTTCCTGGCCTCGCAAGTTCCTGCTCTCAGCTGTTATGTCCCATCACTTGTTTGAAGTCCAGAAGAAACTGAAATAATGGCAGCACTGGTCTTGTCCGTGCCCTTCCCTTGTGATCATACTGATGTGCACTCTGTGCTGCCAGGGTTGAGGAGGGGGCCCTCACTGTTACTCCTCCAGTTTGAATGATTAAAATTTCTCATGAACGTAGGGCTAATTAACCTACAAGGAAAGTTCAGCTCAAAACCTCTAAGTTGAATCTGAACTCACTTGGTTCTTGAAAGATTTCTGAGTTTTCAGCCAGGCTAGTTCCAGTATTTGTTTTGGAGGATGTTGTCAGACTCCTGAGGGCTGTGTAGGCAGATGTTGCTGCTTTTTATTAATTGCTCTGTCAAAATAAAAGTACTCACTGAATCCCCATTAGACAAATTCTGGCTTTTCGGAGAGAGAAGACACTGGGGCAGGGATTTAGCTGTTCTTTTGGAAAAACCATTCTGGAGCCCTGGGGTTCTTGTTCAAGATAAGTTAACTTGGGAAATAAATCATGGGATTTGACTGCTGCGACCTCTTGCTCTTCAGGTCTGGGTGGGAGACAAAGCGAGTACTGTTCTGAAGAGATACATGGAGAAAAAGCACACATTTAAGTGGAAGCTGGAAGCATTTGCATGGTTGCTTTTGATTCCTTCAGAAAGAAGTTACTGTTTCTGCAGAGCTGCACAAGATTGGGGTGGGGACATATCGGGTTTATCTTGATGTGTGATCCGTAGAGTTAAAACTTTGCTGGCTAATTACCCAGTGCAGAGTGAGTAGGCTTGTGTTGGAAATCTGCTTGCTTAAATTAATTAAGAACCAGTGCACCTCAGGGGTGTTACCTGAGTGATGAGAGGCTGTGAATCTACAAGGGGTTCAAGATCTCAGAGGGGAAAAGCCAAGAGCAGAACAAAGCTTCTCTTCTGTTGACGGTGGCTCAGACCACACAGCTCAGACTAATAAGCCTTGTGCCTAAAAGTAGTGACCCAATATGGTCCTTGCTTGGCTGAGTCAGCCTCTGTAGCATTTCTTCTGTTAATTAGTCTCCTTCTAATTCCGTGCATTGGGCAGGGTACTTCCTAGGTACCTCTGCTTTTCTGATTCTTGTGTTCGTTTTGCTGTGGTGTGGTCTTAGTCGACTTCTGCCTCTGTTCACCGCCAGTGACAAACATTAATAGGGGACTTGCCAAAGGTCCCAGTTGTTGTTTTTTCCCTGCTTTTCCCCCCAGAATCATTAAATTATGCTCAGTATAAGCTACTTGTATTTATATTGCATTTAGACTTACAGTGTACTGAAGCTTCCCTTGTATTTTTGATAGAGGATTGGATATCTAATTCACAGTTCATTAAATATCATTTCATTGTAAGGTCATTAGTGAATAAATTCATCTGTCATGTTCTTCCAGCAGAAAGGACAATTTTATGGCTGAACAGAGTATTAAAGCTCAGAATGATGAAAGTGTTTTGCATGTATAATGCAAATTATATTATTTGGGCAATATTAATGCATTCGTGTGGCCCCCTTGGGTTAAGCCTGTGCGTGAAAACTTGCACCAAGTGATGTGCACAGAATGAGGCCCTGGGGGCTGCCAGCAGAAGCATGGCTGCTGGGACAGTCACATGGCTCCCAGTTTGGTAGAAGCTGCTTGTACCACAGAATTAAGGTATTTTGTGCCTGAAGTGGTGGCTGTGAGATTGTTGATTCCAAATAAAACCTCTCAGAGTAGGATGGGTAAAGAGGATATAGCAGTGTTGGAATGGGGCAGTTGAGGCAAGCAGTCAAACGAGCTGTCAGATTCTCCTCCCCTGCCTTCCCAGTAGGGATGACTGAGTGGGCCTCACATTGGTTTTCATAACTTACGGATGGATGATTTTATTTCAAGGAATGGGAAACCATTTCAGTGATGGAAGTTTAACCTGTGGGTATGCCTTGGACTTTGTTGTTCATCCAACATGTGTTCTTCCGTGTGGCTAGTGGAGTAGTGACTTAAATAATGTTCCTGGTGAATATTGAGTGATGTCTCTAGATTTCATGAAATTAATGTGGCATTTTCCCTTCAAACACAGACTGATTAGCTAATTTGCAGCGCCTATGTGTTTTAAGGGAGACTTGTCAGCTAGCTCTTGAGGGAACGTGGTAATTCTGGGGGAGTGTATTTTTCCTGTAGGCAGAAATACAAGCAAAAACGTATGGTGATGTAAAACATCCTGAAAGAAGCCAAGGGAATGACCTTTCCTGGCAAAATTCTGAAAAATTTAAAGTTAATCCAAGGAATAATTAATAGCTTTTGCATATCTAATTTTCCAACATGAAAAGCTTTTAATAATAGCTAAAATACGGCACAATGCTGTCTCATTTTTGAGCTCAACCAAGTCAATTAGGAGGTCTGTGTTTAAGAAGGAAAGAAAAAAACTTGCTGGCTTTTGGCCTGTTGGAATTAGATATATTTTTAAGTCTGGATCTGCAGTGCTTGCTGTATTTGTCCATGTGACTCAAATTGCATCCACTCATTTAGATCTACTGAAGCATGAGTGACTTGGAATGAAAGGTCTGTGAAAAATGGTAGACCTGTCAATGAATAAATAATGTTGATATATGCTTATAGCTCTTAGGAGTAAATCCTTAACCATATAATTTGATAGAGAGAAACTGAAAGGGTTGCTGTCAGGTGTCTGACATATATATTTTTTCCATTTAAATAGGTAGGATCCAAAGAAAGCCCCTTAGGTCCCTAAAGAGCTTTTCATGCTGAGCTAGTATTTTTTTTAAAGTGGTCTTACTGTAAAAAAATTATTCTATACAATTCCACTATGCAAAAATAAATACACAGTGCTCTGAAGTAACAAGCATGGTGCCAGCTCCAAGGCTTAGTTACTATCAGTTGACTGAATCTGACTTTCAATAAGAAACTTTGCAGGGGATGATAAAAGATGCAGTGGCTGTAGGCATTTTATTTTAAGTATACTAAATGCTTTAAAAAAAAAAACACAAACCACAGACCATACTGTATTTTGCTCATCCTGTTGATATGTATGCTTTTGTGTTCTCTATCCTAATGGTCTACTGTAAGCATTGTGTGGCAGCAGGGGCCTCTCTCTACCCTTCAAGGCACTGTATGTTAACAAATAATGTGGTCTCTGCCCCCTTTGTAAAGGGACACTTGTTTCCCAGATAGAAGGAAGTATCTGTTCTTTTTTGCACATTAAAAATCTTGTTCTGTGGGCATTTAAGATATTTAGGAATAGTCAAAATGGAACAGTGCTTGAAAGTGCACATTCATTGGCAGGAAAGACCATCACAGTCCAGAGTGATGTTCTGGGTGTGAAATATAAACACACTGTCTCCTCCAGTATACCGACACTAATCTATTTTCTTTTTTTTTTTTTTTTTTTTTTTTTTTTTTTTTTTTTTGTGTGTGTGTGTATGTTGGTTTTTTTTTGTTTACTCAGCCCCTTCTATGGAGAAGACTTTTACTGTGAAATTCCTCGGACCTTTCGCCATCTGTCATTTTATATTTTTGACAGAGATGTTTTTCGAAGGGATTCCATCATAGGTATGTGTTCATAAATTACTACTTTCTTTACAGCTCATTTCTCTTAGATTTTAACTGCTACATCATATGTAGTCTTACGAGTTGGGCGTCTTGATAGGACTGATGTTGATAGTGGTAGTGCTGTTCAGTATTGTCCTTCTTTTGTCAGTTGGCAAAAATGCCTTCAGTATTACATATTGCATATAAAAAAGTTGGCGAGGTAAGTGGTGTCTGTTGTGATACTAAATGCAGATTGCAATTTAACTGAAGCAGGCTATGAAACATTGTTTAAATGTTGACAGCATCATTTGCTACTGCATTTGTATTTTTTTTCTTAAATGCAAGGCCTTTAATCTTGCAGTTTTCCAGGGCCCTCACACTTGCCTGCATGCACTATTAAACTGTGACTACCTTAACAACAGGCAAAGGAACTGGCCATAGGTACCCCCAGGACAATGATGACAGAATTTTATGGAGTGTATCAGAGCAAGCTATCACCTACAGAATAGCTCTGAAAGACTTCCAATGTCTGAGATTGGCAAGATTCCTGCTTTTCTACATATTGTTAGCTATGCCTTTCATCTGCAGCAAATCGTATGACACTCCATTTATCTCTTCAGGGATAAAAACCTTGTAAAAGCTTAGTTGTTATTGAGGGGAACAGTTTCTGTTTTAAGTCAGTTGAACAGTTTGGACTTTTTTTTTATTCAGTTATTCATTTCTTTGCAATAAGTCGTGTATGACTAGTGTGGCTATAGCTAGCAATGATATGTATGTCTTGACAGAGGCTGAAGAGAGGAAGTTGTCAGATGTTGAGCAACGGTTTAAATAATGGCATAAAATTTATTGTCTTAAACTACGGAGTGGTGATGCAGATATTTTATATGTATCTCTACATTACAGTAATTTGTCACTTAGTCCTAAGCTTTTTCTTTAATTATTATTTTACATATGAGCAGGGAAAGCAAATTATCTTTCTCTTTATCCATAAGTGAGCTCATGTGTGTATGGCATCCTGGGGAGGAGGGAGTCAGTTTCTGATTGTTGAGTGAGCTTTTGGAAAGCTTTTTAGTCTCTCTAACATCTAGTTTCCCTTGTACTTTGAAAGTAACACCTCCCATCTTTCAATTGATGAGCTTTTCATTGTTGAAATTTTCTGATCTCTTGTGTGTCACCAGTTTTCAGGAGCTGCAGTGACCCATGAGCAGGCCAGGGACTTTCCTTGCTCAGGGCTTTACTCCCTGTCTTGGAAAAACAGTCTCTTGAACCACTTAGTACAAGTTGGACACACCAAATTGCAGATAGAGAAGTGAAAGTATTTTCATTTTCTCCATGTTTCCTAAGTTCATATTTTAATAATTATGCTCTGACATTGGAGAGGAATTATTCAGGAGCTGCTAGAGCAACCTTAAAGGTATGGAGCAGTTTGTGAAAATGACTTGCAGAAAGTATAAAGACTTCTGTTTGCATGCTTGAATGATCAATCAAGTTTTTATTTTTCACTGTCTCTTCAGGAAATGGCAATGTTAACTTTTGCATGTATTGCAAAATGCACAGGTAGGCAAACTGGTTTGTTACCATACTGGTCTTAGGATCACAGAATGGCCTGGGTTGGAAGGGACCTTAAATGCCATCTAGCTTCAACACCCCTGCTTGAAACACAGTGAAGTGGGCACCTTCCACTAGACCGAGTTGCTCAGAGCTCCATCCAGCTTGGCATTGAACACTTCCATGGATGTGTCATTCACAGCTTCTCTGGGCAACCTGCTCCAGTGCCTGACCACCCTCACAGGAAAGAATTCCTTCCTAATGTCTACTCTAAACCTACTCTCAGTTTAAGGCCGTTTCCCCTTGTCCTATCACTACATGCCCTATAAAAAGTCCCTCTCCAGCTTTCTTGTCAGCCCTGTTTGGGTACTGAGAGGCTGCTATAAAATCATCTTGTCTTCTTCAGACTGAACAACCCCAACTCTCTCAGCCTGTCTTCATAGGAGAGGTGCTCCAGCTCTGTGATCAACACAATGGCCTTCCTCTGCACTTGTTTCAGCAGGTGCACATCCTTCTTGTGTTGGGGGTCCCAGACCTGGACAAAGTACACCAGCTGGGGTTTCATGAGAGCAGAGTTAGAGGGTCAGAATCACCTCGCTAGACCTGCTGGTCACACTTTGCCTTCTCTTCAGGGCTGTTCTGAATCCATTCTCTGCCCAGCCTGTGTTTGAGATTCTCATTGCCCTGACCCATGTGCAGGACCCATGTATTTGGCCTTGTTGAATTTCATGAAGTTCATGCAATCCTACCTCTTCAACCTGTCCCAGTTTCCCTGGATGCCATTCCTTCCCTCCAGTGTGTCAGCCAAACCACATAGCTTGGTGTCAGTGTTGATGCAGCACTAGAAGTCAAAACTCTTGGTGTTTCCTATCTACATTGAGATTTTATAGTGCATCTTAGCTATTGTACTATTTTTTCCTCTCTTCCTCCCTCTGTTCCCCTTCCTCTTACCACATCATATTTTGAAAAGCATTACAAAGATGTGGAAATGTCATAAATAGCAATGGAGAGAAGAAAAAAATTCCAAAACTACAGTCAGCTTGATACTACTCTCTAAATTGAGCTTGTAATAGGAAAATTTTCTGGAAAGAGAACAGTGCTCTGGAGTGACTGCACGTGGTTGTTTTCAGTAGTTCCTATTGAATGGGAGTCAGCAGCAAAGCTCAACAGTAGAGTTTTTTTGAGCAAGGGAACTCTTTAATTCGAATGGAGTCTGTAATATTTAAAAGCAATAGTTGCTCTATTTGTATCTTCGGCCCAGTTTTAAGACTTAAACCTTTTCTTGAGGAGGCTCGAGCAAGGAAGGTTTGGAAGAGGTCCCTACTGAAAAGGATGTTCAGAGTAGTGCTAGAACGAGCTGTTTTCCACTGAACCACCAAATTCTGCAATTAGGGGCCCTTTGTTTGCATTCCGGAGATCACTTGTTGCATGAGACACTTCTGTTGAAGAAAATGTGGTTACTCATGCTCATCCAGCAATGAACATTGTCAGAGAAGGGAGGCTGGGGGGTTATGTATTCCATCCAGGAGAGACTAATTTTAAGTCCATATTTTACTGACCAAGTGAATTTACCTGTGTGCGATCTGGAAATGTTTGACATCTCTTTGCATTGTTTTTATGGCTGGTTTTGAGACAGAAAACAGAGTGCCTGTATGCGAAATGGTGAGAATTTGGCAAGTAGCTATTTTTTGAAGATGGTTGGCTAACAGAATTCTGTTTGGTTCACTATTTAGTATTTCCAGGACTTTCTTGTGGTGTTACAATACTGATTTCCAGGGTTACTGGAGTTCAGAGTAGGCATACTTTTATTTATTCAAATATGAAGTATTAGTTTGTGATGGTAAATATTTAACTTCAGAAATGCTACTCAGTGTGTGACAGATGAGAATGCTTAAGCCACCAAAAGCGGAAGATGTGGGAGAGAGAATATGAAAAACAAGAACCCCCTGAAACCTCTGACAGAAACTTCCGAGGAGAGCCAAACAGACTCAGACTGGAACATGTGTAGCAGATATGTTTTGGAACACACTGTAGTATTTTGGCATACAGGATGGGAGGATTGTGCAGATAAAGATATCTTTTGAGTTTGCATGTTTGTTTATTACATTTGCATTTTCTTAATTGTAATGGCTAAGTCATCTGGGATTTTGTTAGTGTAACAGATACAACTCTTGAACAATTGTGTCTTGGAAGAGCCTTGGATGCCTATTGAAATGCAAATATAATGAAGAAAATGCAGAGTTTGGTGGATCTGTAATACTGTTTTTCTCTTTTTTTAAGATAAAATATAGGAAATAGTTACGGTGAAAGTAAACTAGTCTTAAGTTGTTTAATTGATATTGACAGTTACTGGATAGAGTACTGATTTACATAGTATGTTGAGATGCTTTGAGTATGAAATATGCTACTGAAAGCAATGGTAAATGCAATTTGAAATCGTATTTGTTTGTTTTTGAATGATCAAACAACAGTAGTAGGCCAATTTGCTGGAACAGTTGTCTATAATATGTAGAATAGCTATTTCCATCCAGTTGCTACAACAAGAAAAACAGAGGAGACAGGGCTAACTTGAAAAACTGTCAATTGGTACCTTGCCAGTAATAATGGGGAAAAAAGATGTCTCTGGCTGGGTGCAGCAGAAGGAATATTAAAATAGTAGTGCTTCTACATCAGGCAAATGTTCTTTAATGATTATTTTGGTATTTTTCAGCTTTTTAGAAATGTTGAATGAGACATGCTGTGGCAATTAACTGGGCTTCTCACACCTCAGTAACAGATCTAGATTGAGGAAAACCATGTCTGTGACATGCCCTGATCTGATATTCTCCTAGGTGTGTAATGAATAGCTCAGGCTGCCAGGCTGTGACCTTAAACATACAGATCAGTTCAAAAACAGGAAATGTGCCACACCGAGTCACTTAACACTGTGGTGAGAGATTAGTTAATATCATCTGTCCTTCAGGTGACAAGTACACAATTATTTATCCTCTACTTAAGTCAGTTTGGTTTTTTTTCCGTCTCAGCACTTCATTTGTTTTGGTAAGAGATACATGCAACTGACTTGCACCATCCTTGCTAAGCAGGAACTGAGCAGAAGGAAATGTCCCTCCCATGCAGTCCTGACAGGGGAAAGGTGCTGCATTGTCCCTGTACTGCACTGGGGGATAGCACTCTAAGTTTGTGGTACTCCTGGCTGAGGGGAGGCTCGGTTGCTGTGCTGATGGGGATGGAACAGTGCTGAATAAAGCACAGGTGTGAAATTCTGAAGCTTTTCAGTGAAGGAGCAGAAAGCCAACAGGGAGAAGACCAGTGAGTGGTTCTGTTAATAACATTTACAATAACTGTCTAAGTCACCTTCATACAGGTTATTAGGTGTGTTCTAGGACAAATTGAAACTCTTGTGGTCATTGTATCCTGCTAGGTTGTAACTCTCTTCCTGCTTAATGCTGGATGAGGTGAAGCACAGTAAAGTACTAAAATTTGCCTTTGAAAGTAGTTAAACTTAGCTACTCTGGACTAAAGTAGATGAAGCCAAATCATAGCTCTTGGAGACACTCACAAAGTGAAAACACCTTGGAATTGGAAGTTGTTTGAGGCTTGCATGTTTGGGTTACCTGTGCCATTGTTAATGGCTCTTCCAAAGCTGAGGAGGTGTGTTCGTAGAGTTTCCACAATTTATTGCCAAACATCCGAGCAAACCATCTACTGTTCTTGCATAACTGTTACCAAATGTAGCTGAAGCATCACCTTTTTAGTTTCATTATTTTATTGATTTAAAAGAAAAAAAAAGATTAAAAGAATCATCCCTGCTGAGCTGTGCTTCTTGCTAGTTAGGTGCAGGAAAGATCCTCCAATACATCATGAAGCAGAGATCAAAATTTCAGTAGAAAATAGTGTTCCTTGGTTTCTTCTACCCTGACCATGGCTTAGGCAGTGGCTTAGTGTTTCCGTAATGTACTCTTGGATGAGGTGGGAATAATGTATCTACTCAGTATGGTATAAATATAGCTACTCATGAAATAAAGGAAACAGATGACTCTGTTCCACAATGACAAGTTTCAAGAAGCTATAAACTAGAATTGTCCTGGGAAGGTTCTCTACAGCTACATAGCAAGGCTACAGTAAATACTCTCTGCATAGAATAAGTTGTTAGAATGCACTCTCAATATCTTTTAACCTAATGAGTGGTCCCAAGAGCAGGAAAACAAAAGTTGAGCTTTCAAAAAATGATATTTTTTTCTTCTGTCACAGAAGTACAGATGTTATAAACAAAATTACTGACCATAATGTGCTAGAACCTCAACTGTCCTTTTGTGCAGCCCTCCTCCTTACCTAATGCCAAGTGTTAATATTGCAGAAGGAGAGAATGGAGGAGGAGGTTGTTCAGAGCGGGCAGCATGCTCAGGGTCGTGGTGCCTGCTGTAAGGCAGACAACAGTGACTGCAAATCTGGAGTTCAGGACTTCTCTCCCTTTGCAACCACAGGCTGTACCCAGTGTCTCAAATGTAGAGCCATTTTAAAGGCCCCAAGGGCAGCTGGCAGAGAGTTGATACCAGAGGTGTGGTTGAGGAGGGTGCTTTTTTTTTGTTTGGGGGTTTTGCTGTTTTTAACAGGAAGGGAGAGCAGAAATTCTGATGTAAGCCAGGTGGCATCTCTTGAATTGTGACCAGCAAAACAACCTGATAGAAGATAGTGCATGCAATGCTGCAGCTTGCAACTTTTAGGCATTGAAGCTGTGTTTTGTCCACAGCCTGCTTTTCTCTGCCTTATTATCCAAGATAAATCCCACAAAGGGAAAAAATGGGTTTAGTAAGTGATATTCGTATTATATTTAGACTAGTTTAAAAAACCCAAACAAATGAAATTGGGGTCATGAATATCACATACCTCAGTACTCTCTGTAGAATGCACTGCTGCTGTGCTGGAAGTGTTCTGCATTATTGCCACTAAATTCTTACCCATTGTAGCAGATGGTCTAATAGTGCTTGTGCTTCATGGTGCACTGCACAGGAGCCGTGAGGGAGCAATTCTTCTGCTTCTGAGGCTCTGAAGCCTTATGTTGCCCCTAATACTCATCCTTATCTTTGTAATTCTCAAATAGGAAATTTGTTTTCTTCAGTCTTTTTCTGTTTATGGGAGAAGTGAGTGAATTTGTGCTGTTCTTGAGCAAGGTAGGCAAAGCTTTTGTACTTGTATTTAAAGACAAATAACCTTTCATACAGATAATTATAAAATTCCAGGTAGGCTGCAATAGCAGTGATGCTTCTTGTTTCGAGGTAATTAGGCTCTCACAGCCTAAAGTGTTGATTAAAATTGATTCTGATTTCTCCTTATTCTTTCCAGCTATTGAAAGTGACTTTCTTTGTGCACCTTCATATCAGTTATTTTGAATCAGTACACTGATACAGTGTGTCTGTGCACTTAACATATTAACATGAAGCAACTTCTGAAGTAGCTTTGAGGCTTTCTTATTGCCTAATACAGCAACATATAGGAGACAAAGTAGTCTCTGTTAAGAGCTGAGAGAAGACTCAGTTAATTAGGCTTTTGGGGCCTTTTAATGTGACTCAGACCTAACCCTTTGCTATAAATTAACTGTACTGCAGTCATTGTTAATGGAGGATGTTGTATTAAAAAATATTACATTTTATTGTTTCAGCTCACTTGGCAGCAGTGTGTAAAATTCTGTTGTTTTTACTGTGTAGGTATTCCAAGATAATCTAAAGAGAAGATATGAGAGCTCCTGAAATGCTCTGATTTTAAGATTCTGTAAAATAACTCTTGTATCACTTTTCGCGTAGGGCCTTGTGCCCTTTTAAAATGACAAGCTCCTGTCCTATTGCTGCTGTGACTACTTTTTCAGTGAAGAAATCTTCTACTAGTCTAGCATGTGTCATAAATATTCACATAGCTGCAAACTGGAAAATTACTATCAAAAGGTGGGATGTAATCCTTTAACCAATGTCTAAGCCTTTTGTCACCAACAGGTGATCCAGACAGAAGGTGGTTGTGTATGGATGGAGAATGCCTGAGCCAAATTATCAGCTTTGAGTCTTTGTATGGAGATGTTGACCCTGACTTAACAGGCCTAGGCATGTCCAGGGACAAGTTAATGGGCTGCATTGATTTGCCTTGGGAAAATGTTTGTGACCACTGAGGGGTGGGCACTGAGGGTGCAATGCTTCCACAAGCACTTACCCAGGCAGTATAGCCAGAAATTCCTACCCTTCTCTGTTCAATATTTCTGCCTCTGTGCCCAAATTACCGACCTCCTACTGTCTACTGTTTTCTGGCTACGTTAATGTGACTCTTGAGTGGGGAAGCTTTAAAGCAGGTCAGTTGAAATGACCTTTGTGTTAAAAATGCCAACACCACCCACATGTGACCCCTGAAACTTATTTCTTATTCCCTTCTACTCACTCAGAATGTTTATTTTCATTGTTTGTTGTTTTTTAGATGTACTTGATTTCCTCAACAGTTACAGTATGCCCTGCTGAGAGGACAGGGGTGCATGGGTGGGGAATGTAGGAGGCTCTTAAAGCAGTTTGTACCAGGGATTATAAAGTGGAATTTGCACCCTTAATACCAACCAGGGCCTAGATAGTAACTTTATTAACCTGTAAGCTGTCTGCTCAGTAATGGGTTATTACTATATTGTCTTTTCCCTAAAGAGAGGTTCACAGATGGGAGGGCTCAGTTGTGGCATGTTGCACCTTTGCTTTGAACACAGAGCTTAGAATTTAAATGTTCCAGTGAAGATCTGTTCAGTCTGAAGTGGGGGGTCAAGGGGAAATTACTGCCATATGGGTGAAAAACACACAGGAGTGTGTGAGGTTTTCCTACCCTCCCCCAATCTGAGGCCCTGGTGAGCACTGGGCTTCAAAAAGAAATTAGTTCAGATGGGAAGAATGCTTTTATTTCATCATTGCTGGTTATTGCTGAGAATCTAGCTTATTTTAAAATGTAACGTACACTAAGTTTTGAAATCACACCTTATATTGTTCAACAAGCTCGGCTGTTTCCTGCCTCCTCCCATACCATGTCTAAAAGCTTAAACAGACACAGACTCCGCAGCCTGGGGCCACTCTGAGGAAACCAGCAGGAGTGGCTGGCTGCCTCAGGTGCAAGATTTAGAGTTTCTTGATGCTGTCTGGAAGCCACCCAACTCTTGAGAAAGAGTGCAACACAACGGGCTCGAGTTTTGGAGTGTGCTGAAGAACCACAAAGAGGAAAACGTCCTCTAAATGAGTGGTGGTAAATCTCTCTGACCTCTTGTGTTGGGTTTATCTTCAGGGAGAATTACAGGCTCTTATCGTGTAGTGTCAGGTCAAATGACAGGTGCCAACAGCTTGTGATTATTGGCCTAGATTTAACCTAGTTCTGGTGCAGCTGGAAGTTGTTTGAGCCAGGTCAGACGTGGGTCAGCTGGTGGAAGAGCAGTGACTGTGTAGAGTAGGGCAGAACATGATCATGCTCAGCACCTGCACTGGGGTTTATGTGGGTCTGGTGAGGAGGAGGAGGAGGAATGTGAGCTGGGTGGGTATATGAACATGGCTGGTGCAGGTGAGGAATTATAAATGGAAATTGTGAGGGATGTTCCTGTATGCAGAGAACTGTTTAATAGGGCAGATCAAACATTCTGCCCTATCAGTGATATATCTTTGTATATGTTTAGACTGGCCAAACTTTATCCTCTTTTTTTACTGCCACCCTTTGTTTCCCTAGTAGATTTCTCTTTGTGGATCATTTGGTATGCAGTGAAAACCCCTGGATTATAGCCAGCCCAGTCAATAAGTTTCAGTCATTAATAAGACTTGCTTGTGTGCAGAGCAAACAGTGCTGTTCAAACAGTTTCCTAATCAAAACAGTTGTATCACCACGTTAACTCCCTCGGAGCCAGAGGCACGTGCCACTGCCTGTGAGCACTTTGTGCTGCAATCCTGAGCTGACTTCACGGTCAGGCTCACCTGGGTTACCCTGCCATCCTTGATGCAGAGAGCAGTGGAACTCCCTGCTGAAAGAGGGGGCAGTGATCACACCATTTATGCTATGTACAAGTGCAAATATTGGGAAACCATCCTCAAGTTTTCTGCAAGGCACTCCCTGCATGGGAGGTGACTGTGAATGAGACTGATTGCAGGTGACGGTGTTTGGAAAGTGTGTGCAATGCTGCAGTTGAGTGGAGGATTTCTGCAAGAGATTAAAGGGCACAGTGAGGATAGCAAGCAGTGAAAGTAAACAATTTCAAGTGAGGTCCAAAGCAATTAGTGTAAGGTCATGCATTTAAATGTATTCCTCTCAAAGTGTTTTAGAGAAACTATGTTCCACACAAACCACTGTGGTTGGAGAATAAAAGTAGAAGCTGTGAAAAAACAGTCATCATCACATAGATTCTCAGCAGAATAACTTGGTGTCTTCTGTTCTTCACAGTTCAGATGTCTTCTTTGCCCTTTCTACCATATTATTTTGTAGGTTTGTTTAATTTAATTACTGCTTTTGCAAGAAGTTTCAAGTGGCTTGCTCTGCATATCCAATAAAGAGTCTAGTAATGAGTCTCCCTTGTTAATCTCTAGTTAAATGTTTGCTAGGAGATGGATTTGATAATCTGTAAAGGACAAGCAGTGAGAGGAGGGTGCTGAGGGCAGAATGAATAAGACTTGGGAATAATGGGTCAGAAGTTCTGAAAGGGAAGTTAGAGCAGAAACCCTGGCAGATACTGTGGAAGAATGGCAGGGTAGTTTAAGAACTGGAAATCTGGAAACTGTCACCAGAAACAGCCCGAGGTGACATAAGAATGCAGCAGCAGCTGCAGCACGGTATGGGGTGTAGCTTAGCAAAGAGGAGGACTGGGTGAAGCCATCCAGCTAAAGGAAAAAGCCATAAATTGAGAGAATGCTGGTGTATGCTGCTATGACTTCTGTAAGCTTTTAGGTTTCAGAAGGGAGAATGCTTTGTGTTTGCCACTTTCGTAGTCTTTGATCATGTGTTGGTTTTTTTTGTTTTTTTTTTTTACTTTGTAAGTGTGTTCTGTTAACACTTGCTGGGTAATGTATTACTGACATCTGGTCAAACTGCATGAATTTAGGTAGCCTTGGTAATCTTCTTCCCACAAAACTGTATCCACTGGTTAATTTTATCTAGCAACATTTGGTTAAAGAAAGTCTGTGTTTTTGTGACAAAGCAGTGGTTGCAAACTGTATGTGAGCAACTCGCTCCAGCAGCGAAAGTCTACCCAACCACATTGCCAAACCCCAGCTTCCTCGAGTCTTGTGAATGTCTCTGACTGTCCTGGATTCCCTCACTTTGAACATGCTGCTTTGCTCAGTGCCTGGGGAGCCACCCAACCCAAAGCAGCTTTCTGAGCACCACGTGCTCCTCAGGCATGCCACACTCAGCTTTGTGTATACAAAGAAAGACGCTGGAAAAAGTTTCATTGCCCCTCAGGGAGTGCTTACATTCTGCCTGAGAGAGGCTGGGCAGGACAGAAGTTTCTGCATTACATACGCATTGACCCTTTGCATGCATGGGGGCTCTTAGTTCACAGCCTGGAACTGGCTGCTGTTACTGTACCTACCAAAACAGCTGGTTTGGTAGTGAGAAGAGTGATGTAAAAAGGTGAGAGTTAAAGCTCTTCAGTGTTTTGGGGTTGGTTCCCCCCCCTTTTCTCTACAGTCTAGGATTGCCCTTGGGTGACTCTTGGTTGTAGGATGCAAAGTCTGAAAGCTTTGAGTGAGATAGGTTGACAGGGCCTCAAAATGCAGATGTGGGAATCTGCTGTAACCTGACATCTCTAGTTGTTCCCCTTCTCCTACAGAACTGTATAATGAGAAGCCTCATTCTGAAATATTGTTGGCAATAACATTTGCACTGAACCTTTAATTTGGGATTGTTATAGACATCAGTCTCAAAAATCCCTCTGCAACCGTTTCCAAGCTTTTCTTCCCACAAGTTTAATTGCATGTCAGAGAAGCAATAGTGACATTTTTGCTATAAGCATATTTACAAGCTCATCCATAGCGTCCAGTGCTCCACTCCGTTAGGTGAGTACGACTATAGGAATTTTCAAGTAATTCACAATATGCAATGGAAAAAGATGCTCATCAGAATTGTATGATCCATCAGTATTTTACTTATCATTATGTATTGTATAAAGAAGTATGCCCCCAAAAAATCTTTCCTTGCTCTAAAGCCTTTCTTGAATAGGACAGGCCCTGAATCATTATTTAAAACTTGGTTTCAATGGAAAAATACCTTGGGAGAGCTACAACGTGTCTTAAACTGTACTTCTGGTTTGTTTTATTTTCAGGAAAGGTAGCTATACAGAAAGAAGATCTGCAGAAGTATCATAACAGAGACACCTGGTTTCAACTCCAGCATGTTGATGCTGATTCAGAAGTACAGGTGAGATTATTAAAAAAATATGTTGGCAAAGGAGTATTTGTAACAAGGCCATGGCAGTTTTATGGGTTTCATAGCTCTAGGACACATGTGTTGCTTCCGTACAAAAAGGAGGTGTTGCCCATTAGTGTGGTTTGGGTTTTGGTGATAAGTAAGGGTGAATTACAAGTGTGCATAAACCATTGGGGGTCAGGATTCTGCCTGCAGAAATAATTAAAACTGTGTGAACTATTAGGGTCACTGATACAACAAGGGGTGTGTTTATCTCAAGTATCAAATAACTTCAGGCCCTGTAAGTAATGGTTGATTCCTCAGGGGCCATCTTGAAAACAGTATCTGCAGGTACTGCTATAAATAATTATATTGGCAGGTTGTCACAGGAATGGCAATAAGTACATTTTCAATGTAAAAAACATTCCTTGACAGATTACTAGGCCCTCTTACAAACAATGGGAATGGTGATAATTGTATTACTTCAGCCCGAAATGACACTTAGGGTTTGGTACTTTGCAAATTTTTGTACACAATGAGACTCCTCCTTTTTGTACTCACTCTCTTTTGAATCAGATTCTCTTTTCTATTATGATATTAGGTCTTGTGAAAACAGTCATTATAACAAAGCAAATCAGAATGATGTAGCAGGATACTAAGTCAGTTACTTTCTTTTCTCTTGTACGTATATATTACAGATCACTTTTGAACCACAATATTTGTTTAGGAGGAGACATGAATGTCTGACCTGTGCAAAAGACTCAGATAAATGCAAATGGAAATGCCTGTTAGACCCCTCTGTGTGGCAGGATTGGACACGGTGTCTTGGCTTTTCAGTCTGCATGCAGGTCTGTGCATACCAGGCTGGAAAATGACACTTAAAATGCACATACATTCCAACATACAGTATGGTCATGTATGGTGAAGCATATATGAAAATACATGTGAGGTTAGGTTCTGTTTGGCGAGACAAATAATACACTGTTCTGCATGTGATACAAAGAAAGCCTCAGGACAGCCCCTTCAGCCTGTGACATTCTCTTGTAAAATATTGATCCTCTTTAATGCCACATTTCAATGTCAGTGGTGATGGAAAGGCTTTTAACAGGCTTTTAACTTTGAGATCTATTCTGTTTACCCTGGTCTCCCTGTCTTCTTACCCCAAAGCCCCTTATGACAGTGCCTTTAGAACAATAGATTGAGTGTTTATTTCCTGTAGGATATGAAAACTTTCCCTTTGTAATTTTTCAGTTGAAGAAGGCCAGTATTTAGATAAGCTTCTACATTGTTTATTTTGTTACAGTATTTATACAGAGTGAATTTGTAGAAGCTTTTTAGACCAGGGTGCTTTCTAGGACAGCACTGGTAATGTTAAGTTGCAGGCAGCTGTAGCTTTTGCAGGGATGAGGAGCACAGTATTTGCTGAAATAATGTTTCCTGTTTGTAATTGTGCAGTTTATCACTTTTGCTGTTTGCATCCTTACAAGAGCCCAACTGTTAAAAGCTGTTTCTGGCCTCCATGATAAGCCTTTATTACAAGTAGTGTAAATATGAACAGTACTCTGATTTTATCCATTTATTTAAATGTTCCTTGGTCTTTATGTTGAGTCTGCAAGAGGGCTTGGTTTTCCATAATAGTGAGAGCAGATTTGTAAATATTTTGTATGAACTCTTATGCAAGTGAAGGTAGCCAAATTAAGTATTTTTATGTTTGTATCTTTTACAATTGTGGTATCTCTGTTGCTTTTCTAAACACCTTTTAATTTATAAGAGAAAATAGAATACTTGTGTTAATGGTGAGTATTTAAGCAATGCTAGTCAGTTTTCCTCCAATTTTAAGGAAAATAGTTTAAGAAATTTTTTATAGGTAAGATTCGCAGTGAATCATGCAAATACTAGTCCAAAGGCAGTTTTAATGTACCAACTATCAGTTTTATAATTCTAGCAGTTGTTCCAATGTAATCTAATGGATTAAACATAGAGCTCTGTATGCCAGGGAATTCCTGCATCTTCTGGTTTTGTCAGCCAGTGACTGTTGTACTGTTTCCCATGTTGTAGACTGTGGAAGGTTGGGGGGAGGGCAGGGGGCAAGTGGAATTTTTCCCATTCTGTTGCTAAGCAACTAATGACCGGTCTTTAAGGGCCATCTACGCTCACAAAGGAGACAAAGCCTTTGGCTGCCAGGCGGGGGGAACTAGAGATTGGAGATTTGATAACAGCACACTCACTCGCCCGGAGTTCTTGGAGGAGGGAGCACGGGGAAAAGGCGGCTCTGCTTTTTTGGCTGCAACTGCAGAAAAGGCCCGGTCTTGCACTAGTTTTTCTCTGCCTGCTGGGTGAGTCCTTGCTTTGGGGGGAAGGTCACGGGACTCCGATCCTCTCGTCCCCTCCGGGAGGGCATCTACCAGCCGCGCCGCCGCGGAGCGGGACCCCCCTGCCTGCCACCACCCCGCAGCCTGCCTGCCGCTGCTCGGTACCCTGCCTGCCCCAACTGCGGAGTTTCCTGCCGCCTCCTCTGCTGGCTGGCCCCGGTGGGCTGACCCGGCTGCTCCATCTCCCGGCTCTGGGCTCTCTGCTGCGTCCCTGTCCATCTGGGCTCCACCCAGCTCCAACCCGTCCGCCATTACACGTGTGGCACAGATCCAACCTCGCGGCACAGCTCCATCTGCAGCTTCCCGGGAGTCATCGCACCTGCCCTGCTGGTCTAGGAGCCCAACAGCGCCCCTGCTGGCCGTGACCGTGACTGCACCAAACGGGAAAGTGCCTGACAAACCCAGGGACATTTGCCACTAAGTTTTGTTTTGTTTTGTTTACTGTTTTTTACCTTGTTTACTGTTTCTTTGTCTGTTGATTGTTTACCTCATTATAGATACTAGTAAAAAACTCTTATTCCTTTTCCCATACCTTTGCCTGAGAGCCCGTGATTCTAAAGTTATAATAATTCGGAGGGAAGGGGATTCACATTCTCTGTTCTAAGGAAGGTTCCCACCTTCCTAAGCAGACACCTGTCTATCAAACGAAGACAGATTTTGGCGCCCAACGTGGGGCACGAGGGCATAGAGAAAAAGGTGCAAGAGGAATAAAAGTTTCTGGGAGACCCATTTTTAGTGCACCAAACATAGAAACCTCATTAAGTGGCACCATGTGGTCTAAGATACCTTGGTTTGGCTGGCACATTCTCGTGGCCACATTTTTCCCATTTGCAGCTCCCTGTCTAAAGATGGGTCTTATGACTAAGGTCGTGGTGGTTGTTATCCAGTTCTCTCAATGGGTCAATAAGATGAGAAATTTATGGATTTTTCACGTCCTTTGGACGGCGGGCACTTGGTTACAGGGCTTTAACACCGTGAGTACATGTTTTTGGAGTCTGTTTGGTAATGGTACCTTTTGTGAGGAGATGACACCAGGGGGAACTTTTTCTCAATCCTTCACCCCTTTCTTTGGGCCTACCCTACCAGGGCTCAGAGGGTTCGTATACTCTCTAAATGCTAATGACATTGTACAGTGGTTGGCGTTGCTGATAGGTCTAGTCTTCTTTATATTCCGAGAAAGGGGGAGACTGCCCTGGGTAACCACTCTAACAGCTGCCCCAGGGAATAGGAACGCGGCTCCAGAGACTAGGGATGTTACTACAGAAACTAGGGATGTTGCCACAGAGACTAGGGGTGCAGTCCCAGAGACTAGGGATGTTGCTACAGAGACCGAAGCTGTCCCAGAGCCTGAGAGTATGCCCAAACCTGACCCTGTCCCTGAGCCTGACCCTGCCCCACGGCCTGACCCAGTCCAACAGCCTGCCCCAGAAATGAACCAACCAAATTGGATGGAGGCAATGGAGGAAAAGATACGTCAGGTGTTGAGGGAATACACTTCCTCAGCTGGTGAGAAGCCCTCTCCTTGCCCTACAGGGGAAGAGGTGGATGGTGCAGCAGCGGAACCCACGGACATTACAACCGTCCAGGTTCCAGCTGAATCGCAAGGGCAGTCACAGCCAGCAGCAGTTGCCCCTGTACAGCGGAGGAAGTATAAGACCAAATCAGTACGCCCAGTTAATGATGATGGGGAACCAGGGCCCTCACAACCAGTAGGGGAGCCTGAGCCTATAATCATCACCGAGTCCCTGTCGTACGACACTATCCGTAGTCTGCACAATGACATTGTGCGGCGGAAGGGCGAGGCTTTCTCAACCTGGTTGCTTCGGGTTTGGGACCGCATGGGCCCAGGCATGCAGGTGGATGGTGGTGAGGCCAGGAATTTGGGATCCGTGGCCCTGGACGCAGGTGTTGACAAGGTGTTCGTGAGGGAGGCAGGACCCATTTCTCTCTGGGAGAGGCTTTTAATGAGTGTAAGGGAAAGGTTTGTTCACAAAGACAGAATGCAGGAAAACTACCGTAGATTACCCTGGAAGACCGTTGAGGAAGCGATCCAACGGCTGAGAGAAGTGGCAGTACAGGAGGTGCTTTTCGGGAGGGACGGACAGCACGAAAATGATCCTGACAAGGTCAGGTGCACAGGGCAAATGTTGTGGAACCTGGCAAGTCTAGGACCAACCCAATATGTCACCTACATTGCAATGATTAATCCTGATGACAACCGTGAGACAGTGGGCTCTGTAGCTGACAAGCTCAGGCATTATGCAAGTGTGATCACTGGCCCAATGCAGGCTCAGGTCTCTGCTGTGGTTGAAGAGTTGAAGGAGGAGATGAGGGAGATGAGGAAGGAGATGAGGGAGGAGAGGAAGGAGATGAGGGAGGAGATGGAGGAGATGAAGAAAAACAGTGTAGCACCAGTGAGAGTCACAGGCCCCAACACCAGAGCCCGACGTCCTCCCGCTAGAGAGAGAGGGTACACCCCACGAGCTGAGTTGTGGTTCTTCCTGCATGACCATGGGGAAGACATGAAAAGGTGGGATGGGAAGCCCACCTCTGTCCTGGCAGAACGGGTGCGTCAGCTTAAGGAGGGCAACACTAGCCGAGGAGGTTCTTCCAGAGCGAAGGTAGCCTCAGCT
The DNA here is from genome assembly GCA_036630365.1 of Acanthiza pusilla. NCBI lineage: Eukaryota > Metazoa > Chordata > Aves > Passeriformes > Acanthizidae > Acanthiza > Acanthiza pusilla. The sequence goes on from JAXCHO010000098.1 coordinate 9,143,671, forward strand.
TCCCGTAGCCGACCTGCTGAGTACAATAGACGGGAAAATGAGGTGTCAGATTCCCTTGACGGTGGAATGTATGCTCAGGAAGGGAATGATAACCAGGGCTAGAGGGGCCCTGCCTCTAGCCAGGTAGAGGCATGGGAAAACCGTGTCTTTTGGACTGTGTGGATTCGATGGCCTGGTACATCAGAGCCACAAAAATATGAAGCATTGGTCGATACAGGTGCACAGTGTACCCTAATGCCATCGGGACATGTTGGGGCAGAACCCATTTCTATTGCTGGGGTAACAGGGGGATCACAAGAGTTGACGCTGGTGGAAGCCGAGGTGAGCCTAACTGGGAAGGAGTGGCAGAAACATCCCATTGTGACTGGTCCAAAGGCCCCATGTATTTTGGGCATAGATTTCCTCCGGAATGGCTATTTCAAAGACCCGAAAGGACTCAGGTGGGCTTTTGGAATAGCTGCTGTTGAGGCAGAGGGCGTTAGGCAATTGAACACCTTGCCTGGACTATCAGAGAACCCTTCTGCAGTTGGTCTCTTGAAGGAGGAGGAACAACAGGTACCAATTGCCACCTCGACAGTGCACCGCCGGCAGTATCGAACAAATCGAGATGCTGTGATTCCCATCCACAAGCTGATCCGTGAGCTGGAGAGCCAAGGGGTGGTCAGCAAGGCCCACTCACCCTTCAACAGCCCCATCTGGCCTGTGCGCAGATCTGATGGAGATTGGAGATTGACTGTGGACTATCGTGCCTTGAATGAGGTGACTCCACCGCTGAGCGCTGCCGTGCCAGACATGCTGGAGCTCCAGTATGAACTGGAGTCCAAAGCAGCAAAGTGGTACGCCACTATTGACATTGCAAACGCATTTTTCTCCATTCCTCTGGCAGCAGAGTGCAGGCCTCAGTTTGCTTTCACCTGGAGAGGCGTGCAGTATACTTGGAACCGACTGCCCCAGGGGTGGAAGCACAGTCCCACCATCTGCCATGGACTGATCCAGGCTGCACTGGAAAAGGGTGAGGCTCCGGAACATCTGCAGTACATCGATGACATCATTGTGTGGGGGAACACAGCAGAAGAAGTGTTCGAGAAAGGAGAGAAAATCATCCAGATTCTTCTGGAAGCTGGTCTCGCCATCAAAAGGAGCAAAGTCAAGGGGCCTGCCAAAGAGATCCAGTTCCTGGGCGTGAAGTGGCAAGATGGACGGCGTCAGATCCCCACCGAGGTCATCAATAAAATCACAGCGATGTCCCCACCAACCAACAAGAAGGAGACACAAGCTTTCCTAGGCGCCATAGGCTTCTGGAGGATGCACATCCCTGAGTACAGCCAAATCGTGAGCCCTCTCTACCTGGTGACACGCAAGAAGAATGATTTCCACTGGGGCCCTGAACAACAACAAGCCTTCGCCCAGATCAAGCAGGAGATCGCTCATGCGGTAGCCCTTGGCCCAGTCAGGACAGGACCAGAAGTGAAGAACGTGCTCTACTCTGCAGCCGGGGGCAATGGTCTGTCCTGGAGCCTTTGGCAGAAGGTGCCTGGTGAGACTCGAGGTCGTCCACTGGGATTCTGGAGCCGAAGCTACAGAGGGTCTGAAGCCAACTACACTCCCACAGAGAAGGAAATTCTGGCAGCCTATGAAGGTGTCCAAGCCGCTTCAGAAGTTATTGGCACGGAAGCACAACTTCTCCTCGCACCCCGACTACCGGTGCTGGGGTGGATGTTCAAGGGAAAGGTTCCCTCTACCCACCACGCCACCGATGCCACGTGGAGTAAATGGATTGCCCTCATCACGCAGCGCGCCCGTATTGGAAACCCGAATCGCCCTGGGATCTTGGAAATAATCACAAATTGGCCCGAAGGTGAAAACTTTGGTCTCACCGATGAAGAGGAGCAGGAACAGGTGACTCGCGCAGAGGAAGCTCCACCATACAACCAGCTGCCACAAGATGAAACACACTACGCTCTCTTCACTGATGGTTCCTGTCGCATTGTGGGGGCAAATAGAAAATGGAAAGCAGCTGTATGGAGCCCCACACGGCAGGTCGCAGAGGCTACAGAAGGAGAAGGTGGATCAAGCCAACTCGCCGAACTCAAAGCCGTTCAGCTGGCCCTGGACATTGCTGAAAGAGAGAAGTGGCCAAAGCTATACCTGTACACCGATTCATGGATGGTAGCCAATGCTCTGTGGGGTTGGTTGGAAAGGTGGAAAAAGGCCAACTGGCAACGTAGAGGAAGACCAATCTGGGCTGCTGACGAATGGCGAGACATTGCCACTCGGGTAGAGAAGCTACCTGTGAAAGTTCGTCATGTGGATGCCCATGTCCCCAAGAGCCGAGCTAATGAAGAACACCGAAACAATGAACAGGTAGATCAGGCTGCAAAAATAAAGGTGTCACAGGTAGATTTAGATTGGCAGCACAAAGGAGAGTTGTTCCTAGCCCGATGGGCCCATGATGCCTCAGGCCATCAGGGCAGAGATGCCACCTATAAGTGGGCACGAGACCGAGGGGTGGATCTAACCATGGACTGTATCTCTCAGGTGATCCATAACTGTGAGACATGCGCTGCCATCAAGCAAGCCAAGCGGGTGAAACCCCTGTGGTATGGGGGAAGGTGGTCCAAATACAAGTATGGTGAGGCCTGGCAGATCGATTACATCACACTGCCTCAAACCCGCCACGGCAAGCGCTACGTGCTCACAATGGTAGAAGCCACCACGGGGTGGCTGGAGACCTACCCTGTGCCTCATGCCACTGCCCGCAACACCATCCTGGGCCTTGAAAGGCAAGTCCTTTGGAGGCATGGTACCCCTGAGAGAATTGAGTCGGACAATGGGACTCATTTCAAAAATAGCCTTGTAAACACCTGGGCTAGGGAACATGGCATCGAGTGGGTGTACCACATTCCTTATCACGCACCTGCTGCTGGTAAAGTAGAGCGATGCAACGGCCTGCTCAAAACCACCTTGAAGGCTCTAGGTGGGGGGACTTTAAAAAATTGGGAACACCATCTAGCCAAGGCCACCTGGCTAGTTAACACCCGAGGCTCCACCAACAGGGCTGGCCCTGCCCAATCTGAACCCTTGCAAACAGCAGACGGGGATAAGGTTCCAGTGGTGCAAATGAGAGGCATGCTGGGAAAAACTGTTTGGATTCATTCCGCCTTGAGCAAAGATAGACCCACCCGTGGGGTTGTCTTTGCTCAAGGACCAGGGTGTACCTGGTGGGTGATGCAAGAGGATGGAGAGACACGATGCATACCTCAGGGGGACCTCAGTTGGGGTTGAACTGCCCATAACACTGTGCCTGTATGCATATCTGTATGTATATAATCAGAGTAATGCTTGTATGTATATAGTTTAACAGTTTAAGTTCAATGTAATATGTTGGAATGGAAAAAATTCGGTGTGGATAATGTGGAAGGTTGGGGGGAGGGCAGGGGGCAAGTGGAATTTTTCCCATTCTGTTGCTAAGCAACTAATGACCGGTCTTTAAGGGCCATCTACGCTCACAAAGGAGACAAAGCCTTTGGCTGCCAGGCGGGGGGAACTAGAGATTGGAGATTTGATAACAGCACACTCACTCGCCCGGAGTTCTTGGAGGAGGGAGCACGGGGAAAAGGCGGCTCTGCTTTTTTGGCTGCAACTGCAGAAAAGGCCCGGTCTTGCACTAGTTTTTCTCTGCCTGCTGGGTGAGTCCTTGCTTTGGGGGGAAGGTCACGGGACTCCGATCCTCTCGTCCCCTCCGGGAGGGCATCTACCAGCCGCGCCGCCGCAGAGCGGGACCCCCCTGCCTGCCACCACCCCGCAGCCTGCCTGCCGCTGCTCGGTACCCTGCCTGCCCCAACTGCGGAGTTTCCTGCCGCCTCCTCTGCTGGCTGGCCCCGGTGGGCTGACCCGGCTGCTCCATCTCCCGGCTCTGGGCTCTCTGCTGCGTCCCTGTCCATCTGGGCTCCACCCAGCTCCAACCCGTCCGCCATTACACGTGTGGCACAGATCCAACCTCGCGGCACAGCTCCATCTGCAGCTTCCCGGGAGTCATCGCACCTGCCCTGCTGGTCTAGGAGCCCAACAGCGCCCCTGCTGGCCGTGACCGTGACTGCACCAAACGGGAAAGTGCCTGACAAACCCAGGGACATTTGCCACTAAGTTTTGTTTTGTTTTGTTTACTGTTTTTTACCTTGTTTACTGTTTCTTTGTCTGTTGATTGTTTACCTCATTATAGATACTAGTAAAAAACTCTTATTCCTTTTCCCATACCTTTGCCTGAGAGCCCGTGATTCTAAAGTTATAATAATTCGGAGGGAAGGGGATTCACATTCTCTGTTCTAAGGAAGGTTCCCACCTTCCTAAGCAGACACCTGTCTATCAAACGAAGACATAGACCATTTCATGGCTATTTAGTTATGCATCATAGCACTGTATTGAGGTAAGCTAAACTACTGTCACTCCCGCACTTTGAATACAGTGAGAGTAAATGTCAGAAAGAATGTGACTTGCCTGAGGTTATACAGTCAGACTAAGAAATTAAAAAAGAGAAAAGATACCAGGTTTCTAATTATTTCTGATACATTAGGCCGTGATATGAAAGAAGCTGGGTAAGAGTAATAAACCTATGTAGGACTTTCCTTTACCCTGTGTGAAGTCTGAAAATACCTAGGTTTTAAGCAGATCAGCCAGCACAGTCAGATACTGAAAACCACCTTAAAAACAATGGATTGTTGAAATATTAGTGATATTGGATGCTGCGGTTCTCGTGGCCCACTTTGGGGACACATTACCTCACATTTTTCAGAACAGAAAGACTGATTTGAAATTACAGATAATAACATTTGTGATTTAAGAACTGATATTTTGAGCTATCTGTAGTTTAATGAGAAGAATTTTAAATTTTGTTCAACATGGTTTGTCCTTCATTTGTATGAGTTCCTGTATACTTAAAAAAATCAATATGTAAGTGTTAATGTTGTTTAACTTCATCACAGATTGTTTCCAAGGCATTTAGCTCGAGACTTTGAATCTAGTTTCATGGTTTTACAACACTGCCAATTCTTACTGTCTTATAAAGGTGCTTTGTATTGTCGGGAGTGAGATTATGGCTTCATAAATTTTATTGCAGATAAGGATGTTGCTGACAGCAGGACTACGTTAGTTGCCAGACGACACAGATAGGAGCATTACTGTCGGATGCTTTAACGCCACCTCCATTTATTGCTTGACAGCAAGTAAAGGAGTCTGGCATGATTGCTCACGTTGAAGAAGAAATGAGGGCATTGTCTGTGTAGGCTAAGTGCTGCTAAGAAGCCTGTGATCTCACCACCACATGGTACTCAGTCTCACATGGAGCAGTACAGGTGGGACTGCAGCTGCTCAGCCCACAGATGCACATCAGGCATCAGCACCCACATGCCTTTTGTGGGTTTGGTTTATCATTTGGTCTAGCAAACCTACCTAGTGAGATAATCAGCAGCATCAGGTGCATCTGAATTTCCCTTTGCCTGGGTTGGTGGGAAACAGTAGCTGCCAGAACACAGTGCTGTGCCATTCAGCACTGGGCTGTAACTGCTCCTTGAAGCTGACAGGCTTTTATTCTCTTGGTACATCAGTGCCCCCACATTTCACTGGCTGGTTTTGCTCTGACTAGTTTGAAAATAACACATTGCATAGTCTGCTCTAGTCCTGTCAGTGGATACCTTGGATGCTGTTGAGATATAACTGGGTGATGAAACAGCAGTTGTTCTCTAGGTGATTAAGTTTGAGCTGCCCTGTGGAGAACAAATGATGAAACTCCAACTTGTTTTTATGGTTGGCATACTAATATGAAATGACATGATATCTGAATATGTGCTTTTTAAATATAGAATAAAATGTTAAATGTGATCAGGAAGTTTTTTTATACAGAGTGCAGAATGGAAGTTGACAGCAGCCATTAATGCATAATTTATGGCTTAACTTTCCAGACTGAAAAACTTATTCTGAAAGTATGAAGCTATAACCAGGTGGGTTTTTGCACATTTAGCTGAAGGAATTTTAAGTTTCCATCTTCTGATGGAGCCTGCCTCCTCCTCAGTCATGTGCCCAGACCTGAATGCCCAGTGTCTGACCATACAAGAACCCAAGCATTTCAGTAAGAAGCAGGACAGGAATGGAGCCATTAGCGAAAATGGTTTAACTTTTGCATTGAAATAGATTATGAACAATCAGGCAGCTTCAGCTGGAAGGGAGGGGCTAGCAGCAGAAGGGACAACACTGCTGTTTGAGGTCCATATGAGCATGATGTTGCACATTTTACATGGGATGTGTTTCTTTGCTACTAGTCATTTGTCTTTCAGGACCTGCTGTATTCTCATTGCCATTCTTCTTGAGGTCTGGAAACAAAAATTGCCATGCTATTGTGCATACATCTCTTTTGATCCATGAATGTTTTCCTTTTCTTCACAGAAGGAAGTTTACCCAGCAATAACTGATTCAGATATTTGCCTAGGGCTGTAGATGACAGATGCTTTCAGTAGTCCATGTGTTTTCAGTGGAATTTAAGCCCAAGTGCACATGCAGTCTTTAAAAGGCCTTTCCTGGTTTTGAGTAGTTTTCCCCTTATTTTTTTTTTCCACATTACATTTGTAGTTCAAGTCTGTTTTGTGAAATTTTAGCTTTGCAGCCTAAATACCTTTGTGTACATGTAATCAGTGAAGTGGTTAAAGATCCAAAGATATTCTGATTAATATCTATGTACGCCAGTGTACTCCAAACCATGTCTTGTATATGCCAAAGCAGGGGAGACTTGCAAGGAGAGTTAGATTATTCTGACATGTTTTCCTGTGCAGGCTCTTGTTTTAAAAGTTCCCCTTTTCAAGTGTGCTTTGAGTTACTTCCTCCACCTCATTGACAAATGTGGAATAGTAATGTCCTCTTACAGCTGAGTTCTCAGTATTAAATGACAGAATGCTTTTCCAAAGCCAGTTATGCTCAAGGTCTTATGTAAAACTCATTGTTGGGGCAAAAAAAAGTCTGACAAAAACTTGAAAATTGCTCATTTCCCCTTCCTTTTCATGAGAACTTTGATGTGTCTGAGATATCTATTTGGCTATCAACTTTAAGAAAAGAATAAAAGGCATGTAAAGGGCAGATAACCAACACTGAGGAAGCAAATTGTCTCACATTTTAACCTTCTGTACTCAAAGCTTTGTAGAAAAGATTTACTGATGTTAAGTACTTTCTTCAGACACCAAAAGCCCTTCCTCCTCCTTTCACCACATTGGCATTTTGTCTATGCAGGCCTTTGTCTATTGTTGATTAAACATGCCTGTTTTTGAGTATGGACTGATATCAGTGTCATGTGGTGTGCTATATTTCATTAGCGGAAAACATTATTTATGGGTATGTTTGGAGAGGTGCACCTAAAATCCTCTTGTCCTATTGGGTATAACTACTGGCTCTGAAATGCTGCCTGTATAATAGCTAGAAGAATCTAGCTAATATTAGCTGTACTAACTAGAAGAATCTAAAAAACCTTTCCTCTTTGTCAGAATGCAGAATCTGTATCTCAAGTGTCAGGCTTCATGAATGAAATCTTGGCCTTCCCGAGGTGGGAATTTTGCCATAAGTTGGTAAGAGCCAAGGTTTCACCACAAGCTTTTCAATTAGCTCTTCTTAATTCTGTCTTGTGTGACATAGAAGTTTAACCCAGATCTGTGGAGGAAGCTGGAAGTGTTGCTTTGTTATTTTTTTTCACCTTACCTTCATAATCCTGTCAGAGTTTCTAAGGTCTCTCCCATATCTGCCTGCTTCCTGTTCTGTGTAAATCAATTCTGTTTGTATATGTGGAACAAATCGTGTTGAACTGTGATGGCTCTGTTGCTAATTGTTAATTAAGAATATGCATTTGAAGATACAATTGTCTTTAGGAGTGACTGTATAGGGCAGTTTTACTCCAATAATTGATAGAATTACATTGTTGCATAGTTAAGAGCATTGCACACCCACTGTCCAGCACTGATATTTACTATCTTCGTGTAGGTGCTTAAACACTTCTAGCATAAAAAGTGAGTCTCTGATGCATTTTGTTCAACCTAGCTTAAGCATGGGTAAATGCAAATTGTAAAAAGAAGCAGCTGCTTCCAGGTTTGGTATCAGCTTTTCACCACACACAGGAAATAAATGGGTGTTACCTTCTATATTTTGAGCAGTGGCTCTTAAGTTTCTGTCTTCTAATTGTTTTGAAGAGAGATGACACGTCTGTTTTGATAGGGTGGGGAGATTCTCAAGGCTAAATGCCTACTGACAAAATTATTTGAGACAAGTGAACCGTGCATCAGCAATGGTAAATAATGTTTATGGTACAGAGCAAGAGCAGCTATTGACCAGATCCTGCTTTGTGGCAGGACTTCCTCCCTATGTGAATGTAAAAGCACATTTTCAGACTTACCAGCACAAAGGGCTAAGACAGTCAACAGGTTTTGGTCTATTACTCTCCAATAGCTAGTCTGTAACATGGCATGTGGTAAGGAGCACCTACTGCTGAACTATGAATGTACATGGTTTTAAAGTAATGTACATGGGGTTTGTATCTGCAGAACACATTTTGTCTGGGGAAATGAAACCCTTTACTTACATCTACATGTTAGATCCTGTCAAAGTATTTGGGAGGAAAGCATGAGTAATTATCAGGATTTTGACCATATGGCAGTATTCTTCCTTTAGAGAAACAGGAAGGTTAACATTATGCCATGTGAAGTTGCTTGCCAGTGACTGAGCAATTCTGACATGCTTGCACATATGGAGAGCAAGCAGACATCAGTTCCGCTTTGCTTAGCATTTATGAATCCATGCAGTGTTGAGCAGAGCTGTTGCACTTTGCTCATCAATGGGCTGGGTTTTGTTCCAGTTTCTTGTGCGCTGCTCTGTGGTCCAGCAGGCAGGCTGTGATCTCTAGCATGGTCCTTAGACCTTTCCCAGCTGCCGGCTGCCCTCTGCTAAAGCAAGGAGCAGCTGTTACAAGCAGCAAATGTAGACAGCAAACAAACTCCTTCCTTCTCCTGCTTTCAAACCCACTGTTAGGCCTGAGCTTAGGAGAGGCTTCTGATAGTCCTGCAGGGCTGGATTTGCCTAAAACAGTAGCTGCACCCTTGGTCTTTCCCATTCCCTCGAGGGCAGCATTTAGTGAGAGCCCTTAGGGTCTGGCTCAGTGTTCTTGTTTGCTTTTAAATTTTACTGATGCCAGAAAATGACATCTCAAGCAGTTGGCTAGAAAGGTTTCAAAGTAGTCAGGATCTGCCCAATAACATTTGCTATGTCCTGAAATAAAATTTGGAAAGACTGAGAAGTAACGGCTCAGGTTATTCCCTAGTTAGGAATGGTCTCTGTGCAACGCTGAGTTCTTCCACTTTTCATTTCTCCAGACAACTCGGAACAAGGGTAAATAAACCAACACACCAATGCTATCACAGTCCTGAATTTGAGATTCCAAAAAAAGTGTGGTGCTGCCATGAGTCAGTCACGGACTGCGGTTCATGTCACCTGCTTAGCCTAGCTCATTCCTCCAGCTTATGTCTGTTACATCTCTTCCCTCCTCCGTCTCCAGGAGCTGGGGTGAGACTGCTTGCAGTCACTCTCTATGAGCAGGATGAGGAGTAAGGAGCCAAAAGTGCATCCCTCTTTCCACACTACTGAGCAATGAGCAGAGTTGAGTTGTGTTGGGAAAAGTGTCCCCATATGGGATCAATGTTTGGAAAAACTTTCATGCAGATGCACTCCCACCTTGGAGGGGAAAGTTCCCAGTAAAAGTGATTGGGTAGGCTAGTGAGAAGTAGAAAGGTGGATGACCACAAACCTCTTGTCCAGCAGATTTAATAGCAAACAAATACCTTATTTAGGAGTTTTAGTGATATCAACTATGGTTCTTTTGTAGAAGAGAGAATTACCATGTAGTGTGAGCCCTGTATATTAAGACTATTACTTGATAAGCAAACTGTATCTTTTCTGGTTTTGTGTAAAATCAGCAGTGAAGACTTGTTCTTTTCCTTTGTTTTTAAAAAGTGAAATATTTCTAAAAATTTGATAGAAACAAAAGTGATGGAGGTCCAGTTGATACTTGCTTAAAAATGATTTAGGAAATTTGGGTAGATTTGGCTCCTGTCTTTTGAATTTAGGCATACTGATAGACTTCTGTGCATCTTCTAGACCCTCACATGTAGAGCATGGAGGCTCCTGGTATTTGTCAGTGCTTTTTCATAACTATTTCTCTGAAAAACCAGACTGCATCTGTTTTGAGCTAGGTCAGATGTTGCCAGGTGTGTCAGATTCCAGGGCAAAATGTGTGCATGTAACTGCACTCTGACAGAGCTCCCGGTGGTGTCCTGAGGACCTTGCAAACACTGCCTCTGAGGCCTTGTTCAGGATGCTAAAACTGCTTTTTGCCAGCAGGGCAGAGCTTTGTCTAAGAGTAGCTTTAGGCTAATCTGTGGTCATGCGTTTTCTCTTTGCCTTCAATGTACTGTGGTTGAATTAAACCACAAATTTGCAACTGCTGGAAACATGATGCAGGTAAGTAACATTTGTATACTTTTATTTGCTTTGTAACTGTTTTCTGGTATTTCAGTCCAGACAGACTCACAGCTGCATTCCAAGCAGAAAGGAGGTGGTTGGAGACAGGCTTTTCCTGTATCTATAAAACCAGGGCTTTGAGTCTGCTGTTTTTTTCTTTGCTAACTTGTGATCTGTTTCAGTTCGGTTTTCAGATAACTGAGTGTGTAGTAAAGGTTTTATTTAACAAGCATAGTATAGTTTGTTTTTTCTTCAGTAAGGCCTTTCAAAATGATTTTTTGTTATGGATTTTCTTTTGAATGCTGTCTGCTTCCTTGCAAGAAATTCAGTCAACGGATGGCTCCTTTAATCAATAACTGAAAGCTGGAAGCTGGCTGGCCCCATTATGGGGTATTAGATGTGGTTAGGAAGGATGTGCAACCTGCGAATCCACCCTCCATATCAGTCGGAGTTGATGGAAAAGGAAGGATTCAGCAGTGTGATTGGCACTCCTTCAGCTTGTTCCTTGAAAAGGGATCCGACCCTTCCAAATGGGAAGGTTATGCTAATAGGCATAGCTGCTTCTAGGAACACCCTGAAATATATCTTTTAATGGGAAAGTTTTGAGTAACTAATACATTCTGCTTCAGAATTGTGAAACCTCCAGATTTTTTTCTCGGGAAAAAAGCATTATAGCCTTATAAGGCAGGACTGAGCCTAGGCTCAAGCCCCGGTTCCAAAGGAGGGATTCTCTCTGAGCAGGATGAAGCCATGGTTTCAGCTTTCAGTAAAATTGTCTAATCTTTCCTGCTTGTAAATGCTGTCAACTTTTCACACCTACTACAATAGGAGACTCTGTTATTATTTCAGTAATACTTTTAATAATAAAAATATGAATTTATTTCTTACAAACTGTCAGTCAAAAATCATGGCAAGTCTCTGTTTCTGTGGGACACTTAATCCATCATAGGTTGATCTTCTTGCTGATTAGATTAGCTTTTGATCTTATGATACTGATTTATTGCAGTTTTCTGTCCTCAAAATGAATTATCTGGCATTTTGTAAACCCAACTAATGCCATTGCTTCAGGAGTCAATTTATTCAGATGAATCCTTATATTTTGCTCATTGGTATAATTGATTTGTGAAAAAAACCATTCTGTTTATGGAAGAGTTACATTTTTTATAAATTAAACCTGCAAGTGTGTTCTGTAGCCTTATTTTAAGGTATTTGAGTTTTTAACTGGAAGTAAAACACTGGGAGGTATTTTGGGAATAGCTGTAGGCTGCTGGTCCCAGTGATCCTATGACCTCTCTTTAGCTGTAGGAAGCTCAGAGTCACTTTATGAGCAGCTGACCGTTTTCAGAGCTTTCACAAGAGAAAGATGAAAGCTACAAGAAAAAATGGCTTTTGGCCCAGAAAAGGCAGCACTATCATTTTATGCTTTTAACGTAGCTACGAAAGTGTGTGAAATACTGCTGATTTTTAAGAAGGTTTTTTTTTTTTCAATCTAATTTCTATACTGAGGAAGCTTTAATTTTACTCAGTCTGTGTGAGATTGAATAACTGGCCAATTTGAGTTTGTACGCAGGCTTACGTAAGTGCGTTGAAGCATTCTTTCCTGAGAAGGGTCAGTCTCACTTTTGTTTAAGACCAGCGGAAATACTTCTGTAAAAACCTTTTCATACTTTGATATTTTTCTACAAAGGGATATTTTCTCTAAAGTTTCTAAATCTCTCTTTTTGTCTCTTAATTTCTTCAAAACTTGGATTAATATTGATTTCCCTAGTAAAGGTAGTTTGCAAGATATCAACAAAGATAGCAGTAGTGGATTTTACAGTTCATAATATAATAATATAAATCTATTCTCTAGAGATTGATGGTTTAGGTCCTGTAATAGAATATGAGGCCAGTGAAAGAGAGAACATTGAAGAATAAGGAAAACATGGTAAAACCAAAGGCAGAAAGCTGTTCTGCCTAAGCAGAGTTCTTAGCTGGTGATGTGCCCTGCTCTTGTCACGTGCAGCTACAGTGGTGCTGGGTCTGGAAGTGGCTTTATGCAATTTGTGCAGAGAATGCTCTTATGCGTGAGGACAGGCTGCAGTTTGGACACCAATGACAAATGCTGACTTCAGCACACACTGACAGGGTGGAGGAAGATACCTGTGTCACTAAAACACAAATTAGGAGTGACAGCTAAATGTAACATGTTTGGGTTTTGCATTGTGGGTTTTTTTAAAAGTTATTTTATTTAAAATGATGCAAAAGACATGTGGGCAGGAGCCTTGTTTTAAACTCGCACACACATTTGGGTTCTTCTCTGTTCGAAATGCCAGCGAGCTGCTTTATACAGATTGGAGAGGTTGTCTTCCTTGTTTTCTGGATCAACACCAGTATCATCAGTGTTCCAGCCCTTGGATGGGAAGAAGTGTTACTGAGTCAGAATACTGAAGGTGTAACTAGGTGATAGAGGTCTGGGGGGTGAAAGCATGAAGTGTGTGTTTGAGGTAGTGCAGAAAGAATGGTACTGAATAAGGGATATACACTAGGAAGGGGAGAGAATGGCTGTAGCAGCAAGAAACAGAATGTCTCATAGGTTTCTTCAGGACAAGTGTTCAGGCACCGAGTCCAATGTTTGTTTGTGCTTCTTAACGTGAGGGGACCAGGGAATGACCTTGGGCTGAACCGTCTGTGTGTCCATGCTTCTTAATTGTTGCTGCACTCCTTGCTGTGCTTTGTACTGGCATCACCAGCTTTTGTCCAGACAAATCTGCTGTGGGGAAAGGGTGTCTTAGCAGCATAGATGCAACTTGGGGCCAGGGTTCTTCACTCTGTTGCCCAGGACAGACATCCTCATAGAGCAGCAGGTTGCAGTAACTAATCACAAGAGACAGGGAAGTTGCTGGCGAGAGCTTTGGTCATGGGCAAAAAGAGCGAAGGTTAAATCTGGAAAATCTTATAAAAGGGGTTGCAAGAGAGTTTTGTGCGATTTGAGGTAAAGATGATTCCAACATTAGAGCTCCAACTAATTAACAGGGTGGATTTTGCCATCCTTTAGTACAGAGAGGAGATACTTATGAAAATGAAAGACTCGATTTTGGCTACAGTGATTTGCAGAAGATGACTGGGCACCTTTGGCATTGTTAGATTTGGTCAATAACAAAATGTATTTTGCATTTACTTTCTACACACTGTAAAAGTGGTGCTGAGTTTCTGTCAGTGGGAGTGGATGCTCACATTTTGAAATATAATGGAATTAATAAGAGGAATGCAGTTGGTATTCGTGTTTGTCTTTATTTTCTTAGCCTATTGAAGGATAGTATCTTGACCCAAGTCGTAAGAAAGGTAATGTGATGGTAAGGAGTTGAAGACTCTGTAAGAGTGGATGCTGTGAATGCTGGCAACATGATTGAACATTTTTTGTGTGGTTTTAAATAGTTGTTCGATGTAGTTTTATTGATACTTGTATTACAATTTATATTGCTTAATAGATTTTATTTTTATAGTATTTAAAACATGCAGGTGTTCATTTATGACACACTTCTGTGATATCATTTTTAATGGTAGTGTTACAGATACTTGCTTAATATTTAAAGTAAAGCTCCAACACAACATTTCTGTGTCAGACCATGGACACTCCCTATCCTGCAATTGGTAAAGCATATACAGATAAGACAATGGTGGGAATTATGCACTCAAAATTAGTTGAATGGGTATTAGTCTGGTAGTTGGATTCTCTGGTAGTTGAAAGACCTTTCTATAGAGCTCTTATTTAATCTTTAGACTTCTCATGGAATTACTTTCACAAACTGGCTTGCTTTGGTTAAAGTTGGAATGGTGTGACTGGCTATACATGAAACTAACTTTTCATGTGGTGTTCTTGGTGTGTTTCAGGGGAAGGTCCACCTTGAGCTGAGACTGAGTGAAGTCATAACAGACACTGGTGTCGTCTGCCACAAGCTCGCAACACGGTAGGACTTGAAACGTAGCTGTGGAGTCATGAGAAACACACTGATTACAAACTGTGTGTAGTGCTTCTTTTAAAAATAGTTGGAGGTATAAAACATTTATTTGGACATTGAATGTTCTTAATCAGAAATATCCTTATGAATTTAGAGGATGTGAGATTTTTTCATTTTCCCTTCTCCTTCTTGCCATGTAATCTATGTAATTTTCTTCCTGATAGTCTTAAATGTTAATAAATCCCTAATCCAATTTAGTCATGGCATAAATACTAAAAAGACATCAAAGGGTAATGTTAATGTCCTTCTAATTTGCATTAAGGACCTTCCTAGCTAAGTAAATTTGTAGGACAACTTGTGTGGTGAGAGAGTGTTACAGAGCTGACTTAAAACAGAAGTTTGCCATCCCTTACTAAGGCAGCCTCAGAATCAGCCATCCAGTCCCATTCAAGTTGAAACAGAGATGCCACAGGAGTCAAATGGCAGTAAAGATTTCTGTGTCCTCTGAGGAGTCTGGAAGACCACTGCTCTCTGGCCACACCAAACCCTTTCAGGTTACCTCAGAAGTAATGGCAGAGCTGGTTGGCTTCTGTGAGGCATCTGCTTTGTCCTCTCTGGCAGAAGAGCTGACAAAACCAGAGTGGTGGCATCATACGCATCTAGCTGTTTGGCAGTCATGTCAATATGACAAATGCTCTTCTAGGAAAGTTCTGACCAGCCCAATTTTCAGATCAGTATTTAATATCATTTTGTTGCTGCCTTTGCTAAGGCTTTTTCCTAGTAGCTTTTACACCTAGGCTGTTAATAAATGCAGGTGATCCATATGGTGACCTCCATCACGGTAGGCCCACTCTGGATGTGACGATGCGCTGGGGTAACTGATCTGCCTGCCTGTGCATATCCCCTCTGGCCATGCAGGTCCTACCAGAGCTCTGCAGTAGGTGCATTTCTCTCTGCAGTCTCTCTCTCTTTCTCTCTGCAGTCTGCTGTGGTGAGGCAGAGCAAATAACCAAGGATAGCCTGGTACACGTTGTGTAGGCTCTGAGCTCCAGTGAACTGGTTAACCAGGGCACAATGCTGCTGGAACACAGCTATACATCTTTGAGAACAAAAATTGCCATGTCAGTATAGCTGTGCACCACCTGGAGGGCCCAGCTTTCCTCTAGCTGCTACCTGAGGACTCTCATTATGTCATTTTCCACTGCACAATTTGAATATGATCAAGTGATGATGTCACACACATTCTGAGAAACCAGAGCTCAAACCTCAATCTACCAAGTCCTAGGCTGGCTGGCATCTTTTGTTTAAGCACTGTTTGTATTGCCATTGGTCCTAAGGCTTTGCGGGAGAGGAGGAAATAGAAGGTGGGAAAAGTCAGTTTCTTGCCTTTCTACCCTGGTGTGTCTCTGCTGTGAGAGAGGGCGTATGTGTGCAGGACATACAGGACAGTGGGTGTATCACTGTGCTTGGACTGTTCGCGAAGGACAAGCCTGGAGGATACTGTGCTTGGGGAGGGAAAAGGAGCACAGTTGGGCTGAGGACCACCTTGAGTTTTTTTTGCTTTGGCCTTTTTGAACGTGTGTTCTGCACTCCTTAGATGTGATACAGCCACAGAGCCCTCTTTGAATTTGAACCCTTATTGTGGGTTGAGACCCTGTGATGTCCGTGGCTCTGCGAACAGATCAACTGAAACATCCTCGCCCTCTCACCATGGTCTTTTTGAACAGTTAGGTGGTGTACTGAAAGACTTTCAGCAGTGTTTGCCTCTCTTTGTTCTGTTCTGAGAGTATATCATACCACAGCCAGCTGTCTATTAAAGGTTTTGTCTTCAGTTAAGTGGGACCTGCCAATATTGCAGTACCAATGTATCTTTCAGTGAACTTTCTGAAATGATGGAAATAGGTGTCTGAAAAGGTCCTTCTTAATATGTAATACATGCAACTTCTTGCTTCATGAATAGCAGTCAGGCAATAACTGCTTCAACAGTGTGATTTTCTACATTTCTATTCATTTGGCCTGACAGGTTTTAAGTATTTATTCAAATTTTTGCTAGTATATTCTTGATTTGAAGACTATTCCATTAACTTTCTACAATGCAGAGAAATAAAGCTTTGATTGGTTTGCAAAGCTTCCTGTAACTATGATTTGCTATGTATTGTTCAGTGTATTAGCTGCAATGTGTAGAAAAATCATGAGGTTTTAACCGCTGACTCATAATGAGCCCAGGGCTCTTAGAAACAAAATTTGAAAATCAGAGCTCAAGCAAGCTTTTGTCTTCTGAAACGATCTTTTTCCACTGTCACCTTCTCTTCTCTGTCTGACCTTGACGCTCTGGCTTTGTCTAGCACATTTATTTGTTATTTGAGTGGTAAGTGAGAGTAGAGCTTAGCAGTTCAAATAAGAAAACTGGGAAAGAAGAATGTTTCTAGCATATGTAGTTCTGTTGATGCAGGTTTTCATGGCAATGTGTCTTAGATGTGAGAGAGATGAAGGGAAATGATTACATAGGGGGGGAAAAACCACTTCAGAATGTGGTCCAGCATTTTCTTCATTCCACACTGCTGCTTTACAAAGGTCTACAGTAAACTGCAGCTCTTAACATTTTCCACATGGTCTGAAATCTCTTTCAGGTTTGTTCCCAGATAGCTTGGTTCTAGTGCTTCATCATGTAAGAAAAGATTGTGGTAATTAAGCAGTGCTCAGCTGAGTGTCTGTGTACCTGGAATTTGCCAGTGGGAAGAACAGAGACAGGGGAGGCGGAACCTTTGTTCTAGGGTCGGTCCTGAGTGAAAAGCAGAGACTAGATGTTTTAGGGAAGTGCAACTTCCAACTGAATATTGTGAAAATAACTGATTTTCTTGTGAACAGCTTGTGAATTTGTTACAGTGAGCAAATAAGACAAGGCTGTAAAAACATGAGCAAGAATCTAGAATCACTTTATCTTCAAAACTGTTTTGATGAATCTGATGCTTGTCTTGTGGACTTCCTTGACTTTGTTTTTAAAAAATGTAATTTTAATTTTTTTTTTAAATGAAACATTAGCTACAAAGATAAACAATACCCTGCGAATGACCTCATAGATATAACTGGTTGAACAGTTCAGATTTGCAAGGAGAACAAAAGCTGCATCCAGTGGTCAGCTGTTTAAAAATACCTTAGAGACACTTGCTTTTTTAAGCCCCAGAATAGTTCGTGTTTTAAAAGACAACGAATGCAGACTAAATGAAGACTCAGCCTAATTAGGAAACTTTTTTACCTCTCCAGAAAATATGAGCTTACCCATAGGTCTTTATCAGTGTGCCCTCTGAGCCTGTTCA
Organism: Acanthiza pusilla; assembly: GCA_036630365.1. NCBI lineage: Eukaryota > Metazoa > Chordata > Aves > Passeriformes > Acanthizidae > Acanthiza > Acanthiza pusilla. The sequence continues at coordinate 9,161,468 of JAXCHO010000098.1, forward strand.
CATTGCTGCTACCTCTGCATTCCAGAAAGCCTGGAAAGCAGCTGGGGCCTTGCTGAGCCAGCCTGCGGTCCTGTGGAGCATGCTGTGAACAGTCAGCTGGATGAATGGATGGAAAAATTCATCTGAATGGAAAGGCAAATTAAAATATTTAAGTGCTGAGCTCTTGAACATTAAGTGGTAGATTATTAAAAAACGCAAAAAGCAAGTGTGCTTCCTTAGCCCCTGCAGAGGAAGCAAAAAATCCAGTTCAAAAACTGTTACCTAATAGCTCCTCCTTAGGAAGCATTCAATACTTTTGTTTAGTCTTAAACCACTAAGCTGTTGTGCTTCATCAGAGGCCCTAGTCTCAGCCAGCTGCTACAGCACAATCTCCCCGGACTGAATCCCTGGAAAAGTGATTAAAAGGAGAAGCATTAGTGGATTTAAAAGTTACATTGACAGTACAGGCACCACATTCAAACTGCTTGTGTCCCCCAGCAACTTCTGCTGTCATACTCTGTAAGAACCACAGCTCTCACTTTGGATGCTCCTTCTGGGAAGAGTTTGCTACTTGTGGGCTCCCTGTGTGGGAACTGGTGTAGAACCTGATGGTCCTTGTGAGTGGCCCCCATAAATGCTTGTATCCCAGTGACAGGACTTGGGATGCAGGCTCTGGATGTGTACATTCACATCATACAGAGAGAGCAGACCTGCAGCCTGCTGAGCACAGACCACACCAAGTGTGACCGATGAAACACAGCATGCATGGACTTGTGGCCTGGTACCTTCCTGTAGCTGCATTTGCACTAAATACTGTTGTGCCTTGTAGTGAGTCACCTTGAGTGCTGAGAAAAAGTAAGTCTTAGTAGGTCTGGCTCTTCCCCTCTCTGTCCTTTACTCACAAAGATCTCACACTGGGTTCTGCTACACTTTTTACATCCACAGCCTTCTGGCCCTCTGCACAGTCGGCTGCTGCATGTTGTGGCTATCAACATCTGGCCTCATCTTCCGTTGGCTGTGAAGTGAAAGCCATCTCCTGTTTGTCACCTCCCAGAAATCGATCTGTAATTTTATGAACATTTTTAAGATAGGCCATGGAAAGAAGTGGTCAGGACTTTCCCATGCTTCTGGCTGCTTGTGTCTATACACACCCCTTTGTGCTGACACGCAGCTTCTGGCAGCTGCTTGAGCAATATTGTATTTTATTTTTTTCCCCCTCGTGCCTTTTTAGCTGAAACAGGCCTTAATCCTGTGTGTCCTAGAAACTGCACTTTTCTGTAATGCAGAGGAAGGAAAATGACCAGGGAAGGATGCTGTTTCTGCGGCCATGCCTTGTAGAAGCGTTTGAACTAAGTCATGAACAGTGCATGTGCGTCTAGCCATATTACATGAATACGTCTGAAAATCAATGGTTTGTACTTCTCCCTAAATTTTTTTATGAGCCACCACTTCCCATATGCAGAAACTTATCCTGCTTTACAACTGAAGTACCCGGAAAGGATCCCTAGATTTTTTGTGAACTTTTCCCCACCATTGCTAGAGCAGCTTCTGGACAACATATTTGCATTTAGCACAGAAAGGTGGTTCCCCAGCGGCTTTAAGGCCTGTGGGCTGTCCAGACAGCTTGGTCTCATCTGTCAGAGCAACACAGGCAAGGAACAGCAGATACATGCATTTGTATTTATTTAATAAAGAGGAGGGCTCCTGTAGATAGCTTTGTAGCAATCTGCAGGCTTTGCTGTGGTTAAGCTACTAGAGGCAACATTTAGAAGCAGTGTTCTGTATTTAGCAAGATGACATCTTGCAACATGCCTGAAGGAACAGGCCACTGAACTCCTGTTGAAAGTCAGAGTGAGCTGGGAGCCTGGCTCCCTGATCATCCTTTGAGAATTCCAGCATGTGTATGTAATTAGTCACATTTAAATGTCTGTATTTATTCAGTGTCCCCAGCTGCTCCTTCAAGTGTTGTCTTATGTCTTGTCTCTTAGTTTTAAAAAAGCTTGGAAACATCTGCTTTGGAGAGCTCACCCCTCCTCCCTCCTGCTTTTTTTATTCTCCCACCCAGTAAATCTATACAGCTAAATAACAACGTATGTGCTTCAATAGCCCCTGCTGTCTTTCATATGTAGTAACACAGTTTTCCAGTAAACAATTCATAAGTCTACAAATATATTATCAATGCTGAAATTTTATTTGGCAAATGAAGCTTTTGTAGCTCTGGCATGGAAGACATGGTTGCACTGCATTAATTTGTGAATTAAATGCTGTGCAGCTCTCTTGAGGGCTCTGCAAGATGTATTCTGACCATGTGGAACAAAGCTGAATGGGCAGCTTACAAGAGCAAGCAGGAAAGGAGACAATAAGTAGGTATGACATCCCTAAGATAAACACTTCAGGGATTATTAAGAGAGCAGTGACTGAGCTGTGGGCTGTAAAAGCCTTCTGAAGAGGAAGAGGAAGGTGAGGAAGAAGGTTTTACTTGTCAGGTGTGGTTAAAGCAGAAGGTCTCTGCCTAGCGGTGGGAGTCCTGGGACTTGGTGATGGTTTCCCAGCCTTCCCTGCCATGTGAATAGAGCACAGAGCATGCAGTGAGCAGCATCTGACCTTCCTCTCTGTTCGCATTATAGATCTGAATTTCCTTGTCCATGAGCATTGCTGCTCACTGGTTGACAACCACTGCCCTAAATCAGATTGACTTTATGTAACTGTTTAAAAATCTCTTATGCAATGTGATGTTTCTAAGGTTAAGGTAAATGATGCTTAATTTTGAAAATTTCAGAGGCTCAGCCTCTCTGTTTTGTCAGTCACAATTCACGAAGGGCAAAGTTATGTATATCAAGTCTGGTTGGATGGGCTGAGATAATGGCCACTCCTGCTTTTGGATCATCAGTCTGGATCCTAATCTAAAGCATAAGAGGAAAATATGATCCCATCTTCTCTGGTGCAGGTTTGCTGTTTTCCCCTGTGATTGCGTTTGGAGACACCTTGAAAAACTTCAGGAGTGCAGTTACTCCTTCAATCATGGAACATGCTTAAGTGCATTTGTGTAAAATTAAAACATAGAGGCATCATCTTTGAGTCATCTGAGAATTTCCCTATACTAACTAGCTTGTTTCCTGCTTTTCTCATTTACATTGGAGCTAGTTTACTTTCTAGTAAATAACTATCTTAATCAAACACTAGGCATAGGTGAAGAATGTGTCTAAAGGGTTGGATTAAAGAGGAAGCTTGGAAATGCAGGACTGTATTTACCTATTGATGCTGAAGACCATATTTTGTTGGCTTTCTGTTGTGGCCCTCTCTCTGATGCTGTTAAGAGTGGTGTAGAGCAGGGTTTGCTCCTCTCTTTTGACTATGATGTGCCATATACAGTATTTTCCTTTTCCAAATTGGAGTTGTTGTTCTGCAAAAGCATCAGCAGGAGCTAGGGGGTGTTCCTTCATGGAGGCTTTTTTTTTTTTTTTTTTTTTTTTGCTCTGTGAGGCAGCAGTTTTCAAGCTTCTGATGGTATGTTGGCATGGCGTAAGGCTGCAGCTCCTGCTGAGTGTGGAGGTAGCCTGAGGCTAGAGCTGGCAGTGGCTGTTCTTCCTGTGGTGTTACAGCTCTCGGTGCTCTTTGCCTACGTTCAGAATGGGTCCCCGAGCCACCCAGCCCTCTTCCAGTTTAGAGAACATGCATTTGTGTTGCTTTAGAGAAGTTTCTACTCTGCTGCAGAGACATACAGCCAGCTTTGAACTCACTTCAGGGTCAAAAGAAGCTTATTTTTGTGCCTGAAATCTGACCTGAATCAATTAGGGGAAAAATGGTATTGCTGACTACAAGAAGGCTGGTTTAATGTATGCATCAATAGTTCAACTCAAAATATTTTGAAAAATTTCGACTTCTGTTTGCTCCTGGGAGGGAATGCTAATGAAGGCATAAAGTGGTTTCACAGCTTCATTTTGAATAAACTCATGCATCCATTAAATGTGTTACAATCTCCTTTCTCTAGAGAGCAAGCCCTTCATCAAGCTGTGCCTTTTCCTGCAGCATTGCATCTTGATCATACTTTTAATCTTGTATGGGTTTCATAAACTGGTGGAGAAAGTGCTCAGATGTTAAATCAGATAGTATCTGGTATTTTTATCATGAAGTGCTGTAATGCTGTGGGTTTTAGGAGTACAGAGGGGAAGAGAGAAGAGATCTGTATCTTTATAACCTTTTAACATAGTGCATCAATTTTTTCTTTTCTCGCAGCTCTCGTAGCACTGTGTTTACACTGCTTTGCTTCTCCATTCCCACTGTAATCTCTGTTGTCTATTTGTATTCTAAATCAAGTTTCAGCTGTTTATTCTCCATTAAACCTCCCCATATATAGAAATACTATCTTCTGCTACTGTTTCCCACTAAATGAAGTTTGTTTCATGCTTCTCTGTTTTTGTATTCAGTGTTTCTTCAGTGCATCTCCTCTGTTCATTAAATTCTTTGTTTATGCAAATTACATACAAGTGTCATTTTATCTATAATCCAAATCAACGGCAACTTCAATTAGACCCTCCTACAGCAGAATATGTTTTAAAGTGCTCACCATTTTGAGATTGAATAGTCAGTACATGACTCTCTGGAATAGGTATAAAACTCAGTTTGTAATTAAAGACTCAAATGTAAGTCTTAAATCATTCTGTTTCAGTGGTAAATGCTGCTGTGTAAATAACGTGACAGTATTTCCTGTTTTACACAGAGTAGACATAGACTGCGATTATAAATGGAGGCAAATTATTCAAGCATAAATCCTTTTGGTAAATGATTTCATTTCTAAATGTGCTTGAGGTCACAGTGTTAAGGTGCTTTGGGCACATTAGAGAGCATTCCTGTAGTATCTGTGTTTGTAAAAGATGCATGGATCTTGGAAACTGAATTGTTAGCACCTTCAGTGGGCTGTCAGTGCCCCAAATGTCTGCAGTTTTTACTTCATTGATGTCCTTTAATGATGATCAGCTGGAACAGTTCAATTACTTTTGAGGCAGGGCCCCAGGAGAAACCAGCTAGCTGTCTTGCAACATGACCTATATCAAAAGTTTCTTTGGAGTACACAGTATTTAGCATAATACAAAGGTGAACTTTTATGCTGTTTCATTCTGAATGACTCTTGGGATTTCTGCAGTTTCTGTGGCAGGCACCATCCAAAACCAGTGGTGGCAAAGTTTCTAAAGGAGCAATGTGATGGGGCACAAATTACTAATCACACTTGCCTCTGAAAATTTTTTATCTGTTGCTCCAAGAGCAACACTTGCCAACATGATGTTTAGGTAGCAGAAAGGATCTAGGCATCAAGGTTGGATAGAAACAGGGGAAGCTGGAGGGTAAAGAGGAAGTTGCAGGGCCCGAAGTGTTGGGATTGGGCAATTTCATTTTATTTTTTTCTTTTTGTCATTTTTTGGGTTTTTTTTTCAAATATTAGGAGAGTAGAGACATGGTACACAATACCTAGGAAACACTTGTCATTAACTTCGTTGTTCGCAGAAGGACTTGTTGAGAGGAAGTTATTGCAAGAAGTCTTACAGTGGATGTGGCAATAACGAGAAAGTATCTCTTTCTGTCCTCCATCTGGATGAGCTAGGGATCATGTTTGTGTTTCTGGGTACATTATTGTACTGAGAATGCAACTAGTTATGAGCTATGACTGAGTGCCTTCTAGAGTCCACAGTGCTAAAATTACCTGGTATCTACTGTATGTCACCCTACTTGTCTAGTCTTGGTGTAAATGTTTGGCTTGGATGCCATTTGCTGGAAAATTCAGTAAGAGTTGATTGTGGAAAAATTCATCTATGTTGCTAATTATGTATTTTTAGCATACAAAGCACTTGTGAGTCAGATTAAAAATCTTTTAATACACATTTTTAATTTAATAGCTCTTTGAGACCTGTTGTTTTCACCGTCCCATTCTTTTGCTTTCTGCTGTACAAGGTAGGTTGCTAGTTTCCCTAGTCATTTTGTTCTCATAAGCACTAAGAGAAAAGAGAAATATTCTGAAAGAAAATTCAGTAAGCACAGAAATTGTAAAGGAGGCTGTGTTTTTAGAGGCAGTAGTGTCTGCAATTAATTTTAACTTATTTTACAGTTGACTTGCTTCCAAGTTGATGGTTTTGTAATAATTTTCATAAGCTTCAAACAGAGGCAACAATTCAGCTAGACTGTCTACAGCTGCAGATATATTCACTGCATATAGTTTTACCCTTGTTGTTTGACAATCACTGCTGTATTGTCTAGTTTTATGCCCCACCAGCCCAAACACCATGTTTGTAAAAGGGGGCACAGTGTGACAGCAGACACTCACTATTTATGTGCTGTTCAGTCAAAAGCTGCTGAAAACTGCTGTGTGCAGCCCTTTCATTCCTAGGGACATCCAGGGGTGCTTTCTTCTCTGCATAGCCATGAAGTTTAATAAAATTAGTAGAACTGGAGTATCTTTTGAAATCTCTACCACTTACACAAATTTTGTTGAAAACACCGATTAAAAAAAATTGTCAGCGGGAGATTGACAAATATAGACAGAAAGCATTTTCTCTTAAGCCTCTATCTTTAGGAGACCAGGCTAAAAAGGATGCTGTTAAACTCAGAAGTATTCATGTAACAGCTACAGGAAGAATAGAAGAGCTGGTAAATATGTCTTACAGTGAGTGACTGTTTGACTTATGCAAGAAAAACTTTGATGACACCAAGCTGGGGGGAGTGTTGATGTCCTGGAGGGTAGGAGGGCTCTTCAGAGGGACCTGGACAGGCTGGATCAATGGGCCAAGCCCAAAGATAGAGGCTGCACCTTGAGTGTTGTGTCCAATTCTGGTCTCTTCCGTTTAGGCAGGACCTTGAGGTGCTGGAATATGTCCAGAGAAGGGCCATGAAGCTGGGGAAGGGTCTGGAGTGCATGTCCTAGGAGGATTGGCTGGGGGAGCTGGGGGTGTTTAGCCTGGAGAGGAGGAGGCTCAGGGGAGTCCTTATCACTCTCTCCAACCAGGAAGGAGGCTGTAGCCAGGCGGGGGTTGGCCTCTTTTCCCAGGTAGCCAGTGACAGGACAATAGGACACAGTCTTAAGCTGTGCCAGAGGAGGTTTAGGCTGGACATTAGGAAGTAGTTCTTCACAGAAAGAGTGATTGGGCATTGGAATGGGCTGCCTAGGGTGGTGTTGGAGTCACTGTCCCTGGAGGTGTTTGAGAAAAGACTGGATGTGGCACTGGGTGCCATGGTCAGTTGTCAAGATGGTGTTAGGTCGTAAGTTTGGCTCAATTTCTGAGGTCTTTTCCAACCTAGCTGATTCTGTGAAATCACAATATGCATGATATTTAGTAGAGAGTCCTTCTGAATGTATGTGGTTGCTTCTTCTTACCACAGTGATGATATATGTTTGCAAGTTCAAGGCTAGTGGGAAACAAGTAGTAAAACCATTTGGGGTGTGTGCATGTGTTTGTTTGTTTTTTTGTCATGATCATTACTCAGCAAACAGTTTCATGTAAAACATTGTGAGGATATTTTAATAGCTTTGATTCCTTTGAGTTAAACCTTGATTGGTTTTGAGAAATGTGCTCTCAAGATGAAGTAGGCACCATGAGCTTGTTGCACAACTTTACTAGGTGAGAGCTTTCATCACTGTCTCGAAAGAGGCCAGACTGCGTGATCCCGAGATCCCTTTTGGTCCCAGAATATGAGGATAAACTTAACACGAGTATGAACTGTTTGTGCAATAACTGGAATTAAAAAGCTGATGTGGGCGACTAATTACAGCTGGTTATACCAGCCTCCCTATCTGACTGTGCCTTAATTTGCATCCTGTTTTTCCATAAGATCTGAAGTGACAAGCCACAAAAAACTTAATAAACAGCACTTCACATTGCTTTTCATCTCTAGAGGCTTAGTGCTGTACAAGCAATGGCATAGCCACCACTTGGATGAAGCAGATTCTTCTTTGGATGAGATATCATAGGTTTTAGCTAAACCTATGACACAACTGACCTTTCAGAGTAGGAAGTAAAATGGGACACTGCCAGTGGAAATTGTTTACAATTTGTGTAATGCTTTGCTCCTGGTAGGCAGTAACAGGTTTACCATTCAGATGTGCTTTCATTGTGCAGGTAATCATAACTGGTGCTTTTTCCCATCCAAAAGGTCAAAGGGATTTTGTCTTCCATGAAAAGTCTATGGCTTCCTCTCCAGGCACCTTCTGTGTATTACTCTGGGATGACTCAGTAGTAGGCAGTCCCGCTACTGTGTAGTAGGTATTTTCCTAATGTCTTAAAAATTGTGGAGAGTCTTAAGAGTCTGGTGCTTTATGGTTGTAGCATTGCAGAGGATGATGCTTTATTAAGGAGGTTTCACTAATAATGGGAGATTTTGTCTGCAGGACCTACATTCTGTGTTGTTGCCATAGAATAGCCACAAAACATCCGTAATGGAATTTCTGTATTACGTTCACAGTATGATCCTTTATTGCATGTCTCTTTGTAGGACCAGAGGACTGATTCAAATTAGGCAAGTCACCATCCTGTGACAGCTGTTTTTGAAATAAATGGTTTATGAATCCTGCTTGATCTCTCCTTTTGCCAAGTCAGGGATATTGGTAAGGATTTTTCAGTTAATTTCATAGGAAAGTGTATTACAAAATGGGCTTTTTTATGCCTGTGATGATTGTGCTTCTTCGATAGGGCTCTGAGCAATTTGGTCTAGTGAAAGGTGTCCTTGCCCATGGCAGGGGAGTTGGAACTATATGATCTTTGAAGTCCCTTCCAACCCAAACCATCCTATGAATAGCTCTATCTAATCAGTGTAAAAAATTTAGGTAAGTGAAACTTAACAAACCTGATCTGTATCTTGCTATTTGGTTTACTAAAGAAGGCTCTCTACTTCTGCTTCCCGTCTTTCACAGACTTGGTGTATCTGATTTAAATTGAATGTTTCTGTTTTGGGTTGGTTTTTTTGGTTTTTTTGTTTTTTTGTTTTTTTGGAAACACAGTTTTGGAGGATATAATGCCTTGATTTCAGTGTTAAATACTGTGTGCTTTTTATTTTTTGCCCCCAGTGCTTGATTACTGCATTGTCTGTAATCACAGTGAGATACATTAACATCTTTTTAGATGTGTAAATCCTGACAGCATCAAGTTAATAATATTATTTTGTGGGTTCTAGTTGGAGAGCATGTTCACTGTGACACAATTTGTATAACCATAGCCCAGTTCTCTTATCAAAACAAATTCAATGCATCAGCATTACTTTGGAACTTAATTGTCAACTTAACTGCCATCAGGTCTCAGCAGGGCTGATGAATCAGCTTCATTTGAATTCCTTAATGAAAGTATTGCAAAGTGTAGCAAAGATCACTGCCCTTTAATAATAACTGTTGTTAATCAAGATCCCAGATTGTCTGATTATTCACAGAAATGTAATCAAGGGTTGTTCTGAGTTGTTTCAAGTTGAGTTTTTTAAAGCATTAAAGGTTCTGCCTGCCTCAGGTGTGCTAAGGCATTCTCATTACAGAAGATTGTAGCCTCCATGAAGTGTTTGAAGGCACCTTTGGTTGCTAAGGCCACTAATAATTACTTCTTTTCTTTATGAATTACAACCTATTTTTGTTTTGCTTTTCATTTAGAAAGGTATATTTGTTACTACATCTAATGAAATATATGATGTGAAAATCTATGTGGAAGAGTATTCAAGAATTTTAGTAGAGAAATTATTATACTTGGATTGGGTAGGGATGAGAAGAAGCTTCCTGGGTTTACTTTCTGTTGGTGCTACAGCTTTCATTAAAGCATCTCCTTCCCTTGTCTTCCCTTCCTGTGTGCATCCCCCGTCACCCAAAAGATGCATCTCAGCTGATGCATTCTCTTGGCCCAGGAGTTCTGGTTGTTGTGCCCTGTGGTTCAGCTGTGTCATGGCATGAGATTTAGATGCTCTTCTCCAATCTGCTCTACTTCATGCTCTGCCAGTTGTTCCAAGGGTGTGTCAGTTCAGGTCACCAACCAGCATGTCTGAATTTTTATTTAAAATATTACTATCTATGGCCAACCTGGGATATATGTTTGACTTGACTATACTCTGCACTTGGGAGGAAACTCTTGCTCACCAGCTAGGTAGGAAAGCCATGGGATGTGCTGGTTCTGTTTAGCTCCTTTGTTTCTTAGAGCTGAATATCCCCACTCTCACATGCCCACACCTACCCACTCCCCACCAGGGTGCCTTATTTCCCTCTCTCTCTCATAAGTTCTTTAAAGCTTCTTCTTTTAACCTCTTCCTAATCCTTTTACTTGCTTCATAATCAGATTCCTGCCAGTAGGCTCAAAAGCTATTGGGTGATTTCTTGGGAACTTCTGCTCTGCCAAGTGTCACACCATCTTAGGGATGAATTTCAGTCATTGCAGTAGCTTCTTCATTTTGTCTTCCCTCTTGTCATATGGGTATCAACCATTTAAGAGTTGTAGATGCTTCTGGCCTTGGTTGGCAGAGGGGAAAAGTCAGGACATGTTCATGCAGCTTGTTTTGTTTGCTTATGTGCTCGTGCATGTACACAGTGACATGCAGGCACTGCCTGAATGAAGGGATTGTGCTTTGTGCCCACAGCTCCTTCCTGGGAGCAGGTTAAACTTGGACAGGTCTCAGGTCAGAGATCATTGCAGTTTTCTTTCCATAAAACCTGTATATCCCAAATAGAGCACTGAGACCAATATACTTTTCCAAGCAAATAAAAATGACATGGGAGGTTTTTGTGTCACAGTCTGGCTTCATTATTTAGCCATAACAGCCTTTTTGCCCCTGACTCCCCTGCTGCCTCATGGTCTTTCTTTTCTTATCAGCCTGTACAGACAGTATCTCGTTGCTTCCATTTAGGATTGCCGCAGGCCACAGTCAGCTCATCTAAAGCTGCTGTCTGGGCTCTAATCGTTTGCTGTATGTTGTAATTGTTGCTGTTTTGTGCTTCACTCCTCTTCCATTTCTCACCACGCTGCTTTAGCATGAGTGCTTCTGCAACTGCCTTGATATGTTGACCCATTCCCTGGCTTCCTGCCATACTACATGAAATCAGGCTGCTTCATTTGCCCCTACAAGAATCAATATAGTACCATTAAGCAAGCAAATTTATCCTTTCCTGATTGTACCTCTTCTTTTGTTCTGCTATTCCCTTTTAATTTTTATGTAGTACTTGCTTTGCTTTAACTTGTATTTGAGTCTTTTGTCTTCTCTGAATATCAGCATGTACTAGAAATAACTTCTCCTGCTTAGCCTTTCTCTTTTCTCTCCTGTTGTTAAGCTCTTGTTCCCTGTTAATAGCTGGGGTTGCCAGTCTGAGACCATGGCAGAAGGAAATGATGATGTCAGTGCCAGGAATAGTCACTAAATCAGTGTGGTTCAAAATTTCAGTGAGCTTGTGTCTCTGCTTAAAGCCTCAGGGTACTGTCATAGGGGGTAATGAAACCATTTTTAATATTGACATAATGGAGGAGTTTTCTGAAGAGGTTTTTAGGGAGCTTGCAACTCTTCTGTAATTGACTCGTAAACTGGCTTAACTACTAATGGATTAACTCCTTGTCCTGCAAGAACAGGATGGCTAACACACACATTTTAGTCTGCTCTCTTTAGTACAGAGTACAGATGGTACTCTGTGAATATGTGCTTTTAAACATCTTTCTGGAGTGGATTTTGGGGAGCAAATGGGATGTTTTGAGCTGTAGTGTGGAGGACAGCTCCCATGTTAATAGCAGAAAAAAAGTCTGTTTTTAAGCTTCTAAGAAATGTGTAGATGTTTAATGACACAAGAAGTTTGCAGTTTATTTGAAGTGATGCTGGTTTTAGGAATGTATATATGTTGGCAGTATTTCTTCCTTAGATTTAATGAATCAAGTTTCTTGCATTGGATGTAGTTTTACTGTGATATCTCTAATAGTGTTTGGTTTAGAATGGGGAAGTAGGGGCAGTGCTCATTTGCTTTCACTTGCTTTCTGTAGGTTATTCGATGGCTTTATGTGAAAATTTGTCCTCGTATTGGAAGAAAATACTTTCAGTAAAATACCTGGGAAATAAATTTTTGCTTGAACCCAGACACTAGCAGTCAATTCCTCTTGCTTCGCTCTCTCAGGAGGAAATCACCATTGACAGCCTTGTGTTGAGAAGAATTATGTGTGTGTGACAGACATTTTGAGTATACAGTACTTTCCACTGAAGACCCAAAGCTAATCTGCATGCTGCATGAGGCTGCAAAAACTCTTGTAGGACAGCTTAGGAAGGAACCTGTTCAGGGTAACACGGGTTTAAGAACATGTTTAAATATTTTGCTGGACTATGACTATTTTCAGCTGAACTGGGAATGAGGAAGAGAAGGTAGTACTTACGTGGGGTTGCAGCTGTAGTCTCAGTTTCAAGGTTTCTCTTGTGCTTTTTCTATAGAGGCTTTGTGAGGTATTTTAATGGGAAAAAACCTGAAATAGTTGCTGGCACAACTTATTCCTCTGATGTACTTAAGGTCTATCAAAATGGGAGTAGTATCAAGTATATAATTTATTTTGCATATAAATGTTTCAGAGTCAACGCCTCAAAATGTAGGGGAATGCACATTGAGTGTATTGCTGGTCCATGTCAAGTGCCATTTGTTTGAATGGGGCATATTTAATTTAGTGCCATGGACCTTTGTGGCAGAATGAGTTGCCCCATAAAGGGGGGGAAAGTAGCTCCAGTTAACTGTTAATCTTCTCGAAAGTTAAGGAGATGGCAAGTGTTTATTTGCTTGTAAGCCAGAACTTGTTTGTTCACCAAAATAAACTCAAAAGGAGGAGGGTATTATCCAGAGAAGATAAGATACTGCTGGAGTTCCTCAAGGAAAGTGGTTTTCCTGGAGGGGCAGTAAGAGTGGTGGGACAATAGACTGGAGAGCAGCAATGTGGATGAGGATTGGGTTAAAGACTCTGGTTTCAGGTTTCCTAGAGAGATGAAATTATGTAATGGGAAAATGTCTTGAAAAATCATGATGATGAAGCAAGTGTTGATGGATTTTTTTCTCTGTGGCTATATCTACTTGGACATTGTTCCATTATTTCCTTTCCCTGGTTCATTCTATTGTGGCATGGTCAGTTGTCACCAGACACTGCACAGTGCTGTAATATTTTGTGTCTGTGTGGGACATAACTTGAAGGTGAACCAGGGCACATCACTGCAGGCAATTCCCAAGATGTGAGAACTGCTACCAGAGAAAACGGGTCTGTTCCAAGTACAAAAAAACATTCAGGTGAGAAGAATAGTAGGAAGTCTTGTTTTGGTACAAATAGATCACATCCAAAAGTCAAGGAATAGGTACTTTCGAAATCTACTGGAGGTCACTTACTGGGAGTGGGCATGGTCCTTTGGCTTCAGATGATTGTCCAGAGGACAAGGATTTGATTCAATGTGTGGATTCAGTATTCTTAACCTCCTTATTCTCTGGGGACAGTGGCAAGGCAGAGTCAGAGTATGGATTGGTAAAGAAATTTTGAGGAGGTTGGGACATAATAATTGTGGTATTTTTGATAATGAAGGCAGAGGGGAATTTAACACCAAGACTGAGTAAACTGTAAAAATTTTTGTCTTATTCCAGAAGAAACTGGCCACTTGGTCAGCCTCTTGACAAAAAAGGGTTGTGTGTTTATGTTAATTCCTCAGTGGAGATCCAACAGATTATTTTGTGGAAGTGAAGAGTAAGTGCAAGTCTGTCTGAAGGTGTATAAACAGCAGTTCAGATGTAGCATTTGGGATGCTGACTCTGAGTAGGAGATAAAGAATTATGAGAGCAGTCATACAATGACACACTCTCCTGGCCTCTGAAAATTTATGATTCAGGGAATTCCTGAGCTAGACATAACATCTTTTTGCTTAGTAGTGGTGAATGCAGCTACATTTGGACAAAGCCCCTCTGAAACACGTGAATATAACTGCTTTATTAAAGTCGTGATAAAGGGAATATGAAGGAGGCTTGGTAGTAATTCCTGCTTGCAGTGGAAGGCCTAAGTCTCATTGGCCTGAGAGCAGCTACCATGTGCCCACACAGATGTGAGGTTGGCCAAGGTGTACATGAAATTCTGTCACGCAGCATTACATCAAAGTTCCTCTTGAACCACTGGGAATAAGGAGCTCAGCTCATAATGCAAAGCTGCACCAAAAAAAAAGAACATTCAAGAATGAACTGAACATTGCAGGGAAAGGACACTGCCTCTTTACTGTCAGACTAGGCAAAAAGACTGGAGTACTCTATTATGAAGTTAAAGATGAATAGCCTTATTTTATGTGCCATGAGAAGCCCAGTCACAAGGGGAGACTTTAGAGGTGCTCTGTTATCCCTGGAAGACAAGATTAGTACATATGTTACAAGATGACTCCAGTCAGTAGAAAATAAAAATTGGGAAGGAAAAAAAAAAAAAAAGAGAGAGATCTAGAGATACTTAAGAAGCTAAGTCACATGCCCAGCTCTGGGAAATGGGGAAATGTACCTTACCAAACAAGTACTTAGCATAAGCCAAAGATGCATTGTTTTGATGACAGTTCTGACAAATCTACCACAAGTTTGCTTTTAAGTTGGTACTTGTCTGGTCAGGCTTACCTCACAAAGTACTGAGTGTTCAAGTAATCATCAGATCACTAGAGCAAGCAAGGAGGAGGAAGTCTCTTGTCTTTGAAGAGATGCAGAGCAGACCCTGAGTATGGCCACAAAAATGTGTATATGAGATGGAACAAAGTCTCAAGATAAAGAAATGAAAGGTGGAACAAGCAGGAGCTGGAAATAGAGGAATGGTAAGATAGATGAGTAAACTTGCTAAGCATCAATATTGATCCCAGAAACCAGCAATGAAAGTACATGGTACAGTGATAGAAAGCAATTGTATGGAGAAAAAAAAAAGTATTTATTTTTTCTTGGGGAATCAGTGAGAAAACAGCCTGATTTGAGAAAAGAGAATAGGAGTGGTGTTCTAGTCCCTACCCTAGGCTGAAAGTGGGGAAACAACGGAGCCTGACTTGGTAGACTGAAGGTGATTTATTCTGGAAGAACAGTAAATGTGCAGGAACCGCTGTTTTAGGAGCAGCTATGTCCCTCTTGGTTTCTTTATGTCTGTTTTTGCCTTGCTTGTCCATTCTGACACAAGGAGGCTGATGACACATGCATCTTGAACTAATCACAAAGACTGTAATTTTTAAACAATTTTTGCAGTTCTGGGGAGGGAGCATGGAATGCCTGTGGGCTTGGATCATTCTGATGTTGCTCACCTGTGTTAAGCCTGGTTTTGAGTACGTTTGTATAGGGGCTGTGTCAGAGATTACAGCCTACAGTGCTTAGCTGGCAACCCAGAGGCAGAGGAAATGCCTGTACGGTCACATATGAGCTACTTAGTCTTTGTTGAAAAATCTCTTTATTTTTTTCAAGACCTTCTGCTCTTGCCACCCTCTCAATTTCTGTAGCCACAAGGGCATGCTTATGGTGTGTTTCGGTTTTTGAGCTTTTCTCTTACCTGCTGGGAATTTTCCACAGCTTATTTATGCTTGTGAAGGTTTGGTCATGAACCACACTGAAAACTGAACTGTCTTGTTTCTTGAGACCTATTAATTTTATAAACCACAAGCGAAATATAGTGAGGCAGCTGCACTGAGAGTTTTCTTATATGACCCAGCACTAACCTTAGCTCTGCCCAGCCAGGCAAGCTGTGAGGGATGGCTCACTCTGCCCCAGCTGGGCTCCAGACAGCTAATGATGAGAAATTGCCAGTTGGGTAGAAAAGATTCTGGCAGCCACCCGGCTTTTCTTTTTTTTTTCTGGGATCTGATGAGTTGACTTATAATTCTTGAATAATCTTGATTGTCTAGGCTTTGTTTCATTATTCTAGTACATGTAAGTTAAGTTAATTCTGCAGATAACTAGAACAAGGGCATTTTATTCTTACTGGCTTTGTTCACTGCTTCCCACTATGCCCCCTTTCCCAGGATGATACCTTTATTACGCCTGGTTTTTTTTTTTTTGCATTGAATCCAGATATGAACTGTCAGTCTAAATAATGTGATGGCCATGTGGCAGAACTGAGATTCCATTTTATTGTCTCTGAGTAGCTGACATCTTGTTCTAGCTCTTTTCCTGCTTGCCGAGTAAAGCCAGTGTTTTAGTACTGGGCTGGGAGAGGAGGAGTGGTAATTGACTTATCAACTTTCCCATGACTGAAGAAAATGGCTGTAACAAAAGCAGCCCTAACATTACAGTATCCTGCGGGTAAGGAGAGTGTTCTCCCCTGAGCCAACCAGACACCTGTGCCTTGTTGAGTTTTATTGTTTCTCCTCATAATAATTTATAAAATACAGGAACCAGAATGAGCATCTCTCCAAACACAGCCTTCCTTCCTCAAAATCCTAAGTTTTCAGTCTTTTGCCTGATTTCTTCAACGTTCTTAAACAATAACTGCTTTTAAATTACCTGAAAAGCTTGTGATACAGTCTGTTGGTGTCTGTTTCCTGTTTTCCCACATTTTGTTTCTTTCAAGGTTGTTTCTGCTTTTCTTATTCCAGCTGCATACAAAGAAGCATCTTACTCTTAAGTCATCATGACTGCACAAGAACATCTGTGTATTTTGTTTTATTCCTTTTCTTTTTTTCCTTTTGTTTTTGCTTTTTCCCCAGAGAACAGAGCAACTACCCTCCTTTGTGAAATGCCCATCTAGTGTAGCCTAGTACTGTTTCTGATACTGGTGAGTGATACATCAAGTAGTATGATTGCTCCAGTGTGGCACCCTTCCTGATCACCAATTTGGGATTTCCTGAGCTGAAGGAGGCTTTTGGACCATTAAACTTTAATAGCTGCCTACAAACCCACACTCCATGAGTTCTTGTAGTGCTGGTTTGAATCCATGTAGTCTCTCAGCCCCCACAACACCCTGTGGCAATAAGTTTTGCAATTTCATTGTGTAGAAAAAGTACTTCCTTTTGTTTATTTTTAAACCTCTCTGGTAATTTCATTGTGTGCTCCATAATTGTTATTTGTGAGGAAATGTTCTTCACACCATTCATGATTTTGTAAGCTGTTTGTGGATGGATAACTTCTGTTTTCTGAGCTGGAGAGTGCAGACCTGGGAGAGCCATGAGTGATTAGGAGCCATCTGTTGTTCTCCACGTGTTCTGGAGTGCACACACAATGCAAATTGTAGGTACCCAATGATGTACATTGCTGTGTTTTCTCCAATCAGCTGGTGATGCTGCTTGCCTTTTTAACCATGGCTGACCATTGATGTGGTAACAACAAAGGGCTATCCACAAGAAAAACGTTAAATTCTTCTATGTGGCAATATATATACAATACAATACAAAATTTCGCTGTGTATATGTATAGTTAGGGTATGGATATTTTTGTTCGGGTAAATTCACACTTTTCCTCATTCAAATTCATCTGTCTTTTTTTTTTTTTCTGTTTTGTTTGTCTAGTGATTTGAAAACTCTGTATATCCTCAAGTGTAGATCATGCTCTCTGGTATCTCTTTCTATTGTCTGCATACTCTTGAAAGAACTGCTTTTACTAAAACAGGAGTCATACTCTCTCTGGCCACATGCTCTGACTGTTTAAATTTCACATAGTTCTTCCTGTATGGGTGAGAGCTCACTTGGGAGCCATTCATCAACAGCAGAAAATTGGCTGACAGCTATAAAAGCCATTGAGTTACTATTTCATTTTAAGGAACATCCAGACTGCTTTAAGGAAGCACTGGAACCCAGGGGTATGGTTTGACACTGACACTTGGTGTACAATTGTTCTGTTAAACAGGAATGTCTTCAAGCTGCATCTGCCATCCTTAAAGAATTACCAGCACTCTTGCTGTAGCTCAGTGTTTCTGCAAAGTGTTTCTGCTGTGAATATGGTCATACCAGTGTAAAGGCCACTGGAAGGAAAGCGTTCTGTCCTTTACTTGTAAGAAAATCAAGCTGCATCTGCCTCTCCATAAAAACTTTCTGCTGGTACTCACTGGTTTTGCCTCCTGCACTGACAGATACTCTGTCAGAGGGCTACAGTGTAATGTTCCCCATAATGTTCTTTCTGTTCACATCTGCCCTTTTTAAATTTAAGAAGTGGCATTTCCCTTACAATTTTGAGTATTTGTATTATTACATGTGCAAAAAACCCCCCTTATTCTACACTTTCTCAGTAAGGTAAATTTGGAGTAGGACTTGGTTGCTTGAAAACAGGCATCTGTTCTATTTATGAGGCCTCTGAGAGATGTGGAGCTGTCAAATTTATGTGTTTCACAGATACCTCCTGCTTCTCTAGAACAGCAGCAAAAGGGATGGTGGAAGAAACAAAGTCATCTCAAATGGCACCATGTGCATTGCATTGAGACAACCAAATCATGTGTTTTGCACGTTGCTTGATGTTGAGGGTTCCTGGAGCTTGCACCATGTATTTCCAGCTGGTGCTGGGATAGAATTTGTGGCTTGAATGTCACTTGTAGCACTGTGTAGTGTGCTAAACTAGGTGGCTCAGAGGCTCCTAAATTCTGTCTGTGTGGACGGTAAACTTGTAGTGAAATAATACAAGTACAGAAATAAAAGCAGCACGTGGCCTATGCAATCCAAGTTTTTCCTAACTTTCTCTGTGATTTTGATCTGTGATGTCGCTTGCATATCCAGAAAACAGAACATAATTTTGTATTAGTGTTAGTGAATTAGCAATGAGGAGTTGTCTAGGTTAAGGCTGTGCAACTGAGAAGCTTGTGAGTGAGTGTATTATTGGGGAGTGTCTGTACTGAAAAACAGCTACTTAGCCTTCATTTTGAGGCACAGCCTTCATTCTGGTAGGACAACTCAGCTGTTAATGTAATGTGTAATTTCAGCTACCTGTGTGTGCCCCTTGGTGTGATCTTCAGGCTTCTTGTAGTGCTGTGTGAACCTATCTGGATTGTACCTTCTCTGGTACAAAAATGATTCCTTTATTGATGCAGGAATATTGTTTTTCTCCCTTTAAGGAGAGTAAGTAATAATAGTTAAACTGTATTTAAAGTCTGCATTGTATGTTACCAAATAGCTTGCCTTGTGGATAAAATTGTGGAGCACTATCTGTTACTGAATTTATCTCTGTTGATCTTCTTAATATTATTTTGCATCAAAGTTACTGTCACTGAAAAGAGTAAAATGGATATTACTTTTCTTGTGATGTTTTAGCACCCAGAATTTTGCATATTTCACACTGCAATGATAGTACTACTCACTTGCCCAGAGAGCTTCAGAGTGTGTCTTCACTGAAATTTTCCAGTTAAGACTGTGCAAATACATCAGCCCAGTGGGTTACCTGTTGGAAGCAGAACCTTTTGCAGGAGGGAGAGAGTGTCCTGGAAATTGGCTTGTCTGTCTGTTTCCAGTTGGTGCTGCATTCCTCAGTAGGTTTTAGCTTCTGAAACATGCAACATTTTTCACTTTTTGGGATGGGAGTTGTGTTGGGTTTTTTCTTCTTTTTTTTTTTCTCCCCCAAAGAGAGGTTGAAATGAGAGTGAAAAAGTGCACTTTTCCCACCATGGTATGCAGCAAATCCCAATTTGTTCCATTTTGTCTCTCCAATGCATTGTTACTACTTGAGTGCAGAGCTGCTGCTGAGTTTGGACAAGGATGGCTATGTCATATTGTTTCCTGGTCTGTAATAAACACACCTTTACAAATAAGCCCATGCTAAGTTTTGTCAAAAACACTGAGGTCTTCATGAATGTTATTCTGAGAAATTACTTGACTACCACTGGGATCTGTCTGTGTGGGTTTTTTTAAATCTTCCATTACAGAAGTAAATTCTGGTTATGTATTTTGGTGAATAAGTTGTCACAGAATTTTAAAGTGCTGACAGCTCCCATCTTGACAGCAGACTCCTACTTCATGAACCTTAAGTTGTTGTGCTTGCATAAAAAGAATCCTTTGAGTTACAATTTCTCAGTAATTTAACAGTATTTTTGACCCTACTAAAGTTAGTATTTAAGACCAAAATGTGTTTTTAAGTTCAGGTATAAATTTAATGTTTCAGCTTAGTCATGTTTCAATTCCCTAGAGTAAAGTATTATGAAAAGGGAACTATGAAAATGCTTCATTTTTATTTTCACTCCAGTCTCTTTCCATTTAATTAATTTGTCTTCATTTTCTTCTTTTCTAGAGTTTTAGAGTGCCAAGGGCTGCCCATTGTGAATGGGCAATGTGATCCCTACGCCACTGTTACCTTAGCAGGACCCTCCAGGCAAGTATTGCACATTCAAAAGCTTCAGTTTTATAAGGATGGTTTCTGTTTCCTTTGTCTATTAGAGATTTGCTTTCTCAGATGGACAGCTGGGAGTATTTAGACACTGCTAGAATATGTCAAGTGTTTGGGGGGGGGATGTGTATGAGCTACTGAATTATGCTAGAGTAAGTAATTTGAGGCTTGTTTCAGTTTTGATTTATGTAAAGATCTGAATAATCTCTGAATAATTTGAATATCCCAGAGTATATAATTTGTGGTTAGGCTTAATTTATGCATCTTCTCACCTCACAGTTGGAGGCCAGTTTTTGAGCAAATTTATTGCCTAATTTTGGGCAGGGGTGGAAGAGAAATCTGAATTCATCAACATCTTGCCGAGTATGCACATTTGCATGTGAATATTTAGAGTGTCTTCACTTTCAAGGTGTGACAAATTAATGTGTATGTCAAAAACCCTCTATAGCTCAGTCCTGTAATTTGATATATGCAGATATAATAGCATGGATAAAACTTGGAATGAGGTTTTAGTGATGAGATTCTGCATAATACTCTTCAGTTTAAATTTGGGATTCAATTTTCCCATCTGTTATAAAAATTTCCTGTGCTGTTGGATGTCACTGTTTTGTTTCTGCTTATCTAGTCATCTTTTATGTCTGTGTCATTTTAGAAACAAAACAGCTCTGCTGTGACCTCAAAGAATCAGATTTGGTAGCATGAGTTACTAATAATGTTTTACAACATTTTATTGAAAATACTATAAATAAGAAGCATTCTTGACAAATATTTACCTTGCACGCAGAGGAGTCTTTGAGCCTGTCTGTATTCTTCGTCTTTGTGTGTTGTGCCTTATCTCCATTAATGACTTGTATATTTGACTTGTACACTTTGTTTTAAGCCTGTAACTTGTTACAAATGACTGGCTGGGTGGCTATTATTGAAACTGTAAGGAGATTGTTTGACTAACCCTTGAATGTCCAAATTTCCCTTTGTCTGCTTCCCTACACCCCCCAGTGTGGATAATGAATGACTATTGGCAATGTACTCCCTTCAGAATAAGGAGCATAGCCTTATCCTGTTCCTATCTGGGTTTTGGTGGGGGAGAAGACTTGCCTCCTATCTCCAGCAAGCAGCATGCAGTTTATTCCCATTCACTGCTTTGTAATTGCTCAGTAATTGTGCTGCCTTAATCGCCTCCCGTTCTACATCCTGCTTCCCAGTCCCCTCCCAGATGGGTTTATCGGTAAAGAGGTTGATTGGCAAGTGTGACTGATGAGATGGGGCTGGCAATCTGTCCTGTGTCCTGGAGGAGATTAGTCTCTCTTATCTCTCAGCTTCTCCTAGGAATAGTGGGATATTCTTAATCTGTACATCATTCTCCTCTCTGGATTTTCCAGTGCCTCTCATTTTAGAATAGGAAAGCTGCTTTATTCAGCTGCAGTTATGCAATGCCAAGCATAAAAATTTCAACAAACGTCCTGCTGTTTACTGTGTGATTTGTACTTCGAGTCATCAGACTTTCTGACCAAAACTCTTTCTGTGCCTGTATTGTAGATGGAAAAATATTGTATACTTGTGGACAGGCCCATTCAAATCACACAGGAAGTCTGTAGCAGCACTGGGAATTAGACCTGGCTTTACTTGACCTCTATGAAATACAGAATTGTCCAATGAATATAAGCAGTTCCAAGCCATCTAAGCAGCTTTGGTGCATGAGAAATGAACGATAGATTCTGGGATGAAATGATTAGTAGGTCAGTTTTCCACATGGCTGATGCGCCTCCATCTGCGTCTGTTTTATCTATGCCTGCAGAGCTGTAGGGTAAGATTGGTGACACAGGACAGCACAGAGCCTTTCTCTTGTAGAGGTAGCAAGAGCAAATCAAGCATAGGTTCCTAACATTTGGAAGCCATCAAACAGCTGTTGGCTGGCCTGTGCGAAATGCATTGGCTGGCTTGAGCCCAGCACCAAGCAGTCAATGTCTGTTCTCAAAGGCAGGCACAGGCGGATGGCGCGGCCCGTAGGGGATGAATGGGCAGTGCTGGGCTTGGTCAGGCCTGCTGAGTGTTTGGGAAGAGGTCTGCCACATCTTGCTCCTACAGAACAGTAGAAATAGAGACTTCTGCTCAGCACTGCTTATAGTAATTCACCACCGTAACATTAACTAAATGCTGCTGACACTGCAGGGAAAGGGGGTGGTAATGTAGCAATGAAAATATTCCTACTGAAGAAATCATTCAGGATTTTTTGATTGTTGCTGAAAATCAAATTCTGGTCTGATTGATTTTTTCAGACCAGAATTATAAAATATAAATCACAGAAATAGCTATGTTAGTCTTTGTCTCCTGTGTTTTTGGAGTATGAGGAATTTTTGAGTCACATCAAGACTGAGACCGTTGTCCAAATGTTGCTGCTCAGAGCCCCGTTCTTGCCAGTTGCTTTGTATGATAAAAGATTTTGCTATGTCAAGCCAAGTGATAGAATAAGGGTTCAAGGAATTGTGTTTAAAATAGGATAACAAACTGTGATTGCTGCCACTTTAGAGAAATAGGAATGCATTGAATCTCTCTCTTAAATGTGTGCAAGTGTCTGTGCCTTGCTGTGCTGGAGCCACATGGCATTCCAGTTTTATCAGATAAATCAAGTGGATGGATATTTCCTCCTCAGTGGCTCTGTTCCAGGATCATACGTCTACTAATGTTGTTTCTTACCCTTTTTTTTGTTTATTTTGTTTCCTTCATTCAGATCAGAAGCCAAAAAGACGAAAGTTAAAAAGAAGACCAACAATCCCCATTTTGATGAAGTGTTTTATTTTGAGGTTGGTATTTCAAAGGAACGGGTGATAAGCTGAAACACTATACTGTGGATAGTTGGCACGGCATCCTGCTCCATGTTGTGCCAGCTGTCATCTTTGAAGACTGTTTCAAAGCGTGGTGCAGGGGAAAGAAGTACCCTGGCTCAGACTGGCCGTCTGCTGAAGGAGCAGTATCCTGCTTCACCTCAGGTGCTCCGTAGGAAAAGCTTCAAGTTGGGCACTTCTGAGCAGCAGGCTTTACACTTCGTCACAACTCACCCCACTGGAGTTTTCAAAAAGGACAGTTAAAAATGAGTTAAGAAAACCCTGAACAAACCACACATTCAGAGAAATTATATTCTTTTTCTTAGTCTGTGTTTTTATAGCTGCTCCACCCTGTCTTTCCCAGTCAATGGGAGGAAGGTTATCTCCTTAGGAAGACTGAAAACTGCAGAGGAAAAATACACTTAAACTGGTCATTCTGGCTGTCTACCAGTCTGCTGCAATACCAGTGCATTTTCTCCAAGAGGGTGAAACCTCTACAGCTGTATCTAATACAGAGCATTTTCAACAGGTCCAGTTAAGATAAAGTATAGCTTCTATGAAAGTACTCATTTTGGTTCTTTCTGGCAAGAAATTGTGGTGTGTCCATACCTATATGTGCATGTGTTTGTAATTTAGATCCCTCTTGAAACTTTTCATTCTGTCTTCTAAAATTCTGTCTTTTTCTCTTGGATATCATAGTCCTGGTCTATGCTTCACTGTTCTATTTCAGTAGACACCTCAAAAAAGTATCTGGAATAACAAAGTTGACGTAAAAAAGCCAGAGTAGCACAGTGCAGTTGGCATAGATTGAAAAGCCTTTCTGCTCATAAGGCTTGCATCATTCAGGTCAGCTTTGCATTAGAAATTGTTGCTGGCATGAAGATGGCACCTAGGGATGTGGTTGCTTTAATCAGTTCTGGGATACACATCAGGAAGGAGAGCTGGGGAGAGAGGAGCCATACAAATCCTGTTGCACCAGGCAGATCTGAAGTGCACATGTCGTTCTTGATCTGCTGTCTTCCCCCTCCTACAAACCAGCATCTTTGCCTAGAAGCAAGTAGTTGTACTGACTAATCTAAAGTCTGTCATAGCAGCAGAAACATGCTCTTGTTGATGTAATGTGTTTGGATATGAGGAACAGATAGAGCAAGCTCCTTTTGGTAGGAGCATTTTCTGCAGTGCCTGAAGGGCTGGAAGCCATGAGGGTAGGCCAGGATAGCTATCTAAGGTAATCTTTGCTCTGCTAACCGAGCACGTGGCATCCTAGGATTTAACTGCCCTGCTAGCAGTGAGCTTTTGTGCCTTTTTCCTGGCCCATGGGACTCTGTGGAGTTGCTGCATGGGCACAGTTGGCAGGGCAGAGATCCTGTGAGACGGAGTGCTGAAACTGCACTGAGGTGGCTGTGTGTTCAGCCAGGATTTCAGTCCATCACCTGGCCCAGAACTGTGGTTTTTGGCAGTGACACAAGAGTGATACTATGTGTAAATAAACTAAAATGGGCTTCCTTATTCTTAAACATAGGCAATTCTGGAGGAGCCTGTCAAGTGAGAACTTTTTAATGAGAATGTAATCCAGGAATTCAGACTTTAAACCATAAAATCTTCACCTGATTCCTCAGCCTTCTATGTGCTGCAGAAACAGTGAGTGTTTGGTATTTAAACACTGAACTTGGCAGGTGGTGCCATACTAGGAGAGAGAGAAACAAAGCATCTTCCCTCTGGAGTTGAGAGGGGGCTGGGGGCTTGCTTACCTTGCTTTTATGCTGAGAGCTGGGTTGGGTGCAAGTACCAGCAAAAGCAAAATCTGAACTCAAGCCTGTGCCCCAGTTGTTCTGCTAACTCAGAGCAAAATTAATTCTGTGTGGGTAAGAACAGAGCTTGGGAAATGACTGAATCAGCCAGAACTCTGAAATATAAACATACCCTTAGTGCAGACAGAGGCATCATAGATTTATGTCATTTTGAGAGTAGTTAGTACATATCAGGCTACATGTCTTCAAGGAACAAGGTTCAGTAGAACTGCTAGGACTGGGAAATACATTCACTAATGAGACATGGGCAGACCTGTGGCTGGTGCATGCAAAGGAAGTGCTCCGATTCCTGTGGAGCTGAGATTCATACTGTTGACAGCAGTGTCACTTTCTGCTTCCAAACAGCTTCATCAGCTTTCCTGCAGCCTGCTAGCACACTGATTGTCCATACCTCCAAGGAAAAGGCCGATCTGTAAAAGATAGTGAATGGGTGCTTTCCTTTCTACAACCAGAAAGACACGCAGATTTAGTTTTCTAAATGAAAAGTAGCTTATTGTTGGTTTGGGAAATAGAAGGGCTTATTTAAGGGGTGCTGTGAGTGAAACTTGCACTTGATAGTTAAGAGCCATTTCCACCACTGCTTCGGCTGCAGTGTGATCTGTAGCTGTGTGTGCAGCTACAGGAAAATGGTCATCTTACAGGAACTCAAGAGGGAAGTGCTGTGGACCTTCTTGTAAACTTGCACGTGCTGAAAAAAACCTGAGCAGCTGATACATGGCTTGCCATCTCTGCCAGATGGAAGGGGCCAACACAGCACAGCCCCCTTTTTTGTACAGTTATGGGTCAGCTAGTTCAACGGTGGACTGGGAGTTTCCTCATCTCCAGTTCCATACAGCTATGTCTTTAGGAGTATCACTCTTGAGCTGTATTAAAGTGAACAATAAGTCATATGGGTGAACAGAAAAATGCCATACATGCTGATTCCAGCAAAACTTCTTAGAAAGTGTTTATTTAAAAGGGACATGCCATAAGTTACACCTATGCTACAGCTTTTTGGAACAAATCCTGTATAACAGGTACGTAAGAGACTTAGAAGTTTCCTTCCTTTTTAAAAATTACCCCTTTAGCTTCACAATGGTAGGAGAAAATGTCATTTGCAGTCACCTAAGATAATTTTCTGAAACAGTGTTTGAAAGGCTAGTGTGAGGAAATTTGTGCTTAACTGCTGAAGTTGTAAACTATTTAAATCCACTGTGCTCTTGGGCTTACCAGGTGTATTTGATTCCATTAGTCTGGAGCATTCAAGTCTCCAGTGCTACTAGTTGTGCCTTTTAGTTTTTATTTATCACCTTGAAAGTGTTGCCTGCCTCACATATACACATATACAAAAGCTATGAGTGTCTTGTGCCAAAGATTGTTTTCTGGTTCCTCTCCACTTAGGCAAATACATCATTGCCTCCCTTACTGCCATTTCTGTCTCATGTACAGTACAAAACCAAGTAGTCAAGTTTACAATAAAAGCCAGTTTTTGAGTGGCTAGTATTAAGCCACAAGCATATTCACAGCTACAATAAAGTTCAGCTTCTGTGTGCAACCAAGGGCTGAACCCACGCATCATCATACACCCTTGCATTTGATCAGTTCCTGCTGTGGTTTCAGCTGGGTGGGGTAGCCTTTTTCTCAAGTTTCCGAAACACTATGCAAATATACAACCATCAAAGTCTTTTTATAATCACACTAGAGTACAAATTCTAAGAAATGTTTGTACAAAAACTTTTTATGCTATTGCTCTATACTTCTTTGCTTTTTTCTTTGCCTGTTCTTTCCTGTTAATCAGTTTTGCAAATATGGTTGGTGAACTGTGCAGCTGCTTCTATATTCTGAGACCAGGGTCTCTTGGGAATTGATCTGCTTGGTATTTGTTGTATGGGCAGTTTAAATTGATTTCCAGGATATCAGGACAGGAGGAACTTCCCAATTTTAATTGGATACAATGCAAAATGTTTTTAAGGGTGGTTTTGATTCCTCTCTCACCCTCTGCAGAGTGCCTCAGGGCATCTTGTTCAGCTGTATTTAAAACCCAAGTATTAATTGCCCTTTTATTTCCCTAGCTGGATTATGAAAGTAATGCTCCTTTCAATGGTATTTTTCTGTTGTCAATGTAAACATAAAGTGCTGCAGTTATATTAAAGATGGTCTTTCTCTGTAAAAATTGTATGGATTATCTGCTTAATCTTGGATATGATTGTGTAACCACCACTTTTATATAGTCAGTAGTCTGTTTAGTCAACATGTTTATTTACCTGCATGAATGTTTTCACTATCAGGACTGAAGTCACTGCTGGTAGTAAAATACTGTGCTCTTCCAAAGCTTTGTAAAAGTTGCATCAGAATGTTTTTGTATCAGATCAAGCTGTTACATTTTCCTCCTTTTTTTAGGTTACAAGACCCAGTAGCTACAACAAGAAATCCCATTTTGATATTGAAGATGTTGATGAAGTGGACAAAATGGAGATTAGGTAATATAAGATACATTATTAGTACAAAATTATCTTCCAAAGTTGTGTAACTTTGTAGAGGACTCTGTTTGCAAAGTGGTAAGCATGGTTTTTCTGTTGATAAATCAAGATGAGTTTTTGTCACTGTATCTGTATGTTTGTTTTCCTCCACTGTTCTATAGATTGTATCTTGAACATGTGTGTTGGTTCTGCTGCAGGAGAAACCCTTTTTATTTTCCTTTGTGTCCTACGTACACTGTGTGTATACTAATATGCAGCTGTCATTAAACACAGCCTTTTATGTCTGGTCTCCCCTTTCTTCTCTTCCTCCCTCCCTCCCTCAGTTTCCTGGGATAGCCCAGAGGCTCTGTAATGCTCTCAGTTAGAGGGTATATTTTTCTTTTTCACTTAATTTCAGCAACCTCTATAAGGTCCTTCTTCTCTGAAAGGAAATTCTTGAACTCAGAGCTTTTCTGGGGCAGAAACAGTTTCTCTTCTCTTTTGCCTTCCAAACTTTAACCCTTTATTGCAAGATTTTGCGTGATCAAAGTGAAATCAGTTGCACAGGAAAAAAGCAATTCTGATTTCGAAACCAAAACAATCCCACCCCACTCTGTGCCACCCTCTTAATGCTATTTTAAAACCTGCTGAGGCCTGTGAACAGTATCTGTGGGGACTGGTGATATAAAGAGTGGAGAGAAAGCAATAGGAGGTCCAAAACTTGAATGTGTCACATGCATTTTACCATCACATACCATTGAAACTTAGAGATTTGGACCATCTGGATGTCCAGTAGATGAAAACTGCTATATCTGCATCAGGTGGTGAGAAATTCCTCTCTCCTTTATGTTAGTGTTTGGAGGAACAATAGTAGCACCGTCTCCCTCCCCAAGTATTCTCACTAGAGAGGCAGTGAGGCATCTTCCAGAAGGTTCTGTAGTTCCTTCAGAAGCACAGCTGGCAATAAGGAAAGGAGGGAAGACCAGGAAGAGGGAACAGTACTTATTCCCAGCAGGCAAAATACATCTGTGTTCACAGATGAATGGATTGAAGGCTGTTCTGGTTTGACAGTCAGCTGCTGGTTCATGTGGCCTGTCAATGTAGTATCACTGCACTACAAGGCCATTAATAGGTTTGTGTTTGCCATGGCCCTGTGAGGCAGGAAGGAGAAACTATTCATATGTGAGAGAGGCAAGAGCTGTGCTCTTTCACAGAGAACATCTGTGCCAGGCAGTACAAAGGTGGCTGGTTTAGGGGCAGCCCACAGCTCACTCGTGGGAGAAAAAGCAAAGGCCCAGGTGCAGTGCTGAGCTGCTTTGGTGGTGTCAGTGTTTCAGCACAGCAGGTGACCTAGTCCTAGCACTAGACTACATTTCTGCAAAGCTTTGCAAGGTGTAGGCAGATATGATGTAACATTCCCCGAATTCCAGGGGATGTATGGGATGAAATGGGCAGCTACACCGTGTCTCAGGAGTCCCAGTCTAGTGTTTTTAACTGTAATGCTCAACCATGCACTGATTTTAGATGAAAGCTACGATTCTCTGATAGATCTTTGGATATTTTTGAAGGAGATGCTAGACATTGGTATACAGTGGTTACATATTGCTTAATATTTCAATGATTCTTATTTTGTACTTCTGGACTCTACAGTTGTTTCACTTGCTATGTATATTTTCTGGACAAATGACTCATCTGTAACAATAATGTATGTGGAGCTGAGCCTCAGAAAAGTCTGTTATTCCTGAAAACCAATATATCACAGTGTGGTAAAGATGAATAGTTTGAGAGGAGACTTGCAAAATAGTTGGGAAAAGATGAAGCACTTAAATAACAGGCAAAAGCAGTTAATGTGTTAGTCTTGGTTGGGCAAATTCTCCTTAGAGCTTTTGTCCCCTATAGCACAGTGTGTTTTTGTTTCCATCTCAGGTTCCCCTTCCACCCCCGCTCACTTCCTCCACTCTGTTTAGTGAGAGTCAGATTGCCCCCATGCCCTCTGGACAGATCATACAATTTATGGGTTTGGGGATTTGTTTTCTTTTTCTCTCCTGAGAAAAATGCAATTCCACAGGGTAAAGAGGAGACTTAGTCTCTCATGATTTCTCTCTAAAGCTATGAAAAGTTTTCTCTCTTTGAGTGGGTGTAGGAAGTTGTAGGCAGGGCATATCAACACTTGGGGACCAGATGTTCTGGTGAATTCATTGTTTCTCCTCCCCCTCTCTGCTGTTTGTTTCTTTCTGTGACTACAATCTGACCAGTTTCAGAATAACACTTGCCATAATTTTGCCTTTTAAAAACCTTGGGAAACAGTAATCTTTTAGACTCTGAGGTCTGTGTATTAAGATTTTTGGTAAGTGCTGCTTATTCTTCGTACTCCAAGAGCACAAATCAATAACTCCAGAATTTGCATGTCTGCTTTGCTTACTGTGTAGTGTGAGGTCTACTTTGAGTTGTTAGTTCCTCTTGTAGAGATCCTTTGCACTGATTTTTTCTGTGACTGTGGGGAAACCCTTTGGCTGTATGTGTTTGGACATATTATTGCTAGTTGGCATCTTGAAAGAGTTTGGATAAACTAGAAACCAGTAGCCTGTAAATACTTGGTAAATTGTAAGTTTGACTGTGTAAATAGGCTTAAAGATTCCTTTCCTCCTGAAGCTGCTTTTAGCTGTCTGAACTGGTTAGCAAGATAATAACCCACCAAATACAGGGAAAGGAGAAAAGAGGTTGAATTTTCAAGGAAGTTTTTTTTCCTTTTGTAGAATTATTGCCCTGCAGAAATACTGTCCAAATGATGGGAGTTTGAAGAAGTTTACCTATCAGGTGTGCAGTGTGAGCTGATGATTTAGCTAGTGTATGGCACTTGATGCAGGAGACATTGTTGAGAGATACAAGGCTCAGAGGATTTAAAAGGAACATCTTCTGTGCTTGCATAAGATAGGATAAACCTTTAACAGGACTGTCAACATCTGTTCCTTGGCCCAGTCCACAATGACTTGCTTGACACTAGGAGGGTTGTGTAAATATGTCCGCGACTGGATGACTTTGCACCTTATCCAAGTTAGTTTCTCTTCTAAAAATTGTCATTATTTGAAAACCTGTATTTCTTCCCATGTACCTCTTTCCCCCCCAAAGTTTAAGTCACATTCAAGTTGTCACTTAGCTGCAAAAGAGTCAGCTGATCTTGTTTTTTAATAAAAACAGCTCTTAGAGGAAACTTTAAAATACATACAGAAGCAACTACCCTGGAGTCTGAAACCCTTTCTTCAAGGTGGGTATTGGTGGTGTTCACCTACAGGCTGGGTTGGACACCAGTACTTTTGCTTCGAATCTCAGTGCAATTATTTTGCATCCAAATGTTGAAAAGCATATGAAAGGGAAGAAAGGATCATACCAGGACTTCCCAAATCTGAGGGACCAAGTGCCAAAATTTGTGTAAGCTTCAGCCAATACACAGATTGTATGGATTGGTAGAACTGTCCAAAGGCTTTTAATATCTCTACAGAACTAGTTTTGGTGCCATAGATATGCATGCTTGACACAGGAGTCTTCCTAGGTGCTAGAAACCGGGAAGAACTGTGTAGACATTTAGCCTAACTCTGTAAAGATGTCACTTACGTGTTAGTAATCCCAAATTAGACAGAGACTGATAATATGGAGTGCATTAATAAATTCACTCTTTTTTCCCCTGGTGTCCATTTTACCTGTATTTTCCCTATTATCTGGGATAGGCAGACAACCCTCTGAATCTTTATCAATATGGACAGTGGAAACAGTACATATGAGAAAAAACAAATTTGAATTTCTTTTTTTCACTAATGTTTTATGGAGGTGAATTGTAAGGCTTCAGAAATCTAACATAAGATTATCTCTTCACTGTTTGGAAACCATTGCTTTACAGTTGCAAGTCTTTCTAATTCAAACTTGAGGGGAAAAACCCCAACAAATTTGGAAAAAAAAGTTGGGATTTTTTTTTTTTTAAATTTTTAAACCTCTTAATAATGTTTTTTAATTATTTGTTTTTATTACAGGGTTGATCTTTGGAATGCCAGTAATTTGAAGTTTGGTGACGAGTTTCTAGGAGAACTGAGACTCCCTTTGAAATTTCTCCGACAGTCTAGTTCTTATGAAGCATGGTATTTGACATTTTTCTTTTGGAGAATAAGTAGA
This sequence comes from Acanthiza pusilla, assembly GCA_036630365.1. Classification (NCBI taxonomy): domain Eukaryota; kingdom Metazoa; phylum Chordata; class Aves; order Passeriformes; family Acanthizidae; genus Acanthiza; species Acanthiza pusilla. Next base: position 9,192,918 of record JAXCHO010000098.1, read on the forward strand.
AACATATGTCTGCTCTGAAGACTTAAGAGTAATTACTGCTATGTGATAAAGTTTAAATGGATTTAATCTGTATCTTTTTTGTAAGCAAGCCAAAGTAATCTTAGCAAGTGTATGAACAAGAAGTTTTGATAATGTGATTAGAGGTTTCAGTCTGCCTCTGTTGCGTGTGGGAGTTCTAATATGTCGTTTTTATGATATTGTTTACTGCAGTTCATCAGCAGTGCTATGGTCTTAGTGTGTGGGTTTTTAATCATATCTGCATAAATCTTTATGTTCAGAGCTTCCCATGTTTCAATTGTTGCAAAATAGACTGGAAAACCTAATTAAGAAGTCTGATTCAGAACTCTCAAGAGTTTGATACATGTATAAATACTCTGTGTATCTGTAGAGTTTCTATATGCTTATGTATAGCCTGAGATAATCTTGTGTTCCAGCACACAGTTTGTCTTATTTTTTGCATATCAGGTATTTCCTGCAGCCCAGAGATAATGGTAACAAGTCATTGAAGCCTGATGACCTCGGTTCCTTAAGGTTAAATGTGGTTTACACTGAGGACCATGTTTTTTCCTCAGACTATTACAGTCCGCTGAGAGACGTCCTGCTCAAATCTGCAGATGTTGAGGTAATTTGCTTGTACTGTTTGTTGTTTGCTTGCAGGTCATTCTCACAGGGGTTTCTGAATGTTTGTCTCTATCTTGATAACACCATAGTTGTGTAATTACCAGAGAGGTCAGCTCTTCCTTTTCAGACCTCAGAGCCTCATTAAATTCTGCCATGTCCCTGGTGCTTGTTTGCAGCCCTTGCAGAGATCTTTATCTCCATGCTGTGTGGTGGGTGAAGGCACACCCAGGAACACAGTGGTTTTAGAAGCACCATATTCTCTGTGACTTTTTAATTTTATATGTGACAATGCCAAGTAAGCTTCAGTTTCATCAATTGTTTTCCTTTACTGGAGAGGAACAGGTTTGTTTGCATAATTGAAAAAACCCAAATGAAGAACTAATCCTGAAACATCAGAGAGTTGGACCATATGTATACTTTTCGTGCCCCTATGTATACTTCTTACAGTTGTAATGGTGTTTCTGTTTTTTCAGTACAAGTACTGGGTCCTTTACTCACTGTGACTTGAAATTGCGAAGGGTTAGATAGAATCCTTCCTCTTCACTTGCTTCCCAGGCAAGTGACATTTACTGAAAAGACAGCCATTAAAAATGTGGGGAATAAAATAAGACTGAACTGTAATAGTTTTTAAATTGCTGCCCTCTTGTGACCAGAACTTCCAGCCCACAAAAACTGGGATGTAACATCCACCCACGTTATGTACAGATATTTGGGTAGCAGGGCATTGCAACTGTTGTGTGGGGTTCTGCATTAAGAAGCTAATGGGAAAAGAAAGAAAGAATTGTTGGAATTGTTGTTCTGGAAGGATTTATTGAAGTTTTTATTTCCCACTGTTCAGCCTGTTTCAGCATCAGCTGCACACATTTTGGGTGAAGTTTGCAGAGAAAAACAGGAAGCGGCCATACCTCTTGTCAGGCTTTTCTTGCACTATGGCAGAATTGTGCCTTTCATAAGTGCCATTGCGAATGCTGAAGTGAAGAGAACTCAGTAAGTACCAAAAAACCAAGCTGCTATAAAACATACTTAATCTGCATTGGCTAGTGCTAGAATCCTCCACTCAGTTTCTAGAAATATGCAATTTGAGAAGAAAATTTCAAAATAGTTCATTTTCTTCCTAGCTGAGTGGCAGAGTTCTTTATAATTCTTTTGCTGCTTTCAAGATCTGGTGACCTTTAGGAGGAGTCCCCATGATTTTTTGTGAAAGTGATTTGCAAGACTAACATCTGAGAGCAGGGATTTGCACTCTTCTCAGTCTTAAGTGTATTCGATAACTGAAATTCTGCATTACCTTCAGCTGTTCATATGAAATCATTTCAGCTTTATCATGTTCTAATAAATCATTTAGTGCTGAGTAAGTTTTGTTGAATTTTTTCAAAACACAAAGCAAATTTCTTCCTAATCATGAATATTTAAGGCAAGCTGTGTGTCTAATCTTTCCAGTTAGAGGGTGAAGGATTAAGAATGGGATTGAATTTGGCATGGGACAGCAGACAATGAAGTTGGGGTTTTTTGGTTGCTTCTTTCGAGTTCTTTGTTTGACTTACTGGTGGGCTGATAGTTCAGTAGTGTAAGATTTAGTGTTCACACCAAGCAGGTCCTCCTAAAGAACATTTGTTGCCACAAGCCTTGTGCTTGCATAGTCATGCTCTTGGCTAACAGTAGAAGAGACAATTGGAAGTCAAGAGGAATGACAGATACTGACTGTAAACTTCCTCAGTACAAAATACAGGCTTTGTGTGGGTTGGCTTTTTTCAGAGTGTCTGAGGGATCAAGTGTTTTCCTTCCTGTAGGTAGGTGCATTTTTTCTGAGCTGCAGGTTGGCTGAAACAGCATGGTTGCTGCAGCATGAGGAAACCTGCTGCTCCCTAGTCAGTCATGTTCCTATGATAAAGCAGCAAAGATGGTGTTTGTTTTCAGGGCTTTCTGGCATTTGTAACAGGCAGTGAGCTTTTTTTTTTTGAGACAAAATGATGAATCCAGCAAAGTAGTTCATCCTGTTACTCACTGCTTGTAAGTGAGTACAACCACAGTAAGCTGTAAAAACCAGAAAATATATCACTGTGTATGTAAGAGCAAGCAAATAACTTCAGATCCAGATTTGATCTGCTGTCACTAAGCACAGGTTTTGATTGTATGCATTGTAGATGAGATTATTGATTATGTACCTATTTGCATGAAGTAAATTGCAAAGCAAGGAGGTGCAGGTATGTGAGAGAGCAGCTGGCTGAAGCTTTATCGAACATGGAGGCTGTATGTCTAGTACAAGATGAGTTCTGTGCAAAGAGCTTTTTCGAAGAACCTGGGAGTCTGCATGATGCCACCTTGCCACAGAGTTCTCAGGGCTGAACTGGGATCTGCACTGTGTTATCACAGAACAGCACTCCAAGTCCCTAAGAAAATATGGCTGTGTCACCGGAGCGTGTGTTTTCTTCCTCCTCCCAGCTCACAAGTACTTATTTTGTAGGTAGAAGTAGGTCATGTGCCATGTCCAGTGTAGTTGTGAGACTAAAATCACTGCCTCTTTCCCTTATTCAAGTTAGCTCTCTTCTGTAGCATGTGGAGACAGACCTGTTCCCCACATTTATATTGCAAACCTCTTTGGTTTGAGCCTGTGTGTTGCTGTGTGTTTGGACAGTGCATTGAGCACACAGTGCTAATACAAAGGAGATCTGTAGTCCCTCTGGATTTTCCAAGGCTGCTGCTTTTCTCTCATACCCCGGAAGTGCACTAAATGCTGCATGGCTGCATTTAATGGCAGGCTGGTGTCAAAGGGAGGTTTTGCTTGTGTATTCAAACCCAGGATTCTGTCACCTGTCACCTTTATTTCCACATATTAGCGGTTCATTACAAAGAGACTAAATTACAGAAAATTGTTCACTTCCAGAGATCCAAACACCATTTTCAGAGGAAACTCGTTAACTTCCAAGTGCATTGATGAGACAATGAAACTGGCAGGGATGCATTATCTGCAAGTTACACTAAAGCCAATTATAGATGAGGTAAGAAAAGTTCAGACTATTTATTTGGTAACATGCCATTGTAAAGGCGTTCAGGGAACATGTACTGTTTATTTATTCTCATTTTAAAAACACTTCATAGGAATAATGCTTAATAGCCTGTTTCTGCATTAAAATCCTGTGCGTTGGGTTAGCCACAGCTGAGTTGCCCAATTCAGAAACAGTTGGATTGGATTGCATTAAAGGAAAAGGAAAATTTCTATTTAGTAAACTAAATTACCCTGTTTTATAAAAACTAGCATTTATTGTTTCTGAGAAATTAATAAATAGTATATACAATAGAAAGCTGTTGTGAAGCTGTAAGTAATGCATTTCATCCAGTGGGTATAAAGGGATACAGTTATTCTTAGATAACTGTGCATGTGATGCATGTATTGTAACAATGGTTTATTATCTATCCAGTCCAGAATGGTGGGTGTGGGTATTTTAGTGCAGTAATTGGGCAATGCTTTCAGACCACAAACTTCCTTTAAATGATTTGACAATTTCTTCAGCTGTTCTTGACTTTATGTTTCATCAGAAAATGTCAAGTTTTAAAGAATATGAATATACTTTCGAAGTTGATTGTTTTGGAAAAATAGAACTTTTCTTGAACAGCCTTGCTTGAGAGAGTCCAACGAACAGTTCTGCATTTCAGTGGAAGGGAAGAAGGAATTAATGCTACTTTTTGGAAAAAAATAATGATCACATATAATTTACCTTTGCTGTCAAAATAAAAAATACTGTTTATAAAGTTGGCTTTTGCCTTTTACCTCTAATTCCAAAAGCTAACAGATCATGGTTTTTACAAAACTTTCTCTGCTTGTAGATAAACTTTTCAATTGTTTACTATATTTTTTTCTAGATCTGCCAGGTCCATAAACCTTGTGAAATTGATCCTGTGAAATTAAAAGATGGTGAAAACCTGGAAAATAACAGGGTATGCATTAGATTGTGAAGACACAATCTCTGTTTATGCTATCAAGTTTAACTGAGGTCCTCAGAAGTTTGATCTTGCAAATAATTTAGTCATTCATTAGAATACACTGTAAGCTTCCTTGACACCACCCTTGTAATTATTTTACACCACCTTTACGTTATGCTATAAATGCAATACCTGTAGAAAGCTAATGAATTCTGCTGCCCTGAGGACAAGGATAACTTAGCCTGTGGCTAGCCTGAAGAAAAGAGAGCTCAAGGGAGACCTTATCTCTCTCTACGACTAAAAGGTTGTAGCAACGTGGGGGTTGGCCTCTTCTCCCAGGTAACAAGTGACACAGGATGAGAAGAAAAGATCTCAAGTTGTGTCAGGGGAGGCTTAGATTGCATATTAGAAAAAAATTCTTCACTGTAAGGGTGGTCAGGCACTGGAACAGGCTGCCCATGGAAGTGGTGGAATCACCATCCCTAGAAATGTACAAGAGGCATGTGGATGTGGCACTTGGGGACATGGTTTAATGGTGGACTTGGCAGTGCTGGGCTAAAAGTAGGACTCAGTGATCTGAGAGGTCTTTCCCAGCTTTAATGATTCTATGGTTCTGCTGATGATGTAGTAAACAGTGCTACAAGTAGCCGTGATGTGTCACATGGCTGTATCGTTTAATGTTGGGTTTGTTGGGAATGATATTTTTACTCTTCTGCTTGAATATGTGCATTTCCCAGACAGTATAATTGCGTGAGAGTTTGTTTTTCAAGTGTATAACGTTGAAAGTGGGAATCTTTTAATGATGCCACTATGAATAAAACCAGGAATAGTATCACTTTCCACAGCAGAAAATTATACTAATTTTGTCATAATCTTCGCATTTTTTCAGGAAAATCTGAGGCAATATGTTGATCGCATTTTTACTGTAATTACAAAATCTGGTGTGAGCTGCCCTACAGTGATGTGCGATATTTTCTTTTCACTGAGAGAATCAGCTGCCAAACGTTTTCAAGGTGAGTTTCTATGTATTGTTTTACTTTACACAACTGATAGCTTTTAAATAGAGATGTAGTTTAGCAGTCTGCATGATCCCTGTTGGATTTAGTAATTGAACAGCAGCTTATCCAAAATAATATTTGCAGTGTGTTAATGCTGTTTTTTCATTGATTATTCATTCTACAAAGAACATGATTTTTAATGATGACTTGAGTGTTTCCTTAAACATTTCTCAGAGGAAAACAGCATTTTAAAAGATCATTGTGATGGTATGTGTTTATGGGTTCAGTATTTGCAAAGTATAGTCAGTTTTCAAATGTTCAGGGTTTTGTAATGGCTTGTTCTGCAGATTCCATCCTGTGGAATTACTTTCTGCTGATGTGCCAATCTGTAATAAAAGCCAGTCTATAAATTGGAGTTACTGCAAGCTCATTGCTCTAGGAGCCCTTATGCTGCAAAGGTTTCTGGCTGTTGAGAGAGTTGTTTGTAGTCCTTCCTAGCTGTTTTGACTCTGTGAGAGTAAGTGGGCAATGTAAAACAGAGCTGAGCAAAACAACCAACCTATATATTTTCATTAAGAGGAGCAGATTACAGTAAGGAAGCTTTAGAGAGAGTAATATGAGTTTGGCTTTAAACAGTCACTTTGGAGTACGGAAGCTCAAGCAGAAAACCATTGACTGTGCTGTCATGCACTTTATTTTATGTTTAAATAATTAAGTAAAATGTATTTTCTGTAACTACCAGCTGGAGTAGATACATTAGGAGTCTGTACAGCACTTGTGCTCAGGGCTATAAGTAGGTAACTGAGTGTTGGCCTCTGTGCTGAACGTTTCATAAACTATGTAAATTATTCATCATACTTCAGTGCATATATGGAATAGCTGATGTCTATGAAATTCCCTGTGTGGTGGAAAAGTGAATGGTGTTCTTCTAGCTTGTGCTGTGAACCTGCTTATTTTTTAAAGAGGCTCTCATTGACATTTCCTTGGGTTAGGCTAGCTTATCCCTGGCTCCAAATCCTCTATCATCAGTTAATCCTGTAACGCGCAAATATATACATTATCCAGCACATGCTCGAGTTTGCTCTCTCAAGGCTCTGTGATAATTTCAGGAGGCTTTTCAGGAAGGATTATTGAAATGCTGAGTAGAGGTTTTGCTTTTTTTTTTTTTTTTAAATAGGTGACCTAGATGTAAGGTATACAGCCGTCAGCAGCTTTATTTTCCTGAGGTTCTTTGCTCCTGCCATTCTTTCTCCAAACCTCTTTCAGCTTACACCACACCATCCAGTGAGTATTCTATCAGATTTTTCTAGCTATGTTTATGGTTCTGTCACGATAGTCTGTCTATCAAGATTCTTTCTTCAATTCTTCCAATAGTCTTTAGGAAAAGTACCTTTTTCTATTCAAAGATCTGTTATACCTGTCTTGGATATGAAGCATATGTTGAATGACTTTGCATGTGAAGAGCTTGGGAGATATGGGAAGATGAGTGAAATTTAAGAACAAACAAGGTAGATGGTCTAAGCTGCTGTGGAAAAGATGGTCATTGTTTTTGTTTTGCTGCATCACATTAATGCTGGATTGGTTGTCAGCAGTATTGGAAATACTTTGGATGTTAAGCAACATACACCAAGATTCTAGTAGGTGTTCTTACTGGGAGTGGGCAGGACATCCACAGCCTTGTTTTTGTTTTGTGAGTGATTGCCTATGGATCTCTGAAGGTCAGTAGGGTAGCTATGGAAGCACAATGGCTTAAGAGTCAAAAACCTTTTAAAATAAAAGCAGTTTTTTTCCTGCAGTGTTTTATTTGGGGTATTTTCTAATTTTTTGTTACTTTTCTGCAAGTGGAATAAGAAAGAAGAAATATAGTTTATCTTCCTCTATTCATTATTTTAAGTAGTTAGTCCATATAATATTGTTCTCTTTCCTAGGATCCTCAGACTTCTCGAACTTTGACACTTATCTCTAAAACCATTCAAACACTAGGCAGCTTATCAAAATCTAAATCTGTAAGTATGCCATTTTCATTTAATGGCTAAATTTAGGAAAGTGATTTTTTTAATCTTTTATCATTAATTGTAATTAAGCCTTTAAAATGCTTGAGTTGCACTAGGCTTATGCAAAACTGGTTATGCTTGCTTTGATTATAAGCCTCTCATGCTTAGAGGAAAACTAAATCTGTCTTAATCTGAACTAGATTTCAGTAAAGCAAAATTGTGTGACCAACGTAGAAGTCTGTTTCAGAGCTTTTCAGTCCTTCCTCTGGAAGACAATGATCAGGAGAACCTGTGAAGTTCTCTGCTTGTCTCTGATACATGATTAGCAGCTCTACAGGGCTTTACAAATTATTTCAGCATTTTAAAACTCAGCTGAGAAGAGTCAGCCAGTAAAGGGAGGGGCTGTACTTTCCTTTTCATACCAGCTCAGTTTTCTGTCTGTCAGTGGTGAGATTAGATCTAGTTGCCCATTCTCTGGACGTCTGGTTGAAATAAGTGTACCTGAGGCACTGCACTGCTATGGCTGGTGGCAATTCAGGGTGGTTGGGGTCTTGTTAGGATTCACACAGGCAACTGTAGGTGACTGTGTACCTCAATTATGAATCCTTCAAGACAGTAGAATTCCTTTTCTTACACTTTTTGTCAGGAGGAAAATTAAAAGCCAAAGCAGAATTTTGAAGCATTTGAAGAATGCATTGTTAACTGTAGTAAGTGAACATTTGAAATGCATTCTGCTACCTCTTTGGAATAAAAGTTTGGTACTACTGAATGTGTGCTGTGTAACATGAAAGCAGCACTTTGCTTATTTTACTTCTGGCCAGAAGAAAAACCTTGTCGTACCTGCAGTGGCTTTCCTCATGACCTACTGCTGTTAACAATAATATTTTCTGTATAAACTGCATTATGATATGCATGGTTTTGGCTTTGTATTTCAGGCCAATTTCAAGGAATCTTACATGGCTACATTTTATGACTATTTCAATGAACAGAAATATGCAGATGCAGTAAAAAATGTAAGTAATCCATGTGAAGGTTCTAAAAATCCTGCTGTGTTGCTGAAGTTGAATCCTAGAAAACAATACATACTGTTGGTAAACCAGGAAATGTGTTGAGAAAAGCAGACTCCTGATAACTTATATTAAAGCAACTTTTATCAAATTATGTCAATAGTAAAATCTCTTTGGATCTATTTCTAGTTAATAATTAGGTTGGATTAACAAGCTGCTTCTTAGAGCCTTTGAGATGTGTGTGCTTTGTAGAATGCTGCAGATCTGTGATGAAAATTGCATAGTACAAAAGGAAGTGAAAGATCCATGTAACAAAGGAGAAGCACAAGAAGTATTGGGCATCTGCAGTTCTACTGGTTTAAGAGCGTTTGTGCTGTTTCTAGGTTACAGCCCAGGAAACCTCCCAGATTCCTCAAGCTTGTGCCGTTGCCTTCTTTTTAACTACTTTTACAAATACAAATACTCTCTTGTAGCTCTGTGCTGTGCTGTTAAAGATTAGAATTTGGGTAGTGTGGTCCTGTCATTTTTATATCTGCTTTTTGTTCACCTTTCAGTTTCTGGATCTAATCTCATCTTCGGGAAGAAGAGATCACAAGAGCATAGAGCAACCTATACTGCTTAAAGAAGGGTAAGTATGCATGTGCAACAAAACCCTCTACTTGTGTGCTTACTACCATTCTAAGGCAGCCATCTTTTTCTCTGCCTCCCCTATTCCATCCATGCATTCAGAGAAGAATGTAGGAAAATTTTTGTGTTGCAATTTCTGCTCTCTGTGGTTGCTATAGCTGATTTGAACATAGTTTCCTTTGATTTAAACATCTTAATATGAATGTGTTTTGAAGTAAGTGGAGGAAACAGAAGCCTGTAGAAGTTAATCAGCTCAGCTAAGGCAAAGTGAACTTAAATCACCACTGTATTAAAATCAAGTTGGGTTTTTTTCCCTGAACTCCAGTGAATAAAAGCTGTAAAATTCCACTGTGAAGACAGATTCTGAATAACTTAATGAGGGCAAAGCCTGCAAATGGAATTTGCTTTTGCTGCCCTGTAAGATCCATATGCCAACTATTATCATGGCTATTCGAGGAAAATTTGAGATGCACTTGGAAGAGTTTCTAGTTTTAGTACCTTTCCTTTTTTGGGAAGCATGTTCCATATGCTGTGTTAGTTTCAGATACCAATTGTTGACATTTTTTGTTACAAAACTGAGTTGTTAAGATCATCTAAGTGCACTGTAGAAACAGCTTCTTTGAGCTCAAAGGAAGAAAGTAAAAAAAATCCAAATTCTTGTCAGAGCTCTGTAAGCTCAAATACTGTTTGAAAGTAAGCTTTCGTGGTCATTTTAATTAATGCAAAAACTACATTTTTAGTGAAAACATGACTACCCCTTCTAGTTAACCTTGGCTGTTCACTTCTCTGATAAGACTCTTGTCCTTAAAAGCAATTTTGTCTATTTTAGTTCCATACATATATAGCATTCTTTTAGTTTTCAAAATGAATTTATAGTTTGTAACATTTGCCCTCTAACTGTAAAACATTTTTTCTGCCTCTGTCTTTCTTTTGCTCCTGTCTGATTTTTTTCTGTCTTTTCTTGCTCGGCCTGTGGCTGCTGTTGTAAGGACTCTTAAACTAACAGTAAAGAAAGTTGATGGTAATAGTTCATGCAGGTAAGATGGTAGAGGCAGTTGCTGCTTTGCTGTAGCTACTGGCTGACAGCATGTCCTTTGCAGCAGTAGATTTGTCTGACTTAACTTCGGGGAGGAAGTACTCTGTTTAACCATCCTGAAATGCCTGTGTAAACCCAGCAGAGAACACTTAGTTACCCATTTCTTGATGTTGAATTTTTTTTTTTCCCTTAAAACAAAAACCTGTTATAAATAGGGAATAAAGGAGTTTTGTCTGCAGGCAGAGGCACTAAGAAGCACTGTATGGATCCTGATGAGCTTACTGGAAGTGATGAAGAGACCATACATTTTCTAGGCACTTCTTAAGTCGTATTCATGTAAATTGTTCTCAAAGTTAAGGAATGGCCTTCAACAGACTATTTTCCCTGACATTTTGCATTATTGCCGTGTTTTGTCGTGGGCATTTTCACAGCCTTTGATCTGATTCTCCTCCAGACTGAATGGCTCTTGAGTGGGGTTTCTATTTGCCTTTGCAATATTTTTGCTTGCTTTTGGTTTTTTAATCTACCTTTGCCTCTGTTAAGAGTATCAAATGGAGAGCAATAGCATATGTACTTTTGAATTAAAAGATCAGTCGTTGGTACTTGGGTTTGCTGACATCAATCGTGCCATCACTGCTTAACAGCTGCCTGCCTGGTTCTTCCAAAAGGAAGAGAATTAAAAGGATAACTAGTTTTTTTTCTTGGTGAAAAGGGCATGTTGATACTTCCAAGCAAGGCTAAGGCACATCCAGACTCAGGTCTACCGTAAGCATGAGAAGAAACAGTATCTCCAACCACCTTGTACTGAAATGGGTCTAATCCTAGACTTTTTCTCTCTTGCATCTATTTGCTCTGACTTCTCATACATTCTGCAATCGCTAGAAAGAAAGAAGTTGACCTTTCAACTTCTGTGACTTTGAATGCTTGTCACCTATCTCTAGAAAAGAAAAACACCTTTTTCTCTTGGCTATGCCAGCTATGAAGAATTTAATTAGAAATGTGCTCTTAGCTCTGCCATATGGAGTTTGCATTTTTGAAGAGGGGAGGCTCTGTAGGAGTTTGCAATTTTAAGTCACCTTTAAGGGTTGGCATGAGAAGGACTAGAAACTAACTTGAAGAGCATGTTGTCCTGCCCAAGGATATTAGCTCTTCCTTTGAAATTTGCCTTAGCCTGGAAATAATGGCTGCTGACAGTGGGGCTAGTGATGACCTGAATCACATGGTTTTATTAAATATTTCTCAAGTATTCCAAGAACAAGGACCAAGATTGTAACTCTCTGACCATTTTAAGAATGAGAGATGTGTAACTAACCTATTAAAAAAAAAAAAGCTGTTGCTGTGGACAGTGGTCAGCTTTTGCCCACACAACCAACCCAGCTGGTTACAAAACAGTTAAAGTCTGAAGGAACTTGGGTTTCTGTTTGAGCTTTAAACAGACCTGTGGTTTGGTCAGATGTAGTTATTTGTGACTGAAGATACCAGAAGCAAGAAACAGTATTAGCTGTTCTAAGCATTTTAGCTCTGCTATTCAAAAATCTTTGACCAAGTCATTTGCTGTTCTCTCTGTGTGCTTTTTGTGCTGTATAGTGCCTTCCTACTTGATAAAAACTGCTCTGTAGTAAGTAGCTTTTACCCACTCCATTATGCAGTTCTGTATTTGGCACAATAGTTAATGTAATGTGTAGAGTAGCTGTTATCAACTCTCTGCTGCATATGCACATACATTTTTATCCACCAAAAGCGGTGCTGAGCAGTATGAAGTCACTAAAGTCACACTGAAGCTTTTGGATTGATTTAGTGGTTAGGAGAGTGGTGGATGCATCACAGTTTCTCAGTATGCTCATTTCACAGTAAACTCATTCAAGTTTGAAATTAATTAAAACTGACAACTCCCTAAATGAACGCCCCTAATCTGCTAAAATGGGGTGGGGGTGGGGGTGCTCTACCTTCCAGCCATGAGATTACTTTGTATGTTACTGAAATTGCATTTCCAACTGCAGTATCAACGTGCAATTGCAAATGAGGCTGTGGAACATCCTGATTTTGTTTCTAGAGCTTTAGAGTGATTAAAGCATGTAAGGGTGCAGTCCCTGTGCTCCACAGGCTTTACACTTGCCTTTTAATTATTAAACGTAGTCTAAACCTTTTGAGCTTTCTTATAGCTTAAAAAAAAAAAAAACCAAAAAAAAAAAGGCAAAAAAAAAGCAAAAAAAAAAAAGCTTGTAGAGTCAACAGGTCGAGCTTAGCAGAGCAGTACTAACTGTGTTCTGCCTTTTTTCTGCTGTACTAGGAAACCATGTAGCTGGATTTCTAACTAAAGAAAGGGCACAAACTGCAGCTCAGTTGACTAACTACAAGTCAAGTTTATGTCTTGCCCCTCATCTAGATCTGGAAAAAGGACAGACTTAACTAATAGGTGCACTAAACTTATCCAAAATTAACTCTTCTCATTGCCAAGAAAAGACCTCAATAATTAGAAAACACTCAGTGTCCCCTCCTAAAGCTTTGCAAGTGCCATGACACATATCTGTGTGTGTATATATATGTATAAATCTATATACACAAGCATGCATCTTTAAAATCTGGTGTATTGTAACAATTGATGCCCTGTTTACTAGGTTCATGATCAAGAGAGCACAAGGAAGAAAACGATTTGGTATGAAAAACTTCAAGAAGAGATGGTTTCGCCTGACAAACCATGAGTTTACCTATCAGAAAAGCAAAGGTAACAAAGGTTTGCCAGTCTTATTTTGATACATTAAAGCAAAGATTAAACATAAGAATTGTGTAGAAGACTGAGATCTAAATCTATAACTGTAGAAGACACAGTGCAGGCGAGTCTGTCAGCCTGTATATTCTTGCTCATTTTCTAGTGTCTGTATTGACAGTTAGAAAAGGTAGCAAATAGCAAAGTATTCGATAATATTTGTCTAATATCAGTTAAAAACATCATCTGTAGGTTTCACGGTTACTAGATTGTCCTAGGAAACAAAACTTACAAACCTTAAGCTGGGATTTGTGTTTGAACATTCTCAGATGCATCTCAGCATGTGCTCATAAATTCTGTAGCGTTGGCACAACTGGATGCAGTAGACAGGGATTCACCTGCAGTGTTTCAGCTTTCAAAGTGTGTTTACTTAATGTTGCCTAATAGCAAGGATTCTGCTTTTTGCAAATTGTTCCTGTCTTTTCAGTAGTACACAAAAAATACCATTTCCTTCCATCGTATAAATACTCAGGGAGTAAGAAAGATAGGGAAATATGTTCAGATCATGCCAGTCATTATTTCACACTCAGCTTCGAGATCTTGCATCACCACTAGTTCAGTTCAGCTGACAGGAATGATTTATTTCATTGTCACCTTTGCAGTAAATATACTGTGTCCTGCTGCAGTAATCATTTTCTAGGAGGTTTGTTAGCATAACGTCGTGTGCTGCTGAAAACCGAAATGTACTTAGGATAATACTTAAGGACCATGCTAGCAAATCCCTGCTGAGTGGAAGATTTTCCCTCTTTTCTTATGCTGTCAAAATCATCTTCAAAGAAACGGAATCAGCCCTTAGAATAAGGGCAAAAGGTGAAGATGAGTTGCGATTAAGTTGCTCATTATCTGTGTGTCTGTGTGTTCTGCAGGTGATCACCCTCTGTGTAGCATTCCAATTGAAAACATTCTGGCAGTGGAAAGACTAGAGGAGGAATCCTTTAAAATGAAAAATGTAAGTAGGTCATCTTCATTAATGTATTTGTTAGGCTGCTCTAGATCCACCAGCCTAATCGCCTTTTTCCCTTTTGTAACCTGGATTGGATTTCTATTGAAAGATGTACAGCCACAGCTGCTTGTTCTGTATATAGTAGCAGGAGTTTCCAAAAGTACAGCCCATTCAGATTCTTAGCAGCCCAGTCAGCAGTCTTTGGATGTCGTGATCTGCAGCACACTCAGTACTGAGTGCTGCTGATCAGCTGTCAGCTCTGTAATGTCACACACAGGTAAGATGATCGAGTCCCTGCCCTTTCTGACAGCCCTCTCTGGTGGGAACGAACTCGCTGCTTAGAGTTGTGAAGGATCACAACTTCTTCATTAGCTATTAGGTTTCTTTATTGCTTAATGAAAGTACATATATATATATATATACACACACATACATACATACATATATATATACATACATACCTATATATATACATACATACATACATATATGTATATATATACACACATACACACACACACACACACACATACATACATATATATATATATATATATATGTATAAAAAGTGTTTATATACTCCTATTTCATTTGGGTTAGGTTATGTACCAAAACAACATCTGTGCTGTGCTGGTATGGTTTACTGTTTTGATTGCCACATCAGGGAATAAAATACAGCTGTATTTGTCATGCATGGAACACTACTGCCAACTTCTGTATGAAAGATACACTATCCATTGTGTAAGAACAGACTTGGTCAGTTTGGGTGATGTTGGGAGCCTTTTTCATACACCTCCGCCTGTTAAGCTGAGTCCAGTCCTTAAAAAATTGTATTTAAAATCCAGCAAAAAAAGAGCTTGGTGTTTTTTCCAGTTCTAAACGTGTATCTACTACAGACTTACTTAAACACATTGTGTTTAAATTAAGGTTGTGACTTTTATCTTTTTCTGCCATTAAGTCTTTCCTGTTATCTACACTGCTTGTGAGCACTGTGCAGGGCAGTGCTCAAACCTGCCCTAGATACTAAGTGCCTCAAACAGCTCTTTGTTAAAAGTGAAATACAGTTCTAGGCTCCTCAGTATTTCCCAGTTTCAGGTATTATTTTGGTAGCATCTCTCTCTCTCTGTGCTAAAACACAGAGTAAGTTTCACTTCCACCTGTTTCTAGAGCACGTCTCAATTGTACTGTACTTTGCTCTGGTGTTTGTTACTCTACTACATAGGCAAAAACCAATCAAACTGTGAAATAATTTAAGTTATCAGAAGACAGCTGTAACATGTGATGAACTGTTGCCAACTGCACTCTGCAAAGTAACTTGATTGAACTGAAAGCAGCCACACAATTGAGATAAAACTCCCTGTCTGTGGAGAGGAGCTGCGTTACAATTCTGTAACTTATGCTGTCTAATGAGCTACGCTGAGTATGCGAAATATGTCTATATTGTGAAGGTCCATTATAGGAAAAACATGCCTTTATTGTTAACATCAAAAACAGTGTGCTATTTTGGTTGCTTAAACTCAGTATTATCTGGGAAATCAAGGTGACAATATCCATTCTCGAAAGTAAGATTCAGAGTCTTTTCATAAACAGTAGAAAATACCATTTCCACCTTCTTGTTCTAATATATTGCTATTTTTATTGCCATACATAAATAGAATACTGCAGCAAGATCAGAATTCTCAGAACACCATAGCAGATATATTTGCAATGGGTATTGCCTCATGGGTGCTAATTGTGATTAAAGATTCACATTTTGTGTAAATACTCTCTGTGTATCTGTACTCTCAATTGCACCAAGTGTGTCTTTCTCACTCAGGATAAATTTGCCTGTCTGGCAGTGAGACCAGTAGCTTTTGTCATTCTTAAGCACCGTTTGGGGAATGTGAGGGTGGTTTTAAGTATTTTTTGGGTCTTCTGTGTTATTGGAGAGGCAACTGGTGGTTTTGGTAGTGTAAAGGTCTTGCAACCACTTGAAATTCTTGGCTTAGTTGTGGGCTCCTCAGTAACAGTTGCCACATGTTGGATCACTCTGGTTTGTATCCCCTTACACAAAGCCATACTCCTTAAATCTGTTCCTTTGTTGCAATGCAGGAGGCTCCATTTACCCCAGCAGGACATTAAAATTCTTTTCCCTGTAGTTCTGTGTTAATAGAGGGTTGAACTGCATGCTTCTGTCTTCTTTTTTCCTTCTTCCTTCCTTCCTTCCTTGTTTCCCAGACTCAAATTGAGAGTTATGTCCTGAAGAGTTTTGTTAAAATGACTCTTTGGTGTGTAGTTGGCACTGTTGGATTGATCACAGCGAGCAGCTCCTACACTGCCACTGTGTATTGTGCCTTTCTAATTATTGTCTGATACCAGCAGGGATATTAGATGCAGGGAAATGGTTGTTTGAGTTTTCCCTTTTCTATTTGGAATGATATACATCTAAAAGTGTCACAAAGGAAGAAAGGATTGTGCTTGGTACCAGTCTGCAACCAGCTAGGTGCAGAATTCAGGCCATTGTTTCAAGTCTATGTAACAAACAAAGGCAAATTTCAGTTTTGTTGGGGGTTTTGTTCTGATTTATTGTTATTGTTTGGTGGTTTATCTGTGTATTTTTTGTTGGGCTTTTTTTTTGTGTCTGTGTTTGTGTGTGCACCTCTATGGTTTTATTTTTAAAATAGCACAGCAAAACCAGCTGTTTGGAAAGTTATATTCTATGTGATATGGATAATGCAACATCTAATGATCTGAATAATCAAATGAAGTAGAGGGGACAAAGATAATTTAGGCATACCTGAGAGAGAAGAAAACACACTAAAATTAAGTATTTGCAGAAGCCAGAGGAAATGAAGAAAATTTACCTTTCCAAAATTTGCAGCTAGGATCACTAACTTGAGTTTAGTAATCTTCAGTGCATGATCAGTGTAATCAAGCAATAAGGCTGTGCATCAAAAATTTCCTTCTTCAAGAGGAGGAAAATAAAAGCCCTTTTAGGTTGCAAGCTGTTTTGAACAGGCAGGAGAGCTTTAGTTTAGATTTTCAGTGGCCAAGCCAGAATGCAGAATTAATGTGTAATTATTTAAACCACCTGATGTCAATCAAAGAGAAACAGTGTTTCAGTGATTTTCTAATAGCAGCTACAGTTGGGGGCAGAAGCAACTTATTAAAAGGCAAGAGTCATGCTGAAACTGGTTTTGAAAGAACTAGAGAAATGGCAGTATTAAAGCAAAGCTGTCACTAAGGCTGCATCCAGTCTCTTGGTTTTTCTGCCTCCTGCTGATGAGTGTTTCCTTTCAGGCCAGCACTGGGTTCCTCTGTCAGCCTTCCAAAACTTGGAGTTCTACCATTACTAAAATTTTTTCCCCAAGGCTGGCAACAAATCTTGTTGGAGACCCAAGCAGCAAGCTGATACTATCTGTTTGTAAATCATCTCCTACAGGATTGGTATCTTATTCCTTGTACCAGGTGAAAGGTCTTGTTCTTTTAAGGGCACATTTACTGCTTGGTTTTGTGTTAAAATGTATTTATCAGTCCGTTCTTCTAGCATGCTGTGTTTTTCCTGCAGTAAATCTTCACTCCAAGTCTAGTCTTACGTTCACTGACTCATTCTGGTGCCTTATTGTGTGGCTTATTTGCAGATGTTCCAGGTGATCCAGCCTGAGAGAAGAGTCCTGTATATCCAAGCAAATAATTGTGTGGAGGCCAAGGACTGGATTGATATCCTCACCAAAGTTAGCCAGTGCAACAAGAAGCGCCTCACGGTCTACCATCCCTCTGCCTATCTGAATGGCCACTGGCTTTGCTGTAAAGCTACTGCAGATAACACCCCTGGCTGCACACCCTGCACAGGGTAAGGCTTGGAACAAGCCATCGGTGTTGGTACTGCCATGGGGATTTGTGTCTCTGCAGTGTGACTTGCAGGTGCACAGTTAACCAAGATTTGCCAGGTGTATAGGTGTTCACAAGCCACCTATTGGTATTCCTGATACTGTCAGGATACTGCATGTCTTGATCAAAATGTTGACATTTTTAGATTTAAAGACGGTGATAGGAGTTGATTGTGGGATAAAATACTTTGGTTTTGATCATCTGTCATTAATAAAAATGTCAGAAACCCCTTCAATATCCTTTTTGCAAATTCTTGAAGCCCTCATCTGCTGATAGATTTAATTCTAAATTGATCTTTTCAGGGGGGCACTCATGCTCTCTCTTAAAGGAAGATGTACTGTCTGGTTTGTAGGAAGCAATTTTCATCTAAACTGAGAGACATAAGAAGACTGTAGTGTTAATTATAGTCAGAATATAAGACCTGGGTGGTTGGAAGTTCAGTGCTTTGGCTCCTCCATCTGGTTGTAGCAGACTAAATCACCAAAATATCTCGATACTGATACAGCCTTCTCTTTCAAGTCAGTGAAAGTGTGCTGGATAAATAGAAGCATAAAGAAGTTTGAACTTGTCTTCTTCTTTTGGGAAAAATGGAAGGTTTTGAGCTCTATTACACACAATCTGTTGGCTTTCATGAGAACTCACTTTTGCTTTGGTTTGCTTGTTAAGTACTTTATGTGCCATAACACACTGTTTAGCATATAACTTTTACCTCTCTTCCTGATGCCTTACAGAGGCCTGCCAGCAAATATACAACTGGATATAGATGGAGATAGAGAAACTGAGCGCATCTACTCTCTTTTCAACTTGTATATGCCAAAATTGGAGAAAATGCAAGGTGAGGATGAAAGATTGTTGCATCTCCAATTCCAAATCTCCAACTTACCAAGGCAAAAATACCTATGAAAAACTGCATGTTCTGGCTCAGCCAGCCTTGCAAATCACATCCCAGAACACTTTTTCACTTGTTTCCCCTTCTGCTGTCTTGAGGCAGTTGTGTGTATTATTTTTGGTGCAGTCTCATGGTCTGTAAAAAGTTCTTTGCGTAATAACAGTTGTTTGAAATATGGTCTTAACCACATCATCCTAAAATAGCATAGGCACAGAGCGTTGCTTGGATGCTCTGAATTGACAAATCAGAGCCAGCACTGAACCAGAGGTTTACTGATCCTGACAAGAGGCACCAGCAAAGCTGAGGTTTCAGTGGAATATGGTTTTGTGTTACCAGAAGTCATGTGCACGTTCCCCGATTCAGATCCTAAGAACAGGCTGGAGACAAGTGGTTTCTTTGGGAAGGCTCTTTTAGAATTACCCATCAAGAATGGCCTGTGGATGCTTGTGAAATGTTGATAAGTGGAGTTTTGGCTGGGAAACCTTCAGGAGCTGAGGGAAGCAGAGATGTGATGGAAAGGATAAAAGAAAGAAGAGACAGCAGAGGAAGTTGGTACTAGTGGGCATGCCAGGAGAAGTATCCGGTGTACACAGTGCCCGACTTGAAATCCCACTTTAGCACAGGGAGTGGCGGGAAAGCCTTCACTATGGCACTGATCTTTAAATAGGACTTTATTTTATTATATGAGATAAGCCAGTGGTGTCAAACAGACAGATTGGAAAGCACTTCAATCTGTTCCTGGCTGCTGTGCAATTGCAAACTCAAGATCCTCACCACTTCCGAGCTGTCTGAACCAGTGCCCAGTTTTCCTCTGTTCCGAATCCTCGCTGCCAGAGCCAGCATCGAGTTTCGGTGTTGGGGAAAAGGACACAGGCCTGGCACAGACAGTGCAGCAAGGGGAAGGGAATTTGAAAGCTGAGACTGGGACAGCAGTAAAGCTAGAAGGAGAGACTAAGTAAAATACTCTTGCCCCTTCTTTCCTCTTCTAATATGCTTGGCTACAGTGCAGGAGTCGATCACAGGGGAAATATGTTGTGGGTGTTCATGTGTAGTCAGTGTCCAGATCTCTTAGTAAGGAAGGCTCCCTGGTAAGATCAGAAGGTGTAGGAGTTTAACTTTCCCCTTTGGATATGTCATTAAGCAGGTAGCCAGACAGTAGTCATGGCATATTCTGCTTATGCTTATTGTATGAATCTTTTTAGGGGTAATGGGGTAAAAATGGCTACTTCAGCCTGTAATGTTTCTGAATTCAACCTCTACTTGCAGCCTGGGGATGGAACCTGTCCCAACGAGTGAATACTTGACTTTGTGCAGGCCGACCCTGCAGCACAGTGGCAGAGGCAGGCCTGTGTCAGAATTTCCAAAATGTGTGCATGGGGTACTGATAATGGCATTTGAGATTAAAGCATCACCTGTGCAGCAAAGGACAGCTTCCCATCAAGCCAGGAGCAGCTGCCAGGCTTGCTGCCCTTTCTGTACAAGACAAGGAGGAGGGAAGGGGCGTGGGACAGCCTCTGTGCCTCCCAACAGCCCAGCAAAAGGACAGGGAACTTCTGCTGTTGATGTCAGCCACAGTTTTGTGGTGGTCACACAGAAGCAAACCGAGAAACTGTATGAACCCCAGACTGAATATTTTTAGTCTGCTTGTCTTGCTTTTTTCTTCCTGCCTGACACCTATTCATGTACTTTATTTTTTTTTCTCCAGAGGCCTGTGGGAGCAAATCTGTGTATGATGGACCTGAAGAGGAAGAGTATTCTACATTCATCATTGATGACCCTAAGGAGACGTATAAAACACTAAAGCTGATTATTGAAGGTGTTGGAACTTTAGAGCAGGAGCATGCTCAGTATAAGAGGGATAAATTTAAGAAGACGAAGTATGGAAGCCAGTAAGTATAATGAGTTGTCCAAACAGGGGACCAGTACTGGAAAATGGTATTTCCCTTCCTTATGCCCTGGCTTTCACCATATTTTGTCCAGAAAAGATCCTGCAAATACATACAAAGTAGCACTGTGATTTAGGATTGATATCACAGTATTTTAAAGGACTGTAAGGAAGTTTTTAATGCCGTTTCATTCATAAAATCTAAATGTGGGTTTGTTAGATTGTTGTTTTTAAATTTTGAACCCATGCTGGTGAGCTGAGCAGTTAAAAGCAGAAGGTACATGTGTTTACCAGCTTATCTTGGTTTAAAAATGGAAAGAGTGGCTGACACAACCACATGACTGTATTTTGTGTATGCATAAATAAAGTATTATGCATATGGCTGACAAAAAAAGAGGATCAATTCAGTCAGTTCTTCTAGCTGAAGTAAAATGCAGTATTGTCATTACAATTACAACTTTAAAAATCAGATTTAGGGAGAAAGTTTTTGTGTGTTCCACTTTCTGTTCCGACATTTTCATGTCCTGATGGAAAACTCTATGAGTAATACTGGATTTTTTTCTTTGCTTTTAGAGAACATCCCATTGGTGACAAGAGCTTCCAGACATACATCAGGCAGCAGTCAGAGATCTCAGCACATTCCATATGAAGTGCAAAGGAAATCACAGGACAGTGCTGAAGGGTTGATCAGTGATGCTAAACAGCAAAACAAAAGGGAAGCCACACATGTAGCAAAATGTATGGATAAGTGTCAAGCTTACAAACTTTGAGACTTGGTAAATGTATTCTCTTTTCAAGAAACTGTTATAATAGTTGCTATGCACTTTATTCATCTGGTTATTGACAGATGATAAAACCCTGCCTTCTAGGCAGTTGTCTTGTGTATTTTTAAATTTGCTTTGGTTTCTTGGAATCTAGTGATCAGTTCAATGATCGAGGTGTGTGGACTTCATCTTGACAACTCCCATGCAATTCCTTATGTTTTGGAAACCAAGCATGCTGCTAAAATGCAGCATTTTCTAGAATGGTTGTTTGTTACTGTTTTTTGTTCCTGATTAATGTATATTATGCCACACCCCCTGCGTGCTCTCTTAGGAAAAGCTTAGTAACACTTTACTTTTAATGCCTGCGTTTAGAAAAGAAGCAGAGAAAAATCCCTCTGGTGTAACCTTCTACGTTGTAGCTTGTATTCTGAGCAGGCCAAGAAGCAGGCCTTTTGTTTTTACAGCAGTGTAATTTTTGCTAACTGTGCACAGTTTTTAATAGAAATTCAAATCTGAATGGTACTCTTGATATTTTTGAGATACTAAGTCATTTCTCCAGGCACATTCAGCAGAGTTTGGATTTGAAGATGCAATCTCAGCGGTATAATAAAACTGACTCTCACAAATATGAGTAAGAAAGAAATGAACTCGTGTCAAAGCCACGTGTCTCTCTTACACAGTCCAGCGAATCGTAATCTTGAAAGTCTGCCAACTGAAAGGCAAGGTAAGCTGATTTTGATGACCTTTTATCACCACAGTGAGAAGGACAAATAGAATATGAATCTGGCAGCTGAGACATGCTGATTCCCAGCCACAAAAACCATCAAGATGGGTTTTCTCTAAAAGGATGTTTATGCACTGGAGTCTATGCTATCCTAGTACCACTTGCTTTTCTGGAAAATAGATTTCTACTTTTCCAAAAATGTTTTTAAATACTTTTTAAAAGAGACTTGTTAAATGATATTTAGTATATTAATATGCATAAGGATAACTTGTTAATATTATGACTGTAGTAAAAATGGAATGAACTGTGTATCTCACTAATACCAACAAAAGGAGAGGAATAAAAATCTTCTAAATATTGGATGCATATTTGTGTATGCTATTTAGTTGTACACCGTAATTTTTCTCTGTGTAAGGGTCTGATGTATGAACATCTAGCTTTGATGGCTCAGAAGCCTGCATGATGGACTTTAGGCCTCTGTGGGGTAGAAGCTAGTACTGGTTTTGAGCTGAGTTGGATCAGAAAGCATTGAACTATCAGTTTAATGTGAAGATGTCTGTGTCTTTGCTTCAAGTGTTAAAGAATAATTCTTAACTGTGTCCTCATTGCATCTGACATGATTTAAGATGGCTGAAGTACTTCGAATGCCTCTGTTAGTGATGTTCTTAGGAATTAAGTTTTGGTTTTGTTCAAATATATAGTAGACCACCTTCTAGTAGATAATAAATGATCTTTTATTCATCTTCACCCAGCAGACTGGGGAAAGGGAAGTAATGAAACATTGCAAAGATGCATTTTGGACTCCAAGCTTTTAGCTGCCATGAACTGCAATTTTTAACATGTATTTGTAACTTAATATTGTTTTTAAAATACTAATGACTTGTAATGTGTGTTCTACTTGCCAATTAAAAGACATGGTTTATTTCTGAAAACTGAGTGCATATTTGGAGTCTTTGTAAATTCGCAGTGGCCATTGGTGTGCCTGTTGGCACAGCATCTGCTGTTCAGGGCGGGACCATGGATGGAGGTCCTTGTGAGTGTAAACTGCCCAGTCCCATCCTTGCCCCTCCTCCCATCCCCACCCACTCCTTTCCTTGTCAGCACTGCACCCATGGGACTCTGCAGTGAACCAGCCTGGGCCTCTGAGCCAGCCCTAAACTACCTTAGCAAAGAAAGCTCACTCAGGTCAGCATCTTGAACTGGCTCCTTGTGCTCCTGCACAGTAACTGAGCTGAGACCATGCTGAAAGCATAGGAGGAGCGAGCTGAGCCCACAGCCCCTGCATGCTATTGATCGGCTCACAGACCTATGGAGACACCACCCTTCTGATTAGAACCTGTTCGTGACCAAACCTTGGACCTGCTGGGGTCTGTACAAGCCCTGGAGCTTACCTGTCCTCTCTGGATAATCATGTGCACGGAGCTCTGGCTCTGAGATGCTGTGTGAGAAGCTGTATACCCTGCTTCTCTTGGGGAGTGTTTCCAGGAAGGCTGGGCAGTGGCCCCTGCAGGATGGCAGGCTGTTGATCAGCATTCAGAAGGGTGTGTTCATTCAGCTTGGTTGAAGGTTACTCCCACTGCTCTATGGGTGTCTCTCACCACAACCCACGCGTGTGTTTCCGAGAAGCTTCTGGGGACGAGCAGGCGTGCTCGAGCTGAATGACACCAGTGGTTTAACAGATCAACCACATCCAGCAACAAAACCCTAACTGGCGGGGGAAGACACATCACCCGTGTCCTGGGGAAGGTGAACTTGACCGCAGTTGTGTCAATGTGGGGTTTTGCTGAGGAACTGTAAACCTTGTTTTAAAAACATTTTAAGAAAGATGAGGTAGGAAACTGACACAAGATTTGTAAGAAATGAGCAGAGTTAAATGCAAAATTACTGTAACACCATTTCCAGATCTGTCTCTTTTTCACTCAGTCTCATCCAGTGTATACAATAATTTTTTTTCTCCTGCTAACGTGTCTTAGCATAAGTCAATAGGAAATCTTTGAAAGCTGCTTTTCTTACAGCATAACTTAACATGTTTGGTGAGGGGGTTGTGTTAAAACTGGGCTTCCAGTGCTTGCTTAGCCTCTGTCTCCTGTCTGTCTGCAGCATATGTTTCTGGTGTTATCTTCAGAAACACTCTGAAATCCTGCCCACAAGAGAAATAGCTTGATTGGGAAACTTAGGACAGCATCCCTTATGTCTGGAATGAAGAAAATAGCAAAAAAAAAAAAAAGCATAGACATAAGTAAGCATGTCAGGTCAGTTTTCTTTCCTTCTTTCTCTGTCCCAGGCTGTAAAGCAACAAAATTATTTTTGACAGGAGAAATAATTAGAAGCTGGGCTGTTCTCTCGTGGGACTCCTACTACCCAAGAAGTTCCCTGTGCCTGTTTTCTCCCTTGCTGAAGCAATGTGCTAGGGCAGGACTGATGTGGTGACAGGACCCAGATACCTAAGTCAGCTGGCTGTGTGACACAGCTGAACTTGGATGTGCTTCCCATCCCCTCTCTGCAATCTTCTATGCAGTTTCAACGTTTTTAAAGGGCTGTGTGAGAAGCTTCCCTGGATAGCAAGAGAATGTGTGAACCCTGCCAGTTCCCATCATTAGGTCCAGGAAAGGGGTGCTGCCGGAGGAATATGGTGTAAGGACTGACAGGGGCTGGTGCTTGGAGATAAAGAACAGCATCTTCCCACCAGACACCTTCTGTGTATGCATTGCAGCTGGGCTAGCAGGGCTGGCTGAAACATTTCCTTCTGGCTCTTGGGAGACTGTCATTAAACAGTAAATAAATTATTCCAAAGCTCAAGTAGGTACTGAGAAACAGAGGAAGTTTTAAGACAGAAGCACTGTATTCCTGTATGAATAAGGTTCCGGATTTGATCCGTGTAAGAAAAGATTCGAAAGAGTCATTGTGAATCAATTGTTCTTGATTCCTAAAGTAAAACAGGATCCTAGGAGATTAATCTTGAGGATAGAAACCATCCCTCCTGACATGTGAACAAATCACACATGCCTTTCCATTTCAATCTTTATTTTTCATCTACTCCATTTGAGCCACTCTGATTTACCTGAAAATTTAAAATCGTCAGGTTTGCTGGTTTTGTGCAGAGCTGTTATTTTTAACCACAGAGTTGCTGGTGTTTATAGGTTTGCCTGCAAAGATAACGTGGAAGTCTTGATTAAACAAAAGGCTCACTAGCAACCTGGGCTAGATGTAAGGAATCTTGAAATGGTAAAAATGGAAACTGGCTTTTTACTAGTTTGAAAACATTGCTATGCTGAATCTTAACCAAAAGCATGCCCTAGATGACATAGGTCTGGTTAGTGTTGAGAGCAAATTCTCTCTACAAGTGTGGGGTCTGTGTGGTGTCTGACTTACTTTACTAAATCCATTCATCATCTTTAACCTCTGTCACAGTTGCACTGTTCTGTCCTAAAGCTGTCAAAAGCTTTTTATTGTTTTTTATTGTTTACTTGAGGCCATAACAGCAGTACTACCTAAATAGGGACTCTTACAGGAAAACAAGTAAGTTTTGATAGAGATGACAGCAGTGCACAGGATTGCCATCATGTACCAAAGGTATGGATTTGTAAATTTAAATAACTAATAAAGGCGCTTTGGTTAAATGTAGCCTTGTATTTCTCTGGGGGTGGAAACGAAAAGTGTAGTCATCATGTTTGTGTAGAGAAATCTGATCATGGGAATAAAAGTGAATTTTATGAATTAAAAGAGAGGAAAGAAATCCTTGATGAAAACACAAACGGCGTACAAAAAAAAGGGAGGGCTACCCTGAAACACCTCATGTTTTGCTTTCTTTGGCAAGTTTTTCTGTATTTCAGCTCAGCTATAATTCTACTTCTCCTTCTCTATAGAAGCTATCTTCTTGGCAGCCATGACAACCTATGACTAGAGAGGCTCACAGCTGAGAAAAGCAAGTTTAAAAATAGACAGACTCATCTGTGGTGTCTGGAGATGCAAATGCTTTGCCTCCCGCTGTGCATTGTGAGAACAACTCCATGGTATGTTTTCTCTTGTGGTAAGGCCCCCTGAATGACACTCTGCTGCCTGCCCTGGCTGTGGTTCTGCATCCCTTTAATCCCATTAATAGCACTGATGGAACTGAATCAGTGAAATAATTGGGAGTTGTTAGGAGGAGATTTTGGAACAACCTGGACCATCTACCTAATGGTCTTTACAGCAGTCTCACAAACACTTGCATCAGCACAGCTGATGAGATGAGGACAAGCCACCCAGACAACTTTGCCTCCAGAAGGAATGTGTGATAGTTGCTCTGGCACCCTCCCCACCCACCCCACCAGCCCTTTGCTGCCTCAAGTCTGCCTGGTGAGGATTGTGAGACGCTCAAAGCCAGGCTAGTTTTCCCGCTAGAGATCTGGGCTTGAGTCTCCTTTGTTTGAATATTGTCATTCTTTTCCATTTTGGAGAAGTCACCTTGGTATAATTTCTGTCAAAGATGCAGGAAGAGGGAACAGTAAGCAAAAAGCCCTCATAGGGAGTAGTTTGTGGAGGACTCAGGGGACTTGGCATCGATTCTCACCAAAGCATCGCTGCTGCCCAAGCTATTTTGGTGTCAGAGATGGCTGATGCTTTTGCTTTATTTAGAAGTTGTGACTACAGGAGAGGGGATGAAGAACCTGGCAGGTCTGGGCAGATAGTCTCATTAAGAGGAGAAAGGTATGAAAATCCTCAGGGGAAGGCAGGACTCATTTCCTGGGCTGTAAAGGGCCAAGTGCTCTGGTGTTTAATGGCTTGCTCAGCTCTTAGGGTGGGACCTGACACAGTCAATGTAAAGCAAAATCCAAGAGGCCATGGGCAGCCTCAAGTAGAACAATCAGAACTAGTTTTCTTCACTGGGCTTCCAAAGCTGAATGATGCTCTGTTAATCGAACTATCCAGTAATTAATTTTCTCTGTGTGTTTCTCCTGCCTAAGCAATTCCTGCTGTGAGGGAGAGCTGTTGTTTTCTGTTGTGTTCCTTCAGGGCTGACAATCCTATGAGCCACCACACAGCCACATGTTGCATGAACCACCTGCAGCTGCCTGGGGCCAGCGAGGAGGAGAGTGGGGCACTTCCCTGGCTCCCTGCACATGGGTGCTGCAGGACAGGGCTGCTGCATCTCTCCAGGCTCTGCAGGCAAGGTTGGCACAACTTCTTTTGCTTTCCTTTCTTCCTTGGCCCCTCCAAAACTATCCCACCTCACCTGGTGCCTGGGGAGAATAGATGGAGACAGACCCTGCTTTCCAGCACCTTCCTCTTGTCCAAGGTGCAGGCCCAATCTGTTGCCTCTTCTGCTGTCTCAGACTTTGTGTTCACCATTGCCTTAGTCCTGGTTGCCATCACTAATCACGGAAAGACTCAGTGTGGAAGGGACCTCTAGGGGACTCTTATCCCACCTGCCCCTCAGATCAGGTCTTTTGGCTCCTCCTCTCTTCCAGACAGCACCACTCTCTTCACTCAGGCACTGAGGCCACTTGGGCAGTGATGCAGCACTGCAGGGGAGGAAGAACAAAGCTGGTGAGCTCTCTTGGAAATTTTCTTTCCTTGCAATAATCTCAGTGCTCCTTGGCAGTAATGGGGTACAAAGAGAAATATTTCCATGTCGCAGACAACTATGCCAGCATCCTTGCCTGTAAAATTTCACTTGTCTGAGTATTTGTGTGTGGCAGCAGCTGTGTTGAGTGTTGAAAACCAGATATTAGGGGCTTTGAAACAGCATGAACCAGAAGTGGGTTTTCTTTTGCAGGGGATGGGGAATGATGTTCTGCTGAATATATTCATACACAACTCTGACAGCACTGTTAGAGTGTTACTCAACGAGGCAGTCTCAGATCTCTTGTTGACATCCATGAGAAACAAGATTTGTATTTGTATTAATTCAATAACCGCCATAAGACAAAGAAGATTGGATCTGTCTCTCTAATGGCAGATGTTCCCCATGTAGATGCTGACATTTCAGTTAGTTACTCATCCTCCAACAGTCAGGGGAGAGGCACCTCTAAACTGTGATTCACAATGCACTTTAGAATGTCTACTGTAGGATAAAATTAATCAAACCCTAAAAATTTTCAGTTCTGTTCTGTAGACTGCAAAGAACCTGGCATGATCTTTTACAGTACAGACACATGAAGCTGGTGAGATGAAGCACACGCAGGGTGACAGGAGGGAATCCCAGCTGCTGTGATCTGCATTGTCACTCTTTACACATCCTCATTGTGCAGCCGGTGACTTTCTTGCAAGCCCAGGATGTCCTCACAGGGTTCTCCCTCCTGCCTTTGCTGTCACAGGGATGGCTGAGGCCGCTAGATGGGGGTGCAGGATCTCCTGCAGGATCTGTCCCACAGCCGCAGGGCCCTGCTGGGCTGTGCTGTTCAGCGCTGATCCCGAGCAGGAGGAGCTCTGGAGCACTTTGCTGGGACAGCAGCACTGGCTCAGTGTGTTGCTGGCTCAGCTGGTGCCACACACTGCCCCAGGTGGCATGTGAGCCCACCAGGGCTTCCCACTGACTCCCCAGAACACGCTCGGAGGGCTCCAGTTGGCTTGCTTTTCCTTTGCCTCCCGTGGTGGGACAGCACCACTCCTGCTCTGACAGCCCCTGATGTGCCATGAAGGCTGTCAGGACAAAGTGCACCTTCCCAAACAAACCTGGTCTGGCAGAGTCTGAGCAGGTTGGTTCAAGCCTTGCATGGCGAGTCCACAGTGCTTTCATTTGTGTGCTTGATGCCAGATAAAACAATATTCCTGCTTGGCAGAGGGCAGCCAAGTATGAGAAAGGTAAATCCCTCCTGCTTCAGCACTGTCAAACAGATCAAAACAAGGAGAGTGGCAATTCTCATGTGGTACCACTTAGTTCTAGAGCACCAAAGCAACCATGAATTTCCTGGTTATGGCTTTCAGTTTACTCTGTACTTCTTGCATTGCATGTGTGGGATATTGATCTAATTTTTGAGAAGCTCTGGTCCCCTGATTTGCTGTTCTATCCTTTTTCCCAAAGTGCAAAGGGAAATGCACTTGCCTGGATGAGCTGCACGTCCTTATTGTTAAACTCACACTAGAAAATTACTGTCTCCAGTGCCATTAATGATTACTGTGGTGTGGATCACCGAGGTACAGCTGGCCCTGTGGTCATTTCTGGGATGGCTGAGCCACAGGGCCTCACAGCATTAATAGAGTAACCATCACATCCACATTAGAGCTGGCCCAAATGATTTACGTTCTGAAAATAAAAATTATACATAGCGTGAAGGATACTGCCATTCCTAAATTTGGGAGTGGGTATATCATCCTATTGTTTTTGCAAGCACTGGCAATTCAGTTTTGTGAGTCCTGAATCTTGTGAGACTTCTGCAGAGCTCCTCTGCTGTCTGACCAAGAACTACTCTCGAGCACATCCTTAAGACACTGTAAGCATCCTTTGTGCCTTACTGTTTTGTTTGCAGCGATCAGGAGGGGTTCAGCAGTGTGGAGTCCTGAGCAGAGAGCTGCTGGCAAACCACCCCTGTTCTGCCCTGGTGTCCAGGCACCAGAGAAGCTGGGCTGCTTCCCAGGCTGGACAAGGCAGGAGAGAGAAGGAGCAGTGCTAAACAGGCAGCCCTGTCTTGGGAGCTGCTCAGACCTGGTTTGGGAAGGGATCTGCACCTCAGCTGGACAGGGGAGACATTATCTATCTCCACCAGCTTTATTTCACGTCCCCTCCCTAGCATCACATGTTCTGACCACTTTTCCTGGCACACCTTAATCCAAATCTGACCTCCCACAGCCCCTTCTGCTGTCGCTGGCCTCCCATGGCATGGGGGATGGCTGCTGGCAGCTCTCCTGGAAGGAGCAGATCCTGCTCCCCACAGGCTGCCAGCCTTCCCAGGGACTGGCGAAGGGATGTGCCCAGCTGGCGCTGGGGAGGCTGTGACATGTGGCCATGGAGCATCTCTCCAGGGCACATCCTGGAAGAGGAAGCATAAATCCTGCTGGCTGTGAGGCTGTGAGCTGAGTGCTCTGTGCACATCAGCTGATCTCTTTTTGTTTGCACTGTCTGGTTTTTTCCCTGGAAGGCACATGATGCGTGACCTGCAGATATCTCTTCTTAAGAAATGTTTGCCTGAGATTTGAGCCAACTAACCTAGAAACGGACCTAGAAACAGAGCACTTCTCAGCCAGCTCCTCCTCTGCAGCACCACTAAATGTCAGCATTTTGTGCCTTTCCCCAGGGCAGACATGGGGGCTGGGCTGGCCAGAGGTGGGCTGATGGCACAGGCTGCTTTCAGCTGTGTTTGCCAGAGGCTGCATGTTTTGAGCACTGGTTAGCTGAGATGTCTGACTCCACACGCTGAAGTATCTCATCCTCGGCTGTGAGGGCTGACAAGGACCAGCTGAGAAGCAGATGCTAATTAAAATGGAAAAACAGAGCTTCAGCCCGGTTTTCCATAGGTCCAACTCATCTCATACAGAGCATCCACTTTATGGTGCTGTGGTTGGTGCAGGGTGAGGCTGTGATCTCTAATGCTTATTTCTAAAGGGCTGTGCTGAAGCCATGCTCCTTTTCCTCTGGTGTGTGGCTTTGTGTTCAGGTGAGTATCTGCTCTCACCCCATTTCCTACTCAGATTCCTGCTGCTGGTCTGTCTCATGTCCATTTTCTGTCATCTAAATTTTATCTTGTTCTTTCACCATGGTCATTGCTTTTGTAGTACAAAGCAACAGTTTTGGTGGAAAGGGCTGGGGGCAAAGCAGAAAATTAAGTTCATCCTGCACCAGTGAAGTGGGTTTGTGCTCAGGCTGCTCTTCTCAAAGTGGCACTGTGGCAAATGCAAAAGCCTATGAGAGAAGGAACCAGTGTTAGATATAATATTCCTTTCCCCTGCCATCTGTTTTGTTTCTCTTACAATAGACACAGGTGAGATGACACTGGAAGATTTACACTCAGCAGAAAGTGAAGAGACCATTTCCCCCTGGTAAGAGCTGTGTGTTACCACAGGTGTGTTCAGGGGCTGGGGAGGGCACTGCTGGGCTAAAACTTAGCAGAAACGTTTTCCATCACTGAGAAGCTCTCTGAGATTTGCAGCTGAAAATGGAGAAAAGGGTGGGAGCAAATTCAGCTATGAGAAACATGCTGGAGGTTAAATCTCTGCCTTTGCTGCCCTCCAGAGCATGCTGCTTTTGTGACTGAGTGAGAGAGGTGTTGCATGTTCTAGGTAAATTTTTGCTTTAAACTTTCAGCATAATGGTCTGGGTAAACCACCTCTGCCTGGTGCAGTGAGAGCCACACAGCCAAAAACTCATTATCCAGATGTACTTTAGTCTGCTTTATGATAGCTAGGCTGTCTGGCAGCCTAGCACTCATGAACAGAGGGCTTCCCCCATCTCCGCAGAGATCAGAAATTTGCTCTGGGAGATATTTTTGGTACAGTGAGTGTATGAAGCACTTATATCAGCCCAAGTCACAAACGCTCTGTTAAATGGGTTTTAAAAGCTTTGCCCTCAGGGTTTTGAATTATCAACAAACAAAACAAGACTTGGATTCAGCTGTGAGGCCTTGGCAGATTATGCTTCACTCTGAGTAAAGCTCCAGCATCCCAATGCCTCCTCTCCCCTAAGCCATTCTCTGGACTGAAGGTTTCTGGAGGCACAAAGGGATTGTACATCTATCCTCTTTGCTGCATACAAGAGATTCCACCTCACAGCATCCCTGAGGGCTGCTGGTGGTGTTTCCCTGGTTGAGCCCTGAGCAAATCCCAAGCACTTGCTCCTGAGCATGATGTGTTTCTGCTGTGGTAGTGGAGGAGCAGAAATGATCTGTCACTGCATCTGTACAGCTCCTGACCCCAGGGAACAGCTTCTGGAGCCAGTCCAGGACACATGACTTCAAGGGCCCCTGACAAACTGTGGAGCCAGGTGAGGTAAGTCACTGGAGTTTCTCATCATTCACTTCCCTTGAAAGAGAGAAGGAGCTGAGCATCCTCCCCAGTTTCCTGTGACTGTGGAAGGCCTGTGTGGTCCTAGATCCTTTGAAATTCTACCAAAACTAAGAGCTGACATCTTAATCTAAAATAAAATAAAAATAAAAATAAATAGCACCTCAAAGCCCTGCTAAGCACAGGACAGCAGTTCCCAACCTTCTCTGTTGCCTACTCCAATTCTTGCGGAGAGCCACTGGTCCTACAAACCCTCTGGACAATGTGAGCTTGCATCTGTAAACCTCTCAGGTAGAAGGTCCAAAAACAGCCACAGACTCCACTGCTGCCACTGTTAATCTAAATTCAGTAGAGACAGATGCAGGAGAACTGCATGATGGTGGATGTTGAGTGTCCTTGTCACACGTGAGCATTCAGTGATGCTCACTCGCTGCCGCAGCTGTCCGTCCGTGCTTGGTACCCATCAGCAGTATCTTACCTGGAGGAATGCTTTTCACTGAGATATTCAGAGGATTAGAAGAAACTAAAGCATGAGCTTTCAGCCTATCAGCTGGCCCTTCAGTGAGCAGGGTCTGAAGACTCCGCATCTGTTGATTGTTAGAATTATGAAAGAGATGAGAAATCTGCCTTCTGCCAAAACCTCGCAGCAAACCTTCATGAGCTCAGGCTGCCAGAGGGCTGATGAGCCTGAGCAGTGCTGACCCCAGGGGCTGCCACTCAGTCCCCAGTGGTGCAGGGCTGTCTGCAGCACAGCTGTTCCAGCTCAGACTGAGGCATCCAAAATACATTCCAAGGTCACTATGGCTTTCCTTCCTGTAGGATTTGCCTCCACGTCAGCAGCCCTGTGGTGGTTGTTGGAACTACAGATGATTTTCCATCTTACAAAGCACAGGGTTTGCTGCAGCACCGTGGGTAGCCTGGGTAAAATCTCCCACTTACTCCATGTTTCTCTTGTAACATTTTCCCTTCTCTGTCCTGCCTCCATCACTGGGGATGACATGTTTCCTTCCAGGTTGTACCAGCATACATCTGCCAGCAATTTTCCATGCTCATGGAAAGTCCTGCTGTATTCCTCAAAAGCACAATACTTTCTCTTGCTGGAACCAAATCAATCACTGCAAAAAAAGGAAAAAAAAGGAAAAAAAGTGTGTTTATCAGATACGTCATCAGCAAATATCAAGCAATTCTTGTAGTGCCACTGGCAGTGTTGCACAGGGAAGTAAATATCATTGGATCTCAGCACAGCCTGTGTCCCTAGAAGCTCTGGAAAGCATAATTTCCTTTTCCTGACATAAATATCTTTTGGAGCTGAAGAATTTAATCTGATGTTCATGCAACCTCCTTGAAATGCTAAGGGTAGTGTTTCCTTAATTGCCTTTGAGTGGGTCCATCAACCATGCAGCTGTAGATGGCAATAGCATAGCTTTTCATCAAATAATCTTTCTTTTTCTATTCTTTTCCCTGAGATAATTTCCTGGAGGAAATATGTAGTTCACAGCAATGGGCTTGCAGGAGACCAGCAAGGCATCTCTGCAAGCTGGATTTCTTCACTCTGTTCTGACCAGTGGATTTTCTTGGCAAAGGTACACAAAAAGAATGCAGAGAGCTGCCTTGGAGGAAAGTGGATGTCCTGTAGGCCATGATCTGATGTTTTCCAGACAAGGTCTGGCAGCAAATTGCACTCTTCTCTAATTCTTCAGTGTCTTCAAGAGGTGGATAATATAATCAAACATAGTTGTTCAAGAACAGATTTGACAATTCTTGCTTGTTTCTATTTTCTTCATGTCCTTAAAACAAAAACCACCACTAGGAGCTCGAATTCAGTTCCCCACTCAAACCTGTAGATATTTTTTGGAACTCCTACTTTCCTCTTTTCTGTCTGAGCCTGTCCCATTCTCCCTGCTCATCCCTGGGAACCTGTGTGGTGGGGCTGGCTGAGGGTAGCCCTGCTCTGCTCACAGCCTGGCAGAGTCTGCATTCACCAGCCCAGAGACACCTTGGTAAAGGGCATGGTATGATCATTGCCAACAAAATGCTGATTTTCATGCAAGGAATTGGAAAGCTCAGAGAGGGGGGGAAATGGCCAAGAGAGATTGCATGGCCTGACTCATCACTAAATTAGCACAGTGGTAAACCTAATCTCTTGAGATAGTCAATGTGAAATGACAGGCAGCTTGTGCCTGCAGAAACACTGCTTGTAAAATCTAGGCAGGTTTTGGATTTTGCTGTGAATAGCTCAATGGTGCTACCTCATGGCCAGAGAGAAAACTTCATGCCCCCCAATTTCTTTCTAGATTTTTAAATTTATCCTGTAATTTACAGACTTACTACAGGCATTTCTTACTGCTGGACAAATATTCCAAGTATGTCCAAGTTGCATACAGGGGGATTTTTTTTTTTTTTTTTGGTGGAGGAAGAGTGCAGACTTAAAAGTTGCAAGGTTCACAGAGTACTTCTGTTGAATATAAAGTTTGTGTTTGTCCTTCTCCTGTTACCTAGCACGGTGTTGTACCCATCTCAGGCAGGGAGCTCTGTGGCACAGGGGCAGCTTCTGACCTGCTGCCCTGCTCCCTGCAGAGGAGACCACAGTGGTGCCACAGCTGGCTGGCATTGCAGCTGAGCCCTGCCAACACCATGACCTGTCTTGGCATAGATAAAGTTAAGAACAAGCCAAAAAGAAACTGCTCAAGGCCTCTCAATAAAGTGCAAGTGGAAGCCTGACTGGTTTGGGTTTATTGTTCTTTCCCTCATTGGATGCCAACTGTCTTTTCAATACCAGCTGGAAAAAGATCAAGCACCAAAGTACACCAGAAGTAACTCATGATTTGGAAAATTGATCTGGCATGGGACCCCCTCATTCCCTTTCACCACCTCATTTCCAGCACTGATGCAGAGTATTTCTGTGCTGCTAAATAAAAGAGCACTGGGGAGCCACCATGAGGCCACTGGCCGTTACCTGCCCATGCTAGGCAGATTTAAGCTACACTGATTACTTTCACAGTACATCACACCCACCCTGGGTCTCCTCTGAACCACAGGCAGTACCTCTTGGTACCTTTTGGCACAAACCAAAAACATGTTTGTGTTTTGCTGTCTCAGTTTGGTGTAAAGGTTCAGAAACACCACAAGGCCTCACAGTGCAGCCCCCAAGAGCTGTTTAGAGCCGGGCACAGAAGGTGGCAGGGAGGGTGTCCTCTCAGTCAGCGCTCTTGTGACCTAATTCCAGTTGCTGCAAGGAGACTCAAAGCCTCCATCAGATGGAGAGCAAAGCCTGGAGAGCTAAGCTTGATGTAGTTCCCCACTGACTGAGGCTGGCCAAGCTCCTCTGGGACCAGCAGCCACCTCTGCTTCATCAGATTAGCCATGGGCCAAGAAAGCTTCTCGGTGGGGCAGCAGACAGAGTAATAGTTGTCCAGTCTGTGCACCAGAAATTAGCTCTGTTTGCCAAAAGCTCCTTCAGTGGTTCTGAAAAATCTGAGAGGCATATTGCAAAATAGGCCTCATATACACCATATTGGACCTGATAATATGCAAGGTTTTGGGGTCCCAGTGACAGAGACCCATCAGCTATTTTTAAGAGAAAATTTTCTCTGAGGGAAGTTTGTGTTGGGACCACTGTAACTGGTGTCTTCCTGCTGCTTTCCTTGGGGATGTGGTACACACACCCCATTAGTGAACTGACCTGGAGTGCAATCCTACTGAGGGACAGAGCCAAGTTTCCACAACAAAGTGTTTGAAGCTCTTTATTTTGCATGAGGTTTTGTTTACCAGCATAGAGGAGCTGGATGGAGGAGCCACAACTTCGTGTCAGCACTGCCACCGTCCTTGGAGCTGAGCTGCAGAGCTGTCCTCCTCAGATGGACTCTGATTTTAGTATTGGTCAGTCCTCAGACCCGTATGGAAAATACACAGTACTTCACACCTTTCACTAAGAGCGCTCTCTCTTCCTGAGCTCCCCTCCCAGCAGAGGCACACGGCAGGAGATTGCAGCAATGGAAACAGGTCTGGGGACAAGGCTCCAAGCTGGTTGGAATTCGTCGCTTTTGGCAATTGGTAAGCGAGTGTTTGTGTTTGACCAGAGCTTTGTGGTGTATCCCAAAAGCAGCCATCAGCCCTGGAGATGTTTTCCCAAGCTGGGGTCTGCTGGAGGAGCATCGCTGGAAGGGAGGATAGATATGTGAGGGCTAAGGAAGGATCAGCCACCTCTCAGCTGAACATGAATGAAGGCTCAGTCAGCTGAGCAAGGCTCCTCCCCTCTGGTTCGGGACCTTGAAGAAGCATTCAGTAAGTTACAGGAAGATTTACACAATGTCCCAGCACTGCTTCCTGGCTGTGGGGACACAGTTTCCAAGAATCCCCTGAGCTCATGTGAGAGGCACCGAGCTGCTGCCTGGCAGGAGAGCTGCTGGCTCTGCACATTCGCTCAGCACTGGGATGGAGGAGCTCAGCCAAAGTACTTTTTTGGCACGTTCTTCTTTCAGAAATATTGAGAAATAGAAATTTAAACTGGCAAGTTTGTCACTAGAAAATCCCATGGAAGAGGCTCAGTGCTGCTCCTGTGGGAGCTCTTGACTGACATGTGGTGTAGTCTTTGGATGGGTTTAATGTTAGCTTGACTTATTTTCTGTGGTGCTGATGCAGAGAGACCCAGTAATTGTACTGCTTTTGCATAAGTGCAAAATTCTGGCAGCCTCAGCTTAAGAAAATAAAACATTGAAGTTTAGATTGCAAAATATGATCCAGTTGTTCTTCATATTAAAAAAATACTCAAGATATTACAGTTGAGAACAGGCCTTTCCCATTTTCCCTAATTTATCTGATTTTATGTGCTCATAGCTGCTGAAACAACAGGGAGAACGAGGAATACTAAAGCTGATCAACCATAGAAGTGAGCACAGGGCTGTTAGGCTGTTTCTCCAGTATCACTGCACTTTGTCATAAATCTGGGTCTCTGAGGACCCCTGACTGAAGAATGCACGCTGAGAGCATTTAGCAGGACTGTGTGAAAGCCAGTTGTTTGGATATGCAAATAGCACTCTCTATCCCACTGTTTGCCCATGGCATACCTATTCCAACTGACTATCAAAACAAGCTAGATGCAGTAATCCATTTAAAAAAAAAAAAAAGCACACAGGACAAATCACACAGGGTAAGCAGCCAGAAATACAAACCATGTGTTGTCTGACTCCTAAGACTCCTAAGCAATTGTCTGTGTCAGAGTGGGCTCCCTGCACTTATTACTTCCACAAACAATAGCCTGCCTTTTCTTAGTGTCTTTCAGGAACTCTTTATAGGCAGTCATCCTGTGAGAACCATTACCCTCCAGAAAGAACCCACAGCACAACGTGACCCAGGCTGCAGTGCTGCAAATAGGGGTTTCCACCTGCGTGAGCCAGAAATCCCATTTTTCAAGAATGCTCCAGTTTAAATATGTACCAACAACCTCCATAACAGAAATAAAAGAACTTCTAAATATTTTTCCTGATTTCTTTTGGAAATCAGAAAAAGCTGGGGTCCTAGGTTAGGGGCATGACTAGCAGAGCTAGGCTCCATGAGGGAGTCCCTAGAGACTACAGACTGCTCACATTATATTCCCTGTCTCTGCCATGATGATTTTGTGTGATGCTGCCCTGGGACAGCCCTCAGAGGACCCCACTTGCTCAAGCCCATGGTACTGTGGGGATGTTTTCCTGCATCACAATGTGATGCTACATTGTCCTGGACCACTGAGATTTTGGCATTTTGGATAAGAATCAGCAGGCGACAGTCCTACTTTTCTCCTTTGAGCTTTCACATCAGCAAAACTTCCTTTCCAAGCTAGCACAACTCTCTGGGGAGACATGCTCTGGAATCTTGCATGAGGAAAACCCTTCTGAGAGCCTCCAGCTTGCCCTGCAGGAACACTGCATCAGCTGTGGCTGAGGCATATTCCTGCTAGCATCAGATGTGACATGCTGCAATGTGACTTTCTTCCCCTGGAAGACTTCATGTGCCTGATGGTGATGGAGATATTTCCCCAACTCATGGCTCATGTCCCCTGTTCACTGTAGATATTAAAAACCAGAGCAAATTTCACAGCCTAATTCTCTGAAATGCTGCCCTCCCATCACCAAACTCTGATGTTAACTCCAAGCAGAGATAACACCTCAATGGAAAATGCAGATTCAAACCAGTTCCAAGAGCTTAACATTTTCCACACAGAGGAGCTTCCGTCTGGATTAAAATGGTGACAGAAGCAAGGACTCCACATTATGCACATCCCATTGACTGGCTAAGCTGGTTTCTTTCAGGGTCAGTGCAGGAAGCTGCAGCCCTGCCAGAGGGCGAGTGCTGAGCTTTTGTCTGTGCAATGTCCTGAGGGATGGTCAGGTGGGAGCCCTCAGCATACCTGCATATCTTCAAATGCACAGCAAGTGTGAAAGGAATACTGAAAATAAGAAGGTCATGTTTGACTGCAGCATGTAAATGCATTTGTATCTTCGGCAGTTGTCTTGAGAGAGGTCATTAATCCTCAGCAGATTTTATCAGGAGGAATCTCTCTCCTGTGAAAAACTTTGGTCTTCAGGTCATGTTACCAGATGCAATACTGAGCCAAATTCCCTCCATACCTGTGGGTTGGCAGCTGCTGTGGACTCTGTTCCCCTTCATTTGCACAGTTTTTGGGTCATTTGGCAGGCTTCAGGTTTGAACCCTTTTTTAAAAAGTTATGCAACATAGCTAATTTCCTCTGTGCTACAGTAAAAAAGTGTCACTTAAGAAGTGTCCTTTCAAATCCATATTTTTGATGTTACCATCAGTTTTGTTTTTCTTTTTGGTTTCATTTATATTTGCTACAGCATCTTTTTTTCTTATCGTGTCCAACAGAAACAGGCAGCACTCCAGCTAGGATGAGATGAGATGCTGTTAGAAAGCAGCCATGTTAACAGTGAAGCATTGCCTTAGTGCCAGACATTCGTAACCATCCTGCTTAAAACTCTTAGTTAATTATCAGATAAAGCCCAGGTGATTAGCCTGCAAGAGTCGCCTGTGGAAAGTGCTTATGTCATGTATGTGGCACTATTACTTGATCCCTCTCAATGACCAGGTGAATTGGTGCCACATGGATGTAAAAAACAGAAAAAACAAGTTTTAGTCAATATAAGTGTTCTCCTTCTCCTGACAAGATGCACCTGCCCTGGTGCATCTTCTGGCCTAGGCTGGAGAAAGCCCGAAGATAAGAGGAGCATCTCTATCCCCCTGGTCCCATGCCACACACCACAATCTCCCTCCTTTTATCACCTCAGGCTTGGTTTGTGCTTAGACTTACTTCAGCAAAAAAAAAAAAGATCTCTTGTCAGGAAAGACTTTTTTCTCTGTCGTGCTGGTCATGAATCATCTCATCTGATGTGCCTGCTTCTCGAGCAGAGAGTGAAGGCTGCGTGTAGGGTACCGCTGGAAGACGCTGCTTATAACTGCAGGAAAACAAAGTTCATAGAGTGCTTCAAACTGCATGTGTCAGCTGATTATTTTTGCAGAACACAATGTTATTTCCTCCTAAGGACCAAATCTGCTTTTCTTTGTCTTTTCTTATGTTATTTGTGCTTCGTTGCATTGTATCCTTGCTGCTCTTCAGCCTGTTCTCTTAGGCTCATTGCGCCCCTCTTGACAAAGACAGCAGGTTTGTGATAATGAGCATTTATTTGCAGCACCCTGATAAGTGTGGCTTTCTGATATCTGCACTGGTCTTGGGAGGAGAGGAGAAACTAGTACCTATGGGGTGAAATCATGGCTTGGTAGAAGGCAGTGGCAGCTTTCCCACCAGCTTCGCTATGGCCACAATTTCACTCCAAGAGAGCCTGGGAAGCAAAATACCTTCACTGCCTCCTCTACCTGCCTGCCTCGATGCTGAACCAGGAGCCCACAGAAGCACCTCTCAGCTGCTGCCTCCCTGCTTTTTTATCATAAAAGAGATTATTACAGGGACTGCCCATGCCCTGGAGCAGGTGCTGCTCATCCGTCCCCAGCTGGAGGTTAGGGCTGACACCCATGGCCTCGCTTCACACAGCCATGGTCCTTGCCTGGCAGGTCCTCGGTGCCAACCCATGTGCAAAATCACCTTTGGCTGTGTGGGGCACTTTGGCACTGACTTCTGGAGAGTGGCTTTAGTGGGCACCTAAAACTCATGAGTGAGCTCAGTGCCTAAATCAGCCCCACCATGTCCCATCCTTTCTTTCTTCCCATGGTTTCTGCAGCAGATGTTTTCCTTAGGCAGCCCCAGAGCACTGACACACAGTGATGTAAGCGAGGGCTGATGTGGCTCTCTCCACTGGAAAACATGAGGTTAAATACTGTAAGCCTTTGGCCAAAGCAAGCTCCAGTGTCCTCTGGGACTGATCCTGCCCTTGTTGAAGTAAAAGGGAACTTGGTCTGATTTTGCTGGCTGTTGTGAATTATTGTCTAAAGTCAGGATTTCAGTTTTGATCTTCGTGCTGTGAGGATGGCAAGACTGATCACAAACCACAATTCAAGTCTTACTGTTAAGGACTCTACCAGCCTGGACCTTGTCAACTCAAGGAACATGAAAAGCAGAGATTTGTGTGTAACCATCTCACCCCACTGGCTGATATCGAAGTGGGAATAACATGGGAAAGAAGCTGCTCATGGGGAAGGTA
This sequence comes from Acanthiza pusilla, assembly GCA_036630365.1. Lineage (NCBI taxonomy): Eukaryota > Metazoa > Chordata > Aves > Passeriformes > Acanthizidae > Acanthiza > Acanthiza pusilla. The sequence goes on from JAXCHO010000098.1 coordinate 9,233,533, forward strand.
CCCAACTGGTTTGTGACCTGAGTTTGGCATTTTTCTCATCTTTGCTATTTTCCAGAAATGAAGAATAATGAATTGGGGGTGCTCAGGCTCAGGGTTTTCAATTTCTCTACAGAAAATTGTCATGGAAAATGAGATGTAGGCATTTACTCCTCTCCTGTGCTCTTGTTGAAAATTATCTCATCTATGCTCCTTCAGCCTTGGATACTGAAGGGCCTGATCCAAAAACCTCAGTGGGATGATTCAGTAAGATTTCATTTTGACAAAGGCTCCTAACAAGTGTGTAACTTCCTTGGAGAGGCTGTGTAACAATCCATCATTTTATCTGAATGAGGTTATCCCACAGGGCACCCTGGGCTACTGGCCCATGCTGGGCAGGACCCAAAAGCAGAGCCACTCCTGAAGCTGAGCCTCCCATACAGTACTTCTGCTTGTGGATATTCAATTTATTCGCTCATGTTTTGGCTTTGCTGCAGAAACCGTCCTGACCTTTGAAATGTCAAGGTGTGTAGTGCACAAATGATAAATCAATAATCTAAGTTGAGACTTGTCATGAGAGAGGCTTGTCTGCAATCGCCTCCTGGCAATCTTTTAAATTAATTTCTTTTAACATTTCTGTCATTGCTCTTTACAGAGCCCAGAAAAATGCATGTGAACAGAGGAGGGTGCCACTTTCAACAGCTTCATACTCGGTGTTAGCTCTGCGTGCTGGGAAAGCTTGTCGTGAAAAGGCAAGTGCCAGCAGCAGATCCCTGCTTCCCTTGCATTTGACATGGCTTAGAAGCATTTTGTGGCTTCAAACCTAAGGCCTAGAAGGCTGTCAAGAGAAGGATTACCCTCCAAGTGGGTTATTTATGAGACTCCCACTCTGGGAGAAGGGCACACCAGAACATGGGTTGAAGTGACAAAGACATCAGGCTGTGCTTTCCTTGACTGACCCCCAGCTCTTCTGTTTCTGGCCCACAAAGCCTTGTGGAGCCCCTGCCCCTGAAGGTCCAGCAGCAGTGCTTTCAGGGTGGTGTGGGCAGCAGGAGAGATGTGTGTGTGCTGTGTGCCCGTGCCCTTCCAGCCCCAGCAGGACCTTCGGCCAGCCCTGGTTGTGCCTCTGTGCCCAGCCCTGCCTCCCGCGCTGGGTGGCACCAGCCTCCCCTACCGCATCGCTGCCCGCGCTCCTGGCACCTGGCTCCACATCCATCCCAGCAGCAGGCACACCCTGCAGCATGCCACCAACCCATCACCTCCCACCCCTTTCCAGCTGGCAGCAGCAGCAGCCCTCCTGGGAAACACTGCTGCTCACCCACACAGCCAAGAGTACTTCAGGGATGACAGTAATTGGACTTCGTTCCTTGTAAATACTGCTGCTCACTGCTCGGCACCACAGAGGCTGCTGCCCCCGATTTCAAGAAGCTCCAGACATCAGGGGGTGTGGCTGACACCGGAAAGAGGTGGGCTTCAATCCTGAATCGACATGAATAACACCAGGCACTTGCTGGATACCTCTTTCCTGGTGCTCGCAGCAATAAATGGTACAGGTGAAGAAGGAGCAGGCATCCAGACCTAGCAAAAGAGGGTGTTCCTGACAGAAACAGAGCTCAGGCTCAGCAGATATATTCTGATTCTCAGTTTCTGTGGTTACTTCGTATGATCACATCAGTGCAAGCATGCAAGTCTTTCCAGGAAGGGTTTCATGTGAAGAATTTTTGGCTCCTGGAAGAGAGAAGGGTGGTTGGGTTCAAAATCCCCTGGGACAGAAAGGTTTTTATATATGGGCCTTCAAATCAGAATTGCTGCTTTCCACTGCACTTTGCAGTTCAGTCTGGCAGGGATCTACCAGATTTTGGGCTTTTCTAGATGTGGAAGGAAAACCTCGAGCACAAAGAGCATTCGAGTACAAGACAGTTTCCAAAAGTCTCCTACAGGAGGATGAGCCAAATTGGAAAACTGCAATGTAGTCTTCAATTGACCCTCCCCCAAGCTCAGCACTGTTTGGGCCACAGTTTTTAATTTGTCCCATCGTACTTATTACTGCTGAAAAATAAAACAAAGCATCCTAAGAGACTTTTAAAATAGCTCAAGTGTGACTCAAGTCCTGCAAAAGTATGTCATTTTAAGCTTAGAGAAAGTGTTTTATCCTTAATTTGCCCTGCAACGTTAAAATCCACAAAACGAGGTGCTATTCACACCACTCTTGATGGTGACTCACCATCCCTCAACCTCCCTTGGCTGAGGCAAGAAGCAGATCCAGGTTTCCATGGGTGGAGGCAGGGACCAGCATTTTGTGTCTTCAGTGTCTGTGGAGGCCAAGGAGAAGCGTGAAGGCAGCACTCTGCAGTTGCATCTCCGTTTGAGGGGTGCTGGGGGCAGTGAGGAGGCAGGCAGCTCGCTCAGAGGGGCAGGAGTGGCAGTGTGGCATGGATAAGGCATATTCCCCAGCCTTGTGCTGCCTGCTGACTTTTTTCAGCAATGTTGGGCAGCCCTGCCCCTGCAAGGCTCTCCATCGATTTGCACGGCTGTTGAGACATGATTGCTTTGTCTCAGTAGCTTTACTTTTCATTTCTCCTTTTCTTAGTCCCTTAGACTATGCTAATGTCTTTATTCACTTCTCTTTCCTTTTTTGAGTGTATTTCTTTCTCTCGTCTTCCTCCTGTCCACAAATAATCCCTTTCTTTGCTGCAGCAGTGTTCCGTGCTGGCTCTTTGCAACAGCAGTGTCACACAGACCCCAAAGGACAGGTGCCAGCACCTATGTTGCAGATGTAGGTGTGTGGCTTGAGCACACCCTGGTGCAACTTCATGATACTCTTCAGCTATAACCTCTCTCTCTCTGTATAGAATCTGTATGGTGACAAAAGGAGGCACCTGAATGTCCCACCTGGTCCCAGCCATTGCAACACTCTGCTTTCACTCATCTCCTGCTGTGTGCCAGCTGTGGAGTTACAAGCATTGGTGCTGGTGCAAAGAAAGGGGGAAATCTGATATGGTCAGAAGTAAAGGAGCAGAGGCTCCTTTGGCTCTGTGTGGACCTAACCCTGGCAGGGCAGCCCAGGTCAGGACAGAGCCACAGCCCTCGCAGTGCCCCAGACAGCCACAGGAGCTCCTTCCCCAGCACCCCAGTCATGGGTGATATTGTGGACACAGACACAAGGAATAAATCTGGCTGGACTCGTGGCTGCATGGACAGCCTCTCTCCACAGCACCCCTCCAAAACCCTCGGCTGCCTTAGACCAAGCCATTGCAGTTAGGCTGTAGTTACTTTAAACTGGGACACCTTCAATCTACTGAAGTCCACTGGTGGAAGGTTGGATGAAGTGCTTATTTCAGAAACAGACATTTAATGAACTATGACTCTTTTCCCTCCCAAGTGAGTATCACTGTTCAGAATAGCTGTGAGAAGGGGAGTTGTAAACATCTCCCAAGCAGCCTGGCACAAGTCAGGCACAGGAACATAGAGACAATCACTGCGATGCTCCGGTTAGCAAACATGGCTAATCATTCTCATATTTTTCCTCCAGGCATCGACAGCTCAGAGATTGCCATAAAGATTCTGTTTTACAGTCTCCCTGAACAGTAATTATCAGCAATAAAAATATTTTCGAAATTGCTGGCTGGTTAATAGTGTATGCAGGAGAGCTCGCATCAGCTTATGATGAGGCATGAAATGCCTCCAAACCTGTAAGCAGTCCAAAACAAAAGCCTGTGCTTTGCCTCTCCATCGTACAGCAGCAGCAGTCTGGGACATGCAGGGGACGTGTTGTTTCAGGCAGGAAGCAACATAAAACCCAAATATTGTTTTTAACCACTATCCAAGTAAAAGAAAAAGAAATCTCTCTTGTGGAAACTGAATTCAGAACTGTTCTCCTATGCAGGGATCGCTGGAGCCATTGGGAGGCATCATTTTGCATCTTCACTTACGTATGGAGATTTGCAGTGGGGAGAAGCTCAGTGTGATGGTATTTTACTGATCAAGCTCATGTCCTCTTCTGAACCCCTTAATTGCCTCTTTGTGTTCAAATTTCAAAGTGTTCCTGCTTGCCTTACAGGTTCCTTCAAGGAGCCAGGAGGGAAAGGCTTGGAAGGGGTGTGAGGTGGAGGATGTGCCATGGGTTTACAGCTTTCAAAGCTCCCACACAACCTACAGCTCCACACCTGTGCTGCTAGGGCTCAGTGCCTTCAGCCTTGGGACAGCACGTCCTTCGTTCCAAACTGGTCAAGAGAAAGAGCGAAAGAAAATAATGCAGTGTGAACCTGAGCGATACACTAACCAGGGACCTGGGGATGCCAGAAATGAAGGTGCAAGAGTCAAGACACAGCAAGGGGTGAGCCCACTTGAGCTCCAGGTTTGCCCTGCTCACTGCCCTTTCCAGTGGCTTTGGGCCTTGCACTTCACAAAGAAGAGAGCTTTGAAATTTCTTTCCACATTTTGCAGACTTCACGTTACCTCTGTCAGCCTGACATTGACTGGGGTATGCCAAGGTTGCGATTGATAGTGAAATAAAACGCTTTATTTTGAAAGAGTTACACCACTATCTTTTCCCTTTAATGTGGTTTTAAACTACAAGAGCTTTAAAAATAGGCACATTAGCAGCTGTAAATGAACAATATATTAGTATTGGTTAATTGGGGGTTTGTAGGCTGGTCAGTCATACATCCTCTGGATTCCAAGTCCATGTGAGGAATCACTAGAGCAGAACAACAGCCTTCTCCTATGGAGCATCACATTGTGCCTAAAGACCTTTTGCTCTAAATACTTCTTTACTGCAATGTTGTTCACATCTGTTAATATCATACATAAATGAGAAAAATAAGTTTCAGAAGTAAGTTGCAAATTTTCCTTAAATTCCATAAAATCATCATCAAAAGTATCCTCCTTTCACTAAAAAGTATCTAATTGTAAAACTGACTTCTGGAAGGCTGAGAAGGGTATTGGAACTCTTTTAACAATATGATATGTATAACAATATCAGTCTTGAGGTTTTGCATTTGTCCTGTATTAATAAAATCTCCATTTAAATTCATGACATTAGTGGCAGGAGCTAGTTTCAAAAAGGGCACTTATTTTTAGCTTGATCTATTAATAGTATTCAATATTAAACTACCCCCAAAGACTGCAAAATTATAGAGGACTTTTTTTTTTTTTAGTACAGAATCAATGCCTAAATAATTTTCACAGGAGTGTTCTGGATGAAAGGGAATTTCTACAAGGAAATTATTTAGGAAAATGGTTTAAGTTATTTGGCCTAAATTTCAATATTGTATTCATGGTCAAGTACTCTGAGAGCTTTAATAATGGGTTTCTGGTTGGCATAAAATTCAAAACATCAAATGGGTTGTGAATGGAAGTGGGTGGAGCCAGTTTTGCTCACTGACTGCAAGGCTGCTATGTTTCTTTGGCTCTTTATTGGCAATATTTACTTCTGCAGAGACATTCATGAGAGCAGAGCAGATCTTGCTTTACTGAGCTGACACCATGCTCTCTGGCTATAACAAACATATGCCACATGTTTGGGGGTTGAAATCTTCCCAGCTCTTCTCTTTCCTGGCTCTGGAAGATGCTGGCTATGACTTTGGAGAGGAAGAGCTTGGACCACCAAGAGCATGTCCACCACTCTCTTCTGCACAGTGCATAGCCACAGAAGATGCAAGATTATCGGGTTATGCAGCAAGGATATTTGGAATTTAAGGACTCTGAGGGGCCCTAAGCCACCAGGTAGCTTTGGACACTCAAAGAGGAGCATGGTCAGAGCTCTCCTCTCCCTCCTCTCTGTCGCTCTCCAGCCAAACATGCACATACAGGGCTAAGATAATGTGCACTTGGGAAATCAAGCATCTGTTTGATGAGGGATCAAAACATAATAAATGGAGGTGGCTCAGGAAGTGTTGCCAGAAGGATCCGAGAACACACTGCTATCAACGAGAAACTACCACCAAAGCTCTGCAATGGCTGGTATGCTCATATGGTGAGAAAGTGTTTTGTACTTGGCAGTGTCGGAGCCTGGAAGCTATCAGATGGCAGCCTGTTTTTCCAAAGGCTTTTCTCATTGAGGGATGCAAGCCACTCTCATAAAGCTGCAGGCCAGCTCAAAGTCCTGGGAGCCAGGTCCCATTCTAATTCCTTGTGATTATAACATGGAAGAACAAAGGGCTGTATCCTGCCATTGATACTTTTTCAGGCCTTTTCATGGACATAGCTTAGAGACCCAGATATAGATCAATGACAGGATATAGTCATAATGACGAAAACTGAGCTAAAAGAATGGTGTCTTCCTATTTTAACTTTATATGACATAGCACTTGCACATAATGGAGACCAGATTTTTCTTTTAAGCAAGTTATCAAAGGATCTGTTGCGTCCCATTGAAGGAATGCTTGAATAGCAAATTCCAAACCTAACACTTCAATAAATCTCGCGAATTTGTTATACTATACCACATTGAGAACTCTCTGCAGATCTTTTCAGTTCAACTTTTGCAGATAGAATATCTTGGCTGAGACCACAGCTGGAGTCGTTACCAATTAAATGAGCCACCTTAAAAGATGATGTGTGATGATGCTTCTCCGCAGCACTCAGTACCAGCTATGTCTCTCAGTTTATGCAGGCCAACATATGTCTAATGAAACTTTGTTTTAGAGCTAAACATGCCTATCAAGTCTTTACTGTGCGTGCATTACTGCATGGATCAGTAAAAAAAAACCCTGAAAACCAGCCACAGGGGTTTCAGCTGAACAATATTTTTAGAAGCTAACTTACTCTTCTGCTGGTGGTTATTAGTCCAAATAACTCATGACAGCTCAATTTCTCTTTAAACTTTTTCTCCCTCACAGTCAGAGGTAGCATTTCAAAATATTTGGAAGGGTGCTATTTGTTTTTCTTCCCAAAATCTCCACAAAGATATTGTGGATAACCGCAAGAGTATCATCCACATTCCTTTATGGTAGAACACAGGGATGTGATTTATTCAATACCAGAGTACTTTAAACACGCGCCAAGCCAAAGCGCACCGAGTCCCCAAACGGAGCCCTGGCGCATCCACCTAGACTGTTGACAAACCTGGCTCAAAAAAGCAATCCCTGTGCTGTCCAAGAGTAACAGGGTATGTGACAGTGCTGCTAAAAGCCTAGGAGGCTAATGTGAACCAACCAGGCCATCTGGGGCTATTTAGCTGTTCTTGCTGTGTGATAACATAACTTGGCTTGAAGGGCTGGAGCCTCCAGCAAAATCAGACATGACAAAATACTCTGAGCTGAGTCAGAAACAACAATGATTCTTTTTGCTGCTTCTAAGCAGAAATCACTGACTTTGCATGGCAGAGAGTAGTCTGATGGGAGTGGTCAGTAGTGCCTTTTGACTACAGATCACCTTGAAAATGCTGAGAAATGGAGGGCCCCTTGGGCTTTATTGCACTGTAAACATTTATGGTGTTGATTCCTGTTCCGGAAAATGAGGTCACATCTGCATCTAGAATGAGAGCGAGCTACTGGAGCAGCTGTAGCTCAGGATGGATTCCCAGGAGAAGCTGGCAACCATTAAGTCACCCTGAGATAAAATACACATTATTGTCATTTTTCATCTTCTCCCTTTATTGAGGATCAATGTGAATTAGGAGTCATTCGGTATATATTCTTGGAGAGAAATAACTCTTTTCCTCCTGCTTGCTGGGATGAGACAGACTTGATCCTGATGTGGCACAGAGTGAAGGGGTGTGGGAGCCCAGCTGCGGCAGCTACAGATCAAGGGGTGCACATCTGGGGTGGGCTTTCTCCCACCAGTGGCATGAATAAACAGGAATATCAGCAGTGTTAGCAGGGATGGAACCATGGGGACAAGATGTCCAGCACAATGCAGTCTCCAGTGCACGAGGTGATAGCTCCTCTAAACTGGGTCTGCTGCGTTGGGCTGTGCCTGGGGGAATAAAGATGTCCAAGATTACACAATGAGGTAGCCTGAGGTAGGGCTGAACATGCTTTTCACTGGGTGGTAAAAAGATAAGTGCTGGGAGCCTCAGAAGAAAGTAGACTGCAGCTGAACCCTTGCACGTTCAGCTGTGCATAGCCAGCAGCTGCCACCTGGGAGGAGAAGAAAACCTAAATTTCCCTTTAAGTACTGCTGCTCTAACACTTTAGAGCGAATGCTCCATGTAAACACTGCCCCAAACCTGCTGTTATTTAAGGATAATTTTTGTGGTAGGTTTAAAAGTAGGTGAATTCAGGACAGCTTGTGACTACAGCAGAGACCTGCTACTCAGAAGAAGTACAGACCCTGCCCCAGGCTCTCTGCAGGTTGCATCTCACAACTTGTGAGGATTCCAACCTCCCCTTCACCTGGGGCTAGGGGTGATGTTCTGGTTAGGTAACATTTTTTACCCTTGGTCTGTGGGACGCAGATGACTACCTACAGTGCACAACAATGATGCCTCAAGCCATTTTGGTTTTGGTGGGTTTTTTGCAGCTGACATCCTCACGTTGCAAAGTCCCAGGCATGCAGAGGCTGAACAGTGCAAACCTTCAAGCAGTGACCTCAACTTTGCGACTTAGGACTGCTTTGTAGTGGTGGAAGCGAAAACAAGTGTGTGATTCTGTGACTGCTGAGACAGATGTGCTCCTGTAGTCACAATTTTCTTTTGAATTTGAAGAGTTACTGAGAAATTTAGCCAGCATGTAAAGTTACAAAAAGAGGGGAAAATGTCCCAGAAAATAATCCAAGCTGGTTCTGGGAGCAGAAGAGTAAACAAAGTCTATTTTCACATGTTTTTTCTTTTGTGACCTTTTGCATCCTACTGCTGTAACCCCAGGTACTGTTCCAGCCTCTGCACTTGCTTTTCTTTCACTTTGCTTTATTTTTATGGCCATGTTTATTGCCTATCCCATGTACAGATGAATTCATAAATCATTATTAAAAACACCAGAACACCAGAAAGCCTGAGAAGAGGGAAGACAACTAGAACTCTAAGCCAGCCAAAGAATATCACTGCATCTTTCCCAAGACTCCCACCCTCTTCCCAGTTCCTTCCCTTGTCACCTGCAGCTGCTCATGTGACACCGTGCACACCCCAGCTGCAGCAACATGGGCTGGTAAGGGTGGAGCTCTCTGGCTTGCCTTTTACAAAAGCAGGATTTGGAGGATGGCTCTTCTCAGCTAAACTGCCAAGGGTCACTGAAGAGCTCACATCACATTTGTGCTGCTTGAGGCTCTCCAGGCCAGGCTCATGCTGCAGAGGGCTGTGCAGAGCAGTTGAGAGCTCAGCTAAACATGGAGCGTGCAGGCAGCACAGGGCTCTGGCTGACCCCCTTGGCCTTTTTTTCTCAAGCAGACTAGATATGCTGGAGATCCCAAAGTGAGGGGCTAAAACCAGAAGATCCTGTTGGGGGGCAGTGGGAGGATGAAGAGACACTGGTGCTTTTAGAGTTAAGAGCACGGGAGTCTTCCTATCCAAGAGCAGAGGTAAAAGCTAAACAAGATCTGCCATTGAAGTCTGAAAGTTTCTCCATGTGTTTCATTTGTGTATATGTCTTTTTCTTCAAATGGAATTTGGACAGTGTTTTGCACTGAGTGATTTCCAGAAAATCTTGTTCTTCATCCTCATGGAATTTTAAAGGAGATATTTGCCCAGGCTGTCCACATAAGTGTGTCTTGTAATGTTGATCCCTCTGAGAACAATCATGGATGAAATCGCAAAAAGTGTTGTGCAACACTGTTTTTCTGAATTAGGAGCTTGGAAATAACAAATATACTGGAATTTGGTTTCTGTCCATTCCCTTCTTTATTTGACCTCCTATCAAAAATAAAGAATATATTCTTCTTGTGGAATAGGAGCCATGTCAGCCAGCATATTGACACATCTGTGAAATGCACAGGCTTACTTCAAAACATTTTCTTTTGGAAAGGAAATTGCACTGAATTTTTCTGAAGTCATTGGCCGACCATGCAACGACAGGATGAGAGTTTGCCCTGCTTTTTGACAGATCACAGTAGTCCTCAATCGACTGAAGCCCTTTCAGCTTGCTTCCCTTTGATAACTCTGTGGGTTACAGCATCCCTTTCCCTCGGCTCCAGTGAAGCCAGCCCTCTGTCCCAGCTCCCAGAAAACTCATTTTCACAGCCTCTTTGATCACTGAGAGCCCTGTACATCCACCAGCTCCTCGCTCTCACGGTGCTCATGCAAAGACTATGCTGTCCACCAGCCCTGAGACCCTCCAGGGAACCAATCTTCATCCCACCCACCTCTTCCCACATCTGGAAGCAGATCTGCTGCTGCCACTGTGAACTCCAGAGCTTGTGTGGCCCATGGCCAAAGACAGACAGCCTGTGGGCAGGAGCAGTCACCCCACCTGCCTCCACTTCAACTGCATTATTTGGCTGCTCATAGAGGCCATATTTATCCTATAGATTTTTTTACAGTTCTCAGTTGGCATTTAAAATATAATCGAATAACATATAATTTAATCTTTCCATGAAGACTCCCCCTCCTCCCATTTAAAACAGAATTTCCAAACATGAAAGTCTGCTTCTTAGCGATTACACTGGGAAAATGTTTGTGTTGTTAATATTTATTTTTTCTGTTGAATAGTGCAACAGAAATTGCACCTGTAGAAAGCAAGAATTTAACATAATTCTGAACGGATAACCTAAATATACAGCCAACATGATCAGAGACTCCTGGGTTCTCAGAGAAGGTAATTTCATCAGCAGCCTGATCACTGAACAGGCAAAACCTGCCTACAGTTCATTACAGGGCTATTTTGAAAACACTGACTGCTTCTTGAGAAATCTGTGTTCACAGAAGAAAATGGAGGTGAAACAACTGAGAGAAGAAGCACAAACTACCTATTTGCACAATTCATCCATGCTAATCAACCTCTTGATTTACCCAGCACATAGGAACTGATGAAACTGCCCTGAAATCCACTATGGATGTGATTGAAACCTGCTGAAAAACTGGGCTTTTCTTGTTGAGTGCTTTCTCACTGTAACTGTGAAGTTTCAAAATTTTACCAGTATATTCTATTGCTTGTCCTGTACAGTAAATAAAATGTTGAAAAACTGGCTTTCTCCTCAGGTTTGCTGATTTTGTAATGATTCCAATAACTACCACATCACTCAATATCTCTTAATGTGCTTGCACAAGCATGAAAATTTATGATAAACAGATGGATTTTGAGAAAAAGTACAGCAGCAGTAACTCACAGATGTGTCTTTTCCATGTTCAGCTGCATGCTTTTTTATTATTATCATCTATATGCTTTTTCCACACTATGTGTTCCCAGAGAAACACACATTCTTTTCAACTTGGAACCATGCAAGTGTAGCAAGTCACCTAATAGGAGTATATAGGTCATGGTATTACATGACCTAACTCTGATTCAAATGACTTATGCTCTTTGTCAACTTCTTCGTTGAAGGAGCCAAAATGAACACAAATTGGAAGAACATAAGGAACAGTCTTTTTCATTTCATAAATATCTATTTTAGGCTCATTTTAAAAGATTATTTCAATTTACTTTTAGAAGGAAAATGTTACATTTACTTAACTTTTGTTAACTGAATAAACGGGCTGCGTTCACTTGCTACCAAAGGGAGTATTTAAAACTGACGTTAGTCCCATTAAAATCAGAACTAGTCTTGAAGTGACCTGCAGAATGGAGCACTGTCATGTACAATAAAACTGCAGATGAGTCTTCAGGAGATGCTAAGGACACAAAAATTGCTCAGTAATGTACCAAACTTTGCTGTTTCCCCCAATGACAATGAAAATTGTCTGAACAGTGCAGAATTCCTGAAAAACTTCATAAATTATATGTGTAAAAGTAGATATGAATTTTTTATTCTTCCTTTGTAGGAAAGAAAGTGCCTCGAGTAATCTGAGACAGTCACTGTTGTCTTCTCTTGATACCATTGACATTTCAGGTTGTTTTTTTTTAATATGCCGCAGTCACAGAGAAAAAAAACAAACAACCCACAAAACTCCTGTATTTTTACCAGACAAGAATGTGTAAATATAAACAGGGATGATGAAACATTCGGTAAGTTCAATTTTTAATTACAGGGAGCCAAAAGGTCCTTTGACTGAAAATAGGCTGCATAAGTTTAATCCCACACATGAAGTTGACCCTGAGCATGCTGCTATTTCTGGTGGTAGGAAGACCTTTATTTGATGCCAGAACCTTGTTCAGTGTATATCTTTCCATGATTGGCCTAGCCTTTCCACTTTAAGATGTTTCTGTGCTACAATACTCCCTAAACACCAGAGAATAAGAAAAAAGGAAAAATGAGTGGATGTAAACAAACTTGAAATCTTTCAAAACAGTCAGCATCCCTTAGGCTTTTTGTTTTCCTCACTGCAGACCTTGTGATACCAATCTCAGTGCTCTGTACACTTCCCACAGACAAAGAAACAAAAGCAAAGACTGACCCAATTTGGGCTTTCTGCTCCCACTGCCTGTGTCACCATTAGGCCAGTGGATGGAAGCAGCCAAGCTGCTGGGCATGAGCAAGCCCAGGGGTCCTGGTCCTGACAATCCTGCAGATTTTATAGCTGGATCCATTAAATAACCCACGGAAGTTGGGGAGTGTCAAAATACATTTAAAGCAGAGGATACTCCATGCTCCTCTCCTAGCTTCAGATGAGCTCTGAGCAGATGTTATGATCTGAAGTGACAGTGCACCTGGCAGGTGGGACATGGTATGTGGGAGCGAGCTCTTCCCATGTGGAAGCAACTGCTGTATCACCACAGAAAAGGTGAACAGCTTCTCTGTTGGCTTGTTAGGTTTAGTTCCGTCTTACTTCTGCTCTCACCCACAGAACTGTTGGCGTTCACAAGACTCAGTTTTAGTGGACATGCCTAAAAGCACACTAAGAAAAATGTCTATGCACTGTTTATCCTACCTTGTCCTGTTCAGGTGAGTCCACCACAGCCTATTGCAAACCTCTAACAATTCTGTGAGGTTTGGAGCCTTTTATACTGCAGGGGCTTATTCTAGCCTAATTTCTAGGAATTAGTTAAGGAGAACAAGACACTGCTTAGACTAGGCTTTTATGTCACTGAGTCATTCTTTTTTAATGAGTTTTAAGAAATTTAGGATTAGAGGTACTTTCTGCTGATTTCAGCATACTCTCCCTAGCTAATTTCATTCTTATGAAATAAGAATATTTGTTGCAGATTCAAATTTCATAAGACAGCATCTAGATTCAAGATTTGACGGATTTCTTTCTTTTTAATTTTTATTTTTGAGGATTACCTGGAGGAAAATATCCAGGACTTGACTGAGAGGTTTAATTTCGCAAAGGCATTGATATTCTCAATTCTTATTTAGGGTCTGAATCCTACTCCTGAACCTAGATGTACAGCTCCACACCACAGAAGAACATAAGTAACCTGCTTCGAATCAAGATGTGCAAATGACTTTTCACATGCCTGAAGTAATGCACACTTGATAGCTTGTCTGCACTGGATCTAGTACAGAAAGGCCCATAAGATGTTGCTCCACACTGCTGTGTGACATTGTAATAGATCCAAAGCACCAACTTCTGACAGAGACTCAGTGTTCACTGATGTTATTCTGAATCAAGACTTTCAGCATAATGAATTTAAACTGTGGCTCTCAAGTGGCTGCTGGAAAATGCATAAATGCTTAAATATGCATATTGTCTATGATGCTCCCTTAGACTTACATGCAGGCTATCAATGGACAGTCTTCAATATGCCTTTTTTTTTTCTTCTACATAGATAGATGCTTACACGCTCTTCTCTTGTTGATTCTCAGCCCCAACTGAACTAAACTCAAGAAACCACAGGTAATTTTGGGTGATATCCAAGGATTGCTGGCAGGGAATGGGATGACTCTACAGCTCTCTTTTCAGCCTTGAGGTTCCTTGGACCTTCTGCAGAAGGTGTTTTTGCCATCAGCACCGTTTGCTGTACGTAAGGGTTAGCAAACACATTTTTTGCTGCTGTGCCAGTGAATGTCCTAGTTTATGAATCAATATATGCTGTTGGAAGAGGCTATGTCTCACCCTGCACGATTTGACTGAAAAGGTATAGGCAGGACCTGGATTTTAGCATGTCAAGATACATTTTTAGGTGCAAAAAGGATCCAGGGGCCTGCAGATTATCAGTGCGGAAATGGTGTCCTCATTCATGGTTTACTCTCCAGGCAGTGGGAGGGGAGGTAGGGTGCTGACACAGCCTTACCTGAGCCAGACCTGAAGCTTGGCTGAGCTGTCCTTGCTCTATCACAGAGAGATTTCACAACCCAGAGCTTGCTCTGGACATTCAGCCAAAGCTCTGCTCCTCATCTTTCAGGTATGGAGATAATGGGGTGCTAACACACAAAATCCCTGTCTCAGCCACACAAACATATTCTATCCCTTCATCATGGGAAGGGACTGTCTTTGGTCCTTTGTATGTTATCTTGGCAGTATAAAAATTTATACTCCTAACAAACAATTCTGCAGCAAAACTGCTGTACTAAAGACTGGTCTATAATGGTAATTAGCAACATTTACTGTGCCATATATTTTCTCTTCAAAATTTTTCTATAAATTCCGATTTTCTCAGAGGCTTCTGGTCTGGGATGCACTGGAATTATCTAAATACTTCAACTATGGGATTCAAGGATAAAGGGATAACTACCTGTGAAACTGCATTATCTGGGGAGAAAATCCTCACCACTCCTCCTTGTTGCAGTGCAGCTTTACTCATTTGCTTTCAAGGGTTAGGACCTTATTCACAGAAAGGAAGGTTTCTGTTTTCCCATTCCTCCCTTTGAGACCTGGGTGGGCAAAGCCATACAGGTCCCAGTGGCCAAAGATGACGGCTGATGGCAACGGCCACAAGGAAATCTCGTGATGGCCTTAAGTCTCTTTTGATGAAATATTGATGTTTACAGCACAGACATCCACTATGGATTAGTCTCTTTTTAACCAATGAGTTATGTATTCAGGGTGTGAATCATTTAATCCCAAACCAGACACCTGAAACAGTGTCAGATGAGCCATGCCCTTATAGGTGTCTACACCCCTCTGCCTGCCATGAGGAAAGCCTGGAGTGAGTGGATCAGACAAACATCTGCTCCAGACGCATCTAAAGGCAGGTAAGGTATTTGATTCCTCCTGTACATTGCCCAAGCCATAAGATCTGGGTCACCCTGAGTCACGACCCCCAGCCTTGCTCAGAGGGCTCCTCTTTTCCAGCAGACTGGGGCTCTGCGAGGGCTTTTGGCTGCTGGACAGACACTTGCTCTGCTCTTTAGGCTTCCCTCTCTGATGGAGACAATTCCAACATCGAAAGCAGTAGCTGGGCTCTTTGAGGAACTCTTAATTTTATCTCTTTCCCCCTCTGCTCCTGCTTCCCGCCATGGCAAGCTAAAATAATTAAACACTTGGGGTTTGGTTGCATGCATTGTTTATCCCATGCTTGCTCTTGCTTCTATGTTTAACAGAGGAAATAACTCTCTATGATAATGTATCACTACATGCTGGTAACATCAGATAAGCTAAGCTGGACAAAAATGTTTTCCTTGGCAATTCTCCACTTTCTTTAATTCGGTCAGAGAATTGACTTATTTCTGGAATTGTGAAGGCCCCAGTTACGTTTGATTGTAACACAAAGAGTTTCACGGTTTTTCTTGTTAAACTCCATGTAGGGGTAGGAAAACAATCTTGCCATTTCTTTCCTTCCCTGCAGTATAATTGAGCTGATAAGTATCAAGCCACACACATCAAAACCCGCAGTGAATGTAATTTGCATTAGTTTTTTGCCTTTACAGAAAAAAAGCAATCTGCTTATGGGCCCCCATCGGAAGCCACACAATGCTATTGGGATGTGTATTAAAAGTTGAACAGGGAAGGAAAAAGGCAGTGCACTTGAAGGGAGCCCTTTTCAGGTGGAGACAGCATTCCCAGGCACAGCAGGAGGAGCTGAGTGAGCATCAGAGGAGCCCCTCCATTTCCCCACAGGGAGTGGTAGGGGGACAGTGCACCCCTGGTGCAGCAGGAGACGGGGAGTCAGGATCAGGGTTCAGGGATCATCACAGGGGAACAGCTCGTGCTGCAGCTCCTCTGTGGCTCCCATCAATGGGTTTCAGGCAATAGGGTCACTCTGGAGATATCTGGACACACAGAGAGAAGGAAGGGCTGCTGGAGGTTCTGTGCCTCTGCCCCCCAGGTAGGTGTGTGCTGGTGCTTGGGGTGGTTCTGGGGCCAGTTTTTATCACTCTGTGCATGGCACCCTGGATGCAGCTGAGACCTGAAGCACTGCTGAGACCCTTTGCCGTGTCCCATGAGCCTGAACAGCTGTACACACATGGGGTCACACATGAGCGCCTGTGTTATGGGTTAACAGATGTGCAGCGGCATTGCCACAGGGTCTTACCTTTGTTTGGCACCTAACACAAAGTTTTGGCCTCACGTGCTCTTTTGTACCTGAAGGTTAAAGGGTGGCACTGTCCGTGGGAGACACAGGGCAGCAGCAGTGCAGCAGGTACAGCATCTTTCCCCTTCATGTCCCACCAAATGC
This sequence comes from Acanthiza pusilla, assembly GCA_036630365.1. Classification (NCBI taxonomy): domain Eukaryota; kingdom Metazoa; phylum Chordata; class Aves; order Passeriformes; family Acanthizidae; genus Acanthiza; species Acanthiza pusilla. The sequence continues at coordinate 9,250,041 of JAXCHO010000098.1, forward strand.
CTTGAAAAGCGCTGGCTGGCCTTGCTGCAAACCCCAGCACTCTGCACAGCAAGGGCAGCTCCTCTGCCCATGGTGTGTAACTCATTCAGCCCACACACTGCGAGTCTCCTGCTTCAGGATACTGCATGTGAGATTTAGGGGGCTTCACCCCCAAAATGTGCACTCCTGTGCATTTACTGCACCTGCCCTGAGAGCTGGTGTCTGCACAAGTGATGAGCATATTGGTGATTTCTAGTTTCAAAAGAATTACGAGTGTCTTGCAAAGCTCAGCTTCGTTTCCAGGCAGCAAATGCACCTGGCATATAGTAAGCCACAGTGTTGGAATCTTCCTTGCAGCATTTGTACAGACTGAAAGCCTTAAATACACTGGATTATTTGTTGGGGTTTTTCCCACCCTTTCCTCCCTCCCTTCAGCCAAACATTTATGCAATAAAATATTTCTAGAGCACAGTGTATAAACAATGCACACAATAAAAATAAGAACTGGAAAGCTGTAGTAAGAAAACAGCTGAACTTAATTTTATAGCCAGATAACAACCAATGTTTCTGTCCATTTTGTTTTGTTGGTTTTCTTTTTTTTTTACCCCAGATATTAAGGTGTTTTTCCTGCAATAGGTTTGACTTAGGAGTAGTTTGCTTAACACCAGTGTCTTAATAGAATACTTGAATTTTTTTTTCTTAGTTATAACCAGTGTGTAATTTCTGGGATGTAGAATTTGAACTTCTGGTCAAATAATTTAGAAGCAAACTGTAATTATGTGTCTTTTCCTTGTGCAGCTGGTGCCAAACCATAGATGAAAGCAAAGTGATTACAGACAAAGAGCAACCACTGGATGACCATGTTTTCTTTGAAGAGAGTCAATACAAGTCATATTTGAGTAAATCTAGGGAAGGATCTGCAGCAGAGGCCAGTATCCAGTGTTAGGATGGGTCTTGTATACAATATACAGTCACTGTATATTATATATAATACAATGTATAAATAATCATTAACATTGTGAAAGAGGCTAATGTAGGAGGCACCATATTCCCTGCTGAGTGTCCTCTCCATATGCCACAGTATTCCAGGTCCCTCCTCCATTATCCCCATTGCTTCACAGCTTATAGGAAGTGAGGGTGTGCTCCTCAGAGAAAAAGGAGTTGGCACCACAGGCTGAAGAAAGCCCCAGCCTGTGTCCTGCAGTGGGGGTGGATTTATTTGTCCCTTATACCAGCCTGTAAAAGGGGTTGCTGCCCTTCTGAACCTGTTTTGCCCCATTTAGTCCATTAAGAGGGGGGTGCTGTTGAGTTTTTATTATGCACTGAACTGCCCACACCAAAGTGCAGTGGTGCTGGACTGGGTCTTTCGGACCATCGTTTGTCTGGTTCCAGTCCTTAAGATCCAAGAAGAGCTTTAATTATTGTGGTCTGAGTATAATTCATTCAGGTTTTCTCAACTGCTTATTCATCTCTTCCTGTGGTAGAGCTTGCAGTCCCAGCTGGCATCAATGACAGCGAAAACAAATGGCTTTTTGAAGAATCAGCCCTTCATTTTTAAATAACTGCTCTGATACAAGCTAAGATAAAGGAAAGATTTTCCCTCTTTCCCTCTCTCAACTTTAAAGGAAACAATAACTTTCTCCTTTTATTTGGACACTATTCTATCCCATGATTTTTCTCTCTTTGCCATAGAAATTTTGAAATCAAATGAAACAAGAAAAAGAAAAGAAAAGAAAAGATGGTATTGTAAATCTTGGATATAAACCCCCCCCCACCTTGGACTTTAAAAAATAAAGTCAATTCCAGCTCTTCCCAAGTTTTACCTATGAGCTTCCCTGAGACTACAGCTTCCTAATCCATAAACAGGAATAATACCTTCCTGTCTCAGAGGACTGTTGTAAGAAGCTTAACTGATTCGAGTTTGTAGGATGTTGGGATATGGCAATGCACGTGTGGATATAGAGATACATACATGTGCATATTTATATGCATCTATGGATGGGGGTACAGACTGGTTTTATTTTTGTGTGCTTCCTGGTTTTTATTTTCACAATATCACCATCTTCCTAAAACACGAAAGATTTCTTGCAGAGAAGAGAACATTGATACATTTACCTGAAGATCAGCTTGCACATGAATGAAACATTTTCTTGACATATTTCTTGCCCATTTTAAGTACCAATGTCAGAAAGTTTTGGCATTTGATAAAATTAGCACAACACAGGCTGAAAACCAGCTCTCACTAGCAATGTATTGTGATATTACTATATCTTTCAGAGCAATCTGTAATTGAAAAGGGAAGTCATACTTCACTTAGATATCCCTCTCCATCCCTAATTTTCCTGGCTAAAATAACATGTTGCTGAATGTCATGGTTAAACTCCAGCCCCACACAGCCACTCACTCACTGTTCCCCAGTGGGAGGGGGGAGGGAATCAGAAGGGTAAAAGTGAGAAATTCGTGGGCTGAGGCAAAGACAGTTTAACAGGTAAAGCAAAAGCCATACACGCCAGCAAAGCAGAACAAGAAATTAATCCATCACTTCCCGTGGGCAGGCAGGTATCCAGCCAACCCAGGAAAGCCAGGCAACATCACGTGTAACATTGGTTTGGGAAATTAAACACCATTACTCCAAACATTAATCCCTTCCTTTTTCTTCCCCCAGCTTTATATGCTGGGTGTGATCCCATATGGTGTGGGATATCCCTCTGGTCACTTTGGGTCAGCTGTCCTGGCTGTGTCCCCTCCCAACTCCTTGTGCATCCCCAGCCCCCTCACTGCTGGGGTGGGGAGAGAGGCACAAAAAGTCTTGATGCTGTGCAAGCCCTGCCCAGCAATAGCTAAAACATCCTGAGTTATCAACATTGTTTTAGCCGTAGCCCCATACTGGCAACTATGAATAAAATTAACTCTACCCCAGCCAAAACCAGCACACTGAACCATGATTTTTAAAATTTAAACCAAAGCTGATATTTTCTTTCTGTTGCCTACAGCCCTCCGAAAGAACGTAAGCAGGCCCCATGATTGCCTTCCCTGCTGAATCCCACATCAATACCAACTTCTGTTCCCAAGACTTCAGAGAAGGCTCCAAGGAGGAACCAAGGAGGCTCACACATCCTTTTGGTTTGCTGCTTTGGGTTTTTGCAGGCATTCTCCTTTTCTCCAGCTTTTGAAGATGGAAACTTTGCGGCAGTCAGTACAGGCTACCCAACAACATATCTGGAAACTCCTTCCCTCAGTGATGACAGTCTTACAGCAGGACAACCCTCTGCTCTGGCCTGACTCACACTTCCATTTTAATTTGTCTCCCACAAAGATGATAACAGGCCTCATTCACTTCTCAGTTCCTCTCAAACTGGACAGTTACAATTTCCCTTCCAGAAAAGGAAGCAGAATGCCTGTTCTAGAATTAAACTCAGACCCTTGCTGTTATTATTATTATTATTATTAACAATAGGTAAATGTGAACATTTCTGTTTGGATGGAGAAATCAGCACATCAGATATCGTATTTTCCATTCAAAAATTAAGTCTAAATGTTAATATTTTAGTACGTATATTTGCATATATTTTCCAAAAAATTACTTTTTGTTTTCTTGGTTATTTCTATTTCTTGTCCTTCTTTGTTACAATCCACTCTGCTATTAACTTTTCCCCATCCTTTACGTACACCAGAGTTTACAGCATTCCACTGACACATCTTGTTGGAACAAGAAGCTGATCAATAGAAGATTACAGAAAGCCCCATTTTCATTTCGCAACATGGAACTGCTAGAACTCTGCTGTGAAGACTCGTGTCCTAAACAATTTAGAGATGCCATAAAATGACTCCTATTTTGTTACATTAAACCTGACAAATTATAAGCTAAGTTTCTATTCTGGTATTATTCAGCTCCTTCCAATGCAGTTTAACAGCTGGAAATGAGAAGGCGGCAGCTCCTTGTTTCCAGGCAACTCTTCCCAACCACCAGCAGCTTGCCCCAGGGATCAGGGTTTGAGAGCTGCCCTGCAGTGACAGCTCTTCTCCCTTCTTCCAAACCCAGATTGATGCATGGAGGCTGCCTCAGAGTAGAGTTCTCTCTAAGAGCTCAAAGCATTGGCAAGAGCTGTATCTCATTAAAACCCTGTTTTTGTCTCTCACTGTCCCCTTATATTGTGTTATACAGCTCTGTTGTACAGTTCAGCCAGACTTCCAACAAGCCAATTGCTTTTTCAATGCACAAGTAAATTTTTAAGTTGTGGGGTTTATTGCTTTGAGTTAATGAGAACAGTAAAGAATACCTCATGCTCTTCTGTCTTTTCAAAGGCAGCAATGGGTATCAGTACCCTCCTTCCTGCCTTGGAAAGACAGCTCCAACTCAAGTAATGTCTCAGCACCTCCACTTGCCATCTTGGTGTTTATATCATCCAGGGTGAGGTTTTGTAGGGTAAAACACATTGTATGGGCTTATATTTGTTCTTACTGTTTCGCTGCAACATTCTTCTCCTCCTCATGTCACCCTTGGATTTATTTTTTATTTATTTTAGGCTTTATTCAAGCAACTAAAAATCCCCTAGGAAACAAGCACATGTGGAATGCATAGGAATAGAATACATGATGATCTCACAATATATTGATATACCAGTGGCCTAATAAAACACAAATCCCATCCACTAGCAATGTTTATGAAACACCTAACATCACTCAAAAGTTCATTCCTACTCAGAGACTCTGGTTTGGGATTCAGGCTTGTTGAACTCTTGTTGTCAGCATAAGTCAGGACTGGGCTCCATCTGCTGACACTGCCTTTTCTCTCAACTCCCTACAATTGCGCAGGTCACAGTAATTTCTTCATCACCAGGGTGCCCCTTGTTTTAACTCAGCACACTTCCACTGGGTTGAGGACATCAGAGAAGACAGAAGAGGAAACGGGATCTTCCATGTTGGTGCAATCCTTCAAAGCAAGATTCTGTTGTCTTGGCTGCAGAGCATCCAGCAGGAAAGGTGATGGCCCTGAAGAGAAATTGGTCCCTTGCAAAGGTTATCCCTCTGGTCATTCAGTTCAGCACAGGGACATGGGCATGACTAGCACCTGTAGGAAAAGAAGCTTTTCTCATTCTCCCTCCAGCAATAACACATCACTGTCAGAAAATAGGGTTTGGATCTCTTATTGAAGAAAGGCATTAATTAGGGAGTCTTTGATGAGATTTCTTTTTGAGCAAATGACACATGTGAAAGGTGAACAACCTTTCTTCTAAGTCTCTCTCCATGTGCTCGGCTCCCTTGTTTTATCCAAGTCTTTGTGTCTCTTGCTAATCTACATTTACTTATTCTTCTCATCCTTTTCATCATGATGATCACTAGAATTAAGCATATTTTGAAAGTTAACTCTTTTCTTCTTGAGTTAATATATGCTAATCACTCAAAAGCATTGTGCAGTATAAGGGCACCTTTTCCGTGATTGTTATTATTAGAAAAATGTTTAATTTGAACACACCAGATAAGAGGAATTTTATGCCATTAATGTTACCAAGAGCCTCTGGATGAAATTTCACATTCTCACAGAAAAATATTTGCCTGATCTAAGAAAAGACATGTTTGTGTGGCTCCATGAAGGATTTACATTTGAAAGAGGAGAGAGTAGATGTTCGTATTTATCCAGGAATTTGAAAATAGCCTGAACCAAAGCATGGCTTCTAATTGCTTTTAGTTGCAGTTTTTCTTCCTTCTGACATCTTTTTTCATCACCACTTTCATTCTACATCAAGCTGTGTCTTTGAATAAGGTTTCACATATGCATTAGTAACTTCTTTCAGTGGAGCTGTATGACTATTGCACGTTACGCTGAGTGCCTGGAAATGTTCTTAGAAGGCTCGCATCCTATTTTTGTTACCTTCCAACTTTCACTTCTCATTAGCACAAATACTGGACAATTTTAATTTATTTTGATTCACTTTACAGACAGACATTAAATGAAGCTGACGTGTTCAAAACTCTGCTGTTTTTAAAAAGAAAAGTGCAAGCTGTGCAAAAAGCCCCAGCTCATTTGCATCAGTGGCACATAAGGAGAAGGTCCCAATGGATCTACCAAACGGGTTTCCCAAGCAGCAGGGATTGTACTGGTACCCTGAGATTCCTTCTTGTCATCCTGCTGATGACAAGAAGGAATCTTAAATTTTTAGTATGGGGACCCACACTTTGTCTAATTAACTGATGTCCACCTGGGCAAGCTACACACACTGCTACAGGAGCCTTTTCATCTTTGGGTGAAGTAGAATTCCAAATCCTCAGCTCTTTGAAATGACAGGGTTTCAGAGAGGAATTTTTGCGTGACTTTCTCATACAATCAAGATTTGTATGTGTGAAGACAGTAGGATATTTTGGGTTCTGCTTTTTTGACATAAATTACCTGTCAGGGACACCCTAGAGTTATTTATGATCTGTCTGCCCACAGTAATTCCAGTTTGCGAGCTCTCTTCTTTGCCTTGTGATACGTGAAAATGAAGACATCTTTCGACCTGTATGAAATTCTTATGCCAAATTGGCAACATAAGGAGATGCTAGAGAAGCATTTAGTGATGGAACAGTGGGCCCTTTATTCTCAAGCAAGAATTAGAACTTAATCTAGTATCCTCAACTGGATAACAGACCTGCAAAGGCAGGAGTGTGATAAAAGGAACTGGGTTTCCTCCACAATGAGGTTAACTCCACAACCTAGTGCTTGGATCCCAGAGACACAGAGGTTGTTTTAAAAATGGAGAAAAGCAAAGCTGTTCTTTTCAAAGGGAGTAAGAAGTAAAAAAGCAGAGTCAGTTATGGAAGATCCTCCTCCAGTTTCTCCTTCTTCACAACATCTTGTCATGACAAAAACAACAGCCCCACTGGGCTCCCTGCCTCCAGGTGCTCAGTGCACTGTGATGACTGAGACTGCACAGAAAAGAGACCCCTTGCTCCTGCATCCCCACCTCAACATTTCTGTGTCCTGCAGATGTATATAATTGGCCTCTAATGGAAGAAAATCTTATTCACCTGGAGCCAAGACAGGCACAGAGAGAAGAAGATGACAGTTCAGAACTTCCTTGTCCTTGAAACTTATAGTTTATTTCCTGGCATCAGCCTGTGCATTATAGATCACAACTAAGCAGCAAGTTCCAGATCTTAATGTGCTGAGTATATTTGGCATATGGTCAGCCTGTATTGCATTCAGGTCAAGGATCATGGAATCAGCTCACTTACTCTCAGAGGGATTTTCTGGTTAAGTATGCTGCCTTCCACAATCATTTCATTTCTTAAATATTCTGATGTCATCTTATGTCCTTCTACTCCTCCCTACTCACATAATACAAGAAAAAAATAGGAATGATACCTTTGGAGCAGTTTTGAAGGAAAAATAACTGGAAATTAATGTAGAATGAACATGTGAAACTGTCAATTGCTCTAAAATCTGAGATATTCTGGTGGCATGGGACAACTCATAGGACATGTCTAATCAATTTTTCCTTGAGGTCAAACAAGTACTTTACATGGAAAAGAGGGTCCTTCAGATGTCAAGAACCATGCACCCTGTAGGGTCCCTGCCTACATGGCGGAAGGAAGGAAGGAAGGAAGGAAGGAAGGAAGGAAGGAAGGAAGGAAGGAAGGAAGGAAGGAAGGAAGGAAGGAAGGAAGGAAGGAAGGAAGGAAGGAAGGAAGGAAGGAAGGAAGGAAGGAAGGAAGGAAGGAAGGAAGGAAGGAAGGAAGGAAGGAAGGAAGGAAAGGCAGGCTTGGGAATCCCCTCTTCCTCTCCATAATGCATATATAGAATTGTTTAGGTTAGGAAAAATCTCTAAGATCGTCAAATCCAATTGGTAACCCAGCACTGCCAGGTCCACCACTAAACCATGTTCCCAAGTGCCATATCCACACATTTTTTGAACACTTCAGGGATGGTGATTCCACTGCTTCCCTGGGCAGCTTGTTCCAATTCTTGACCATTCTGACAGTGAAGAAATTTCTCCCAATATCCAATCCTAACCTCTCCTAGCACAATGTGAGGCCATTTCCTCTCACCCTATCACTTGTTACATGTGAGAAGAGACTGACACCCGTCTCACTACAACCTCCTTTCAGGCAGCTGCCGTTGTAGGTCCCCTCTGAGCCTCCTTTAGTCCAGGTTAAACAACACCCACCCCCTCAGCCTCTCCTTGTAACACTTGTGCTCCAGACCCTTGAACTGCTACATTCGCCTTAGAACTTCTTCAACTCCAAAGTTGTGAGGCCTATATACTCTTTTCAGGACCTTTTGGTTTTGTTCTACAATTTGGTGCCTAGAAATGTAGTTAGCTGCAAGAACCTAAAGGGACTTTGCTCACTTAAACCTTCTTCTGCTTGGCGACATAGTACTCACTGGTTTGTTTTCAGAATAATTAAGGAAGAGAAACCAATGGATGCTCATCAGAATTTGGAGTAAGTGACTCAAGTTCCATTAACTGATGAATCACTCCTTGATTTTTGGTCTTTAACAAATATCTTCTAGTTGTATTTTTAGTAATTTCTCTCAAAACTTGTTAAATTTGGCACATATTTCTGGTTAGTGTCAAAAACCAATGGAAAGTAATCCTACAGGTTCAGATTTAGATTTGGAAACCTGTGTGCCTAGATCAGTCTAAAATCAAAGAGAGTCTAAAATCAGTCATGCTGAGAGTACAAACAGTTCATATAACATTGTTTTAATAATTTCAGCATTATTTTTCTATCCTGTTTTTCATGCTCCTTAAGATCTCCCTGGGACAGCTGAGACCAGATAATAATAATAATGAAAAAATAATAATAAATCCACAATTCTGAGGAGAATTAAACTGTTGCTTTATGCAACTCATTGCTTAAATCTGCCCTAAATGTTACCATGCCAGAAGAATGAAAGGTGGAAAATACAACTATTAAAGAGATTTCTGAGCTCACCAAAATCAGTGTTTGATCTGTGTGTCAAGCAACTTACTGGAAAATATAAAAAGAATAGAATTGGTAAACTGAATGATATGTTGGAGAAGAATCAGCATTGCATACCAAAAAGGATGTCATCTTTTGCAAATCCATTTGAGATTCAAGGAGTGATATTTATTTAGATAAGGATGGTTTTGATAATATTAGATACTTGGATTTTAAAAAACTTTTGAGCTGGTCTTTCACATATGCTCTCAAAGTGTGATCATATGGGATAAACAGAAAAGGATAAAAAACCATCTGAAAGAAAGAAAACTAATCATTAGATTACACAATATAATGTAGTTTCCAGAACCCACAAAAATCTCTGCTGTTCAGCGTCTTCAGAAATTTAATGGAGAAGTTTAATGCCATGAGGTCAGTTGGCAAATAATACAAAATTCATCTGAACAGACAAATCTTAAACTGGTAATCAAGAATATCAGAAGACTTTTAGAAAAAAAAAAAAAGAGAGAGAAAAAACCACTTTTATTTTGACTTAATGAGTTGAATTGACTTGCAGAGAGGTCATATCAGTGACAGAAACATACAAAGATTGTGCTTCCAGGGATAAGGTGGAAGCATAGAGGGAAGGCAGAGTGGGGCAACCTGTTTTGGTAACAAAAAGCTTGTTCAGTTAGCTTGGTTATATCACTTGATAGCGTTTTTAATGTGACAGGGTAATAAATGACAAGTGAAATTTAATACACAGACACACAAAGTGATGCACCTATGAAAGACAATCCTCACCTTCTCTATTCACTGGTAAAACAGCAACTCCACTCAGGAGAGAGGTCTCAGACCTCTTGATCATGGCTTTTTGAAAAGAATAGGTGACCCATGCAATGTGTGTAAACAGTAGGAAAGAAGCAGAACTTCTTGCTGCTGGGTTGTTGTAAAACCACATCTTGGATATTGCATGTAGTTTTGTCCACTTTGCCCAAAAAGAAGGATAAATAGAAGAGTTACAGAACAAGATGAAAACAAAGATGGGGAACGGTTTCTGTTTGAGGGCCTCAGGCTGCACTGCCAGGGCAGACTATGGACTTACTGCTGCAATCCCACTCCGCACTCCTTCGGGCTGTCACTGAGCTGGTTCAGCACAGTAACCTGGTAGAAAACACACACACACGACAAAAAGAAAGAGTTTCCTGCCAGGTGACTGAGCTGAAATGGCACAGCCACATCTGTGGACATGGGCAGGGGGATACATGACAGAGGGAGAAAAGTGGCAGCCAGTCCTAGGAAACCTCTGCCTTCAGCTGTAGCTTCATAAACCATTTTGGCCAGCCTTGCTGCTGAAATTAGGCCCATGCTCCTTTGCCTGCAGCTACTCGCTGTCACCCCTGAAAGCCTCTCCCTTTTGGTGTTTGTGCAGCTGTTCAACAGCTCAGTGGGGGAACTGATCTGAAATAAAATTAATCATTTTTGTTGGATTATGCTGATCGAGTTTGCTGCATGCTAGAACAAGAAACGGATGTGGCCAAAGGACAGGAAAAAAGCAGCAGGGACTGGAGGGAGTGCTTCTTTGAGCAATGCCAGCTCAAAGGGGTTTGGAAACAAGTAATAGAACAAAGCTCCATAGTTCAGGAAAAAGGATGGTTCTGAAATCATATGGGAGAGACCTATAAACTTATATGGTGAAAACAAATAGGGCATGATCATTCACTATTTCTTAGATGACAAAAGTTCAAGTAATCGGTAAAATTATTGAGCACTATGTTTAAAACTGGTGAGAAAAAGTTCCTGTCTAGCCTTTGTGCACATTTGGGATGTTCCCACCACTTCTGGAGCCCAGGAGTACCAACAGATCAAAAAGCTATTTGACAAATTCATAGAGAAGAGGTACATTTGTGGCTGTTAGTGTTGCAGAGGACATAGGTTTTTTTCCTGAGAGGTCTTCCTCTGGACTTCAGGAGCTGAAGCAAAAAAACCCAAAAAACAAACCACTCCGTGGTGGTTATATGTTTTTATACCTTTTACCTGGATCTCTACTACTGGCCCTTGTCAGACAGAAGATACCAGCCTAGGGATGGCTGCTTTGAATGAGCAGGCTGGCTCTTATGTTTTCATGTACTTTACTTCAACTATATGTGATATGAATACACTGTTTACATATGTTATATTTGCAGTAAACTATCATGGAGGTGCGAAGTTTGTATTAGATATACCCGAATAACAAGGTTAAACTAGACAAGTGCTTTTTCTGACACAAGTTATGCCACTGAAGTTTTCTTGAAGAATGTATAGATATGGTGTTCCTGGAGCTATGTGTCACATTGACTCTTGCACAGGGCAGTACAGGTAAAAGGGGTGGCTTTACAGCAGTGACAGTAGGCAGCCTAAGTGCAGCTCTGAGCTCTGACCCTACAGCTCTGGGTTTCAGCTAACAGGGTTTCCCACAGTGGACGTGTCCTCTGTAACTACGCATGGACAAGTGACAGTAAATGAACGTTTGCAACATATTGGTATAAACCACATTCATTTCTTTCCTGGGGAGTTTATGCTAAAATACTGGAACAAACTGAAAATGCATATCTGATGAAAACCTGTGTTGGCGTGTGGGGAGAACCCAAGTTTCTAATTTATGGCAGGACCGGGTGGGGTTTGGTGCCAGCTTCTCCCTTCCTAGTGAAGAGCCCCGGAGCTATTAAAGAGATGTGCCTGGAGGTGAGGGCGCAGTCTCCCCGCGCCCCGCTGGCCGCCCATCGGCGCGGCTCGCCGTGACCGCCCCGCCGCTCGGCACGGCCGCTCCCGGGCAGGTACGCGGGGCCGGGCCGTGCGGCCGCTCCGCCGCGAGGTGTGTCGCTGTGCGGCGGCTCGGCGGTGCCTCCCGAGGAGTGGGCAGGGCGGCGAGCGGCTCCGCGGCTCCGCGGCTCCCCGCCGGGCTGCCGCCGCCGCGCTCCCGCAGCAGCAGCAGCAGCGCGCTCCCCGCCCGCGCCGCCGCCCGCCCCGCGCCGCTCCCGCCGCACCGCCAGCGCCCGGCCCGGCCCCGGCCGCCGCCGCATCGTGATGCCGCATCCCGCGGCGCCCCTCGGGGCCGCCCTGCTGCTCGTCCTGCTGGCGGCGGACTCCTCGCAGAGTGAGTACGGCGGGGGGCTTGTCCCTCCCGCACACGCCGCCGAGCATCCCCCGCCGCCCCGCGTGTGTGCGAGTGCGGGGTGTGCTGCCGGGCGGGGTTGGGTGCGGGGGGATGCGCGGCTTCGCGGGTGCCGGAGGGCGGCGGCGGAGGCAGGGGGATACGGCTGAGGGGCCGCGCCGAGGCCGCGGCCACCCACGGGCGGCGACCCGGGCAGGAAGGGCGCTCGGTGCTCCCCGAAAGGGCGGTCTGGTGTGCGGGGCGGGGGTCGGGGGATCCGGGGCGGCCGGGCGGGCTCAGCTGTTCACTGCTGCCTGTCCTTGCTCCCGCTCCTCTCCTCCTCCTCGTCCTGCTCCTGGCCTCCCCCGCGCCGTCCCGGCGCTCGGCTGCCCAGCCGTGCTGCTGCGCGCCCCCGAGGCTGCCCAGTTCCTGCGGCAGAGGCAGCGGCGAGCCTTCCAGATCTTCGAGGAGACCAAGCAAGGGCACCTGGAGAGGGAGTGCGTGGAGGAGCACTGCAGCAAGGAGGAGGCGCGGGAGGTGTTTGAGAACGACCCCGAGACGGTAAGGGCGCAGAGCCGCCGCGGAGATTTGGGGGGTGCTGTCCGGCTCCGCGCTCCCGCCCACCCTCTATCCGCGGCTGGATGCCAGCTGCCGGCACAGCTGGGAAGGGCATCGGGAGGAGGAGGAGTAGGAGGATCCAGGGCCATTGGGTGAATGACTGGAAGGCACAAGGGTTCAGCCTGCACAAGGGCAGTGTCAGGGCTGTCCGGTCAGGAATCTCGGTGAGCGTGGTCTGGGTGAGCAGCCCAGCCTGGCACCGGCTGGCAGGACTGTCTATGGAGCGTGGAAAGCCCCTCATCACCCGTGGTCTAAATCCTTCAAGCAAGATCAGTCCAACATAATGGTACAGCTTCTCTGTCTGGATACCTTACTATCCCTCCCTCCTCTTTCCTTCAGCTTCCCATCCCAGCTTAAAATCCCCTTAATGCTGCAGGATATGTTCCAGTAGGGGCTTCTCAGAACAATGTCCTAACCACTCTTAAATCCCTGGGGACCATATTCAGCTTGGTCGACATCTTAGAATCAATAGGTTCGGGACCTGTCACTACAACAGCGGGAGAGCACACGTATGGGAATGTGGTACTGCTGCACTTCTAACACTAAGTGTGGATTCACAGTTATAGACTGCACATCTCATGTGGAGCTGTCTTTTCCAGTCATATCAAGGCTGACTTTCACTTCAGTCTTCTCACTTTGAGCAGCATGCAGATGCTTTACTAAGCTTGGCTTACTCTTCCAGTCACTTTACGCCTCCTCTCAACACTGTTTTGGATAGGCTGCTCTCATTGCAAAGATTATCTGGCATTGATTTCGCAGTGGGAAGTAGATTTTCTTGGTGTTCAAACTGAAGCTTGATTCTGCACAGCCTGTTCCTGTTAATGGTATGATGCTCTAGGGAGAAGATAGGACACAGAAAGCGAGAGCGAGGGATCACGTGTGTGCACACAGCGACACAAACCACAGGCAAGGGAGGGACTCAGCTGAGGAGATGTTTTATGCTTCAGTAAGGCAAGTCTTGACACGTGTGCTTCATTAGCAGCCTCAGCACTGGATATACAGCGCAGTAGTGTGTTGTCACAAGGCAGTAGTAAACACAGCAAAAACATAGTGGTGGAATTTTGACAGTCTTTATTTTCAAGATTAATATGGAACACTTGCCCAGGCGCTGTTAAATGTTACACCTTTCATGTGTATGTGTAGTCACATCTGCATGTAAGCAATGTTTGCTTCCGTTCTGCAAAAACAGAGCTACTTCAGAATGTGGATAACTGTATCGTGGTGCGAGTGGCTGGCACAGCTACTTCCATATTCATGTTGAGTAATATAACTTTAAACTCAATATAAATATTCACCACATAGTAGTGAATGCAGGGAAAACTACGATGAGTGTGATTTTGTAGATTTCTGGAACAAAGGTGATCTAAGGTCACTACTTTTACTAACTGGCTGCTGGCCAAGAAAGTAGCCAAAGGCAATGCATTGATAGATCAGTTTGAGGGTGGAATAGTATATAAATATGTCAGGAGTTTTTAATAGTATTTGGTACTGGTTTTGTAAATTGGAAAGAATACACAGTTCTCCTACTGTAATGACAATAGTGAAATAATTTTGGTTTAAAATCTTTTCATGTATAATATAAATTCTTTAAGGTACAGTCATGCCATTTAAGTGTTTTTTGTAGGACAAAGCCAACTTTCTGTCATTGTAAATTACTTTGATTTTTTTGGTGCATTTCCTTCATTATTGCTGCTAGGTTTCACTTTATGTTTTCTCTGTTCTGAAAACCTAAAGAAAGGCTAGATGGGCTTCTAGTGTCTGTGCCCCCTTACATGTCCTTCTACACCAGGACTCTTAGATCTTCAGTGACATAAATCCTACCTTTTCTGAGACACAATCTTCCCAAGAGCTGTGAAGTTGCTTAAGTGCAGTATGTGCTACTCCTTACATTCCTTTGCTTCAACTTGATTGAGAAGCAAGTGTACCACCATATATCCGGGGGATTTATGGCCCTTCCTGTCCCTTTTGCAATCATTATGTGACATGAAAGCAGCAGCTGCTGTTCAGTAGCAGTGCTATAATGCATGGTGGCAGAGGTTATATATGTGGGCTGTTACTACTTACGCTGGAAGCCTGCAGTGCTTTGTAAGGCATAGGTGACTACTCCAGCAGTGGATCTGTGGATTTCATGGACTGAGTATTAATTCACAGTGAGAATGTATTTTAATGGAAATGTAGGGACTTATCGTGCTGTCATTTCACTGATGCTGTGGTGTACATCCAGTCCTAGTGGCTGACAGAAGGAAGCTAGCTGAGGCAGACCTGACTCAGGAAAGACAAAACCTGTTGTAAACAACACCAAGCAGGTTGAAGAATTACAGAAACTGCAGTCATGCCAGGCTGCAGCTGATTCATGCTGGTAAAGTAAGCTTTTATTGACCAGGGAGATGTACCGATTGCTGTTGACAGAAGATGATTCCTTATAGTTTAGGAAGGCTGAAATTTCTGCGTGTGCCTGCTGAACTTGGTCCCAGGGATTAACTACTTAGGTTGTAGCAGAAGGAAACAGCTACAGCAGTTTTTGCTGTGTGCTGAGCTCTGTGAGGCTATGCAGGCCATGGGGAACACAGCCATGCAGTCTATCCTGTTGCATCTCCCAGGTTTTGTGCTTTAAAGCACCAGATGAGCATCAATGTGGGCATTTAGCTGTTTACTGTCCCACAGGAGCAATGGTCTTGCAGCCTTGACAACTGAAAGTTAATTTGAGATTAGTTAATGAATCTTGATGCTTCTCTGTTCAGCCTCAAGAAAGGCTTGTGATGTGATACCAAAAGTGCTGTCCCTCTTCCCCGTTCCCCTCCATTAGATGCCAATGCAATATAGGAGTCTTCCTGACAAACCTTGCCATTCTTAACTATCCTGTGGTAGTGTGAGGAGAATTTCAAGGTCTAATTTCAAGACCTATGACCTTAAGATGTGATAGGAAATTGCATTAAATGATTCAATAAAACAGCTCCAGAAGCTGAGGTAAGAGGAAGCAAGGCTGTAGCGTAGCTCACATGATGCTTCCCAGGTAAAACCATATCTTGATGCAGCCAATTGTAATATCTAGCCAATAATCATGGAAAGATACCTATTTCCTGGACAGACTAGTAAATAGAAATGAAATGTCATGTATCAGTATCAGAGCACCCTTTTCTGTGCCTTCCATTGTTTCAGTGACCAGCTTTCCAAAGCAACATCTGCAGACGGTCAGCAGAAGTCGCACATTTTCTGAAACCTGAATGTGGGGTTTGCCACATGTGCGATTACTTACATCAACTACTAAGAATAGTGCATCAGGCGGGGCCAAATAGCCATTCATGTGCAGGCCAGTGCAGCTTTTGTCTTTTATGTTCCGGAAAATATAAATATCAGCTCACTCAGACTAGAGGAAGGAAGATCAATTGAAATATTTTTAGATTTTTTTTTTTTAATTTTTTTTTTAGGAGGCAAAACAAAACTCAGTCTGTGCCACTTGTATGACTATACATGGTAAAAACAAGTAGCCTGGATTAATGACTCTGGCAGCTTACCTTTTTCATGAAGCTGATTATAACATCCTTAAACGTTACTGCAGAATTCTGGGATGGTTCCTGTTTTGTAATTTCATTCATGGTAGAGGTGCCAAACAGAAAAATTAAAAGATAATATTGTGGGGGGAAAAAAGAAGGATGGAAAACATCTTGATGGAAGGTATGAAGACTGTTTCTAAATGTGATCTATTCAAAATTTGTGCTAGGTGTGATAGATGGGATGAAGTTGCAAAATATCTTGGATACAGAGACAAGAATGTTATCTTATTTAAGATGTTGAGGAGGCCTTATAAAAGCAGTACTGCAGAAATATTTGACCTTGGTATGCAGTCAAGATATTACAGCTTGTTAAGTGACTGATAAACTACTCTGGAATTTGGTTGACCTGTTCTAAAAATCTGGTCATCCAAGCATGTAAAACAAAGAGCAGAGGAGAGCGTAGCTCCTAGTGTTCTCAGAAACATTGTATTTCACTGAAGAAAAAAGTGTCCTTGTGCAAAGAGTTTCTCTGTTTTCAAAGGCTCAGCAGAAGGGAGATGTTTGAATGCAGCCTCTTATCCTTTGGTACCATAGTACAGCATCTGCTCCTGCACATCTTGCTTGCTGTTGTTACTGCTGAAGAATTGCTGGTCTTCCTGCAGCTCACCATAGAAATTGCCATGCTGAATGCACTGAAAAGTCTTAGGCACAGCAGAAACGCTGATGTAGGTCAGCCTGGCCACCTGTGTTTACTGTTTATGGATTTGACCCTCAGCAGAGCAGTGTGGAAAGCCAGCTGGTTTCCATGTGCGTGCAGAATGGACATCTGATTCACAGGCAGACACGTGAAAATGCTGGGTTTTGAGGGACTCTCATCCAAAATGCTCTTAAAATCTATGGCTTGTCAGATACACAGAACACTGGCAGAGAATTACAGCATAACTTGGGACTGAAGAGCAATCTAGTCCACTCTTCCGTGGCAAGGGCAGCAGTGACACCAGACCAAGTTTTTTGGGGCTTATAGCAATCCTTGTTGATCCTTGATTCCAAGTCTTGAAAATTACTGATCCTAACAAAACATGCAGCAATGTCAGCATCTTTTCTGCTAGGCTGGGTTTATTGAGAACCTGAAATGCAGATGAAGCAATGTGTAGGGTGTGATAAGGGTCAGTTTGGTTGGTTTTCAGAGTGCTGATTGTTCACTTGGTTTTATTTTTTATGTATTCCATAATATGATGTGGTCATGATAACACAGATGAGATGCATGCATGGACTAGGGTCATCCAAACTTCATTCTGATCTTTTAGGAGGCCTGCTTGTCAGACAATATTTAGATGTTATTTCCAAGAATAACAAGGTAGACACACATTTGTAAATATTAATCAGGAAAGTATGAAGGTATGTTGAGAGAGGAGAGGAGTTACTTGGAGAGGAAAGCAGTGTACAATTTAAGTAATTTAGTGAATGTTGTGTAGTCTAGATGTGAAAAATACTGATATCATCTTTAGATACAGATGTCATCTCTGTAGAGAATATTCCTTTCTAGATCCAGGCAAGAATCTGGTTTTATTTGCTGTGACAGTTCTTCTCAATATACTAATTTGTTTTGACATTTTGGCAGAGCATGGAGAAAAGGCTAGATTTATAGCTGGTATAAATTTCTTTGTCTCTCCTTGTTGGTGCAGAGAGAGAAAAAGAGTTATTGGAAAACTCTGTGCTGATGTTTTAACCTGCTTGGACTCAGTACAGAGAAGAATGGATTCCCAGGCACAGTGGTACCTGCTTAATAGATTTTGAGAAAGAAAATATGGGGATATTTAGACTTTTGTCCTGGAACGGGTTGAAGGAGAGAAGGAAATAAAAATTTCAGTGCCCTGGTATATACCACAGTGGTGTCCCAGCCTGCTGGGTTGAGATCTGTGTGTCCACAAGGTGTTCTCCCTTCCCTTTCTTTCCTTCTCCTTGTAGTTTCTTATAAAAGACAAGGGAGCTTTGTACCAAAATCCAGTGAGTCTAACTGATCTGGAAGGCAAAAAGATTGGGACTGTGGACCAGGATGCACCTGTCTACTTTGCAGTACAGACGCAGCATTTGTTGGCAGTGGTGGTGTTCAGTAGCAGGAGCGTGACAAAAACACTCCCTCCTGCCTTAGGAGGCAGGTTATACATTTATTGGCTAAATGCTGCTTTATCAAAAGTTATTGAGAAGGCTGAGCAAAGTTTGCTGTTGGTGGAAGCAGGCACAACTCCATCAACTCTGCTGGACTCATGCCGACCTAATCTTTATCAGTTTCCACTCATGGGAAAGCAGCCCAGAAATTCAGAATAGACCTGGAAGTACTGGCATACCACATCACAAAAGTAGTACACACTAAATGTCATGTGCAGCAGGAGGGAAGGAACAAGAGAAGACAAAAGGGACTAATATTATGCTGAGGGGCTGTTTGAAGATAGGGTGGAAAAAGATGCTAAGACTGGCAAATTGAAGCAGGGGGATTATACAGGTTTGGTCAAGAAGGATGATAATGGAAAAAGTAGATAAAGTTGGGGTAAGTCAGTTTTTTAGAGCAATACAATAGGTTTTAATAAATACATGAGAGGGGAAAAAAACAATTACAAATTAAGAAAACAGTTTTGTGGCCATGAGTTAATTTAATTTTATTTTTAAAATTAAAAAAAAAAAAAAGGAGAAGCCTACTGGGAATTAATACACCTTGTTGCTGCAGTTGCTTCAGAATCAGGTAAGAGAAACACTGAATCTGTAGAAATTGGCAGCTGTGATTCATGTATATTCCATACTCTGAGTGAGCTTAGTGAATTACAAGCAGTCACTTCCCAGTACGTATGACAAACAAGGATGGAACCACCACCACAGATTTAGAAGAAGTTAAGAAGACATAGTAGCAAGGTTTACTTCTCCCCTCACATTAATTTTCAAGCTTTGCTTTCACATAGGGGAGCTCAGCTGGTCTAGTAGAGGGAAGCAAGTTCCTTGCCTGTTGTTTTCACCCTTATTGCACAGCAATTTGGGTGACCGCATGGACCAATTAAAGTACCTTAACCTTAAGAAAAGTTGTCTGCAGAGAAAAATGGCAATTTTGCAGCTGGATGAGTTCCCCAGTGCAGAGGGGACTGCCACAGTGGAAAGGACAGCCTGAGGATAGGATGGGAAGGCCAGGTGTTGGAAGAGAAGCAGAAATGTTGGTCACAGCTCAGCCTATCAAAGGAATGAATGAAAAACCAAGCCTTGGAGAATCTGACTGAAGTTTTTCAGCGGATCTCCCTCTGTATCTTTGCTTTCATCACAGTTTTGTTATGACTGCTGCTCTTTAGGCTCTTCACACATGGATGTCTGTGGGGAAATGTACACATTGATGGGTTTGTGTTTTACCCCTGCTCCTTTGAGCATCAGCAGTGGGACCCAGAAGAAGAGCAAAGTTGGAAAGTAAGGAGGGTACCCAGGGTAGGGAACAAGTGTTGGTGTTGTCTTTTCTCTGCACACCTGCCAGGACAAAAGGGTACATAAATGAAGAGGCAAAAGGAGAACAGGTCATGCTTGCACTGCACAGAATCACATGTGTCTGGAAAGCTATCATGTTGGGCTGATTCCTGGAACAGGGAGTCCTTGTTCAATTCCAGAAAATATTTAGGACGTGAACAGAAAAGCAAAAATTACTTAGTTTTTAAAAAAATGAACAGGGAAGTATGAGATCAGATTCGGTCACAAGGGCCCAGGATCATCTAAGATGTCACTTCCCTATTCCTTGCTTGCCTGTGCCCTCTGAGTCCAAATTCTTAAATGCCTTAATGTGATTGAATGCTGATAGTGTGAATTGTAACCTCTGCAAATAAGCAAATCCAAAGAAACAATATATTACAGGGAGGGGAAAGGCTTCAGTGGATAAAATGTCACAGAACCTATGAGAAATCATAGATGTTTAAATCCTGTTTGATGGGATATATGACCTGTTTTAAATATGGCTAAAATAATTACAGAGTAATGACATAGTGATGATGTTGGAGCAACAGCCTTTTATTTATTTGGTGTTTTGTCAGATACTGTTTTCCTTAATTTGACTAAATTTTCTGAGCGAGTGTTAGTTTATCCACACATACAGATACTGTAACTATTGCAACAAATAAGGATTCAAGCAAGCACCATTGAGTGAAGATTTGTCATCAAATTGAGACCTTGCACATTATTACAGCTGGAGGGAAAGTAGCCTTTCAGTTCTGAAGCAGTGGAGGAAACTCCAAGGCATTTGTGATCGAGTTGCTGTCAGAATAACTTACAAGCACATGCAACCAATTGGAATCACTCTACAAATTATTTTTGTTGAAGTATTTGGCACCAGTTATATCCATTTCACACTGTTACTGTCTGATCAAACCCTACCTCAGGCTGCCTGTAGAAATCACATCTCTGTGCCCCTGCACCTTCACAAAATGTGAAGTATCTGTGACATACATTAACTTCTTTTTCCTTCTTTTCTTTCAGTACTTCTTTTTATCTCCTGAAATTATGTATTCCAATCATTGGTGAGTTTTTCCTCATTGCAGAGCAACACTTTTTGCTGAAGTGGCACCTCAGGAAGCTATTGGGAAACAGCCTTGCCTCTCAGAACAGAGCAAAGGAAGCTATGACAACAGATGGGTTTTATTTCAGACTTGAGGATTCTGCAGAGGTATCTAGTCTCTGTGGAAGGGGTCATGCTGGAGAGCATGGTGCTGAATGCTTCTCTTTTGGAAAGTTCAACAACTTGGTGGAAGGGGCTGTCCCAGTCTTTGTGCCCCCAAATAGCTGGACAGTGTGACGTGGACACTTGACAAATGGACAGAAAATCTAAGAGCTACCCTAAGCAGCTGTAACTCGGGTGGTAGGAGATGAGACTTGAGGGCTGCTTTTGGATTGTAATGTGACCCACTTGCTTCTCTAAAGCCTCACTTGCTAAATTGTGGAGAGAAGTTCTCTCTTCTCTTCATACAGAGAATACAGATAGCCCCAAAACAAAATAGGAAGCAAACTAACCTGTCTGAGTGATATGTTCCTCAAGATGAGAAGGAAAGCTTGTGCAGACAACATGGCATTCATCCGAGCATAAATTCTATAACCATAAGTTCTACATAGTTAAAATTCTGAATTGCAGAACTGCTTAAAGCCCTTATTTGGGAGGAAGGGCACAATTGTGCAGTGTGAGATTTGCTATGCATCAAAAGCCTAGGGCTGAGTTTTAAAAAAAGGAGGGTTCTCAAGCATTAGTGAGATTTGCATTCTCAGGTTATAACAGTTGAAAACTAACAAATGCTAAGTTATAGCCAATTGTGGTTGGTAACAGTAATTTCTTCAAGGACGGTGCAAGCCCACAGTGTGAAAACATGAAGAATGTTTGTAAATGAGGTCTGGCCATGCCCAAGACAAACATTCAGTCCTGAAGGAAAGAGGAAAAGGGAGAGTCATTATATGGAAATGAGGAAAGGGCATAATGTGGGAGCTGTTGCTACTCTTTTAGATGTAACTAGGTAACTAAGAAAGTGCTTTTTAGAAATCACTGTTGCTAGCACAAGGTGGTGAAATGCTCCAGTGTAAGTGGTGCTGCAGTCACACAATCACAGGGTGGTTGATGTTGGCAGGCACTTCTGGAGGCCTTTTGGTCCACCCTCCTTGCTCAAGCAGGGCCACCAAGAGCCAGAGGTCCAGGAACATGAGCAGTTTTCCTATAAACTACGTCTCTAGAGCTCAAACATGATTTTGGTTAGATTCTGTGCGAATCAGTCTTACCTGACCTGGTACTCAGGCAAAACAAACAGAAGCAGTAGGCAGGCCCTTTTGTCTGAGGTCTCCAGTGTTACCAATCACTTTAAAGTAAAGCAACAGTGAGAGCATTTTCCTGGTGTCGACAGGGTCATTGTTATGTTTTCAGAAGGGCTATTTTTGTACGGTGACTCATGTTAACGCCTGTTCTGATTTGGTGTTTTTCCATCTTCTCTAGAAAGGCAGCAGGACTAATGCATGCCCTGTATAATTGCACTAACTTCTGGATTTTACCACTATGGACTTCGGTCATAGAGTTGAAAATAGATGGTGACCCCAGTCACAGTGTAGGTTTCCTTTGGCAGGGAAGCTGACACAGGTATTTCCGCCCCTTCCAATCCACAGCTGTGAATTCTTACGTTGCTGTTCTCAGTTATTTCAATGCAGGGTGTTATGGGAGTGGCCCCAGAGAAACTGTACTTAACATTCGGAAGAGAAAAGCCAAATACAAAAATTAACGACCTGGAGTTTTGGGGGGTTGTTTGCTTGGGTTGGTTTTGTTGAGGACACTTTTTAAATGATTCTCTCTTAGATATCGAGACTAAGTGTTGTAGCGGTTGTTTTATCAGGGTAAGTAGCAAGCTCCAGCTGCAGGTGGGAGAGGAACATCTCAGCCCCATGGAGAGAGCTCTTAACCCCATGAAGAGAGTTCTTAGCCCCATGAAGAGAGTTCTTAGCCCCATGTTTGGTGTCACTCTATCTTGAAGTAAAAGCATGCACTCTCAGATCTTGCAATATTGTTGTGGAAGCTAGTAATTGCATTTAATGCATCAGAAGGCTTGCTTCTAGCATGTACGTGTGTTCATGTGAAAGAGGTGGGGGCTCTAGAGGTTATATCAAGCACAGCTCTGCTCCTGGGCAGCAAGGAAAAGGTCTCTGGAACTGAGCTGAAATAAGCAAGCCAGGACCTGCCTGGAGAGACTGGCCTCATGCCATGCTTTCCACCTCGCTGAAAGGGTGGAGGTTTGCAGATGTTGGGCACTTCCCAGTCTCTCCTATTTATTCCTCTTCACCTGAGATCTCTGCTGAGCTGTACTTTGGGTGATGTGTAACTCACAGGTGAATTACAACTCAGGTGTGTAGCTCATACCACACATTTGAGCTGTTGTGGCAGCAGATAAAAGATGTAGTTTTCAACAGGACCATTCATGTTCCTGGAACACCACAGGCTGCTGGTGCCCTGCTGCCAGGCCCTTGACTATCTGAGCTTTGGGCATCCCAGCCCTACTGGTTGATACGTGGGAACCAGTCAGGCAGAAAGTTTGGTGGGTCACAAAGAAGACAGGTGGAAATACATTAGAGTTTTCTTGGTAGGAGCAGTCATGGAGGTTGGAATTGTTGAAACTAGCACTTTCATTTACATTTGTGACATTTGGTCTCTTGTGGGGGCTGGAGCTTCTGCAACCTTTGTCTTCCTTTTGCCTGCACTGGGACATTACTGCTGGAAAGATGGGTGAGAGGGCTTGGCGAGGTCAGTGTCTGTGCAGCAGTCTGTCCAGAGGTTGTTTATGTCCAACATATATTTGTTTATTGCTTTTTATTTTAAAAGCCCATTGCTCCTGCTTTTATTTTCAGCAGTAATTAGGAAGCAAATCTAAAGGGGAAGGGCTGACCACATTTAAACATTGACCTTTTTTATCAGAATCTAAGCTGAAAATTTAACACTTACATAATTCTATGGTGATTTTTGCCACCCCAGTGGTAACAGTTAAATAACTTCCTGTGTTTCTATCCTGTGAATAGTGTGTGACTTTCTGGATGGTGAGAAGTTTATTGAGCCTGTAATTGAAGGTAGCTTGTTGAGAAATCAGCAAAATAGTAACAGAGAATCTTTGCCAACTGCTTCTTAGCAAGACTCAAAGCATTTCTCTTGTCATTTTTGTAGGATCCTGAAAAGAAAATTGAACATTCTGGTAGAAAGAAGATGAGTTTCACACTTTTAACAGGGACTTGACCCTGTATAGGATTTTTATTTTCCCTGGTTTGGGGGTCCTTAAGCCTTAACACCTCACAGAAGACTGAAAAGACGTTGAGGACTTGAGTGCTCACATGAGAAATAATGTGTATCTGTACCAGGTTAGGTGCTGCTTGAATTTTTAACAGAGAAAACTTCTCATCAGTGTTTTTTGAAAAGGGACTGCAGTTTAAGCAGGTTCCTTTCGTCAAGGTGTGGGATCATTCATTCTTCATTCTTGATTAATTTTTTTTCTCTGAATGTAAATACATTGTCATTGTATTCACAGAAGCCAGCTGAAAGAAAAACTGATTACAGAGAAAAATGAAAAGTTAATCATACAGGAATGAGTAATGTGAACCTGTGAGCATGTTGCTTTATTTTGGGATGGTAGTATCAGCAGGTTTTGTAAACCTGGAGAAATGCTACTGATCAGCAAGTGCTTTTGTATAACGTAAGCAAATGAGGAAGGCAGGGAAAGAAGAGTTAAATTTCTGTTAATAGCCTCCTGTTTAAAACACTTGGCTACATACTTTGTGGAATGAAGCTTGTGGTGGTACAATGCCTTGGGGTTTCACTTGTCTGCTGTTCAACTGGCATTGAATCAATAGAAAGTCAGTTTGCATTTGGAAGTTACTTGTACAAAAGTAAACTCTATACCACTTTTCTAGCACTCAACTCATTCGTCAGAGGTCAAGGAGAAAATGCTTTTGCCACCACTAACATAGAGCAATTAGGCTGATGGCCATGAATATGAAAGCTCCTATTTATTTTCCTTTGAGTGCCAAAAGAGTTGTTCTTGCCAGAGTCTGGATTATCCTGTTGGTAGTTAAACACATCTGTACATTCTTGTGAAGTATATGGAATGAAGGGAAAATAATGAAAGAAATGTTTGGAATATTTTATTACATGCCCTTATCTTTTTCTTTTCAAGTGCTGGCTGAAGTTCAGTTTGTGGTTATGGAACAAATGGGCACCCATCTGAATACTTAGATTTATTTTTATTTTGACTACATTTTTTGACTTGTCATTTCCAAACTAAACCTTAAAAAAAAAAGAGGGAAAGGACCATAGTGGATTCTGAGCTCATCACTGTTAACCCGAAGAAACATTTCAAATTTCAACCCCAAAATATGCCAAGCCTATCACCCTCCAGATGACAGAATTGAAAATTATCATAAGTCTAAGCTGCTGCTTCATCTTCTTTGTTCATGCTCTCATAGTTTGGGCTAAAAATTTACATGGTGCATTTCAGTAACTGGAGCATATTTGCCAGAAGCAATTGATTTTTCTGGTAAATGACAGCAATGCAATTGATTGCGTTGGACAGTCCAGATCTAACTGAATCATGGCGTGTGCCTGTCACTGTTGTTTATACATGCCTGTATAGATGCATGAGTTCATCCAAATATCTGTAACAAGAGGAGAAGGTAAAACAGTTTCTTCTCTTGCACATTGTTTAGACCAATTTAATTTTGTAGAATGCAGGGTATTTACTGTCCCAATATTGCTGAAGATAGTGTTATATGAAAATTGCTCATGTTGCATGAATTATACTGTGCATATGCTTTCATAATTACCTGAGAAGTGGTTTATTTTAACAAAAAAAACCTCCAAAACAAAAAACAAACAAACAAAACCCCCAAAACCCCACAAACAAACCAACAAACAAACAAACAAACAAGCACTGATACAATCTATAAGCTTTACCTCGTCCAATCCCCAATTACCATTTTAACAGCACTTGAATTAGTGGCTTATATATTATGAAAACCAGCATGAAGGTGGAAATAAATGCTTTTTCCTGTGCATGAATTTTTGTATCTTTTTAAGAACATGATACAATTGTCAGCTTCAGCCAATCTCCTGTTCTTCCATGAAGCACAACTGCATTTTCTTGCAGTTTCCCTGTGTTAGTACAAGCAGCCATGTGACTCATAAGGCCTCACCAGGCTGAATATTCTTACATGCAAGGTTAAATTCACATCCCATCAGCAAAATGATGCTGCTCTTGCTGTATGGCTGCACTTTGTTGATGCAAAGTAGGGAACAATAATGCATGACAGTACCACAAGAGGAATGGCAATACCCTTTGCAGTCTGGTTTTGGAGTAAGGAATGTTACTTTTCCCCTCTCTTGCAATTTGTCTTTGCTCCCTCTTTGAGCATCCAGGATGTGATGTGTGGGTGGCACAGCAATGGGTGCTGTTTGATTTGTGGCATGCTCCTTGTAAGAGCAAAAGGTACCTTTTCTAGTGGCTGTGGTGTTCATGTGCTGGCCATGTCCTGCATCAGCAGAGTGCCTCCAAGGAGGCACGAGGTGAGTGAATGATCCTGCACTCTTCCCTCTACAGTTTTGCCCCTAGATTCCAATTCTTTCCCCCACCTCATGCCATCAGCAGCAGCTTTATCTCTTGGTGGGTAAGTGCCTTCATGCTCAGTCACTGCCACTGACCAGGTCAGCTGCCATCAAAAAATATCTTGAGACTGGAGCTATTGTTTCTTTCATTTTCAAATGAAAAAAAAATTGCACGTATAATGCTGTGCTGCTTCTGGTTCTGAATAAAAGGAAATTAGGATACTGGTGTTTGGAACTTGTCGAACAACTGCCATACAAGACCACCAAACTAACAGCAGCTCCTAAATAGCATGAAAATAGAAGCAAATATGATTCAATAAATCTTTGGGTTTTTTTTTTTTTTTAATTTTTTTTTAATTTCCTTCTACAGGAATATTTTTACCCGAAATACTTGGGTGAGTTGCAGCTTTTATTTTCACTTTGTGGGAGTGCTGGTATGTGCCTAACACTGGAGCTTGTCACAGCTGAAGTCTCTGCTAAGGAAAGCGATGGAAATCTGACTGCAATAAGCATGCATTGCTAAATTTTAAGAAAGACTTTATGTTCCTTATTGTAATTTGAGGCATGTTTTTTTACTTATGTGTACATTTGCAGAGATGCTTTATGTGTTTTCTGCATGTTAAAATGTTTATTTTGTGTATATATATCTGTGGGTTGCAGTGTTATGAAATAATTTGTAGTTTTCTACCTTTTTTGTTTAATTAAGTTAGTTATTAACTAATCTCCTCATTAAAAAAAAAGGTGCCTGATTGAACTACTGGCTTATGCTATTGACTGTATCATAGTCATGGCATCATTCTGTTTTCTATTTGTGTTTAATATACTGTACTTAAGATCACAAATGCCCCAGTGGGAGAAAAATCTATGTGCTTTTTAGATATTTTAAGAAGTTTAGTTGGTCAAATTTGAGTAGCTACTACCTTGGTTTTAGAATCATAGTAGCATCTGGTTAAGTCATCTTCCTCTTCAAATGGCTCCTAACTGCTGTACATTAAAGCTAAAAGATTTTAATGAACTTCAGAATTTTAAGACATCAGGGAGATTATAATATTGCATAGATTTTACATCCACCTTCCAAATCCTTGCAAGGCAGGTATCATTTTACATGCTTTGAACAGCTGTCTATCATCACTGTGACAATAACGATGTCATTTTCTGTTTTTCAGCTTGTATTCAGAAATATGGGTCGCCGTATAGAACAAATCCAGATTTCCTTACGTGTGTTCATAGTAAGCATCTTTGGTTTGTATATTGCAGTTAAATGTTCCCTCAAATTGTGGCACTAGCTCAGCCATCTCTATTTTTGGTAGCATTTCAATGCTGGTCTTCCTATTCTCCAGGCTAAAGACTCCATATCACTAACAACATCTTTCCCATTTTATAACCTAATGCCATCTTGCACTCATGCTTCAGTGCTTTGATATTTTATGATGCAAGTTTCTTTCCCACCAGTTTCCCAAGGTTTGAAAAATCTGAGAAGCAAGAGGGACAAGAAATAGGAGGTACCATAAGGTTGTACACTATGCTTGGCCCTTCATTTTCTATTCTCTTGAATGCTAGCTTTGGCTCACCCCATAAAGGAACCTTAAGAAAAGTTTAAAGTCAAACTCAGGCTTGTGTCAGCCTTCTTTACATTAGGAGATCAGTTTCATATATCATGTGACTATGCTTTGAATATTGCTACCTTTAAAAATCCAAATCAATTTGGAAGCCAAACTGGTAACTTTGCAGAGGGTAAAGGGTTTTTTGTTCTCCGCTAACTAGAGAACAGCATTTAATGAATTCTTCTAATACATTTTTAGCTGCCGTTTGAAGCTTAGCAGTGCTAAAGGTATAAAACTGCATAGGTACTCTAAAAATGTCCTGTGAGCTGCTCAAATGTGGAGAAAGTCAGATGTATATATATTTATTTTCTTTTTATCCCTGTGTTTCAGTCTTTTATTGTGATCAAGTTTAATTAGTCATGTGTTCATACAAGTGCTACCAAAGCAGGATCAGAATTTAGTCAACCTTTCACATTTATAAACTGCATTAAAACAACCTTTTTTAACAGTGAATTCCAAGGTTAGTAAGTGGTATGTGAAGAATTGCCCTCATATTTTGCAGCAGCATCATTTATGGAGGTTGAGTCCTTTGAAGTGGGAATTCTCAGACCTGTGGTACCTGTTGGCTGGAGAATGCCAGCTAGTCCAAAGTGAGATGTGAGGCTGAATGCTTACTTTTATTTGTGCATGTGGCACAGCAAAGAGGCAGGAGTTTCTGCTGAAAATGGTGATATCTACTGGGAACACTTGTTCCCAAGAGCTGATCAGTGTCTCAGAAATTAGAGTCTAAAGGGTAGTGATGAAAACATCTGAAAAAATAAAAGATGAATAATTGTTTTTAGGGACTTCTGCCCATTGCAGATGCAGTGGTTTGGAAAGAAAATGATATTTTCCCCCATTAAAATATTAAAAGGTTTTTAAATGGCTGAGTTTTGGCTAGCCATCATCAATTCACAGGAGAAGTAACAGAGAAGGAGCCTGAAACACACTTGGAAGAACGACAGGCTTTGTGTTTGGCCAGTTCCAGTGTGCCTCTTAGTTTTTCACAGATGCTGCCAAAAGACTGTGTAGCTCTATGGGTTTAGGAATTAAGGATTTGGTTCTGCAAGGCTTTGGGGAACTCTACAGGACTTTTGGGAAATGAAGCTTCATATGGCTTTAAAAAACAAAATGATATTTTTGTTAGGTCACACGTGCCTGGTTTTTACTATTAAATTACTGAGTGTAATAATGTTCTTTATGAAATTTCAATATGAACCATTTTGTGGATATCCAAAAATAAATTCAGAGAACAAAATAATGTCGCAATGAAAGTGACAGTCAGCCATCATAAGTAAAGTCTTGTTTCCGTACAGACTTCAAAGATGGAATTGGTAGCTCTATTCTCTGTCTGCACTTATGAGCTTCATTGGTGCTATCAGACACTGCTCAAAGCACATGGAAAGGTCATGCTCATCACTACTTTTAACAGCTTTACGAAAATCTGACATATAAATCAATGGAAACAAAAGCTCCATTTTTTTTCTTTTGCAATGGTTTCGATCAAGAGCACCTTCTATGAAGCTGTCAGAATTACATAGCTGTGAAGTCACCAGAAAAGTGTAAGAGTGTGCCTTAGGTTCTCAAACCCTCGTGACAAGAGGGAGCAAACAATCGGCACAGTGCTGATGTGATAGAAATCCCCGTGGTTGTTACCCATGGACTATACCATGGGTTGTTATCCTGGTGGGCAGTGTTATGGCCATCTGACTCTGCAAGGCACATCAGAATCCAGTTTGAGGGGCAGAACTGGAAACTTGCAGATACTCCAGCTAAGCTCTGCAGAACCCTGTTGACTGGTTTTGCTGATCAAATGACTTTGAAAACACAGCCATGTTTAGGAGGCTTGGTTTGTGCTGCTTAGAAAAACCCCAAAACAACTAGGCTTACTATCCCTAAACCATTCTGTTTAATGCACACATTCTGGTCTGTCTAGGAAAAGGAACATCCTGGTCAGACTTGCTCCATTGTGGCTCATTTCCACCTAAACCTGGCCTCTCCTTCCCCTGTGCTCCACCTCCAGCAGTGTGTCAGCTGTGCACTGGGAGGTGTTCTGGAGGGCGGATGTTAAGGCAGCCAGTGTTGCTGTGTTTTGCTTTGTGTGGCCTGGCCTCTTTGCTCCAGCTCTGCACACCTGGAAGGTTTCATCTGAATATCGGGAAATACTTCTTCTCTGTGAGAGTGAACCAGAACTGGCACATGTTGCCCGGGGAGCTTCTGGGGTCACCACCCTGGGGACAATCAGAAGCCTTCTGGCCATGGTCCTGAGCAACTGGCTGTAGGTGGCCCTGCTTGAGCACGGAGCTTGACCTCCAGAGATGCCTGCCAACCTCAACCACCTGAGATTTAAATCTGAGGCGGTCAGTACAAACAAAAGTGCTATTCAGTGCTTTATGAGACATCAAATGGAGCTGCTACTGCCTGAACTCACAGAAATGTTAGAGTTCTTTTAAAGCAGCTTGTCATGACAGTGACTTTCAGGATCACACAGAGGAAGCTAAGAAGACACATGTAGAAGTAGTATAATCGTGACAAAAATAGGAGTCTTAACTTCTCTCAGTTTGAGAAGTTTAATAGGGCTGCTAATCTATGAACAGTTCCTCTCCTAAAAGCCACCCTGCCGTGCTACAAAGTCATATTCCAGAATATCATCAAGAGTCTCTACTGGACTCAGCAGAAACAGTGCATGGAACCAAGTCTTTTCTGCTGCTGCTGACCTAATGTGCATGCACTAGGCACTTTCCAGTGCTGGAAGGAGATATGTAAAAAGAAAGGCCCTTAAACTAGGTGAGCTTTGCAACCTGCAGAATGAGCTTCTGCACTGTTCTTATGGTTAAAGTTGTGGAAACAGTTAACACATTCATGTTTTTGAAGACCACTGATCTAGAACACTGGTGTTAACAGGTTACTACTACATGATAGCTACCAACTCATTTTTTTGTGGGAAGAAGGGTATTCTCTCATCCTTCCTTTAGTTACCTCTGCAAAGCACCGTCCCTGGGTGTTTTGCAGATAAGTGGGTAGATGAATTTGGCCAGGTGACTTAATTTATTCAGTAGTTACATGATACTTTGAGATTTATTCCTTCAGTCCTCCCCAAAGTGTGGCAACAACTCCCTTGCTTCCTTCCAATGAGAAAACTGATTGCCAAATACTGAAACTTGGCTTAAAAATCCCCATAAGAACATTGTGCTCTCTGTAAACTGGATTAATGGATATTCCTTGGCTGTTGACATAAGGGTAGTCCTTTTCCATTTTCATTCTATGTAATAGAAAAGCTCTGACAGAAGTTTTAGTTATAAACTTTTGCTAGCCACAAATCTATCAGCTCTGGTAAGATCCTCAGTTGAACTACCAAAAGTGATTGAAAAGACTACTCATCCTTTCTGGAGTACTTCAGCTGATACTGATGTTTGCTTTCTCAAAAATCAGTGAGAGTAGAAAAATGAGTTACTTTGAGTTGTTTCTTTCAGGATGTGCCCTTCAGATATTGGGGTGGTAGCCGTCTCCCTTTTGCAATGAAATTAATTCCACTGCATGTGCTCTGCAAAATTCCTGGCACAGCTTGTTTGGCATGTGAGCACTAAGAATTAGCTTCCAGTTTTGCCAGGTGCAAGTGTTTCTGAGTGATTCCCCATTACTGTTTAAGCTTCCCAGCTTCTAATGAGAGTGAAATACCTGGTTGTCTGACTTCAATGTATTGTTCTGTTTTGTTTTGGTTTTTTAATTCCTTGTGTAAATCAGATTTGCCAAACCAGTGTTCTCCCGATCCTTGTCACAAAGAAGGGACGGTCAGATGTGAGGATCTCAAGGGGGACTTCTATTGTGAATGCAAGCGTGGCTGGCAGGGAAAAAAGTGTGAAAAAGGTAATTTGGTTTCATTATCTTTTATTCTTGTAACAAAAATGGTTTGGGTTTTGCTATATTCTCAAATTGTCACTGATATTGTGCTGCACAACTCAAAAGTCACAGAACTGAACCTGGATTACACACTTCTTGTGTTTTTACCCTTCCGTTAAACAGGTAATTTTTCACATCAACATTTTTATATGACTTTAGTGGAGCTCAGCTTGGTCTTGGCAAGGTAATGTAAGAAGATACGTTCCAACTTTCTGCCCCCCATCCCAAAAGCAGCAGCAGCAATAGAGTTTAGTGTAGT
The DNA here is from genome assembly GCA_036630365.1 of Acanthiza pusilla. Taxonomy (NCBI): domain Eukaryota; kingdom Metazoa; phylum Chordata; class Aves; order Passeriformes; family Acanthizidae; genus Acanthiza; species Acanthiza pusilla. Next base: position 9,282,016 of record JAXCHO010000098.1, read on the forward strand.
GGCTTCTCAAGCAGAAGTGCATCAGCTGCTGCTGTGAACCCTGGTGTAAGAGGTCACAGGCTGCAGAGCCAGAGAAGCTGGCCCATCTTCCCCTCTAGCGTCCCCGCAGTGGGAACAAGGACTTTCAGCTGGCAAGTTGAGGTCTGAGTCTGATGACACACAAAGTGATAACATTAGTTTGTTAAAGCCTCCTGGCTTGTAGGACCTTATTCCATGTCCACTTAGTTCCACATATTCCATTGGTGTATTTCCATAATCTCAAAAGAGAATTTCAGACAGAAACTATCTGTACGAGAAGTTCTTGGTGCCCACAGAGCTTTCTCTGTAAGTTATCTTCCCTCCTGTCTTCTGGTTTCTTTTTTGCCTGCCAAGAGTAAGTAATGGTTAAAAATCATGTTCGATCAGTCCAGAATTGTGGCAACCCAGACAGCAGGAGATCCAAGCCTTTCCTTCTCATGTAAATTTTGTGATGAGATTATAGGATCACTCAAGTAGCTTATTTAAGCAATTAAGACAGCAGACCAGTCAGTATCCAGTTGGCTTTGAGAGCTCAGACACTGATCAGTCTGTAGCATATTTCCTTCCTTTCTTATAAAATGCCATGACAAGCTGTTCTACCCCTCAGCTAACTCTACAGTCCCATAGACAAGCAGGACATAATGAGCAGGTAGGGTAGATTGAGGGTGAAATCCAGACTCTGCTGGATTTTACAGGCTTTTGCTACCAACTTCAGTGGGGCACAGTTAAGTTCACAATGTTCAGCAGCTGTGAACTTAGAACTTTCTGTGTTCTCATGAGTTCTGTAATAGTAACCATATAGTGTTCCTGTTTTATTCAAAGCTTTTGTCCAGAACTTACCAGTCAGAGCATAAGTTTAATACTTAGTTATGGTATAAAGTACATAACTGGTTTGCTTCTGCAAACAGGCTTCTTCACATCCACAGTGACTAAAGATGCTCTTACGTACTCTCAGAACAGTGAAGGAGGCACTACCCAGTTACATTTCCTTCTCTCTCCCTTTTTTTTTCTTAAATGAAACAAACTTGAGCTAATGTGCATGAAGTGTTTCCATGAAATCTTTGTGCTTTTTGCAGATATTGTGTTGCATCTGTAATACTGTTTCTTGTTTGGTCTTTCTCCTTCCCAAAGCCTATCCCACTCTCACCCTGTAGATTATTTACAGATGTGCAAAGCTGACTGTAACACTTTCTTTTGATGTAGATATTGATGAATGCAGAACGCAGAACGGCGGCTGTAACCAGCTGTGCCTCAACAAGCTAGGCAGCTACCGGTGCTCCTGCTACAGTGGTTACGCTCTCAAAGACAGCAAAACGTGTGAAGGTAAGCTTTGCTGGGACTCTGTTTGCCTCAGGGGGGATGCTCAGTGACTTGTGTCTGTTTCTCGGAGAGCTGGGTTGCCCTGAGCAGTCTGCTCTGCTCCCCAGCCCAGCAGAAACTTGCTGGTAGCTTCTCTTAGCTTTGCTCTGCTGGGCTTGTGCTGGATGCTCCAGCCAGCCTACATGCCTGGGCTTGTCAGCAATTGGACCATCGTGCTCCCAAAAACATTTCACAGGCGTGATTCACGGAGGATTTGTGGCTTGGATTGTGCTAAATTGGTTTAGCTGATCAGTCCTCATATCCTGATGTTGAGAGGAGGAAGTGCTGGCCAGATGTGTTGTTATGATTCTTTCCAGCCTCACGGTGTTGTAGTATGTGAGCCATTTGTTTATCTTTCGTGTGTTTCTTGGTTTATTTTTATATTTTTGGGTATGTGCAGCAGCTAATGAATTCAGATAGATACAGATGGCTAAATTCACTGCAACTGAATATTAACAGGTGTAGAAAGGCCCTGGCAAAGGTTGGCAGCTATTTTACATACCAACTGAGAACAGAAAATGAGGACCTGAAGTTTCTGATTGAAACTGCAGTATGAATTTACATAACCAAAACTTCAGCAACTGAGATTTTAAAAGTGTTAAGAAACTGCATGCTGAGACAGAGACTCAATAGTGATCACAGATGGCTGTTAAAGTTATGTGTATCTCAGGAGAAAAGAGGTATATACCTCTTAGAGATGGATGTGATGACATATTTCTAAGCAATTTGCATACCTGATCTGAACAACTTATTAGTGCTACCAGCAAAAAGAAAAAGAGCAAGATTTTATTTCTATCATCTCCACTCTAAAAAGGGGTGACCATATAGCTTACAAGTTATCCCTTGCAAATGGTAGCAGCCACTTAGAAGAGCCAACTTCACTTTTGAAGTGAATTCACTTTTGAATTGTCCTCTGGTGCCAGTCGGCATGGACAGGTGAATGGCGAGGGGCTCGTATTTGTGTTGTTTTCCTGTGTATGTACATCTGTTCACACCCTAGTACTGTCTCCTAGGGCACTGTGAGCACTACTATGTGGGCATTCTGTAGCTTCAAAGTGTGACCTTCCAGCTGCTGAGATTACTTTCAGGTGTTGTTATTGATAGGTCAGATTTATCATTGCATTTTGACTTTTTTTCATGGTTATTCCTGTCATCATGGGCATACACACAAAAGTGACCTCTTGCCCGGATTCTTCAACCAAGCTACGTAGGATACTTGGCCAGCTCACTCATACGTGGGAAAATCAACAAGAGAAATGTGTAATTGTAGTTTTAACACATACTAGAAAGCAAAAGTAAATATTTCACTCTCGGTATACTGCAAATGTTTTGTCAACACGAGGATCCTGCTGGGTATTAGTTAACATGTTAGGAAAACACTTGGGTTTTTTAATGGACTTCCAGTTCCAGTTCATTGCCTGCCTTCATGGTGAAACTCCACATCTCTCTGGCGTGGCTTGTTCTCTGTGACAAATTGGGCTGCTTCAATTCTCCTTTGCCACTACAGATCAGCAGATTTAGATTTTAGCTTTGTAAATGTATGAAAAATTATTGTTTGCCTGTCTGAGGACACAGAACAGAAATCTGTGAAGTGCCACAGGCTGAGTGTTCCTTTGGTGTTTTTGTAAAATTCATGCTGCTGCTCCTAAGTTTCTGCCTGTTCCTTCTTTTAACCTGCAGTTTCAGCCTCTCCTGGGGACAGTTGGGCTTTTTGGTTTTGTGGCAATTGTTTTGTGTCACAGTTTTCCTCCCAGTTCACTTTGCATTGTTTTTTCCAATCGTGGTTAATGGCTGGAGGAAAAACAGACCAACTGATTTTTGAAGTCTGAAGTCTCTTCTTTTATAGCTAGCTAACACTAAAAGTAGATTCTTAAAGATACTGGTTTTTTTCAGTTTCCAAAATTACATAGGAATCTCCTTGTCCTAAGCTCACTCCAGAGTGTAAACAGTGAAGTGATTATACTCCTCTGAAGTTGTGCTGTTTAATTGCTTGTTTTTCAGACATAGATGAATGCACAGCATCAGCAGACATCTGTGGAGAAGCTCACTGTAAAAATTTAATAAGCTCGTATGAATGTCTTTGTGATGCAGGCTACAAATATGATGACGTGAGAAAAACTTGTCAGGGTAAGCTGAAGAAATATGTCAGCATTTATTTTATAATTTAAATGTGTAGAACCCCAGAAATGTATTTCAGGCTTCAGTAAAAGCTTTCTTTTTTTTTCTTTTTTTTTTTTTCTTTTTTTTTTCCTTTTTTTTTTTTTTTTAATTTAAATCTTGCTTACACACTGGAGTTCTGTTCCCTTTTCCTAGTTGGGAGTGAGTTTGCAGTTTGCAAGCCTTTGAGTTCATCGAGCTTGTTGTCATCTTTGAGTTCACTGAGTTTGCAGTCATCTTTGATGACTTGAATCAAGATATATGAGCCAGAGTACTGAGATTTCTTCAACTTTTGACAGGTGCGAGGTCTGGTGAAAGCTTAGAAGCATCTGTGCATATTGCTGTCTCTCTTCATAGGACAAGAAAAGTTACAAAGCAGTAGCTTTTTTTCAAAACCTGTCTTGTGGTATTACTCTGAACTAGGAACTTAATATGTACTGGAACCATGCATAGTTCTGCTGGCTACACTGCCTGCAAGCTTTCTCAACAGAGTAAGTTTTGAAAGTATTCCAAAACTAGCATTGTTCCCTGCCCATTATCTAAGTTAACATAATGACTCAAATCACACTCCAGCCAATCCTGTTGGGTGTCAAGTGTTAAACTCTGCCTGAAGAGATCCCTGTGGGCTGTGACAATTTGTTTTCCTGCATTTGTTTGTGAAGAAAATAAAAAACAGCTGAAGAAAAAAAGAAAACAGAGAATGAGAAACTCAGGTTTTGTTTGCAGGAGCCAGTCAGTACAGGCGTAGCAGAAGGGGCCTGAAGGGAGGAAGTCTTGTCTAGAAGTTAAAGCCCAGGGCTCCGCTCCAGCAGACAAGTAGTTGAGTTCAGCTTCCAGCCTTCCCTCTGACTTGCTACGTATCTTTGGGCAGCTGGAATCTGTCTGTGAAAATAGATTTCACAGAATAAGCTGAGTTGGAAGGGACCCACAAGGATCCAAGGATAGAGTCCAGCTCCCAGCCCTGCACAGCACCACCCTCAAGGGTCACACCATGCGCCCAAGAGTGTTGTCCAACTGCTTCCTGAACTGTCAGGCTGGTGCTGTGACCACTTCCCTGGGGAGCTGTTCCAGTGCCCAGCCACCCTCTGGTGAAGAACCTTATTCTAATATCCAACCTAAACTTTCCCTGACACAACCTCAGGCCATTCACTTGCATCCTGTAACTGGGCACCACAGAGAAGAGATCAGTGCCTGCGCTGCTGCTTCTCCTCATGAGGAAGTTCTAGACCCAATGAGGTCTCCCTCAGTCTCCTCCAGACTGAGCAGACCAAGTGACCTCAGCCACTCCTCACATGGCTTCCCCTCAAGGCCTTTCACCATCTTTGTTGCCCTCCTTTGGACACTCTCTAATAGTTCAATATCTTTTTTATATTGTGTCATCCGAACTGCCCCCAGCACTCGAGGTGAGGCTGCCCCAGGTCAGACCAGAGCAGGACAATCCCCTCCCTTGCCCGGCTGGTGATGCTGTGCCTGATGCCCCAGGACAGGGCTGTCCCTCCTGGCTGCCAGGGCACTGCTGGCTCATGTTCACCTTGCCATTGACCAGGACCCCCAGGTCCCTTTCCATGGCACTGCTCTCCCGCATCTTGTTCCCCAGTCTCTACATGCACCCAGGGCTCCCTCATCCCAGGTGCAAAATCCAGCACTTTCCCTTGTTGAACTTCAAAGGGTTGGTGATTGCCCAGCCCTCAGATTTGTTGAGGTCTCTCTGCAGGGCCTCCCTGCCTCCAAGGGAGTCAACAGCTCCTCCCTTTGTGCAGATGCTGATTCTAACTCTTCTCTCCAGTGAAGATGTGGCCACAGAGCACTTGGGCATGCTCAAGTGTAAGATGCTGTAAAACCACACTAATAATGCTTTTTTAGCCCAAGATGGTTCATGTTTAAACAAACTCAGTGGCTTGCCTCTCTTCTTCACTGGTTTTGTGTAGATATAGATGAATGTGAAGAAAAGCTCTGTGAACAGACCTGTGTCAACTCACCAGGGAGTTACACTTGTCATTGTGATGGCAGAGGGGGAGTGAAACTTTCCCAGGACATGAATACATGTGAGGTATGTCAGTATTCATTTCTGTAACTGCAGAACAGACCTTAACAGTACTCTCTGATTCTCTTTCTGCTGTGTGAGGAGAATAAGCACTCAGAAATGTGTTTTGATTATAGAATATCATACCATGTGTGCCTTTTGCTGTTGGAAGGAGTGTTAAATCCTTGTACCTGGGGAGGATGTTCAGCGGCACTCCTGTTATCAGGCTGCGCTTCAAAAGGAAACAACTGACAAGGTGAGGGCAATTTAGAATGACAGTCAAATGCTCTGACTGGCTTTGATGCATGTTAGAGAGTTGTTACAATAACAATTAATCCTACATTCATCATTATTTGCTTGGATTATGAAGTCCTGTAAGGCTAAACATTATTCAAACCAGTAATTGAGAAAGGCAGCCTTGACCACAGAGCTGTTAAAATAATTACAAAAATACAATACTGTATTCTTTATTCTTAATGATATTTTAAAACCTGTATTCACATCTTAAGGCTTTTCAGTGCATTAAAAGCTAGTATGCTTTAACAGAGTTTTATAGCTGCTAGAATTGATGCTATCTGTATGGAAAGTACTCTGTGGTTTCTGAACTCTGCATAACTAATTTATTTCTTGGCACCTGTGCGGTCAGACTTGTGGCTGAGTTCGACTTTAGAACCTTTGATCCTGAAGGTATCCTTTTCTTTGCTGGAGGCCATCAAGACAGCACATGGATAGTGTTGGCTTTGCGCAAAGGACGGCTAGAGCTGCAGCTGAAATACAATGAGATCAGCCGCGTGACCAGCACCGGACCCCTTATCAACCACGGCATGTGGCAAACGGTGAGTCCAGAGCACTGCTGAGGTTGTACTCCTTCTTGGCTTGTTTGGGATGTACTCATCAAGTGCAGACAGACTTAGTGTATTCTTGAGAAAATGCTTTTCTGACCTATCTATCCATTCAATGGGTGCCACTATGTTATGCCTTCTAACGTGAGAATGGGATATTTTTCCTAAGAAATTGAATTACAGTTTACATCCATTGTAATATAGACTGCGCCACTAAGCTGCACAACCAGAGCAACCACTTGCACAAACAGTGCCTTTGAGATGCAGTAGGGCTAAGGTGACTTCACATCAGTTCAGGAAGATGCACTCTGGGTGAGGGGTGGAAGTGAATGAGAGGGAAAGGTTCTTTTAAGAAAGTTTCCAAGTGTGTTTGGTGTGGGGGGGTGTGTGGTTGCTTTTGTTTATTCATTTGTTTGTTTAGTCACAGGGCTCAGATTACCTGAGGCCTTGAAAAATCTCTTATGCTACAGTATCCTTTTTATAAAGTCTTCAGGCCTGTTTATACACAAAATAGACAATTTTCCTTGTAAAGACATTGGGGTCTATTATAGAATTATAGAATTATCGAGGTTGGAAGAGACCTATAAGATTGTCAAGTCCAGCTGTCAACCCAGCGGTACCACTGTAACCCCTAAAGCATATATTTACTGATACCATAATTCCAGTAATCTCATGAGATTGTAAGGATTCATGTTCATTTTGGCACTCTCACAGAATATTGACTGATGATTTTGGGGGCGTTAGAGTTGTTACCATTTGTGACAGGACCATGAAAATCATTCTGCAGTATGATCTACACTAGATGAGCAGTTTATACATGCTTTCTCAGTTCTGCCTTTTCCTTTCATTTTTTCTTAATTAATTCTTTTAACTTTTAAGTTGATGTGCCTCTTGGGGAGTGTGTGGGAAGTTCTCAGCTAACTCACATATGAGACATATGGAGACGTTGGTATCTGGCAATCATTTTCTGGTTTAAAGTTTTTAGTATATAAAAATCCCAAAATTATACATTAAATAAATAGGCAAGGTGGGAAAAAATAGTTTCTAATGAATAAATAAAGAAGTCTTTGATTACATTCACTATCAACTACTGACATTTGGTAATGTTTCCAGCAGATGAGGTGAAATTTGGTTCAGTTCCTTTACTGTCAATGAAACAATTTTAGATTCCAAATGGAGAACTGTTGGGGTTCAGTGAAGTTGTAGAAAAAAGGTGTGATGTGCTGTATCTTTACATATAGAAATAGCTTCAAGCCAGTTCTTCCTGAATTTTATGGTAAGAGTTGTTCTGCTAATTTGAAATATGAGAATTGTAATTGCCTGCAAAGAGAGGATGGTGATGGGAGATGTGAAAAGTAGCGTGGATGCCACTGGGGTGACTTGGGAGTCACAAAAATCTGCAATTACCAAGGCAATCCAATTAACACAGGAGCTAACATACTTGTTAAGTGCCAGACCTCATTATGAGATAATTACAAACTACCCCATGTTAGTTTGAGGGGACGCAGCTGAAATGTATTTTCTTTCTTCAGGGAGAGAAGGCAGTATGATAAAAGTGTCATGTTCAGGCAAGAATTACAAGTCCCCTGCCAGCTATTGGTGTCAGGGCTCTTATCCCCAGGTATCATCCTAACCAAGAAATTGCCTGCCTGAGCTGCTGCAGCAATGCCCCCTGCACATTTTCTGAGAGATTGTGTAAATCCCTCAGAAATCCTCCCCCAAGGCTTTTTGGGGCAGTGCAGACCAAGCTGTGGGTGCTGTGTGGGGCAGGTGGGCAGGATGGGGTAATGGGGTGGTGCAGAGGTGGCCCTGCAGCCAGGGGTGCTGCCCTGCATGGGCAGCTGCCAGAGGCACAGATAGCGTGGCACGGGCAGAGGGCAGAGCATCATGCAGTGCTGGCACTGGAATGTGTGCCTGGAGCAGCTCAGTGGCCATCGTTCTGGTGGCTGTCTCCCAGAGTGAAACAGTGCAGTGCTGATGCTGGCCAAAAGCAGCAGGATTTACCCATGGATGAACAGCAGCAGGAGGAAGGAGCCCTTTCTCTCTTGACTTCATGGTTGGCACCTCTGAGACTTGGGACCTTGCCTGTTTTGCTGGGGGCTGTTGATTTCCCCTTTCTCTGCTATATTTTCTTATCCTTTGCTTTCACCCTAGAGGCACTTGGCTCTCTTCTGCTTGACACCTAGTGTCCCACATCTCTAAATGCCATTTAATCCATATGGCTGAGTGATACAACTATAAATATGTTCCTACATTTTGTCCCCTCCCTCATTTCTCCTTTTTCCTCTGTCTGGCATGGTTTTTAGTTTAGGAAATCCTGTTTAGGGATTTCTTTTTATCTGTCTCCTATCATAAAGTGCGTAGCCACATATTTCATTTTAAGTATGGACTTGTGTGTACCATAGAAGATTCACCTTCTATGAAGCACAACCCCAACAATCTTCAGAGGTCACAGTCCAGGCTAAAGTGAAGTTGTGAGCTTTAGTCTGAACTTCAGTATGCACAGAATCAAGCCCATAGTTTTGGTTAGATCTTAACCAGAGGAGTTTGGATACTTCAGAGAAGCTTCATATGGGTTATGAGAAAACAGTAATTTTACAATTTAACTCTCAGCAGATGGAAAAATAATGGGTATTTAAAAGCACAACATATGAAAAAGCATCAGCAGTGTATATATTTTTGTCTCTTGAGTGAAAGTTGCATATTTTAATGGAAATACAATGACATTTTCAAAAGTTCAAGCCAATATGTCTACCTAGGTATTTTCTCTGGTGTTAATCCTTCCTAAGCTATTTTGAAATTAGCATTAAACCAGCATTGAAAACCCAAACAAGCAAGCATTAGGAAAGACTTTTAATGTGGTTATTTGTGTGTAATCCAGCTGGATGAAGTGGCATGTATGAAATTATGATAGTAGAGAATACATTGCCTTCTGTTTGTTTTGCATTTCCAAAACCAGTCATCATTTTGTCTTATTTTCAGTGTTCAGTTTAGTAGTGCCCCGAGGACACAGTCTGGTTAGCAAAAATTACAACTTACCTGCGCTGTTAAATGTCAGGGCTGAAAGTTAAGCAGTCACAGGATTGGTATTCGGCTTTAACCCTGCAGCTGACTGTAGTTCTGTCCCTTTCCAGCGCTGTCCACTTGCTTTTCAGCAAGCAGTGGACAGGCTGGCTCTGTGCTCTGAGCTATCCAGGGCATGAAGCCAAAACACAAAGCAGACTGCGCTTATGGCTAACCATATGGGAACCCTTAGCTATGAGAACTGTCCCCCTGAATGTCCCTGAGCCGTGGTGGCACGCAGCAGCTCGCTTCTCCTTGCCACAAAAGTAGGGAATTGGAGCAGGATGCTAACTACTGAAATGCTTCCCCTTTTGGTTTGATGGTGGTACACTAGAAATTAAGCTTTGACTATAACAAGCAGGAGTTTAAACAGCCAGAGGTCATTGTGAAGTAGACAGAATGTAATTTTGTAAACTGGAATCTGTTGAGAATTTCCACAGGGATTAACCCCTTCTCTTATGGAAGTATTCACTGATTTGGGTTTGCTTGTATTAAAGATCAGAAGCAGCTAAGAAGTCAGATTTTTTTTTAAATTTCTATGTTATCACTTGTTATATAATCTAACAAAATTTTAGAAGGCCCTGAATTCTGGTGGCCCTGTAAGTTGCAGGATTTCTTCACGGAGGAAGCACAGTATGGGTGCTGCTGCAGCTGGCTTTTCCCAATCCCCGTTTGCTCTGAGCACGGAGATGGTCTGTGCCAGCTCCTTGTGGCACCCCATACCCCAGAGCATTAGGGCAGCAGTGACCACGACACTGAGCAGAAGTGTCCATGTGAGTTTTTGGCTACATTGCCTGAGTAGCTCAGCCAGTTGGGCTGTGGCTGCCAGGACCTGTGGGCTTATGTTCCCACACACTGAATGGGCTTTACAGCCTTCCAATGCCCAAAAAAAGCTTGTTTGAGACTGGCTTGTGTGTCTCCATGGAGTGCAGCCAGGAGGTGTAGGTGCCACTTTAAATAAGCAGGCTTCAGATGAATAAATTCATGTCCTGTGGGATATGGCGCAGAGCAACACACCAGGTGTAAACAGTGTTCTAGCAATATAAACCAGATTGTACTGGAATACACAAGAGATGAAAAAGGGTTCATGAGAAGAGGAAAGTCTGTGAATAATCTTTTCAACTATCAAATTCGCTTTATCTTCATTACTGAAGACTGCAATCCAAAGGGAGTGCCCATATACAAACCTGCCCAACCCTGTCCTCCTCTAAGTTACAGCCACAGAGCAAGAGCTCAGAATGGCTGAAAGAGAAATTTTGGGACAGCTACTCAACATGAAGAGAGAAAGCTGCTCAAGAGTTGGCCTGCTAGCAGGGAGAAGAAAGGGCATGTCTAAACAGCCTCTGAAATAGAGAATTGGTTCTGTACAGCAGCTCACTAATGGAAACAGCATCTGGGTGTCCCAGGGAACAGAGCCGTATGGATGAAGAGTGGGTAGGTGGAGTATCTGTCATAAAGAGGGAAGAAGATTATGAAATAGTGTTCCTTTCTTCTCTACAGGAAGATTGGGATTGTCTTCTGCTACAGCCACATAACACCCTGTTAGTAGCAGGACCCAGGTCCCAAGGCAGCAGAATCTCTGCTGCTGTTCACCAGTCTGGTGCATCAGTTTTGGGTTTCACCTTCTCTCCCTCCACAGAAGCTTTATAGTGCTTTTCTGGGCAGCCTGGTCATAACCAAAATGAAGAATTTTTTTTTTTTTTTTTTAATTTCAGTGGTAATAGAACCTTCCTAGAAGTAGCTTTCTGGCGACATGGAGGGAAAACTTGCAGACACTTTTTTGAGAGAAAAGTTATTGCCTATTACACACTTTTATTACCCTCTCAAAAATTACATCATCTGTTGTGCTTTTTGCAGAGGTCAGTATTCAAAGACTGGGTCTGGGAGGCTTCTGCATTATCATCCACTGATCCAACAAAAGATATCTCATTTGTCTTTCCAGCTTTTCCTTTCATATGCAGTTGCAATAGGAAGTTTCTCATTAATAACTCATTATTGCATTTACATTTTGCATAAAGCAACCTACAAAAGTCATGTCGTTTATCCACTCACATTTTTCTGTAGCTTTTTTGAAGTAGCTGGACTGTCTTCACCATTAAGGGTAACCACAGGCTGCTTTCTAGAGTAAATTTACACATTAAGGCAGAATGTAACTTTAGAGGTAAACAAAGAGGCTTGGGGACTGGAAATACTTCTTTGTCTTGGGAATTTCACTGGGTTCTGTCCTGTAGTTGAGGCTGCAGATACTAAGTTCTTTTCATATTAAATTACTCAATTTAGAATTTTACTTTTCAGATCTCTGTTGAGGAACTTGAAAGAAATTTGATTATAAAGGTCAACAGGGATGCAGTTATGAAAATAGCTGTCTCAGGGGACCTGTTTACTCTAGACAAGGGAGTGTATCAGCTGAATTTGACAGTAGGAGGCATTCCTTTCAAAACAAAGGACCTTATTCTACCGGTAAGTATAGCACGATCACTTGTGCTCCTTTGCATGCCTGAAGGGCTTGATTTCATCTTCTCTTGGGGTAATGTAAGTCCTTCCTGAGAGCAGTTCAACCTGCCCTGAAACAGGTGAAATTATCACCTTCTGGATACAACTTTCTCTCCATTGACTATGGCAGGAGCCTAAGTCAGTAGCAAAGTTAAGACTCCAGATTTTTTGATTGATAAGTTTGGGTGAAATATATGCCACCTGCAGAGTCAGGGCACAGCAAAACTGGAGCACAGGACAAAATTCACAGTGGTCATGCTGGCTTGGAGAGCACGGGTGGCTCTGGTGGGGGTCAGTGGGCACACTGCTGTCTGAGGGTGCCACTGTGCCTACCAAGTCTGGAACCCACGTCAGGGACACTTTTTGTGTTGTGACCAAAGTTTGTGCTTCATGTATATCCTATCACAATTTGCTGCTTGTGTTTGCTGTTTCAGATATTGAGACACAAAGAAAAACAGACAGTTATTTTTCTTTATTTTCTCCTAGTTGTAGTAGATACAGCATATGAATAAAAGTTAAGGCACTCCTTGGGTGAGACTGGGTGATTGCTGTGTTTCTGGAATGCTGCTGCTCAGGCCGGTTTGAATGTCCACCACACACAGAGTTGGCACCTTGAAAGCAAATTTGCATCTCTATTCCTAAACGAGGTGAAAAGCTTGTGGCTCTGTGACTGGGAGTGCAGCAGCTAAGCCTCACAGCTCCTGTGCCTCACGAGAAGTCAATCAGGGCCACTGCATGTTGGAAACAGTAAGCTCAGGGTGTAGTCAGAATCTAGGATTGAGAGCCAGAAACTCCTCAGGTTTTTATCCTGGCTCAGACACTTAATTCTCTCTCTCCTTCAGTTAATTGGGGGTAGTGGTGCTGATTTAGAGGCTTTGCGAGGAGCCTTCTCTTTGCACACTGACTCACATTTTAACGCTGCCATTTGGTACAGAATAGCCTGACTAGAAGCTGGGAGAAACAACGTGTACACAGCATGGTGTGCCTGTCTGTGGTGCAGGTGCCCCTCCTTGAGCCAGAGTCCAAAAACTTACACTATGATCAGGTCCAATGTCTGTCCTGTGTGTCAGGCAGGCTGTTTGTAATGACAAAAAGGATTGGGATTTTCAGCCTCAAGTTAGCCTCCAGCATTTGCAATGCAGATTCATGGAGCTTTGGATACACAGCTTTAGAAATAAGTTGTACTAATGATGCGCAACGCATAGAGGAGCTTACAGAACCAATACAACCAAACCAGCACCTGCACTAGCTATGCCCTTGTGTCTTGTGGAGACAAGCTGAGGGGAGTTTCCTGGGGAATACTGGCCACTTGCTTGCTTGGGGTTGCAGAATTGGGACTGCTGCTAGTTGGTTTGCATGTGCATAACACATCAAAATTATTTCTACTGTTTAGTATTGTAATATAGCTCAGTATTCCTTTGCACCCAATTTTTCTCCACTGAACAGTAGTTTGAGGCATAAATACTGCTTTAATAAATAGATACTGCTTTATCTTCCTAGATAAACCCTCGGCTGGATGGCTGCATGCGGGCGTGGAACTGGCTGAATGGGGAGGACACCTCTATCCAGGAGACCATAAAGATGAATGAAAAGATGCAGTGCTTTGCCGTTGCAGGACGAGGCTCTTTCTATCCTGGCCGAGGTTTTGCTGTGTTTAATCTTACTTACAGTAAGTAGGTTACTTTTTAAAATTTTATTTCTGATCTGTTGTCCTGCCATTAACCGTACCTGGGTAATAAACAGTGTAAAACTTCTGTGTATGCCAGACTCACTGTTGATTGATGTTGCAGATGGAGAGGAATAACTTAATTTGTGGTTCATAGGGAAGGAAGGCCTATATATGATGATTCAGTGTGGATATGCCCAGCACAGTTTGGGTTCTTTCTGTAGCTCAAGTAATACATTTCATACCCAGACTGGCTTCAGCTCATCCACAGCCTTAAAGGCCTTAAAGGGTTTACATCTCTCTGTCTGCAGCTCGGCTGCTTCCAGTCCTTACCACTGTTCTCTGCTCAACAGGGAGACCTGCATGCCATACTGCTGTATCTTGAATTTATGATAGACAGAAAAACTAATACTGCCTATTGTCTTGGATTCACTTTTAATCATGGTGTGTCATTACTTACACTTGGGACAAATGCACTAAGCATATCCCTGATAGAAGCCAATGAAATTGGCACAGAGTAATAACAAGTTTCAACCCAAATGTATCCATACAAATGTAGCACTCAGAAAGGCACCTTTTATTGTTCTAGATTATTGTGTTTGTTTATCTGTGTAATCAACTATCAGTGTTTCTGAACCCACGAAAATGCTGGCCATCTATTTCAGTGTGGTGTGTTAGTCCTGCTCTGCAGGAGCCATCTGTTCAGCATTATGTGGATTTTTCTGCTGTGCCATTGTAAATTAGGGAGTACCAGGTGCCTGTCATATTACTTAGCACATGGATTCAAAAGCTGTAAAGTAAAGACAAGGCAGCATCTAAAGTGCAGGTGAAGTGCAGATGACAGCATTCAGCTGAGATAAGGCCTTAGCACTTGCATTTTTTTTCCCAAACAATTATTCTCTCTCTCTCTCTCTCTTTGAGTTTAATACCGGCTTTCATAGAAATGTTTCCTGCATGTTAAACGTCAACTTAGATTTCTCAATGATCTTTGGGCAGATCAGTTCAAAAACTGTTTTCTGATTGACCTATCTTGCAGCAGTTCTTTGAATGTGTCAGATTGGCAGCCACAGGAATTTGACTAACTCTTTGTGGTAAAAAAGCTTTGTGTTATCCATTGGCATTCTGAAAAGCAGCAGAATGAATAAGGTAACAAGAGGAAACTGATGCCATTTGCTTGTCTGATTTCATGTTCAGGTGCTTTGGAATGATCTTTTTATTGAATAAAAAAATCATGGCAGTCCCTCCAGATGCTCATCTGCCTATACTCTTCTTTCTGGGAGAAATTGAACAGCTTACCCATTTTACACATTGTCCTATGCATTTATTTTTCTGCAGTGCAACCTTCTTCTGGCAATGAAACCAAAAGAAATTGGGAAATTGAAGTAAATGCCGTAATTCAGCCAGCAACAGATACTGGTGTGCTGTTTGCCCTAGTTACAGAAGAAGCATCTGTCCCTTTATCACTATCTCTGATTGACTATCACTCCACAAAGAAGCTGAAACAACAGGTACAAACAAGTATTTTTGAAGAGAAATTTCCTTACTGTCTCCTGGTAACTGGAAGTCATTTTCAAAAACAATTGTCAGGTTTGCTGTCTGCCTCCTTATTTGTCCCACCTGTTCAGAGCATGGTCTGAAACAACAGTGCTTGCCTGACACCGAATTTCTGCCTCTTACAGGTGTGTGTCAGGTGCTAATAAAGCAAAAATGTGGCCTAGGTAAAAGATGGAACTGCTCTCCAGAATGCAGGCTCTTTTTTTTTCCTTTTTTTTTTTTTTCCTGGATCAGAAACTGTTTAGTGCCATAAAACAGGGATTTCCATTCTTGTTAATCAGTAACAGTCCCAAAGTATCCAAGAGACAGGCGCTAGGTGTGGCAAAGGTGCTGGGAAGGGCCAATTATGATGGAGTGTTGAGGCTACTATTTAATGGTATTCATAATAAAGGGCTAGATTCTGGCATTACACAAGGGTAAACCATGAAGGATTTCACTAAAACCCATGAGCCAACTTTTCATTTATAGTACAACAGCTCCAGTTGGTTTGGTTCCAGTGCAATATAACAACTTCTGCAAGACCCACTAAGAGCTCTCTCTGCAAAAACGTGGTTTCAACAATTAGTTTTTCATCCATGCAAATGAGCTCAGAACACAATCAGCAGCAGTAATAAGCCTAATTCTCTGGAGGCTCTGGAAAATACTTGTAATAAATGCCAAAGTGGGGTCATCCTGGTACTGGGTAAGTGTGGTTAGGTATTTTTCTGCTCACTGCCTGCTTTTCTTTCTTTCTCCTGCTATTCAGTTTATCATCGTGGCCTTGGAGAACACTGTTGTGTCCAGACTGGCACTAAATCTCTGTGATAAGAAGGAGCACTCTGTAGACATCCTTCTCAAGAAAGATCACTTATCCCTGAGGGTAGATGGGGTAGCAGGACAGAGTGAACTGAGCATCTCTGAGCTGGAGGACAGTTTGTCCATCTTGGGGACCTCTTTGCAGTCAACGAAGACATACGTGGGAGGATTGCCAGGTGAGCCTCCAGTTTTGTGCCATGGTCCACAGACTTCCAACTCACCATGCTGAGCTGGGAGTCAGGAAAACTGTTTCTGTTTGTTCAAGCTGTGAGACTCCTTCTCTGTTTCTGCTTGAGCAGGCTTTGTCTGCAGTGCAGGCACATAAGCATAAAGGATCTGGGGTTGCACTTTCCTTGAGTGATTGTATCCTTCTGAGGACAGCTGGAGGTAAAAATAGAAAGAGGAGGTTTTTGCTTGTTGAACAACAGGAATGATTTATCTGAAGGATAGCTGTAAGCTGGGCTATTATCTTAAACCTGGTAAAATCCATAGGAGCTGGACTGCAGTTCCTGCAGTTCTTCATTAATGTAACAAACCCATGGGAGCAGTCCTTGAGGGGAGTAGTAGGGCCTCAAGTTGTGTTGCTGAACCTTGGGAAGCCCAGTTTGGTGATTCTCCCTAGCTGATGCTCTCTTTGAACTGATCACAGCACGGCACAGCTAACTGCCTCCCAACAGAGGGCTCGTAGGGCACAGCCGAGAGGTTAACACATTTATTGTTTCTCTGGCTTCTCAGCAGCAACAGGGCTTCTTCTGAGAGGTCAGTTTGCTCCTCTCTTCTTAACCTCTAAGACCAAACTTCCATCTGAATCATGAATTTTAGCCAAGTTTGGGAGTTTGTTTCTTGTTCTGGCTGAACTGGTTTATCAGTCCCTTCTGCTGAGGAATGCAATTAAGGAAACACTTAAGTCTCTGATGCACATGATGCCAGCAGCTAAGCAAAATCCTGCCCTTACTTGCCCAAGCAAGGGAGAGGCACAAATGATGGCCTCCCGGTAGGTGCTGAAGCAGCCAGGCTGGAACAGGGTGGCTGAGGTGCCACGTGTACTAGGACAGATGGTGTGGCTGTCACCACCAAGAGCAAGAGTTTACAGAGGATTTATGCTGATGATGCAAATGGCTCCCAGTCATACCTGAAGGGGAGGTCACATATTCTGGGATGTTCACATACTGACAGGAACAAGGCTGACATCCCAAATGTGGCATTTCCAGTCTCAGATTGAATTACCCAAGCTGGCCATTGCACAGGCAAGAGAGGTTGCCTGCTTTCTTTTAAGTTGCTCTCAGATGCCCAGCAGAGACTTCCACAGCTCAGAAAATCATCCCATTCTTTCACTGTCCCAAGTTCTCTCTGGTTTGCTTAGACTACCTGTGCTGGGTGCAGCACAGTTTTTAATTTGGCAGAACTAAGCATCAGATACTGTGGCAGCTTAGACCCAGCTGGCTTCTGTAGGTTTAGCTGCTATCCCCCTTTGATCTGCTGTGCTTAGCAACGGGAATTACTGCCAGGCTCTGCTTTTGCCATTGAGAGGAACCCAGCACTTGCCTGAGAAATCCTGCCATTTGCCAAACAAATAAACATTTCAGCACGTCAGCTGGATTAATCACTCTGGGTTAAATAACAGTACTGAATTATGGTCAGATCTGAGTGAGTTTGGCTCATTCAGATTTTGAAAACATTACGTAGTTTTTAGTTTTTCCGTGCTTCCATACCCTGTGGAAAAAACAGTATAGTGGTCAGAATTCACGTATTTCTTCCATTTGCCACAAATAAAGAAAGAATTCTGGGTCCAAATGTGTCATATGTCCCATCCTAAGCACAGCTAATGGTGCAAATGTGAAAGAAATACTGCTTAGAGTTTCAAGAGATAAGAGGGAACATTTAAGCATTTATTACTTTTTCTATAGTCCTTTCAAGTCCAGTAAATCCTAAGTTTATGTGATGCACAGGTGTTTTTTTCAGGAAATATACATTCCACCAGGTGAAGGAACCTTTAAACGAGACTTCCAAATCTTTACATGACCACATTTTGGACAGATCCATTTCTAGACATAACAGAAAATTAAATATTTCACCTGATTTACAACACAAAGAAAAAAAATTTAATTATTTTTTGTAATCTCTAACAAATCCATCTGAAAGCCCACAATGTCTTTCAGTCAGCCCTGTGGCACATGTAACAGCAATCTGCTTGATTCCTTAAACAAGTCCTCAAGCTGTTAAGCTACAACTTCAACTTCTTCTTCAACTTCTTCAAAATTTAGTTTACATTCATGTGAGGTATTACAACAGAGATGCTGCATTCCTTTAAGCAGACTTTGCAGATAAACTGGTAAATGGGCAGGAGAAGGAAATAGGTAACATCATTAGTTAAAGCAACGACCGAGGAATGGCACTTCTCACCCAGGAAGCTGAAAAGATTTATAATATCTGTGGCTTTCGGACCTCCCACAGATGTTCTCTCTCCCACTCAGTCCTAGACACTGTCTGAGCTGTGTCTGATCACATCAGCCCTGCATATCTCCAGGCAGAACACTTTAAATTTCACATAATCTTGGGTCAACAGGACAACCTATTGTTCAAATTGTCCTTCCTTCGATATAAAGAAAAGTTGTTTATTTAGCTACCTGAACCGCTGTGAAGTTAAGTATTCTTTGAGACATCTATTATTTTCCATTGCACAAGCAGTTTGATTGGGTCAGCTTTGGGTTACAAATAAACTAATGACCTTTGGGGAAAGGTAGAGGACACAGCTCATGTAGGTTTTCTTGTTGTTATGTTACTGTGTGGGGGGTTTTGTTTGTTTATGATCAGTGTGTATCTGATATTACTGAAGTTAGTGGTAAGACTGACTAATTTCCTCTAGTCTATTGGATTGTACTTAGTGTCTTCTTCCTTGCCATCTGTTTTCTGCCTCTAGTAAACTGATTAAAAGAACGTCACCAGTGGATCTCCACAGTAAAAATTAGTCTCATTAGTCTGACCAATTCAACTGATGCATTCCAGCACCTTTCTGATGAAGGCCAGCAACCTGCCTGTGCTTATACACAGCAGAATTGTGGTACAGATGAGCCCAGCAAGTGGTAGAGACTGCATATAGGAAGTGCTTTCCTGTCGTAAAGTTCTTCCTATAATGCTTTGGAAGCTATTTTGAAGAAAAAGAGCGTTAGAGGAAGGTCTAACATCTCTACCAATGTCAAAGCAGAGGTTTCAGAGATGGAGAGGGGGAAATCATGGAGCTGGAAAACAATGTGCAAACAGTGTGCCACCGCAGTGCAGCCTTGCTGCCATGCAGCACAAGGTTTCATGGTTTCATCGGGTCTGGAGGCCTTGAAGAGACACAGAGCAGCTGAGGAAGGGTTCAGCTTGGGAGAAGGGCTTTTGTGCACCACAACAGATGGTGTTTTGCTCACGTCTGGGATTGTGCTCTTGCCTTCTGGCAAGAGGGGCAGGGGGAGGTAGAAAGCCTAGCATGGAAAGAGGTGAGCTTGAATTCATTGCAGTGATAACCATCTGAGCCTAGGTAGGGCAGGTATTTATTTAAAAGCAGCTGTCAGAGATATTTATCTGCCCTTTCCGACAGACGTTCCTGTCACTTCCACTCCGGTCACCGCGTCCTACCACGGCTGCATGACCCTCAAGCTGAGCAACACGGCACTGGACTTAGATGAGGCTCTCTACAAGCACAGTGACATCACCTCACATTCCTGTCCTCCAGTCGAGCAGGAGGGGCAGTAGGTACCACTGCAATGCGAAAGTTTTATACTCAGAAACTTTCAATGCTTTTCTTTTTTTAAAAGACATAAATTATTCAGATCTACCACACTGCGTGTATAGTTTCTCTTAAACACTGAAGTTATGTAGAAGCTACTGATCCTTATGTCAGATTGATTATTGAAATGCTCTTTGCTTTGAGGTTTAAAGGTTGTAATATATTTGTAAATAGTTCAGAAGACTAATATTAAATAAGTCAAAAGTATGGAATATACTGAAAGTGGATGTTATCTTTAGACTGTAAGAGACAGTTTCATCTGTAATGTGGGAAACCTGGTAATATATGAGTACGGACTGGAAGAAAAATAATAATTCTGTATTATTTTTTATTACCAAACACTGCTTTCTGATTTGCAAAATAAGAGAGAATAAAATATTTACATACAAGTTTTTAATTTACCTGTACTGACATTATTCTATATTCTGGTACTTGGAGACAATTATTCAGACTGTGCCTAATGTGTGGAGGTTACACATGTGCATGATGTGAAGGTTGGGGGGAGGGGGGAGGCTGTTTTATTGGTTTGGAATTTTTTTTTTTTTTTTTTTGGGGGGGGTGTGTTTATGTGCTTACATCAGTATTATATATCGCCTCAGCTGCAGAGCAAGTGGTGGCTGCTATTCTTATTGCTAGAGTTTCTCTTTCTGGTACCCCAGAAAGAAGACTCAGTTGTGACCTTTAGTAAAACTCTTGGTCAACAGAAAATGGAAAGCAAAGTTGCGTCAGCAGGAAACATTTAGAAGAAAAGACTCAATAAGTCGAAAGCCATATGGCTTTTGTGTCAATAGCTGCTGGGGCAAATGATGAGGTGTTGAGAATGGAGGAATATTATCTGGTGATGACATATTTTTGCTGCTGCATTTTTAGGTTGGCTCATTCGCTGTGAGCCTAGTGGGAGCAGAGGGGCTTGAGCTGTGAGAGTTAGCCAGGCTGAACTCCGTGAGGTGAGAATATCCATGGGGGTTTATGCAGGAGAGGTTCTAGAGCCATAAACTGTGCTCAGCTTTCCAGCTATCCTTCTGAAGTTGGGATGGGCTTTGCCTAGCCTGCCTCAAGTCACTTAAATCTTGTTTTATTTGGTCCTTGTCTTGCATCAAATTAATAAACTGAATAATATTGGTATCTGCTGTGGTGCAAAATCCAAGTACTGGGTGGCTAACCCACAATCCTTCAGAGGATTAACGTCTAATTCTAATTGAGGTCTAATTCTACAAGGTCTTTATAAATTATTCTTGGGCAGTCATGTTATGTTTTCCCTAAGCAGATACAGAGATGACACATTAGTCTAATAATCCACGACATCTGTGCCCGAACTGTGAAGATACAACTGTCCCAGAGGAAAAGATGAAAGAGGGGGAAAACTATCCCAAGCATATTTTTTGGCAAGGATCCCTGCTTTATTTAACAGAGAAGAGGAAGGTACTCTATTAGTCATTAGACATGGCATCATAGCTTCTTATTGTCAGCAAATCAATCAGCAGTAATGCAGTAGGGCAGAAAACAACAGAACTTTATCACTTTCAACCAACCTACTCATGTATAATTAAGAGAAGGACCTGTCAAAACTCTCTACTGTCAGTCAGGTCTGACAGTCAGGTCTGAAGTTTGAAAGGAAAGTTCCCACTAGGCAGTAATAACTTATTGGCAGAATGTGCATGGATAGGAAAACCCAGAAGTAGTTCGATGTTTTTGCTTTTTTTAATTGAGCAAGGGAAACCATGTTATTCCTGAGAGTGCTTCATGTTACGGCTGGTGACTCTGGATCAATTTGTGATTTGATGGAGTACCCAAGGAAGATTAGAGTAGATTAGTAACTTCAGTAAGAGCTGGAAATCCTGAAGATACTCTGTTGAATAGAATGTCCACACTGTAGTGTTTTATTTTCTGTATGTTTTTCGTTATTGTTTTAGTCCTTTGCTGAAATACAGCTCTGTGCTTGTTTTGGTTAATATTCTTCACAGTAGCCAATATGGGGCTGTAGTTTGGGTTTGTGCTGGAAACAATATTGATAACTCTGGGATGTTTTAGCCATTGCTGAGCAGGGCTTTGTGCCTCTCACCTCACCCACCAGTGAGGGGGCTGGGGGTGTACAAGGAGCTGGGAGAGGACACAGCCAGGACAACTTATCCCAAGTGAACAGAGGGAAATCCCACACCATATGGTGTCATGAACAGCACATAAAGCTCGGGGAAAAAAGAGGAAGGGGAGGGACATTCAGAGTGATGGTCTTTGTCCTCCCAAGTCACCATTATACATGACGTCGCCAGGCTTTCCTGGAGGTGGCTGAACACCTGCCTGCTCACAGGAAGTGGTGGATGCATTCCTTGTTCTGCTTTTTGGCATGTGCTGCTTTTGCTTTACTTATTAAACTGTCTTTATCTCAACCCATGAGTTTTGCCACTTTTACCCTTCTGATTCCCTCCCCAGTCCTAGAGAGGGAGAGTGAGTGAGCAGCTGCCTGGGGCTGAGCTGCTCACTGGGGTTCAGCCACAACAATCTCCCATTTTTAACTTGGAGTATCTCTACTGAAAAAAGTAGAGACTTGGAAGACACCTATTTTTAAACCAAGAAGATGAAACAAGTCCTGTTTTACTTTGTTCTTTTCAAATGAAGCATGTTAGCAAAATAGTTTTATGTCTGGTATTTTTGTAAAACTTGTGTGGTAGCTCCCAAAAAACTATCATATGGCATAAATGAATCACAAACATGTCTGACCTTTGTGTTAATGTGACACTATTTATGAGGCCAGAATTATTTTGGGTCCTGGAAATGTGAATGCTGTGGTACTTTATGGTACTCTGCAGTTCCATATTAAATGTTATGTGTACAAGAGCATTTAATTTTTTAATTCAGAGCAGAAATTGCTCTTGGACTTTGCATATGTGTGCATGTATGTGAAGATACTTTGCACAGACCACAACGTACCCTGACTCAAAATGTGGTTTAGAAGAGAAACTCAGAATTTCTCAGAATTGTCTGGAGAATGACAGAAGGGGCAGGGGGGTCTTTTGTGTAAAGGTGAATTTTTTTAACACCCTACAGCAGTACCACACTGGAGAAAGACATTTGGAGGAAGAGTTAGCTGCAATAAGCACCCCTTCATTCTTTCTCAGTCACTTCCTTCAACCCAAGAGAAACATTGATTTCATCCTTGTTCAGTTAGTCTAGGTGCACAACCCAAAGGGATCAAGTCTGTTTGGGACTTTGAGTCCTCAAAATGAACCCAGGTGTTTCCCCTGGTAGTATTCATAGCAAGCAAAAAGAAGTAAATATGTAGCTTCACTTGTTTCCTAATCGGAGTGACTGTGCTTTTCACAGCATGTATTTGCGCAAGAACTAAGAATTTTGGACGCATTAAATTAAAGTTTAAAACAAAAACAGTGGTCTCTTCTCTGACTTCTGTTTCTCTCAGCCAGGTTCATATAACTCACCTTGTCGACAATACACGTCACTGATCACTGGCCTAAAACTTTGCATCTCAGAAAACCCTTAACTGAACAAAAAGTGACTTTTATGGTCCACATAAACTAATCTCTCTTCTTATATGTATTAGTACTGAATCTGCTTTTCATACATAGAGGTATAACACATGAATTAACAGAAATTTCTTGTAAGTTGGGAAGCATTATGTAAAAGGATTATCATTCTTTGTTCCACTTTGAGCAGGTCTGATGGTGTCACTTCCTTTTAAAGGAGACTCTCAAGTAAGCTGGTTTTGTTTAATTTTTTTTTCAATACCTGCATAAAACAGAGTAGCTGATTAAAATGTTAATGACAAATACCTTCCATTCCCTGTTTTGCTCTTTGTCTTTTCAGGAAATTTCTAGAGCTGCATTGCTGTCTAGACTGTAAGATCTATGGAGCAAACAGCACCAACACCCTTCCTGCAGGAGCAAAATGCAGTGAAGGGATGCAGCAGTCAGATGGGTTTTCATACTGGTTGTAAGTATTCCTGTCCCAAAATACGGCAGATGTGTGCCAAAAGGAATCCCAGCTAATGTGGTGCACAGTGAGATGGCAGGATGGAGGCAACAGGGACATGGGTTTTTCCCTGTCAATGGTACTGCCAAAGGTATTGTTGCTTGGCCTCTGGAGAAAATAAATAAATAAATAAATAAATAAATAAATAAATAAATAAATAAATAAATAAATAAATAAATAAATTAGGTCCCTTCATTCACTCTCTTTTGGTCATTGTAAAATGTCTGCATCAGGTCTTGGATTAGTTTAAAAATAAATAAGAGGCATCTACCCTAAAATGGTTTTGGTTGTGGTGCTCGTTTGATAAGAAAGGAACTAATTGGAACACTAAAGTGCAGCTTAAAATACACATCTGGAAATGGCATTTTTAGCACATTGACGTGGCATTTCACTATGCAGACTAGACTAGGACAAAGTTCAGCTAAAACAGTCCCAATAAAATTAGCCTTTCTATTTGAAACTTGAAAAAGGAAACTATTTGGTAGGGTACTTCTTCCTCTGTTCTTTTGTTTTCCTGTCCTTCCAAATATCCACAGCCTTAAGTATAGTGTAAATATACACAGTGAACTTTATTGTAAAATAATTGCCACACTTTATTGCTACAACACTTTCACTAGAAGGATTATTAAATAAACACTACAAGCAGACAAACTCTTACTACCCAAAGTGATTGACTCAGAGAGCTCCTGGCTACCGACTCAGACAACTCAAGCAAAAACCCCGCAATATTGGTTTATGAAAGCAGAACACGTAGCCAGAGTGTCTTCTTCATTTTTCCTCTTGAAGAAAATCTATTCTGCAGTACACCAAGAATGAAACATCTCATGCTTACAGTAGCCAGAAAGTTCTATTCCATCTGACTGGAGGCAAACTGAGTGGTGCTGTGCCTGCCCTTACACTTCCAGGGCTCTGCTCACAGGGAGATGTGGGTAAAAGCGGAGTGGCAGCAACACACTCTGTGGTGGGTTCCCTTGGGAAGTCTAGTGCCTGCACAGCACAGTTTCCAGAGGTTTCTTAAAAACAAAATAAAAGTCTATCAGCTACTAAAATAAATTCTTTGTCCTATGGTGCATATGGTGGAGGCTTTTCTCCAGGCAAGCAGTAAGTTGGTGTGTAGAGGGCTGGAGCATTCGGGGGAAGACCATAGCTGGAGCTGGACTGAGACGGAGGCTGAGTTTCTTCTGATAAAGAAATGTCAGTAGATGATGTTCCTGGAAAATTGCTGGCAGGCTGTATCAGACAAAGAAAAATGCCTTCTTCAGTAAAGGATTACAACCCCATTGCAATTCTGTGTTGTTTGCCATGTGTTACATAATAAGCCCCATGATTCAATTTCTCATGCATTGCAGCACAACATCAGCTCTAAGTGTGGCAAGCATAACCCGCTTAAGTGTGGCAATGATGGTGTCTAGTGAAACAAGGCAGATTCCATCTGTAACCCAAACCATTTTTAATAGGCATTGCGCAGACAGCTAGGCAATAGAGCAGAACAGGAATTTCTGCAGGAAAAGATGCTTGGCTTCCTGGGTGAGGCACAGCACCTGACTGATTAGGTTACGTGTGGCTGCTCGTTTCCAGGCATCACTGTGAAATTCAAATTACCTCAGATGTAATTAATCTCAGTTATAATACTTGCATAAATGCAAGGTCTTATTCCTTTGCCAAATGCTGATTCCACTTAAGAGAAAATCTTACAGGTAGGCATGTGTCTCCCTCTTTGTCTGTCTCAGCCATGATGGGGCTTTGGTTAAAAGAGGCTCAAAAAATAAATATAGCTTAGGAAGTAGCCCATGTTCAGGAGCAAGCAGGGTTTGTTAAAACAAAGGAATGCATGTAGGGAATAATATTCAGGATAAAAGTCCTACTACTGCTTTAAACCAAGTTTTGTCACTGATTTCAAGAGGGTCAGGATTTCACTCCTCCCCTCATATGCCAGCATGTGCCAGTCTGTGGGCTTCAACTGAGAATCTGGGCTCAGCTGCCCTCAGGTTGTCTTAAAGTGAACTTTAGGTTCCTGAAATTTAAAAACAAGATAAAATAATCATAGATCTTTTTCAAGGGAAATGAAGAATCTGGGCAAGTAAATGATGCTCCCTGCAGCAAAAAAAATTAATAGCCATTATTTAGACGGTCAGTGCCAGAACTGGACCTTGGACAATGGTGTCTCAGAGCTGTCCAGGGCTGGCAGACCCCATGCCAAGGTGTTCACCTTCTCCATGGGGCTCCACGTGAGCAGGGGTCAAATCCTCCTGGAAAGGAGAATGTTGTCCTGCATTTGTACCACAGGATGACTGAGTGAGAATGGGGACATCCCAGCAGGAAGGCTGACTATGCCCTTTACCTCTCTGAGGCAGTGCAGGTATACTGACAGACCTGCTAGATACATCAGCTCCAAACCTAGCTGTTGTGGGTTTGGGTTGGTTTGGGTTTGTATTTATTTTGGAGTTGTTGCTTCCCTCCCCTCTCGAACTGCAACCACTGCTTCCATCTGTTTGCCTGGAATTGCTCCTGCAGTGAGCTCTCCAGCCAGAATAACTGGCACAACCCATAACTGCTGTCATCACCTCCAGTCCCTGCCCAGCTAATCAGGACCATTACCTGCCTAGTTGGCAGGCCTGTTACCAAGACTAGTTGTGGCTGAACTGCACCAGTAAGGGATGAATTATTTTGTTGGCACATGTCACAGTAAACAAAAGAAATGCTGGTTGCATCCTTTCAAAACAAATTCTTGCTATCACCCTTTCTTTTTGGCATTTGGCTGATTTCTTTTATAGACTTTGTCTCTCTGGCAAGCATTTATTGAGTGAGAGGATTCAGCAGAGCACCAGGAACGAATGTCATATACCTTTAACCTGAGATAATCCACAGGTGACTCTAAAGGGTAGATCTGCTCAGGCAGGGGCTCCTATTCTGTGGAAACTAGAGCTTAATTCAGTTGCCCGCATCTAAGTGTCCAGCCCTTTTGGGATGCCATGGGATATCCCAGAAGTCCACAGAGATGTGACTTGGGGACAATGGGACCTGAACGTGGACCCTCTCAGAGTGGCAGCAGGGGACAGGTGGCTACTTGATCTCATTATCACACAGTACTAGATCCCTGCATGCCAATACCCTCTGTGCTCAGCCAGATGAATCCCAGACCCAGACTGGGATTAAGGACTACAACCATCTGAGCAGGGCCTCAGATGGTCTGAATCCAGCAGCCTGAAGCACTCAGGTGGAATGTGAAGACTTCAGACCTGCAGCCCTGTGGATTCAGCCCACAGCTCTCAAGCAATGGAAGCTGATGAGAGTTAAGCTTCTGCCTATTCCTAATCATTCCTGCTTCCATCATTCACCATTTGTACCTTTTAATATCTGTATGTTTTTAAAGTTTATTATGATTTTTAAATTTGTATACTGATGCAGAAATCACTTCTCTCCAAATTGCAACATAATGAGCTCATATATACAGGGAGGTGGCTTGCTTATTTTTTTTTTCCTAGGAATAGGATTACGTTTTCCCTTTTGGATCCCAGTGTTTCTTACTAACCTCTCCTGGCTTGGGGACAGCTGGTGGCATCTGCCTCTGATTGTTATGAAGGGGAAGGAAGACAAATGAACACACTTTTTTGAAAAAGTAGAAATCTAGGGAAAGAAACACGTTTATTTTGGAATGCAGATAAGAATTTGGGGTAAATGCAATGTATTTCTGTTTCTCAGTGGACACAGGACTGAACAGTCACAATGGATCCTCATGACTACTTACATGCATTTTTTCAGCTTAATTGTTCTCCTTCATCTCTTTTTATCCCCTTCTCTCTCTACCCTTGGTTATGTGCTAACTGAACTCTGCAGATGTAACTCTTTCAGCTTAGCAGTTAAAAGCAAACTAAAAGAGATGTTCTTTTTTGTCTCTCTCAGCCTGTGGTCTCCAAAAGTGCCTGGGCCCCATTTGTATTAATAAATAAGACTGTTTTCTGGCTGTGAATCCCTCTGGCACAGCACATCTGACATCCCTACAGCTGAACCCATACCACCAAGCCAGTGGGACTGTGAATATGCATGCTCCTACTGGCAATGGTCCATTGCCCTTGCCATCTTCTGATCCCTCCAGAAGTGTTCTTGGGAGACTGCTTGGTGGCCTGGGGAGCATGCAAACCATTCACTGGTGTGAGTGATCACCACATCCCACTACTGGTGCCTGGTACTGGGACTTACTGGCCCTGAACAGATGTGGCCCAGAGGCTGTGGGGAGCTGGTCCACTGTTAGTCCACGTTAAATGTGCAATTAATGTGTTTTCAGTTAAGAAGTATTGCAAAACCTGTGGTACCCACTGGTCTAGCACAACGCAGCCAAAGTGTAACAAGACATTGGATGGAGAAAAACAGTCTTGGTGTGCTTAGACAGACCTAAAAGCTCTACATTTGCTACAGGGTCTCATTTCATTCCTTTATCAGCTCATCCTACATTCATCACCTCACTCTGGGGGAAAAAAAAGGAAACACTATCCATAGCACCACTTTTTGCATTTTCCAGGCCAGTTCTGATTGGACACAACACAGGCTTGGAGCATGACTGGCACCTCAGTCTTCTGGAGGAGGAGAAGCAGTGCTGACAACTCATTCTGTATTCCCTCCCACAAGGGGTGGAAGCTGCACCTCTGGCAGCTTTCCCTCCTGCTTTCAGGTGCCTCTGGTGTGGTAAGGCTCACCAACCTCTGCCACCTGCCAGAGCTGCTCTGTACCTGTGGTGTTCCAGTGGTGGCCTATGGCAGATGTATGTGGGAAGCCAGAAGCAATCAGGCTCCATCTTCCAATGAGCCCCTGTTGGTTCTTGTGGCTGGCAGCCATTTGGGGACTTGCTGGGCTGCAAGTGATACTTGAATCCCTAAACCCTCGTTAATACTCCTCTGCAGCATCTTGTGACATTTGAACCTTCACTTGTGTATAAAACCCCTTCCTATTTCTGACTTATCTTGCCCCTTAATAGCTTTACTGAGGCAACCAAAAAATTGTGTGGATAAAACTTATGTTAATATCCATTGACAATCCCTTCCATATCAATCAGTTTCACAGATCTCTTATTCCTGCTCCTTTCCATCTGATGAGTTCTAATATGCTTATCTCCATATTAAAATTAAGGTGGGCTAAGTTGTGTGAATTTTATTGTCAAATTCTGTGTGTATCAGATGCTTCCTTTGGTTTCCCCAAAGCGGAAGTTGCTGCTTTATCTTGCCTGACATGGGGGCGGTGTTCACCTTCCTAACTCCCTGTGCACAGCCCAAATCCCACACTGGGATTCCTCATCAGCAGGTAAGAGTCCAAAGAACAACCAGAGACAGACCAGAAAATTAGGCACAGACTAAATCATCCCAGGGACAAATCTGGGGGCTGAGATCCAGCTAACACCTACCTCTGCAGAGTTTGTACTGAGCAGCAGCTAAGGCTTTTGTGATGGCATAAAAAGGGTCTTGTTTTGTACTGTACCTGAAGAGGTAACGGGTAGGATGGATATGTAGAAATTGTTGCCGCAGAAGGACAGAACCCAGCGTACGTCAGGATCTGCTGGGCAGGATTGTAGAGGATCTGAGGAGGAGGTGCAGCGCTGAAAGTGATTTGGGACAGAGGCACCTGTTGAGCAGAGGAGACAACAATATATCAGCACAGCGTAGAGGGGGCTGGAGCATGAACTGCTCACAACACAGGCAGCAAGACACTGTAACAACTTTCTATTTTCCAACGCAATACCAGTAGCACAAAAAAGCCAAGGAGCAGACAGAATGAGAAGAGGGTGTCTAGAGAATTAATTTTCTGAGTAAAAATACACCGCTATTTTAATCTTCTTCCCTTGGAAAAAGACTGCTGGTGCTTCCCTAGCAACAGTTACAGAAGCACTGGCAGGACTCCAGATCCGAGACACCCTGAAGAGCACAGCATCCAGCTTTGGCTGCCTCTTCTTACTCCCTCCACCATCAAACACCCAGTCCTGCACCATTTGCTGCAGACTCCTTCCAACAGCAGCTACCTGATGCCCTCAAGTCTCTTCTCTCTTCTTTCCTACCCAGATTTACCTAGATCTCCCTTTCCAGACCAGTTGCTCTTTTTTCAGAGCTGCCTCTCCCTTGGGGACTGGGGTTTGCTGCTGGCTCTCCAGCATCACTCTTGATGGGCATACCTCATTCCTACTGCATAAAATCCTTCTCCCATGGCTTTATTGGCATGTCCTTTAATTGCAGTGCAAAATGAAGTTTGCAGGAAGAAGTGATAACTCATATTAAACCAGCTAAAAAAACTTGGTCAGGAAAAAAAGAACAAAAGCTAAATGCGAAAGAGGGTTTGTGTTAAACCCTAAACCCCTGGACTATATAACAATTTGTGAAGGACAGCAGAGCAACAGAGTTTTGAGAAATATTTTCATGAGATAAATCCAGTGGTTTCTTTTATTTCCTTTGTTTTTGTTAGCAGATTCCTCCACATGAGAGCATGGAATTTTCTTTTCACTGAAACAATAAAATACGGTGGTTGCCAGACAAATGCTGAAAGCAGCAGCCAGGATTTTTTTTTTCTTTTTTTCATTTCTTTTCAATTTTATCAGTGAGAGATATAAACCGCTGCATCCTCCTGAGACAGTGTGAGATCTCTCTGTGATTGAGAAAGAGGTATATTAATTTTGTCTGTACATGGAAAACGTTGTCTAGGTCACTGATGTACCACATGAGGTTACCTAACAGTCTAGACCTCAGTTTCCTGGAGAAACCTGGCATTTCAGGAGCTGGTGCTCTCTTTTGACCCCCAGAAAGGCTGGGGTCGAAAGGAGAGAGCTTATCTCATGGGGGAGGGCACATCTCTCATCTTCAAGTCACCCTGTTCAAAACACTCTCATCTGCAAGGTACCCTCCTTTCCGCCTGCCCTGCTGGGTGGATTTGGGGGGGAGAGATGAAAAGACACTGCCTCAGGAGTATTGAGGAGCAGGTAACCTGCTCACCTCAGACCGAAAGGTTTGGGGCCAGCACCACAGCCCCAGAGTGTGCCCTTCTTTCCTACCTCAGAGGAGGGATGAAATCAGATCCCTCTGACTATGGACATAAATGTGTCAAGAAACACTTTCTTTGTCCACAGGTGTGAAATACAGATGCCTATTCTGCATCTGTCACCTACTTTCTGGTGTGGGTCTCTGGGTGCTGCTGTTTGACCCTCTTTGGCTTCTTCTCTTGGGAACCTCTCAGTCCTCTCTCATTCCATCCACCCGCAGAGCAATGCTCTCTAATTGCTAAGAATTTCTAACTGTTGCTAATCACAACGGTCCTGGAAGACAAATTTGGGGAGTCATCCAGGCCAAATCTACTAATAAAAACACCTTATTGTCAGGCTATCTGGTCTCAGCCCAGGGGCAGCAACAATTTGCAGGTGCTGAAGCTGGTTGGATGCTTTTATCAAGTATTCCAGTAACTGCTCTATGTTAAATTACCTAAAATGAAGAGGTAGGCTGAGACATTCTAAACTGCACCAACACTCAAGCCAAAGAGATAAGGAGCTATGAACTAGCCAGGGAGTGCTGCCAGTGTCAGCTCACTGCCTCAAAGACCTGCCAGAGCATTTATTTCTGAGCTCCAGCCATTCTTCACATCAGACTGCACATTTAGTTGCATAAATGCTAAGATACAAATGCATGGCAAGTAGCTCAGTAATTAGGGGTTAATTTTGCTTTCTTTTTTAAATCGGGGTGAGGGAAGAGGAGAGGGGATAAAGCAATGATATTTGATCTGTTCAGACTCCCTTAAGGACTGCAAGAAGGAGACTAATCTAAAAAAATTTAAAAGGCAGCCCACTCACACCCCCCATCCTCCCCTCAAGACTATCAGTAGTTCAGGTTAATGCAGCCCTAAACTCTGGGCAGGCAGATTCCTTGGTAAGGTGTGTCAGAAAAACATCCAGAAGTCATCAGATGAATACCGGGACAGGGAAGGGAGTTTCTAGATTAATTCAGCACCAGCAAGTGAAGTTTTCCATGTAATTCTTCACCTGCAACTTCTGTAAGAAATAATCACAGTGTGTTATCATTTTGGGTACTTCAGGTGCTACTCTTTATGTAATACCTGCATCTGCTTTTTGTTAAAGGTGACTTTAAGGTAATGGTCCTATACCCAAGCACATTGTAGATCTTGAAAGGAGAGTTCCTGTTGTGAGGACTGCATCTCCCCCAGCACTTGCAGCTCACAGAGGGCACCCACCCCATGGGTGACACAGTGGCCACTGAGCTGACACCTTGGGGGTCAGGAGAGATTGAAATGTTTCCCACTGAGTCAGCACAAGCCTCAGGCAGGCAGCAAAACCGCAGGGAGTGTGCCAGGGTCTGTAGGGAATTTGTCACAAGAAAGAAAACCTGCAACAACCAAAACAACACTTTTTTCTGTCCAGGAAATATGATGGGTTTAAAGGCAAGGGCACTGTTTTGCAAACTCTCCCCTTTGTAACAAGTTTGGGCTGCCAGCATTCCCCAGAGATAAACATGATGTTTTTTGTTTGACTAGTCAGCCTGGCCTTGTGCTTTCTGGAAGTCAATCCCAAAAAAATGCTGTGAGGTATTTCAGGGGGCTTTGCAGTTCTCCCTGCAAAATGCCGGTGAGCATTCATGTGAGAAGGTGACATCCTAAAGTAAATAGTTCTCCCACATATCTTAATGGGGTTTTTTTTTTTGCTTTCTTTATTTTAGTCCCATGCCCCTTTCTTTTCCTCTTCTGCTTGATGTTTTCTTGGCCCCTGTATTCCCCCAAGAGTTACTCCTTTTGTAAGAAAAGGGAGCAGCAGATTAGCAAATCAGCTCCAGTACTCACTCAAAAGAACCCTGAAAAAGCACAGGCAGGAGCAAGTAATTGCATTTGGGTTGCTGCTTTAGCAAGGCTTTCACAAGCACAGCTGAGGTGACTGACACAAACTCATCTTTCCCTTGAACTATGACATCCTTTATCTGCCCACACTGAAAGAAGACATTGAACAGCTTATTCAGATCAGGTTTTTAGCTGGAGCCCTGACAACCTCAGTCCAGCTAAGCTTGGGGTAAAGCTGCACATCCACTGCTGCTGAGATTTCCTTCCATGGTTTTATGCCACCCAGTCACGGACCCAGACCGTGACCCAGGCTCTGCCTCCCAGCAGGGAACGTGCCAGACCATGGAGGCTGCAGTTCTCCCAGGAACATCTTGGCCTGCTGTTCCTCATGAGCAGTACAGCGATGGCCCCCCCCAAAGCACAGAGCTGTACCAAAGCCTCAGCCCAAATCTCATGTAAGCTTAGGTTTGAGCAAGACAGGTTAGGTGGGCTCAGGCTGGCTCTCTGCACCTTTCCCACAGCTGTGCTTGCACCCATCTGCTGGCAGGAGAAAACATTTCGGGGCACTAAGCTGCAGTGCTCTCCCAGAGACTTACTGTAGATGACGGCTGCCCTCACCTCCCCATGTAGGCTGCTTGTTCCCTCATTTCGCACTGTAGTTGTTTCTGCTCCCCTTCTGCTCCTTTCACAGGGAGGGGATGAATTAAGATGGGGAAACCTCTTCTCCTCCCTTTGGGCAGCTGCAGTCTGCAGCTGGCTGCAATCTGTTACTGATTCCTTGCATGAGTCCCCTCACATAAAGGACAGCTCAGCTGCACATTTCTTACATGGGACAGCTCAGTGTGCTTGTTTGGCTTAAGCTAGACAGGGGAATATTTCTGCAGAATTTTGCAACTCTTAACAAAGGTGAATTTCAATCAATTCATATGGCCCTGCTCTATTTTAAGCATGGGTTTGAGCACCCAGCACATGTTGTAGATAGCCTGGGCATGCTTGCTAAGGAATGCTGGGTGGTCAGAGCTGGGCCTGGATGACCTCCAGTCTGACTGGGTTCTTGACTCTCTGGGTGCCAGCTCTGAGCAGCCCCTTCTGGCCAGTCTGCTCACCGTCCTGTCCTGACGTACACCTCAGCTATCTCTCTAACTTTCTCTTTCCTGCTCTCTCTTTCTCATTTTACCTGTCTTTCTATTCAGTTTTGCCCTCTGCAATAGTTACTAGGCACATCATGGATCTAAGATGACCTGTGCTGCCATCACACCTCCCTTTGGTTCCTGCATTTCACCTCCATCTCCATGCCTTTTCCCATTTAGTTCTACTACTCTCCTGAGAGCCTAGAAAATCCTGAGCCCCTTGCTTGGTCTTTAGGCATTGCTTTAGCAAACACGACCACTGAAAATGATAATCCCAGCAACAGCAACTTCACCCTTTAATGTGTCAGAAAATCTAGGCAGATGAGGCACTTCACTGGAGAATCCCTCCCACCACACAGTCTCTTCTGAATGCTGTGGTGCACATCAGCACAACGTGGTGCTGTGGCACAGGGAGTAGTTAGAAGGTGACATTCCTTAGTGAAACAAAAGAGGATGTTAAAGTGTCCTGAGCACACTAGCGTTTAAATAAAAACTTGACTGGTACTTCGGAATTCAGCCTCATTCTTGGGGAAAAGAGCTACAGAAGGCTAAACAGTCACACCTAGGACTTGGTTTTTACATGTTAGCTATAAACTAGCATCCTCAGACTACCTGCTGGCCCACATGTTCAGTGATGAATTAGAAGGGGAAAAAAATATGCCACTAAGTGAATTGACAGCATTTGTTCACACTGTTATGTTTTTTTTCTTTCATTCATGTATTTGACCAGGCTTGACCCACTTAGCTGTGAGCAGCTGGCAACAGCTTCACCTAAAAGTGTAAATCCATGAGAGAGGCTGAACTGTCAAGGGATAATGACTCAAAACATTCCCCACTTTGTTGTGAGAGACCCCAGGGTGCTTTGTTGAGATGGAGGAGGTTAACTTTTGGGTGTGTTATGGCTAAACCTCTGATCTGATAAGGCACAGGGTAAATGATGGGCTGTGAGTGAGACAGGAGCAGGATCCTGTGGGAAGGATTGTGCCGCTTGTCATGCTAAGTTGTCCTTCCTTGCACAAACCGCGGGGTTGTGGGGCTGCCCCTCCTGCCCCCGGGCAAGTACCGGGACATTCGTGTGTGACCTGAGTGTGTTCATCTCTGCTGATGGGACATAATGGGCCACAACTGACTCAACTGCGCTGGTGTCATGGGCAGCTGTGCTGTCTTAGAAGGTGTGGAGGACTCCCATGATTCACATTATTACATCAAGCTCCCTGCCTCGGTTCCCACCTGAACCTGAGTGAATATAACCCAACAGATGTTGTGTTCTGGGGATTTCTCTCCACCACTTCTTCGGGATTTCCCCTGCCACCAGACGGATGTGGTCAGCGACCACCACTATGACAAAGACTGTGCCGCAACCAAGTCTTGTTGCCTGTGGGTGGTGAGATCCTCACACTCTTGTCCTTTCTCTCCCTCTTTTTTCCCCTTGTGTGTGTCCTTGTGTGATGTGCTTTCATATTGCAATGCTTTCATGTTGTTGCATTACTATAGATAATAAGCACCAAAATGGCTCCACTCCTGTTTTCCTTTACAACCAAATTGTTCTATAATAAACCCTACATTGTTTATTTACAAGCACTGATCATTCAGTGTTGTTTCATTCTAATCCACCCCAAGGGATCCATGAACAAGAACCTGGGTTACCCTTCCCTTCTGTGGCGGCTCATAACACTGCAGACTCCTACAACACCAAGGAAACACATTTAAAACATCTGTTTTGTACATTTATATTTCCTTGGGTTTAACTCATTTGATAATGCCAACAAGCACAGAAGCCCTCACATGAGGCAAAAGACCACAAGTCTTACCATGTCTTTAAATGCCCCAAGAATGGCTGCCGTGATAATCCCCAGAAACAAGCCGATGATGTTGAGGACTGTGGAGGACCACAGCAGTCTGTACAGGTGAACCACGTCCTGACAGCTGCTCACGCCCAGGAATTCATAGTAGCTGGAGGACTGGTCTGAACTGAAAGAGAAGGCAGACAATGTCACTGCACTGTGAATGGTTTTGCACATAATAGAGAGCTCTACAGGATCTAACTTCTTCCTGCTTGCTTTCCTCTCTGGCAAAGTACTACATCCATACTCCCACCAAAAACTGCTCAGAAGAACTGGAGAAAGCTCTGCTGAAAAACTGGCTCTGCTAAAGCCAGTATCAAATATAGTCCCACTAATACCAGCCCTGCTTTGGCTGATTGGTGGTGGTTATCAGCATGGACTCTTTATTTTTGTTCAGTGTCTCTAAACAGAGGCATAATCTTAGTAAATGGATGCTGCCCTTGTCATTTAGCTACCAGATAAAGCATGCTTGGATTCGCTTTTTTTCCCAGCTCACCTAGAAATCTGCTGGCATCTCTGAAATTGGGGAAGACAAGCTGCTTAAACATTAATTCAACCACAGGAAGGGAGATACTGCCAGCTGGCTACATTTGTTTATGGTGTCTGTGGTTCCAAATTAATACAACACAATACAGTATAAAGATGTGTCTTTACACTCTGGGTTGTACTATCCAGAAATCTTTGTTCATATTTGTACACCACATTGGTTACTGTAAATCAGGCATGTGGTGAAGTTACTCCTTGTTGTCTTACTGAAAGCTAGGAATATCCTACTGCAAAATTTGAAACCACAGATTCCTGCAGTTCTTTCCAGTACCTGCCTTAATTCCAGCCCACTAATGATCTCCTAGGGCAGCTATTTGTGTTGGAAAGATTTTTTTTTATGCCAAGCCTGTTTTTCCACTGTTAGGAAATTGCCATCAGATTATGGTGGAAACCAGAAGTGAGCAGTTTGTGTTCACTCTTCTGATCCTCCATCCCCAGTGCATGGGGCAGCAGTGGAGACGGTGGTTAGGGAAAGCTCTGCAGAGCAGCCCACAACATTTCTGGGAAGAACCAAGACAGGCACAGTGACTTCTGGAAATATCCAATCAACAGCTTTGGGTCACTACTGTTGAGTTCCCCTGGGCCCTGTCATGAGCCCATTTAACTAAATAAACCTATAGCTTTGGCTGCTATGAGGCTGAGGAAATCCAATTTGCAACCCTGCCTTCATAACCATCTATTCCATGGCTGACAACAAATCACTTTGTGGGACTGTGCCTCCTCCTACTTCTCTCTAGCCATCCTGTGAAGTGGAAGTTCACAAGCCTCCAGAGCAACATGACTGCTTATTTACCCTGGATTTGTCCATGCTAGTGCCGTAAGATCTTGCTGTCCACTGTAGAATGTTGACAGTAGCAGAACACCCACATTTAATTGTATCATTGAATACTGTCATAGGTGTTTCAAACAAATGTGATGTCTTAGAAAAATGGCACTGAGGATCTCCATCTGAAGGGGGAATATGCCTGACCTCTCCTTGTTGTTACTTTTTCGTGCAGAAGCCTTGTGTAGAAGCTTGATTGTTCCAGCCTTGTTTCCCTGCGCCTAAAACATCCATGGCTGCCATTGCACCTGTCAAGGCTTACAGAGGACTGGGGTTATTCAGGACCACCAGCATGTGAAGAAGAGGCAAGACCAAAATAAAATAGATGTAGGAAGGAAGAACGATGAGAAATACATGGGGGGAAAGAAGGAAAATGACTGTGGGTGAACTGTAGGGGGTTGCAGAGGTTGCATGTGAGTGCACGGTAAGATGACACAAGGGCAAGCAGTGATAGGACAAGGGGGAATAGTTTTAAACCAAAAGAGGGAATATTTATATTAGATATTAGGAAGAAATTCCTCACTGTGAGGGTGGTGAGACATTGGAAGAGGTTGCCCAGAGAAGTTGTGGATGTCCCATTTGTGGAAGTGTTCAAAGCCAGATTGGATGGGGCTCTGAGCAGCCTGGTCCAGTGGAAGGGCCCCAGTCCATGGCAGGGGAGTTGGAATTTGGTTGTCTTGAAGGTCCCTTCCAACCCAAACCATTCTGTGATTCCATGACACTGAGATGTGCAAAGGGTGAGTCAAGCAGAAGATTCAGTAAATCCAATGGGAAAAAATGCATTTCCAGACCAACAGTACACCTGAACAGGCATGTGACTGAGTGATCAGTTGCAATCACACAGCAAAAAGCTTATGGACATGTTGAAAGAAAAGGAAACTGAAATAATACCAACACTAATGAACAACTCCTGACCTATTCTGTGCTGGCATCAGTTGACTTCAATTGCAGAGGAACTGGATTTCTCTACATAAACTCCTTGTGTTACTTCTTCAGGCCCTGCCATTTATGAGTAAGGACAACCAACCAAGAATTTCCCAGAGGCCACGGAATGCACACAGGTACTTACTTCTCACAGTTGTACAGATCACAGCAATAGCATGTGTTACTCTTTACTTTCAGCTGGCACTTGCTGTTTAAATTATGACATGTCACCTGCCAAAAAAGAAGAAATGTAATTTTATCCTCAATGTTTCAGTGTTGTGTGAATCATTCTACTGACCACAAAAAATCGCCAGCTACTATGGCAGTGTCAAGCTGTATTACCTCTCGTGCAGAACGATCCTGACATTCCAAAATTCATGACTGCAAGCCAGAAGAACATCCCTGAGCTCCTAGGAGTTTAAACCAGGATGACAGCCCCTGAGTCTGAGGACATTTGTGCTGTGGAGCCCAGAGCTCCCAGCACCAGCCTGCAGCCAGGGCTGCCAGAGCTCTCAAGCACTTTGCTGCACTGCCTGGTGCTGTTCTGCTGAGATCCAGAGTCTGCAGCCACGAGACCCAGATCTCTACAGCTGTGGTGAAGTGGCCGTGGGTCTGGAGAGACACTACAGCAAACACTGAAGTGGATAAGAGCACCAGTCCTTTAAAATGGGGAAATGGCAAGGGAGCCAATTTATCTGAACAGCTTCCAATAAATGGGAGCTCTCCCCTTTCAGTGAAACCCTCCTGAAGAAGGAAGTAATTATGGACAACAGCAAGAAAAATCTTCAAACACACAAACAGAATAATACAGAAAAGATCCAAGCACTCCAGCAAATAAGTACCATTCATTGCAGACTCTTGAACAGAACACTGAAGAGGTTATTTCTGTGAGGAGGAATTGCAGGGACGGACAGATGTTAGAACAATAAAGGCAGGCACACGTAAGCCACTCTCCATCCAGACAAAATCATTTTAATGACTCCTTAAGTGTGGTAAGGATTAATCACTTCTATTTGGCACTACAGACCAGTTGATATATTTTATATGTAAGGCTTTTTTTCCCCTGAGATTTTTAGCTTATTGACTTTGAAGTCCTGGAGAGTTGTCAGGTTTTAAAACCAGCAGTCAGAAAATACATTCTTTCTATAGCTTTTATTTGATAGGAAAAAATCTCTGTAACCACTGAGAAGTATTTTGTTCACGAAACGCAATTAAAATGTATTACAGAATGGAAAACTCATAATGAAAAAGTAGCAGGAGCATACTTAGGAATACATGTCTGCTTTTGACAAGTTTATCAGACAGCTCTGGCTTAGCCATGAATGTGTTACCCTGTGGAATAGTGTCCACAAGAGATATCAAACCAGATATTTCTCACTTCCTAAGTTCTGTGATCTGTGCATCCTTTTTAGTGTGAAAACTTCACTGTTGATGTGTCTGTATTCCTCATGTGCTTGTTCCCAGCAAAAAGGAAAGCCTTAAACACACACACTCAGCACCAGAGAAGGTTCATCTTGCAACTGGTCTCAGACTTGCCACACTCACCCTTAGCAGGATTTGATTGAGCAATGGAAGACAGGTTACAAAACTAATGTTAGAAGGAGATTGAAATGATTCCTTGGGAATGCTTTGCTGCTCAGAACAAGGCTGTGCCTGCGGTCTCATATAAACCCTTCTATCTCAAAATGGAAGCTAGATCATAAAAAGACAGTCTCAGTCTAGGCTGCAATCTGGAAATGGAGCTCTCAGGTCAATACAGACATCCCACTTGTCACAAGGACATCTCAGCCTTGTTTCATCACCCTTGCTCTTTTGTGTCTAAACTTATTGGAATGCAACATAAGGACTTCGTTGGCTTGGGGTCACATTCAGCTGCAGCTGTCCTCAGCCTGAGTTGCAGTTTACTGCAGAAGAGGAGCACATACTGTCACTGACTGCATCAGCTTAATCAAGGAAGTGACTGAAACATCACCTGGCTACTTCTCAGAGCAGGTTGAAAACCAGCCCTGGAGCACAGTGTGCTGCCACAGCCATTTTGTGGGATGCCCTATGCTTTTGCATTCAGTGGATCTTCAGGAGGTTTTGACCTCCTGTAGGCAATGAAAATGGCCTAGGACCTGCAGAGTTAAAATACCTTTTTCCTGCTACACATGCATGATTGGGGTAGGAGGTGCTGTATGTATGATGGAGTGGGCTGCTAAAAAGTGGTTTCTTCTGTTGCATGGTTTGGGGACCACTTCTGATAGGAAGTAAGTTTTTCCCTCTCCAATCAATAAGGCCAGTTTGTGCCTTTTAATGTAGAAGGCTAGAAATACAAAATAGGGAGATCAGCACAATCTTAAACATGTTTTTAGCTGCTTCTACACTAAAAGACACATATAATTGGCCAAGGAAGTTACTGTAAATATCTATTTTAATCACTGCATTTTTAAAACATGCATAGAACAAGACACTCCTTTTTAGGAGAACAGTGAATAAACCAAAATAAACAAATTAGTGTGTGGTGTGAGCAAGGGTGGTGGAAACAGGCCATTTGTGGGTGTTCTGCATGTCAAGACCTATTATTTCATTTCAGTGACCAGACACTTAGCTTTTTCATGTCCTGGACATTCGTGATTGATTATCTCCTCAGCACCAATTGAAGATATGTTCTCATCTCACAGTAATTGCAAGAAAATCAAATTCTTTCTTCTTTGAGCAAAGAGAACTGAAACAGGCAGACCAAATGAGCTGGAAACCACTTACAGGTGAGAGAGGTCAAACAAAAGGAAACTCGCACTCAGTAAACAATCTGCTTTCCTAGTTAAGTGTTTGCCTGGCATGTAGAGCATGCCCCCTGCTCTCTTGCTGGCTACCTTTGGAAAAGCAAAAGCCAAGTAAAAAT
The DNA here is from genome assembly GCA_036630365.1 of Acanthiza pusilla. Lineage (NCBI taxonomy): Eukaryota > Metazoa > Chordata > Aves > Passeriformes > Acanthizidae > Acanthiza > Acanthiza pusilla. The sequence continues at coordinate 9,322,704 of JAXCHO010000098.1, forward strand.
GCCATGGATTCTTAATTCTGAATAGGCACATGCTGACTCTAAATCAGTGAACAACCAGGCAAGAATGTTATTAGAAACTACCTACACTTTTTAAAGATAGGGGGTTTGCTTTTTTTCCAGAACAGAGGAAGGGATTCTGGGTGGCCTAAGTTCAGACATTCCCAGAATCAGCAGAGCTGTGGAAAACAGTCTGGCCACAAGCCTGAGGCTGGGGTCACCTGCAAGGAGTTGTGGTCAGTGTGACGCCAACCACATGCTTATTTCAGGAATCAGAAGTATTTCTCAGGCCATGTCCATGTCTGAGTGTGCACACACACTTTAGAAGAGGATGCAGTAAAACTTACAGGAAAGGGTGTTGTCACGCTTCCTAAGTTTGTCTGGGTAGGTCTTTAATCGAGGAGACTAGTGAAATATTTTTGTCATACATTTTCTGGAATCAACAACAGGGTGTCCTAGCGGCAGGATTTTAGAAGCTGCTTAACCTGGTAGTATACTTTGCTAAGTTTTCTAGAAATATTAGTGGCAATATTCCCCATACACCTTTTCTTGGCCATGGCAGGAATGGTGATGAAGAACAACTGGCTTCTTGAAAGTTATACCACTTTTTAGCTGGTCTCCATCTTGCTTTTCTTTTCCCTCCCACCAATTTACCACAATAATAAAACAGGAAAAGAAACTAAATCTGGACTTCTCAGGAGGCTAGCCATTTGGATATGGGCTCTTTTCCAATCATGTTAATGTCATTGAGGTAATAAAAAAGCTGCATTCAAACTGCTGATGTTCTTGGTCTGTGCTGGATAAATACAGAGATTTGAAGACTTCTGGACAATACAAATGGATTAATTTAGGTATTTCCTATTCCACTTGGAGTCTACAAAAACCTCCTTAGAGGAAGATGCCAATGTGACAAACACATTCCAGACAGTTATTATACAGCATAGATGGACTAGGAATCATTCCAGTCCCAGAGTAATGTGCTGGATACAAACACAGATGATGACTCAAAACCTCACTGATTGTAGTGATTTGCAATCATCAGACGCTTGGACAAGCAGGGAGTCACTTGTGGGAGAAAAACAGTGGGGTTTCTATCTACCCATGGCCTACATGCACAGACATGCTCTCAAAAATCTCCCTTGCTCCTCCCCAGCCCCTCAAAACACAGCAGAAACGAACAATGAGGTGAGTTTGTTTACCTCAGTCTGGTAGGCATCATATAGGAATCCTATTCCACTCGAATAAAACTGGCATCTTTTGTTATACAAAGGTCTGGGTTCCTGTAAAGAGAAAAACAGCCAAAAAAGCGATTGGTTTGGAGGAAGTGGAAGGCACCATGTCCCGTGTCCCCATGGCAGATGCATGCAGCTCCAGAGAGCTGTAGCCAGCGCAGTCACTTGGGTAAGCAGCTCACACCCCCCATGCTGGCTTGCTTTCCAGAACAACTCTCCTCAGGGTTGCATTTTCCATCCTCACTCTACCGCCAAGCTATGAGAGTATCACTTATTTTTCTCTAAGAAGAAGACATCAGCCCTGGCATTTAAGAACTTGATGTCACTTAACCACACTTGACGTCAAATAGTACTGCTCTATGAGAATGGTCCAGTCATTCTTTTTTCTGGTATAGTTTCTTACCTACCACCAAGATTTACTTTGTGGGTTGTTTTCAATATAAACTACTTTATTTTTAAATAATTTTGACAATGTCCAGAATGAAAACAAAGTAAAATAGGTAATAGTTTGAGCATTCCACTCACAACACATACTTCAAACTGCAGAAGCAAAACAAAGAATAATGAAGAAATTAAGGCATAAAGAGAAAGCAATTTATGTTGTTGGGTTTTGCCTTATTTTCCATTTATGCTATTGCAAAAGATGCATTCACTGCTCATATTTCATATTTTGTTTGTAACAGTTCCCACAAACTGATATAAAGGAAGAACACAATGAAATATCCTTGGCCAGATGGAAAATGTGTGCTTCTGACCATGGCAAAAAGCCACTTTGAAGGCTAGAGGGTGCATTCCTCAGTCAGTTTTGGGACTAGACCATATTTGTTCTGGGAGAATTTGACAACTTGAGCCCTCAGTGATCCAATGCCTATCCCAAAGTAGTGTTGGAATTACTTATGTTTGCACAAAAAAAAAAAAAAAAATCAACTTTCCATCACTTTTCTAGTCCTGATCTGTGCCTTCAAAAGCACTCAGGTGCTCATTGCTCCTCAGTATGTCAGTCAGACCAGATCCAAGAGAGAAGATGCAAACCCACTATCTGCCATCCCCTCTCCATGTCAAGCAAAGGACAATTTAAGTTGTTAGCAGAAATCTGCACTGATTAACTTTCACTGCATTTTAAAGCTTTAAGATCCATACAGGAATAACCCAGAAACTGCAGAAAGATCTGCAGTACTTCAGATCACTTCTGAGTATTCTCTGCCTGTTGGATAATGAAGTGTGAACTGTATAAATCTGCTGATCCAAAATACATAATTAGTTAAAATGCAGAGCTAGGCAGGAATGTAGACAGATCAATGAATAAAGCTCCTCCATCAGCTTGTTTGCCTTTCTGATTACTCCGGCAAACTTAAGCAAGTTTGGACACCAACTCTCAAGGGTTAGAGAAAGGTTAGCTTCCTGCATCCAACAATATTGATTTATATTACACAAGTGTAAGAAAAAACGCTTCAGTAACTCTTTTTCTCTAGAGGAAAAGCAAATACCACATGAGCAGCATGCCATGTCTTGAACTAGGTCAACATTCTTCCACAGTCCTGGGAAAGCATTAGCCTTTAGCCATGACTTCCAGGGGCAGATCTGGTTGGGAGGTCTAACAGGATTGCAGTTTCTCTGCCAGAACAAGGAGCTGACAAGGAAAGGAGCTCTGTTGGACTTCATAGTTACAAACAAGGAAAGATAGGTCAGGGATGTGAAGGTCAGGGGCAGCCTTGCCCCAAATGATATGGTGGGGTTCAGAATCTGGAGAGGATGGAGCAGGATCCCAACCCTGGACTTGAATAAAGGAGATACTTGGCTTCTTCAGTGATATGCTTGGAAGAATCCTATGGTATACAGTCCTGGAAAGCAATGAGGCCCAGGAAAGGTTGATATTCAAGATTCACCTCCTCCAGATTTAGGAACAGCTGATCCCAGCTAGCAGGAAATCAAGCAAAGGCAGCATGAGGCCTGTGCAGATGAACAAGGAGCTCTAGATGTAACTCAGCCATAAAGAGGAAGTTTGCTAGAAGCACAATAAGGGGGAAATCACCAGGGAGGAAAATAGAGAAATTATATGAGTATGCATAGATGGAGCTAGGAAAGCCAAAGCTCTTCTGCAATTCAATCCAGCAAGGGTTGCAAAGGGCAAGAAGAAGGGCTTCTGTGGGTGTATTAGCAGCAAAAGAGAGATCAGGGAAAACATGTGCACATTACTGAATAAGGGAGGCAACATGGTACAAAGACATGGTAAAGGTCAAGGTATTCAGTGCCTTCTTTGCCTTGGTCTACAGTGGAGACCAGTGGGGAAATCTGGCACAAGAAAGAATTACCTTTGCTGTAGGGGGATCAGTTTAGGGAACATTTAAACAGACTGGAGATACATCCTATCTTCAAGGAGGACAAGAAAGAGGATCAAGGGAACTACACCCTGGTGGGAAGGTGACGGAGCAAATAATCTTGGAAACAATTTCCAAACATCTAAGGACATGAGGGTGATTTGGAGTAGTCAGCATGGATTTACAAAGGGAGAGTCATGTCTGACCAACCTGTTAACCTTCTACAAGGATGTGACTGGCTTGGTGGATGACTGCAGCTTCTTGCTCATCTGCTTCAGGATGTTTATCTCCACTGCAGTAATGCCTCTGGCAATCTCTCATTCTCACAGACAAGCTGAAGAAACATGGGCTAAATAAATGGACAGTGAGGTGGACTGAAAGCTGGCAGAACTGCTGAGGTCGTAGTGTTGGGAGCAGTGACACAAAGTCCAGCTGGAGGTGACTTCATATCTGTCTACCCCAGGGGTTAATACTACGAACAATATTGTGTAACATCTTAATAACTGAACTGGATGATGGGTAGAATGTTAGCCACTGGTCCCAGTGGCTAGCAGATGATACAAAACTGGAGCGAGTGGCTGAAACACCAGGGGACTGTGTTATTGTTCAGAGGGACCTGGCCTGGAGAAATGGTCCACAGGAACCTCAGCAAGGTCAGTACAGGGAAATGTCAAATTCTGCACTTGGGGAGGAATAATCCCATGCACCAGAAAAGACTGGGGCCTGGCTGGCTGGAGAGCATCTTTACAGAGAGGGTCGTGAAGGTAACAAGTTAAACATGAGGCAGCAATGTGTCCTTGTGGTGAGAAAGGCCAACAGTATCCTTGACTGCCTTACAAAGGGCATTACCAGTAGGCCCAGGAAGGTGATCCTTCCTCTTAACACTGGTGAGATGTATCTGGAATACTGGGTAAAGTGCTGGGCTCCCCAGTATGAGCAAGACCACAGACATGGCCTGTTAATTAACAGACTGGACCATCTGTCATAAGAAAAGCAGAGCTGGGACTGTTCAGCCTAGACAAGAGAAGGTTCCCAAGTACCTGATCAATATGTATGAATACTTGATGGGGAACTGAAGTAGATGGAGCCACATTCCTCTCAGTAGTGTCCAGAAAAATGACAAGACACAGTGAGCACAAACTGAAATACAGGAAAATCCATTTAAACATAAGAAGAAACCATTTATATTCCATCAGTGATTAAACACTGGACCAGGTTTCCTAGAGTGGCTGTGGAGACACTCAAACTGGACACAATTCTGTGTCACCTGTGCTAGCTGACACTGCTCTAAGCACAGGTGTTTGGATTAGAAATCTACAGAGGTTCTGCACAGTCTCAGCAACTCTGATCCTGTGAAGAGGGTCAGAGTCTGTGCCAGGGTATGAGCACATTACAGGTGCTCTCAGTGTGTCACAGGTTGTGAGTTTAGCAGTATACCTTAGCACCTGGAGACAGATGTCCCCTGGCCTTACCTTCTGGGCATTCATATCCTTACCACAGGTTGCTGATGAGTGACGCCTCCACATCACCCTCTGAGGCTGTGTCTGACCCTGAATGCTAAGATACTCCCTTCAGACACCTCTATATCTTCTGAAAGGCAGTGAGAGAGCTGTCTAATCTGCCTCCATCAAGGACAGGCAGACCCTCACTTCTGGCCCTAATCTCTTGGCTTCCACAGTTTTTCTACCCCTACACCTCCTTCCTCTCAAAAAGTAAATTGGCCCTTTTATTGGTTTGGTCTTTGACAGAGATGACAAGCCCACTTTCATCCAAGTGTGCTTGTGACTGGAAGCAGCACTGTTCCTTGAGGAGGGAGGTGATTGATTAATCCTGAACAGCTATTATGGCTTGATATTGCTGGGCAATAGCTCAGAGCTGTGACGTGGAAGTGACCACAGTGAATACAGTTTTTACATTTACATGGATAACCATGGCAAATGAGCATCTTCCTTCATGCACCTAACTTTGAACAGCAAGCCTGCTGCACTGGTACAGTCAGCCTTCTGCATTTAGTCTGTTCTCTAAATGTATTCGTATGGGAAATCAAAATAAATGAGTGATGAACAAGTGTACAAAAATAACAAAGATTAGATAACATTGGCCTTGTCCAGACATCTGCAGAAATTAACACCTAAAGCACAAAGCTTTTAAGTAAAGGTACACTGGGGATGCCAAAAGGTTGCATTGTAAAAGCTTCCATTTTCATGCCACATACATGCTGTAGTCTGTCTGTCTACTAAGGTGTTTATATGAATAAGGCACCACACAGATATTAAAAAGTGTTTAAAAGTTACCCAGCAGTATGTCACACCACATAAGCACCCGCTGGACTTTATAGGAGTCTCTAATACCAAAGCCAAACAAGACATACTTTAAAGGTATAAAAGTATTCCTGACAGACTGGTCTTAAAATATTTCACGTTGCTCACAACAGATTGTGTATTAATTTAGCATATACCTACCAGTCCTTTATTCTTCTTGATTCTACTGCTTATAGCAATACTGGTTGAGACAGAGCTACTTTTACATATTATGTACGTGTGTATGTATACATATAGACACATATTTAATCTAAAAAGAGTAATTGTAAAGTATATAGCAACAATATTCTTTTTAACTAAGTTAATATCCTTTGATACCAGGAACTTCCTCAACCACTATTATTGAAACAGAGCTATGCAATGATTCCCACTAATGTGTAATATTAATATATTAAAGTATTAATTATAATAGATAATGCATTCCCTTTCTCTGCTTCTTTGAGTAAGTCTCTTTAAGGGGAAATGGGCAGGCAAGAAATTTCTGTTGGTTAGAGCTCTGCTGATCCATACAAAGAACGAAATATGTAGGCTGGTAAAAAGAGGAAGAATTCGCTATAAAAATGTAGTTGTATGCTTGGGTTTGTTTATTTATTGATGCAAAGAAAATATGGACAGTTTTTATTCAACCCTTCTGAGCACTGGAAAAGATGATTTCTTAGCTAATTTCATATGAGTGTGTGTATACTAGGCAAGTACAGTCAGAATGCCATCAAGCTAAATTTAGAAAATTCTCAGACGTGTCAAAAAAACCCAAAACAGGACACCCAGTATTTCCCTTTAATTTCAGACAAATCAGAACTGCTCAGCCTTGAACCCTACAAGGTAAACTGTAGCTGCCCCTCTTCTTGAATTTTTTATTTCAATAGTTTTCTAGTATGTGCATTAAAACCTGAGAGGGATAAGTAGAGGGAGGGCTTTATGCCAAGTAAGACAAGATTTGGTCCAAATAAAGAGGGTTTTGGTTTGGCTGATTTCAAGACCATACAATAGAAACCCCACATTCTCTTTGATGGTGGGAGCATTACAGTCCATTTTCTGTGTAAGAAAAGTATTCTTTTAACAGTATCTTTGGTGGATTTGATAACATGTCTGTGGGGAGGTTGAAGGGCTCTTAACTGAGGTATGGAAAGAAGTTTCTTCTATGCCAGTTTTTGTTTCCTTGGAGAACAGATATATTTTGGATAAATAGAGGGAAAATTCCATCTTCCCTTGTGCGTAATCTCACTTTCAGAAAGCTGAGATATAGCTTAAACTGTATTGACTGAAATGTATGCCATACTTTACAAAACATGGCAAATAATTTATTGAAATAACTATATAGTGAGGGTTATTTTTTTCCAATTACACTATTTATTTAGTCAGCTTCCATAGCTGCATCGATAGAGGTGTAGATTAATCAGTGCCAGGGAATGTTCCCAGGCCTGAAACTTGAGCATCAAGCCCATTAAATTGCTAGAACTGTGCTGGTGATGGCTTTGGCCTGGGCAAACTATCACTCTTCCAAAATAATTTCTGGGCATGGTTTGTAAATTAGCATGCTCCAAGAACCATTCCCAGTAAGTAATTTGGGCATTGCCATTTGCATTCCAAGGGACTTTGAGAGGAGGGACGTGGGCTTCATCATGCCATTTGTCCTAGGGAGCACAGAACTGTCCTGGTCACATGTAAAAGATGAATATAGATAAAACTGAGGAGTCCAAAACCAGAATAATGTTTTTAGTGTCTCATTAGCGTCAAGTTTTTAATTTTCTGGTTTCAGCTCTTTTCATCTACAGCAAAGCTAGCAATGAATAGGAGAGGGATAGCCGCCAAGGTTTTTGGAGTTTAATCCTAAAAGCAAACTGAAACACCACCCTTCAGTGCCAGCTCAGCCCTGTGCCAACAGCTGGGTGTTCTGGAGATTATAACTCTCTTCAAGATCGCACTCTGCTAACTTCCTGAAAACAGGCATGCAAATACGAGCAAATAGAAGTTATTAGCAACTAACTTTTATGCTCTTCTGGAGGGCTAGATGGAGCAGAGGTAACTGTGTCTGCCCCACACTGGCTGAGAGCACATGGCACATGGGAGCATACAAACCTGAGGGCTTTCAGACCAAAGATAAAAGAATCTCCTAAAAGAAAGGGCTAACATATTAGGAGCCTGGGAAAGCAGGCAGACTGATCACTGTCTGGGGGCCTCAGCTAAAGTTGGTTGGATCCTACCCTGTACAAATAATGAGAGGAAATGCTACAGGTCTTTTGTAATCCCTTTCTCTCTCTGACCAAGGGCTGTTTCTCCATCTTTTTCCACAACATCCCCAATGAGAAGGCTGTCTCCTGAGGAAGACTGCTAGAAGATGCCAGGGATTCACAGAAGTGATTAATACAAACATCTTTGTGCTTTCAATCATAAACAAATGAAAAATGTCCATTTAAAAAAATTTTATTAACCGTTTCCATATTGGCTCTGGCCAGTTGCATATTGGGAACTTCTGAGTCCAAGGCCAGTATCAATACTGTGGTGAGGGGGCGTCAGCTTTAAAGAACAAAACATTTTATACTTCACTTTGCTCCCCAGTCTTGTGATTCCCACATAGGGCACATGACCATACCTTCTGGAATCAGAAACAAGGGTGGATTTTTTTGAGAACTGTTTTGGACTTTTTCTCACTGGCAGATAAACCTGCAGTTCAGCATTCAGTTTGCAATTTCTGAGGCAGAAATGGCTTTCATCTTGGAGAATTTTACTGTTATATGAAAAGAGCAGAAATAATACCCCCTGAACTCTCCAAGTCTGTATTTCCAGGTATTGGAACTGCCAGAACATCAACTGCCAGAAAAATAATTAATTAAAATAACAATTTAAAAATTGCGAGTTTCCTAAAGACCTGTATCTTCTCTTGTGCTGTTAAAGAATCTTTAACTTCCTGGTAGACCAACAGAATGCCTTAGCCATAATTAATGAGATGTTAAATTTTTGTACACATAGTTTACATATAACTATTAACACAGTATTCTACATATGCCTCATTGAAATTCATTTCTGTAACTAATGCAATTATTTTCACAACCTCTGTATTTCAGACAGCAGCTGGGAAGAGAGGGGTCACTGCATACTGCATGGCAGGAGCCTCTGGGCTGGACAGAGCTTGTGCTCCCACAGGAAATGTTGCCTCCTTGGACAGGTCAGTGTCCTGGGGCTGTCCACCACCCCCGTGGGGCTCAGTGGGTTTCTCTTCTCTCCCTTCTGTGTCTGGAACTGCTCTTATGGGAGTGCCAGGCATCAGCTCCTGGCCTTTGCCAGGATGTGCTCTTTCAGTCAGTGTCAGGGATGCTAAAGAGGCTGCCATTGCATCTCCATCTCTCTTATTCACTAAGAAATTCAACCCACATAATAAATTGGCTGCAAGCATTTGGCTGGCAGCTATCTGGAATGCTGTGGTTGCTACAACCACAGGTTTACAAAACACTGTGACCATGAAAGGAAGCCCAGGTGTTACAAAATAAAGTCATGGACATTATGGACAGATGATTGAAAGACAGGAATTGTAAAATAAAAACAAACAAACAAAACCATTTTTAAAGTTTGGATTAAGGAAGTTGGGAAAGTACTGTTATTGGAAGAAAATTAAATGTACTGCTTGATTTGGCAGTGTTAAGTTTATGGTTGAACTTGATAATCTTAAAGGTCTTTTCCAACCTAGAAAATTCTACCATTCTATGATAACCCCTATCTATTTCACATTTTGACCACATACCAAGACAGTCTTTTCCATTAACAACTTTTATCTCACAGTCACCAAGGTCATAATCAGCTTTTGAATCCAAATGTGTCAGTTCAGCTTCATCAAGTGGGCCTCCAAGCCTCTCCCTTTCTGCATTTCAGCCATTTTGCTCCCCTGTGATACTAGTGCTTGTTTCCTGCTGCTTCTTTTGGTTTGTCCTCTTGATTGCATCACCTTGACTAACAACATGGAAAGTTCTAGGCCGTGCATGCTGGGATTTGGAAGGGTGAGTGCCAAAAAAAAGTGAGCCATTTCTGGACTCCCACAGTCCTGTGTCAGTGCAGCAGCCCAGCCCCAAGGTTATGCTACTGCCAAGGGCTGCAATGGACTGGACCATCAGGAACAGAATGTTTTCAAGTTTTTTGTTATTTTTTCATAATTCATCCAATAATTAGCAAAATATATTAAGAAATTTTAAGCCCTATAATTAGGTTTTCACATGTTCTTTTCACCTAAGCTGCAGACTTGGCTAGTGTGTGTTAACTCAGCTTCTACACATATTGCCCTTGCCTTCAGAGCCAAGGGTTCCCAAATGTACAATTGATCAAACCCTTCAAAGCGAGGCAGAGACACACACATGCTTCTGTCCCTGCCATATTGCTACTGTAACTACAGCACATTAGTGATCCCCTGGTGCAAATAATACATTTCCAGTGTTGTTTAAGCACTTCAGAGGCAGCCGCGACGGTATCTGGTTGCATGCTTTGGGTGAGGTCATGCCATGAGAGCAATTCCACTCCAGACTGCAGACAGCACTTACCCTTGTGCTTCTACATCTGCCTTGCATGAATTTAAGAGCTAATCTTCTTCCAGAAATGCTGCGCTCCAGCCTAGAGACCCTGCCTATCTTGTCTGCTATGCTGAAATAACCCAACTTCAGCACTGAAAATAGGAAAAGCAGCTGGTGGTGCTTAAAAACTTTACTTTCACAAACCAGATTTATTTCACATTGTGCTTTCCAAGGACTCTTTTTAGGATTTCTATTTAATTTGAAAGACTAGATCCTACAGAATCCTCTTCTCTTAATGTTTGGTAGCAATAGATATTAATTTCATGTCTTTCAAACTGGTAAATATTCAGAGAACCTGTATACTGTCATGGCTGAAAACCACACATATATGGATCTGTCTCACTTTATATTTCCTCACTGATTTTTATTTTATGTAAATACTTTGCAGTGGTAGCCTCATTCTTACTCTTCTTTATTTTGGTGAGGTTTGTGGCCTTGTAGCACTGCTACAGTCAAATGAAAAGCCTCCAGACGCTGGAGCTGGCCCATTGCTGGTCAATAGGCACAGAGAGGTCACTTCCTGATGTGGACTGACAGGTCTGTGCTCAGATGGATACAGACCTCTTAGGAGAGGTTAAGACCCTTCAAAGAGTAGATCTCTCAATGACTTTTGGCCACACTCTCCATGGCATGATGATGGCAGGAAAGGCTCGTCTGCCTTCACAAGCAGATGGAGTGCAGTGGAACAAGCAGAAGGAACAGGAGCTGACTCCCCTGCACATTCCCAAGGAGGTTCAGCAGCTCCAGTGCCTTTAGGAGGTGCAAGTGGTGGCATGAAGGAGAGATGTGTGTGCAGAGCTGCTGAGTGACACGGTGCCTGTCTGCTCCTCTGGGGCTGCTGCTCTGGGGATAAGGCCACACACAGCTCCAGTGAGGAAGCCTACACCTTCCTTAGTACAGCAAATCCAAGCCTGGCACAGGAACAGGTCTGCTTTTCTTAAGTCAAGTCTTGCTAGCTAATGTCTCTCAGGATGAGGCTGTAGACCTTCCCATAATACCTGCAATAGCTATGTTGTGTGGTTAAAAACTGACTTACCACTGGCTTTTACACAAGTTTCTAATGATGCAATTAGCTGATACTATTCAAGGCTGTAATTTTAGTTATTGCTTGATGCAGTTAGGTATTTAATTGCTTATTATATTTGATTACTTACATTGATTACATTACTTTGATTATAGGGTTTGTTATATGAGCTGATTGCTCTGTCTTGATTGTAATGATGTTGTGCCATGTGAGTAATTAACGTTTCCACAAGAATGCAAGAACTGTTTATTCAGTTTCTGGTAATGTAACTCAAATACATGAAAACCTCCTCTATCTCCTTCCTTTTGCCATAATACTATCAGAATGTGTAAGAAATCACAGAACATTTTGAGTTGGAAGGGACCCCCAAGGATCATCAAGACCAACCCTTAAGTGAATGGAGTGATCCCATACAGGGATCAAACCTGCAGCCTTGGCATTATGAGCACCATGCTTTAACCAGCTGAGCTAATCTCATATAATCTCTAAGTGCACTGCTGCAAGAAATGTAATTTTGGAAGATGTTACCCTTTAGACATCTGAAATACTGAATATCCTGCTGACTGAAATGCACAGGTGTTTCATTTATAACACTCTTTTGGATTTATTTTACAGTGACGAGAACAAAAAGAGGCCGCACTAAATTGAGCAATACATATATATATTGAATATCTACATCTACAGATAAAATGCTGGAGGCTTAATTAACATTGCGGTGCTGATTTTAATTTTCTGGGTATGGCACAACATACCCCTATCATAATTTAAGGAATGTAATAACAGCTTTATGTATGAAATTTTTATGTTAGGTATTGAGCAGAAACCAGGATGAAAGCAGGTGTTCATGCCCAGCAATTTTCCATCAAAGCTCCCTATCATTCCTGTAACAGGGACACCCCACTGGCACACGTTAGCCAGGCCGACAGGGCTCATCCAAATGGGAGAGAACGCAGAACTGTGTTCCAAAATGTAAGAGAGGAAGAAGTCCATGAGAGAAGCCTCAAGAGGAATGGAAAAACATGAGTTTATAAAAGTAAGATGGTCTAAACAATTAGTGAAGTAGTTAATGAATGCCCTGACTGCTCAGTTACAATTAGCTTTTCCCCATCTCCACTGGCATGTCACTTTGAAGCTCACATGCATTTCAGAAGACCGGAAATGTTGAAATATACGGCGTTCAGTGCTCCGGAGGCAAAAAAGTCACTGGATATACTGATGGTTGGGAATGTGGAGAGGACTGCACTGAGCCACACACACACAAGAAAATTCTAGGCAGATTTGGTAAAAAAAAAAATTCTTGACTACATTACCTTCTTGGAATTTATCATAAAAGACTAAATAAATACAAGTGTGAAGGTCCATAATCTATCAGTGGTGATGCATTTTAATAATGCAACATATTTTAATAATGCAAAACATTTTAATAAGCTCTTAATAGAGCCATAAATAATCATCAATCAAAACTTTGTTGAATACCTGGGAACATACTTTCCACCCACAGAGAGAGAAATTCCTGCTATATTATATGATTATTCATACTGATCATGGCTTCTTCTTAAAGGTGATGCAAATAAAACCTTTTGCTAGGGAAAATTGCACCATACTGAAACACCCTTAATTTTTACTCTAGCAGAATTTAAGGACTTCAACGCCTTTTTCCTTTTTTTTTTTTTTTTTTTTTAAACTCCACTAGTTTCTGCACTGGGCCACTTAAAACACTGTTTTTCCTCTGTGAAATGATGGGGGAAAAAATTGAAGTATTTTTGCTGCAATCTGAAGTCTGCAGGTCATACTTTCCATCTATGTATCTGTGTAGAACCTTTGAATTTTTTCATAGAAAAGAAACATCTGTTGTTAGTCTAGAAACATTTCTGAGAATAGGAAACAACAAAGGAAATTGTCTTCCTCTGGCAGCACATCAGAGGGAAGTAGAAAGTAGATAATGCTTTTCAGAAGAGACTTCAAGCCCTTTGCCCCAGTCACCCACCTTTCTGAGGATTGAAGTGTAATTAACTTGCTTTGTATGCTTTGCACAAATTCCATTATGGCTAGTGCTTTACAAAGTAACAAAATAAAGGTGGAAGTAGACAGTAAATCTCCCCTTAACCAAGCTGCTATTCTACATTGCTGAACAAATTCCACTGTCTCTGCCACTCACCTGATTTTTGGACGTATAGAAGCCACAAAGAGGCAGAAGACTATAAACTGTGGAAACTAAAATACCAGTATAATTTTAAATTTAGATCAAATCCTTCTCATTTTCTCACATCTCATATTATTTCTTGCATTAATATTATGATTATTAATATCAGTAATATGTGTAGAATTTCCCTATTTCCTTATCTCTGGAGCTGATTTACAATATACTCCATGGAGTTCATACCTATCGAAGTACACTAGAAGCAAAGCTAAAAGAAGGTAATTTAATTTTCAGAGCCAAAGTGATTGGAAGTGCCAGATTTGCTACTACCCCAATGCACTAAAAATTCTGCCAGGTTGTACACTGACATTGTGGTCTCTGTGCAACAGCATCATGCAATTAAATGACAATGGCATTTAACCATTAGCTTTCAAATATTCAAATATGTGGACCATTCCATTAACATTTTCTCACAGTGCAAACTCCCAATTTAAAATAAAAGAGTGGTCTTCTTCCTTCACGATTGCATTTAATTGTAGCAAGATGCTCTTGCCGCATCTTCACAGAACTCTTCCCTCAAAGCTGCATTGCTGCAATTTGAATGACCAAAATAGTGACATTTCAGTTTGGGCAGTTACCCCTCAAAGAGGGAAGGCAATGGATCAGTGTTTGTGTTGGGGGCTAGGGAATCCTGGACCAATCCTTGGTTTTGCCAGCAGTGAAGGCATTGTCCTACACAGTGGGGCAGATGGGAAAGGAACTCGGAACCTCTCCTTTTCCTTCTCATCAAGTGAATTGCTTTTGGGTATCCAAACACAGTGTTTGTGCTGCCTAATGGTTTAGACATTTCTGGCTGGCACAGTACCAGCCCTTTTCCCTCAGGAGAACAAGTCACAGCAGGGAAGAAAAAAGGGATTTCAAAGAATTTGCAATTTGGCTAAACCTGAAAGGAATTTCAGGGGAAAAAAAAAAGAAAAAAGGAAAAAAAAGAAAAAGAAAAACAGAGCTGTATAAACAGGGGGCTTTGTCCCTGCCAGCGTGAGAGGCTCTGCAAGCATGAAGGGGAATCATAACAGGTACTCCAAAAAAAAAGGGTTGCCATTATGTTTCTTTACTGCAAAATATCTGGCAAACAAACTAATGCATACTACCAGCTCCTCTGTAACGTCAGTATATTCAAGCTATATGCATAGTACTTACCTGTCTGGAAACAGAGGACTATCAGATTGCAGATTTGTGGGTACAAAAGACCTGTATCTGTGTTCTAGACCAGAAAACATTAGCAAGATGGCAGTTTTGCTGACAAGTCCTTGGATGTACCCAATATATTCTATATATATGTACTCATATATATATGAATATATTGAATGTATTCCTCATGGGGTTGTCTTGTGTGTTATCCAGTATGTGAGGAATAGTGGTTTTAGTAGAGATATTATTTCAATTATGTTCATGTTAAAGATTGCATTTCCTTTGTTGATTTGAAGACCAGCAAACTTAGATCAGAAATCTTGATAAATGGTTTTCAAGTGGTTTTAATTTATCAAATACTAAACATTTTCCAGCGGAGAACAGGTCCTGGCACCACACAGACAGTTTTGACACGAGGTAACAGAGTTTCCACCTGACTACAAAAATAGTTCACAGGAGCCTTCTTTGAAGACCCTGCTCTAGAATGACGTCCTGAATAATAAAGGCTAAATAATTTCAATACAAGACATACATTTCAAATTTGTAACCTCTGGATAAGCTTCAAAAGATTACACAAAAAGAAGCTTGGGATTTAAATATTTCAGTGATGGAGAGCTATCCATAACCTTGACAAAGCTGTTTCCATAAATCAATATTGTCAAAACTGTGTCTACTCCATGGTTTGAACTTCTTTAGCATTGCCTTCAACTCACTGCATTTACTTTGTTTTTGTGTGAGAGACTAAAAGCCCTCTGCTATCAGATAACCTTTGGCTACATAGACACCTTAGAGAGGCCATGATCAATTTACCTGTCAAACTTTTATTAAATGAAATAAATCAAACTTCTGAGTATTGTTTCTAAAAGCTTTCCAACTTTTCTTCTCCAAACTCCTTACAAGTCAATCCGGTCCTTGGCAAAGCACCAAGAAATACCAGAGCTGGAATCAGTAATCTAGCAATGATCCCACAGGTTCTTTCAATATTGCCAAATAAAAGCCAGAGACCAAACTCCCACCACATGGTCCCACCATTCTTTTCACACCAACACAGCTCAGCATTATCTGTCTAGTTCAGATTTGGTTTCAAAATAGCTTGTGCAGGTGGTCTGAAATGATTCTGTAATGTCAGTACATTCTTTTCTACTCGATTACCTTGTGATTTCTGTTGTGAGGCTTTTGACTTCTGTACCCCTGACTAAACTACCTTTCACAGGACTGGGCACTCCCAAGCTGTAATGTGCTTCACAGGGAAAATATATATGAGCAACAGAAATAAAAATGATAGTACAATAGACTCCAAGCTTTTTAGGCCAGGAAAATTATTTTTCAAAGTATTTGCCCTTTGATTTAAAGTATAGTCAACTGCGTTTGGATATGTGAATGTGCCTGTCTTGCAGTACAAAAGAGAAATCTCAGCAGATGGGCTTAAACTGATTGCAAGAATCCTCCTTTGTTCCAACCCTTGAACTAAGTTCATAAAAAATAATTAATCGCCCCCTGTAAACGGTTGGTACCCTAGGAATGCAATGTGCTTCCCATCTCAGTGTCAGATGCAAGGTCTAATACTAGGATTAAAGCTGTGGGATGGTTGACCATCGGCATCAAAATGCACTGATGGCAAACTTAAGCACTCTGTGTTTAGGAAGTTCACCAATGAAAAATTTTACCTTGTGGACCATCAGTATAAAAATAACTACTGAAATAGCGTCAGTTTTCAGTCATAAATGTTTTGTACTCACTCTGTTAAAAAAAAGAAAAATACAATTGCAAAGCCTTTCACAGAATCGCAAAACAGTTTGGGTTGGAAGAGACCTTTAAAGCCCATCTAACAGCAGTGAACATCTTCAACTAGACCAGGTTGCTCAGAGTCCTGTCCAACCTGACCTTGAATGTTTCCAGGGATGGGGCACCTACCACCTCTCTGGGCATTCTGTTTCAGTGTTTTATCACCCTCATTGTAAAAAACTTTTTCCTTATATCTAATCTAAACTGACCCTCCTTTAGTTTGAAACCATGACCCCTTGCCCTATTACTACAGCCCTCGCTAAAAACTTTGTCTCTATCTTTCTTGTAGGTCCCTTTAGGTACTGAATGTCCACAATCTGGTTTCCATGGAGCCTTCTCTTCTCCAGGCTGAACAACCCCAGCTCCCTCAGCCTGGCTTCACAGGAGTGGTGCTCCATCCCTCTGATCATCCTTGTGACATCCATGGACTTGCTCCAAGGGGTCCATGTCCTTGCTGTGCTGATGAGGACTCCAAATCTGGATGCAGGTGGGGTCTCTCCAGAGCAGAGGGGCAGATCACCTCCCCTGACCTCCTGGCCATGCTGCTTTTGATGCTTTTGATGGTATATGCTATGCCATGCTATTATGAGTCACACAGGATGGAAATGGAATTAAAAGTAATTAGATGTAATTTTGTCTCGTGGCAATATGGAGAACGTAAAATGCATTTAGTGTTGCTCTCCAGAGAACCTACCTAACTAAATTCCAGTGAGAAATTATTCTTTGCGTTGTGTTTTCTACCACCAGTTGTCAAGGTAACAACTTTGTTAGACACGGAATACAACTATTTGTACTTTTTTTCTTGAAAAGGAAAGCCAACAGGCTTTCTCAGAACATTTTCAAATGGCTTTTCAGAGCATCTGGCCTGTAGTGTGCATGACTGTGGCCTGTGTTACATGCCATGGGCTTGTGAAGTCACTCTGTAGTAAAAGCTATGTACCTATTTGTTCACTAGGTCGGGGCTGCCAAATTGACATTACTTAATGAAGCAACTTTGGAGTTCTACCAACCAGAGCTCAATTTGCATGAGCATCCACCAGATCAAATACTCCATTTTCCCATTGCCTTGTCTCTGTGCGTCACAGAAAGTGACTTTAAATAATGCTTGTCTTATTAAACAGTATTTTGAGTTAACATATAAATAAAGAGAAAGCAAATATCTCCAAGTTTAGTTTCTAAACTCCCAAATCAGTAGGTAATTACCCAGCTGACACACCTCAGTGGTCCACAAGCTGCAGTTAAATTATGTGGCTGAAGATCTGAATCTAGGAGTGTTTCAGTATCCTCTAGTTCAGCTAGGTTCGTTCTCAGGTTCACTTCAGGGCTTAGCACCTGATGATATATTCTATTTTAATTAATTCCTTAAGCCACCACCATCAAGAAGAAGAAAATAGGTCAGCTGAAAATTAAATTAAATCAATGTAGCACAGAAGTGGCTTTGCAGAAGAGGAAAGGAGCAACCCTGCTTGGTTTGGTGTGTATTTTAGACCTCATGATGGACAAGAAACTCTTCCACAGCACCCAGCTTTTCCTTCACAGAATCACAGAATAAACTAGGTTGGAAAAGGCAATTTCCTCACTTCATACCTGGATTTCTTGCTGCTGGCTAATTTAGGTTCTTCCTGGAGCACACCTGCAAAGCTAAGGATCATGTGGCAATGGCCAAGGCTTGCAGTCATGAGTAGGAGGTTGTAGCTACTGCAGAGAATGAGTACCTGAGGTGGGACAGGGCATCTCCCTGTGTGGTGGGGGGAGGTTGTTGAATGATCTCCATTAGCACAATTGGACTATTCCCATCTGCTAAATAACAAAATGTCTCAAGCAAACACAAATGCACATAAATTCCTTTAATCACCATATTTTTCTGAAATAACATCCCTGCACTTTAATTTCAACTTTGATTTATTTCACTTTATTCTGTTTTGTTTTGGTTTTTTTAAGGTGAATTACATCTGCATTATTTTTAAAGTAAGCTACTGCTATTTTAAATCAAGCTATATTTCCTTCAGTATTCTTAATTTTATAAATGGTGTGCTCCAGAGCTTTCTATAAAGCAAAGTAAGTCTTAAACAATTTAAGTATCCCTTTTCTGAAATACACTCTTTTCCTGGAAGAATTTTTGTCAATTTCATGCCTTCTTGGGAAGGAAATAAAACAGAGAAAAGTATTTTATTATTCTCTTCACAGTTTTATTAGAGCAGGAGAAAATGTGGAACAATAATAGTCTCCATTCCACTGCAGGCACATACTAAGAAAAATCTGTAATTATGTGATTTGTCCTCTTCACATCCTTCCTAGCTCAAATGAAGCTAAAAACAAAATGAAAAAGGGGACCCATTTCTTATTCCAAATTGATGTGAAGGATGTTGTATTTATTGTCAGTCTGAAGACTGCTTGGCTGCAGCTACCATTTCTCACAAAAAGTTTATGGCTTTAGTATAGACTAGGCATCTGCTCTGACATGGCAGGAATTTGTCCTTTCCCTGGCTGGAGGACACTTTAGTCCAACCCTTCAGCAGTTATGCCCCAAACACAGTGGACAAAGGGACAACAGCACAACCCAGGTCTGAAAAGTGCTGGTACTCCCTGTAAGGAATGGACTGCATGTGGTGCTGCTGCTCTTCCTGTAGGAAATGATCTGTGATGCAAAGGGGATGTGACACAGTGGCAATGACACTGCAGTCTGCATGGCACACCTTTTTTGATAAGGCCCCACTGTTTCTGTAATTGAATTGGGAGCACAGTACACTGTCATCCCTACAGACTTTCCCAGGTGCATTAGTCAGAGAAACCTGGAGATGTACACCTTTACTTCACCTGACCCTACACTGTACCCCCAGTGACACATCCACATGCCTCTTGACCACTTCCAGAAATGGTGACTCCACCACCTTCCTGGGCAACTTTCTCCCTTGCTTAACTACTCTTTCAGCATCCAATCTGAACCTTCCCTGGCTCAGCTTAAGGCCATTTCTTCTCACTTTCAGCTGGGACACAGCAGAAGAGACTGACCTCCACCTCACTATGACCTCCTTCCAGATGAATGTAGAGAGCAAAGAACTTCTGCTTCTCCAGACTAAAAATCCCCAGCTCCCTCAGCCTCTCTGGGACAGGTCCAATAATTCAATCAGTGGCAGTGGTTTTCCAGGGCACAAACACTGAATTTTCAGGATCAGGGAATCTAAATAGGAATTTGCTCCCCTCCTCTTTTAAGCAGCTCCCATGGAAAGGCTCCCTGGGCCTATGCTAATCAGAAACAGTTAAACCAGGTGTCATCGGACCAACCACAGGGTAAATCCAAGAAAAAGCAGGCCACTTGAGCATCCTGCAGGGTCTGTATAGCACAAAACATGACTACAATCCAGAGCATTTATCCATGATCACATCACACACCTCAGTTGTTTATACCAATGGATGTCTCTTCTCTTGTGCAATTGACGTGAGGCTCTGAAACTCACATTTGGTTCAAAGCCCTCTTCAATAACAGTAAAAACCAAATCAGTTCATAACTTTATGGTCCAAGTGATCCAAAGCCTAATTATCCTGAGGTATTTGCTAACAGAAATTCAAGTAGGATTCCACTGACGCCTGTGGAGTTATGCTGCCCCTCAATGAGAGTAAGCAGGAAGACGAGCAGGGCCATGGCATTTCACAGCAGGGACAGAGACTCTTACACCATCACACTTGCTGTATTATTCAGCATGCTACATCTGACCTCTAATGTCTGTAATCACGTATGACTACTGATTTCCCGATGATTTTGGAAATCAAAGGTCAATGAAAAGCTAAGGTTTAGGTATTCTATCACAAAAGATAGAAAAGCAAACAACACATTTCTAACATGTAAAGTGGCATATTCAAATCCCATGGGGTCTTTTGGGTGCATTCCAAAGCCTTTGTGCAGGAGGAAACAAATGCTGGCAGTTGTTGAAACGTCTTTTTTTTCGAAGCAGATATACCTTTTAGCTTGCCTTTCATTACGTCGTTTCATATCACCTCTCTATTTGGAATCTCCACCAAGAACTATCAAAACCCCTAATATATTGCTGAACATGAACAAAAAGAATAGGCTTTCCTGCTAGAAATGACATAAATAATCAAAACTGAAAGATGACAAAATCACTGTACTTACTATGTGTCGTGCTGCGAACACTCCATCAACTATTGCACAACAGAAGGCTGCTACCACACCAAAGCTGATAAACACGATGGAGGCCACCAGCTGAGAAGAGGAAAACAGATTGAGCAATGTTTTCAGTATAGTTCTTTAAGTAAAACAATTACACTACTTTTTCTAGTATTCTTAAATGATGGTTCCCACTGTTGTAATTCAGATCAGTGTGTCAGGATGACATTCATGCACTGGTAAAAAGGCAGAAATTCTTGATGCTGAGTTGACAGACCATCAAGCCTACTTGAAAAGTTTAAATATTTCAAGAGAAAATTAGGTCAGCTGTAAGAATTATTAAATTCAATGGTGATTTATTTCAAATCAACCTAGTTAATAAAATCATGTTCCTGTTGGCTCACATAAATCTTTAGAGCTTTACTACGTGGTAGTATTCCACACCAATAGAAAAATACATCCCCAGTAAGTTACTAACTAGCCTGTGAACTATCAGAAACCTTTTATCATCCCAAATAGCTTATGCCACAACAAAATCAGAGATTCACAGGACTGGTACCTGTGGACGGGCTGGGGTGTGCTGCCTTGGCTCCTGCCCTTGCTGGGTTTCCAGCCTGCCCCTCAGTCTCAGATTCGGCACAGCAGAGCTCAGTGAGTGCCCCAGCTGCAGCACAGACAGCACACTCTCTCCATCAGCCTGCTAGCCATAGCCTCAGAACTCCTTCTGCCTCCCAAGCTGCTTCATTCACTGAGCACTATGAATTCTCTCTCAACAGGACTGTGCATGGCGCAGTGCTGGAGCACAGCTCTGCCACAAGCAGCAGTGGTATGGAGGGCTCAGGGGGAAGGCTGTGCAGGCTGGGCATGCTGAGCCCCCTGCTTGCTGTGCTGCAGCTCTAACAGTGACTGCAGGGCTAGCACAACCCCAGACACTGCCAGCTTCCTGCCCAATTCACTCTGGAGAGAGCAACAGGGCTGGGAAAGAAGGTGGAATGCATCTCCATCAGGGACCAGTCAGCTGACACACACTTCTGAGATGGCACTGGCTTCTTTTGAGGTCACGTCTGAAGGGTGCAGTGCTGTGAGCAGGATGAGATGGAGTCCTGGAAAACCAACTGTACACTTGGCAAGGTGCTCCCCAGGCTTGTTAGCCCCAATGCCATCAGATGAGAGAGAGATGCTGTCAGTCCTTCCTCTCCCAGATTAGAGGGTTTTGTGAAGTTGAGGACTCTGCACCCTGAGTTTGGAGGAGTGGGTACCTGCAGGGTATAAGGTGAACCTAACATGCACTCTCTGGCTATGTTTTTAATGTAATGTAATGTACACCTCTGGCATTTCTCAGGCAAAGTCACAAGAGGAACCCTTTGAAACATTGTATATGATAGGTTGATTTTAATTTACAACAGTATTAAGATATAGTTACCAAAAGCAACAGACTAAAAAAATTTCTTGCAAACTGACAGAACAGCATTTTTTATTGATAGAGCACATGGAAAAGGGATTCAGTTAAGAATGTGGAACCTTTTCATTATTTAATAGTCATTAAGTGCTCCTTCACAACATGTATTCCTGAAATACTCAGGTATACAGAACCAAAATGACATCTATACAGTTCATGCATCCTTTTGTGTATACAAAATCCATATCTGCATTACCTAGGTGCCATTTTCACCAATTTGTAAGGCATCACAAACTCATTGGAAAAACAGACTCTTTATCTTATGTTAAGAACAGTACAATGCCAATAGTGCTTACAGGGCATGCAGCATTGATGATTTCCTTAAAAGTAATTATATTGGGCAAGTATGAAACTACAGCCATATAAGCCCACAGCATTGGACACACAGGTCCAAGCAACATCACCTAGGTGAAGATAAGAGCTCTTAGTGAATTGGCAAAAGTACAGCTTATAAGCTGAAGGATCACAATGCTTTTTGACACATTCCTTCGATGTCTCATTAGCTCATGCCTCATGCAATCAGAGGTGAGTAAGCACTGCCACGGGGATTGCTGCGGAATTGGAATCCTCCGCATGGGGAGAAAAGGGACACACAAAAGTGGCTGAGGTTGATGGTCTGGCTGCTCTGGGGAACCTGCTGTGTGCCCCCTGCAGCCAGTTCCATCTTGTTGAAACCCTAGGAAAGCACTGTTGGCTGCATCACCCTCAACCTCTGCTATCCCGTGGCTTGCCTGTGTGGAAGGTCACGTCTCATGAATTCAACTGTCTTAAGATCCTGGCATGGAATTCATCAGATCGAGAAGTCTGTGGACTCCTATCACTGCAGAGCAGTGGGCTGTGGTGTCCTGTGGCAGCTGCATTTGCTACAGATCCTGATCTCTTTATTTGAAAAAGCAGCAGTGTTTAAAAGTTCTGATTAAGCCATTATTGTCTGATACCTCTATCTTGTTTTCCAAGTCATAGCAGTCAATCAAATAATTAGTGGGCTAAGCCAGGTGTTTCCAAATTGCCTGAGCTCAGGACGAATTTACTGGAAGCTGACCTCAAGGTGGCTTTTCATTTCACACATGAACAATTTATTGATGATCTACAATCCCCAAACCAACGTTTGCCACTCATGGCGATAGCTTAAACCACCTAATGAGTGTGCTGGCCTTTCAGCTTCCCCATACAGCCACAGGAGATGACATACAAAGGTGCACAGTAAATCATATTACAGACAGGAGCTATGGAGTTGGCTTTGCACTCCTCAGTCATGTTGGAGATCATCTGCCCACCCAAGGAGCTGTGTGCAAGTCAAAGGTTGCCAGCCAGAGCCTGCTGTTGTTATCCATGTGTACTAGCAACTACTTCAGTGAACAGTCCCTTTAGAAGCAACACCATTTCTTGACTGAAGTAATATTTATTATGATGCCAAAGTGGCAGAATGTGACACTGAGGTTTTTACGACTTAAATTGCCTTATATATATATTTGAACAATAAAAGAATAAGAACACCACTAAATAAATTCCTTAAAATAAAATTAGAGATTTATATTCTCTCTCAAATCTCTCATTGTTTATTTAGAATGTGAGGAACACAGAAAACCAAGTACAAAATTAATTACTTCTGAAAATTGCCAAGACAACCAAATGAAGAGCTGTTGTAAATTCAAAAGTTAATTTTCCTGAGTAGTAGGTAATTGCTGGAGCTGAGTTCACAAGCCTAGGACTGTCTAGAAAGAAAAAGCAGTGCAGTTCATTTAAAGATAGAGAATGGTTTTTGACAGGTAAAAGAAATAGCACTTTTTAAAAAATAAATACTGTTCCATCACATCATCTTATCTCCATTTTCAACAGCATTATATTATGTCAGGACAACTATTCATAATTTATAGCAATAGCACACTCAATTGTTATTATTTATAGCAATATATTTGAACAACTATTCAAGAAACAGTTTTGCTCTTGCTGGTCCATTGATGTGCAGCCAGGCTTCTCTACAGCTGTTGACATCTGAGCATGTTTACTCCTGGTTCTTGTACAGAATACAATAATTTGATTATTTACAAGGGAGCCATAAAACCAGTTATTCAACAGTGAGAGCTGTAAACTGTGTGGGCCTAACAATCAAACCCAAAAGGCAATGTTTAACAGAGTGGTTTTAGCAAACGGGAGAGCAAAATAGCACATGGAATGAGAGACTTTTGTATGCAGCATTAACTGAAGAGCTGTAATCTATCTTCAGCCATGTCACAGAAATAGGAAAGCACTCAAAAATGCAAAACTAATGAAAGGCTGGACTGCTAAATTCTTGCATGCTGCCTTCTTTCAGAACAGGCATGCATTTTTTTCAGAATTCACCTGTCTGGGACAACTTCCATCCTTCAGCAGGCACACAACACCACTGCTTGCACTGTCACCCTCCTGTCCAAGCAAGACTAGTGAAGGTGACAGGGGACATGCAGTGGCCATGGATGCAGGTCACAGACTCTTGTTCAGCTGCCAGAAGTGCATGTGGCACAGGGAGCTGGCAGCTACCTCTCCCACAAGGATTCCCACCTTTGGAGTTCAGAGCTGGCCACAGACAGAGCTATTTTGATGAGGCCACTCCATCTGCAGCCACACTCTCATGTAAACACTGCCCCCAAACCCTGCCCCTCAGGTCCCCAGCATGCTGTGTGCTCAATCCCACACTTCTGAGGCCATGTCCCTGCGGTGTGACATGCACAGACCTGCAGCCAACATTTGCCAGCAGACACACAGAAAATCTCATTGCTCCTGAGGATAAGCACACGCTGGCTACAGGCTGGCACCTCTCTGGCTGTTTCCAACACCCCTGTGGAATATTTCTGGGAGCTAGCTAGGCTCTCAGTTCTGGCACATCCCTGATTTCCCTGTGATTCTAATTTAGCCCTTACCTATCTTCAACCAAAAGCACAGCTTCTCAGATAATGACAGTCGTTTCTAGCACCAGATGCTGTGCGAGGTGCCTCATTCTCTCAATTTAGACCACGTAGATCTGAGACTTAAAAACACATGGATTTTTGTTTTCAAAATCACCTCGGTACTGGATGCAAGTTATATTACATCTAACAGACTCACTTTGCTCCTGCTAAATGGCTGCTTCTGCATTGCACAGCCTCCAATGTCTCCAAGCATTGTGCTGTTCATCAAGCTTCATCAAGGGATTCCTTTCCAGAGAAGCAATCAGAATTACCCTGATTGATGTAAATTGAGAAACACTGTCACTCCATATTTCTTGCTCTAGAAAGTTAAGTTTATGCAAAAGGCTGTGTAAATGTTATGCCACAGGTTTCTAAAGTCCTTTCTGTTCCCACACAGGTTCAAGTATTTGGAAAAGAAATGCATGGGGCAGTTTGTTGTACGCTGGCCCTAACATTACATTCCCTAAATTACAGTTTAATTCTGTGGACCTTTCTACTGGTTTGATTTCCCTATGTCCCCAAGATTAGAATTGAATACAGGCTTAAATAAATCTGCCGCATTTTCTCGATGGGGATGACGATGTAAGAGTAGAAGTTTACAAAAACTCTTACCATAAATCCAAAACAGAGAATGATTTTCCACCCTGGTGCAACCAGGGAGCTGGAACAACCAATCTCAGCCAGGAGCTGCATCTGTTACCATGGTACCTCAGCAGGTCTGTAGATTAATAGCCCAGAAAACTAAGACAATTAAACCCATTGCACTGCATTGCATTTCAGATGCTGCTGTCAACTAAGCACTACCTGTCTTGTGAAGTGGTTCTGTATATAAGTACTTTAATTGTGAGTTAATTTTCTCTAATTTGGAATGCCCTCTCCTGTGTGGCCATATCTCAAACAACAGCCAATTCTTTTCCCTGCCCTTGGGACAGGTGTTTTGCTGCTGTGATGAAAATGAAGCATGGGCAAGGCTCCTACAGTTTTCACAACTGAGCTAATTAGGAGGTTTCTCACTATATCAGGTAATGTACTCCACAATTTATGGCCTGACAACATATTCTTTCCAAAGGTTGGTTCTTAAATGATGGCATGGCTGTAAGTGGGGCTCTGCTGGAGGGTTGTCACACCACAGGAGATAGGCTTACATCACGTTCACTATTCATTAATGCCAACTCCAGTCATAGCTGTGCACTAGTTACAATGACAAGACTTCATAATGATGAAAGAATTTCATGACTGCCCAAACTATGCATTCCAGTTCCTAAAGGAATGCCATGAAAAAGCTGGAGGGGGACTTTTGTAAGGGCATGTAGTGAGAGGACAAGGGGGAATGGCTTCAAGCTAAAAGAAGGAAGCTTTAGATTAGGTAATAGGAAAAAATTCCTTACTGTAAAGGTGGTGAGGCACTGGAGCAAGTTGCCCAGAGAGCCTGTGGATGCCCCATCCCTGGAACTGTCCAAGGCCAGGTTGGACGGGGTTTGAGCAACGTGGCCTAGCAGAAGTTATCCCTGTCCATGACAGGGGCATTGGAACTAGGTGATCTTTTCTTTTAGGTTCTTCCCAACCCAAACCATCTTGTGATTCTATGATTCTGTGTTGTCAGGGGTTTAGATTAGGTCTCATGTTTGGACCAAATGACCAAGTTAGGAAACTATAGCCTTTTGACAGTGTAATCACTGTTGAATTCAGCAAATCCAGTCATATGTTGTTCCATATTATCAGCAACAACAAAGGTCTTTGATTCAGATTTCCTTCCCTCTCTCTGTTTTTAATAGCACCTGAGGGCATTGACTTGAGCCTGTAGGACTGGTCACTGTCAACTCAAAGGGCATCTTCTTCTCCAGTCCTCCATTTGGCTCCCTGCTGTCCAGCCCTTTCTCCTGCTCTGTCCCCCAGGGCTGCGTCCCTGCATTTCCCTGCATCATCCTGTGCTTACCCAAGCACACAGCAAGCCAGTGAAATCCACTCCATAGGCAGAAACTTATTTCCTCACATGAGTTAAATCGGAAGACTGCAGAGAGAGACGAGCACTAGACTCAGTGCAAATGTGAAGGTGAGACCATGTAGCCATGAGAGAAGGGAAGGAGGCAGAAGTGCTGACAGTAACTAATAGATTGTTTCACCTGTTCCGTGTAATTTACAGTCCTAGGGATTATCAAAGTAAGAGCTAAGTTTTAGCTGTAATGAATAAATCATAAGGACTGGGGTTATTTTGTTGTTTGTGGTCTAGGAGACTTTTGTTTTACTGCCTGTGAAGTCTGCTGTTTCCCAGTATCGTGTCAGGGATAATTAGGAAAAATAGCAACATGAAAAGGCCAGTTGGTGTAACACAGGCAGGAGTGAAGTCCCCTGAGAAATTTAAGCAACCTCACATGCATAAAAAGGTCAAATTAATTGGATAAACAAAGGGGAAAGAATACAGAAACCCCATGAGAGGTATAAATTGTTATGCAGAAGAGAAAAAACAATATTAAAATCCACTTTCAAAATCAAGGGAGCATTTTTGTTTGGAAAATACATCTTTTTTCTTGCCCCACATCCTGAAGGGCAAAATTGTGAAGGGCAATATTTGCAATACCTTTTGTTACACCTTAACTAGTCACAGTCAATTTTTATCGTATGTAGGCATCAGTACAGAAGAAGGCACATTGCTTTCTCGTTTTCTCTTCCAGTGGTATTGTTGCTCACCTTTTGCAGATAATACATCATTCAGGCTACACAAGGGAGGCAAGGGACGGCAGAAGTGTCCAAGGATGGGAAATGTGCAGCAGGGTGACTTTGTGGTCCCGGCTCTCCCCCCACCCAAGAAGGTTTATATAGTACAGTCAAGTAAGAAAAGAAAGGGAGCACAGGTTCTGAGTCTGCTTGCTCCAGCTGCCAAAGGCACACACAGACATCTTTAGGATAGGGACTGCTCCTTTCCTGGTCAGATGAACAGCCTGCTTGGGTTGCTGGGAACTTCACTTGTGCCATTTGCTGTGGCATTTTGTTATGGAGATGGGGGAATTCAGCACTGGACCACACTGACACATGCCCAGCGTTGTGTGATGGCCATGCTGGCTCCCAAATTTTCCTATATTTTTATCTTTTTTCTATTTTTCCTATATTTTTATCTTCAAGCAATGAAAGAATGATGGGAATTAAATCAATACACATTATGAAACATGAAACAAAATTCCTGGGAAAGGTTACCTGATTAATACATTTTTTCTTCTCTCATAATCTAATATCAGCTACAAAACCAGACTTAGAATAGCTAGGAAATTATTTCAAATTGCTTTACAAGCAAATCGTTACCAGAATGACCAATCTACTGAAAAAAAACCTATATCAAGCAGTTTCTGTGCACTTACGACTCTGAAACTGGAGTCACCATTACATTGCAATCAGAGAAGGAATATGATCTATGTGTAAATGAACACATATTAAATTCAAGATAGTTCACTCACTGATGAGCAAAATGCTTGTCTTGATTCACTTAAAAATGTCACCACTGACGATGCATTATCAGGTCTCCTGGGATTTTGGTAGAATCTTAGACTTCACTGGAGTCCAACAGATATGATTAGAACAATTTTTAAAAAAAGCAACATTGAACTGTACTTGCTTTACATTTTCTAAGACAAGAAATAGAAGGCAACCTAAATTTTTTTATTCCTGGTGCAAGGTCAATTTTATTATCAGTGCTCTTTTAAGCCTCCACAACGTCTGAGAACCCCAAATCATATCCCAGTAACCATTACTGCAGTTACTGATTTCCTTCTAGCAGCAGCACAGTTGGAGAAATGCTAATGGTTTTTGCTTAAGCAAGTCTTAGTCCAATAGGCACTTCAAACTGTTAAGAATTCCCCTTTGCAGACATCAACAAAAGTAGTTAGGTAAAAACTGTTGAAAATTATTACACATTTGAGGACATCAAATTCAGTCTAGAAGCAAAAACTAAACACAGCATTAAAAGGAAACGGAACAAAAGTGAAATAAATTTAGATCACTGATCAACAGTGAATTATAGGAATTCACCACATACTTCCTTCCATGGATGCTTTTGTATTGCTTAAACTAGAACAAGGTCATTTCTTCACTTAAACAGCTATATGAGAACAATAAACTAAAAATACACGGCATAGCACATGTCATAAAAGTTTATGCTTCCTGGTAAAAAATGGTGGAATTGACATAGATCAAGACTGTTACAGCTGGCTGTTTTAGCTGCAAGAACTGTTTTTGCACCAAAGTCTCTATTTTTACAAATCCTCTTTCACTCTACAGTGACTGCATTGGTTTCTCAAGACACACACACTCTTTATCAGAAATGCATAAATTAAAAGTTTTCATGCAGTGAAGTTCCACCTGCAGAGTCTGGAAGATTGCATCTGTCCATCAGGGATGCTCAGCTATTTAATTTGAGCCAATTCTTCAACAAGAGGCTCAGAAACTGCCTGTCCTTCCCCCAGGGCGCACCCCACCTCACCTTCTTCACCACGTACACATGAGCACTTATCCCAGATTCCTTACTGAGGCTTTCTGTCCTGTGCTCCTGCTTGGTAGGAAGAGTAATTAACACCTTTGTTGTTCCACAAACACATTCCATGGGTCATAAGGTTTACTTTTGTTTTCAACTGTGTGTCAGTAGCACTTTCATTACACAAACAGCACAAGAAAACAAACTGGCAGTTAAAAAGTGCCCACTGAGCACTTAATCCCATGTGCTGTTCCCAAGCACAGATCTTAAAGGGATCACATCCCAAAAGACTGCCACTTAATAAGACAGAGAACTTAAACTGACTTGGTGGCTTGAGTCTCGGACTCAAAAGAATGGTGAGAGCCTTTAAAGACTGCAGTATTGAAAATAAGCTTTGCTGGTGGGAATACGTATTTTCATTCTTATAAGTATATATCTTCTTTCTGTTTCTGTGGAATTTAAGCTTCCAGAAGCAAACTGAAGTAATCCTGGTTGCCAAGGAAGCTCTTCAAATAGAAACCAAAGTATCTCCTCCAAAAACTTTCCCCTTTGTAATCAATATTCCATTTCTTTCTTCCAATGATAACAGTGAAAACGTGGTTGTGTCTTATCCGAGACTGAGCCAATGCTGTGTTTTGTCACAAGGTGAGAAGCCTGAGGTGGGTGAGACGTGGGACTGGTACAAGCAATGGAGCAGCACAGGGCTGGGTGCGAGGGAAGTACTACAGTGATAGGCTGCAGGTGGAGGGGCTTGGTGGCATCTCTAGGAACGCCAGACAGACACAGCCATGCTGATGGAACACAAGGATTGCTACAGACTTGACTGCACTTCTCATCACAGCTCTACCAGCTCACACCACCTGGAACACATCTGTGAAGAGTGCAAAAAGCATTTTGCACAATAAAGACATGGTGTCAGTGGCACAGTGGCATAGACTTTTTTGTCATTATCATAGGTATTTGCCAGGACATGTCAGCTATAAATATATACATATGTGAGCATATATTACAGGTTATATATTATACGGTTATAATGTCATAGTACATCTCCATAATATAATATTTACATATAAATAGATATTTGCTCATCTAACTACTGAATCTGTGCTGATAAAATCTGAAAGCATACACCTGTAGGCACGTAATATGAAATGCCAATCCATAAGGAACTAATTCAGGGAAGAGCTGAAACATCTCCCACACTTAATTTGGTAATTTGCAGTGAAAGCAGCTATTTTTGTCTTTGAGTCCCTGAACTTCAAAATTCTCAAACACTGTTGGGAAATTTATGCTATCTGTCTTCAGGCATTTAACTCACTGACAGCACTTAGATGATGGTTTCATGGCATAGTGAGTTGACATAACAGTTTATTCCTAGCAAAAGGGACAAGCCTTGTTCCCTCCTTCCACAGATTCCTCTCTACCCTTACCCATGCAGCCCCACCAGTTAACTTTTGCTTTGTCAGATGCTCACTTGGCTATGGACCTTTCTCCTCACTGAACAAGTGGGGAATATCTTTAGCCGGGGCAGGGAAGATGAGAAGAAGGAATCAGCAAGCTAGAGGAAGGAGCAAAGGAGGGAAGAGAAGAGATCTCTTTGTGTCAGTGGGTATTTACATTTATTACAAATTGGAAACCCTCACAGTAAATGGGCAAGGTCAAAGAACTGCATGAAGAAATCCAAAGTATTTTACTCAGTCTTTATTCATGGAATATATAAAATTAATAATAGCAAAATGTCTCTCATAATATTATAATAAAATAAACTAGAAACAACTTTTCCACTTATTTACATTTTACTTGCCCATAAAACTTTCTTCTTTTAATTTCACTGGTCTTCATTTTGGATGGTGCTTTCATACCCACAGACACATCATCTATCCTCCTCCTCTGCAGCTGAAATAACTGAGCCTTCAAAGCATCTCCTTTTATTCATCTCACTTCTACTCCTGTTTCTGCTGAATATTCTCCTGCTTTACAAGGAATAACACAGATTTCCCAGACCTACCACGGACCACATTCCAAATCCTTCCCAAAAAGGGTTAAAAAGGGGTCTCAAAGCTGATTCCTGCAAAATAAGGAATATTCTGCTAATACCCAAGACTACACCATGCTTATGGGCCATCTATACATAGGCTGCTCTGCTCTAAACTTGAAACCAGGCAGAATTATGGTATGATATCTTTAGTAATATCCTCAAAATCATAGAAGGGAAATATAATTGCTACTTAACACAGGATTTTTCTTACCACACTTTAGCTAACTAAAACTCCAGAATCCAGTTTAAACCACCCTTAAAGGTCTCTTCCAGAACTTATGGAGAGAACAAGATGCCTTTGAGGAGCACCTCATTATAGTCTTGAAGAGCTAGTCATGAGAGAGCAGGAAGATGTTCTCAAAGAATAAGCTGCTTGAACTTAACAGCTAATAAGGTGCCGTTATATTTTGAAAAACATGCAGATACTCAAAGAGCCACTCGAGCTCATGGAAGTGTCAGCATCAACCTATTCTGATTATCTTCATATTTTCTGAAATGTGCAGTTAGATCACACCACAAAACCTAGCAGACATATATGTCTGAAAAGGTATTAGTAGGTCTTTTCAGTTTCAGTCATTTTTAAGGTGCTAAACAAGAGGATGATTACTAATTTCTTCCATTTTAACATTTTTTACCTCAGCATTAATTGTTTTTCTCTGAACTATGTGAAATATGAGCATACAGAAAATCAACTCTGAAAGAAAGAAATGCTGTTAACTTTTTTAGAAGCTTGAGTTTAGGAGAGAAATAGTACCTTGGTAATTACAAAGATTGCCTTTACATTTTCTGCATTTCCCTGCAACACAGTAAAGGCTTCCTCAGTTTATTTGCACAGGAGCATCAAAGATGGTCTCAGGGGATCTACAGAATTTCAGTGGTCTTTCTTTATTAAAACAAGCTGCTTTAATTAGCCTAATATGTGATATGAAATCATTCAGTAATTAGTATCTTTGATCAAAATCTGCACTAAAGCCAGTTCCTTCCAGAATGTTTGATTTGTAAACAGCAAATGAAGCAGAACGTGTTTGAGCAGAGCAAATGAGGTGCATATATAATAGTATTTTTGGGGGTGTATATATTAATAACCATCACCTTCACATAAAATGCCCAATGGGCATTTTCTGATGGACATAATCTATTTACAAAATATATTGGCTTCGAAAAAAGTGAAAGAGGTTTGGCTCTTCTGAAAGCTGGCTCACACATGTAACTGCTTCAAAAAATCCTTTATTCTGAAACAGATATAAAGTCAGGTGTCAAGAAAATAATCAGAGATGATACTGAAATACTACCTCACACAATGTTAGTGCAGGCCAGGGATGCATGCATTGTCAAGGAAGTCTATCAGCTGAAAACAGAAGAGAAAATGATTGCTTTGTTTCTCCAACTTCAGCTATAGTGTCTTTTCAACACTTCATTTGAAATCTAACTCTTGTTGACAGAGATTGGGAAGAAGGCATATTAAGGGACCTAAACTTAGCATCCCTTGAGAAGCATGAATAAATAGCTTTGCCTTTTCTGTCTGCATGCAGATCTCCATGTTTTAACCTTCTTCATGTTTTCCAATTCTGTTTTTGTTGGAAGCGATGTCTCCATCTCTCTGAACGAGCTAAGGACCAGGCTGAGCACTAGGTTTACATCTGAGTATCTCCTAGATATAGCAGTGAGAAAATTAAATGTTTGCTAGCAAGAAGAAAACATGAGAAAGGCTCAGCAGTGGATGAATTTGGGTCTCAGACCTGCTGGAGACAACTGCTTCCATCCTAAGCACCAAAGTTTGTGCTAACTCTCATCTCTTGAGGGGTCAGTCCTGCTCCTGCAACTCTTCCCCATCCTCTCTCTGTCCTTCTTCTTCCTGTACGTCCTGCCACGCCCCTCCTGCCTGCTCCCTGCCACAGCTGTGCTGCTGCCAGTGTAGTCCCCACAGCCCCAGTGAGGGCTCTTGCAGGCAGCACTGTGATATTGCAGACATTCTAAACCCTGACAGCTATTATGGCACCCTTGCACCTCCGCATCGCACCTCCCCATCGTTCCTGCAGGCAGCACAGCTTCAGTGTGCTCATTTTCAGCCTTGCAAACTGTATGGCTTGGTGAGGCTGGCATTGCCAAGGGTGTGAGTGGAAACTGTGAGCCAGGGCTTGGTTTATCCCCTGGGTTAGCTACAACTCCATGCATGGTGTCATATCGAAATTGCACATTTAGGGAGTGATTCATTTCTGGGTGTGAGCTCGTGCCACCTCCACATATTTTCTGAGGAGAAACCTGTTAGAGCATTCCCTCAGCACCAGCTACTGCTCTCAGCTCAACTCTGTTGCCACGAGCCCCCCACACACCCAGCCTTCCCCACTTCTGTGTGCAATTCCAGCATCTCATTTCCTGACTGGAAATACTTTGTACTGAAATGTGAGGAGATGGCAAGCAAGCAAACAAGCAAGGACACTTCATGTCTTACAATCAAATCCATTTGATTTGAGCAGTATCATGTTTTCCACCCATCCGGCTGGACTAAGTGTGCCTGTGGAATGAAACCAAGAGCTCCACACTGCTCTTCGACCCATAACCTGCTTTGCGGAGTGCAAGGGTGGCAAAAAGGGACAGCAACATATTATGCTTCAAATGCCCTCTGTTTGCCAGTCAGAAACATCCCAAAACAGCGCAAATCTTTAATAAAATATTTTTATTAAATAAATTATTTTATTAAAAAACAGGGAAATTTTGTTCTGCTAGTGCCAAGCTTTGCACACCAGAGCCAAGCACAAATGCTAAGAGCTGAAGTGAAATCATGCTAGTCAATGAGGCAGAGCCTGCTTCTTCAAGCAGCAGTTCCTTTGAATTAAGGGTTATACCTTGGTCAGCACATTGAACTCCCACTGCGGGCTCTGGGATGCCAAGAACGAGGTCAAAGAAGTGCAACATTATTAATGTCATGTTTTAAGAACAAACCATTGTCCATTCTGCCTAACTGTTCTTTTGCTCTTTCTCAAACTCCGTGCTCATCAGTTACTGAGTGCTGGGGTTTTGCTATACTAGTGCTGCTAATCATTATATATTTTATATTGCATTTAGCATTTCATCAGCCATGAAAGAACCTAGACTTAAAATGGACGGGTCACAGTGAAATAGAACTTCAAGACAAAAAGAGAAACAGATTTATTTGAAACAGTCAATTTGAACAGAAACAGTCAATTTGAACTAGACTTTTTT
This sequence comes from Acanthiza pusilla, assembly GCA_036630365.1. Classification (NCBI taxonomy): domain Eukaryota; kingdom Metazoa; phylum Chordata; class Aves; order Passeriformes; family Acanthizidae; genus Acanthiza; species Acanthiza pusilla. The sequence goes on from JAXCHO010000098.1 coordinate 9,357,484, forward strand.
CCCCTAATGCAACTGAATATGCATTAATTTTCAATTTAAATAACAAATAAAAAATGAAGAATCATTACAGGGATCAGATGATTGCCAGAGCTACACTGGGTTAAACTCAAATTGTACTGCAGTAACTGCTCAAAGGAAGTCTGGTTTAAATAGAAGCAACTGAGTAAACAATTTATTTCCACTCCCTTTTGTCCTGCTACAATTAATATAATTTTTTAGGTACAGGAATATAACATTTATGCAATATTTCTGTGCTTATATAAGTCTTTGCAATCTTACTGATGGCTGCAAGTTTGTTGAAGCTGCCCTAAACTCTTCCGATCAAATATACTCAGTTATGTCCCAGGGAATAACTACTGTCTTCCACTGTAAACTCTTTCAATCCCATTTCCACAACATTTGAAACCAGCAGCTCAGCCTCAGCAAAGACAGTGTGAAAAGACCCACTGTGGATGGTTCTCAAGGCAAGAATCATAAATAAACTTCCTAGTTATTCTCTTAGTTTGTTCCCCAGAAACCCAAACTTTCAACAGCCAAATCATCAGTAAGTGTTACAAGCAAAAAGTACTTTTCCTTGTTCCATGCTGAGAAATGCAAGCAGGCACTAGCCCCAAACATACTGGACACTTATGTCTCCACAGTCCTTGCATAAACGACACAACACATCGAGGAATATATATTTTAACCACTGCTGACCCACCTGCGGCTTTTTCAGATACTTCACTTTTGCAAAGGACAGAACCAATAGAAAACCACGAGGCAGACTGAAAGAAAAGTGAAAAATAAAGCAACCCTAAAATGTTATGCCTGTTAGTAGGGTACCATGAATGCTGTGGAAGATAAAACTGTTTTTATCTGCCCAGCACTGAGCCTACATCTCAGAACCTGCAGTTCATCCTGGTCTCTGATGCAGAAATCAGGAGCAATAGTTCTCAAATAAGCTGTTTTGGTAGTAGCAAAATTAATGACGCCTGACCTACTGCAGATTTTTGTCTCACAGATCATGTCCCACGTGGATTTTCCACTGTTACACAGTGGTGAGCTGACACTGCAGCCTTTACTACCATGGGGGAGCTAAGGTGTAATTCTCTCCTCTACCTACCTGGGAGTTTTCATGAAACTGGAGGGAATTACACACCTTTAAAGCCTCTACCTCCCTCCTGAATTTGCCTGAAATTGGCCAACACATTAAAAAATGGATAAGGAACAAAGACAGAGACAAATATTACAGCTTTATAAACCTTATTTCTTTGTGAAACTCAGCTAGAAACAGAAGTTAAAAGCAAGGAAATACTTGCAAATACACTACTGACACTTAGAGGTAATGCAAAAAAAGAGTGATATTATGAAGGGGTGATATTATGACTACTTGTAAGTAAAGTAGCTACTCAGTAAAATGCAAGCTAAATACATCAGCTCCTCCTCTAAGCTTAACACCACTCTTGATTTATACCAGTGAAAGCTCTGCATTATGAAATTAATCATATTTCATGATGCTTGGCTATAATCAGTCTACTGTGAAGTGCCCCTTAGACATGTTGTTATTCAATCAAGAGTGCTATTTTTTGTACAGAGCAAGGAAAGTGTTAAGAATTTCCCCAAATTCCTTCATCCTTCTAAGTACACCTTCCTTAGCCCCAAGGACTTTCTACGACTTCCTCACATTAATGAAAGTAAAGGATTTAGAAAGCCAAGCTAAGTTTGCAAACAAACCACAGAGTATCTCAGATCCTGTCTGACATAGCCAGGGAATCCGGACAGCAAGAGCTCTGGGTTTTTTCCTTCTATTTAACACATACAGTTTCAGGAAAATGTTCCTGACTTAAACTTCTTGTGCAGGATGAGATCAGCTGCTAGGGTAGAGCTGATCATGTAGCTTGTTGATGCTCAAACTGATATGTTGCTCTCTTCCTATCCTTTTCCCAGCTACCTTGTCCTGGCCAAGTTCTGGCACTTAACTGATCCTGCCCTCAGTCAATTCAACTCCCTAAACCAGCAGGAAAGAAAATTCAGTAAAACAAAGTAAGCTGGTTTTGTTTTGCCTTGTACAAAGGAACTTACTGGCCCATTCATGCTTCTCTAAAACTTCTCAGAAGTTGTGAAACAAATGACTAACATTTTGAGGCAGATTAAGCAGTTTTAAGTCAACTGGAAATCCCTGCTTTTCATGTTTAATACAGTCTGACACAAAAATAAAAAAAAGAAAAGAAAAGAAAAGAAAAATTAAAAGGGTTGTTACTTACTATTTGTCTTCTGTTTTCTACCAGGTAGATGCCAACAATCCCTAGGAAAGATCCAAAGCCAAGCTAAGGCAAAGAACAAAACCAACAGAAATGCATGAGGTCAGCTTATCTGGACAACATACCAACACATACATTGATGTCTGAGCTAATGCACCACACAGATGGGCTAAATGGGGCGGGTCAAGGGAAAGGGTGGAAGTTACTGTTGGACATAAATCATATAATGTAATGGGAAATGGCCAGGACTGCAGCTCTTTGATAGTTCAGTGAAAAATTTATCACGCAGTAAACAGAAGTCCATATAGTGAGGCTTCTATAACCTGACTACTGTTGCCGTTGTCATATATAGTTTTACACACTATAAAGCAAAAACTAAGTAAAGTAGGAGAAAAGAACACATTTAGTCCACACAACACCATTTTGGAGAATTGTAAATCTTTAGGCAATTACAGACAGTTTTTCCTCAAAAAATTGATGTGTTCCCGCCGTGCAAATGACCCAAGTTCAAACCCTTAGAGTTATTCTTGTTTGATTTTAATGATTAGACACTACCACCCAACCCAGAAAAACTCCTTGCTAAAATGGTAAAAGGACCAGCACAATCAGTTGCATCACCAAGAGCCACAGGAGAGAGAGGGGAGCAAGTGAAGTAAGCTGGCCTTAATGCTCCAGTATTGCTTCAACATGGGGATGGTAGGAAAAGCCCTCTCCTTATGATGGGCCCATGAAGGTTTGGAGCAGTAGAAACTCCTTGGATTCACAGTTCCAGCCCCTCTCTGTAATGAGGCCTCTGAACTGAGCTCAGAGCCTCTCCTTCAAGCCCAAGTTAAGTTTTTAAGGACTACATGTCCCAGCCAAGGGCTTCATCAGTGCCCGTAAATTCCTCGCCGTTATGCACAACTGCTCACAGCAGAAAGCAAATCCCCTGCAAGCACTTTACTCGCTCAGTATCACAAGAGGAATCCGTCACTCGCTTCCAAGAAAGCGAATGTAGGGAAAGGAGATTTGCTCTTGAGTGCTTTGGGAAGATTTATGTGAAAGGGAGGCACAGGGACTAAAAGCAGAGACTTTGAAAGAGTGGGCAAGTGCACCCATGCTGACAGCTAAATAGTAGAGATACTTGGAACCGTGAGCAAGGACACTCTGTTCAGGGGACAGCAACTTTGTAAATTAAGATAACTACATCAAAATGACATCTGGTTCCAAGCCCCATTTGTCATTCCAACAGGAACAATCCATAAAGCCTCATTTATGGCTGATGCAGGAGACACAACATGAGTAATATTATCCATGTGAATGAAAAAATGACTAAACACAGAACAATAACAATTAAACAAGAAGAAGCAGAACCACAGAGATCATGATGAAAGCCTCAGTATTACTGAGATTGTTTTAGGGTTGCATAAGCTGCTTTTTGTCTGTTTAAACAATAGGGTATTTGGGAACTCTGGGAGTCCAGGTCAGTATGGTGCTGGGACAACTGGATCCTGTTGAAAGATTATAAAAATAGCAAACAAAAATAATACAGTAAGTAGTCACAGAGAAGTGACATGAAATATTTAAATATAAACAATATATTATAAGGAAATTAGGCTGATGCAGTTCCAGCTCTGTCTTTGCAGACCATTCCAAAAAATACAGTCCAAACTGATGATCAAGCAGTAATCTACTAAATGCAGACACCTTCCAAAGTGTAACATTATATTAACTCACCTACACACAGAAATATTTTATGTTCAATTACTTTGGATGCATAAGTTCAGATAACACCTAGCACTATAAAGATGTATTTAGAAAAAAAGATTTTTTCAAAACAAATTACAAGTGACCACACATGCAGGGAAGGTTAATGCACTTAACTCTCCTTGAAGCCAGTAGGAATTTGGCAGAAGCCAAATTGTATTAGGGATCTAACCCTGAAGACCTGTTCTGCAAATACTTCTAGATACAAGTAAATCTATGCCAGTGGATAGTGCTATTCATCTTCATAGGTGCTTTCAAGACAGGGTTAATTCTGTGTGTTTATAAGACCAAAATTGCTAACCTAAGGTCATTGGAGATTTCATCTCATCTACCCGCTGTGAAATTAATATTTTACTACTGAATTCTATGAGAATTAGACCTTATTTTTACCTGGAATTAATACTGTCTGCCCTTGCATTTCTCAGAGCCCAGCAGTGAAATATGTAGTGTCAAATTCACTCCCCTAGCTTTAGGTATCTAAAAGTTTGGGATCAGGGCTATCCTGGCTTTTTAAGCTCCCTCTACTGTCAGCAGAGAGGAGAAGCACCTTTTGAGGGCTATTCAGTACATTCTGAAAGAGGTGATGGTGAGAGACCATTCTGCCCCTCTGCTCTTCTCTGGTGAGACCTGACCTGGAGCGCTGCCTTCAGTGGGGTGCCCAACACAGGAAGGGCATGGACCTGCTGGAGAGAGTACAGAGCAGGGCCACGAAGATGATCACAGGGCTGGAGCACTTCTCTATGAAGACAGGCTGAGAGAGTTTGGGTTGTTCAGCCCAGAGAAGAGGAGGCTCCAAGGAGACCTTACACTGCCTTCCAATTCCTAGAGGTGCCTTACAAGAAAGCAGGAAGTGATAGAACAAAGGGTAATGCCTTCAAACTGAAAGAATGTAGGCTTAGATTAGATATTAGGAAGAAAATCTTTACTGTGGAGGTGGTGGAACCTGGGATAGGTTGCCCACGGAAGTTGTGGATGTCCCATCCCTGGAAGGGCTCAAGGCCGGGTTGGATGGGGCTCTGAGCAGACTGGGCTGGTGGAAGGAACTCCCCCATGGCAGGGGAGTTGAGATGACCTTTAAAGTCCCTGCCATCCCAAACCACTCTATGGTTCTATGACAGTGGCTCTGCCAGCGCTGCACTGGAGTCAGTCACCCCTGGCAGCGAGGCAGAAACACAACAGGGCTGTCACACAGCTCTGACCAGGCTTTTGGCAAGATACCACCTAAGATTTGCACAGCACTTTTAACTCTTGCTAAATGTTTGTGATATTTAATGTCTTGATGACATTTACACTGACAATTACCCATCACTCCTTCTCAGTTACTTCAATAATCCAGCACGTGTGCACAAAAAAATTCTGGATTTTATGAAAATTATTTAGCTCAAATAATCTTTCAAAAGGGAAAAAGGTTTTATTTTCAAAGTATATAGTATTTTCTAATAAATTCTTGCTTTTCTATCTGTTTATTAATGAAACCAAGACTTAAAAAAATATTTTAGCAAATTATATTTTTCAGGTGAGTGAATAGGCATTGTGTTATTCCTACAAGAAATGAAATGCTGAAATAACCTGTTTAGTTCACATGGGTTTGTTATTTATTACACTTGTTAAAGACAGCAATTTAAAAATTAAACTTCTTTCTAGGGATAAAGGCAGAGAATATGGTCTTACAAAAGATTTTATGTCAAATTTCAGAAGAAGAGAGACCTTTATCAGTATTAATCTATCTATTTTAGGTTAATGAAAGGGAAAATAATTCTTTTAAGGTCTTATTCTTGGAACTGCTTTTTGTTCTATTTTTAAAACACCGCTCCTTATAGATCGCTATCCTAAAATTATCTTTCTGAAAGTCCTTTTCTCAACATGACACTAAGATGTAAGAGGACTTGTTTAGGAGGAGCAGTTCTAACTTACAAATTATTAATGCTGTATGCACAGTATTAGAAAATGCATATCCCTCCTCTCTGGGCATTGCATTCCATAGAGAGCAAGAAATAATGGTACCTTACAATGTGTTTTGGCAGCAGTGGAGCCACACACCTAAGCAGTGTCTAATGCTAAGCATGTGAGTTTCTGCCTTCACCTCGCACCCTCTACCTCAGCCCTTCTCTATTTGCTGCCCATGCTCCTCGTAAAACTCACATGGGTATTTAAATTCTTTTTTTTAACTCCAGGCATTTCCACACTTTTGGATATGACCTATCTCTTCTGAGATCAGAAAGGGCCTCAGAACCAGAAAAGGGCTGGCAGGGCTACTCCTCCCTAGAAGTCACGAAGGCACCACGGGGCAAAGCAGGTGGAGATCGAACCTTGTGCCCACTTCAGGAACATTTTTAAGCAGTCTGTTCCCAAAGCAGAAAGAAGAGAAAGGATTTTAGAAACAGGATCCTGTATGAGAGAACTGGCAGCAAGCCTGCACAACAGGATGTTAGGGAGAAGCCTCCACATGCCCATTTGCAGGGCTTTCCCACCCATGGACACAGCAGAATTCCTGGCACACGGACACAAGAGTGGCATGGCTTTTTCTGCCAAAGTAGTAAAGTTGTAATAGAGTTCTAATAAATAGTTCTGCCAAACTATCAAAGTAGTAAACTTCCAAAGGTTGTTCAAATCTATCCCATGCCTGCTGTCCAGTCATGCAGACACCCACCTTTAATGGAGGAGTCTAGCACAGGTTTCACACAGTTCCCTGAGCCTAGCATAGTGCAGTGCAGTGCAACCGTGACCTCCTTCTGCCCCCTAACAGCCTCCCCTCTGGGGCACTTCAGAAAAATAATTTACCGTCCTTGCCTTACAACGCACTAGAACTAGATCAAAACAAAGCAGCATTTCTCTCCTGTGAAATGCAAAAGGACTGTCTTTTTTTTCCCCCCAATCAATCAGAGCTTCCCATTTACAGCTGATAATAATTTATGTAGATGTACCTAATAATCTAAAATGTGTTTTTTACTTACAACAATGCCTGGGTAGTAGCCTCCCACAGTAACGTTTTCTGTTCGCGTGGTAGCAGCCAGACCTATGGTCAGAATGAAAACAGACACGACCAGCAGTGCGACTGTGAACCAAAGTGAAGTCTTCTTCCTTTTTGCAAACTGTCCTGTAGGGAGTGGACAGGGGAAAAAAAAAAAAAAGAGCTAAAGAGCTTTTCATTGCAATCATAGCAAAACAAATATACAATAATGGAAGACTTTTTTTTTTTTAATCTTTTCTGTTGTTAACACACTGTTGTTCTCCAACTAAGGAAAATTGCCGGCAGACAACAAAAGGAATTAAAAACCCCAGTTACCTAGAGGATAGCTTAATGCACACACATTGGGTACTGGCATGAGACAAGTTTTTATTAAACTGAACTGTAAGCCAGTGACAATGATAACTACGCCTTGTCTTCAGCAACATTTATAATTAAGCAGCGTTCACATTTTAAGTCAGATCCTGCAGGCCTTAAATTTTTACCTGTGTGAAGTGCCAATTTGACTCTACCTGGCCTGAACATAAAAATGGATATTTTAAACAAGATTAGCAGACGCTCTGCATGCTATCATGAAAATGAATGTGCTTTTCATATTTACTGGGGTAAGCAATCTGTATCCCTGAAGCAAAGCTGTAATAGAGTTTATCAGGTAATGATATATGAGACTGCTCAGCTAAATACATTCAGTCTCGCCGGGATTTGGATCCAGATACCCCAAGTGAAAACCAGCACGCTCACCTCCAGCTTGCAGCCTGCTCCAAGCACTTAACCTTGTGATTGCAGTGGTGGATTTGAGCTGCGACCACAGGTTACTCACACCAAGGCCCCAGCCCACAGCACAGACTTAATGTAGGACTGATTTTAAAAAGCCATCAATTGTGACCCTAACTATCAAAAGACACCCAAGTGAATCAAACCATGAGCCCCACTTTCAGTGTTCTGGCTTTGAAAGGCAAGGCAGGAGTGTGCAGGATCACCCTGGAGCACTGGGCTGTGCGATAACATGGTACCATACACTGCACCTGGGCAGGATGGAGCTCCTGAGAGAGCACAACCTGGCCACAGCAGGGCCAGTGTCCCTCCCTCTGTGGCCTCACGAAGCTGCCTCACTGCCCAGCCTCAGCAGAAGGCAGGGACAGTGATACTGCACTCAAACTGGAGGCAGTAGCCCTCAGCAGGGAGGAGGAGGAGGAGAGAGGGGGAGGCAGGTTTGCATGGTCAGGCTCTGAGGGCATTGCTGGAAACAAATGCAGGGGATATGCAGGAAAGTCAAAAAGCAAGCAGAAGCCATTTGCAATGAGTCACTTGAGTTTTGTGGCCATTTTAAAGTCATGTAACTCAGTTAAATGTTTATCGTTCAAAAGCCAGACTAGATTAGCGATGTTTGCAAACAAAGTCAAATAATTTAAATCAGTTAAAAAAATGCATTTATAAGAAAAAGCTGTATGTTTGCTGACATTTCTCCAGTAGAACAACCAGTCTAAATGATTTCAGTCTTTTAGTATGAAATACAAGCAACTTTTCCAAAGACAAATACAATCTATTGAGCTTACACAAGTCTCTTTCACCTGCATGTACGAAGTCTTCCTGCTAAAGATCAAGAAACAATTCCTAAGCCTCTCCAAACACCTCTTCTCCAGCCTGTGTCCTTGCTGTCTGCCTCTGGCAATTCCCTATTAATCCATGGAGGGTCACTGGGCACATGGGGGCAGAGAGGTTCTTCACTAGCGATCAGTGTGTGGGGTTAAAGTCTGTTCTTTAATGAAGCCAGTTCATGCGGCCAAGAGGGAAAATGAGAATTCAGATACGCAGCTCCACAAATCACCTGTCCTTCCCCTAACTAAAAGGATTCATTCAATACACCTACCAGATAGCAAATAATTTCTGATGTCCTTGCCATACTTCATCATCTTTGAAAAGTCACAGAGATTAGGAAATCCCTAATAACTGAAGAAAGGCAAGTCTGTTTTTTAAAAAAAACCTGTTTTTTAAAAAGGCCAAAACGATAATTCAGGGAATTACAAAGCAACCAACCTCACTTTGGTTCCTGGGATTCTGAGACCAAAAACATGGAGTAAATCCTCTTGTAAGACATTTCTGGGCACAGAAGGAAAAGGCAATTGGCAATAGCATGGATTTACCAGAGCCAAGTCATGTCTGATGAGGCCAAGAGCCTGCTATGGCAAAAAGACTGCACTTGAGGAGAAGTGGATGTCTTTTACCTTAATTCTAGCAATGTTTTTAACGGGAGGCCAAGTCCTGAGCAAAGGAAGAAACCACGCCTTGCAATGATAGAGGTAAGGACTGCCAGGCTGCGAAGCAGCTCTGCTGGAAAGGACCTGGGGGTTTTGGGGATGAGGAGCTGAACATGAACCAGCAGTGTGCCCTAGCAGCAGAATCCTGAGCTGTACTAACAGGAGCATCATTAGTAGATCAGAGAGGCAACTACACCTATCTATTCAGCACTTTTTAGTCCACATAACATTACACTCATTTTTGGGCCCTCAGTACAGGGAAGTACATAAATTAACTGCAGTGAATTCAACAGAGGACTGCAAAGAAGGTCAGGGGCTGGGGTACTTGCTGTATGAGCCAAGGGAACAGACAGGGCTTGCTCAGCCTGGAGATGAGATGACTCTTGGCAGGGCTAGTTGCAGTCTTCCAATTCCTTTGAGTTGTTGTCAAGAGAACAGACTCAGGCTTTTCATAATGGTGCACAGCGGGAGGAGAAAAAACAGCAGACAAACTGAAATGCAAAAAAGTGTTTCAGATTGGGTATAAGGAGAAAAAAATTCAACATTAGGACAGTCAAACATTGGAACAAGTTGCCCAAAGACGTTGTGCTGTTTCCAACTTCGGAGGTTTACAAGATTCAGGCAGAAAAAGCACTGGGCAACCTGCCCTGACCTTGTAGCTAACGCAGCTTTGAGCAGGAGGTTGGAATAGACACTTTCTGAGGTACCTTCCCACTTGGATTCTTCTATGCTTTTATGATAGTCAAGACAGCTAGGCTAAAAGTGGGTTGGGTATGTGTGCTCATATCCACTGATATGAAATTGCAGCTGCAGTGCAGATGTAGTCTAAAGGGATATAGGAACACAAACCTTCCCAAAGCCAGTGGGGCAGATGCTCCTCAGCCAAGTCTTTTTGAAACCACTGAACAATTTTATGAAAAGTGCCTGAGGAGCCAAGCCCCACATTTTTCTCAAAGTAGCACCCGTACTGGCAAAGATTGGTACAACTGCATGGAGATAAACTATGGGTCCAACCCACTCCTCCTGAGTTCTGGTTATGAATAATGGAAGACGTGAGCTTGATTGGCCAGTCTGAGATTGCTGGAAAATGTCTTAGGAAAAGCATGATCTTATTTGTAATTGGAGTAAATCTGATGTGGATTTAGTGAGAACAGAAAAGGATGTCACTATTTGTAGAGACAATTTTTGGTCAGAACTACATTTTGACTTTCAAATTTACATGTGCCAGAAGGCATTTATGTATGCAATACCTTTCAACTCTGACATTCATTGATCTTTTACCACCTGCATCTCAAAACAGAGGAAAATATCCAAGCATATTTCCCCTTCTCCATAGTCCAGTTTGGAAACTCTGGTAGGTACATGTCCTTAGCTATAAACTCCACCCTTAAGATGACTTACATGCAGGAGCACAGAAAGGTCCCATCCTTGCACATGAGGACTTATTCTCAAAGACTTCCACCTGCTCAGAGAAGATGGGTAGAAATCTGGTCTAAACTGGTTTTTATCATGGCTGTTTGGCTTTCCTTAGTCACAAAAATAAAAATCTTTGCTCTATCAAAATATGTGTAATTACATGCATATAAGCCACCAGCATACTGGGAGACCTACAAAATATTTGCAAAGCAGCACAATATCTTGGGATGAAAAGAGCTATAGCTGCAAAGGGTTCCTACTATGAGGTCCCTTCTGCAATTTCAGTCATGTTGGCTCCCAAGAATTTTCAAGCCTTTGTTTACTGCTGTTTGTAGCCGTTGCCGGGCAGTTTATTTGGATCTGTTTTTAATGGACCTGCCAGCCAAAGCCCAATGCCAGACTTCCCTCAGAAACTCTGTCTCCATCTCAGTGTGCCTGACCCAGTCTTCTTCCCAACACTGTCTGTGGCAAGGCTTGGACAGAAGGCTGGCCATATACAAGAATAGCAGTTAAATTAGGAGCAGAGGAAATGCTGCTGTCAATATTTGTAGCCTGAATTTTCTTCAAACACTGATGTTCCTGGAGTGCAGGAAATGGTTAATGGAGGCTATTCACTTTCCAATTTTTTAGTACTGAAGCAACTCTCAGAGTAATTTTGGCATTTATTCTCTTTAACTTCTTTAACAATGATTGGGTATGAATATTATTAAACTTTTAGTCTGGACATTCATGAAATTCAGTTATAAATTAAAATTCTTATATTTCGCATACCAAAACCCAAGCTTGTAGGAAGAAACCTTGTCATATCCTTGTTAGCATTCGCTTGAGTCTGTGGTCAGTAGAGGGTGTGAATATGTTATTAACTTCTATTGGCAATATTCTTCAGCAGTTTTGGCCAGTGAAGTATTGACTGAGTCTTGGGCACTGAGTTTTTTGTGGTATTAACTGCAGCAATAGGCACTACAGATAAACTAGAGAGGTAACAAAGCTTCCACATGAGTTGCTTGTGCTCTGCCCGGCGCAGACCTAAACTGTGCACAAAGAGGATCAGTCACAGAAACACTCTCTGCTTTGCTCACTGAACATCTGTCAGGCAAAGTATCTGCTTGAGGCATTCAGCCTGCTTCCACGATGGAAGGAGAGCAAATGCCACCAGGACAAGGAGGAGAGACATGAGACTGCTGACTCCTTGGGACAGAGAAAGGCCTGTGAGGAGAGAAATGGAGATCAACCTTCAGAGAGCAAAATGAAAAAGTGCCCACTGAAGACCACACTCTGCTGCACTCAGAAAGAGCTTCTGTCCATTCATCAGCTACAGAAAACAAAATTATATTTACAATGCTCTGTTTGCAATGGGTGGGGGTTAAATCTGTAGGAAGAATACTAAAAACTGAATGGTTTTGCGGGGAGGGTATATATGAGATTGCAAAGTGGTGGATCTTATGATGAACAGTAGGGCCTGGATTTGCACAAAGCAAAGAGTTTAAAGGAAGAATGAACTAATTAACGATGAAACATGTCCATGGCACAGACTGTGTCCAGGGGCCAAGGGCAAGAAAGAATATAATAAAACAGCACCTCTCCACCTTGGAAAACTTGTATATGATCTGCAACTGAACTAAAAAAGTCTACATTTAGACCAAGGAAACTATACTTGGCCAGCTTTACTACTTCTTTTAAAATCTATCTTCAGACACCATAAAGCCTCTTAAAAAGTGTGGCATGATTTTTGGCAAGGAAAAACATCACTGTAGGATGTAGCAGTTAGCTGGGATTACAATCACATTTGCTGAATATTAGCACCATGTAATTCCATACCTTCTTCTTTGATATAGTTGAGGTGATCTAAATGGAAACACTTCTTTCAAATAATGCCCAATGTATATTAGCATCTTACTATGAGAAAAAGAAAGAAACTTCTGTAACAGGAACAAAAAGTGCATTTTTATTATGTAACAAGTACCACCAAAAATTGTGATGTGTTTCAGAGAGTGGCATTAAGCACACAGAATAAGATAATTTAAGTGGAAATTCACCATAGACAGACTTTAGTATCAAAGGTATCCACTGTTTTGCTACTATTGAGAAAATTTTTAGGAGAACTTTGGAGCTAAATTATAGATTTTTAATTACTGCAATACTCACTTCAGTGCCATCTCTCTCTCAACCACAGCTTTGTGTATTTTAAAAACTGTTTCATGCCAGTGAAATTGAATTAATCCTACATTGCCTTCCAAAATTAAATGTGACAGATTGAGATGCTTAAAAGAGATACTCATACCTGCTATTGGTGATTACTTTCCCTTTTCTGATTAAATGCTTGACTTGTCCAGAGTGCTGAACTAATTAAACCAGATGCAACAGCATTCATTTCAAGCCACAAGACAGCAGTTTTTATCGGGCCCGTCTCTTACCTTTATTATTGATTTGTTGCGTAAGATTCCACGAGAGTGTTTTACATTCAAGACCATGGGAAACAGTTTACAATTCTACCACAAAATATCCATACTGAACAAAATGAAAAAGCAATTCCACAAGCACTGGTGTACTACGTAGTGTATCTATGGTAAATGATACCATGCAGTATCACTATGACCTCATTGTTTTGGCAGGAATTGTTTCACCGATAAATAATTTAATGACCATCTAATCACTAGTTTAAAGCTAGCATATAGATACTTCTTTTTTCCATGACCACCTGGAAACGTTTCTAAGTTACAGCACAACTTCCACACAAACATAATTTTTCTTCCAAGTTTAAGACAAAAATTAAGATTTGATAATTTTTTATCCAGCTGTTAAGATCCTTGAGTGCATAGTAAAGTCTCTGCTTATCCTTTCAAACGTTACCCAGAGTAATTCCTGGCAATAAGTTCTGTATTTTCTAAAGTTTAACAAATTCCGCTGGAATAATAAAATACTTGACCTTTCTTTCGCCTACCTGTTTGTATTTCAGGACGTACGCAGTAAACACAAGCAGCTCCTAATTGAATAATCAGGAGAACAGGAGGAGGGGAACTAACCCAACACCTGTCCGCAGCCCGCCCCGCACCTGCGGGCACCTCCGCCCGCTCCAGCACAGCCCCGGCCGCGGCCATCGAGCACAGCACCATGTCTCCGACATTAATTTCCTATCCGCGTGCCGTACCAAGCTATTCCTCCGAATGTCAAACCTCCGGCACAGGCGCTCACCGAGCGCAGCGCAAAGCCCTGAAGAAGAGCCGGTATTTTTAAACATTCGGGCGAGCCGGGGAACGAGCGGCAGCGCGCACCGCGCCGGCAGTCCCGGGCTGAGCATCCCCCGCGCCGCCGCTGCGGGCACAGCCCGGCACAGCCCGGCCACAGCCCCACACAGCCCGGCCACAGCCCCGGCACAGCCCGGCCACAGCCCCACACAGCCCGACACAGCCCGGCAGAGCCCCGGCACAGCCCCGCACAGCCGCGGCACAGCCCGGGGACAGCCCGGCACAGCCTCGCACAGCCCGGGGACAGCCCGGCACAGCCCGGCACAGCCCCGGCACAGCCCGGCACATCCCCGCGCCCTCCCGTCCCGCTGCCCCAAGCGCCGGGACAGCGGCGCCCACCCCGGGGCGGCCCGGCCCCGCCGCTCTCCCCCGCCGCATCCCGGGGCTCCCGCAGCGGCCGGACAGGTGCCGGGCTCACCTGTGGGGTCCAGCACGGCCAGCGGGCCCGACACGGCGGGGGCGGGCGGCGGGACCATCATCTCCCGCGGGCTCCTCGCCGCGCTCCGCTCCGCGCTGCGGCCGGCGCTGCCCGCGGGCGCGGCGGGTCCGCCCCGGGGCGCGGCGGGGCCGGGGCGGGGCTCGGGGGCTGTCCCCGCCGCGGGGGGACCCGGCCGGACCTGGCCCCGCTCGCCGCCGCTCCCGAAGCGCGGAGCGGGTCTTCACTTGGGCCGCCATCAGCTGCTCAATTCCTTATGTGTCCCACCCGAGCCCCAGCCTCGGCGTCACTTCTGCGTTTCTTCTTGGCCAATTTGACACCTGGTGGAGATCAGAATCGTCAAACTTTCCTTTCAGCTTTCTTCTCCCCTCAGAAAAAAATATATTATACACGAAAATCACTGATAAAATACGCAGCAACCAGAAATACTAATTAAATGACAAAAGCAGGCATCTCAGAGGCATAGGTTAAGGCAAGTGTAGGCTAAGACAGGAAATGTCAATAGTCAAGAGATGCTGCAGGGCTGTTGTTTTTCTTACATGATGTCTTATCAATTTCCCGACCTCGCTGTCTCAGTTTTTATTCCCTCTGCAGATCCTGACTCTTGCCCTGCTGCTTCCCAGGAACTCCTGGCTGTTGCTTCTGGTGCTACTGACTGCAGGGTTGTATGACTTCTGTCTGAGCTGAGAAGGAACAGCCAAAGGCACTGTGCTGTTTTGGTGTCTGCTATTCCTTTTGCCTGACATCCCTATAGCAAAGAACATAATAAATTTTTCTTGTGGAAATGTTTTTGATAGGCCTCGAAGTGCTTTGTTTATGCTGTGTTCTCCCACTTGCAACAAGCACAACTCTACTTTACACTCTCATGTTTCCTGTTCCAACCTCTAAATGTTTGCATGTTACATGTAGTTAAGTTCTTCAGTCTTTGGCTGATTTCCCCAGGAAATGGTTAGATGGAAAGAGACAATATTCTCATGTACTACCCCTGTTGCCTATGAAGATAAATAAGCCAGGAGTTAAGGCCAGTCACAAAGCCACTTTTTTCCCTTTGCATCCTCTAACCTGAAGAGGTTGAAGAAAGGAGAAAAAACAGGATAGAGGTAGTATTTGTACCGTTAACAACCAGTTTTTAATAGAAATTAAAGAAGCAATAGATTGAGAAAACAGAGATGGTGATGGTACAAATAAATTTATTTGAAAGTAATAGTGGATAGGAGTGACACAAATGCCCCAAAATCTGATAAAGACACTCAGGTTCAGGGATGACTATGAATAGAGGTTTTTATCAACAGTAAATAACAGCAAAGGCTGGAGAAGGCTTCAATTCCCTAGGCAGCTGCAAGACAAAGACGGTATGCAGCATGTATTACTGGGTGTGATAGGCAATAAACTTTTTATTTACTAGCAGCCACTCATCAGACTCAACAGCCTAAATGGAAGCTGTTCTATAATTCTTTTCAGTAAAATATAAGGATATTATAAATCCTTTTTAAAATAGTTTCATTATAGAAAATAATCTTTGATGAATGACTAACATTTTTACTGCAAATTTCATGAGAACCAAGAATAGATCTGGTCCTACAGTCCTGGATATCAGAGGGCAAACATCAAGAAACTATGAAAAATGATGAGTGAGGCTGCATGGACCTAAAAAGTCAAGCATTTAAGCATGGAAGAATCATGGACTTACTTTAAGTCCAAAATGGAAAATCCTGTATAACACTTTCATCCATAAAAAAGGTTGGAATAGGTCAAGAACAATTGTAGAGCTAGTGGATAAGTAACTACCTGACAGTGAATGAACGTACAGGAAATAGGAGAGGTACAGTTTGCACAGTTAGGAACTGCAGGGTCAGAGAGAAAGAAAGGATAAAAATCTAGCTGAACCAGATGTTCCAAAGAAAAGGATAACAGATAACAAAGAACTCTTCAATTAAATGAACAAAAATGATTCAAAGAAGCAAGATATATGGTGGCTAAATGCTAGGGATGAGATGAAGGCTGCTCCAAATATTGAATAAATACATTGTCTCAGTTTTCAATGAAAAGAAAAAATTAATGTGAGGGTATTTGCAGAGGGCATAAGTAGGCAAGATAATGTAATAAATGACATTAGCAGATTTGAAGTGGAAGCGTAAGTTAGTCTGTTTCTTGTGACAGGCCTGGGAAAATTGCACCCCAAATGCTGAAAAATTGGTATCTACCTTGTCAAGTCCTGAGGAACATTTTGATAAATCAACAAAGTTGGGGGTGAAGTGCTGTTATTGAAGACTATTGGAGAATAGGAAACTTGTATCCTAAAAATGCAGAGGGAGTGAGAGGAAAAGCAACTCCATGCCCTGTTAATTTGACTGAGAATATTCTTAGAGGTAAGTGTAAAATGGGTTCAGGTACATTATGGTTCATCAAAGACAGATCATGTCCGACTACCAAAATGTTTGATAAAGTAAGTGATCCCTGAGATGAAAGTATTGCAGTGAAGCAAATCTGTCTGGATACCCACACATTAATAGAGTCCTTCAGAGAAGAAGTCTTAACATGGAGTGAACAGCCGCAAGTGTGGGCCAACATCAGTTACAGGAATCACAAATGGGAAGCCAAGACACTGGCAGGCCATCTCTGGTGCTCCTCAGGGACCAGTCTGGAGGCAAGATCACTGATGCTGTTGGGTTTAAGGAGTGCACGTGTGGTTATGAGGTGTGTGGCCATCACAAAGACGGCAGGCACAATTCTGTTACTGCAATCACAGCTGCTGTTACTGAGGGCAATGGGAGCAGGAGCATACTAGCATGTTAGACTGTGTGAATATGGAGCTTACACATTTAAAAACTAACAATGAGAGCTTTTATTATAATGTGGGAGTCCCCCACTTCAGGGAAATTGAGGAGGGATCTATGTATCACTGCATAGAGAATACTGCTAAACAGGTGTG
This sequence comes from Acanthiza pusilla, assembly GCA_036630365.1. NCBI lineage: Eukaryota > Metazoa > Chordata > Aves > Passeriformes > Acanthizidae > Acanthiza > Acanthiza pusilla. The sequence goes on from JAXCHO010000098.1 coordinate 9,374,725, forward strand.
TTCTGGGTGCGTTAATACTTCTTAATTAGTTTAATGCATCGTAAGTGTGGTAGAAACTCTTTTTATATTTATGTTGCTGAGTGTCTCCAAAACCAAAAAGTTGTGGGTTTTTTCACCATTTTGATGTGCAGCTTGGACTTGAATTTTTTAAATTAGCATTTTTAAGATCTTTTTTCTTGGATGCCCAGGTCACGTACCTTGTTCAAGTGTCAAAATTAAATAATTTGCTAGATTTGTGCCCAGGAGTCCACACACTCCATGGTTAGGCTGGCAAGGGCTGTTAAGTAATGTGTATGTTTGTGGCATATTTGTCAAGGTAATCTTTGCATTCTCACCTAAAAAGTGCCTTGTCAGCCTGAAGGCCTCCATCATGCCCTTAATTTCTTCTCCTTTCCTGTGGCAGACTGCAGGTTGGAAGGATTTTTGCCTTTTTTTTCCTACAGCTCATGGTTACCGTGGTGCATTATTTGGAGCTGAGGTTGGTCACACGTGAGATTTGTATCCTGTGTGTTCCTGAAATATTTTCTTTATTTTTAACAAGATCAATCTGTTTGGTCTTTCTTTGCAGGTCATGTTCTCTGTGCTAGTGGACATTCCCTTTGCTTCCCTCTAGCCACTGTCATCACACTCTGTGTGGGGCACATCTTTCCTTAAGGGTGGTGCACAATGGCTGGGCAATATTCACAGAATCACAGGTTGGAAGGGACCACAGTGGATCATCTGGCCCAACACTCCTGCTCGAGCAGAGTCATTCCAGAGCACATTGCAAAGGATTGCCTCCAAACAGTTCTTGAGTATTTCCAGTGTGGCAGACTCCACAACCAAAAAAATTATTATTCAAAATAATTTAATTTATTTTGCTCTGCTAAGGGTCTGGTACAGGCTCAGAGATCAGTCACAGAGACTACCAGTGTGCTGCAGCATAAATGACCCCAAATGCACTTAACTCTTCACCACAGTACTCAGACTACTATTGTATTCCTTAAAAAGTTTGGGACCTGTCTCCTCCCCTCATTATTTGAACATCCAGCAGAAAGGTGAGGCAGCCATTGCTGAAGCCAAACTCAGGATGCTTCATAAGCTGGCTTGCCCAGTCACAGAGGGTCATGACAACGAGGCAAGCAGATTTCCTTGGTTCATTATTTATGAATAGTATTTATTGGTGTGGTTACTGGTACAATCCCTTGAGAAGTTCAGTGCTTTGGTTCAGCTGGAAAGTATAAGGGAATCATGCAAGAAGTGAAAGGAATAACAGAAGTGGCCTTGAGGTTGAGATAAATGACCACTGAATATTTGACTAAAATATGGCTATTAAAAGACAATTTCTGGGCAAATCACTTCAAAAATTCTGCTTCGTGGTGCCGGTGTCCAGGGTGTGTTTTATTAGCGCAAGATTTAAAAGATTCTGTCTGACTTCTTTAAAAGGGACTTGAAATTGTACAGCTATTTATAGCATTGTTCAGAGGCATTGGAAATAAGTGAATGACACATTGATTCATGGTATATGTCTGTCAAAAGCAGGACTAAATTCTTTAATTGCCTTCAGTAGACTTTTCTCCCACTAATTTGTGCAGTCAGTTTTTGAACTCTATAAACTTTTAGCATTCACAACATGTTGTGACAAGGAGCTCCATGTGCCCTGTGTGAGGACGAGGGATACCCCAATGGGAACAGGAAGCAAACTGAAAAGAGCAAGATAAAAGTCAAGTTAAATGTCAGGTATATTTAAAGTCACAGGAGAAGGTACCTGAGGAGAGGTACACTGTCCTTAGAAAAACATCCCAACAAAACAACAAGCAAACAATTGTGAGATGATACCAAAAGCCACTGTGTTATCTCCTTGTAAATAAAGCTAGATAATGAAAAGTTGTGTGGATAATGTACTGGAGACCATTCTTGTGCTGTAACTCATAACCATATCAAGACAACAAATCTCTGAATATTGAAGTAAAACAAAGTGTTTCAGAGAAGTACCTGGTTTTGAAATATTCTTATACTGATAGAGCCTAAGTTTATATAAGCTGCATATGTACCTCTGCAACATGATCAATAAAGGTGTGTTTGAAAGGTACCAGCAATAACCTTGATCAGAATCATGACTGAAGAAGAAACCCAAAAAACTTAGTTGGCATTGTGAATAGTTACATTAACTTGAATATAGGTAAAAATGTCTATACAGAGATAATTATACCAGTCCAAACAGGAACAGATCATCAGTTTTTGGAATGCATGAGGAAACTCCTCCGGAAAATGCCTCTCAAATTTTAAAACTATGCCATCACCAAAATAATAAATCAATCTGGAATGCAGATGTAGTAATAAAATTTTTATAACAGGCATAACTTCAACTACACTTCTAAATAGTTAACATAAAGTTTGATTAATTATTCTTCCCATCTCTAAGCATCTTTAAAAATTCCTTTAATAGCACAGTGAATTATACTAGCCCTTCAAGTTATTAAGTTTTTTTAAGCCAGAAGTAAGTGAGACACCCTGTACATTTCCTCATACGAGTTGGTGCCTAATTTAGTCAGGTGCCCTTCATCCATGCCTGCTGTAGTGACACAAAGTCAAGGACAATGTCTGGTACAGCCTCAGTGAAGGAAGAGTTCCTTGCACCTCTCTTGTCCCATCCAGGCAAGGTTGTTTCCTCCGTAAATTCTGAGCAGCTTTGCTTGGTTGAGTTTTAAAGTCTCCCTTACGAAGTTCTCCTTTCCTTTGACAGGCAGTTTTACAAGTTTAATGGAAGATGAGGAGAGTCAAGAGCCAAGTTCCACACTGACAACCCCTCAAGAGTTGTAATGTACCGCTACATTTGTCAAACTGATTTCCTAATTGTTTTACTGATGTACTCCTTTAACTTCAAGAACTCGCCGTACTCCTCATAAACTCTGGGCAGTGAAATATGGAACTAGAGCCATATTCTGACATGCACTGCAGTTTCCACTGAATCAAAAATGCCTTGGTAAGGAGAACAATGAAGTCTGTAGAATGTGGAAGTATGGCTCACCTGGGAAGACAAGAGAGGAGGCAGAGGGTGAGCAGGGACAAGTGGGCCAAACTTCAAAGCTTGCACTAGAAGAAAATCTACCAGGCAAGGAGAGGTATCCCAGCAATGTCGAGTCACTCTCTTTCTCCCTCTCAAAGGTCCTCAGGGACCACCTGCCTGTTTAGAGGGGAATAAGATGGCAGGCTCTTGATGTAGTCCAGCGTTTCAGCATTTTCCCAGCACTCACATCCACTGAAAAGATCACAACTGCAGCATTTCTTTCACACATGAGAAAATGAGCTTGCCAGCTCTGAAAAGCCTGTGTTTAGGATTTAATAAAGATGCAAAGGTGTAACAGAAGGAAGACATAAAACCTGACTTGGAGGCTGGCTGGGCCCTCCTGCAGGACACTGTGTGGTGGTGGGGAGATGAGTATTCCCGGCTACTTGTCAGAAAAAGGCAGTGAATGGAATGAATCACTGGAATTCAGGTGAAGACAGTACAGGATATGCAAGGAGCAGGCAGCTCTGAGTGTCAGAGTCAAGGCTGCTCAGCTACAACAGTGACTTAGAGCAGCCACTGCTCCAGCTCAGCTGCACCTTCAGCCCTGGAGGGTCACCTTTACACCCTCCCACTCGTGGCTGTACCCATGCTGGCTCAAAAACAGCTGAGAATTTGGCCTTTACTTTTAAAAGCACAGATGATCCTCCGTTCCCTGTCGGTACCTCTGTGGGTAAGAAATTCTTTACTTAAAAGTTAAAATGTCAGCACTGTCTTCCCAATGCCTAGCTTGGTTCATTATGGCAGCACAAAGGAAGGGCTACAGTCTGGTTTATTTCTTCTGCTTGATTTGAAAGTACCAGAATTAATGGTGCATATGGTGACATGGGCTGCTTGTGGAGATAAAGAGGAGATGTAGGGTTGAAATTAAAAAAGGTGACAGGTTTTAAAATGCATTCTCTACCCTCAGGGCCAAGACGCTTTCAGCAGCAGTTTGGAACCTTACATGTACTTTGTTTTGTAAAATGCTATATTGTCAGTAAAGAAAAAAGAGTTAAAAGCAGCTGGACCATGAGTTGCTGCCAAGGAGGTTTTACTGCCCAGGAGATGGACTGTGGCTTACTGCCATGGATGTTTAGACATCCAAGAAGAGGACAAAAGATGCGGAGCCACTGCAGCCCAAGGTGTTCCACGAAGGAAAATATGCATAGCAGAAAACTTCATGTGGAGATTTTTAATAGTGTTTTTCTTCCCTGACTATGACTTCCCTTCCCTGACTATGCACATATGAAAGCAGACACATAAGAGGAATAGAATGAGAGCAGGAAATCAGTCTTCCTATCATGATTTTTCAGTGTCAGTGAAAAATATTACTGAAATATAGGTGGGGGAAGAGTAGAGTGAGAGGTGAAATTGTGTGGGCTGGAAGCACTGAAACACCTCTGAACATAAATGTGCAAATGGAGCCCAGCATCATGCTTGATTCCACAGCCTTCTAAAGGAAAAGAGAGATTTTATTTGTAGATGAGGTGACTGTTCATAGTAAGCAGATACTATGATAAATGAGACATTCCTTTTGCCTCACAGACTATGGATGACAGTTTACACCTGATATTACACTAACTTTGTCCTCCCATGTCACTGTTCATTTGAACAAGTGTGGACTTGAGGTGGTAAGCAGCCATTACAGGTTTGCCTCCAAGGTCCCTTACAGGTCCTTCCCAGATTTTGATCAGGACAATTTCCCAGTTTGATGCCCTTAGCTACTGCATCTGCTTTGGTTCCAGCATAAATGCAACAGCAACAGATGACTCACAGATTTCTGGCCTTTTTTTCCCTTTCCTTTTTACTGGACTGTGATTGTTTATCTGCAATTTGGGATTTTGTGTATGTTTATAAGGAAAATAAAGCTGCAATAAACCTAATCATTTTCATAAGTCATCTTCAAACATCCTTGCTTTTTTTTGCTGGTGGATTTGTCATGCAAATAATGCCAGGAACTTTTAGAAAAAGGTGCTGGCCACTTCCAATAAGAATATAACATTGAATATTTATTTATGCTAATACTCACATACCTTTCCTTTCCCAAGAACAACCTGGACACTATCCAGTTTTCATAAATAACTGTTATGCCATGTAAGCAGTATATCATTATTATTATGTTTTGCTGTATCTTCCCATCTTCTGTGAAACTCTGAGTTGATAAAACAGATTATCTCTTATCACACAATTCTGTAACATCTTGATTTCCTATATATATTTTTCAGGTCACATCTGAAAGTGTTATTTTCTTAAATTATATTTGTTATCAATGAAGCCATTGAAATAGATACAGAAAACCCTTGATACAGCAACCTAGTGGGCATCTGCTAGGAGAAATATTAGAGTGTGTTGAGAAGAGGGTGACCAGGAATAGTGAACAGCCTTGAGTGCCAAACTCAGGAGGAGAGGCTGAGGTCACTTGGTTTGTTATCACTCTCTACACCTGCCTGAAAGGAGGCTGTAGCCAGACAGGGGTCAGCCTCTTCTCCCAGGTGACCAGTGACAGGCTGAGAGGACACAGCCTCAAGCTGAGCCTGGGGAAGTTTACACTTGATTTTAGAAAAAAATTCTTCACCGAAAGAGTGGTTTTGCCTTGAAATGGGCTGCCCAGGGAGGTGGTTGAGTCACTGTCTCTGGAGGTGTTTAAAAAAAGACTTGATGAGACACTCGGTGCCATGGTTTAGTTGATAAGGTAATGTTAGGTCACAGGTTGGACTTGATGATGTCAAAGGTCTTTTCCAGCCTTGTTTATTCTATGATTCTGTGATTCTGTGACTATATGTGCTGTCCATGCAGCACCCAACATGTACTGGTTTCTCACTCAAGGATAAAAGAAGGACCAAAGTCTGCTTTAGAAAGCCTAAACCCAAGGAGAAGCACAAATGGAAAGAAAGGAAATGGGACATGAAAATCATAACCTGGTGCTGCTTACTCAAGGGTTTTCAATTTTTATTTTCTCCTCTGGATATGTGGCTGAAGCAGTCATGCTGCCTGCAAGTGTTTTCTGAGAGGAGTTTCACTAACAAATTTGAACCCTGGCCAAAGTGGGACACCTGGACTTCAGCTCAGAGCATATAACACTAGTGGCTGGACACCCTTTGAGATGTTTAGGGTGTATATGTGTGGGGGCAGGCACAGACATGAGGAACCAAGTGTCATATGGGACAAGAGGCCAAGGCAAAACCTTTGCAAGGAAAGAGAATGATACAGGAATGATTTAGGAAGAGGCAGAAGGGAGACAGGAATGCTTTGCTGTTTTAACTCCTCAAATAGCAATTGTGCTTTCAAGCAAGACATAAACTGGCCCCAGCCTTATGGTGACTTTACGAATAAAAGATAACTTTTTAATTAATTGCACCGTGAACAAGAGAGAAATGAACGTTTCTTTCTATAGTGATGATGTGTATTTGGTAGTGCTCTCCTGCTGCCTGAATAAATGGAAGGCAGAGCGTTGTGGTGTTCTGGCAGTGTTTCTAGAATTGGATTATCTCCCCTCCTCCACTTGGCATTGTGGAACAGTCACTCTTAATTGTACCTTCTATCTGATTATTAACCACTGCCTCTGATCATGATCCTTCTCTTCCCTTATCTGGTTTTCATCTTCTGCATTGCTTCTCTATAATTGCAACTGACCTGCCTCAAGGCCATGAATTATTTTGTATAGTCTTTGAGTGCAATAGATTGTTTGGGGGATTTTGGTGGCTTCACTTCTCTTAGTGCTGCTCACCTCTTTCCTGAAGCTCTGACTTTGTTTCAATCTGGCACTGGCCAAGAGCAGAGAAGTTCCTACAGGCACTGGTGACAGGAGATGAGGTTTCTGAACCAGCACGACCTGCATGTGATGGCAATCTTCAAATAGATGGGCAGGCCCAGCAGCAAAGGTACTCAGAGCTACAAAATGGGAATCATTGCCCTGCCTGTCTTCAGCAGGGCAAATACAAAATGTGCTGGTGGCTGCCAGCCCACAGATGTTGTGTGAAGCAATGATTTAGAATCGTGGTCCAAAGGCTCTGGCAATGGTGTAAGCAGTGCACGCCACAGGTTATGAAATGCACTCTTAAGAAATGCTCCATATATGCAGTCATTGTCTCATAAAAACCTTCACATCAACCCTCCACACAGCCAGACGGGAATAGCCTCAAAGTCATTGAAGTAAATACATTTAATTTTTAAAATCCTAGGAGACAGACAGCCCTTCTTGCCAGGAAGATGATTAGGCCATCACTTGGAGTCTGGAGCAGAGTAAAGGAATAAATGAAAGAGATAATAAATCCCTCTATTCATATTACAGATCATGAAAGGGGAATAACTGGCAAGCATCTGCCATGTAAGCAACTGGTCTGGAAGCTGGGAAACAAGCAAGAAAGACCTTGACTGGAAAAAGACTTCTCTGGAGGAGCAAAAATGCCCCAAACCTCTAAGTACCCCAGGTATCCGACCCAAATAGATAGAAAGTAGCCATAAAAAGAAAATTAATATTGGTTATTAGATCACTAAATACCATGTGGCAGCCAGCTCTGAGTTGAAGTGCTGAATACAGCAATGTCAGGAATATGAGACAGAGAAACCGAATACCAAGTCTGTCTTGCTGCTATCAATTACTTTGCTATCATTTATAAATACTGCTGGGTTGCTTAGGTTGCCTGTTAGGAGCCCTAAGACTATCTGGGGTGAAATCTCATTCCTTTAAAAAGCCTTAGTTTAATACAGTACATGTTCTAAAGGGCATCACTGCAGAAAAAGGCTCTAAGGCCACAAAGCAAGAATCAGTTGCAGGGAAAAAAATATTTTTCATCCTGTATCAGAAGGAACTTGAAATCTTCTGCCCCTTTTCCTGGGTGGAAACAGAGATACTTCCTCCCAGATTGTCACATCCAGTGACCAAGAAGTTGAGCTCACCTGCAGAAATACTCTGATCTTTTGGCCCTCAGTTCCAGAGTCACATTTACTGCATTGAGAAAACAAACCCATGCACTCTGAGGAGGCCTGACCCAGGATATCCCCCTGGAAGGAGCTAGTACCTGGCAGCTGTACCTTTCTAGGGAAGGACTACAGTACATTGGCATCTACACAGGCACAGCACACATATGCAGGGTCAAGGACTGGTGAGGTTGGGTTAGATGAGGCAAATAAAGTACAGGGGTTTGCAAGTGCAGCTGCAAATTAAACTCCTCCAAACAGCTGACCTGCCTGTTGAAACTTGGGAGGGATTTGGCCTCTTTGAAACTGAGGTCCCAGTAAGTGATATGCCCACCATTATTTTGCACTCCAAAATCCATATCAGAGGCACCAAACACACATTTTTTTAGAGTCTCCACATAATGAATAATTGTAGGCCCCTTTCTTTTGCAGGTTATTAGCTGGGATGCAGATAATGTATCTTTTACTACAACATCTGAAGCTCTAGCTTTGTGTGATAGCTCTGTCTGCAATGCGGGGATATATTTCTACTTCTTAAAGTGGAAGTTGCTTGGGAAGTCTCTTCTTTTAACCAATGAACACATGGAGATTTCTTAAATGAGTTTCTTTTTCCTCTGGGGGATTTTTATCCGTGTTTCCCCTGAAGCTGGAACTTATGCAATTGTGCTGCCTATCAATCTGCTGTAACAACACTTGAGCCCATTGGTCAAACATAATCACACTTGGCAGAGGGCTGGCAATCTCTAGGATAACATATCTGGGGAAAAAACAACCGGACAATGAAGGGAGAGGGAGTAAATGCATTCACTGCAGAAGGGTTTCAAGGAGAGGTCAATCACACTGGGAAGCACCAGAGAAGTTATACAGGGAGAGAAACTTGGGAAACAGCCGCTGCTGACTCTGCTCTTCATGGAGCAGCTTTTCTGAGGAGTGTTAGCTTCGAAAACCCAGATGGACCATCCACACAGACAGCATCAAGTCTGCACGTAGATGAACTTCCTGTCCAGCTTTCCAATTGATTCACAAACAGATGGGTGTCCTGGAATAGTTCAGTCCAGCTCAGTTTTCTTTTATCTACAGAATCAGTTTTGATCTTCTGTGAACAACTTTAATAGACAGTGTTCAGGAGGCAGCCCTGGCTCTGATCCCAACAAGAATCAATTGCTGAGGTCTTACAACCAAGCACTTCCAGAAAAGAGATATCTAGTAAAAAGTAAGTCAATTTCCTTCTTCTCTTGACATGGATCATACTTCTCACTTTATCCCACCATACAGAAGAGGATGGCTTTTCTTCTTTTCACAGTCCATACAGTATATGTTGAGCAAAAACGATGGCATAATGGTTGGTTTCCTGAATAGAAAGAAAATACGCTGATTTGTGTCACAATATTTCACCAATGTCCTGAAAAAATTGTGAAGCCCATTTGAAGAAATTATGGTGGACTGGAGGTATAGGAAGGGAAAAGCAAAATTTCTCATCAACATCCAGCAAAATGACACACAATGCCTGGTGATACCTCCCCAGGCAGGTTGGTGCTGCTTGCAGAGGGTTCTTCTCCCAGCAGGAGAGAAGGCTTTACACTCCCTTATTGTAAAAGTACATCTGATAGCCCAGATTGCTCTGCTAGGCAATGTATCATTTATTTATTGGGCTGTAATGGGATTGAATATCTGTCTGCCCCTCCCGGCTGCATCCTGCTTTCTGCTCTGTGCGTGACCGACAGGCACCAATAATATTGCCGTGAACAGACACATTGATTTTAGGGGCAGATGTTTCTTAAGCTGGATACTCTGTACTTCCCCCCACATCCAGAAAGCAACAGCAGAACTGGAAAAGATGTGAAGATGCTCCTGATGCACCAGTGCATCATCAGTGAGAGTAATCAAAGGTACCGAAAGGCCTCTGCACCAGAAACCAATAAATCCAGGAGGGCTCTTGTGTTTGAAGAGGAGTGGGGGTGGCTTGAGGGAGATCAATAAGACCACAAATGGCAGTAAGAAAGCCAGCAGGGAACAGTTGCCAGCTGTCTCCTCTAATCCAAGCAGCACAGGGCAGCAAGTGATCCTGTCAGACAGCAGTTTCAAAGGACAGAAAAATACCTATGTACACAATATGCAGATAATTTGTGGGCTGCCTTGGCAGAGACCATTTATTTGTAGGCTCCAAGGTCCCCTGGGCTCAGAAAGCACCCAGACCAGCTGAAAAGAGAGTCATCATCACTGGTTCAGATGGTAAAATGTCCCTCTGTCCACTCATCCCTTGGAGTCATTTGTGTCCCCATCTTATGCCCAGACTTGCTGGCTCTCACCCCAGCCCAGCCTCTGGTGGCTACTTGAGCACAGGGATTGAGCAAGGAGCTCCAGGGCTTCCAACCCTGTGGCACATAGCGGGGCTAGATGAGGCCAGAAGGGTCCCCTCATTTCTTGCTGGGAGAGCAGTCTCAGTATGCACAGCAGGTCCTTTCCTGGTGGGTGTTGGATCAAGTCTCCCCAGGGCTCGGCCACTTGAGCTGGGGAAAAATCCACATTGCAGATTTCCTGCAAACCATTTGAACATAAAACCCCCCAAAAGTTAATTTGTATCCAACGTGTGTGTCGTGGGGAGACTGTCCCTTCATTCCAGCCTCCAAGCCCTGCTCCTGGGACCCAAAGCACACATGATCATGTTCAGCTCATTTGGCACCCCATACATGCACTGGTGACATCCTATATGCCCTGCTCAGGTTGCTCCTCAGACACTCAGATTGACATTATTAACTGATTGCATTGGTTTCATTTGGCAACAGGAAAGTCTGTGCGAGATCAGCCCCGGGAGCCAAAAGAGACGGATGCTGAGAGGCTGTGCTTTCAGCACTGTCCCTGAAAGACTCTTCTTTACCCTTTCCACATGGCTTCATACTGCTGTTGGAGGCTGGAGAAACCCACCCTGACTGCCCCTACTCCTTGCTGTACAACACATGCCAAGAAACTCTACCCAGTCTTTGTACGGTGATCTCATCACTTACCATTTCAGAAGCCATTTACAACTGAAAGGAAAAACTGTGGATAAAGTTCCCAAGGAAGGCATAAGCACATAAAATGTTGATACTCAGTACTTCACCCGTAGCTCCGGAGAAATTTAATTTCCCTAGCTTTAAGACTGTAAGGACCCCAAGCAGCAGTACAAGCAGCTTCAGTGTAAAAAGGAATTTACAATTTTTAATAAGTACATAGACTTTTTTCTGTTAATCATGTCCTTTCTGCAAGGTGACCAATAATTAAGGGTCAGACACACCAGTACCAAAAAGCTCTGTGTTTCTGCTCCCTGCTCTGTGCTGAGGTCACCTGCACAGGCAAGTCCTCACCCCCAGAAGCAGGTCTGACTTTGCTGGCGGGCCCTCCCACAGCAGCTATGTTCCCATGCTGAAGAAAATGACCCAACAGGTTTCTCCATCTGCTGTTCTTCACACTGACCCTTCTCACTGATGCTGTTGGTCTGGATGTGCCATACCAGATAACACATGTGACAGCAGATTACAGCCTGCTGTCTCATCCATTTTCACTGCCTAGAAGGATGGTATATATTCACCAAATCATCCCTTAAACCTTCAGATCAGCACAATTACACATGTGCATCCTTTAAACACAGCTTGAAAGGCAACTTCTAACAGCTACCACACATGCTCAGCTTTTACTGCCTATTGTGCAGGTATGAGGGGGATCAATGATGTTGAGGATACTGAGTGATAGTGAATATTGATCCTCTTGTCTGTCTGGCTGAAATAACATCGATTTATAAATGTATTTGCGGAAATGTTTAGGAAGGACCAGACACATGTCCATGCATTCCTTGCGGACAGAAATAGAGAAGTGCTGTCAGCCTAAATCCATAGTTCCCTTCCCATACCTCCAGAAATATAGGACCCAAACAACTAAACTTTTGGCCTTTCAATGGAGTTACACCACCCAGGAATCAGCAATGGGTGTGTACTTATACACACAGATATCCTTCTTCTGTCCAGTATGTCTGGGGAGTGTGGCAGCTCTGGATGAGTGTTGGTATCTGTGAGTGAATTCTGCAGTCCACTGTTTGGGATGTACATAAATGTTCCACTAGGAACACTCTGGACACTTCCAAAATTTATTTTAGATTGCTTTCTAAATAAGACAAAGTTTTAATGAGCCCACATTTTTCAGGCACTTGGTAGACAGCAAACACCTTCCAGCACAAGCTGGTCTAGGCTCTAAATGCCCCTTGAACAGTAAATATGACTGAGATGGAAATCCCCAAACCAAAACCACCATGTGATGTGAAGATGTTTGCTGTGTCCAGGGACAAAGGCAGCTGCCCCTATCAGAAGCATCCCATTGGCAGCAGCACAAGACACAGCTGGAGAGAGGCAAAACCCAGTGGGACATGTGGTGGGAGAGAACAGTGGACGAGCAGCAGGATCTCTGAGCAGCTGTAAAAGCAGCAGGGAGAGGCAAGGAAGTAGAAGGTGAAATGCAAGAGAGAAATAGAGCAACAGAAAGAGAAGTGAGGAGGAAGCATGAGCGACCTCATCAGGCAGCAAAACTGCATTCTTTGCTATCCTCAAGGTGCATTGAAAGCTTTCCCTCCTCTCCCAAAGCTCATCAGCTTCATCCAGGTCTCAGTGCCAGAGCTCTGGGTCCCTGAGGATGTGTGTGTTCTGGTGATGGGGTGTGGTGAAATCAGAAATAACCCACATTTCCCCAATTTTTTGACCACATGGGTGTAATGTGACCATTGTAATCAGGGTGCCTCTTGCTGAGAGGGGGCCCTGCGGAAGTGCCCCTGTGGCTCTGTACTGCCTGAAGAACAAAGTGATGTGAGGAAATGCTGCAGCCCCAGCACTGCCCCTAAAGCTCCAGCCAGGGCTGCAGGCCAGGTTGCTGCCCCAAAGGTCAGGGGAACACCTACTCAGCAATGGTCAGATGCTGCCTCCCCCAGTCCACCAGCAGAAACACCTCTATGGCAATGATTCAAGGTTAGGAAAAAGTGGCAATTAAGTGCATTGAGGTGAACTGGGTCACTGGGACATAAGAGGGCTTGGTAACAGTCTCAGGTGCAGTAGCTCTGGGAGACTGGAGGGGAGCAGCCAAGGATTGTGGATCTTCAGACCCCAGCCATCCTTCGCAGGAGTAGCTGACAGCCTCTGCACCCACCCAGCTGCACCCCAAGCCCAGCTTCAGAGCCCAGCAGGCAACCACACAGACCGCAGTGCTGTGTGCCCCAAGAGTATCTTGGCCTCAGCTCGGGTCTTGTGACCTCTTACTGAAAGTCTCCGTATCATATTACCCATCCTCAGAGCTTCCTGCTAATGATTCATGTATTGATAACTGCATTTTGCTGTATTGACATTTACAGTTACTTTACTGAGTCAAGAAAAAGCAGACTTTTACAGGGGCACAGAAATCAAAGATCATCAGTGAGTCCTTTTGCCCTGCACCCCCCCACTTAAGAGGGTGCTGCTGTCCTGGGGCCGTGGGAAAGAATAGCCTTCTCAGCACTGAATGATGCTATTGTTGTCACAGCTGAAGAAGGGAGATTGGAATTGAATTTTAGGACATTATGAAAATCTGGCCAGGGAGGAAAATAAAAATATTTGACAAAATCTATTTCTGGACATGTTTGTTTCAGGGCTGGAAAAAGCCTTTCTAGAATTATCAAACACTGCCGTGTCCAAAATAAGTTTTTGACAAGTCTCATGAACTGTGTCTGTGCCCCGCTCTGTAAACCTGCTTAAGGGTGCTGGCCTCACTTTGAGAATGCTTTAGGGTGCTCTCAGTCCCCTCCCTTGAATATGCACACATCCTCCCTTTGGGCAAGGAAAGCCATGGGTGCTGTGTGAGGGTTTCCGTGTAGGAAGCAAACCAGAGCCCCAAGCTGCTCCTCAGGCCACCAAAAATCCTGACTTGCAGGAGACCCAGCAGGAGACCCCAGGGCAGGCTCCTCACCTTTGGGTGCTGCAGTCCCTGCCTGGCACTGCCAGAGGTGGGAGCACAGCCCACGATGCTGAGATGGAGAGAGTCGGGCAGGAGAGGGTGAGCACAGAGCACACCTGGCCTGCAGAAAGGTGCTGTGTGACCCTGGGATGGACCATGCCTTCGTGTGCCTCTGGCTGATCTGCAGTTTGAATAAACTACTTAAAAAGATCAATTTAGTGCCTTTATTTAAGAGACACCAATGAACAATCCTGTGATCTCTCACTTTCCTTCTCTTTGTTGTATTTTTTCCCTGATAACAGCAGTTTTCTGAGAACTGTCATTATACAGATGTCTCTCACTTCACTGAATACCCTCTGCAGTAAGAGTCCCACCCAGCAGGAGTGGGGGATTAGTGGTGTGGGGAGTGGGATTTTTATTGAACTCTGCGTCATGGGTCTTTGAAGTCATTGGGATAGATTGAAGGCTGAATCAGTTGTTTTCTCTCTTCAGTTGAGGGTTTCAGGTTCAACTCTGGCTTTCTGGCAATGCTGTATGTGTCAGATCAGAAGCAAGTTCATTGTTTTGTGAGGTGGTCAGTGATCTCTGACATGGACCCTGCCAAATCCCCCAATCTTAATGCTTATTTCTAGGAAGGAATAAACCTACGTACACATTCACAGCAACTGATAAATGCAACAAATACATCTTTGTGCCAGTATTATAGCTTGGGAACAGAACAAGTTCTTTATAACAACTGGAATGTATTTTGAGACCCAGGCCTAGCATTCACAAGTATCTCCACAACTTCTGCTTATAGCAGTAGTAAATTCTGAATAGTGGTGTTTCATAAGAGTGCCTTGGGATCACAAGCTTCATTATCCATTATGGATGCCGATCCCAGGCACTCAGATCAATATAAAGATGTACTGACACTGAAATTCTAATGCATAGCCCTATTCTGAAATGTTCCAATCCCAGCAGGATGACAGCTAAACATAAAAGTGCCATAAATGCCCCTAACCTGTTTTAGTGAAATGCTCAGCTTTACAGTAATTTTTTTCAGTCTGGTCTTCCTTTGAAATATTGATTTAGACAATATTTGTATTAATAGTATCTCCATTAAAACTGTTCAGCTTGTCTCTCTGAAGACTCAGCTTTTTAAGTCTTGTAGGCAAATAGCCAAAAGTAGAACTGTGTACCTTTTTTAACCATGTACCAGGTTGCTAAAGGTAAGATTTTCTCAGAAGATGGTGTAGCTTAGGCTGGTAGTTTAATGGCTCTACAAGTAGGTACAACACAGAGATAATTTGATACTAAAACCTGTTTGTTCTCATCCCTTGTCCTCAGATTTCTTTCACCTCATTTTTTCTCGAGGATCTTATCACTTGCAGTCACTCTGCAAGGAAAAGTCTCATTGTCTTTTCCCACTTACCAACATTTACTGGAGTAAGAGAAGTATTTCTGCCTCTGGATGAAGACTGAATGCATTGTTTTTGCCATTTCCTGAATCATTTAGACACCATTCAAAAATGCCCCTTAGCATGACCAGTACTGGAGATGTGCAAAGTGAGATTGGCGTGGTTTCTCAAGCTGTGCAATGATGTGCAGCTCACCACAGAGGATGCTGGGGGCTGATCCCCTGCACTCCATCCTGGTGGGCAGCCCTGCAGGGATGGCTGCCCATGCCAGCACTCCACTGCTGCTGCTCCTTTGGGTGCAGGACAGCATCACACAGCCCTCCTGTCACCCCTGCTGTAGCGAGAGGCAGTGAGAGTTGAGTCTTTGGGAAAAAACCTGGGTTTGGGGTCCTTTATAACAGCATGATTCCATATGCTTTTTGATAGCTCCAAATACTTTATTCAGCCAAGTACCTTTTTATGCAGTGGCAGGAGCCACATCAATAAAAAGAGCATTGGTTTGCTGTTGCAACAAAGCCAGGAGGACAGCTGAGCAGCTCCAGAGGGACAAGGAGTGTAGAAGGATGTCTGCATGCTAAAGTGGGCTCATTAACAGCTGAACAGCCACTGTGATCATACTGGAAGATAATACTACATTTTCTACATTTTCTAGCTGGCCTTGCTTCCTGGTATCAGCCTCAGGAAAAAAAAGAAGAAAATATATATATGTATATACATATATGTTTTGTTAAATATTGATTTAGATACAGATATATTTGATTGTTATAAGTAGGGGAAATAAGGCCTATGGGGATATAGCTCTTAACAAATATGGTATTAATCAGACTAACATCAAAGGAGGAATCAGCCATGCATGTTTGAGGGAAATTTTCAATGAGGAAGAGGGGCATCTGTAAAAGCAAATTTTCCCAGTTGCATTTACCACCCACAGCTTGAGATGACGCTTTCCACTGCTATTGATTTCTCACCTGGTTGGAGCTGACCTTTCCCTGCACAGTCTGACACAGAGTTAAGGTCCAAACCAACACAGCCAAAGGCTTTGCAAACCCTGATGGGTCCTGGCTTCCCTGCCTTGGTTGGACTCCCTGTGGTTTTGGGCGGAGCAGGAGCTGCTAGGGACCAGGTTCTGAAGATGTGACAAAGAACAGTCATCTTGTCACCAGGGTCTGGCAAGGCTCCACCATGCTCAGGGAGTGTCCACTTTGACTGACACCAGGTTACATCCTCGAAATACACCTGAATTTAATAGGGCTGTGTTAAAAAAAAAAAAACCAAACCCAAAACTCTGTAATTTTGAGTGGCTCATGCTGAGACATCATGTAACCAAGCTGACAAAGCAGTATTCTTCTCTTTAGGCCATATCCCAAAGTAAATTTAAGCCAGTGGGCACATTACCATGGATTTTAGAGGATTTGTGGTTGGTAAGGCCACATCTTGAACAGCATTCAATTTTGGACACCTTATTACCCCCAAGCCACTGACAAGCTGGGAGGAGTTCCAAAGAAAATGGCAGTAACAGAGTTCAAGACATTTGGCTTAGGAAGTAAGACTGGGCTTAGGAAGTAAGACTGAAGAGTTATTAAATTATTAATAGCTTGGCTAAGCAGTATCTCAACAGTCTTTGAAGCAGGTAGGCATAAAGGAAGGAGCAAAAGCTGGGGGGGAGCAATATCTCACAAGGTGACAGAGCCACAACAGCCATGGTGAGGGGAGGCTGGGAGAAGCCCAGGTCTGAGGGCTGAGCCCAGCTGAGGGATGCCTCTGGATGTCCCTGCCTACGGCTGTCCCTGCCACCCACAATGCCCCACCACCTTAGGACCTCAAGAAGCAGTGGAAAGGGGAATGCAACATCAAGAGAGAAGGGAAGAGGCTGAAAAATGTGTGTAGAGTTTTAACTACATTATTCTTTCCTGTAACAGCTAGATTTGGAGTAATAACGATCAAACTCTTAAAACTACAGTAATGTTATCAATAAATTCTTAGTTTTACTTGATGAGCATGCCTTTAGTCCATGGACAAGATTTTGAGTGTAATGAGAGCCAGGGTGCAGTTTGCAGATGGGCGTTCAGCTGTGCACATGAAGTCAGAAGTGCTGGAGATATTTCATGGGATGTTTAATGGTTCCAAGGACCCTGCTCCTTGCCATCCTCTGGAAGACACCAAAAGCAGTAGTAAGTTGTCCCCAAAACAGCAGGCTTTGGCACTCAGTTGTGTCTGAAAGAAATACCATTGGGCTTTGCTAGGTTTTTTTTTGCATTCAGTTTAGCAGTTTTTCATAGGAGTCATTTCCTTTGGATTCTCAGGAGGCAGAAGGGGAGTAGAGGGATCTGGCTAGGCTCATGGTGGGGTCAGCAGCCCTTGGACAAACAAGAGCAGGACAGAAGAGCACAGAGCAGCCATGCCCTGCCTGCTTTGCCTTTTCCACAGCCCTGCTCATGCTGTGCTATCACAAATCCAGAACTGCACTTTGCCAATGCCCTCCCTTGCTCCTGTTGCTTTTCCTGAGGCTGAAAACAGTGGGACCACCAGTTCAGTTCAACTCCAAGATGTTTTCACTGCTGCTTCCCTGAATTGCTCAGGCTGCAGATCAGATGTCTTTATTTCAAACACAGAATAACTATGCTCCCCAAGCTTGAAAAAATGACAGTATGTTTTCTTTTGTCAAACTGCAAAATACAGGGGAGAGGCAAATGAGAGGGACTGTGAAACAACACAATACCAAAAAGAGATCACACCTCAAACTCTGAAACTAGATGGAAAGCTGGATGCAAAGAGTGTTCCTTCACTGTGCTACACCGTCTGAGGGGCTGGCATTCTCTTACATTCTAAATTTTTTATTTCAGAAAATTTTCAGAAAAAATTTTTGCCCTCTCCATGAGAAAGGCAGAAAGCCTGACATACCCAGTCACCTTCTGACTTTTTAATACAGAAGACAGCCATGGGCCAAAGGCAAACTACAAACCTCATTTCTACCATGGAAGATGAACTTCCAATGCCAGCCCTAGTGCACAACCCCCAGGTATACGAAGGAGGGAGCCCATGGGATCCTCCCCCACATCTCACTACACCAGGATGGATTCTCCTCCCAGCTGCTGCAGTCTGTGCTGCACACAGGCTGAAATCATGGTGCTTGGAGAGGTAGCATCGTGGCACCACCTGAAACCATCAGGCTGACCCTTGCCATGGTGCTGGCAGTGCTCCAGTGAGGCTGCAGGCAGTGGCCTGTCCCTCCTGGTATTCCCCACCACCACCACCCCCTGCACAGCCTCCACGAGAGGGAGGAATGGGTGCCCTTATCACAAGTAAACAAATTAATGTTTTATTAACTTTGACACCGAGTTCTCAGTCAGTGCCAGGTGAACTTAAAGCAGCTCAGGCTGGTTTGGCGTGTAAGGAGCCTGGGATAAAGACAAGCCTGGAGTGCCAAGGAGTGCTGGCACACAGGTCTGCTCAGGACAACATCTCCAAGGGCTAACATCTCAGGCTGGATCTGACCTTTTAGGGACCGGGCTCCAGAAGTGGCCTTCAAGCTTATTACTCAAGTTGCTAATTGTACGAACCATGGAAAGAAGAAGGGGCTTCACCTCCCTCTTTGTACGTATTATTCAGCTGCCTGTGGTCACAGGAGTGTGACTCTTGCAAACATGTTCTCTGTTGGTTTTTTTGGAGCATCTTGATCTCCCTGAGCCCAGGCTTTGTCTTGCTGGTGCCTTGGTCAACAATACATCCTGCCCTAGGCCTGCCCACCACCACTTCCTGGACTGCGCAGGAGGGGAAGCCAGGCCATGGTCTCACCTCCAGCCTTGTGCCACCCCAGGCTCCTGCACAACCTTCCCTCTGTCCTGCGTGACCTTCTCTCTCAGCCGTCCCTCCCTCCGGTGGCCAGCCCAAGGTCAGAGATGCAGGCATTAAAAACCAGCCAGGAAAAGCAAACATTGGTCCCCCTTGGAGCAACTCTGGGTACATTAAACACAACAAAGGGCTCCAGGCCAATGGACTGGCACAGCAATGGGGCCAGGGCTGGCTGCAATGGCCACAACGCCAGGGCATCATGGCAGAGATGGACTCTGATGGGCACTCCTGCACAGGCAGGTGAGGAAAGCAGGCACTGGATGAATCCTGATGGACTATAAAGAAGGAGCTTAGAGGAGCAGCCCTCGTGTGATGCCATGAAGAGGTGCCCGCTGGTCAGTAACAAGCGTCCTGACAAATTACTGCAGTGTCCAGGAGGCTTTCAACAGTGCCCACAGAATAATCATTGCTGCTGCCTCCATAAACCTCTTCAGACAGGCAGTGCTCATTTTCACTCATGCACAAACTTTCCAGGAGAATCCCAGATTTGTCACAGCTGCACGTGAATGCTGCCCATGGCTCAGCCATGCCAAGCATCCTGCAATTCAGCAGAATCACCAAGCTACAAGTCAGCTTGTTTGCAAGGTGGTGGAAAATCCCCGGGTTCCAATGGGAAATTTCTACACTCAGAACTCTAGCACTTAAGAAGGTGCTGCTCTTGATGGCCCTTCTCTCTTCATGGTGTCTGCTGCTGCGAAGCAGGGGAGGGACAGGGGACAAGCCCATGAAGGTGACATGTCTTGGGAGCAGGCTGGCCATATACACAGCATGCAGCACACAGCCCACTGTCCCCTCCAGGCCCCTCATGCTGCCACTTTGGTCTCACCAAAGACATAATGTGCAGCCCATGTGCAGCCCCACTGCTGTGACGTGGGACTGAGTTGAGTGACACAGACACAGGGGGATTTACTGCTCTTGAGGGGTCTCACAGAGCAGGCAGGTGGGGATGACTTGAACCTAACCAAAAGCAGGCGGTTTGTCCTGATTAGAGATCAAACAGGGGAAAAAAAATCTCATTTGGATGAGGTGGCCTGGAACAAAATATTTTTGTACTCTCACTTAGAACTGGAGAAGAAAATAAAGAAATAGCAAAGTCATCACTTACCAATTGACAGGTGTGTTGTTTATAGGACATTACTAATATGTTGTACTCCTCGTGTGCTGTCTTGCAAACCTGGGAGGTTTAGCCTTTTCTAAGCATTTTTCATTTCATCCCTGCGCACAGAACGGATGCCCGTGGCCACTTCCCCCAAAGTGGTGGGAAGAAGTTTGTACAGAGACCTCAGGAGCCACAAACCATGGGTGGAAAGCCAATCCTTCTCCATGGTCTGCCAGAAACTCTGCAAGGAAAGAAAAGGAGGACGATGCATGGGTGGGTTTTGTGGTGGTTCATGTGTGGTTGCTGAGGTTCCACGGGCCTGATGCAGAGCAGCCAGCAAGGGTTTGACAGGGCAGCTCTGCTGAGCTGGGGCCATACAACAGCTCTCAGGGAGAGGAACAGAGCTGCTCAGGGCTGTCACAAGGCTTCTCCATCCTTTCTGGCCAGGGCTGTAGGATCTCCAGTATCAGGTCATTCCTGTGACACTGAAGAGAGCACAGTGTACAATTGTTTCATGAATTCTGGCAACAAACCTGGAGTGATAAATACAGAAACATAAAGTGTTGCCATGTAAGAACCCTATCGCAGATTTTCAGCATGGGGTGTCCTCTTCTGGTTTGCATCCTGCTAATTAGAAATAGATTAGGATTATAGATGCATAGGATGTTCTGTGTGGGAAGGGACTTTTGGTGGGCACCTGGTCCAACACCCTCCCAAGCAGTACCAGTCCAAGGCTGGGCAGGGCTGCACCCAGCTGGGGGTTTAGTGTTTTTCAGGATGGAGACTGCACAGCCTCTTCGGGCTCCTGTTCCTGCAGTGACCATCATCATGGAGAAAAATTTCTCCTTCTCTTCTTCTATGGAGACAGGCTGAGAGAATTGGAGAAAAGAAGGCTCCAGAGAGACCTTACCTAGGCCTTCCCGTACCTAATGAGGGTCTACACGGAAGCTGGAGAAGGACCTTTTACACATGTAGTGATTGGACAAGAAGTAATGGCCTTAAGCTGAAAGAGGGTAGGTTTAGATCAGATGCTAGGAAGAAATTATTTACTGTGAAGATGGAGACACTGAAACAGATTGCCCAGACAAGCTGTGGATGCCCCATCCCTGGAAGGGTTCAAGACTGGGTTGGGTGGAGCTCTGAGCAAGCTGGTCTAGTGAGAAGTGTCCCTGTCCATGGCAGGAGGGAGGGGTGGAACTAGGTAATCTCTCAGGTCCCTTCCCACCCAAACCATTCTGTGATTCTAAGATTCTGGCTTGACTGAGCTGAGCTCTGCCCCAGCACCCCTCAGGGACACCACTCCAAACTGGTGACAGCTGGATGTCCATGTCCTGAGTGCTGTGCTGTGCTTCCAGCTGCCCCCCATCGCCCTGGCCCTTCCCAAGCCAATGCATAGCTCCCCACCTGGCTGCTGTGCCACCAGCTCTGCTGATGCCAAGCTGGCTGATGTGGAACCAGAAAGCCTCCATGTTTGCCCACCAGCCCACTTGTTTCACAGACTGGTGGATGTGGTGCAGCCTTAGTAAGTCCCAACCACCTTCTTATCTTCCACCTGCTTGCAAATACCTTCCTAAAGTAGTTTCACACCTAACAAGTAATTATTTATTTTCTAACCACCCCCCCCACAATACCCTATGTCCAACAAATGGTTACCCATTGTAATGGGAGAATTATATCTATTACTTGCAGGTTAATCGGAAAAAAAGAAAAAAAAAAAGGAAAATGCAGAGAGAAACAAGTTCTCCTTTGCTTTATCTGCTCTGATAACAGCTATCACACCGAGTCTATTGCAAACCTTACGGGCACTTGGCAAAATGCGTAACTCTGCTGACCTGCTAAGGCACTCCAGAGAAAGGAGAAGGGCATTTGATAGGAACAAACTTTCCTTTGCCAGCATTATCAACACCCTTTATAAAGAACTGTATCTGCAGCAGGGTGATAGTGGTGAGCAGGGGCTTTCATTGGCACAGGAAGCAATCTTGGTGACCTTCAGCAGAGAAGAAGGTATAAAAACCAAAGTCTTTTTCTTGGGCAACTCTCTGGGCATCAGCTGAATTTTTTAGCTTTCAAGGAGGACACATTTCTGGGAATTTTTTTGAGAAAATGGCAACTTTAAATGAAAAGAAGACCTGCAGCCAACGGATGGAAGATTTCCGTCGTTTTGTCTGGAATCCAGAAACAAAGCTCTTCATGGGAAGGTCCTTAATTAACTGGGGTAGGTTTTCATGTGCAAGATTCTTCTCTTCCTTCTGGTATACTTAAAAACTGCGTGTGGGGGGTGTCATCCTAATGAGGGGGACATGATGTAGATGTGTTGAAGACAGCAGTTCTCATATATACTCCTAAGCTGCCTTTTGGGTGGCCCTATGAGCTGGACCGAGTAGATCAAAACATTGATCCAAGTAGTTCCTGCAAAAATGTGTGACTTCAAAGTGGTTTTGAACCAAATACTTCAAAAGGAGAAAAACTGGTCCTGGCCACAGAGAGAGCACTGCATTGCCTTGTTCAAAAAATTAAATTCTGCCCTTATTCTTTTCCACAGTGTGGATCAGCCTCTACTATCTGGCTTTCTACGTGGTGATGTCGGGGCTGTTCGCACTTTCCATTTATTCTTTAATGAGGACAATTAATCCGTACGAGCCGGATTACCAAGACCAGCTGAAATCCCCAGGTACTGCCAGGGTCCCGCAGCAGCTGTGTAGGACTGGGCTGGGCTGAGAGGCACTGGCAATTTAAGTTTAATCTCTACCTGAAAACACTTTCAGGTGTTAAAAAAAAATCTGGCACATTTATCTATGTATTGATACATGAATATACTTATATATTCATATATTTATGAATATATAATATGAAAAAACAGTAGATTCATTTATTTCATCACACTATTGGGACGATCAGTGCCTGCCTGTAGCAGGTCACCTCCTTTCTCCATGGGCAGGGGTGAGTCCCTGGGGAAGCCCGAGGTTCTGCTCCAACCCCCAAAGCACCACAGAGGGCTTTGGGGTGCCCAGCAAGATGTAAGGTGATGGGGTGAGCTGCCTCAGGTGGGTATTCCCATGTTTGCCATTACCATGGAAAGTCCCTGAGACAGCAGGAATACCTTGCCAGCAGGATGTGCTGCGCCAGTGGTCAAGGAAGCAAAAATAACATGGGACTAGGGATAAAGATTTGTTGGACATTAAAAGAGACAGGGGAGATGATCAGAGGTCATCAGTGCACACTGCTAAAACTTCCCATCCCGATGGCTTGTTTTCACAATTAGAGGGGGAAAAATACTTTTTAGAAGCTATAGCCCTAAAAATTATTCTGTCAGTTGCTTTTGTATTTTGACATTTCCACTCCCAGTATTCAGTAAGTTTGGTGTTTGCTGGCAAAATAATTCCTGTGCCATACTATGTGTGGCTTTTACAAAAGCTGTTTCTCATGTTTCTGATGTATGAGCTGTTTCTTTAACCCAATGTGACTGTTATTGCTAACAAGTTCTGGGGAAATCCAGTGCAATTGCTGGAATGATTTTACAAACTGTTCTTATAACAGCATGGATATATGTGAAAAGAAAATAATTCACCAGCAGCACAGGCTTTAGGGTTTTGGTTGAACAACTCACAGCTGAGGCGGTTTCTCTACATGGTTAAATCCTCCCCAAGGCTGGAGGATCTCCTACACTTTCAGTGAGTCTTGATGCAGCGTAATTGCTACTGTCAATTTAAATAAACAAACCTGTGCCTGGCACCTCTCCTCTGCTTTGTCTTCCCTTTTCTTCCTCATGAAGGTGTAACCTTACGACCTGATGTTTATGGGGATAGAGGACTACAAATTTATTACAACGTATCCGACAACAAAACCTGGGAAGGTTTAGTGACAACTCTTCACACTTTTCTGACAGGTAAAAATGAAGTTTCTTGCATAATACTGAAAAAAAGGTGCTGTCTTATATCCCATACTAGGTCTGAGGACCTTAAGTCAGTGCTTCCATTTTACATTTGTCCTTCTCAAATCACAGATTTTGAGTGGAAAGTGCATCTTCTGAAAGGGATGAGCAAATCTCCTCATGAATCTATAAATCAAACGTATGTACACATCTATTAAAATCCAGGCTCTTCTTCAGGGCTTTTTCTTTGTTTAACCCTAAACAGCCTTAATAAAATAGACCAATACCAATAGAAAGTCTGAAGGAAGAGGGAGGACAAAATGTCTTCAAAACTAGTCTCATCTAAATTAATCTAATTAATTTGCCTGTGACTACAAACATCAAAGTCCCATAAGTCTCATAAAGCTGCTGCATGGTGTCATCAGAGAATACAGTCAAAGTAGGTTACGTGCTCCATTTGCCTGTTCAGATCTTAGCACATTTATATTCCTATTGAGCCTTAATGTTGTAATTCCTCAGGTTTCTCACACACATATTGAGAAAAATTACATTTGAAATTGACTTTATATGGAGCTATCAACACAAACTGCCAGTCTTAATCTCCTTCCTTTTTCTTTGTTTGGATATTGTAAAAAAAAACACAACAAAATTGAACCAACCCCCCAGATAGTTTAAACTTTCCTTGTTCCATCTAATCCCAACTTCACTTGAAGTAGTCTCCCATGATAGAATCTCCAGCCTGATGTTGGGATGTATAATTTGCATAATAAAAGCTTCAGAGGGAATTTTTTCTTTCTTCCTTCACACATCTAGCATATACACCAGCTGCTCAGCATCTGAACATTGACTGCACCAATAACACATACTTCATCCAGGACACCTTCGACGGCCCAAATAACACAAAACTATCCTGCAAATTCACCTCAGATATGCTTCAAAACTGCTCTGGCATCACAGATCCAACTTTCGGATTTCCCGAAGGAAAACCCTGTTTTATTATAAAAATGAACAGAGTAAGTACAAGTTCAAGGTGTTGAGCTGTAAAAAATTTAGAGTAGCTTGATTCTCCACTGGGGAGCTGCTGTGTCTCTGCTGCCATGGGTTCTAAACTCTGCTTTGTACTGGGAAAATCATCTGCTTTTCCCTGACAGACCTCTGGGTTACCAGGAAATCCTGAGACTTTTTCACCACCCTAGGAAAGTAACACAGGGGAGTGATCTCTGAATTGACCCTACAGTTTTGGCTTTCATTTAGTTTAGTTTAGTTTAGTTAGTGTCTCTGTAGGGCTCTCATCCCACAAAATAGCACCAGAAGAGTTTCCTCCTGCAACACCAGAGCCCTGTGCCTTCAGCTGAGGCATCAGGATGTGACAGTCACTGATGTGGTTTCAGAGGTGATATCTTAGTTCTCCAGGCAGCAACGAAAGTCTTTAGAAGAACCTATAAAACCAAAATTCAAACCTGGTGGACATTTTTCTCAGGGAAAACCACCAACACCTTTTTTTTGAGAGGAATAAAGGCAATTTTCAATGCTTTAATTCTTTTCAGGATACAGACAAAGGTAGTAAGTACTTTATATTTGTTTATATTGTAAAATTCTGAGCTTTCTGATTCAGTTTCAGTTGCAAGTGAAGAGCTCAAATTTCCCTCCAGTTTCTGACAGACAAAATCACTGCATTTTTTGTTTGGCTTGCACCTTAGGCATTTTCAAATATCTGTGCAAGCCCTGAGAAAGGAGCTGTGCCCCTGATTCTGGCAGGTGAAACAGGGTTTTTCCAGAAATGCCTTCTTCAGTGACACTGGGAGCCAGCCCCAGCAGGGAAAAGACACGTGGATGGTGACCAGGGGGCTGCACCTCCTTTCACCTTCGCTGCTGCAGGATGCAACTCCCATACTGGTTTTGTAGCATCAAACCAGCCCAAGGGTTTTTCTGCCCAAACCAAGGTTTTCTAAGAAGGATGTCAAAAGCATGGAGATTCAGCTTTTCCTATACTGACACACAACTAATTGTTTCAATAGACCCCTGGCTGCCTGGGCATCAGCAAGGGCCAGTGTATGGGTGGGTAAATGAGCTGGGCTTGGAGGAGATGCAGTGCTACTTGCTCTGGCCAGGCTAGAGCCCCTCTGCAGTGCCCATCCCAGGTAATGCCAAGTCCTGCTTCCTCAATATCCAGCCACAACAGTTTTTCACCCAGGTATATGAGACAAGATGATTTGAGAGAGTCTTACACAGGAACATATTAAGCATCCTTCGAAGCTCAGTTCTCAAGTAATTGTTTGTGTAATTTTTATCTCAAAACAATTTCCAAGATAACCAAATCTGTGTCTTCTTTTTCAGATTATCAAGTTTTTCCCTGGCAATGGCACTGCACCAAGGGTGAACTGCACATATGTGGTAAGGGTATGAGGTCTGAGTCTCACACATTTCAAGCACTGCAGCTCTGAGAGCAAGAAAGTGCAGTTGTGACCAGAAAATATACCCTTGCAGCTCTGCAAATCAGATCCCAAATACTTGGAATATTCTCCGTTCTGTGCAAGTTCTTGCACCAGCAGACATGCTAAGGAAAAAACCTAAGTCTGCTTTATTTTAAATCACCTGAAATACTGTATTTTCATGCTGCAGAGAACATTTGCCGTTTGCTTTCAGCTCCCTGTAGTGTCGTTCACACCTCAGCACAGTTCCCTCAGGCTCTCTGCACATCCCAGCAGGTCCAACTCACTGAATTCCCAACTGCTACCAAAGGACACTTGCCTGCTTTTTTTGGCAATAGTAACAGCAGGAGATTCCCACTTTTATTTGAGAAATGAGACTGGTGCTAAACAGCCTGCTGAACTTGAGCTTTAACACACACTTAGCAGCCCTAAAATGCTTGCCTGGGGCTGGCCAATGATTTCTTCAACAACAGAGTTTCTTCCTCTCTTGTTTCACAAACAGGGTGAGGAGTCTCGCCCACTGGAGGTGGACTACTACCCCCTGAATGGCACCTTCAACCTGCACTACTTCCCCTACTATGGGAAAAAGGCTCAGGTGGGTGCTTCTCTATTTAACTTTTCTTCTTTCTCTTTGTGTAATGTGAAACATATGGAGAACCTCTGCAATCCTGTGAGTACTGGAGAGGCTATTTTTAACACTTCATTTTTAAACTGGTAGTGTAAAATTAAAGTATTTTCTTTTTTTTTTTTTTTTCACCTCCTAGCCCAGCTACAGCAATCCTTTGGTAGCTGTGAAGTTTCTCAACATTACAAGGAATGTAGAACTTGAAATTGTCTGCAAAATCATTGGAGCTGGAATTACCTTTGATAATGTTCATGATCCCTACGAAGGAAAAGTGGAATTTAAATTGAAAATAGAAGACTGAGCAGCAACAGAGACATTTCTGAAAAATGTATGAAGAGTAAACTTAACTATTATCACATTCATCT
Organism: Acanthiza pusilla; assembly: GCA_036630365.1. Taxonomy (NCBI): domain Eukaryota; kingdom Metazoa; phylum Chordata; class Aves; order Passeriformes; family Acanthizidae; genus Acanthiza; species Acanthiza pusilla. The sequence continues at coordinate 9,402,266 of JAXCHO010000098.1, forward strand.
ATATTTATTTTCTCACTATGGTTCCCATATAAATTACAGTGTAGAAAGACATTTATTACAGCAAGATGACCCATGGAGATAAAATCAAGATCCCACTCCCAGTGTGTGAAGATGAGGATTATCTCAATGTACATAGCTTAATATTTCATGGCTACAGTATGCTGCTACCTTCATCCAAATATTTGTATAAAACAAGTTTCCCCCAAAGGGTGCAGCTGTGCCTTCAAAGAACATAACTATATACTCAAACCATCATTTTCTATCACTTTTCAAACCATAATAACTAACTGATGTATGACACTAAATCTTGGTTATTGAGAAATAATTAGATAGCTTGAAAAGGAAATCAATGCCCTGAAATACTAGCAAGTAATTAAAGTTTCAATCTCTCTTGTATAGGATGTATAAAAATGTATTAAAATTATCTATATCCCAATGCATTGACGTTTTGCACTAGTCAGCTGAGTCAGACTTTTTAGTTGACAAATCAATGACTGCAAAAGAAGCGAACTTGAAATCCGTCCTCTAGCTTACAGGTTTCACTGTACCACTTACCTCTATGTATGTAACCTAATAAAAATGACTGGTAAGACTGTAACATCCAGTTACATACTGAAAAGTGTTTATTTTAACTAAAGGTTGTAAGTTGTTCAGGATTTTTGTTAGCTTGGCATTTTGTTGTTGTTTTGTGTTTGTTGTTTTTATGATGGTTTTGTTTGTTTATCCAGTAGAATAGCCCTGTATTGCAACGATGGGCTTTGGGTTACTTTGAGTAATCTCAAAGATGCTGAAGTAACAAATAAATCTATAAGTGAATCTAAAATTTGAGTAGTCTGACTCTATCATATGATACAAAGAGACAAGATTGCTGTGTCTGTATAGTATGTTTATGTTACCTAAAGTCCAGGATGCTCCAGCCAGAGAATAAACCCTGAACACAAAAAAGAGATCTTCAAGAGCAGAAATAATTTTACACCTCCACTGCCTGGACATTTTAGAAAGTGAGAAAATGTAAAAGATCACCTCCTGTACTACAGCAACATTCAGCCAGCCAGCTTGTAGACAGAATCCAGTTGGAGGGGAACATTTCCTCTTCAAAACACAAATTATATTTGAGCCTTTCCTTCCTTAGAAAAATTCAGCATTTCAAAAACAGTAAGAAAATGCTTCCTCATACAAAAACTCTTTTTTCCCCCTGGACTTTCCTGTTCCAAATGTTGCAGTGGGGCTTCAACTGTCTTCTAAGAGGCAACAAAAATCAATTTTATATCCTTGTTGGAACACAAGTCTCCCCCTGTGCATCTTTCCAAAATAACATGAAATACAATAAAATACTTTTGATAACAAAATAGTAACTCATGCTCAAGGTTAGTTCTATGCTTTTTACAAACAGAACATGCAAATATTTCCAAGAAAACCAAGAACCTTCCCTTGGTGCTCTAACACGGGCAGACTCTCTGCTTGACTGTATTTAGCATCTATAGTGTGCACTGAGCCGGGCAATGCAGTGGCACAAGCTCACATTCCAGTTAGCCCTTCAACCACAGCACAGGAATATGCTAAAAAAATTCCCCATGGATTGTGTGCCTGCAAAGCTACAGCTTCAGAACAATAGCCTAGCCCTGCTTCATAGAAACATCTCTGATGGGATAAATAAAGGAAGGAAAGACTGAAGCATCCCTGTGTTGACCAAACGTTGATGTGTTCTGACATCAAAAAAAAGGCCCACCAGATCTGGCTCCCTACGTACAAAGATTGTCATCCTGAAGTTAAATGTTTCTTGAACTTTTAGCCATCTGAGATTGTTCTCTTTCTTTACTGAAATCAGAAATAATAACAACAAAGAGCAAGGTTTGTGGCTAGTGTAGCTGAATATTTGTCCATGTGTAGTTGGTACTAGCTTGCCCAAACCCCAAATGCAAGCACGCTTAAATAGCAGAATGCCCATCATGCAAATACTCTGTAACGCTAATTACTGCATGGCACAGCCCAGCACTGGTAGAAGCATGTCAACTACTGAGCACAGCTGCACTTTGGAGACATCCAATTGGCAGAAGTTACCAGATAAAGACCAAAATAGGCACATGGGAAGGAAAACAGGGAGGGCATGCTGCCCGAGGCATAAGAAGCATGACTGGCAAAAGCTAAACAAGCTAAAAAGCAGCTGAATCCAGGGGGAGGAGGGCAAGCAGCAGAAAATACCAGCAACCAGAGGAAAGAAATGAAGACAGACATTTCCTCTAAGAGCTCTCCAGCCTCATCAGCTTCACCCTGGAGACTGATAGGACCTCAGCCACCAGTGCCAGCTGCTGCAAGTTACTGTGTAGTTACAGATAATTTAGTGTTATAGACCAACAAGAATTATAGACTAACACATAGCAATAATAATTATTACTATGCAGGAGCTAACATTAGCACAAAGTGTGCTAAGGAATTAATACAACAGCTTTGTTTTCAGATTTGAAACTGGCCACATCAGTCTTTTAACCACTTTCACCGCATGACTCCAATTCCTTGGCAGAGACATACACACCCATTCAAAAACATATTTAGATATATACATATCTAGGCATATCTAGATATATTCATATACACAGGTTATATATAAATTCAGCTGCAACAGAGCAATATTTGATTAGACCAAACAATATAAATGGGAAAAAAAAAAAAAGCTAAATGGGAAACTGAAGCAACAGATTTAAGAATGAAGAGCAAGCAAATACAAATTCCTGACTTTAGCTAGATGCTGATCAACTAGGATGGGGATGGGTGGTTAGTCCATGCCTCTGGAGCAGTGGAGGGGCCAGGCAGGAAGTGTAAGAGGAGAGCACACAGTGGCTCTCAGTACCAGGCTCTCTGCCCTTTTTGCCTACCAGCTGTGCAATAACAATGTTCATGAGAAAGGCACAGGGAAGGCATAACAGGCCACGAAGCTAACACCATGAATTTTTATATCCAATACATTTTAGTTTCCAGACTTATCTGCTGAAGGTATTTAATAAAACTCTTGAAGATCACTGTGAAGAGAAACAGCAGTTGCGTTGAGATGCACTTTCCCCTCCACACCTCCATCTTATGAATATTCATGGCACTGGTAAATAATTGAAGTGTAAAGTCCTAACGTCTGTTATTAAAAACTATGAAAAAAATTAATAGAGTGGAGAAAAGCACTGAATACAAGTTCCTTGATGCTTAAAGGACTTTGTGCTATGGCTATGAGACTACAGCAAGTTCAAAGCCTTCTCTACTTTTCAGAACTGCCAAGTACCAGATATTAATAATTGAGTCTTTGCTTAATGGTCTCATATGATGTCATTGCTATTGCATTTGGGAATTCCTCCCACCATTTCACAGTGCTGTTTTTAATCTCTTACCTGTAATAAAAGTCAAGCAGAGATTGATTCTGCAACAAATAAAGCTGTCTAACCATGTGCTACTTTCAGTAATTGGATGCAAAGTAACAGCTACATCAATAATGCTTGCAGAAAGTATCTTCTGCTGTGCACCTAAACTCCCTTCACAAGCTTCATTTCTTTCAGGCACAAAAGCTCAAGCTCAAACAAGATTATTTTAAGTAAAGTAAGTATGTGCATGGAAGAACAGGTGTCCTTTTCTTCAATTTGATTTGAAAAACTCTTCTCACTGGGGATGAAGACTGTTCACTTTTCTTCCAATTTTTTTTTACCAGAGTGATAACAATGGAGGTGATGAACTTCTCATTATTTTAAGAGCAGAAATTGGGTTGAAAAATCCCTTTTTAGGATCCTACTACACCTCTGAGGAAGAACTGAATTCTAGAGAGACACTTGGGATAACACCCTTCATTCATTAATGTATTTACACATAGTCCTACTATTACCAGTGTGGGAATTTCATAATTCAAAAAAAAAAAAAACAAACGTTCCAGGGGTTTATTACTATCATCAATTAGGTAACTCATTTTAATTACTCTGATTTCAAGTTCCAGTTCTTAAATATTTTGTCACTTTTCTCTCAGATATTGATGAGCCTATTGAAATGGTATTTTTTGTGTGACCTGACACAAATCCCCTAATTTCTCCTTTAATTCTCCATTTTATTAAACAAGCCAAAATAAGGGATCCATAAGTCTCACAGTGATAGATCTTGACCTTAGGAATCAAATAAGTGGGGGGAAGGGCTTTTTTCCTGAGTCTATCCTGATTTTTCCAACATTCTTTTAAAATGATGATGCTAACAAGTATGTGGCTGCTCCCTACTGGTCTCACTGAATGTATCTGGATGTAACACCATTTTCCAATCCAATATTAGTTTTACCTATAAATTCAAATTAAGATGAGCTAGTTCCTTAAAAAAACAGTGCAGGAGACATATGTAGTTATAGCCTACCTTGACACCCTGGATCATTTTTAGGATCCTACATTTTCAGCATAGTCTTTCCTCCTGTAAGTGTACCTTGAACTCTTTGTTCACAAGATGTGGAGTTTAACCATAACATTTTTGGACATGACCTGCTTGCCAAATAATCCACATTAATCTGTCCTCTTCATTGTTTACTTCTTTTCTAACCAGTAAATAAATTAAATAAATTTATTAAATAATAACCAGTATTACTTTAGAATATTTTTAATTTTCTTCTGGGTTATTGAAGAAATTGTTAAACAGAAGTACCATGTTACATCTTGATGCAGCTGTTCAGTCAGTGATGCTACAAAAATGATTCAACAGCAAAAAATTCATAACCCTTTAACGTACAATCTGTTGGTATCAGAACATATTTAAAATCAGAATGCAATGATGTTGAAAAGGTTTGAAGACGATCAAATAGCCAGATGATCAATAGCCATTTTTTCCTTAATCAACCCAAAATTTGCAATCTCCTCCCATATTAATTTGGTAAGACCTATTCTGTACCTTCTCATTAACAATTAACCTCCCAGGCTTCTAATTTTCTTTTAGCTATTCTGTACCTTCTCATTAACAATTAACCTCCCAGGCTTCTAATTTTCTTTTAGCTATTTCTTTCCCCAGTTTTTGCACTATGAGGTTCAGGGTTGGTCTCAAGCTGTCTAGACCACATTTAGACAGCATTTCCTCACATCTTTGACACGTTTTATTTTTTCACACTTTGAAAACTGGCACTCTAGCATTATTTTAGTCTGTAAGAACTTACTATTTTAAGCTTCATTAAAAATCAACACCAGAAGCAGCCCAACATAAATTAGTGGGGTTGCCTGTTTTAAGAGCATGTGCTAATGTTCTGCTTTACTTTTAGTAAATTCTCTCAAGTTTACATGAATAAAGAAGAGGAATCTTGCCTGAAATCTGCAACTTTGCTTTTAACGTGTTACAATGCAGATGCTCTGACCAGGTACGGCTGATGAAACTGCACTATTTACACCGATGTACCATGATGTGTACACAGCAACATGATAAAAGAAGATCAAATTTTTCAGCCTAAGTCTGGATTTCAACCTGTTCAAAACATCCAAAACCAGAAAGTCATGGCAGAACAAAGAAAAGCACTTATAATAGTATTACATGGGTGATTTTCGATTAACAGCAGCCTCTCTTCTTTTTTCTCTTCCACATCAGAACACTCTGCCTTTACCACAGCTAAGTTGTGCATCGATAATCATTGGGATTTTTTCCAATTAATGTTTCACAAAGTGCTGACATTCACTGAATGTGAGGAGAGCAGGGACCCAACTGAGTGAGAGGCAGGTGGTGCTAGGTGACAACCACCATCATGCCAGACAGGAATTTCCAGTGTAACCAAACGCTGAAAGACAGAAACACCCAGGAATTGCTGGTTGGTGCCCTTCCTCATTCTGCTCTCAGCATCAGCTGCATTTCTGCTTCTTAAAAGTCTCATCTTAAAGGAAGAGAGTCTTCACTTCTACCTGCTCTTTTAACCACCTTTTCCATCACAGGAGTTTGGTACCTTTTGACAGCTTCTGAAGATGAGCTGAGCTTCGGTTCATTTTCTGCCGAGTCTGGCAAGCCAGATGACCCCCTTGTTAGTCTGTTCCCAACACTGGCATTTTCTAGCACGTTTTTTCTTTTCTCTCCCTCTCTCTTATGGGATCCACATGGTAATTCAAGCTGGAAGGCACCTCAGGTTGTCTCCTGTCCAATCCCTGCTCAAAGCATGCTCAGCTGTGAGGTCAGACTCTACATTGCTCAGGGCTTTTCTCCTGCCTGGTCGTGAAAACACTCTGGGCAGCCTGTTACACAGGTTGACCATCCCAAGCTCTTCCTCATATCCAGCTGGAAACTTTCCCATTTCAGCTTGCGTGTGCTGTCTCTCATCCTCTCATCCCACACCACTGTGGACTGGCTCCACCTCCTCAAAAACCTTCTTCAAGCACTGGGAGGCTGCCATGAGGTCTCTTGAGGCTGCCTCTTCTCCAGGCTCAATGAGTCCCTTTCCCTCAGCCTCTCCTCATACAGCAGCTGCCCCAGCCCACTGAGCATTCTGGTAACCCTCCAGAATCCATGGAAGCTCAAGGACAAACCAAGGATCAGGAAAAACCCTGGAAAAATCTTAGATCCTAAATTTAGAAAATAATGACACGAAAAGGCTGCTCTCAGTATGCTGGCTCATCTTTGCTTTTCCTGATAAATAAATGACAATTAAGTCTTTAACAACAAAGAGAGTGTGATAGTCGCCTCATCCTTCTGGAAGCAGACAGGGCTGAGAAGTGGTGAGAAGCTGTTAACTCAATGGAGTAGTAAAGACAAATAGCCTACTACACTTCTCATAAACAGACAAGAGAAAGGAAATCCCTACTGTAAACAATTATCTATCTGGGAAAAACTGTATATGCTGTCCTTTCTACTGGTGACCATTCCAGTAGTGTTACATCATGTTGTTTCTGGTTTTTTTTTTAACTTTCTATATTAAAACAGCATTCAATTTTCAGATTTCTCATTAATATGAGGATTTTACAACCTGTGTATTCATGGATTAAGAAATGAGATTTATCTTCTGACAGTACATCATTCCATTAAAGATTCAACCTTTCCTTCAATTAAATAAATGGGCATCCATCGAGGGTCAGTACCCTATTAGCAACATTTATTTTTTCCTCTCTGCAACAGTTGCCACTTTTCACCGAAGGAAGGTTTAAAAAAATAGTTTCTGAAGTCATAACTGCTTCTCTTTGGTTAAGACAAAGTCCTATGGGAAAAGCAAAATAGATTATTTGTGAGACAGTTCAAGAAATCCTCAACTTGTTACACATGTCAAAATAGACAGTCTTTCAAAGCTTGGTAGCACTTCAGAAAATGTGAAAGATGCACACTGCTCCCAGGACTCATCTGCAGGACCATTTCAGAGGCATAAATACACACTTTGCAACTCTTCCTCTTTTCTTCACATCATGAAAAAGTGCTGGCAAAGTCAAAGTAAAGGAATTAAAAGTACATGCCTTTCCTGCTATGTTTTACCCCAAATTGAGCCCTCATTACAATTCTCATTATCTTTACCATAATTTAATCTTTCTTAAACTGAATTCTAGTTTCTATCTCCTTACAGTATTTTCTTCCACAGACTTCCTCAGCAATTTCCTGTCCACAATTTCCTGTTATGTTCTGTTCCTGCTTTTAATCTTCGTTTTTCATCTGCACATGTGGAACCACTTTTTTCACAGATCAGAACCATACAGTTTAAAGATATCTTTCACTTTTCAGCTCCTTTCATGCTACACCTGACATTATTATATATATTTTCCTCTACCTTTCTTTTTTTTAAAGAAGTTTCTACTTTGACTACTCTTCTCTTGCTTTCTCTTTCTTTCCAACTCATACCTTCTTCTCTTTTTAAGCCCCTCTGTAAAGACCCTGTTACAATCTGTTCTTTCTTCTCTGCTTCCCTCCTCCTGTTTCTTCAAGACTCCTTTCCTCACTGCAATCTGGCCCCCCACCACTGGTCTCTTTTGTCTTTTTTTTCCCTCTCCTCTTTCACCTGAACACTATGCCCAAGTGACTGCCTGAAATCAAGCAACTATTTAAAAAGTCTCTAGAGTTTCTCTTGTAATTGATTGTTGCCTTTATTATAAAGCTCTCCTGAAACAAAGATAGTAAGAGAATCATGGAATCGTTTAGAAGAAAATCTTTAAGATCATCAAGTTCAACCAGAAATCTAAAAAAAATTCGTTTCCCCCAAACCATTCCAATGTTTAAATTATCCATTTCACAGATTCATCAGCAACCAAAAGAAAGAAAAAAGTAACCTTTTAAAAACATTTGTTTTGTCACATTTTCACTCCCACCATGACCTTATCTTATCTGAGGACTATTCCACCAGTAAGAACCAAAAGAAAACTGTCAGATGCTTTGAGCCTTCCTTCCCTAACATCCCTCTACTCACTCTTTGCAGATAAATGTTGGATCATACACTGGAGAATGTAAGGGAAAACTGGAATAACTGCCTTGGACTGTCAGAAGTTCCTCTGCAGACTGAACTGCCATTCAACATCAAAGACAATTTGAATCAACTGGCTCAGCCATGACAAGAACCTTGCGTTTAGCATTAGCACTGCAGAGAATGGAATCTTCAGTGAGAAGCAAAGCATTCAACTAACCTCCTCTCCCCCAGATTTTCTCCCCAGGCCCATAAAAGTAATTTTCTTGGTTCACTCATGTTACAAGGTCTGACACAATTCAAAAACCTTCAGTGTGCATCAGCTGCTCTGTGTTAATCACCCATAACCCCGCCTTCCCACAGAACATTTGTCTATGCATAATCCCTTAGAGGAAAAAACTCATGGAACAGACTTCTCATTTCCCACAGGGTTTAAGTGCATCCAGGAGCCCTTACCACAGTCAGCACAGTTATTAATAATTCGCAGGGACTCCCTGGGGTTTGTGGAAGTATCAAATCCTGACTCCAACAGTAGCCTGCAGAGACTGAGCCGGTTCAGTACACTGCTGCAGGTGAGAGCAGAGGATGTGATCTAACAAAAAGGAGGAAGTATATGGAAAGTAGATGAAAACCTGTTTTGAGGACATAGGAATATATGACAGAAAGCTAGGACTGAGGAATATGGGATGAAAAGTTAGGACATTAGGCATGGGATTTTAAACAGAAGCTGGATTGGAGTACTAAGATTGACCTGTCATGCTGAGGAACAACATGGATGAAATTAGGAGGTGTGAAAGAAGAGAATATACCAGGGTAAGTTACTGCCTTTTGCATCTTCAGTTATCAAGAGCTCCAAGGGCAAATTACTAAATCAAAGCAAAAAAATCTCGGTCCTATGTACCATAAATGCAGTATGCCAAGACAGCTAATTCTAGGTCTTGTGATAAGAAATGAAATGCTCTAAAATAACCCTAGAATTAGAAAAACCACAGAGCTTGTTAAAAATGCCCATGCGCGTTTTATTAATAAAAACTAACAGTGCCAAGGTTAAACAAGTCAAACAATTATAGTCTCTTTATATTCCATAAAATATTACAGAAAGTTTATTTGTGTTTCAATAAAAAGACTACTGTCTTAGAATAGGCAGCTGACAGTATTTGTGCAGTTAATTGTTTGTGAATAAATTTAAAAAGACTACCACCTGCCCTGAAATTCCTTTTATAAAAATGAACTATTAAAAATGATTGACAAATTTTGAGTTAAAAAACTTAAAACATTCTCTATATTTAATTTCAACTTTATAATAGATTACAGGAAGATGCTTATGAAACAAATACAAACATTTGTTTCAGTACATGTCTTTATATGATAGACTTATAAGTATGTAAACAACTATATAATAAAAAGTTTCCAAAGACTGCCTGTAAGAAATCAGGCAAATTTTACCATAAGCAATAACTCATTCCAAACCTTCAAGACATTTTATATAGCTGCACCAACTGGCAGTAAACATTTGCCAAAAACTTTGCAATTCGTATGTTCCAACATACAGTGAAAAGTATATAAACTTGATGGAATCATAATGTTAGATATAATTTAAGGGAAAATAAGTTCACAACAACATTCCTGGAATTTAACATGTAAAAAAGTAGGACGTATCTTTCTTGTTTGGTTCTTTGGACACTGCATGATTAACAAAAAATATTACTACATTAGCTCACTATCCCTCAAAAAGTGGCATAATCAAAATACACTCCAAATAAATTGCCATTCAGTGTATTCATTTTCCACAGAAGGATAGTATTTTATTTCTCAATGATGTGTCTACATTTTCTTTAGCAAATTTTAAAAGAACATTTGGGGCAAAATTCTTTTTCCCTCAAGTAAAAAAGAAAACCCAAACAAAAAACAACCAACAAACCAAAAACCCCTAAAACAAGAGTAAATAAAGGCTCTGCATTAACACACTGGTATCAAAAACACACATCCACACCACATTTAAAAATATCCTACATAAAACAATCCTTGTTTGCTTATCAGAGGTGCAATTTCTAAACTCAGAACTGCTTACCAATATTCTTCTTGGGGGATGGGGCAAAGTAATTTGAGACACTTCTCCCTAGAACAATTTATTCCTGAAGCCTGCTGAATTTTAACAAAAAAATAGTCTACAAGCAAAGGGCATCAGTCGTCATCATCATTTTCATTAAAATCATCATCATCATCATCATCGTCATCCCCAACATAAGAAACTGGTGTTTCAACTCTGGAGCCACTGTACTGAGATCCATTGGAACTTGTAGCCAACATCCCATCTCCACCATTGGAAAAGTCACTGGAAAAAAAAAAAGCCAGTTGGCATTGCTTAATGATTTCTCCCATATCTAGTCCATTCCTTTAATGAACCTGCCACTGCCACTTTATAAACTGTCTTTAATGTATGTCCAAGTTGTCTCCAAAAAGCTGAAACAGTCTCAAGTAATTTTGAAGTGGTTCTTATTATGTTTCTTCCTTTAGGTTTAATAAAGAGATTAAACCTTTTCACAGGCACTTTATGTTTTTCGGGTTTCTTCTGAAGTACATTTAGTGTTAAGGCCAACACAGCTCTTTAAGCACTTTACTATTTTTATGTAGCACTGGACACTTGCAAGTGAATCATGCCTTTCAGAATCATGAATCTTGATTCAAAGACCTGGAAAATTGAGGAGTTAATAGCCTTTCCTTAACTCCTTGATATTATGTAGCAAACTGCCATGTGCTGTATTTTTAATTTGAAACTGGTTTCTTCTCATTGTGCAATATGTTATTTTAATAGAGCCAGAAAATCATTATTATGTGCTATTTTGCCAATATAATTGTTGACTTTCTAAACAGTTTGATAAACTACTAAACTTAGCTACAAATTCTTGACAAAGTATTTTTTAAAAAATCACAGAATAGTATCTCCCTTAAAAGACATTCACCATTAATAAATTGCTTTCAAACTTACATTTGCTAGTAATTTTTTTAATGCTAATCCAGCTAACACACATATTCAATTATGCACACTTGTTGCTATATGGAGCCAATTCAGTGGTCTATCATCACGCAGAAGGAAATTGCACAGGTGCATCCTAGAAGCTCACAAGAAAAACATGTCCAGTAAAACACTTTCAAGAGCTTCTGCTGTTCTGCACACTTATTCAGAAGCAAGATTCTAAGATATCTGTCTAGCTGTAGTAAGATGACTTACAACAGGTCTGCCACAATTATCTGCAGTTTCAAAAGCAAAGAAAACAAAACAAAACAACAAAAAAAGGAAATTATTCTTGTGTTTCTGTAAACTTTGAAAGTACAAACCCAAAATCTGTTCTTCTCTTTTTTCATAAAAATAGAACTGGATTTCATAACCTGAGTATCCTAATATGTAAGACAAAGAAACTGGGATGAAGGTATTGGTAGCAGTATCTTCAGTCTTCTGCAGACTTTCTTTAGAGACCTTGTTAAGTAAAAGTGCAGCCTTTATTTGCCTTGGCAGCACAACTTGTATTGCCATGAATGTTCATGGCTAATGCCATGAATATTCATATATATTCTATAATTAAACATAATTTGTCACTCCCCTTTTCCAAACTCCTAAGAAATAGAAATGGTAGAAGTTCTTGTGCTCTCACCAAGATAATGAACCCCAGTCAGCCTCTGGTTTTCTACTGGCCTCTGGCTAACAGTGGCCTATTCAAATTTCAGAGTCTTAAAAACACATGGGCTCTTTTTCACAACCCCATGCTCATTACCACAGAAGGAACCTTAGTGAAAACAGTAGATTTTAGGTACCGTTCAGCACCTCTAAAGATATTTTGGCAGAATTCTCACTCAAGCTTCAGTTCCCTTGCACAAAGCATGCAAAATGTAATTCAAGCGTTTGTTAAGGGTGTCAAACATTTCAATGATCATAGAATCCATTAGGTTAGAAAAGACCTCAGAGATCACAGAATCCAACTGCTGAATATTTGACTCATTTTACAACCTTGGGGAGCTCACAGAAGGACATCTTTTTGATTAATGCAGCAGTAAGTAACTAGAGAGTAACAAAGTTAAATACTAGTTATGGTTTATCACACTACCAGCTTCTGATTGCTATTTAAAACCCAAAGACCAAAACCTTTTTTTAAGTTAGACACCAATGACCAAGGAGGAATCTTTCCAATATTTTATCTTTAGAGAAGTATCTGTTTTCCTGTCACAAACTAAACCAGAAAAAAAATCCCAAACAAACAAAAAACACACTCAAGATTAACTCCAGTCTAACACCTTTCCACTATACAGAAAAAGATTTCTTTAAAGCCACTGCTAAGAATCATCACAGAAGTGATGTCTGAGAATAAACTTAAAACACATATCCACACCACATTTAATCAAAACAGAACTTATTTCACTAAGCATTTAATATCAAAATTTCTTTGATGACCACAGATTTTAAAAACTAATTGAAAATTTCATCTCACCTGGCTGAAAATCTTGTGCCGTTTGATGCAGAACCTGATGAAGATGTGACATATACACTGCTGATTGATCCCTGAGCCATTTCTGTAAAACAATTAACACACATTTCAGGAATACTTCCAAAAAAACCTATCTAATTCAGTGGAAATGCTTAATCCTTTTAAAGTCCAGAAAAGGAGTCTTGCACATATTCATGTACTACATACAAAACAGCATCATTTTTTAAAAGGCTAGTGCAACAAGATTTCAAAATACACTTTAAAAACCCATTTATTATGAAGTGAGAAAGACAGATGCCTTCAGTATTCGTTATATACTTGCACTTACTACCTTTTGCCTCTGCAAGTGAATCAAGCATAAATACTGTCCTCTTAAGAGAATTACACACTGCAAAGATCTACTTGTGTGGCACAATGCAAAGTGTTTTGCAAAGAGCAATAGGCCATTCTTTATTAGTCACTATGTTATTTGCTCCCTAAGGTAAACTAAAAAGCACATAAATTTGAGATCTTGATAGAAATCTTTACCACAAACCAGTGGAAATTAACTGATCTAAGGTATTTTCATGGGTTTTTTTAGAGCCCTGTATTAAGGAGAAAAACAAACTACTCTTTTTGGAGTAACTAACCTGTCACATATGGTTCCAGAGCTTTAGGAACCAAACTCCTTGCAATTTTTAGGTCCTCTGCTGAACAGCTTCCAGATTCTAGCCCACAAGCCATTCCCATTCGTTTTAGTACTTCTATATCATCATGAATTTCAAAAGTATTGTCAAAATTAAATAGATATTCAAACCTGGAGAGGAAAAAATGTCTCAGTTAGCTTCAGTAACTTCAACTACCTTTCCACTTTCAGGAATTGCAGCATTTCTAAAGCTTTACACACAGTGTTAAGTGTGTTAGTGACACATCATATTAAGCAATCAAATTTTTCAAGACTTCTGTATTTGCTTGTGACTGCTTACATTCAGTTCTTATTTAGCTGATGAAAAATACAGCTTTTTGAACCAAAATTGGAGAACTGCAGTCCTTAAAGCAAAATCCATTTTCAGTTTTGCTGGCTGCATTTCATGGTGGTAAAGCCAAAGGAAAACACGACTTGGTTAAGGTATGACATAAAGCATCAAGACAGATGCTTAATATCTCTAGACAGCAAGTCTTACACAAGTTATTAAATGTGAATCAATTAGTCTATTTATTAAAAAGGTATATAAAAAAGCTGCCTTAAATGCATGTTCTCAATATACAAAAGGCACAAGTAAATGAAGTTTGTATTTAATTTTTAACGAATCTATATGAACATTTCTATGAACTCAGAGCTTTACCAGTCAGAAAACTTTGTTAGCTTACTTGTCATTGGAAATACTGCAGTCGATCACTGTCTTCTTGCTGGTGTTCACAATGATAAATGGCAAATGGATGACAGAATTGGAAGGTGGAGGTCGGTTTGCCTGCTGTTCTGCCTGATGGTTTCGCTGGACGAGGTTCTTAAAGGCAATTTGCTAGAAAAAGCAACAGTAATATCAAAGTATGAATGAAGGTTGTAGGATTACATTAATAAAAAAATCCCTCAGATGAAGGATCCAGCAATGGTTGCAAGTAAACGCAGAAAAGGACTGAGAGTGTTTACCATATTCCTGCATGTTAAGATGCAAGGAGAGTAACATCATAGTATTAAAAAAGACAACAGAGAAAAACTTGAAAAATGCACATTCTAGTAACTGCTTCAGGACAGCTCCTTGGACAGATCCTTGACAGAATGACGAGATAACAATGACTGGAAAAATAAATTTTCATATAGTATCCAATTTCCTCTCAATTTACTCTTCCCTACTAACTACTGCACTCCAAAAAATACACCCAAACGTTAATACTGAAATGAATTATATGCTAAAAAAGTTAATGTTTGGGATGTGAATATCTGGGATTTAGGTTCATGAATTACCCATCTAAGATTAGCGACTTTAACATCTTACTAAAATCGCTATTTGCAATGGAATATTCCCATTTCAAAAATTAGCAATTTGAATAATTAAAAACCATTGAAACTCAAGTTAAAAATCGCACAGTAAGCTACCGAACAAAGCAAAAGTATTTTTCTGGTCATGAAATCAAATGAAATAAACAAGAATTGAGACTAAAATCCAAAGCCAATGCAAAGACTGATAAAAATCAGGCAGCTGTCCCACAGCTGTCTGCACTTTCTTTCTGCATCCCTGAGATTCTCATTCCTACCGTGTAGGTAAAATGTGGCTACCAAGGGATATATTTCAGTCAACCAGGAGCACACTGACTTGGGAAATAAGACTATTGATTCCCCCCAGTGTAGTAGGGGAAATGTGGGACGGAGTTCAGCCACTGTTTCACAGTGGTCAAGCCACTTACACACGAGTGGCAGTGAGTCTCCAGAGAGGCACAATGCAAAGCACTATGACAGACAATCTCTAGTCACATAATTTTAGCTATGGATGCTAACAAAGAAGAAAATTCAGTGGGTACAGTATGAAATAATGCTCCAATCAGCATAAATCCTGTTTAAACATACTTGAAACTTGAAACAAATTAATCAAATTTTATGGAAGATTGATGGCTTCCCCAATAGCAATGGCCAACAGCATGGTCCCAGCTAAACTACAGTGTTAAATAAAAAACTGCATACACCTTATCCTGAAGTTCACCTCTAGTCTTCCTAGAAGTTTCCTATCCCTCACACTGGGATAAAATAAGAGGAATATAGATTTAAGTTACCTTGCCCTATAGACAAGAGTACCTTGACTGTACCTGTAGAATGAGTTCTTGTAGTTGAGACTGTTTTTGCTTTATTCTTTCAATTCTTCTCTGTTTCTCCACCTTAAGACAGAAAAAAAGGACTGGTCAGTTTGTTGGTTTTAAGTAGCATTTTATGCCAACGTTTTCTCCTCTTAAAATCATTTCAATACCAGAGAACTGGAGGTAGGAAATGTATCAATCAATCATTGAGGTTCTACACATAATTTAGACACTTAACTACCAAGACATATCAGTACCACTTACGGAAACTAACAAAAAGCAGTATTAGAACCTTGGGGAATAAAATACAACAGTCTGTGAAGATTAAAACATCTTTACAAAGAGAAGTTATGCCTCAAAGGATTACTGGGATTCTCTCAAAGAGGCAAAGGTAGAGTCAAGTCTATTGATATTGGAGGTATTAGAGAAGATCCATCACAGATGCTTAAAGACATGAAGCTGCTATGGAGCCCAAGGTTAAGGCCTCACAATATTTAATATACACTAAATAATAACAAAAAAGGTAAGAGACAAAAAGCTAGGAAATACACAGCTTTCTCAGTGGAAGAAGTTCTCCAGCAGATTCCAACGAGGACTTCATTCACAGACTGTTACTCAAATTACAGACGATCAGATTAAAGTGACAGGATGATAGAATCGGTTGGCAATGCTGGCTTACGTGGCATAGTAAAAAGAGAACTCGTCATAAAGCTCTCTTGTGCTTTAAGTATCTTGTAGCACTTGTAGTGATGTAGTGATGACAGCATCTAAATTATTTCTGGTAAATATAGTGTGGTGTGTGCATGAAAACAATCTAATCCATGTATACTTTAGAAATAAAATGACATTCACTAGAGATCTTAAATTACCCTATCTGCAAAATCCACCAGCTCACCATGACAGCCAAAACTCTGCATTATTAGGCAAGAAACAGAGAACCAAACAGAAATTATCACTATTTTACTCTATGAAGCAGAATGTTTACATCTTGAATTCTGTAGGTCTGATGGTCCTATTTCAAGACAAGCATATGAAAGAGCAATCAGGATCATCAATGACACAGAACAGACTCTATGCAAGAGAATAACAAATAAATTAGGACTCTACTGAAAGGAGAATGAAATAATGGGGGAAAACATGAGAGATTCCTATAAAACAGTGAATAGGATGGAGAAAGTGAGTAAGGAATGACTAGGTCACCATCACTTCCAATTTAAAAAAGTATTCAGAGAATATCAACTAAATATGTACAAAATCAAACGAAAGGTATCTCATAAGAAGCTTCTCAAGCAACTGAAACTGTCACAAACAACCCAATATTAAAAGCAAACTTTGAAAAAACAGTAAAAATTTGTGGAAGAAATATTGAGGGCTATTAAGTAGAAAGACAATCTATCTGCCTCAATTATGTCTGAACCACAAGTCAGGAGAAAACATCAGTAAATATCTTCTCTAATCACTCACAGATTAGACAGGGTTAGAAGGGACCGCTGGAGGTTATCTATTCCAATAGGTAATAGACTCCAATGGTGGAGTGTTCCACCAAGGAGGTGGGTGGGTTCAGACAGCTTTTGATTATCTCCAGGGAAGGAGAATCCAGAGTCTCTCTGGGCAATCTCTTCCAGTGCTCAGTCACCCACAGTAGAAAAGTTCTTCCTCATGTTCAAGTGGAGCTTCCTGTGTATCAGTTTCTGCCTGTTGCCTCTTGTCCCATTGCTAGGCACCCCAGAGAAGAGCCTGGTCCATCCTCTGACACCTCCCACCAGACACAACAGACAGTGATGAGGACCCCCTCAGCACTCCAGAGGAGGCTTCACCAGGCCTGAGGAAATGGGCAGAATCACGCCCTTGACCCCCCAGCAATGCTCTTTGCACACCAGGACACCACTGGCCTTCTTGGCCCCAAGGACACTGCTGGCTCAGGGACAGATTGCTGTCCACCAGGACCTCCAGGTGCTTCTCCACACAGCTGCTTCCCAACAGGTCAGCCCCAGCCTGTCCAGGTGCATGGGGATGCTCTTCCCCAGCTGCAGGACCCTGCATTTGCCTTTGCTGAATGTCACATGTTTCTTCTCTGCCCATCTCTCCAACCTGTCACAATCCTTCAAAAGGGCTGCACAGCCCTCTGGGTATCAGCCACTCCTCCCAGCTCTGTGCTGTCCCTGAATTTGCTGAGGAGGCATCTGCCCCTTCATCCAGGTCACTGTTGAGCAAGTTAGACAATACAGGACCCAGCATTGACCCGTGGGGGACACCACAGTTACAGGTCTCTAAGCAGAATCTGTGCCACCAATCTCAACCCTCTGACACCTGCCATTCATCCAGCTCTCAATCCACCTCCCTATCCACCCCTCCAGCCCGCACTCCCTGAGCTTGCCTATGAGGATACACTGGGAGACAGTGTCAAAAACCTTACTGAAGTCCAGGCAGACAACATCCACTGCTCTCCCCTCCTCTGCCTAGTCTGCTGTCCTATCACAGAAGGCAATCAGGCTGCTTAAGCACAATTTGCCTTTGGTGAATCCATGGTGATACTCCTGACCACTTTCTTGTACTCCACCTATTTAGAGACAGCCTCCCACAATGGACCATTCCATCAGATTCCCAGGGATTGTGAGGCTGACTGGCCTGTAGTTCCCTGGGTCCTACTCTTCCTCCTTCCTAGGTAACTGCTCCTGTCAGCCAAGATCCTGAATAGACAGAATGCTGGCCCTGAACACAACTAATTTTCTTACATCCTTAAAACGTGCAACTAGCAAGGAAATGACCCAAGCTAAAAATTCACATGAATGCAGTTTTCTGTTTAGTTTTGGTGAAAAACAAACACACTCTAGCCCCCCCAGTGTACACAGCTGAAAAAACAAAACATGCAAAAAGGCATGATGCTGCATTAAAAAAAAATTAAAAGGGTAGGCTCAAGTCTTACAATTCAGCATTAGAAAATAAGCCAAATAACTGCCTCCCTCCAAAAATCTTAGAACACACCTGAGATATTTTTCTATCACATACAAGTAAACTACACTGCCTTACAGGCTACTTAAAGACACAGACCTTATTAATTGCCCCACACCTTCAATTATTATCAGCACATATTTTACTAAATTTAATACTCTAATTTACACACAAACAACGAATTTAAGAATATTTAAAACAGTAAATAGTGGATGAGGAGGCCCTCAAACTCCTATGCTTCTTATAAACTATTTGGCTTGATTTCCAACAGTGTAAGGGTGAAGCTAAACAGTATCAGACAGAATAGCAAAATAGACTTTACTAGGCATGACAATTTTACAAGTTAAACATTAGCCTTCAGAAACTCCCTGTATTACATTCGTGGCCTCTTTCCTCTTCTTGTGACAGCCAATTAACAAGTTCTCACTCTTTTAATCACTGTTCCCATCTTAAATGCATGAACCTTCACTGTGCATTATTACATTCTAAGTTGCTTTTTTTACTTCAGTACTAATACTATCCTGCACTTCTTTAGGACATTATCAGTCAAGACATCAAATCCAGCTGCTTGGGCCACACTTTCCTTTGCTCCAACATTGCTGGCAATGCCATATTTTGTGAGAGATCCAAGGAGAACTACTTTTAAAATCCCTCCAGGTAACTCGCTCCCCATTCAGTACACAGCATTGTCATCTTGGAACCACTTCACCTTCCATACTCACCCTATTAATTATGCCCCAATTATCACTCTCTTAACTAATAATTTTCACTTGGGGTGATAGTCAAATAAATCTCAATTCATTATTAGGAACCCTGTATTTAATTTACCTAGATAGTAATTACAGTATTAAATGAAAAATCAATTATCAGCATCTAACAAAAATTGGAATTATCCCTCTGTAGATAAGGCTCCAAAATATTTTTGTTCCACTTTCCCCCTCTGGCAGCTCTCTGGCAGCTTCTACAGTGACTTTTTTAGTCCTGCTGAAGGAAATTTAGACTTATTAAGAATAAATACAAAGTCTCATTCTGTTCTGATAAAGTGAATTTACTTCAGTAAACCTCAGTAACTTTATTATTCTGCAAATCTCAGGATAGTAAAAAAATTCTGTCAGAACTTACGAATCTCTTTCAGTATAAAGCATTTCACTTCTTCCCCAAGACATGCAATAAGAAAGTCTGACACACATTTGAACAACCTTGAAGAGTGAATGTTGAGTATACACAAATAAAAAAAGAGTCGAAGAGGACTATACTATTTTATATGTTGCTATTTCAGAAGATTATAGGCACATATTGTATCAGAACATATTAAAGCTGTAAATATTTACTCAAACACACAGCCATTTTGAATTTTCAAATGCATATACCTCCAAATTCTGACATTCCTGAGCCGAGTTAGTAGGTAGACCAATCCATTTGATTTCCTTCTTCTCCTTAGAGATAATGTTCATGGCCATAAGGACATTTAAGGCATCATAGACACGTCGTCTAATATTCTTCTGGTCATAAGCCTGCTGTAGACATAGTGCATTAATCAAAAATATACCTGTGTCAAAAATATTTGAAAATAAACATATTACAGCAAATGGGTAAACTCAGTTAATGTCTGAACTGTTTCATTTAGCAGTAGGAAACACAGAAAAATCTCAAAAGAAATTTCTCTTCCCCCATTCAGTTCACATGTAATTGACTTCCCATATACTTACTGATTCATTTGGTGAAATGTGATTATCAGTGGTAGTGAATTCTGCAACCAACTCGTCTGCCACCTCATTGTATGAGGTGGTTCCTTTTCTTTGTACCTTCTCACAAACCTTCATAGAGAAATGACGTAAACCCTTGCCATTCTTCTCGCCTTTTTTGTTCCGCTTCCTAAATATACGTATAATATATATTTTAAGAAGATTTGAACTTTGGAATATTTGATGTCTCTTTTTCAAATACAGGCACACTGCTGTAAAAAACCCAAGCCTTCCCTTTTCTCCTGCTTCTTACCCCTTCCCAGCATTCTCTCCTATATTTTTTTCCCCCTACAATTTACAATATTTATAAACAATTCTAGTATCTTGATGCTGAAACAAAATACAAATTCATTCTTTTGCCAACTTTGCTAGCTCCAGAAAAATCACAAAATCATAGAATAGTTTGGGTTGGAAGGGATCTTTAAAGGTCATCTAGCCCACACCCCCTACAGTGAGCCAGGGTATCTTCAACTCAGTTAGGTTGCCCAAAGCCCTATCCAACCTGGCCTGAAATGTTTCCAGTAGCAGACAATAAATTAACAACAGGGATATTCCTTGAAGAAGTCAATAAAGAAAACCTTCCAAACTTCAAGACAAGAAGAGATAAGGGGATAAATACTAAAACATGAAAACTGAATCAGAGGAGAGAACTTTTTTGTCCTTTTAAATTTTTTTTATTTTTAATTTAAAGTAGCACATCTAGTTTGACCACAAGAAAAATTAGATAGATTGAGCATTTTCTATGCAATGCGATACTGATACTGACTGAACAGACAAAGTCTGGTATTGGTTGAACTCACTAAACATTACACTAGTACTACAATTACAGATTTGAAGTTATACAGTATATGAAATTGCTATTAAAACTTCAAAGTTACAAGACACAAGCAGTATAACAAAGTTTTCTGCTTTGCAAAGTTTTTTAAATAAAAAGTTCCTTGTAACTAGAGGAAAAATACAAGTATCAACAAAACTAGTGTCAGCAAGGCGAAGTCTCAATTCTTATATCTCATTTCACTGTATAATTCCAAAGCAGAAATCTATTAATGTGTAACAGGCCACTGATAATAAATTTAGTCTTAAAGCAACTACATTTAACAAGATACCCTTAAAAACAATTTTCCATTAAAAAATACAGCAAAAGAATGCATTCCTTTTATTTAATACTTTTTTCCAAAAAGGACTAAAAGGACTACATTCTTCTTTCAAATGATACTTCAGGATACCCTAGTTCCATCAGAAATACACTGTATTTTTCTGAAAATACACCAGCATAAGAGAAATCATAGAATCGAGTCAGACAAATTCCTCTCATTTTAGGAGCTAAATTCTCTAAATGTTAGTAATGTCAGAATATCTATGAGAATTTACAGAAAATATTCTGCACTCTTTTACAAGAAATGAAGAGGTACTCATTATTGTGTGACTACTCCCTATTTTAGTACAATAGACTTCAGTGGTGAAGTGCTCTCGATGAAGAGGTAAACAGACTTTCCCACACCGCTAGCCTGAGGAGTACATACACTATCACAACATTTAAAACAAAGTTCCAACAGTTTATTAATCCTTTCTAGCTTTCATTTTGCTCACCCAGCAGACCACGGTGAAGAATCTCCAGTCTGGTTCTGTGATGCAAAATGTGTGTTAGGTGTATGTGGACTTCCTACCAGGATAGTATTTTGCGCTGAAGGTCTCTGAGGTGTACCGATAACCTACAGTAAAGACAAAATAATTTGGAAAATGCTAAGAATTCCAAGATATTCGTATATCCATTTATCATTTATCCAAACAGTAGTACTTTTCTCTACATACTTCTCTTAGATGCATCTAATTCATACACACTTGCATAAAAAACCTCAGACTACAGTTAATGTAGTTAGAACACTCCTTAAGTTTACGAGCATTTATATTTTAACCTCCTTAAATGAGGTTTTCATGCTTGCTGGATTTCTTGACACTGTTCAACACCAACTTACACGAGATCAAAACACACACACACACTCCTCCTGCAAGGAAAATGGGGAGTAAAAAGGAGGAAACCCCCCCCCAACCCTACCAAATGATGCATAAGGATGCTGCAGTAAATTATAGTTAAAATATTAATGTAAGAAAATCTGAAAATCAGTAAAATTAGAGAGAAAATGCAGGGTTTTTTCAAGAAACCTCTCTCCTAGTGACAGCCTCTATCACTAGAGTCAAAACTATTACATTCGAGGTAAGAGAGAGTAAGGACAAACTTTCCTCATCACAGCAGTGAGTGATATCAAATTAGGCAAAACCATTCCATTGCAAACATGTTAAGAGCCCACACTTGGCTAATCACAATCTTCCAGCCTCCAGGTGAACAGTCCTGAAGATGTGTTAATTTGATCATAAGTAATAATACATACACTAGGACATAGAACTGTGCCCTCCTGCCTCTGAAACTAGCTGAAACAAAACACCAACTTTTGCAGGTGATGTTTTTTATCTCTGAGTTGTTATAAATGTAATGTTCTAGAAAATATGGATTTAGGGAAAAGATTTATACCACACAGACTACTGTTTTGTGGAAAGATATGCCTACTTCTTTGGGCTACATTTGCCTCCCAGTGGAAACAGTAGGTTTCATCCCTGATGTCAGGTAAATGAAGAAAACATCAAATGAACCTAAAATCATAACCACCCACAAGCTTGCCACATTTTCCAGCAGCTACATTCTGTCTGAGCAGCAAGACTTAACTTTCTTCCTTGGGCCACCTTCAATAGTTTAGTCTCAACAAGAGTAGATTACAAAAAAATGAGAATGAAACATTTCACATTCAGCGAACATTTCATGCGGAAGTTACCAAAGGTAATGCCAAAGGTGACTGTTAGATGTCTGTGATTTCAGCTGTCTGGAAATACAAACAGCTGCATTTTTTTTCAAATACTGTCTCTTTATATTATGCCACCTCTCTGAGCAGTTAAGGTATAAATTTGTTACATCCACTTCTGACAGCTAGAATATTTTAGGTACTCCTTTCCAGTAGCTTTGTACCATACTTGAAATGTCTCTGCCTCATGAAAAGCCAAGTAATCTCCTCTGCTACTTTTTATAAACAAACCATCTGACTGTGGGAAATGGAATGAGGGTGGGGAATGCTGGCACAGGACACATGTGACACATGTGAACCTGTTCCCTTTCTCCCCATGAAAAAAAATACCATCAGTTCTGATATCAACTGGTCTCACCAAATGCCTCCAAAGTGAGCGAAAAACACCCATGTGCTATTAAGTAAGTAGACTATGTGGAGAACTGAAGAAAGCTGTTAGCTAGATTTTATTCCCCAAGACACAGTGACAGAAGGCTGCAAGAGATGATGCAACACCTTGCTTGCAGAGAATCCCACGCCCTAATTCTCTAGTTTACTAACTCCATGAGCAGCCCCACCACAGTACCACATCTAGAATTTGTTTCGCCCTGCAGTAAGATGAAAGCCAAACCAGTATAGGGGCAGGGGAAGGTGAGGAGGAGAGGAATTGCAGCTGGAGAACAAACAAACTGGCAGCAGCAAACCCTGGACCTCTACTGAGCTCAGGAAGTGTCTTGAAATACTCAGCACTACAAAGGAAGAAATTAAGTGTGCACAAATTCACAAGCTCATTTCCAGCGCCGGACAGCGAAGTCTGGTTAACACATTCAAAACCTACTCTACATTCCCATTCTAACTTACAAAAATATGCAAACTAGCCAGAATTATGTACTCTAATGTACCACGAATCAAAGAAGACATACTCTAGAGTTTCAGAATCTTCTAAGGAATTACTTAGTTTTACTGGCTCTACATAGAAATGTTGACACCCCTAAAATTTACTGCAAAGTTCATAAACAGCAATGACTTGGAACGAAGAGAGTTGAATACTATCGAGTCACCAGGAACTTCCTAAATTGAAATCTTATAGATAGAATTAGAGGATGGTTCTAGAGAAAACATAGGGACTGGAAGTGGGAAGCAAAAGTAGAAAAACAAGTGCCTGTTGTTTCTCAAGTTTCTTCATTTCAAAAGAGAACAAGATTAGTTTAGCTCCTTAGTAAGATTTGAACAGGAAAAACAGCATAGCATGACAGCTCAGATACTGCACTATACTCAACAGAAAAAATTTATATGGGGACAGTATTAAGAAAAACAAATCGAACTACCTGAACAGAAAACAAACTCAAAAACTTTAAGTACTTTAAATACTAAAAACCTGCTTTTATGGCTCAAAAATTAAAAAACTGAGTAGGGCCACAAGCCAACTCTTCAATTCTGCTTCCAAAAAACATCCTGCACATTGACAGAAAGTTTATCTCCGTTTAATTTTCAGGGTTCTAGAGGTAATTTTTTTTTTTAGGTCTTGCTATTGCCTTCAGAACGGTTAAGCTGACAGCTATTTATCCAAAATGTCTCCCTATATATACACAGAGATCCGCCATCTCTTCTTTAATGGCATACAACTAAGCTGAGATAGGCCCACTCTTTCACAAAAAAAATTAATGCTAATGTATTCAGAGCAAGTCATAAAATGCTGAAAAAAAGATTGCAAATGAAAGTTTCCCACAGCAATCACACTAACCAAACCACCAATAAGAACAGCTATTATTTTGTAATAGTATTTTTTAAAATGATGTTACCATGTGAAATTAATCATAGATAATATAGCTAAGAATTAGTCAATTTACACTTGTGATGGAAGACACATATATAAAAAAATAAACACATATGTATACATACATGCATATATATACTTATACACATACACACACACACATGTATATATACATACAAATATATTAAAAAACATCATCACTGTTGAAAATTTTTAAAAATCACCAGATGCTTTGTAATTCCACTGTTATCCCCTGGTTTTGATACTCATAAGAAAAGATTTTGTAAACTGCCTGAAAGAACAATTCAGTTTCAACATTTAACTCAGGTATGTACACAGCCTCACAATAATGCCCATTGTGCCAGTATGGCCTATGATCTAAAATTAAAACACTTCCTACTGCTGATTACTGATTTTAAATTAAAAGAATGCCTAACTACTCTGAGTTTATCTTCTTTGGGAATTCATTGATAAAACACTTCCTACTGGAAGAGCAATTTCATTCATTTAAACTCACTTCCAAGTGGCTACAAGAAGTAGTTAAGTCACCAGCAGCGCTGGAAATAAAGCACAGTGAATGATCTGCACTACATTTGTGTAGGTGAAGGGATACAGTTTATAGGTTCAGGCAACCTCACTTATAAAACACTCCTTAGAGCCACCCTAAAGGATGGGAAAGGCAGATAGGACACTGCTTTCCTATCAAATAGAAGACATTCCAGTTCAGATGTTTACATGTTACAGTTGCTTTCCAGAAGATTGAGACCAATTTTATTCAGATCACTAAATTTTAATTTTGATCACTGCAAGCATTAGCATAACCTATGTATCTATGTAATCTATTGCATTGTAAGATTTCTTTGAAACACCTAATTTCTAATAACTCACACAAAGCTCAAAATACGTATTTCAGCAAACGAGTATCTAAACGAAGCACTAAAATACAGTTCTGTTCTCAGTTTTGCTCAGCCTAACTCTGGTCTGCATAAAAATGTGTTTATGGACTTCATTTACATTTCCCTATGCCAGATTTCAAAGCAGAATCTGAAAGAGCCACTGATTTTAAATGGCAAGACTAACAGAAGATAAAGCCACTTGAATAGTGAGGTAACTTCATGTTAATTTGAGAGTCATCTTCGAATTTTCTTTATGCAATACACACTTTCTAAAGTCTATTAAAATTAAGAAACAAACTTAGATTATCTGCCCATGATGAATGATACAAACTACCAGGCTATGTCAGATTTACAGTATGTGTAAGCAATAGTACAAGCAATAAAAAAAAAAAAAATAGAAAACAAACCACAAAGTCTCCTTACCACTTGTTGTGCAATGTTGACATTAGACTGTCCAAATGTTTTTGGCAGGAGCTGTTTTCCAATCGTATTTACTGTAGAAGGATGAACAGCCAATAGAGAAACAACCCCTAAAACAAATACAAGCAGAGAGCTTCAGGTCAGCACATTGTCTTATTTTAGAAAATAGTCTCATCAATACTACTGATGCTTATAAACAGAAACAAGCCCTGAAACATGTGGTCTCAATATAAATGTAGCATTTACACATTGGAAGAAAAATTTTTTTAAATTTTTTAAAAAATCAAGATTCACAGTATGTTCTCTCAAACTTTCTTCTCTGTAACCTTACAGGTCAGCAATCTAATATTAATATCTTTTAATTCCTTGCATTTCAATTTTTCTCTTAAAGAACAGTAATAGAGACAATCAGCATCTGACAAAAAGCATAAATCCTCTCTCCTTCTACCCTTATCCTTTGCAGCTATTGAAATCTTTTTCAGCACCACCTGACAAATATGCCCAATGCCATAGCATATCGCATAGCCTTCTAGGGCATGTTGATCTACAGGAGATAAAATTTGGCTGGAACAGGCCTTACCAAGAGAATATTGCCAACTTTCCTCTAAGTGTCCCCTCCCAGCTGAAGGCAGGGCATTAAAGAACTGTCTTCATGAATCCAATATTTCAGAAAAATACATGCACCCCAGCAGACAAACCCTGCAGGAAAAGTTGTTCTCTTCCTATTCATAACCCATACACAATCAGCACTGCTAAGTAAAGCAAGTCTTATGCCATGTAAAAAATAAATCAACTACAAAAATAACAACCCAGGTATCCACTAGCAGTTTGATGTTCTATGATATAGTTTAGAGGAAAGAAACCCCAAATCCACCAATTCAAAACAAACAAAAAAAACCCCAACCAACAACAAAACAAAGAAAAAAAGAAGCAACAAAGATTGACTACAGTACGAAAATAATGAGACAAATCAGTCTTAAAATACCAGAGACATTTATTCTGCCAAACAACTGTCAAGCGGTTATCAGGTTTAGCAGTTGTTTCTCTGAGATCACTTTTACAGGGGCCAATGGGGTCAGAAGGACTTGGTACAACTCTCATTCCTCTCTTTTTCCCATCGTCCAGTACAGATGCAATAAATAAGCATTTTTCAAGGGTTGTATCAGAAGGGCCCTAACTGGTCCTTGATGCCTACCATCCTCTTTACACATTCAAGAAGTCTACAGAAAGCTGAGGACAATTAAAAACTTGTTTAAGCCCTTGTTTTCCAGAAGGCTCGTACTCCCCAGCTGCTATTACTACACCATGTCGAAGTGATAGCTTCACATAAGAATCTATTCTCAGTGTCCAATCTATTCCCAAATAGGATGCAGCAGCATGTCCTTCTTCCAATATTGACCACCTTCCCAGCGCTCTTTCAGAAAGTCAGCAGCTATTCAGTTTACAACATAAGTCTGTTATGCCTTCCTGTCCCTTCAAGTACACTCATCACTATCATGAGCTGAATTGTGTTTGTTCTCTCTCTCTGTAGAATACAATACATCAATATAAACTACCCTGGCTAGCAGTGCTTGTGTAGGTTCTTCTCAGGTTCCTGGAGATCGACATGTTTTTTTTTTTTTTAAACTTCTCCTCATTGCTTTGAAAACAACAGTGCAATCTGAAGACTGTATTCCAGTATAAAACAAGAGTTGTAACTGCTTTCCAAGGTTGAGACACCTATTTGATCATCTTCTCAGAATCACAGAATATTCTGAGTTGGAAGAGACCCACAAGGATCATCAATTCCGATTCTTGAGTGAATGGCCCATACAGGGATCAAACCACAACCTTGGCATTATGAGCACCATGCTTTAATCAACCTTCCCTTGACTTTGATGGTTCTTGTTGCCCACACTTTCTAGTTCTCCTGCCCCTTCTTTAGCAGAGGACAGGCATGGATACTGCATTCATAACCAAGAAGTGCTGTATATTATTTTTAACTTTAGAGTTTGTTTTCCATTTTATTTCCTGTTCCTTTCCAAGTAACTCTCAAAATTCAATGCGCTTGTACCCCACTGATACCACTTTTTCATTAATATAACCTATGATGACTTCAAGATCTTTCTTGGGTGCTAACAGTTCACTTGGGGTACTCATTGTACCAAGTTCAGTTTTCACCAATTATTAATCCATGGGAGGACCGTCTCATTCTATCACACCTTAGCTGATTAAGGCTGATTAAGGACCTTGATAATCACATTTTTTTTATTATTTTTAAGAAATCCAAGGACATCGCCCTGATTAGATAAACCTTATCCACATGGCTGTTGACTCTTTCAAAGCATGACTCTGAAAAGAGGAAACTGCAGACCCTCCCTTTTCGCCTCCCTCTAGAATGGCCCTGTTGAAGGCCATTATTCCATCTGTCCACACATGTACTGCTCCTCTGTTACGTGCTGCCTGACAGAAGTCTGACTTACTCATCTGCAGCTACCTGAGCCCTTCAGAAACTGGTGCAGGCTATGTGGCTCTTTCCTTCTGGCACTATATCAATTACACACATGCTGAATTACGAGGACAGAAGTACCATTACTAGCTCCTTGAAGAATTCAAAGATAAACAATTTTCTGACGACGACTGCTACCCATTCACGTTATGATTTTTCTCCTAAGACAACCTCCAAGTATTACTTCAGTAGGACAACTTAATAAAGAACAATACTGCCATGAGACCCCTGTATTCTTCAGAGGCACTCAAGAGACTTCATTATTCTGGTATGTTTAAAAATATAGTAATTCTTTATGCTATCATGCTTATTAAAAAAATTTACGCAGGCAACAAAGACAAAAATGTTGTGACAATGCAACTTGACACAAGTGCAGGGGTCAGGGTCAGTGGTTAGGAAGCAGATGCGCAGGAAAGCACCAGGGGGGCTGGGCAGACAATAAGCTACGTGCGACCCAGAGGTGCTCTCCTATGCTAACAGAGACTTAACCACATCCTGGGCTGCATTTGGAAGAGTACAGCAATAAGTGATTTTTCCCTTTTCCTTCAGCACTCCTTATGTGGTCCCTGGATGACTCTGTTCAGTTTTGGGGCCCACGGTGCAAGAGAGGCACTAACAAACAGGAGAGTGTGGCAGGAGGACACCAGTGTGGCAGGAGGACACCAGTGTGGCTCAGGCACTGGAGCATGTGCAGCACAAGGAGAAGCTCAGGGAGCTTGCTGCATGCAGCCCGTGGAAGGGAAGGTTAAGAGGGAGCAAGGGGTGCTATTTGCGGAAATCTAATCACTGCCTTCAACTATTAAATGGAAGTTATAGAGATGAGAGAGCACACAACAAAAGGAAAAGTGGAAACGGTCACAAGTTGTTGCACAGCAAATTCCAACCAGGAAAAATGACAAAGGCAGTGCACGGAAAAAGTCTGCTTGGGAGGTTCTCAGGCGATAAACAGCCAAATTCAAGAAGTGAAGGCTCTGCACATCAAAGCTGACCCTGGTTTGAAGGTAAGGTTAGATTAGATGGTCTCCTGTTACTATTAATTTACTTTTCTGAACAGAAATAGATATCTTGCAACTGAAACATTCGTGTAAAGGGAATAACACACACTGCTTCTTTAGATTTTTTAATTACATTAACATTTCCTGTGGTGCTGTGCCAGAGTTAATTCATGCAACTGAACCGACCTGGCTCTATACAAAAACTACAAGGTTCATCTTTCTGTATAGCACAAACTGATTGGCAAGGAAACACAAATGTAAGTGAAAGAAAAGTAACACAAGCTTCCCAGCTCAAAGCAAAGTCAACTTATAAGAGCTATCTTACAAAATATGAAATTTATACAGAAAATTATACAGAATAAAAAAGGATTTTTTCTTAAAAAGGATATTTTCAATGTCTCTGTCCAAGTGCATTATATTTTCTCATTTGCCTCACATGCAAACATTTTTCTCATACTCATCTGCATTTTCAAAGGCTCATAATATGTGGGGGGTTTTGTCTGTTAAATACAAGTAAAAGTAGTTTTATCAACTCAGATTTGCAAGTGACTGACAGCTCAGTTCCTCAGACAAATTTTATTACTAATTTCTTAATTACTGTTACTCTTAACTGCAGCCACTGCAATCCAAATAATCCTGTACTTTGTGGACAACATACAGTGTACATAACAACATGTACAAATTAAAACCACAAGTCTGCAAACAGTTTTGCTGGCATCAACTCTTCTTCCTTTTCAAAACAAATTATTAATACTGCTAGTTCTGACACATCTTCTTTTCCCCCTAAAGACTTTGAGAACCACAGGAAAATGACACGTAAAGCAGAAAAAAAAATATACAGAAGGATGTAACTACTACTACTACTACTACTACTGCTGCTACTACTACTACTACTACTACTACTACTGCTGCTGACATCCTAAGTGTCCCAAATGTTTGGAAAATTGCTTTTAGTAACTTATAAGCAATCATTATATCTAAAGGGAAGTAGAACGTCATCAGTATGATATTCCAGAATACCTCGAAATATAAGGTAACAATGCAGGTGGAATCAAGGAGTAATGGCATAAAAAACTTGCATATCAAAAGCAGCACTCTTCAACAGAACCTGTTATTTATCTATCTACAAACAAATAAGTGCTCTCTTTGGTTACTGATTAACTGGACCTTTGCTTGCACACAAAAACAAACCAAAGAGTTTTACCAAAAAGAAAGAAGCCCTTGTGGAATTTTGGCAGTTTAAAGGACTGGTGATACAGTTAATTAAGAACATTGTATATAACTGAAGATGACACAGAAAAAAGACAAACAGTACATGTAAAATCAAAGAAAGGAGTGCCCTCTGCAGACAATGAGGCAGATCTCCTGAAAAGCTGACTGCTTCAGTTCCTGAAACAGCGATGACTTTCAATTTGGTGTTTAGGTTAGAGGATGGGCTGAGGTACTCCTTGCCTCAGGAGCAGAAATCCTATTCGTTCTAGATGCTGTACCATTTTCTGAAGTAATCTGCCTTTATGTTTTCGTTACGTATGAAAGAGAGAACAGTCACCAGAGAAGCAACTCAGTTCCCTCATAATGCAGTCTTTAACAAACCTAAGTTTTGTCAGTCTGTCCTCTAGCAAAGAAATAACGTTGTGCATGTAAGAACTTGATTGGGCAAGAAGGTAATTTTGCAAGCACTTTCTGAATTACTACAACCCCACAAAAAAAGAACATACAGAATAATAGTGGCTTATCAGAATGTAAAGTAATTCCTACCCTCTCCTGCAACAGTCTAAACCAAAATCTGTCCAGCAGACCAATTTGGAAATAAAGACATGATCAGTTAGGAGTTAAACAAAGGGTCATTTTAGGGAAAGTCTAAAGAAAATTAACCTTGCAGGTGACATTTAGGAGTTCAACTGTTTATAAACACTCTTAGAAACTCGACAAACTTTTGTCTTAAATACATAAAGAGCTTTGAACTTGATGGGTTTTAACAGAGCAGGTGGAATCCAGCTTAACCACAGCTACACAACTCAAAGGCAGAAATAATGAAACCAGCCTCAATACAGCTCAAATATGACAAGCTCTCAAAAAGACAACATTACTATCAATAATCTAAGAGAACTAAAATTACCACTTGAAGAGCCCAACAGGTCTCTTTTAAAAGACAAAAAAACCCCTCAAAAAACAGTGAGACTTTCCATGAACAAGATTTAAGGAAATGACACAGACATGAGATTCCACTGTGATTGTCATGTCTCAGAAGGCCAAGTGCCACCTGAAGCATTATATTCCTTATTTTGGGAATTTGAAAAAAGCTCACAGGGATAGAATTTATATAAAGCCAGCATAACCTCTACGACTGAAGATGAAAACAGTAGATACAAGAGTACATGAAAACTATGACAATATTCTTGAAAACGTAATTAAATTCAGTTTTCCCAGTTTTGTGTATGTGGATTTTTTTAGTCTTTTTGGGAAGAGAGAGAAAGGGAAGTGGGAATTTGATTTCAACATCACTAACAAAATTCCCCGCTGTAATAATTTTAAAGCAAATAAGACAAAGCCAATTCCAGTTCCAAATCTGTTCATCAAAACAACCGCTTACAAAAACGGAACCCTAAATAACAAACAGCAAACCCGTCTCAACCTCACAATCCGCCTCTCTCCTTCCACTGTGCCAATCCCAAAGCGGTGTCTAGAAAACTGTGGGAAAAACTATCAAGCTTGCAAAAAAAAGTGAGAAGACATGCTTGCTTTACGGAAGTGTAAAGCAGCTGAAGTAAGGTTCAGTTACTTTTACTCGGCTTCTTGCTGTGACAGAAACTTGCACAGCTAACTCAAACTCCAGACCTCCAGCAAGAGACTGCCCAGTGACTAAATTACAGGGCATTCAACAAGCAACAGAACTCTTAACAAAAATCCCATGTTTGTTTTGTGGCTTTTAAGGTATGGGAAACCCCATGAAAACTCATCATGGAGACTGCAAGTTCATTACTCAGCGTAACAGTCTAGTACATAGAAATAATAGAAAATATGTGCTTTGAAGACTCCAAATAACAATATCCAAAAAGTTAACTAGTGAGTGGAAGAATCTCTAGACTGATCCAAATCTTCACACAGTTCAAACACAGCTTCAGTGTCTCTGAAGCTGAGAGAGAGATGAAATCTGTCTGGCCTGCAGTGAAGCAGAGCTCAGAATGCTCAAGATGGAACAAAAGCACAAGAAAGTGAGAATTTCAGAGCCATAGAAATCTGGTACCGTCAGGCCACAAGCTAATAAACTGAGGGAACTTCTCAATTTATCTACTCAGTTATCACTGGACAAGAGACAACAACAGAAACGTCAAACACGGAACAATAAGGTATCAACAAGGTAACAAGGGTTTTTGTGTGAATTAGTGGGGCAGGCTTGGATCTTTTCTTCTACCTCCAAGCATGGTGACAACAGGAAATGGTGCAGTGAACTCCCAGATTCATTAGCTTGTCTCAATACAGTGACCAACAAAATGCTTGACAACAATCTCACTCAACCTCAACACCAGGCCCAGGTGAAATGGAAGTCAAATGCCAAGCAGCTCCCTCAAAAACTGTTTTCACTATTTTCTATGCATTTTGCTCTACAAAGCCTACCCTAAAACACTGAGCCTGAAATGCAGCTTTCTTCCAAGTACAAGACGAGTGTTGAAGACAGAGCTAGGCTAAAAACATTAGTTTTAAGGTGTCACATAACGTGCTTTCTAACCAGCCTGGATGACTTTCAAAGAAAACCACTCCTTACCAAAAAACCCATCAATCTGACTAGTTTTAAATTATTTGATTGCATATATACAGTGTACTTCTAAGATCTGGGAAAGATGAGAAACGTGACCATTATATCCTGGGAGCTGATTCCTCAGATGTCATTCCTGTGAAGCTGCAGTTCTTAATGCCTCTCTCGTGAATATCACAGATATTTTATGTTATTTTATTAGTTAGTTATATGGTACTTTTCAGAAAACACTGAATTCTTTTTGAGGATGCCTGTGCGACAACACACAGTGATCATCTCTAGCTGTGTGCGAAGTCAAGTAGAAGTACCTTCACTTACTGAACAAGCCACACCATCATGTTAAGACAGCCAACATGATTATACAGCAATTCTGAGCTTTTGTACAGACATCCATCTCCCCCAGTGTGCAGTAAGTGTGTAGTACTCCTTAATTGCTTACATCAACTCAGACTTCTTCATCATTCTTACCATTCTTAGATATGACTAGTAACAATTCAGCTATTACAGTTTTTCCAAGTCTGTGTTGAAATAAACAAGGGTGTACTTTTAGACTTTCCAAAATAACGTTTCTACTTCCAGCAACAGTTTTATTTCCTTAGCTTGACTTTAGACAATAATAATTGGATTTACCTCTGCTGCAGTAATACATACGCATTTTATAACCAATTTCAAGCATGTGTCTCTTTGCTAAAACATAATTCATGGGGTCTGAAATTGATTTCTAGTTCTATTCCAGAGGAACAATTCCAGTAATCACTAAAAATCAGGGAGTGTGAATTTGCAAGAAAAAGTAACATTAGTATTATAATGCAAGTTTCTTGTCATATAAATAAAAAGAACAAAACAATCTTACAGTTAGGCAGTGTTGAAATAAGTCTAGACATACCTTAAAATGTTATATATTTGACTTTGATTTTTTCAATTACTGAATCTGAAACGTGAACATAATTAGCCTATAAAATGTGAAATCTTGTTTTAAAGTGCAGGCAGTGAAAGGAGCTAGAGACATCTTTTAAAAGGATTTTCTATTTACACACCAATAATGCCACCTACTGGCATAAGTGAAGATCCAAATTTTCTTTCTGAGTAATTTTTAAATTTAGAGCTTTAATTTCAATACAATATTAATACCATTGATTACCTTTTCCCTCGCACCCATCTGAAGCAAATAATTTCTTTCACCCAAATTTCTCCACAAATGAGTGACAGGATTAGAATTGAACAGTGTTCTATTTAATACTTAAATATCAGCATTAATCTGAATATGGCAAGGACTACAATGTGACAGTTTTCTTCAAAATGTAATCTCCAGAATCAGCAAAAGTTCTCAGTTTCTAAAATTAATTGACATATACCAATAGAAAACACAAACTCATGAGAAGTTTTACTAGTTCAGCCCCTATTAAAAATTCTTTCTGTCCTTCCAAACCATATGTATTTGCTAACCCTCAAAACGAATTAGCTTGCTGGAAAACACCTTCCTGGTTACCCAGTAAAACACACCTTTCAGTCACACTGTTTTTTCAGGCTATAAGGAGTGTTACACTCCAGTACTGGAAATACACAGGGGTATCAGAAAACACGGGCAAATCTACAGGCAACCTTTTCTAGAGGTTGCACAAGCACTGGAGGAAACACAAGCTGCCATCTCATTTCCACCACATATAAGTTGATACCTCTTATTTCACACTAAAGTGGTTTTGAAGAAATAAATTTTTAAAACATGTTCTAGAACAGAATTTTATGTTCATGACTAATTTATTCAAAATTGCATGCATCATGCATTATAAACAAAACCTTGTCAGGTTGTTTGTTTGGATTTTTTGGGGTTTGTTGTGTTTATGGTTTGGGGTTTTTTACATACTATTTTCTCCTCTTAAAACAAATAAAGTCAGTTCTGCTTTAAAACAAAAATCCTAATCTGGAGCTCATGCCTGAGAGCAGTCTCTCCAAAATGAGCTACTGGAAACATGTCCCCTTTGCTGAAGTAAAAACGTGTCTACTCTGGTAACCTGTTTCTGACACTGCTTATTAATGAACAGTCAGGGAATGAATGCATGGATAGGACTTGCATACAGAGATTATTCTCTAACATACCCTCTCTCTCTCAGAATCTAAAACTAGGACTTTTTGAGCAAGAGGTTGTTCAGCATAACTGGTCAGCAAGACGGTGATGTTGCCTCTTCATTATTCATCTGAGAAACAACAGCAACATACCCCATCACCAAAACTCAAGTCTAGAAAGAACCTATTCAGTTACCATATTTCTGCCAGTGCAGACGAAAAATTTGCAGAAGCTCATTCACAACCTGTCCTGAAAGTATTGCAACAAAGCTGTTCAGGCTGTGAAAATTTTTTGCATGATAACCTGTTTTGGCCAGAGCAGTCAACCTTTGCTTATCTTTCATAGTTGACTCATACACCTCACACTTAGTCACATACCTATAGACTGCTGACAAGGATGTTACAGAACCATTCCAGTAACAATATTCTGCTATTTCTCTTTAACCCTGTTTTTAAAAGCATGTCCTTACGACCCAGCACACAAGTAATTTTTTGTCCTCTACCATCCCCCTAAAACCTTTATTCCTCTGAGAGCTGAACTCCTCCTCCTTTCACATCTGGCTAGCAACAAGTAGAAACTGAAGCAAGTAATAGATTTCTTGCTGAATTTTCATTCTTAGTGAGTCTCAAAGTTGCACTTTTCAAAAACTATGATGGAATGCACTCTGGTATTACTAATCCAATGACCTTCAGTGCGGTAAGAGCAAAAGAAGAATGAACTGCAAAAAGTAGTCAGGCTCCTGCAGTCTCCCCCAAGAGCCTGCCCAACTACTGTTGTCAAGGGCAGCAGATTGAGCTAAGCAAACCACGCATCTGACACAGTAGTTGATCCCATAATCAATATCAATTATACAAGGTACTCTCAATCTCTTCTTGTGATTGACTTGCAACTTCCAGAAAAGACTCCCTCCTTTTAAGAAATACAAATCCAAAGGGGAAGGGGGAGACAAAACAGAACAAACACCCAAACAAACCAAACCACAAAAAAAACTTCTAATGATGACCACCAGAGAAGAATGCGAATGTATTTTTCTGACCACCTTCAAGTTCTCCTAAAAGTACATCAGATACACTTCTGCTACCCTATAGAAAGCTTAGTCCATGATTGCTCTGGACTGAATCCTCTTCATTGTGCAATTAAGAGAAATTTTGCACAGATTTAAAAAAATAGCAGGGGACAGCACTTTGTTGATATAATGGCACACAATGCAGAGAGCTACTATTAGCGTGTAGTACTTTGGTGTATAGTTGTCAATGTCAACATCTAAAGACTGTGCAAAACCCCCTAAAAATTATAAAAAGTGAAATTATAAAAAGAAATTATAAATTATTAAATTATAAATTATAAAAAGGAAAAAGGTACCTTTGGTGAGTAAATTCTGATACATATCTGAGTACTTTAGTGACAAAATATTTGCAACTTTAAGCTCTGATTAAGACTACAAAGCCTGCATGCACAGACAAGCTAAAGAAAACACCCATAAACTGACCAAGCCAAGAGAAAGTTGTTTCTTCTCAATATTAAGATTTAGTTGCTGTCTATTATTAACTTCACAAAACTCCCCTAAAAGCAATGAGATGCAGAAATTGACTGAGGATAGTTTAGTTTGCTGTGTTACACACTGAGAGTAGAGCTCTACTCTCAAACCAGACAAGCTGCACACCTTCAATAAAGTATTTAATAACTTGAATTTATTTAGAAAACTCTATAAGCAATAAATTGCTCCCCAATTTGACCAGTTCTACTTAAAGAGCTATGTAATAATGGAAGAGTTGTATTTCCAATTCTTGCTGTCTACCCCGCACTGTTCTGACGCAAGCTCCACTGACTGTAACAGGGTCTAGACTGTAACAGGGTCTAGACACAGACCCGGACGTGGGCGTAAAATGTACCCTCCTGAAGTATCTGCCCTGACAAACACATCAGTTTTACTGCCCACAGGGTTAGGACATATGGTACAGCTGTTAAGGATCAGGTACCTACTTGCACACTTCTTTAGCTCAGGGGTGTGTGACTGTGTTTACAGATAGACACCTGCACCAGTTAATACATGTCTTTACTCAGCCTTCGTGCCCTCACCATCAAATGCAGAACAGGACAGATTAGTTGGACACCCTGCCTTTGTAAAGCAGTGTATATTTTAGACAAGGAAACATCCAAAACAGAGTCTAGTGAGATGCCAGTGAATTACTTGCTGTACCCTAGTGGTGGTGACAGAAATTAAATGGGGTTCCTGAAATGGTACATAAAATACTAGAGCAGTAATACTAAAGGAGTTCACCTGAACTGGACTACAGGTTCATCAGAGAGTACTACAGTATTCCAACAATGCTTAAAGCCAGTAGATTAGTCAACAGTAAGGTTTACAGACAGTAAGTAGATGACTGTCCTAATATAAACTTCACTGTACTTCATACAGCCTATCAAAGAACACCATCTGTCACACACAAGAATAAAGCAGACTGTCATTATTTGGAAGCAACAACAAAGAAAAATGGCCATTCCACTAAAATATATTGTGAGATGCCTAGGAACCAAACATGATATTGCATAGAAAAATTACAGATCTCTCCACACAAAAATGACTGACACTTCACTTGGGAGTCACACATAACTGTTTTGGTCACTTGTATTCAAGAAAGTTGATGAAAGCAATCAAACGGGTTCAAAGAATGACAATAAGGAAAACATGAGGACAAAGCTCATCTGATGAGCAATCTAGGAAACAGTGGCCTGCCAAACTGGTAAAGACAGTTAAGATACTCAATTGTTACTTATAAAGAGTAAGTAAACATACTGGAGAAAATTATTAACCTGATAAACAATTGTCACCAGGAGAATGCCTAAACTGACAAGAATATACTTTACTGGAATTAGAGAAGAGTTCTACAGTCTCACTCTGAAAACAGTCTTCCTGTAAGAATACACAAAATGTAGTCTTCAAATTTACGGAAGAGCTTATATGACACAGCTGTCCACAACTGCAGGCGGCTGGAACTCAGTGTCACTTCTGGTTTTGCTCCCAGCTATGCTAATTGTGAAAGTGCAGCTCCTAACTCCCCAAATGTTTAGGTACCCTCAGTTTTTGAGCTCACACATCAAATTCAAATTCAAATTTATATCCTGTGTTTTATTAAATTGCATAATGACATTACATTATCATACATGCACAGGCATTATCTGCAAGTCCAAAACTGTTCTGTTCACAATATACTTTGAGATAAGCTTGCAGTAGAGTGGATGCACCATCATAAAAACTGTCAAAATGCATTTTAAACTTCCACCCTCCTGTATTTTTTTTCCATTTGCTAAAACATAGTGTCCCAAAAATGTTTCAGAACATCCTGGTCTTTATACTTAAACACAAGCTACACTAATGAGATCATATATGGGACGACAAACCACTATTGAAGTGCACCTGTGGTTTTAAGACAATTAGAGACAACAGCAAGTCTACACTTTGCTTACTAATCATATAACTTAAGAAAAACTTTACAAAAACTATGCTATGAAAGCAGTTTAAAGCCGGTAATATGCACAACAACTAAAAATCAAGAAATGGAGAATCTTACTACGAATTGTGTTCTTACCTTTTCCAGGACTTAGGTTTTGGTCTATAAACACCTTAAGCTCTCCATTGGCTTCAATTAGTCCAGCCTGTTAAAGAAAGCAATTAAATTGCATTAAATTTACAAACACAGACAGCCTTTTATTGTTACAGATGAAAGGTATCTTACCAGAAGCCTCTACTGCTACCACTCTCATTTTGTCACAAATCTACCATGATGTACTGTTTGGGGTATAGTACTCGTCAAATTTTAAAATCTTGATTTTATAAAAAAAAGTTCTTAAAAAACAAGCAGAAAATCAGTTTACACCTACTTGGATACTTGTGCCCTAAGCTTTGACAATGTGCATGCACTATTTTAAGACAGCTGAACATCCTTCTAATCTGAACTACTGAAACTTGCAACTACACATTTTTCTCTGTAGATACTACTTACCTACTACATAAGGTAAAAACATTATAGCAGAAACAGTACAGGGGGTGGAGAGTGCCTTGGGCGATAATAATCAGGAAAAATATCACTAATAAGAAATACCTTGAGCTTTTCAATTATTATTTTTTTAAAGATCAGAATACAAACCTCTTAAGCGAAAGAGCTATATGGTGACATACAGGCTTATAAAGTCACCACCATCCTTAGAGAAAGCTCACGGTAGTGGTTACCTTTTAAAACACTATTAATTTTTGGACAGAGAACAGGATGCAGTAATTTCTTTGTATTTGCAGACAAAACAGTTCTGAAAAAAAATTAATGAACACAGGGCACACAGTTTCCATTTAGAAACAACAGCAAGAAAGTCAACACCTGTACTAAAGCACAGTGTAGCAGGTGGTGTTCCAGACCCTGGAAAGTCTTTAGCTGCATTTTGAGCCTTTCAGGTATGTGCAGGTACTGACAACCCTGAGCAAGAACCAAGTGTTTTGCTGTCAGTCAGCAGCAAAGCTTCTCCCTTAGACGTCTACCTGAAGAGCCCTACTTGCAATGTGCCAGAAGCGTGGGAAAACAAGGAAGCCACTAGAGGATGCTGTGGAGCCATTATTATCCAGGTGTACAACACCTAGAACTCCTTACGCAAGACAGCGAACTCTTAAAACAGGAAACTTTCTCTCCTCAGTGAAGGTGGGGAGAGAGGGGTGAGAGAAGATGATGGAGCATGGGGTACAGGCTGGAATTCTGCAGAAGACAAATTTTGCTAAGGGAGGCATAAAGAGCAGTGGCCTGTAATGGCACGGCAGCAATGAGGACCTGGTCACGCAAAGAAAACATTAGTGAGCAGAGAGCAGAAGCAATTGATAGAATGATGAGCCTGTGGCAGTTCTGTCTTCCATTCCCACCCTAAAAAGTAACACAATAGCATAGTTTTAGGGAGGCTGCAACAACTTTTCAGGTGTTTCCGAACACTGCCTGCACTCCTTCTTGCCCGGAGTTCAAGTAGATCAAAGATCTACTCAACAGTTTTAGCACCCCATGGCCACGCACCAGAACCCTTCATAAGCCTGACTCTTTATCACACTCAGCTACACAATTCAGAAAGCCAACAGACTACATCAGGCACTTCCAAAGAAAAAAGTCTACCCATCAATATGAGACCAGTATTGTGCAGAAAAATGTTATTAGAGCTACACTACAGCAATGTGACATTCCAGAACACTGGAACCCCATGGAAAATACCAAGAAGAATTTTTGGGTGTTACCTTATACTCCCATTCTACCTAAATTTCACAACAGAAGTGTTAAACCAGGCAGGAAGTGCAGTCTCATTGTCATCATTTCTTTAAACGCAGTATGTAAGTTTTTATTCAACAGCAGGAAGAAGAGGCTTGTACTCAGGACACCTACAAATTCTCTTTTCCATGAGAATAAAAAAATATTATAAATGGGATTGCAAAAGCATTTAACATATTGTGGTTTTGATCAGAAAACCACCAAGAAAATGGCTATTTTAATCTGTAATGTCTTTCAAGCACATGAATTTAATAATTTTGAATTATTATAGCCATTCATTGGTTTAATATGCAGAAGCAAACCTGCATGGAGAGCATGTCAGCTACAGTGATATTCCAAAACCAAATACTTAAGCTGTGATATCCAGTAAATTCAAGTTTTAATGCTAATCACTATTCCAGTAATTTGAAAATTAGGCAATTCAGTCATCAATTTCTTATTGGTCCCTGCCATTTTCTATTTTTTAAAAACTAGAATGTCTCCAGTATAATCTTTTCTATTCAATCATTTGAAGTACTCAACCAAACACCATCATAGTGTCAAATAATCTCATAAACTTCAAGTTTTCTTCTGTGTAATTAAAACATACGGTGAAAAATATTACACAAAACAATATGCAAGTCCAAAAAGCATAATCTAATCTAACATTACAAATGGTCAGGTTAATGCTACATACCCCGGACCATGCCTTTGTGTGATTGAAATTACGCAAATCACTCAAAAACTAGAGAACATTTGGGGAAAACATCTCATTCCATCTATAAAAGAAAACAATTTGGGAAAAATCAGAGAATAGCAATCACCAAATAACAACAATTCCCTCAGAGACCACAATACTAAGGAACAGTACAGAAGTTACAGTTCCACCACCTTTCTACCAGTGTCCTTCTAAAGGTTCACCTCTAGCAGTTAAAATGGAACATAAATATTCAAATCATTTGTAAATGTATGCCCAGAAAGACTCTAAGAAAGCTATTTGGAAAGAATACTGTGAATCCCACAGCAATAGCATTCCCAGCTGCTATTGTTCATAGCAAAAACTGACTTCTAGTGAAAAGTCTCTTATTCCAGCCCCAGTATGGTCTTCATACTTCTGGATACACATTTAATTCTAAGCTTAGCAAAACTTATCACTGGTTGAAGAGACAAGTTTTGATGAGAGAAAACCGAAAAGCAAAACTTTCATCCCATACAAAATTTTGGTGTCTTTGTTCTGAAAGAATGGAAACACTAGACAAAAAATCTGTGTGCATTTCGAGGACATTCTCGCTATTTTTCAAGCCACGTTATTTTGGAGAAAACACTGGGATTACTCCTCTGGAACCTACACAGCATAGAACCCAAAAGAAAGAAAGAAAATAGAGGAAGATGTGACTATAGCGCCTATTCAGTATATTATAGTCGTAGATTCACAATGAACAAAAAAAAAAACAAACAAAAAACCCCCACAAAAACACCACACAAAAACAAAACAAACAAACAAACAAACAAACAAACAAACAAAAACCAACAAAAAACCCTAAAACACCACCAAAAATAAAACCCACACAAAAATACCACCCAGGAAAAAGTACAGGACTTTCTCCAATGGAAAGGTTACCTTCCATCAGGAAGGGTTTAGACATCAAGCAAATTCTATTTTCTGATGAGAAAATACACTTATTTTTTAGGTCTCATCAAGCTCCTTGTAACAAAGTATTTGGATTTTTACTATTTTCCTTTGTATTTTTTCTTATTCCACATTTTCTTCTGATCTTCTCATGATTCTCAATCTCAAGAAGCGTTACTTTGATGGTGATCCTGGGGCTGCTTGAAATAATAATGCTCCTAATATCTAATTTTGAAAGCTTATTAAGTGCGTGCAACTTCATAATTCAGCAAAGTTTTCCTCTTCGAAGACACATGTTGGCTATGTCTACTTCTCTCGGCTATATAAAGAAACCCCTGAAATCCTAAACAGGCAACAGATACAGATACAACCTTTACCCTTTACACACTACAACAAAGCTAACAATGATTTTAAAAAATAGTTTTTGACATCCAACATAGCATCTAAATGGTAATAACTTATTATCTTCCCACAGATGACAGGAAAGGAGGGTACAGCCCACTGGACAAATTAGTAAATCTGGTAATTTGAACTGCAGAAGCTGTGGTGGAGATCCCAACCATCAGCAAGGTTTGATGTCAGCTCATTGTTCGGAGCTCCTACAGAAAAGAAATTCACTGAAGGGCTAAACATATAAAAAAATCAACTAAAGTTAGCTTTGGCCTGCTATGAGATCATTGGCAGTCCTAATGACTGGGAAGTCTATTTTTGTTTTGTTTACAAAGTAAAAACTGAAAAGCACCACAAGTGCCCTCAGCCTGAAAATCAGTAAATTGGGAAGTATCTTTTTGTTGGGACTGAAGTTAATCTGAAACAAAATTTTCTGAAGATGCAGAGAATTTCAATTATTAAAAAATCCCTAGAAATTATGAGAGAATAACTTAGTACCTTACTAACAAGCTACTACTTGCACTCTCTAAAGTTAGGCACTAGAAAATCAACATCCTTACAACAAAAACGTAATTTCTTCCACAGCTTTCCAGCCTTGCAATTCAATTGGTTAATAAAAATGGCATTAAATTATTCACTAAATCTTTAAACTAAACAGGAAAATATGCAAGGTGAATTTGGACTAAAGGACAAGCAACCTATAAAAACAAGACGTTCATCTGACAAAAACAAGACAACGAGTACATGTGCTATGTGCATCAGATTTAACCCCAGAGGAAGGTTACCCCACACTACTTTAAGTAAGTATGGAGAAGAGTACTTCTGTGCCATAGAAATACCTCTTCTACCTTGCTTCTAAGTAATGAGCCCATTTTAAGAACAATATCTAAAAAAGAGCTGAAAGAAGAGCAGAAAGGATAGAGATACCTGGAAACAGAGGTACCTGCTAAAAGGTTGTTTCTCAGAAGAGAAATTTTCAGTTATTAACAGCACATTAAGCCCACAGAACACAAGAGATACAGGTGCCAAAGATTCAAGAATGGTTAAAGAATGGGACTCAGAATGCGACAGTCTGAAAAAGAGACAATTTCAAGACTGGCTGGGAAAGACACAAAAAATGAACTAGAAAATCAGATGGAAGATGGTAGAATTAGGGGCTGAGGTAGAGAAACTGAGTCACTGCAAAAGTATAGGCAATACAACTGATGAGAAATGAAGAGAGCTTTAACAGAACAATGAGATCAAATCCTGTGCGAAGAAGGGAAGAACACATGAAGTGGGAAAACAAATACAATCTAAATTACAACTGAAAGGGGAAATAAGCTGGGACTCAGACTGAGAAGTTCAAAATAAATTAGGAAAGAAGTAGCAACGACAGAATCCTAAAATGGAGAAACTGGGAAAGAAAAGCGTTTCCACCCAGAGCCTGTCAGAGGCATTTGGTGGTACTGGGTTGACACTGGACTTCATGATCTTGGAGGTCTTTTCCAACATAACAATTCCACAATTCTACCAGCAAACAATCACCCATCTTGTGCAAAACTGCACCTAACTCGATCCATGATGATCCCCAGTCATTTTAAAGGCCCCATGCCATGCAATTTTACTGTGGGTCACTTTACAATGAAGGGTTCTTTTTTTGTTTGCCTTATTTCAGTATCAAGAAGCAACAGAAAATTAGCAGTTACAAAGTGGAACTGGAATAAAGCTTATAATCAGAAATA
Organism: Acanthiza pusilla; assembly: GCA_036630365.1. Taxonomy (NCBI): domain Eukaryota; kingdom Metazoa; phylum Chordata; class Aves; order Passeriformes; family Acanthizidae; genus Acanthiza; species Acanthiza pusilla. The sequence continues at coordinate 9,446,809 of JAXCHO010000098.1, forward strand.
AACAACCTTATTTTAAGACTGCTTAAATGACCTTTATTCTTCTTTCACCCCTATCCATATGCCCATATTATTTATAACAAGATGATAATGAACTACTTTTCCCATTGGTTTCTCATGTCATGCAGGGACCAAAGCAAAAATGCTCTGGGAATGAATTATTATGGAACTGCAAAAGCCTATTTTTATGGGACATCCATCTCATTTTTTGCAAAAATTAAAACGCAATCAAGATCCTAATACTAAAGAGGAATATTGTAGAAAAGGGCAAAAAGTTCTTAAATATAAAATATTTGGATTTCATTTTAGAAATTAAGCCATTGAGAACTATTCTTTACTGTATAAATAACATAAAAACTTTTGAAGTTGGGGTACAGGAGTATGATCCTTCAAAATTCTCAGACGTGTTATTTTACTGTGTTTCAGTAGCCTTTTTCTGAAACAGAGATGATCATATCACATTCTCAATTCATGGCAGTATCTTCAAGATTAATGTGTCTGTCAACCACTCAGCAATGAGCTACACCATAAAAATGAGCTTTCCAACAAGTGTATTTGAATTTTTAGCACCTTAACTAACAAGGCATAGTCAAAGCACTATAGTGAACATCTGGATACCACAGAATACAGGTGCTTAGCTCAGTTAAGCATTGTTGATCTTTGTCTGAATACAGGCTCTGCTGATACTGCAGATAAGCTGGACACTGAGTAATACACAAAATGACACCCGAGGTCTCCTTTATTGCAGAATATGTCAAGACCATTAGCTTCTTGGCTGTTCTTTCTGACAAGAGCAACACATCCAGAATTCAGCGAAAATTAAATTAAGAACTCACTTGGAAGACAAGTCAAATGGTGGTCCTGTCTAAGCAGTCAACAGATCAAAAACATCTCTAAAGTTAAAAGTCATTCCATGGCATTGCTTCTTGCAGTAATTCAATTGCTCAAATGATACAATCATTGGAAAAATTTAAAGTTGGCATCTCCAAAACTAATTGTGAGGCTGTAAGAACGAAGCAGAATTGAATATGAGACTCTTAGTGATGATATGACATCAAAGCACTGGTTTTCCACTTTTACCATGTAAACTAATCAGAAAATAAAATCATCATTTGTGTCCTCCTGGACTAAATACCCATATGCAGAGCTACCAGCAGCAGCCGTTCCACAACTACCTCCTGCAGCCGTTCTAGGTTTGACCAAAACACTTGTTTTTCCAGCCAAACCAAGACTTTAGAGCAGCTTGTTCATTAGCATCTGAACCACAGCTGAAATCAACAAATAACATTAAACACAATCCCATCCCAACATTTGCCTCACCAACCTTCTTATCAGTGATTACAAGGCCAGCGCGGCGCTCAGTGTAATTTTCAAGCAAGTCTGTGCGACCAATAATGCAATACTGGAAACCTTAGCAAATGTAATGTAACATAAGACAAGCAGCCAGAAGCATTTTTGGGGAATATAGACCACTGTCCGTCTTTAAAATCAAGTTGTCTGCTATCTGAGAACCATTTCAATATAGACAACATTTAGCAAAGATTGGTCATTATTCTTCCCACTCCTAATTAGCCATAATAAGTCTCCATTAATAGATACCCAGGCAAGCAAATACAAACACTAAAATAATTGATCCCTACCAAAACTTAACTTCTAAAATTTGCATTTTTAGTGAGCCTGTTGCCATCACAGTGTAGTTACTCAGTAAAATACTATGATGTACCTACATAAAGCCACTACCATTAACTGCCACATACAATTAATAGTTTAACACTTAAAGGCTACAAGAAAATGCTTTGTTTATGCAAATAAATTGGCAAGGTGACAGGCAACTTCTGAGTTGCTGTTTCCTGATGTTATAATACAAACCAACACAGGAAAAAAACAGAGAGTTCTGACGGCATACTTGGAACGTATAAAAGAGAATTTAAAGATTGCTTTCCTTCTGCCTTCTTTGAAAAAGCATATTAAAAAAATTAGCAACATTTAAAATCCCAAGCAGAGATGCCTTCTTAGATGACCTAATTTCATAACATTATTTGATCATTAGTTTGCAAACTTCTGGACATGTTAGAACTCACTAAAGGCAAACAGAAGTAGATCAAGCTACTGAGAAGCCACTGAACTAAAATGATATCAAAAAAGGTGCATGGCCACTTGAGATTCCTCAAAGGCTTAACTTCTCTAGTCCGCCTCATAATTCCCAGTACATAACCAAAAATAAACATAAAAGGAGAAATGCATGCTGGTATTTTAAGAAAAGTCTGAAAAATGTTTTGAAGACTTGTCAATACTTTCTAGGGATTGAAAGTGTATTATGTAAAAAATGTCCAAAATAAGTATTTTTCCTACTTCCATTGGGCTCTTGTTTTTAATCCATCCCAAACTTAACTTTTTTAGACTTGCTCAAGATTGATGTAGAAGCACCACATGAAAGTTATTAAGAAGTACAACTTTTGTAGTGTTCTGGGAAAAATTAATAACAAAAAAGCACAGATCTACTACTTTCCACCGAAAATAGCAGCCCTATTAACCTATCCAATAAAGCTGTGTGAAGAAACCAGTTTGCTGTGGTCTTTTTTTAAATACTCTTTGAACAAAATATTTACTAATACTGTGAATTAAATCCACTGGATTAAGCTACATACCGGAATGTATTCTGAATACTGAACTAAAATAAACCATCAACGTTAATTCCTGCATCTGTACATCTCTTTAACAGTAATGTTAGATCAGGTGATGAATTTTTACAGGCACAATTTCTCATATGATGTGTCCTCATATTTCATGGGGCTTCCTTTGCAAAGTTTAATATATGTGCCATATCTAATACTCAGTAAGATTCATGAAAGTACCATGAAAAACTAAAGAGATAAAGAATTTTTATGCAAACTAGGGATCAAGAGAAAAATCCCACATAAAATTATTCAAGTAAAAAATGACAGTAGAATATAATTTTTAAAAATAAATTTAAAAATCTAATTTTAGAACAAGCAGTTCCAAAGCCAACACCACCATCAGTTACCTATGAAACAGTAACTCAAGAACAGCTCTCAAGAAAGATATTTTAATCTGTGAGAAATTCTGAAGGTTAACAGTGGTGTGTCAGTTTAAAAAGTTTTTGAAATTATTTTTCAACTTCCAGTTCTCTGTGCACAATTTATTTTTTAAATTACTTGAAGCAGTCCATCCACTAATGGCGAACAATTTAAACAATCATAAACAACAGGACAAGGTAAGAATATTTCATTTACATGACTCATCTATTCTGATAGGTGTAATTTTGGACATCAGAGGGAACTGCACTCCTTCCTTCTATCTAGCTCCTTTGTCTTCAATATTCCCTACAACCCCATGCATTAGACTATCCTGGGCAATAGACGCAGTTCCTGCAAGTTGTTGCATTAAAAGTATAGAAATTCCGCAGAAAATAAACCCCACTGTTCCTGCTTCTTCTCTCCTCTGTAACACTTGAGTCTCAGACAAAAGATCCACAAGCTTCTCTTTCCATATGGCTGCTTGAGAGGCCTCAACAGTTCACCAATGGCAGAAGTAACTGAAGGGAGAAACATGGTTACAAGTTGGATCTTCAGCCATGCTACAGAAGCTGTCAATTCTGGAGTGGAAGGTACATTAACCAATGTTCCTAAAAGAAGTATTTATTGTCTTAATTTACAGATGATCCTCAACATATAACTGAATACAAAAGTGGCCAGCAAGTAGTGCTCTGTCTTACACTGGAAGCTGGAAAAAAATTAATCCATCAGATTTGCTTTCTTGCTACAGTAGTTCCTGCTGCTTCATTCGATGCTGCCTCCTTCCCAGTTTTAGGCATGCCAAGGGTGGACAGTGACCATTTCACACAAGGAACTGCTCTCTCCCCTAACTATTACTCCCATGAACGCAGTGAGCAGCACAAATTGGAGGACCTCAGTGTGTACACTTGGCTCCTCCAGCTCCTGCCTGGATGGTGCCACATTCGTAAGCAGTGAAAGAGTTTACAGTACATGAAGCAAACTCAGAGCAACACTGATTAACCAAAGAGGAATTCTGGCTAAGATGAAGTTTCTGGAGACTGCCCACATACAGTGACCAAGAAATTTCCCGCACAGTGCAAATGTAGGTGTAAAACTGTACCAAAAACTTCTGACCTCAACTTGTCATCCAGACTCTGAAGGCAACGCAATGATCCCATTCCCAAGGTACGCAAGTCCTTGAGATATGGCAATTGGTGTTCTCCTGTCCATGTTTTTTCATTGTTTCTTTAAATTGCACGAAAGGCAAAGTCTTTCTAGGAACTAAGGTGTCCTGAACTGAATGTGATATACCACATCTACCTGATTCTGTTAGAATTGCTTCTCAGCTTCACAAGGTGCTCATAAATTCAAAGATGGCTGTGCTTATTGCTATTACCAGATCTCACTGGAAAGTGAGTGCTCCTTTCTTTCACCCTTTATCTTTCCTGCATTCCAGATCCCCTACCCAAAATGTAAATTGGTATACCCATTGATACTTTAATTTTCAGCTAGTATTTCTTTCTAGATTACTGTTTTTCAAGTTATCCAGCTATGACATTGTGATTATGCTCTTAAACTCCACCTGCAGGCTCTTAATTAAGGTGTTACATATGAATTTATCTTTTTTCCTCACCTCATAGCTTTCTGATTACTGTGGAAGAAATCAAAGTATTTTGCAAAAAAAACCCCAAAATATAAATTTGAAAAAAAATTTAAAGATCAGTACTTTGCTGCTTATTTTCTGTTGATTGTACACTCTGAAAAGCATTAGACGGATACATTTTGAAGTAGTATTTCACAGAATTTAGACTTGGGTCAAATGTTCATTATTTTGCCAGCTTACCTGATCAGTACTTTTGTAATTCTTTAATACTTTACGAAAACGTTTTACACAGTACTCTCCATCACACTGCCCATTTGTTCAATTATCCAGTAAAGTCTCACTCTGCAAACTCTTATAAGTATTTGACTTTTCTAACAGGTCTTACCAAATTATAGTTTTTATAAAGAGGCATCAGAAGAACTGGAAAGGATCAACAAAAGGAAAAGTGCTGTCCTGCAGCAGGCAGGGAGAAGTATAAAGTAGGAGCATGTTCTTTTGTGGTGCACTGTCTCCACACCTTCCCCTTCTGCAGGGCTCCCTGCTCCACTGTCACCAGGGCAGCACAGGACAGCAGAAGGATGCACATCATGCCTGCACTCCCAGGCTGGAGCACTCTGAACATGCCTGGCCATGGAAATGTCACCTGAAGCCAGACGTAGGACTGCAGCAGCACAGGACTGCAGCCCTTCCCACAGTTTAGCCATCTCAGCTCTGCTGAGAAAAAGGGAAGGAAGAGGCGGGAGCAATCATCAACTATGCCATCTTCTTCACCACTACATCTCACAGACGGTTAGGGCACTTGATAGGTGACATGGCAGAACCACAAGCCATTCATCACAGCAATATTTTCACATGAGAATGTTTAAATTTTCAGCAACGCAGATTTTCATAGACTGTGTCCAGAAATTTAGTTATACTTTCTCTATAATGCTTAATTCCATTATTGCACTTGGAAAAGAACTTGGACTTCAAACAAAAATATGGAAATAATTCTCTTCCTTTCTAAAAATTAAAAAAAGTGTTATACCAATTAGCATCTCTATTTTATAGCATTAAACCACAACTCACAGGTCCCATATTCAGACATGGAAATTTAAAATTTCCCACCATTCACTACACATTTTAGGTATCATGTAATGGTGGGTATAGTCTACAAAAAGGTAAGCAGCTCATATTTCTTCCCTGAGGCAGGCTTGAAATATATGTAGATGTTTTTAAGAACAGGTTAGACAATATTCAGTTAAGATTTCATACCCTCTCTAGCTACCCTGTTCCACTGCTCAAGTACACTTAAAATTTTACCTAAAACCTGACCTAGATTTTCATTTTTCCAAATTCAGTTTATTACTTCTTTGATAAAGCTAGGAAGAGAAATTGCTTTCATTTTTGCTTCTTCCATTTCTTAAGTTTAGCATGGAGTAGGTTATTCCTTCCTTTCTTCCTTAACTACTCTCTTTCCTAGAATAAACTAGATCTTTCAAAAGTAAGCTTTGTTCTTAAAGGTCTTATTCTCACTTAGATCTAGTAAGATATTTATCTGTATCTCCAGGTGCTAGCAACTCTTCACTTAGTTGATCTCTCTCCCAAAAGCTAATATTAAACAAATGTACTTTGGTATGTCAATTACTTTGAACTGTTTCAAATTCATTTGCTAGCCTAACACTCCACTTTCGTTTTCTTCCCGCTTATATGCCCTATCATTCCCTGAACTCTGCTATCTGTAATGTACTTGGCCACCCTTATCTCTTCCAGGCAAGCTTTGAGTGACTACGTATGTCTGGTTGCTTCGCCACACATTAAGATGTTTTTCAGTTGAACTACTAAAATTCCCTACAAGATTCATTTTTTAAACCAATCACTCTTTCATGGAAATTCTCACTATTCTAAAGCTGTAACAGTCCACATTAGATTGCAATCTGCTGTTTAACAAGTGAGTTGTATCGCCTTTCCTCAGCTTGCACGCTGTTGTTTTTGGGGGTTTCAGGGGTTTTTTCAAGGCGAGATATATTCTAATTTGAATACGGACTAGTATATTGTCTTATTTTCAATAAGAAAACATGAAAGCCCAATTATATTGGGTATTAAGGATGACTGACATCTTAAAGGCAGAATAAATTGAAATTTTTTAGAAGTACTGAAAGGGGTAAAGAGCAAACATGCTCCATGAGGCAGGTCACAGAACCAAAGCTGCAAACCTTAATGCCAGCGGTAATGGAAATCAACGATGAAAGTTCCCAAAGCCTGTTTTTACAGACACTAACGAGCATCTTTTGGTAGACAGAGATAAACAATGAACACATATGGAGAATGAGCCATCTTCCCTCAAATGTCTGATGCCTTCTTGAACTCAAGAAAGGCAATGCTAGTTGACAAGAGTAGTCAATGACAGCCCTGCCATCTGAACAACACTTGCTGGGTTTTTTAAAATCCAATCCAAACCCAAGCTGTTTTAGTGTTCAATATGAATACACATAATGACAACAGCCCAAGTGCCGTTATAAGCATGGGGAATTCTCAAGATTAATCACTCTGAAAAAATGGCGGCAGATCTGAAGCTGGTTTGTGCTGTCTACAGGAAAACAGCCTAGGAATGATGCACAGTATAGATAAAGTTCCATATATTCATTAATGCGAGCTCTTATAAAGCATGACCCCATTTGCTTTTGTTAATAAAAACAATTCTATGAGCTATGCTTCCACATTTTATGTTCTACAAATATACTTACATCTTTTGCCATGTTACCAAAGACTAAAAACCAGTCCTCTTAAAATCTTGATGGCTGCAGGACACAGGGACAATGCTATTTTCTGGAAAGCAAGCAAAGACAGCACCAGCTATAAAAAATGAAAGGAGGGAAAGTTTTTACAATAGAAATTGACTACTACCAAGTACAATTTAGGTTTCTTTTTGAGAAAAACACGTTTTTAAAAAGGGAAAAGTTTCCCATCACCACCTTTTCGTCCCTTGAGCCCCACGCTCACGTGTGGGGGCACTCCTTTCCCGACGGCGGGGGTGAGCTGTGCCCTGGCAGAGCCCTTCCCCCAGCCCGTGCCCGATCCCACGCGGGGCCGGTCCCTGTCCAGCTGCCCCCCTTCCAACACCGAGCGCTGGGCGCGGGCAGCGATCACGGCCTCCTCCCCACCCCCATTTCCAGCAGCAGGCACAAGTAGGCCCCAGGGGCAGCTCCCCCCGGGGCCTTCCAGCCCCGCTTTTCTCCTCCTCCTCGCAGGCGGACGGGCCGCGGCCGCACCGGGCGGCACAGAGCGGCGGCCGCCCCCGCGCCTCGGGCACCCCGCGCCCGCCCGCGCCCCCCGCCCGGGGCCTCACCGCCCGGGCAGAGCCCTGAGCCCCGCGCCGCCTCCCCCCGGCAGCGAGGGGCCGCGCTAATCGCCTCGGCGGCGGCGGGGGCGCGGGCAAGGGGGGACGCGCCCGGCGGCACCGCCGGCGGCCGCGGGGGGAAGGGGCGGCGGGCGGAGTGCGGGTCCGCGCCGTCCCCATCCCCATCGTGCCCGACCCGCCGCCGCCGGCGCCCCCCGCCGCCGTCCCACGCACCCCCCCGGTGCTCCCATCCTCGGGCACGGGCTGCCCGCACCTGAGCGGCCGAAGGCAGAGAGAGCCGGCTCCATCCCCCGCCGCCGCCCCGAGACAGGGACCCGGAGCGCGGAGCGGGAGCACCCCCCGCCCGCCGCCGCCGCGCTGCTGCCGCCGCTTCTGCTGCTGCCGCTGCGGAGGCGCCCGACTGCACATGTGCGGCGGCTGCGCGGGCCTGGCGGGAGGGGGCAGGGGCGGGGGGAGGCGGCGGGACACCGACATCGGCAGCCCGGGAACAGGGGAGGGAAGCAAGGAGGGAGGAGAAGGCACCGGCAGGGACCGCCTTCCCCCACCGCGCTCCGGGGGAGGGGGTGCAGGGGGAAGAGGGTCTCCCCTGGCGGGCTGTCACTTCCCAGCGCGCCTCTGTCCCCGCCGGCCGCCAGCCCGCCGGACTCCCGGCCGGCCGCCCCCGCACGCCGCGGCCCCGCACACCTGCCCAGCGCCGCTGCCGCCGAGGGGCTGCCCGCGGGAACGAGGGGGGATGCGGGTAAACGAGCGGGGGCGAGCGAGCGCAGCGACCCCCTCTCCCACGGACACCGCGCGCGCGACCCCGCCGCTCTTCCCCCTGTCTCTTCTTCTTTTTTTTTTTTAATAAAATTAAAAAAAAAAAATTAAAAAAAAATTGAAACTTACACTTTTGTGCGTCCCCCTGACGCTGCGCGCTGACGTCACGGGCGCGGCGCGCCTCGCACGGGCACACGCGGAGCGGCCAAGCCAACCCGCCCGCCCGCCGCTCCAAGGCGCGGAGGGAGCCGCCGATGGAGCATGCGCGGGATTTTCGCGCCTTCTTCCGACTCCCCGCCCGCCCCGCGGTGCCGAGCGGTGCCCGCGGGCGCGGCCGCGCTGCCGGCGCGGAGCGGGAGCCGGCGGGGCAGGGCCGTGCGGTTTCGTTGCCACAACATCCTGCTGCCGGTGCTTCCTCATCGCGTTCTGTCCGGCCGTTACTCCAGCAAAGTTTCGCTTGCAGCGATCGTTGCTAAAATTAGGGATTTCGTGGTAATCCAAGCGAAAGTTTTCCTCCGGGCGGTTGCAGCTCTCAACCTTGCGCCCAAAACTGAAGCACCTTAGGGCTGTGCAGCCTCTGTGCGCAATGACAACCGCAGGAACAGAGCATGTTAGCGAGGGTTGTGTGATGTAATTGAATCGTCTTGTAAGTTTTGGCCAAAAAATCCCCAAGAAACCTGCAGCGTGGCTAGTGGGGGGCTAGAAAGGCAGAGCCGTAATGGTGGAAACTGCAGGAAAGCAAGGAAAGCTCAAGAGCTGCGTTGCTCATAGCGGTGGATGCGAGGCTGTTTGCTGGGGAGGAAGCTATACACACTTCTGCACGCAAGAACAAGCCTACATCGTACAAGGTTACTCATAACGCAATGAAGAGGGGAGCAGGAAGTAAAAGGCTCGTTCTTTCGCTAAAATCATGCTGCTTCCTGGGAAAGAAGACTAGTTGGGAAGAGAACACACGACCAGCAGAGCCACTGCATTGCAACAGCAGACAAATCCAGCGCTGAGAAGGCTGGAGAAGACACATTTCACGAGTTGATGAGATTTCCATTCACTTTACACCTTACTCCTTTCTTTTCTTTTTTTTTTTAATACATTGGATAGTTTGATTTACAGTAACAGTGAAGCACTCCTTTCATTTTCTTGATAAATAATAATCTTCGGAGCTTTTAATTAACAATAACCCCCCACTTGCTGCTCTAGGGTTACGACTCCATTTCTTCATTCCTCTTGATTAAGCTTGACGGCAGTGGACATGGAAAAAGAAGGGGATAATGAAAATGTATTTGTAACTTTATAACTTTACAGAAAGCAGCAAAAACTTTCACACACAAAACCCATGAAGCAGCACAAGCCAGCCGCAGAAAAAAATGCTTCCTGAAAGACATCTCCAGTTGATGGTGCTGCTCTCCACCCTCCAGGTCATAGATACTGTGCCTGAGGGTTCAAACTGTCGGTGTATCTCACGTCCCTACCCGCCCACCTCCCGCTCTTTTGTTTTACATTAATTCTTGTAGGAAAAAAACTTGCGAATCAACTGAACAAGCATAAACAAGGAGTGTCCTAGTTTGCTAGAATTTATTTTGATACATACTAACTGCCCAAGCACGCCTAACTCCAGGGTAGTGGTTGTTTTGGTTTTTTTTCTGTAGCCGAGGGTTGTTCACAACTAATTTGAAGTATTTGTAGGAGCGAAAAAACTTTCAGCACTTCTCTAATCTCTGAACACACCTGTTTCAGGTATTTTGGAGCTTCAGGATTTCGTTTGTTTGTAGTGGTGGAAGGCTGTTCCACTTAACAACTCTTTTCTGGGGACTGCTTCCCCTTTTTAAGGGTGCTCGGAAAGCAGAACAGATCGTAACTAAACAGCATCAGTGCGGCAGGACTACATGAGACGCGAGGAAACTGTCTCAAGAGGTCATCTGGTCTATAGACAGAAAGCTACAACAGATGCCAGATGACATGCACATGAACTGGGAGCCATGCAATCTGAACACTGTGACCTGTGCAAGCTTCATGACTTTAAATTAAAGACCTAGTACCAGCTGACCAGCTTGTCAGCATCTGGCATCGTTGGGAGGCAGCATCTCCCAATTCTCAAATTTCTGCTCTATTTTAGGAAATAAAAAGTACAGCTTGGTACCATAACTTTGGAAGTTTTTCTACTCCCTGATCTAGGTTTTGTTCCACAAGGGAGGATCATTTATCCCTATGTCACTCTTGTCACACCATTGTCCGGTTTGTTGTCTCCGGCAAGCACAAGGTTTTCCTAGTCCCACTGTCCTTGAAGTGTCAGTAAATCCAACTTGGCAGTGGTAATTACTCAGCAGAGGCAGTGGGAAAACCCAAGGAGCAAATCTCCTGGACTACTGAGTGAAGTTGGTAGAGGCATGCCTTTCCTTCTGCCTGTAGGGCTTTTGAGTGGGCTACACCTCTGCGAGTCTTTAGGACATCCCACTGCTCTTCCTTCTCCCTTCACTAGTTGTGTTGGCCCCCTCGTTGTCAGGTCATCAACAGTGGATGTCTGGTACTTTGCTGCTCCTTACGAGCTTTTGCGTTTCCCACAAAATAGTAAGCTGTTAGTGTGGCTTGCTTCTTGTCGTTCAGGGATCCCATTTCCTCCACCATTGGCACTGCCCACGTGCTGGAACACTGCCAGGATTGGTTACAGAGCAGAACTATGGATTCCTTGCCTAGACAAACCCCAGGAGTGTTTTTGTGGTTAGATTGTTCCTGGGCTCATTCCAACAGGCAAGACCACACTAGATTTCCCACCCCCTCCATCAAGCATCACCGTACAGCACTATTCTGTCATACGAGGCACCCCCCACATCTCTCTGCCTGCAAAGCTGAGGATGTCCAGCCGTAAAACAAGGACAAGGCGTTGTGAGGATGCTTTTCTTCATATTCGAGAATTACAGGAAATAAGAATTCTTACATCTTTTAAAAGGCTACATAGCCTTGTGGACTAGTCCACCATTACCACATTCTTGAGCCATTCCTAGACCTACATCAGTCACAGCTGCAAGAAACCACTTCACGGCTCCCACGAGATACCTTCCTACCAACGACCTGAAGCGACCTGCTCTATATGGGATAAGCCACAAGTAGGGGGGGTTGTGGGTCCATATATACCAGTCTGACCCCAGGGCCAGGGAAATGGCTCACAAAGGATAAGCACAGCCCACACTACCAGCTTTTGAACTGCTTTGGTTCCTTTATCTTCACAGAATGATCAAGGGTAGCAATTAAGGGGTAACACACAAGAATTCAAATTTTCAGAAAGCCATGCAAAGCAAGCAGTTACATCCACCTATAAAATAAATTTTTAAAAAACCCAAAAAAATTAATCTGAACCCCAAAATAGGTTAGCTGAATGAGCTGCAAGTCAAGCAGAGAGCAGACCTTCCTTTTCACTCCCTTAAGCTCAGCTTAACCACAGAAATATCCTCTCATCACTTAATGAGGCTTCTGCTCTGTATCAGTTTTCTGTATTAAAACGATGCTGATCATTAGTTAATGAATGAGATAGAACCACTGTCCAACAAGCTGAAGCAAGAATTTCCAGAAAAGACCTTTTGTTCTTCAAGAAACCTTCAACAAATCAGTAGATTTTCCTTTCAGGGGTTCTGGAACTCTGCTTTAATTTTATCTGCTTGACACAGAAAGAGAATATTCCACAGTACAAGCATAAGGTTTCCAAAAAGCTGCAATTATATCTAAGTGGGCTGGTTATGCAATATTCTCCCCATTTTTCATACAGGAATGAGTGATCATTCAGGAATAAGGTCTGTTGTTTCTATCCTAAGATTGTATCATGAGACTACCCCATTTCAACATGGAATTATGCATGGAGCGATTATTTGCATTTCAGGAAACATTTACAGTATCTCAATATACCTGCAGATTTCTATGAGACAATCTCAAATACCTGATTTGTGCTCAGTTGTCCTGGTTTTGGCCAAGACAGTTAATTTTTTCACAATAGCTGCGAGAGGGTAGAGCCTAGTGGTATGGGCATGTCTGCCTTGTTATTCCCTATTATCTTACATCATTGTCAGAGGCAGGGAAAAGAGGCTCCCTCTCTCACTTCCAGGAAGAAAGGTGGCCCTTTCCCTGCAAGGAAAAGTGTGGCGGGGTGGGGAACCAGTCAGCCACTGTTCATTGACTGGGGGTCTGAGGTGAGCATTTTGCATGTAAATGACCCTCTCTTTGTACAATTTGGTTATTAATATTGTTGCTGCTACTGTTTTCTTATCTCATTGCTTTTTCCAGTAAATGGTGCTTATCTCAACCCACAATCTTTGCCTTTTGTGCTTCCAGCTGGGGCTACAAGGAGTCAACTGATGACTGACAACTGACAGCGTGGTTTTTGTGAGAGCATTAAATTGGGGAATACCATTCCTAAACCATGACACAAATTTATTAGGAAAATAACCGAGAGAGATGAGGCAACCAGTAAGGTACTTACATGCTCGCTCTCCTTTGTAAACAGGGTGCCAAAAGGACTTTTCAGCCAACTCTTTTAAAAGATAATCAGGAAAATATTTTCTTTCTTTTAAGAGACATAAGCCACCAGTATTTCCTAGTCTCCTAACTGGAGATTTCTAGAGATCTACAACTACCCACAGCAATTTATTTAGATAAAAGGTTTACTCATCACAGGTGTAATACACCATATAATTGCTTCAAGAGCTAAGTGACAAAATGGAAACCATACAGAAGTCTCTGCCATCATCTATCATACCATTTTCCCCCTGAAACAGGTGGCAAACTACATGTAAAATAAGCATCTTTCAAAGCCAAAATGAAGCATTCGGGTGAGATGCTTGTATTTCATGCAGAAACTATGAGCTAGGTCAGTGGATAGAGTAAGATTTCTCTCCTTAAACCTGTTAAGAAATAAATTATTTCAGTGAAGCACCTGGAAAGGGTAAAAGGTCTGAGCTAGCAGATTGTTAAATGGAACCATAATTGAATTGCTCCTCTATTTTGAATAAAAATATTGAAATAGACCAACAAATCAGTTTTGAGTTTCTTTTCTATTATTTATAGGGCAGCTTTTTCTCTGCATTTGTCTGTTTCGCGACAACTTTTGAAACCATTCGAGGGGAGGTGGAATTGCCATACATTCCTGCAATTTTTATGAAGCATCAGTGCCTGGGGAGGAAGCCCCGAATCCAGTGAGGAAGAACTCAAATACGATGATCTCTACCCTGTCCCACCAGTACATACACACTCCAGACTACTCCAAGCTGCATTTGGACAAGCCCAGCAGATGTCAGAGAAAACACAGAAGAAACTGAGGCTGCTATGGGGTAGAGGAAAGAGGTATAGAGCACAAAAATCCATCTGAAGCTTTGTTTTGCTACTTGGAGGACAATTTTCATTTTAATTGGCAATTTAAACCTATGTAACATGCATTTTTCTAACCATTTTGTGGGTATCAAAGTTATTTCAGATGACACTACAATACTGACCTGAAGTGTTAATGTATCTTAAATAGTATCAGTTTTAGCAGATAAACCTCAAGATGATTCTTAAATGCTTTGTCACAGAGTACTCTATAGCCTATGAGCAAGCTTTCTCTATGACACTTAAAGAATGGGCTTTTACAAGACCTATCTCACTACATACAACATTTTAAAGAAAAAACACATTTAAGATCACATTCAAAACACTGTTTTCTAGAATATCATGGTATTTTAAAAAGACTAACAATTTATTCAATGTAAATGTAACTTAAAAGGTCATGGAGTTGCAAATACACATCCAGCCTGCCATTTCTAGTTTTCTGCAAGTTAATTTACTTAAAATAATTTCAAATCTAGAATAATGTCAATTAAGATCCAACCTCCAAGGTTACAGAAGTGCTATTTTTCACATCTAATTGAAATTGGACTTCCCAGTTTCACTACATTTCTTTTTGATTTAAAACAAAAGAAAACACCCCTGTAAACCATTACTGTAGCAGCAGTTAGGAACAAGAATGGATAACAACTGTCAGTCTGCAAATGTAAGTTATGCCCTTTCTTACTGTCAATTTTTAGTCAAATATGTAAATAAATACAAGAGCTAACACAAAATTTACCACAATAAAAAAATATTTTATATGCTGCAATTTGGAATAAAATATCATGCAATACTGGCTGCATGATTTGGAGTGTGTAATTAACTGCTTGGAATTGATGCTAAACAGTTAAACCTTTTCTTTGTGTAGAAGACCACTCTTTTATTCACCACTAGAAATTTGTTTTGTAATTAATTTTATACTGCTATATTAAAATCCTAAACATGAAAATGACTCAAGTCATTTAGTGAAAGAAGATACCATAGGCACCATAATATATATATATCTTTTTTTCCTCTTTGAACAAAATCTGGTGATGAACCAGCATTAACAGGATGAAAATTAAAAGGCACATTCAGGCAAAAAATAATCAACATAGTTTGCATGATGCTATATTTTAAAAAAATAATTTATGCTCTGAATAACAGATTGGATCAGAAACAAATATTCTAGCAAATTCCAATCTGTCAGAGTTAAAGTAAATTTTGTAAAAGGTGTGCAATTCAAATGATGCAATTATTTTTTAGTATTGAATTTTGTTTTTTTTCAAGGTCAGTATAAGGCTTATAACCAAGTGCTTGTTAAGAGGACTGACTACTCAACAGGTCTTGTTTTCTGAGTGCATAGAAATACAACAAGCAATGAAGATGTTTTCCTTGAAAGAGGACATATTCTTCTATTTGTGCAAATCTTGATCAAGTACTTGAGCGTCTTTCAGGTCTTGGAACACATTTCATAATCGCAGCTCTCCACAGGGCAGGGGCAAGTAAAAGGCTTAGAGTAGTCACACTCAGAATAAGAAGATAGACCTGCAGAAGGCAAATAAAAGCCATTACTTCTCTTGCTTACATGGCAGCACAAAGAGGTAACTAGAAGTTTGGGAAGATGAGACACTTCTAGATCCTATTTTCAAGAGACTTCACCTATCTTCCTAAACAACTTTGCATACTCCTACAAAAGCAAAGAAGTGCCTGCTCAAATCAGCTCAATACCTGTATACCTGGTGTGAAGATACAATTGCAAAAACACCCTTATGGACTTATAGAAAAACAACTGTTTATAAGTATAGTTAGGAGATAAATTTTGAAAATTCAGTATTTGTTAAAAAGTCAACAGCCTATTATCACTTTATTTAAAAAATGAAACAAAAAACCCCAAATCAACAAACCAAACCAAAAAGACCCCAACCAATCAAACAAATAACACCCCCCTCACCACCACTCTACACTATTCTGGTTTAATGATATAATGGCAAAGTTCACTGCTAGTTCATTTATCAACAGAAAAAAGCAAACAAAAATCCCTTTAAGCCATACCGTACATCTTCTGAAAATAAAAGATTATAAACACATAGTCTGAATGAGTCTTAGAAAACAGCAGCAAAAGTAGTTTTGAGGTCTCAAGCAAAAGAATGAGTTTAGGAAATTTCAGAGCTATATAAACCCATACAATAGATAATCATGTGAGAGCAGGAAAAAAATGAAAGCCTAAAAGCCTCCAAGCTCAGTGGGTGGGCCCCTAAACTGGTTCTGTGATCACATACAGATATCTTGAAACTCTATGCAAACATGCAATATTTGTAACTCTTGATTATATGAAGGAGTGAACATGAAAATTAATCACCTTTACCTACAAGTGAACAGCACTGTGTAAGTTTTTCACATGTGCTTTATTTGGAATTGGTTCTAACACTATACAGTCCACTTGCTCATATAATGAAAAGCTCGGAGCACCAGGAGAACATTTTTTGTGAGCAGAAGCACAGATGACAAAGCAGATAGTAATAGAAAGTGAGGTCAGTTGTTTTATCTCTATAGCTATAATTTACTTAATTTCATAAATCAGACTTCATCTTAAAAAAAAAAAAAAGTAACATTCCCACAGCTTCAATATAAAACTAAGTTTAAGGCTTCTTTCCTAGGGGACTTTTTTCATAACCACCAAAACCACTGGAGGATTTAAAATGAACAAGCTTTACAGATTAAAGTGATTACATGTTTATTTGCTTGTTTAAATGTTTAGGCAATTTTCACAATATCTGCTCACTAGTTCTTATTTACTGGTATTTCCTTCTTCAAATCCCATACTCTCTGTATATTGTATACTCCTATAACTCTTTCAATAGCTGTATCAAAATTTTAAAAGCAAAGGCTTCTCAGTCTTTGTGACTTGGGTTCTACCTGCAACTCACTGCTCAGATAATAAAGAACTTGTGAGAGAAGTTAAGGTAAAGCATTTATAACTAAGCTATTAAAAATAATAAAGCACAATATGAAAAAAGTTAAAACCAGCACAAAGAACCCTGTCAAGGACCTACAAGTATCCTTTTGGATGGGTTGATTTTACTTTTTTACAGTTGAGAGGTGCCACAAAATTGGAGTGTACTAGTATTTCAAATACTGGGATTTTGTATTACAGTGTAAGTTATTCAGGTGCAAAAAATGAAGTTAATAGCCACAGAACAGCTTACCTCCCGAGATATGATCCCTGCTCTGCGTGCTCTACTTCCCAGAACAAAAGAGAATTCACTGACTTGTGCCAGTCCTGCTGAGACAATCCACTTGATATACTGGCTGGTCTTTGGAAGAATCAAAGAAAGGACAAGCACTGCCAAGACAAACTTTCAAAACAGAGGGTTTTTTTCAGTTATTGTGGGTTTGTTTGTTTGTTTAAATAGAAGAAGTGCAATAAATAAAATAGTACTATCTCTGTAAGATATATAGCATCAAATACAATGATTTCGGACATAACACAAAATAATGGACTTGCAAGTGTGTCTTGTGTATTAATGTCAAAAGAGACAAATGTACATTGCACAGTAAAAAGTAGCATCTTCTTTAGTACAATAAAAACATTTGATAACTGCCACAAATCCCAAGCTAGAGAAATAGATGCTTTGCTACATGTAGCTTACTTTTAACATTAAATAATTTTCTTTTTAAATACCTGAAGAATATTGTATCAAACTGTATTCTAATCAGTAAGAGTCCTCCAAATACAGATTTACAGTAATATTCTCTGTTATATCAGATGTTCAGTTCTTGCACAGAATTTTCTTAAGGGCATGCAGCACAAAGATTACTTAGATTATTGAAGATTAAAATATTCTTTAAAAGCGTAAAAGAAAATACCTTCATTATGACAACAGACAACGTAAGGAATAGCAAGACTGTGAGTTCATATATCACAAATGTGGGGAAAACATGAAGTCCTAGAAGGAAAGAAAACAATATTGCAGAGTTTGAGGCCAGTATCTTACTATAGTAATTTTCTGGGTTAATAATATATTTAATTTCAAGACTATTTTCAAAACCAATTAAACAAAAAGCCTTAACTTACCTACCAACCACTTGATCACTAAAGCCCTAACTACCTACTTGATCACAAAAACATTTCCTGCATTATCCAGCCCTTTTTTCCTTTGGGGAGGCTTAGCACAAGCAATATTCACAATTGAATTAAGCTGCATATGAGTGATGCACAAGCACTTTAATTTCAAAAGCTTTCTGTCTTACACTCCAGTCAACAATACAAAATCTGAATTGAAACACACTTCTAATGAAAGCTATAAGAATCCTGCAGGAAGTTATTCCATTGTCCTGCACAGTCATCGTAATATTTTGCTAGTCATTTAACTTTTTTGTATGATATGGTAATGAACTATCACAGTGGGAAGGAACATGATACTCAGCATTTGCATAGATTATAGCTACAAGAGAAATCCAAACTATTTTCATTCTATGATCCTCACTTCCAAACACTGAAAGTCATCTGAACTTGAAAAGTCACTTAGACTGGAATCAGGTAAAGCCATAAACGCCTGAGCACAGTCTAACTATAGAAAAATCCATTTCTAAGATGTTGGTGGGGTTTCTTTTGTTGGAATGGATTGTCTTTTTTGGGGTTTTTTTTGAATATTTGATCATTTTAATTTGGTAAGTATATGAAGCTAGGTAACAAGAACCACAAATAACACAGAAATGTAAAACTAAATCCTGCTAATATTAAACATTAGAAAAAGAAGTATTTGTTGGAGAAGTCCTAGAGTCACTGAGGAATAATCTTACAACTAAGTCCATTTTTATCTCCTGAAGAATGAGGAACTGCAAGCAAATGTAACTGTGTATCTTTGGAAGCCCATTCCTTTCTCATAAAAGCTTCTAAAAAGTGAAACCAAAATAGTGGTGGTGTTCCCAACAAATTCATAATAGTTGGCATTTCTCGAACCCAATTATTTCAGGTGAAGGACAAGAATTTAGCCTTCCAAGGCATAAGGCTAAATTATTTAGCCTTTTTTTAGCCAAATTTACAATGCTGTAACTTCTTGTTTTAATGCAGGACAAGGTTTCGCTCATTTTCCCTGCCTTATAGTGCTGCAGTGCCAGTCAAACTGTAGGGAACCAAGAGTTGTCATCTCTTCCAGATTTACAGTACCTTCACAATGTTTTGTCTGTTTGCACATTCAATTGTTGATGGAAATGTTCTTCAAATACATCAGAGATCTTTATACAAGTACCACCCTGTCAGCACACACACACCCTGTTTTATTTCTTAATTTCCTTCCAAGTACTAAAGCGCAGATGCAAAAGACTATTGAAATAAGAGGAGAGATGGCAGGGTAAGAGATGAACACCACACCAAAAAAAGAAACCCACATATATGCACAGATGCATGTGGACGGGCAAGTAGCTTCTCTGTTTTCACTGTCTATCATGCGCAGAGTGCTCCTTCACCTTTAGGCCGACCTCAGAAAACACATGAAAAGCAATTAGAGAAATACAGCCCATAGCAATGGCATGTTTGATAAGAGGGCCAACTCTGCCACATCTAGAACTGAAGGTTTCCGAGGGAGGCTATAAATAAAGCCTACTGCTCTCTTCACTACTGGTGGAACTACGTGTTCAGTTCTGGAGCACACAAGCAGTCTGAAGTCCACTTGAACCGCTGCCCAATGTGGAGAGTATTGCTATATTCCAAAGAGCTGAAGCACAAACTACAGAAGATTTCTATCCCAATCCTTCGGGGGTGAGTGTCTGCAAGGTGAAAACAAGCCTAAACCTGTCACATACACTATTTTGAGCAGACAAATCAACATCCCAGAAACCTGACTTTTTTTTTTGAGGAAATAAATCCCATTATAAGGGATTTTTATGGTCACTACCGACCTTTGCCCCAGTCCTAGATGAAAACCCAGGATAAGGCCAGAAGTCATATCGGACTCCTATAGAAGTGCATGAACTCTTCCTCATAACACAAGCACCATTTCATAGGCAGAAGGTGCATGAATATGGCCAATTATAGCAATGGTTTTGACTAAACTCAGGAGTAATTTTGAAATCATTCTCTAACATGGAAGAAACACTTCAAATGACTCAAAAACTTCAGCAGTGTCATCAGGTAGCACCTGTCACATTAGCCAGCAGCCAATAGCTAGGATAACACCCAGGTACACTTTTACAGAGCTGACCATAAGCTACCAGACTTCAGCTCTAAGCAGTGTTTGGAAAGAGCTGACAGAGACCTTGGGGTGCACCAATGTCAAGTCCAAAAGCACAGTTCACTCATGTAAGTTGGTCTGTATTCCGTGGACAATCACAGGGAAGATTTCCTTTTATAACTTAAAAAGTAAACTCCCTCTTTCCTCAATCAGATTCTACCAGTCTGCTGGGTGGCTTCTAAACTGCATGTGAAGATCCAAACATCTTGAACATATCCTGGTTAGATCGAACATCAAGAAAAGCAATCTTGGAGATCCTTGATGGCAAACAACATTAGAAAAAACAGAACTCTGTGGGTCAAATTCTACTGGAGGCAGTAGAATTAATTCTCACATCCTCAAGACAGGACATCACTCAGAAAAATCACATTAGCTATGCATTGAAATGCTGTAACAATATATTAAGAGTCTTCTTAATGAACCTAAGATCACTGCCAGCAAATGCAATAAATGCTGGCAGTAGAGCTGGATGGATAAAGAGAAGGCAATGCATGCCACCTAATGAATTCCAGTTGGGATTTTCCTTTGAATTTTCTTAGATTCAACAGAAATGTTAAAAGGTTCATTGCATGAGAATCCTTGTGTGCATGTTTGTTCTGGACAGTGGTGGTGCTGGCAGTGTCAGCATCACCCATCTTAAGAAAAAAAAGACGGAGCTGTTAAAGCGTTTTCAGCATCGCGCATTCCAAGGTCCAACACCGACCACAGGATTTACCCAGAAGGGAAACATGGAACCTGTCAGCTGAGTACATCTGTACAGCACATGGAGAACACACAGCTTGTCAGCCAGTGGAAGCAATCTGTCACCTCACCAGTGGCAGAGAGGGTCCTGATGCCCAATTTTAAACTCCATACTCCACATGTAGACTAAAAAAACTGGAGCTTTTTTAAAAGAGTCAAACTGTCCCCATAAAGACACATTCCATCTTTCCAAAGAGTAATCAAAACAAAATCAGATGATGTATGGATAAAGATATATGTACTAGGTACTGAAACAGAAATGAGAAAGAAAGTTCCCCAAATGTGGCTCTAAGGGATTGGTTGAGAAGCTCTCTCAAAACTATTAGTGAGTATAGAGACTAACAGGAACTTTCTAACCTCAGCAGGCAGCACAAAGAGCACCAGGAACCTTGAAGAACACCCAGAGAGCTGAATGAATGTACAGATAGAGAGTAACTCAAAGTGCAGCTGTTAATGCCTAACTGCAAAGGTGCATTATTCCCACAAATGCACCCAAGCGCAAATTTGAAAGCAGCACCATTACACAGGTCACGCTAAGGGCAGGTCCACTGCTATGGATATTACATGAACAAGTACTATTCAGCTCAGCTTTTAGGCACTAGAAGGATTTCTGTAGTGAGAACAGAAAAGCAGGCACTCAAGACAAGCAAAATAAAAATGAACTTTTCCAAGTGACATATTTACAGTTCCAATTATTCTATTTGTACCTTTATTCTAAAAGGACGTGAAATGATACTACTGCAGTGGTGTTTCACCCCACCTCAGGATCTTAAGCATTTCTGCTCTCTATAATAAGGTGGTTGCTGCATATAGTAACAACTTCTCTTTAGGCAGGGGGGAAGAATCTTTCCCTCTGGCTTTTACATAGTAAACCTCTACATATTTATAGATACATATAATTTCCAAGTGCACATATGTAAGTAGAGAGCAAGCAAGAAGTCTTTAGAAAGAAATCTAGTAAGAAGAAAAATTAAGGAATACTTTTTATTCTACTCAGGTTTTCTTTGCAACATCGCATCACTCCTTTTAAAACCTATTTCCTTGCCATCCCACAGAATTTCCTGTTAAGTACAAAATTTAGAAGTAACTGAAGGTAAAGGGGGGAGGGTGGGCTCATTTTTATTTGGGGAGGAAGGGGGTTTTGTTTGAGGGTGGGTGTTTTTTATGGTTTTGGGTTTCCATTATTTGTTGGTTTTGGAGGTTTTTTTGGTTTGGTTTGGTTGATTTTTCTTTTTTTTTAACATGCAAGCATTGTCCCATTTTATCAGAGGCCTATAACATAGCTCTTCTGATTTTTTAGCTGATTTTCTTCTGAGGCAGGAATAATACCATTTTCTGTAAAATCATACCAACTCATTAGGCAATTTTATTTTCTTTCCCTTCTTGCAATTATAACGGCAACAACTGTTGAAAAGATTTTTTTTTAATTCTGTAACAGAACGACAAAAATAATTTCCTTAGAGTACAATGTAGGCTGTATGGAGTGCTGCTAGCATGCCAACTGAGGTCTTGCTATTTTCTTGTACTCTAGCAAAGTCTTATCTCTAGTCTTAATTTATGCAGCCACAAGAGTGTAGGACAGTATTTTTTTCAGTCCCTTGTAAAATTAACTTTGGGCTTATAATCACTTGTCACGCTTTGTATCCCTGATAACACTATCCACTCCATCACCATCTTTACTGAAACACATAAACAACTTACATCTGCGAGCATTTAGCAATTACTCATCCAAGCTTGTCAGTTATAGGGACCCAAGTTTCACCAGAGCTCACCACTTTCCTACTATTATTAAAAAATAAGTTATTCAAATAAACATATATATTACTAAGTAATCTGACTCATCACCAGAAGCTATTATCATGGGCTGGATAAAAAACAAATTAAAATAAAGACTGGCAAGCATAGCTATTTCTTTTTTGTTTTGACAGCCACCAGTTTTAGTTCTGTTATGAAACAATGAGTATCAAACAGGTATATAAGGAACAATATTAAAATTATGCTCCTGATGGGACTTTACTGTTATCTGAATAAATACATTGATTTAAAAAAAAAAAAAAACAAAAAAACCTCAAAATAAAACCAGAAGAAAAACCAAAGATGGTGTTGAAAAAACCCAAACCCTAAGACTTTCTGAGTAAACATGGGTTGAAAGAGTTTGGATTTGTGCACTGGGCCCCACCCAAATCCTCCCTTAGACACTGCAGTGTCCCCGACATAGGGACATGCATCTCCTATGCAATCCACAGGGAGAGGCAAGTGCTTTCCCAGGGCCTGTCTGCTCATCCCCTGTACCTGAGCACTTCAGTAACATGATTACAGTTTCCTTTAGACAAAGCATATTGGGGCATACACAGACAGCAGGAGAATGTAGCAGTTGAAAAGGAAATTACTGATTGACCGTAAATATTCTGAGTTAACTCCTTTTGGATATCAAGCATAATGAGTTACTCCCTTGTCTTGTACATCAATGCTGCATTTCAATTGGCATTCAAGTAGTGTCTGAGATACATCCTGTTCAATTATTTTTCCCTGCATTAAGAACACACAGACCACATCCTCCCAACTAACTTTCTAAAGAAACAAGCTATAAAAAGTTATGATATTATGCTTCTAGCAAAAACCAAGGCACAAGAAGCTGAAATCTACTCTACCAATTGACTCGAAATAGCAATACAATTTCAGTATAAGTTACAAATACCGCTGTTGGGAAGACAGAACACCATTCAAAAACCCCCAACAAATCAACACCCAAACCAAGGCCTTTTTCCCTTAAAATTTTTAGTTATGTGTTTTAAATAGGATGATTTCAGAATTAACATTGAAAAACTGACATTAAAACACAACTTGAGAGTAGAACATGGAAATGGCTTCTGAAACTGAATGCTACATTTAAAAGAAGTAGCAAAGGCAAACCAATGCTGTGGTTAGTTAAGAGTACAGTATTTTAACAAAATAAAATCTATCTCCTCCCCTCACAACATAGACACAATTTTTTTCTCCTCACCCACAATGTAAGCAATATTTTTATATATTATATATATTTTATGTAGTATAGATATAATATTATTTAATATTACATATAAATACGAAATATTTTAAAGTACATTTTCTTGGAAGTTACCTATAGATGCAAAGAAAATGATGGCAAGAAAGTCACGTATTGGTTCAATACAGCACATAATCTCCTCAGTAACCATGTGACCCTGAGAAGAGATCAGAGCTCCAGCTAAGAAGCATCCCAGCTCCATTGAAACATCCAACAGCTCTGTGATCTGTTAAGGAATAACAGAGAATCTATTGTTGAGTGACTTTAGATACCATTTCACAGTGAAAGTATGAAACTTTACATAATACCAAATGCAGGAAATTACTATGTCCTCATGGAAGTTCAACAACAAACAGAATTCAGTGTATTTATTTCACTGTTTTGCAGTATTGTATTTATACAGAAGACTCACAAAACTAGTTTCTCCCTTTATGTTACCTCTTTTCCCACAAAAACAAAAACAAATTACTTAATCTACACTGTAACGCTCTGTGTCGCTCTTAAGGACAGCATTTTATTTCACAAGTCCAAGAGACTACAACAGCTTTGGAGTCAGGATTATGTAATGTGTCGAGGCTGTGAAATAAAGCAGTAAGACCAGGATATTTTCCAGCTGTCAAACAAGAGGGAAAAAATGAAAATCAAAGTTTATATTTGGGAGAAGAGTCTCAATCTAGCAGAAGTCCCAAGTATAAATTACATTTTATTATTGTATATTTGGCTCAAATGTGCCTGTGTGCTTTACTGAATAGGAGTTCATTTAAGTGTGCGAAGTAAACGGCTGAAATGAAGCACAATGTCTGCTTGAAAGAATTCAGACTGCTTCATTCTTTTTTAATATTTTAATGCAGTACTCAAAGAAGAGATGAAACACATGTAAAGAGATGAAACAAAACACAAAGCAACTGCTTAAGGCAATGCTTGGAACATTAAAAAAAAAAAAGCAAGCAGCACTTCGAATGTACAGTATGGTATAAAGTATGTTTTAAAATAATTACTTCAAAATCATGCAGCTGCAGATAGTCAGCTTGCTGAGAAAGGACAATGCTATTAATATTAATAGAACATTTAAAACTGAAGACTTATTTTCATTCTAATTTAGATTAAGCAAGAATACACTATAGTACATTTATGGACACCATTCACCATATCTTGAACAGTGTTATATGGCAAGATATGAAACAAAATATCAGGCGATGTGAAAATAATGGATGAGTGCAAAAAACACAACAAACAAGTCTCCAAGCTACAAGTAAAATGCCACCTAAAAATAATCCCAAGACTTTTGTGTATTGAAGTATTAATGTATGAATGCTCATCACATAACTGCATTTGTGGTAAGAGTCTGCAATTTATTGCAAGATATTTAAGATAACACATTGGTTTTCTTAACTAATATAATACTTGCTGATCAGGAAAAACCAACAAAATGATGTTATTCTCATTTTAAAACAAAAGGAATTTCAGTGCTTTTCACAACAACTTGAAATTGTAAGAGGGAAGAAGGCAATATATACATGAAGGACTTTCAAATCACCAAGAGATGATAAAATAAACAGTTATGAATAGGAAACATTCAAGTTCTCAATCATACATTAGTTCTTTTAAAATTCACAGCCTCTTATGGATGATTAAGATCCAATATAGCCTATTCAAATAAAGTTGGAATTATTTTTACTACCCAGCTATAATCCTCCCACACTTAACTGTTATCAGCTGTAACAGAGCTCCACATCAAAACTTTTATAGCTAATATTTTAAACATTCCCTTGGACATGATTAGGTTAGCATATAAGAAGAGATGCAGCATATCTTGTACCAGAATTGCATGATACCTCAATATTGTGAGAATCACTCTTCAAGCAAGGAACAATTTGAGTGTGAAAGAAACATGTTTGTTCAGAAAGCATCAGACATAACTGGAGCAAGCTGCATGTCTAACTGGGAATTTGGTCCCACAGCATAAAAACTGAATTACATTCCTTCGGTCTATGGCAAGCCAAGTATGAGCTCAAGGGCCTGGTAAAAAAATAGGCAAATTTTGTTGTTCCTTGTCTAGTCTCTGGGAACTACACAACTTCAGGTTTACAAAATCTAGAGGTCACCTTACCCACAGGAAAGTATAAAGTGTATCAGGGAGCAAGACAATAATCAAAAATTATATAATTTTCTTAACACTCTCTCCCCTCCTCCAATTTGTTCTTCAGATTCACAGAATCAGTTAGGTTGGAAAAGGCCTTTGAGACCATTGAGTCCAACCTTTTATATGTAGCTTTTTACAGAGATTCCTTTTGCAATTCCCGTCTTGGTCTCTGGTTGTTCCTTGTATTACCTACAAGTGGACACATTCCCTCATCTAAAACTGTACCATCAGGGTTTATTATATATAATGTGTACATACAGATTACATATAATGTGTGTGCACATGAGCACACACATAATGGAGAGGACTTGTTTTACTGGCAGGAAGGCATTCTCTGCAGAATTTCTTACACAAGCAAAACTTGGAAAGTATTGTGCATTTAGTATTTCCTCTCTGCTTGCATCACTTCTAATGTTCTGCCTTTACCAAACAGGGCTTTAGTGATTACTAATCCCTGGGCTTTGCACTGTCCTCTTCTCAACACTTACATCACAGAAAGCTTTTTCAGTTAAAATTACACGCAACTTTCTGTCATTTTACATGTTTTTCCCAGTGCAACTTAGTTTTCAGTTGTATTCAGGAGTCCCATTTTACTCTCATTCAAATTGCTTTGCTTTCACTAGAATATTGGATTTTTGTGTTCATATGTCCTACCACAGCAATAAATACAGAAATAAACATTACTGCTATAACATGTTCCGGCTGAATCTCAACCATCTGTTCAGCAGTTGTTTTATTACTTATACTCTTTAATAGGGTCTATCTTATTGCTACTCTTTAGTCATCACAGAAGCTTAATGACTATGGTAAGCCAGTAAAATTAAATAAAATTTTGGTGGAAATAAAGATATTAGAATTTTGGGCTTTAGTAACTTAAATCTGCTCAAGTGTAAAGAGGTGAATTTTAAGCTTGCATTTCGAGAAAGTTATGATGTAATGGAAATGGAAACAATTTTTAGTGAACCTTGTAAAAACTCTATCTCATCTGTATTTTATGAAATAATCAACTAGAATATTTGAGATTACAATTCTTCCTTAATCTTCTTTTAATTGATAGAAAAGAGTTCATAAGCAGGTTACAAGGCATTGAGGAGTACTTCAGGCAAGCAAAGAATGATATTCCAATACTAGTGATGATATTCATAAGACACTGCAGAAAAAACCCTGTACATTTTCATATGTAAAGTATTGCAATAACGAAACTGTATTTTCTTTCTGGTGTATAAAACAAACTGCCAATTTCCCTATATTTGCTGCCACCATCCCAGGTCAACCATAAGGCAGTGAAACTAGAAACCACTTTTCCCCCATGTGTATGCACAGTCCTATAAACATGTTAATGTAACTGCTGTCTTTCTTGTCAGGTCAGGTTCTATATTTTTCCATTTCCCTAATAACATTCAGCAACCTCAGTTCTAAAACTCAAGAAAACTGTCTCCTGTTGTCCTGCAGGTATCCAATCCAGCAGTTCATTATCAGGACAGTGTTTAAAACAACTTTCCTTGCAATGTTTCTGTACATATAGAAAATTAGAAAGCAACACTACACCAGTGAAAGCTCAGGCTGACATATTATTCAGCTCATCCTGGTAAACATCTTGACTTAAAACTACCAGTTTGGTCATTGATCCCGAACATTCATGTTTAAAACCATAAGCTAGATTTCTTCCTTATGTTGCAATTCAGTGGCACTGTTCACCAATACAAACAAACAAACAAACAAACAAACAAACAAACTACTATCTGCATAAAGCTTGAAAGGAGTTGCTGAAAGCGCAATGATGATCTATTGAACCTTTGTTACTGAAGAGAAGGTACATAGTTCAAAGATGCACAACTTTGTCTCAGTGTCATCTATACTACTACAAGACTGGCACTTGACATAATCCCCACCTCCCAGCCCCTATCTGCCTAACCAGCTGAAGGATAAAAGGGAGGGGAAGTTCAATTATTTCTGAGAATACTAGGAGCAAAGTGGGTATCTTAAGTAACTTAAGTATTACTAAAATACGTGTTTCAAGTATAACAAGTTGCAATGTTATCCAAGTGAGCTAAGCAGCTCAGAAATGCTCAAAACTCATTACCATACAGGAAGCTCCTCAACGGACAGGATAACCCTTACATGAAAATTGCTTGCTCACACTGCAATATAGGAACCTCTTCTGTCTCATCTTCCCTCATTCTCCCACACAGAATTTGCCCTTATCACCCAGGAAATGGCAATTCTTTTTAGTTAGTCATCTGAGTTTTTTCAAACACAGGAACCAAGTAAAATAAACTAAGTTTATATATAATGAGCATTATATGTGCTGGTGTTACACATTAATCCAAACACAGAACAAGCTTAGCTGGACCCCAGAAACCCAAACAACACTGATGCACATAATAAGTAACTGTATGCATGTGACACGAACACCATATCATTCCTACTCTCTTTGTCATGTATTGGAAAGGATGTGTCCTGCAGAGAAACTCATAATGCTAGATAGTGAGTTAAAATATTTTACTTTAAAATGTATCTCAAATTTTCTAAATGGAGCCACAGAGTTGTCTTTGGTTAAGGGCACTAAAATAGGCATTCTCTTATTGCTCCTCTACAAATTCAAAAGCTTTTTTAGAATTATACCAGTACAGAAAATTCCATGTTTGCAGATCAATTATACCACCTCCTTCAATATTTAGGCTTGTCTTTCCAAGGAGAAAGATCTTTGCAGAATACATGACAGTTTTATTGTTTTCCTACCTGGCACCCAAAAACCTTAATTTAACCTTTCCAAAGACATGCAGCATTTTTTTCAGACTAGATTGCCATCACCCATCCTATGTTGGTATTCCTGACATAGTACAGCATCTATACCAATTAAGACTGGTTTTCCAGAAGATTTGTTTGTTCACCTATTCAACTCAACAAGCAAATACTTCTTTTACTTTTCTTACTGTTTTTTTTAAGTTTATGTGTTCAAACTTGCACCATAACTATAATGAATCTATCAGTGTCAATGAATATCAAGCATCTCAAGTGGTTCACTGAAGTTACCTGCAGTATTCTTTGTACCGTTCCCTTTGATAAATTATTTATCAACTCTAAAAAGAAAGAATTTTGAAAATGCTTTAGAAGCTTTCTGGTTTTGCAGTATAAATCCAACAAACTCAAACATATTCCCTCCCCCCAAATGTTTGTGTACACACATGTATTGTGTAAAGTCACGTAGACAAACTCCTTGTACATTTGAAATGCAATTTGGGTACAGTAAGCCCAATTCCATGTAGGCCATGCTTTTAATTAAAGTAAAACTGCTTCTAGATACTATAATATTTTACACAACTTCTGTGGTTTGTTTGCTGTTTTTTATTAAAATTGTTCTACAACTGTAATGTCCGCTTATTAGGAAGTAAAAAGAAGAAACTATAGTTTTCTTCCTTCCCTTATTAGATGACACATTTGGAATATGAATAGCTGTTTAGAGCAATGGCATTTTTAACCTATACAATAGAAGTCCAAC
Organism: Acanthiza pusilla; assembly: GCA_036630365.1. Lineage (NCBI taxonomy): Eukaryota > Metazoa > Chordata > Aves > Passeriformes > Acanthizidae > Acanthiza > Acanthiza pusilla. The sequence continues at coordinate 9,476,515 of JAXCHO010000098.1, forward strand.
TGTAAAGCTATGGTCTCAGTAACTTCTTTTTGACCTTCCTGAAGAAGGTCAGCTTTCTCTACTGGACTGTAGTAACTAAGCAAACACCCCTAGAAAACAGGCACAGGGACTTTTTGGCTTAATTATTCCCTGGGTACATAACAATCTGCACTCTCAGGATAATGGATTGTCAAACATGCAACATTATCAAGCAACGGTTGCATTCTGCTTTCCAGCAGCATAGTTTTTCAGAGAGCTGACATGTGAGAAGAAACAAATAAGGAAATTCAGGGGAAATTAAATACACCCAATAGGGTTAAACAAAATCTATGAACCTTAAGGCATTTTTCTACTTTCTTAACTTCATTCCCAAACTGTGTCTCCCACACAAAAAGAAAATTATTTTATAATAAAAACCATGTTGAGAATTTGCTGTTGAGAAGACACTTGTGAGCAAATGTCACAAGCAGACATTATCAATTTCTCAAAACCCATCCTAAATTATTTTCAAATGCATGAAGTAGCCTACAATTAAAACTCAGATCATGATTCTTAAATTGGCTGTATTAAAAGCTAACAGCAGAATTTCAGTTGATTGATATTCAAATTGTATCTCTTCTTACTCATCTGTGCTATAACACAGGAATCATCTGCACATTTGGGGGCTGTTTGACAACATTTTAAAACCAAATAATTACAGAGGCACATATATATGCAATAACAGTAAGTGTGATGGCTTTTGTGATGCACTAAACTACCACATATATAAAAATGTATTATTAATTTAAAAGATTACCGTTAACATAAGGAAGGTGAATGCAGTTATTCCTAGAATGAGGATTTCTTTATTCCCTTTGCTTTCTGTGTGCAACTTGCGGTAGTATGGTCCTATGAGATAAGTCTTTATAACAAGACATAGAAGAAAAACAGCAGCCAGAGAAAACAGAATTTGGCCAATCAGTATCAGTATTCTCAGTATTTCCTTGAAAATGCTGGAAGAGAAAAACAAACAAAAAGTTTCTTTCAAGTGTTCTTGTACTTCCCAACCACTTCCCCGTAAATGAAAAGATCTAATTCCATAAACGTTCAAAACAGACTAGCTACAGAAGGTATTTACATACATTAGTAAACAAGATTAAGACTAAATCTTCAGAGTGCCAAGTGCTCTTTTACAGCCTCGAATTTACTTCCATGTTGACTCAAAAAAGATTTTTGACTGATCTCCAAGGTAAGCCATCAGGCACAATAATACTAACACTTCTGCTTTGACAAAAACATGCCCTGAAGGAATAAATTTAATGAAGAAATTCAGTTATTTTTTTACAGTAACAAACTTCTCACTACAAATTTTAATTACCACATAGGACTAAAGCAGCTAGAGCAAAAAAGATTATTTTCATACAACTACCTTCGTATGAGTACTACAAGTTTCTTCTTCAATACAAGTGGGAACACTAAAGGAAATCTCACAGAGCACAGTGCCTATTTTCCATGGAACTGACATTAACTGTAGTGCTCTTACATTCATATTGGCAATCTACATACTAATTGCAAGGGGTGGGGGGAAGATCCATACAATATTTTTTTTACCTGGAATACGTGCTCACTCCTGCTTGAATAAGTGTAGGCATGACAGCTATAAATAAACCAAGCTGCACATCCTGCATCACCAACATGCCGAGCAGTACGCTGCTGTAGTCAATATCCCCTGTACACCAGCAAAATGGTCATGGAAACAGTCATCAGAAACTATGAATGCTTGCAAATGCTCAGAAATCTAGAAAAGGCTTAATCCAATGGAAGCTCACTATAGCTCTTAATGGGGTGAAGGTCATTCAAAGCAGTAGGTAAATTAAAATATATCTATAAGGACATATTAAAATACAAACAAAATAATAATATGAAATTTCTGTTACACAATAAAAACATACACTTTGCGTAACAGTTTAGCACTAGTTACTCATTTAGTGAAACTCCTCTACTGAGAGTATATAGGCTTTATTCTGAAGACAAACGTACAAGCCAGCACATGTAAAATATACACCTTGAATTTTGGCATTAGAATGAATATTCTAGAGGGTGAGGAGCACTTTAACACAATTTGTATGAAGGACATTTAAGTGGAAGAAAGCAGGATGTCAAAACTTTGAGAAGGAAACATTCAGAAGTATTTAAGAAGCCAGAAATATGGCCCTTGAAGGTACTTATTTGAAGAGCTGTTAGCTATGAAAGACCATCTGAACTGGTTTCTGTTTCCTGACGAAGGATGTGAATTATTTAAATTACACTTTCTGCCCTGACAGGTAGCAGTGGACTAATCTGGTAACTTCTTAAAAAGCTCAAGGATTCCAGACCTTCAGTAAAGTCAGTTCTTAATTGAGAGCACTGGTTGGACTACACTGTCTCTCCCCAGCGAGGACTGGCTATGTACAAATCAAGTACACTTCCTAGCAAGAATACACACAATATTGGCCAGTGTTAAACAAGAATGATTGCTTGTAAACCAGGCTTAACAGTGGGTTTTAGTTTGGTTTTTTAGCTAGTTTGTAATATTACAAAGTCAACTTTTTTCAAATTTTATTAGATACTACAGAAGTCCATATTTAAAGTCATATTTACCTTCTTTATCGCCTCGAACACTACCTGCAAGAAATCTGGACACCAGTGGTGTGCTTGACAAAGACAAGCAAGTGGAAATGAAGACACTCTGTGTTGGTCTAATTTGGAGCAAGTGCCCCCACAGTAAACCAAAGGCAATCATCAGAACCGTCATGTAGCAGGGTCCTTGCAAAGATATTTTCCATACCTTGGGAAGAAGACAACTTCTTATGATAAAGTCTGATACTTTTCTCACTGCTAAGTTACAAGGTTTTTCATTGCAAATAAGCAGTAAAAGATGTGTGATTTGGGGCTGTAGTACTGGGCCACAAAGTAGTGGGCTGCCACCCTCTATCACCAAGAACTCCCAAGTTATTACACTGAGTAGATATTCTATGCCAAAGACTCCCTACCAGAAATCAGGTAAATTTCCCAAAGCTCAAGGACAAATTAAGGGCAAAAGGTCCAGTATGGGTTGAAATACATTAAAATCATCAAATGGAAGACCAGTTATTTGATGTTATTCTAAGATGAGGAAAAAAAGGGTGTGGCAAAAGCAGTCACCAATACCAGTAACCTCCTCCAAACTAGTGCATACACAATTCTGAAGCAGCAATTTACCTACTACAGTTTAGGAGCCCTTGAATTACTGACTTTTATCTTGGACTTTAGATGGGCTGGAAAGAGAAGATTAATCTGAATGGTCATAAATTGTAACATATTTCAATTAAAGCTTTTATAGTATCATGAATTCACAACCATCAGTTTAGGAACAGAGCACACAGTGCAATTCTTTACATACACACAGTCTTCACATATTTTGTAGTCATGTTTTCCACTACTAAAATTCTAGATGGTTTATAACTTTTTTTTTTTAAAGACCAAAAGAAGCTTGCAGTATTTTGCTGAATTCTGATGGCCACATCATTTAATATTCCAGATTGTGTTAACATACTTCCTTAATCAGTTTATTAGTCAGTAGAGTATGTATTATCAATTCAGTATGCAGTACTTAAACCTGATTTTTTTATAACAGGAATGGCAAACATCACTGACACTCCATAACAGCAACATAACTGCATGTTAAAATAAAGCAGAGATGGATTGTCAAACTGTGAGAGATTTTTCTAGTAATCAAACTGTTTTACTAAAATCAAGAGTAAATGTAGGGTTTTTTGAGACACTGTATAAATAATGTATTCTGTTCCTTCCAAAGTGCAGAAGCAAATGTCACATTTGTCTTTTCAAAAATGTACAAAGTTATACCAGTGTATTATAGGGAGTGCATATAAAATCTAAAATAAAACTGAAACCAGCAGTTTCAGGAATTAGCAATTAAATCCTTTAATGTAGAGATATTATACATAAATACCTTTCTTAATCTTTCAGGAGAAAATTCCAGACCAACTAGAAAGAGAGTGAAGAACACACCAAACTCTCCTAATGTCTCCACCTGTACAATAGACTTAGGGAAAAAAAAAAAAATCAGTGCACTGCAGCCTACTAACAATACAAAATTAGAAGTACACAATAAAACAAATTGATTCTCATTATGTTTCCACAGGTAGTTCACTTGCTGCTCATACGAGATCAGAAGTTCCCACAGTACCTTTAAGGGTGCAATTATTTTTCCCATCACCTGGCTGACACTAGGAGATAATTTGGTTGGGTAGTGCTGGTCACTCAATATGCACATGTGCATTGGTCTTGGTAAGTGTTGAGGAACACTTCTAGTCCAGGTAGCTTGGCTGGCAAGCCGCAGATTGAGATGGAGATTGAACTCTCAATGGGAGCCTGCAACAACTGTCAGGGAACTGCCAACCTTTGGGACAGCAAAGGGCACGAAGGTGAATGGACCCTGGAAGGCCAGAGAGTCTCGTCAATGCTCAGACTGGGAAGTTTCCTTAACAGTAAGCTCACTTGCTGGTTACAAAAAAATGCGTGCATAGGTTTTATGCACATACTATTCAATCCCCAAGACTTGCATTCCAGAAGCTATTTCTTGCTAGTTATTTTATTGGTCTATTGGTATAATCTTTCTGCTAGACTGTGGTTGCTGTCTTGCTCTTCATCCTACAGGTTCCACACCTTCATCTCTCAGACCAGCACAACCACCAGCCTCTCTGTACTTTAGAGAAAAGGGTCCAACAGCAAGAAGAGTGCTTGTCTTCCTCATCACAACAGAAAAATGGGGATACTTCTGGCTGGCAGTTGGTCTACCCTCAGGGTTCAGTTCTAGGGCCAAGTCTGTTCAATATGTATACATATACACATATATCATTGATCTGGATGCAGGAGGTGAATGCTCCACTAGCAAGTTTGCTGGTGATATCAGTCTGGGAGGTGCTGTTAACTCTTTTGAGGGACAAGACACCTTGCAGAAGGATGTAGATACACTGAAGTATTAGGCAATGATTAATGGGAGGAAATCATTTAACCATTCAAAATGCTGGGCTCTGATCCACCTAGGATAGGGTAATGCCAGGCCTAAGAACGGATTAGGAGAGGAGTGGCTGAAGAGCAGCCCTGCAGAAAGGGATCTGGGGGTGCTGGTGGACAGCAGCCTCAGTGTGGGTCAGCAGAGGGCCCTGGCAGCCCAGAGGGCAAACCCTGTCCTGGGGTGCATCAAACAGAGCATCACCAGTCACTCTAAATTCTCCCACTGTATTCAGTGCAGCCTCACCTGGAGCACTCTGTGCAGTTCTGGGCCCTACCATGTAAGGAGAATGTGGAAGTCCTCAAATGCATCCAGAAGAGGACAGGGCTGGAAGGAATGTCCCATGAGGAACAGCTAAGGACTCTGGGTTTGCCTAGCTTGGAGAAAAGCAGGATGAGGGGCAACTCTCTACAGCTTCCTGAGGAGTGGAAGTGGAGAAGGAGGTGCTGAGCTCTTCTCACTCATGTCCCACTGACAGGATGCATGGGAATGGTTCAAAGCTGCCCCAGGAGAGGTTCAGACTGGACATTAGGAAGCATTTCTTTACAGAGAAGGTGGTCAAATGCTGGAACAGGCTTCCTAAAGAGCTGATTGATGCCCCATGCGGGTCATTAAGGGGCATTTGGACAACGCTCTAAACAACATGCTCTAACTTTTCATCAGCCCTGAAGTGTTCAGGCAGTTGACTGGAATAGTCTATTCTATTTTAAAAATGTAGTATTGCTTTTTCATGTATTTACACGCCAGAGTAGAAGAAAACAAGGTTTATCATCAATTACAGCAGTGGGGATGGAAACTATCTTTTCTGCCAGATTAGAGTCTGCCTGCCTTCTCAGTTCCTTGGACATCCAACATTTTTTAGGAAATGCAGAAAAAACCACACACAAGAGACCCAGTCAACATGAATATTATCCAAATGAAACATATTTAATTACAGCTCCACAAGAAACAGGCAAGTTACTTAAATTGTCCTAAAGAAACCTCTCATATCTTTTCTGACCACATCACCATCTTCAATGTAAGTCTTCAAAAATTCATTGCTGGATGTCTTTCTAATACCAAGCTTACAAACTTGGTTTTTTAGTCTAAGTGGTCAAACTTTCCAGACATTCTTAACCCAGAAATCATGTACAAAACAGAGGCTGAGATTATTTAATCTCAATTTTAGAAACAAAATTTTGAAATTGTAATATTTGCACCCTTCTCTTCCAATACAAGAGAGACAAATTCCTACAATTTCTACTAATCTCTACTTACTTTTGAGCCCAACAGTCATTTTCAACTGTAAGCCCATGTAGGAGCAGATGTTGCAAAGACAGTAAGTTCCATGTGGTTTCATGGATATCAATGCAATAGACATAGGCAACTTAAGCAGACATTTACCATGCAGCCCTAACATGTGTTATGTTTTGCCTGCTGGCTAAACAATCTGTTAATGCACACCAGAGCACTAATCAAAACACGTCCAGCCAACCACAGCTCACGGTTTCGCAGGAGCCAGTAATCAGGGTACACGTGACAGAGCTAAAAAGGTTCAAAAGACTTCAGGAATGTGGGCAGGGTACTGGGAAAGGAATAGGGTGCCTAGGATGGATCAAAGAGCTACAGAGGTGCAAAATAACTCTCTAGAAAGTCAAGCTATGTTACTTGGGAAACTATTCATTTTAAATGCTTCCTCCACTGTCAACACTGACTGTTTGCAAGTTTCTGTATATTTTATGTCATTTAAATAATTTTGCTCTCAATTGCGATGCTTTGTGATTAGAGACAAAAAGAAAGAAAGAAAAGAAAACCTGACTTAAAACTCCCACAACACTCAACCTCAGTTTTCACTTTCAACTTGTGACACAGTTGCTTGTGTCATAATTTTACAGGAAAAAAAAAAGATTGAAAACAAAATTATTCAAAGACATAAAATTTGAAGGCCACCTCTTGCAAAAGCTCAGGTGTGGGGATTTCTTTTTTCTTAAATATGTTTGAGGTTGACAATACCAGATTCTTTTAAAACTACATTTGAAGATTTCAACAAATTAAATCAGTCATGAAGTAACTTGCATGCTTACCTTGATACTATTTAGTCCTGAGGGTCCTAAGAGTACTCCACAGATGATATATCCAAACATGGTTGGCAATCCTATTGTTGTGCACAGCCAGCCACATGGCAAAGACAACATTCCTATTGTCACAATATCCTAAACGTGTAAGAGTTACAAATGCATTAATATAAAGGACACACAAATTTGGGACAAAATTCACAACTATTTTCTTTCAAAAGAAAGCACTGTAAAATTAAATGCAGAGTACTTCCTGTGAAAAGAAAACAAAACTTCAGTAAATTAATTTCAATGCTGTTGCAGGCGTAAGCACAGCAGTTTTCCAGATGAAGTAGATGAAGTACTGACCTTAAAACTGGGGGACTTTCAATCAATTTATAAATATTTTAAGTACATTCTAGAAAGCAGGGAATTTCCTGTGTGGAATGACACTTTGCATTAAAACAAGATGGTGAAACAGAACTGTTTTGGGGTTTTACAATTTAAAAAAATCCAAATCCTTATTCTATACAAAACACAAATACAATAAAAACTCTACCGCTCTATTTTCCAGTATCCTTTTTTTCATCACAAGGCACAACCAGATAAATTCTCTCTACTGACAACATGCAAGTGGCTTATCAAGCGCAGCAGTGGCTTTAACACTTTGCAGTCCAAGAAAAGGGATGGTACCCCAAAGGTGCAACAAGATAAACCAAATAAAAACAGAGAGGATTCACGTGGCATCATCATCAGTCTTGTGAAGACTATCCTAAGAGTAGGGAACACATGGCCAAATCACCATAGATATGGGAGTCATGAATGCTGGGGTAACTTTAGAGAGACAAATGGTGAAACTATACTCACTCCAACCAAGTAGTACTAACACGCAAACCAGTGGGACTAAATCCAAAAGTGAATGACAAGAATGTCTCTAAAACTATTACCTTTATGAAATGATGATCAGCACGAGGAATGGTTGAATCTCTGGGTTTAGTAAGGATATACTGATTGTTCTGAGAATCAATAAGCATACTAAGACCTAAGTCATCTTCTACTTCTCTTTTTGAAGCATTTCTTTTGGAGTTGGCTTCATCTTCTTCCACCCTTAAAACTGCTTCAAAGTTTACACCTCTTACCTTTAAGAAAAAGAAAACAAATAATCAAACAAGCAAAAAAAGGGCAGTCAATTAAGCATATCATAAAAAGAGAAAGACTATTAGCTGTGCTTGAAGTTTCTACAGAACTTGTTGACACCAACTAAAAATACTGCAGGTTTCTTCTCTAGAAGTCTTTCAATCTCTTTATCAAAACTTGATGTCTTTAAAAGTAACATTTTATTAGCTTGAACAAAACCAACTGGAGATTACAAAGTGATATTCAATTCACAAAAATCAGAACTAAAGCCTGCATTCCAAGTCAAGAAAAGGTCACTATCCTGTAAATTTGAAGGAGAGATTATAAGAACTGTTTCCATCTAGCTATTTTCAGGATTTTATTTCTCAAAGCAGCAATTCTTGAAAGCAGGTTGTAGTGCAGATTTTTTTTTTTCATTTTTATCTGCTACACTTCTCTATTTGACTGTATTTTAATAGAAGCTTGCGTCTCTTTATCAGAATATTTATTACTGTATTAAAGCTTCTCAGTTCTAAAATTCCAGTGTTTTAAAGAACGCTCCTCGCAATGATGGAGATGTAAATAGTCCTGCAGGTTGCATATCATGATTCCTTTTCCTTCACGGCTGGAGCTCGAAGCAGAAGAGCAGAGCGATGCTCTGGAGAAGAAGGCCGCGCTGGCACTCCGCCAGTTCCCAGGTGCCGCAGGAGCGAGCCCGCCCCGGCCTCCCGCCAGGGCCGCTCTCCCCCGGCGGGACAGGAGAGGGCGCTCCGCCGGCCCGGCCTGGCCCGGCCCTGCCCGCGGCGGGCGCTGCCGGCGGCGGCTCCCGCGGGGCACAACGCTCTCAGCTGCCGCACACCAAATACACTTTCAATTTCCCTCCATTCGAGCACAACTACAAAAAAACCCCTAAACAACACACGGCTTGGCTCTCTGCTACAGAGAAACTGTTGTTGCTTCATCAGCGCAAATCAAGAGCTATGCTCACCTCGGGAGTCAACCTGGAAATCAACAAAAACCTCCCAAGAGCAGAAGTCTTAAATAAACTGTAACTCGTGCTTATGCGAACAGGGCCAGTTTAAGGAGTCAATTTGAGGATGGCAAAATGGAACACTAGAATAAACTAACACCTTCCCAGCTCCAGAAACACACAGCCCTTACCTGAAGGATACTGTCCCATCATGCAACATGAAAACAAGGATCAGTGCAGGCAGGCCAAGGTACAAAAAGCAGAAGAGGTCAGACGTGGAAGAAAGTAACACCACAAACGCATTTCAGGTCTTTCCTTTGAACAATATATCTTTTCCCAGACTGTGAAAACCAACTGCAAGGATTCTTGCTCTCCCACAACTTTCTCAAGAAAATGAGTAAGTGGAGACAATACTTAACGTGGTAACTCCATATCCTGCCAAGTTCAACCATCACAGTGCCCACCACCACAGAGATGCCATCTCTCTCATGTGCTGGATCAGTGAGATGGACTACACTTGTCAACTTTCAAACCAAAACCACAGAAGGGACAACTTTCAAACCAAAACCATAGAAATCACTAGCAAAAAGGAGCAATTACTCCTGTTTGCTCACTCTTTAACAGACACCAAAATCCTAACAACTACATAACACAAGAGAAACAAACAACGCAAACACCAACTATAAATAAATTCACTCCATTGAAATTACTGAGCCTAAAGCATCACTTACAGATTTGTTGTCATCAAAGGCATGCTCTTCTATTTCCTCTTCCAACCTATCAGCTGCCTTCCTGACATCTTCCAGAATTTCATCAAGCATCGACAGGCTTTTGTTTTGGTGCTGTATGTTCTTAAGGGCTTCAACCTGGTGTTTTTCTGCTGCTAAGAGTTCGACATATTCCATTTCTTCCTGTTGAATTTTACAACAGACAGATAAAGCATTGGCCAGGTCTTTGAGCAGAAAAAACATTAGACATAAATGCCAAATTTTTCTGTCTTTTGACATAAAACATTTTATCAATGAAATTGCAAAAGCAATATAGACTTTATGAACATATTTAAAGATTTCTTTCTCTTTTGGCAATTTTCATTGGGGTAACTGGGCAAGAAAAGCAACAACCAAACTAAGTATCTGCCTTTTATAATCCATTAGAGTTGCCCCAAGGTTATAATCCAGAAAATACAAGAAATTATTTACTTTGAGAAACTCTAGGAAACATTTCAGAGCCAAATAAAGTTTAGAACTTAGTGTTTTAGAAAGGAAGCGTAATACCTTGAAAGCATAGCTATACTATCTACAACAAACAAACAAATTAGACATAAAGCACTATGAATCTTACCTTTATAAGCCCTTTTATAAACATAGGAAGAGGTCTGTTTATGGCTTTCAAGAATTACAGTAAATGTGGAAACAAGAGGAAAAAAAATGAAGAGCTGGGAGAGAGATGAGCAGCCAATCACTCTAGCCAAGCTTCCTGTTTATGTTTCCCAAAAAGCACTTTTCCTATCAGAATTAAAACACGTGACTTTTCCCCCTGTTCCAGTTTGGGCCTCTTACAAACTTGCAGACAACTTCTGAAATTACTAGGTTTCAGAAGTTAAAAGAGAAAATATGCTAATATAGTTTGATATGGTGTGAAAATATTCCAGTATATTCCCTGCTAAAGTTATGATGTTTCATTTCTTTTTGGATGTTTCAGATTCAAAAAGAGAGCTAAAAAGCTTAATTTACTGATCATGACTGGACCTAACACTGCACCTACTACATAGTTACTATGACAATAACCAAACAGAATACTTTGTGTATTGACAGAGAACAACTTGAGGTTTTTGGGAAAAAGTACTCTTTCCTTTACATACCTCCATGCTTTTAAAGATTGCTAAGAGAACAGCTATGAGTAAGGAAACAAGCACAAGGGCAGCACTCCTTTCAGTTAGATTCAGGATGCTGAGAATACTTGGATGAGAGAGACCCTACTTCTGATCTTTTAGAGAGCCAATATTATTAAAAAGGAAAAAAAAAACCAGGCAAAACGTTCAAGCAATCTCTAGGTCTGACTCAATTCCCAGATAACACAAGTTTCTGTCTCCACCCAGTTAGAAATCAGAGAACATAGGTCTCCCATAGGTTGTGTTTTATCTGCCTGCTCTCCACAGACATCTTCAATACCCTGAGCTTATAAAATAGTCCTAAACACCTGTGCTTAAATAGCTGGAGTGTCTCCTCCTTCACACATTTGCAGATGGACATTTTCCCCCTTGGAACCTGCAATAACATGCACCTAATTTAATCAATTCCTTGATGCCAAGACAAGAATATGTTCAGGACAACCAGTACCTGTAGCTAGCTGAACCCTTTTAAAATCCTGACAGTTGGATGAATGCCTCTGATTGTGATGAAATCACGGTACTGGTATCTGTTGGTGTTTAGAATTATCATAGTTACACCATCATGATGAAAGTTACCCAGATCCCAAAATAACTGGAGCTGGGAAGAATGTAACTATTAATGTGTCTGGCCCAATGTCAACAATTAGTTCTTATGCAACACCTAAGTAGGAGACACAGTCACTCTTATACAGCCTCAAGGAAAAACATTTCCTATCTGTTGCTCTCTGCTAGCAGACATTGCTTGAAACATCTATGAAACAGCCCCTGTATGAGCTGCAGATTCTCTGCTCATTCAGCAACAACTTAGAACACAAGATGAAATTGATAATGGTTAGATTCTTTCCCCTCAAAAACAGAAGAAGTTTTGGGTGCAAGGAGCCCATCTCAGTCCTTTCCATCAGCCAAGACAAACAGACGAAGCAGAGATAGGAGCAAACTACATAAAAAATAATTCTCTGATTTCAAAGAAGTTAACTTTCCCTGAATAACAAGGTAGAAAAGCTTTGAAAAAGTCAGTTTAGCTGCAAGTTCCTTCAGTTAAAGGAGACAAAGGTTTTTGCAGTCTATTAAAATGGCATCTGTTTTCACCAACAGACTAGGGTGACAGCAGTAGACTGGGACAACCGCAGGGAATAGTGTCCATAAAAAGGACAAGGTAATTCAAACAACCTGCTACATGCTAAGCAGAAGTGCATCACAGGACTAACACTGTTTTGCAACTCACACTGAGATTGGAGACACCTGACCACGAGGTACATACCAAGCAACCTCTTAAGCATACAGATTAAGGATTGTGCACTTAACAGGAGCACCTAGAAACACATGAGCAAAATTAAGTAAAATGAAGTAAGACTTTGGGGCAATGCTGATTCAGAATGCAGTGTTGCTGCTGCTTTCTACTATTTAATCAGAGATGACAAAAGCATATTTAGAAGAGGTTGCATCTTTACACTACTTGCAAGTTATTATTTTCCACCCAAGTCTGATTAGTAGGCATCCAAGAAACTGGAAGCTAATTAAAAAGTAGGTAAGATTTTGTTGCTTTTTCCTGAACTTCCAAATAGGATCCTAGAGCAAAAGAGGGCAGAAGCCATCTCCAGCACTTCTTTCTTACTTCCCCCTCCTCTGCATCATGAATGATTCCATTACATCTTTTCACAGCAGCAGAACCAGCAAGAAATGCATCAGACATACATACATAACCCAGCACTGAAGACTTGCAAGCACTTCAACTCAACAGAAAAAAAATTAAGAGACCAGCACCCTCTACAGTTATTTGTATTTTCCATTCATTTACCATTTAAAAAATAGATGTTCCATGAGCATACCAACAAAATAATCATTGCAATAAAATGAAACTGGGACAAAATTGAACGTAATGTGTGTCTTATGAAACAAGAACAATTCCAAAACAAATGTATCTCATGCAATTTTCATCTTTTTGGCATGCATTTTCCAGATCTTTTGCTTCCCTTTATGCAACAATTATAAGGTTAGAACAACAAATATGTTTAAATAACCATGTGCATGGGCTAAGAAGGAAGGTGCAAAAGATTACTCACTCAAGTAAATATTTTGATAATAACAAAAAAAGCCTTCACAATCCACTTCTGCACAAATAAAGTTTTGACAGGACACGCCTCTAAAACACATCACCATACACACAAGCCTCCTTTTAGGACAAGCACCATTCTCAAGTTCAAGGATAAACTGCTTCATTATTTTACAGTAATGTTACCAAGAATTAGTAAAGGGGAAAGAAGGTTCTGGACAGCCTCACTGCTGCTATTTAATGAGCTCTGAGAGAGAAAAAAGGTGGAAAACCAAGTAAAGCTCATGAAAATTTCTGTACAGCAGAGGCTGCCACTAGCATAAAGTATCAATATACAAATCATATAAAGCAGTTCATTGGAATGCACCTACATCCAAATTGCTCCCTGCTCAAATTTGTTTTAATTCAGTCTTCATTTCCACTGCACAGAACCACCCTAGTCTCCCAAGTTTGCATCCTAATTTCTACTTCCATCAGCCTTTCTTAGCACAATTCACTGGATGCCTTTCCTGCACATAATTTCTTTCCATCTTCACCTGTCAAGATCTGCACCTCTCTCAGCACAAATGCCCTTCAGAGACTCTGACAACCCAGATGCTAAAATGCCAATTACACTTTTGTTCCTTGTCTCGCCCCCTTGTACAAGGGCAACCTCTTCTTTTGGAAGACAGAAAACAAAGAAAATTCTTAATATATTCCTCCAGTGGTTGAGGGGTAGAGCAAGGAAATGAGCAATTTAAATAGCAAATAAATTAAATTACATTTTCTTTCAATGGGAAACTTTAAGTACACAGACTGAGCACTACCAAGTCCAGAAGACAGCGGCAGATTGTGCACAACCTAATGGGTCTGCATTGACATGGGAATTCAAATTTTCCATGAAGTACTTGTGTTCTGTGTAACAACTGTTACTCATCTGTGTTTTTTCTTGGCAAAGTTATCTCAGCTGGCTCTTTCTTGCAAGCACTGCTTTTTAGACCTGCACTTCTTAGGCTAGGGGTGCAATAGCGAGTTTAAAAATCTAGTCACCTACTATTTTGCATGTCCATTTTACCTATATCTATACAAATGTACAAATGAAAGGCATTAAGTCATTCTAACTGTAGACTTTGGTTGAGCAATTCTCATTTAAATGGAAGAAACAGTTAGTATTTCAGCATCTGATGGTATTATTTCCACTCGGATAGTGCCACTGGCTTGTCTAGTGCAACTGTGCTACGTGCACTGACTCACCGCTTGTACTCCTCTCTCTTTAACATAATATTTGCCATAGGTCTTATGATTATGTCTAGCTTGTTTTGAGGTACAAACTATTGACTGCTAGTAAGTTTCAAGATTTACATCAGAATTACTTGTAAATTTACTACTAAGAAGAAATACTTCATTCAAAATCCACTTTTAACAGTAAACATTGCAAGTTTTATGTAGATACCCTCTTTTATTAAAACAGACTGAAACTGCGCCATAATAAAATTAAAATAACAAGTAGAATATGAATACTCTAGTAACAAACATGGGGAAACCAACCTTAATCGCAGCTTCTCTCAAGGCCTCCAGTCTCTGTCTACTGCTTTCTTTCATATTTACAACATCTTTGTAATCACCCTGTAGAGCTCTCTGGAGGCCATGGATTGCCTGAAAGACCGAATTTTCACTTTCATTTAGCTCCTTTTGGAAAATTTCAAAGGTGTGCACCTGAAAAAGCTTCTCTTCATCAGACAGTCCTGCATCCTTCTCAACTGCTCTTATGGCATTTTTTAGTTTGTTGAGAACAACATTCTTTTGACGAAGAAGACCAGACAGTTTTCTGCAGCTCTCCAACACCCACTGTTTCCTCTGAGTGATAACCGCTCCCTTTCCACGGTGCAGCTTTATTGCATGCTTTACTACATCTTCATGTTCTGCAGGGCTTGCTAACTGGCCACAAGGCAGCAAAACCAACGTCCCCAGGGAAATGATAAATCCAGTCACCTTCATTCTTCACTTTATATTGCACTTGGGAGAAACTGACAATCCACAGGTGCTCAAAGCTTTCTGCTACATGGCTTCTGCATCTCCAGTACGGACACCAGGCTGCAAGACAGTACCAGTCAGTTATCAAACATGGTAATGTTGGGCCATTAGATCAAACAAACGTAGAAAATAAACCCAAGACTGCATCCTGCACCATGACCTCTAACAGAATACATACAGTCTTCTTCACTGAACATTTATGAAAATCAAGGAGCAGACCAAGGTTACTGATAGATTTTTGGTTTCCTCTTGACAATTTCCTAGATAACACCATGTTTTAAAAACAATGACTGGAAAACTTAGTCACTTTACATGGTACTCATCTGCACTTCTTACGTGAAAGAAAAGCCTTTAAAAATATCAGACCATGATGTTATAGGCTACATTTCAACCCAGCATTAGAATTCATTCCTCTTAGCTATCAATAAACCTCCTGTCTCTTCTCAAACCTATCCTAAAACAATTCCATCATAACCATTTATTTACAAAATGTCAGAAGCATTAACAAAATCAACTACACACATTCAACAAAACATAATGAAAAAAAAAGTTTAACTGAATCAGATTACACTATAAATCACAATTATGAAAGAAAGAATGGCAAAACTTCCTGGACTTCTGGGTGCCACCAGTTTGGATAAAAGACCTTCTTCCCCTGAAGGGCTGTGGGTCCTTGGGGTACTTTACTTCAAAGCTTACTACTGATCTTCAAGATTTTAAAGAAAATTATAAAAACACTAAATCAATTCATTCATAAGTTCACTTTCCAGCAACTACTTGAAGATCTACATCTTTTAACACCAAGGATAGAATTTAAAAACTGATTTCCTTCTCTCAGAACCTAGAAGAAAATACTGACATTACTGTAAAATAGCAAAGTTACATTTTCTTTTTAAAAAATCCAAACGAACATAAAAACCCTCAAAAAATCCTCACATCACAAAGCCATACATAACAACATATAAAACGTTGTACATGGCATTCTAAAAACGCGCACCACACAAAACATGTTAGCAGATCATCAATACAGCAGGTATTTCCCTAAAAATTTTGTTACAGCGTTGATCTTTGGGCCAGCAGCCTTAATCAGGAACCAACACACTGACGTGGTCAGCTGGAAGCAGTCTGTCTAAGAGAGAATCTTCTTTTCCTACAATGCAGTAGCAGTCACAATTCCAGGTGTCCAAGCCAGCCATCATCAATTCATAGAATGAGCTCTGAGCAACCTGGTCTAGTGGAAGACATTCCTGCCCATGGCAGAGGGGTTGGAGCCAGAGGGTCTTGAAGGCCCCTCCCAACCCAGGCCATTCTACGATTCCATGGGAAGGGAATATGGCCAGAAGAGTCAAGCACAACCTTTATTTTTTAAACACCCTCCCATCTCTGTTTCAGAGAGAAATGAGAAAATCTGTCTGTGGGTTATTTCTTTTTTCAATGCATGAAATGCAAGTCAAAGTATTTAATTACTAATAGTTGACTGTGGGCTAGGGATTAACAGCACGAAGAGCTAAAATATTTAAAATTAAGAACTGAATGTAAGTAGCAACAGCATATCACATCAGTCTAATATCAATAAAATAATAAAGGAGAAACACTTCATAACTTTGACAAAGCTGTGGGGTTTAGTGTTTTTCAGGAATCAGGAAAATAACAATCCCCACCACCTGGCAAAGTTCAAGAGTGAAATTTAAGGAAATATTTCTTCATATATACGAACTAATGCCCTTCCTGTTTAGAAGGCTTGGGGCAGAGATTTTGCTAAGTATATATGACAACCTATTCCTGCAAGAAAGAGGAAGAAGAAAACATGCAGTATATATCCAAGTTTCTGTTTGCAGAGAGGTGAGAAAGAGACTTTACTGTATTTCTTAGGTGGTACATAAACCACAAAACTAAATTTTGAGCAGAGGTTTATACCAGCAAAGCTCACTCACTGCTGCCCTGTGCAAACTTAGCACTCTGGTTCAGACATGGAGCTGTTTTGTTTCAGTGCTTTTTACTTGGCTTGCAAAAGCTGTTTAGAGGAGCGACACCTGGGGCAGTGCTCAAAAACTCTTATGGGAATAAAGACCTCACGTACCAAAATAAATGATGTGATAAGTAAAAAGGAAAAAAAAAAAAAAGGGTAAAAAAACCAACACTGTTCTCCATTCACCACCACTAAGTATCAAATCAGAGAGAACTGCTGTAGTTCGGAGTCATTATTTCAGCAGCGCTTACTTCCCGCTGGACTGCAGCTCATCTTCCCCCTTTTCCCTTCCTGAATACAACACTTAGCACCGGCTTTCATCAAGCTGATAATACTGGACCCTGCCTCCAGACCCCTCTTGCGGGTCCTTCCACACGGGTCGGTTCGCCTCCCCTCGCTCCTTTTCCCAAGGCCAGCTCCTCCCGGGAGCCGCAGGGCAGCCGGGGCCGTGCCTGCCCGGCACCTCCGCCCGGCGCCGTCCCACCTGAGCGCGACGGCAGCTCCCGGCGCCGCTCCCTGCGGAAGGCCGGGAGGACGGCGGGGCTCAAGGGGCGAACAGACGGAGATGCGCGGAGCGCGGGGGCGACCGGCCCGGCTCCTCTCCCTCATGGCGGCGGAGGGACGGGGGGGAAGAGGCGGCCGCCCCGCCCGGCGCTCTCGGCAGCGACGCTCACCTGAGGGACGGAGGAAGGCCGGCAGCAGCCGGACGGGAAGGGCGGGATCGCAGGGCGGCGAGCGCAGGCGGTGACGGGGCGGCGGCGGCTGGCGGAGGGCACCGAAAAGCCCCGTCCTTGCGGCCGCCCCTCGCCCCGCGCCGCTGCCCGAGCGCCGGGGCGGCGTCTCGGAGCTGAGCCGGGCGGGACTCGCGCTCCGAGCGCCGCCTCGCGGCGGGAAACGTCACCGCGGCCTCTCGCCGCACGCCGGGAGTTGTAGTCGGAGCCGCGGGCCCGGAGCTGCCCCAGCGCCGCGGACGCCGCCGCTCCCCCCGGGCAGCGCTACGAGCTCCACACCGCGACCCCGCGCCCCGCCTCTGCGGCCCGTGCCCGGAGCGCTCCCCGGCGGGAGGCAGCGCGGGCAGGCCGTGCGCGCCTGCGCGGGAGGCGGCGCCGGGCGCTGAAGTTGGTGGGAGCGCCGGTGATAAAATGGTAGGTTGTGCGAGCCGGGGGGGAGGGGAGGCGGCGAAACCGGGGAGGGGGAGCCCCGAACAACCCCCGGCCTGGCAAGCCGAGCGCCCCCGCACCTTCTGCCGCTCCCTTCTCGCAGTGCCGAGACTCGCTGCCCTGCCGGGGAGGGGGGGACGGCGCCAGGCGGGAGGGACGCGCGGCGCGGGGACACGGGGACGCGCACCCCCCGTGCGGAGTCGCTCTCCCGCCGCCTCCTCCGCCGGGCCGGGAGCGGGGAAGGTCACCGGGGGCGGCGGGGGAAGGGAGGGGGCCGGGCACCGCCGCGGGTATTTCGAGCGCAGGCAGCCGGCGCAGCGCGTACCTTTCCCTTTTTTGGGATTCGGGCTGGCGGGGCAGGTCGCCGGCGCTGCGTGTCCCTTGCTCCCACCGACCCCTTCCCCGCCGCGGGACGCGGCAGGTGCAGCCTGAGGCGGTGGGAAAGGTGCGATACAGATTCCCTTGCCGGGGCGGGGTGTCGGGGTCGGCCGGGGCTGTTTTGGGAAGGAACGGTTCTCCCGGTGCTTCTGCAGCAGCTTCAGCGCTTCCCTGGGGTGTGCGGCACGGTGTCATTAGCGCTGGGAGAGGGCTCCAGAAATGTGCGTGAGCCGTGCCTGGGTGCGAGGTGCGCATCCTTGCTCGGGTGCCGTCGGAGAGGAGCCGTGCTGGGGGCAGGAGCCGCAGCCTTGCCCGGCCCCAGGGAAGGGTCGCGGTGCCGCTGCCCGCCGCGCAGGGCACTGGCCGCGGGTGAGCGCTCCGGACCGTGCGACGTGGCAGGGGAGTGGGCTGGAGACTCGAGCGTGTTTCTTATCGCTTCAAATAATTCAGTGTTTCATTCCGCTAGAAAGGAAGCTGGGAAAGATCCCTAAATGCCTGGCGTTAACTAGGCTTGAAAAAGGACATGGGTTTTGCTTTGGCGTTGTTGGCAGAGTCCTGTGTTTTGAAGTGCTTATTGCTAAGTTTGTTGCCCAAAAGAAGTTTATGTAACTGAGGAAGATCTAGGTGCAGAGGGTCCTATACCTAAACCTTCATGAAAATTTGGGGGCAGGGTGGAGCTTACAGCCAAAGGATCATTGGTTATTTACTTACCAAAGTATGTTGTAGTTATTTTTTGCACCTTTCCCCTCCCACTATACACATTTCTTGTATAAAAAGAAACCCTGAATGTTTCTTCTTTATTGAATTGAAAAATCTTGTAGGAAAGACCAAATTCCTTATCTTGTTTACGTGATGTGGTTCTTATCTCAGGACCATCTATAGTCGAGATGTCACTGTCCATACGGGTACAAGAGATAAAAAGGAAACTCAAAGATGATCCCGTGTTTACTGCTCACTGAGTCAGGATTCAGTTCTCTTTTAAGAGACCAGTAAATTTTCCATTATGCCCGATGATTTAAGCTTTAGTGGGGAATTTAGACAAATTTCTCAGCTTATTTGTTGGCCCAGAACATGTGTTAAGTATGGTTTAACAAAATTGGAAAGTACAGAATATAATAAAAAATGGAGTTTGATTTAAGCTATCTCCTTCTCCTTCCAACTTCATAAAAGGAATGAATAACGTTGAAATATATTACTAGCAAATTTTCTCCCTATAAAATGCCCATTCCTACCTCTTGGATGTTCCAGGAGTTTAGGGATATTGTGCCAATATGGTTGCTGCAATTGAGAGAAACATCATACTAGTTCCTATATACCACTGTAACAAGCTTTTTTGTCGTTTAATGTATTAATGGTATAAAAATATTTTTCAGAGTTTAATTAAAGTTTTAGATCACATTTGCAGCAACCTTATAGTCTCATTGTAACATTCAGCAGTCTCTGATTTGTCCAGTTCATCTCTTTTACTTTTGTCTTATGTCTTCTGTTGGCAATGTTTTATAACATAATCATGTGAGAGATGCTTCTGCCTTTTTCAGCTGATGACTAAAAATGATTAAACTTTGCATTAATTGTTGCTAAGAAAATGTTAGGAAAACTCTTGAGTATTTTTTCTCCATGTATGAAGGACTTATACAGAATTTGAGAATCTGTAACTTGCACCTTTTTAATTTCTTTCTTTTATAACCACTAGGCATATATTTCAGAAGATAACCATATTGTAATATGATGAAACTTGTGTTTACTGCTGTTACAGAACAGAAAAAACGTCAGCATATGTGAGCAATAAAGCAGAAATACAAGTTTGTTACTGACAGAATATGTGCTGCTAAAAATATACATATAGATGCTGTCATTTCAATTTTCAGAAGAAAATGCTGTCTATTTAACTGCAGAAGAACAAGGCTTTGTCTTCCTGTAATTCTGAAGTGAAAGTTGTCATCAACAAGAAAACTAAAACCTTTAAAAGATAGGCGTTAGTAGTAGAATGCTGAAACAAACTTCTGGATTAGCTTCATTGGCTTTCCTGCTTCTTTTGCATCCCAAAGCATAAGCTTAAATCATCCCAGAAGGACAAGGTCCGCCAGTTTATGGCATTTACCCAGGCTGGTGAAAGGACTGCTATATACTGCTTAACACAGAATGAATGGAAACTAGAAGTGGCGACAGACAACTACTTCCAGAATCCAGACTTGTACTGCAAAGAATCCATGAAAAATTCAGTAGACAAGAAGAAATTAGAGCAATTGTATAATCGATACAAAGGTAAGGTTTGGGTTTTTGGGTTTTGTTGGTTTGTTGGCTTGGTTTTGTTATTGTTGTTGTGGGTTTTGTTTTGGTTTTTTTCTAGATTATATTCTTTGAGAGGTTTTCTGCTTTCCTCTCTACCATTTTTAAGGAGTTTTAAATAAAGCTCGCTAGCTTTTGTTTTTCACTATGTGTTTGCAGTAATAAGGTAAGAATGAAAAAAGGTTTTAAATGCTCTTAAATGGTCTGTGCACAACTTCTATAGAGATTTCTGTAGACTTTAAAAGTAGGACATTAAACTTACAGTGAGGAAAAAGTGTCAGCTGTCAAATAGGGTAGCAAAGTTTATTATGCAACTTCCATGATTTATTGCCAGTGGCTGCTATTAAATATATGTATGATGTTTTTTCCATGGCAAAAGAATACATACTGTTCCTATGATAACATTTGGGGGAATGAATTCTGTTCAGAGACGGTAGTATTTCTATACATTAAAATCAAAAACTTTTCAAATAACAATACAGCTAGGAGTGTGACAAAACAGTCAAATAAGAAAACCCAAAACTAGAAACTACATCCTTATTTAATTCCTTCATGCTGGCATATGCAGCAAAGGTGATGTGCCTGTTCAGAGAAGCTTGGAGGGATAACCCCAGGAAAGCGGATTAAAGGCAGAGTTGCATCTTTTCCAAGTTTTATTTTGCAGCACTGTTAGAGCAGAAAAAAAAATTGAAAAGATAGGCATGTAAATATAAGAATATACATGATTCAGGTGACAGTGCTTGCTGAACTGTGGCCATTTGACACATGAGTGTGTGCGTTGTTCATTCCATGTTGGAGCAGTGCAGACTGGAATCATTGCTAGCTCCTGTTGAAATCCATACATCTTGTGTTTTAAAGCATGAGCTCTTAACCACTACTCAGCTATGATTCTATGCACTTTTCTAATTGAAATATATGGCATGCATTGTATACACTTTATCCTGTTTTTATGATATTGTTTCCACCATTTTTGTTCCTCTTTACATAATCTGTTCTATTTTAGTGTAGGAGCTCTTTAATACTTCGTTATTATGTGGTAATGAATTGTGTAGGGACAAAGAGCCAGCTATGCTATGGCATTTTCTTCATGGAAACAAAAACAGAGACAAAACCCAGAGAGCCATGTTTTGTTTTATATATGCATATGTGTGTATTTACATACATTTATATGTATGTGTATGTATGTACATATATAAAAATATATATATATATATGTAGCATATACATATATCTGAATATTTTGTTTGCTCCTTGAACGTCAGTCTTGGAGATTACTGGGTCAAAAATATATATTCAAATTTATAAATGCTGTTAAGAATATCTAAAATGGAAAAAAAAGTCACAAATGTTATTTATTAGACATAAACTTGTAGCAGTGGCAAGCTGCACCATCTGACGTTTGTGAAAGGAAGTCTAGCCAGTTTATGTCAGTGTTTTAGTAAGCAGCACACCTTTGCAGTTCTGGCACTTAAACACTGAAGTAAAGTTGTAAGCCTTAAAGACTTTCACAAGATTTGACAGAAGAGTATAAAAGTTTTGGTTAAGTACCTTTTTTCCTATTTTGCTTAAACCTGAGTCCTGGGCCCCACACCAGTAAGGAATTTCTTTGTTCTACAAGGCCTGTAGAATATTGCACTATACTTGAAATCTGAGATGAAATGTCTTTTTCTGTGCTTTTTTTTTGTTAATTTTCTTACCTGTTTATGTAGCAACTCTGTCGAAACAACAATTGCATTTTTGCTCCTAGTTGTCTGGATGATGTGAAATATGATAGGCATGAAAAGTCCTTAGTGAAATCCATCAGGATTTTCCCACTGATTTCAAGACAGTGCACATCTCACCCAAATACACAGGAACTGTGTTTTACATATCTTAGAACCAGTTGAATAGATATGGTTACTTGTTATTTGGGATCAAAGGTCCCTGAATTATACCATGGGTGTAATTCTTTGTTTAATGGGTATGAGTCTGTTTGCCAAATTAACTTCCTCTCTGGAATTTACCATTTCTTTCACTGTAGTATTGGCTGGAAAAGTAGAAGAAATCTTAGCTTAAGAATTAAAATAAAAATGTTTTATCCAGGCTTGATTTTTTAATTTTTAAAATTGACTAATTTGATCAGGACTTAAAAATAGCATGGTTGAAAATTGTAACAGTCTAAGAAGTTAGTCTTAAATCTACTCAAGGGATGCTTTTCTACATAGCCCAACTTGTGATACTGAAATGTCTTCCTATCAAAGCTGGGACATACAGTTCTGTGGTTTGTAAAGTCTCATGCTTTGAAAACTAAAGGTGTGATTTTTATTTTCTTTTGTTGTCATTTGTTTTTTTCTTCTCCAGTTATTTAAATTTATGTACAGGGGGTTGTTTGCTTGGTTTTTGGGTTTTTTTTTGAGAGAGAATTTTGTTACAGAATTATTATAAGGCCTGTACTCTGACCTATGTAGTTAGGAAGTGCATTTCTGACATTCAGAAGGTACCACTGGGGAAATACTATGTTTCCCTTGTACTAAATTAGTTAGCTGAAGACTCTGTTATGCTAAGGCATTTTTTGAACAATGTTTTGGTGATTTCCATGACTTATAATTAAGCCCCAAAATGTTTAAGTGTGGTCTTTAAATAGATATAGTGGCTATTCATAGTCACTACCAGGAAAAAAAAACTGTGGTATTATGTGGTAGGTGTGGTTTTGTTTGGCTTGATTTTTGGTTGCTTTTTTTTTTTTTTACGTTTAATACATGCTGACCAGTATACATATGTTGTACATTTTGATGTGTTTATTACCCTTACTGTTTCTAAATGTAGGCAGCATCTCCTAAGTTAATTCAAATATACTGTAGAGGGAAAACAAAACTATTTTGTTGACATTAGTTGATAAGTTCAGGAAAAAGTTGCAAACCAATTTCTGTATAAGTTTACAGAATACTTAATTTGTTTACTGATTCTCTCTTATAATTATCTAGACTTCAAGTGAAAACATTTGTGAAGGTTATGAAAAAATGAAAACCTGTATTATGCAGCACATCATAGTTGTGAGATGATTATTTGCTAATCTTTTTTGTAAATAATTGTCATTCTCCTCTTTGTATTTTGAACTGCAGACCCACAAGATGAAAATAAAATTGGCATTGATGGGATTCAGCAGTTCTGTGATGATTTAAGCCTGGACCCAGCCAGTATCAGTGTTCTGGTTGTGGCATGGAAATTCAGGGCAGCTACTCAGTGTGAATTCAGTAAAAAGGAATTTGTTGATGGCATGACAGAGTTGGGGTAAGTATCCACTTCTGCATAGTTCATAATGTAAGGCCTGAACTCTGTTTCTGCTCAAAACATTTTCAGTTAAATTATGTGAAGCTTTAAAAAGCTGGTGAGGCTGGTGCCAGGCCTGACAGGTGCTAAATGCCTGTAGCGTCTTGTCTTCCTTGAATTGGTGGTGGTTTACTGCAAAGCCTTAGTAATGACCACAGCAGGGAGGAAACAAAACAATTTGCCCCTGTACAGCAAGGGAGTCAGATAAATACAGGTATCTTTTTATGTAGTTCATGGTAAGCATATGCATGGTTGTGTTAAGGATTTGGGTTGGACCACCTGCTGTTAAAAACTGCAAGTCACTGGAGGTATATGAAAGGAAAAAAATAATTCAGTGTTGAAGCAGAAAATAAATAGGAAACAAAAAAGAACCTTCAATTCTTTACCTTGCCACCAGCAAATGGACCCATCTTTCTTTTTGTCCATTTTACCACCCATACTTTTCTCTGTTTATCCTAGATACTTAATTTCTACAAAATGTCTATGAGAAATCAAAATAAAAATGAGGGTATTGATAGTAGAAAAGATTAGTTTAACTGTGATGTAACTGATAGAAAAAAATTCCTTCCTGGATTGTGGAGCTGTTCTGGATAATAAATTTTGAATATTCCTTCTGTTTAGCAGTAAAGTCAAGCATTTATCATCATGAAATAATACTTTGTGTAGAACTTCTCCTTGCAAGAAGAGCAGCATTTCTAATATATAGAGAGGTCAAAATAATTTCTTTTTCACCAAATTGAATTAAATAGGTGTATAATTACAGTTTATTAATTGTTCATGTTTTTTGTAGCTAAACAATTTCATTTGGTTTTAGAATGGTGCCTTTCTATGACAGATCAACTTCTAGGAAATGTGGTTGTTTCTTGAGCAGAGATCTTAGCAGTCTATTGTTATTGACCTCATCAGTTACTGCTTTCTTTTTAAGCTTTCCTTTTTTGAGGTAAGGGCATTCATAAATTGTGATGAAATAACTTTAGATATCATCTGAAGTTCACTGCTTTCTTTTGTCCCATTGGGTAGCTTTGGGTAGAAATTACAAGAATAATTATGATTTTCTAACCAAGGACAGAAATCAGGTGGTCATGCCATTATACTAAAGGTTGCCAGCATTATTTTTTTAATCACATAAGTGATTTAAAAGGTTTTGCTAAACCACCTGTGACTTTTGGCTTGGATTTTATTTTTTAACTTGTCACATTTTTGCTATGTTCTTTCGACTGTCTCTGACACAGTTCCATAGAGGTCTGTGATTTGTATCTCTGCTCAACACATGTTGAACTGTTCTTGGGAGCATAATATGATTGTGCCCACTTGCCACAGCACTTACTGAGAATTTGGAATGATTTTATTACATACTGGGGGCACAGAGTCTGGTTTTTAGCAATGAACACAAGTGAACATTTGAATGGAAAGAGATTCCCTGAGGCTTAGATCACACAGCATCTTTAGGATGCATATGTGAAGGTATATTTGTTGACTGGATCAAGTCCCAATGAAGCTGACATTCTCAATTGAGGACTGTTGGCAGAATTCTTCCTTTTCTCCACCAGGTACTGCTGGAGGCCAGAAAGGTACTTATTTTTATCTGTACAATGCAAGACAGTTAAAACTGCATTTGCATTTTATGAATGTTGTTACAGTTACCCATTCTTCAGTAGAATTTTTGTTGAATCTTTAGAATAAATATAAACATTTAACTACAGAGAACTTTCAAATACACAGTAATAGCTGTAATAGCTGCTTCTTTTGAAACCATTTAGCTTTACTTTGAGTTTCTAGGTACAACTTAAGATACTGGTAATGTCCTGTAAGCCCTGAATGTTCATTTGATGCCTTGTTGTGGCTGAAACACTTTTCCTTTTGAAAGTGTGTCTTGTCAGCTCAGGTGTTTTCGCTGAAAATGCTTCCATCGTGTTATTCAGGGATGTGTTTCTGTTAGAATTTCGGTAACTTGATTCTGTCTTAGCTTACCTGTGCCAGGCTGTTACACAGCTGGCCAGCCCTCAGGCTATCATTCAAGGCTCATTTTGTTCCTAGGTTTCATTCTCAAGTGTTCTATGATGGGGAGGGAATGACTGCAAATACATTTACTTGGAAAGTCCTCTAATGCCAAGATGAACTGTAAAAACATAGTGTGAAGCTCTTTGTTTAGGAGAGCAGGGCATAAGCAATATCTGTCCAGATTGAAGCAAAACACCTCACACTTGTGTTACAACTTCTGTCTAAGGGGAAGGAATAACAGAGGTCAGTGAGGTTTGTGCGTTGTTTAAGAACAGAATAACATCTGTTCAGAAATTCAGAAAGACAGAAAAGAAGTTAAACCACTGAATCCTGTTTGCACTTGCACCTAATGGATGCCTGTGTGCAATGTTCCACTTAAAATTCTTTAGTAAAGGCACATGAGCATTTATATTTTTCAGAATGCTATCCACAAAGATACTCTGTTTTTATCTTAACCGCTGTTTTGTTTTGCTCTAGAACTAAACCATAAAAAGGGGGGAAGTAGAAAGAAATTTTAAATACATGCAAATAATGTAACCTCTTTTGAACAGGTGTGACACCACAGAAAAACTAAAAGCTCTATTGCCAAGACTGGAACAAGAACTAAAGGATCCAGCAAAGTTCAAAGATTTTTATCAGTTTACTTTTAACTTTGCTAAAAACCCTGGACAAAAAGGTCTAGGTAAGTAGAAAAAAATCAAGAAAATGTCTTCAGTCAGTGAAATCTTCCAAATGCCTCCAGTACTACAATATTGTCATTGTGATTGTATAGTAAAATCATTATTAATTTCTTTCACTAACTTCTCTTTTCCATCTTCTTTCCTTTAATCTCTTCTTAATGTCCCTCTGGTTCAGGTAATTTAGTGCGTTTTTCTGCCAGTATTGACAATCTCTCACCTCTTGTCAAAAGAAGTTTCTGCAGTTCTCAGAGACCTGTCAAATATTATTTTTTGTTAAATACTGAGCTGATGAGCTCTTTGTGTTAGGAACTACTGAAGCAACATGTCCATATCAGCTCAGGAAGAGGGAGAAAACTAGGCAAAAGTTACTGTTCTTCTAAGAATTCTTACTGTTAGCTCAGTTTTTATGTAAAGTTTAGAAACAGAGCATTATGGACTTGATTCAAAACCGGTGAATAAAAATAGGCATAGTTTATAAAGCATTAAACTATTATTCTTCTTAAAGTTTGAGATTTTTCCCAATCCATGCCTTGTATTGCTGGAGTAATTTTTTTAATTCCAGTGGTTTTTCTTCTTCAAATCAAAACTCTTGAGTTTGTGAATAGATGAAAAAAATAGTAAGATGAAATCCCCTATCTTTTCCAATTTATGTCCACTGTCAGAAGGTCCTGTGTAGGAAGGAATTCATGGTTTTGCATATAGGATAGCACTGTACCATCATCACTATTCTTTGTGCTGTGGGTGAGAGGAAGTGGTTTGTTGTTTTTTTAGGGGGTTGGGGTTTTTTTCTTTTATTACATAGCCACTTTAAATCTGTGTCTAAATTACTAGGAAAGTTGATAAATGTTCTTCTCAAGAACTGTTGGGAGAACAGAATATTGATTCAGAGTTCAACCAGCGATGTCTGTTCCACATTCTTTACTTTGAATAATGTCTCTTGTCTTTCCTGGTGTCTTTTTTTTTTTTTTAAACTATGGACCATTTTTAACCAGTTTTTATTTTCCTTCATTTTTTTTCAGCAGTTTCATTTTTCATTTCACATGTCACTCTCTCATGGCTTACATGCCACTTTTCCTGACACAAAAATGAAGTAGCCTTGTAGTGGCTCTGTGAGGTTGGTTGGAATTCTAGTCCCTTAGCTAGTCTTCATTAACAAAGCTTAGTACTTTCAATTTGCAGAAAAGGTAAGTCAGTTACAGCTGAGGTTGGAATTTATGGGATACCTAAAGAAATATTGCAAATAGCTTCCTGTTTTAATTGGATCAGTTCCAACATGAAACTCATGAACTTGGGCAGTATATTTCTGAAGCTTTTCACCTAAGCCTGTACCACAAGTGCAGGAGGGAAGGCAGCCTAACCCAGATTTGGAAATAAATATACTGTTTATTTGACATGAGGAGGAAACTTACTTGTTTTCCATTACTTCTTTTTATTCAGTATTGGGGGCCCTTTAATTTTTAAGTCTGTCTTCTCTGTTGTGTAAGAAAGGTGTTTTATTGCCAGAAAGTACCCAAGTTCCTTCTTGTACTAAGAGTCGAACTATTAACAGGAGAAAGTAAGAAGTGCAAAAACTGAAGTAAAACTTAAACTGTGGAATTGATTCATTGGAATAGTCGCTGATTTCAGTTTTCATGAATTTTAGTGATTTCTATAGCATTTACAGTCACCTTAATTTCTAGTACTTAGTTCTTACATGGCAGCATCTTGGTGACATTTTTCATCAGACTCTTTTTGGTTTTGTTAAGATGATTCTAGATAGTAAAGAAATACGAGCAGATGTCACTGTTCTTACTTCAGTGGAGATACGCCATATTTCTTGGATCACCATAGATCGAGTAGAAGGAGATTACTGAGCAAACATATGGATTAATGTGGCATTTTTGAGTGATTGAGGCCAGTGATAGCTTACCCAAATAAAAATTAACACTGTATAGGTTTGGAGCTGGAATCTTTACAGGGCATGCCATCATAGTGGAGCAAAGAGGTAAAGGAAAAAGTAAGTTTACAGGTAGGTGTTTGTAATAACCACAGAAGAAAGCAGTGTGTTGAAAGCAAGGAAAAAAAATCCAGCCAGTCATTTTACTGGAGTGTCTGTATGAGCTGAGAATTCTGGTTGCTTCAGCTACATTTAATACAGGTTTAGGTGTTTTTTTGTTTTACATCCTCTTCTCTGTATGCATTTACATGTTTTCTCTTGGAATGAGAAACTGTCCATCTTTGCTCCCTGTCTCCGGTGGTGTTTGATAATTGTGTCCAACGACTGTGTACCCTATTGTCAAGGAAATGTTAGAATTGGTAACACCTATGTACAAAGTCTGTTTCTGTCTTACTTGGTTTGGCGCCTTTACTTTCATTAAGTCCAGACAGTTAAACAGAGTAAATAATTAGATTTGTTACCAGCTGAGCTGGTACAAATCTGTGCCTAGCTTTGTCTAGGTCATCTTACAGTGTTGGCCTCTCCTTCTTCCCCACATGCACATTAGATGACATTCAGTCACTATGGGGTGCTGCTTAGCTCCTGCCCCAGCTGCTTGCCCTGAAGTCTTTCTGGTGAATTGTAACTTGGAGACTAAGAGGTCACTAAGTTTATGTCAAGTAAAGGATAAAAGTGAATGGTTTTAATTAGTGAAGTGGACATAATCTAGGAATTCTTTCCTAAATTTCAATTGCAGACTATTTTAGTGTAATTTTTCTAGGGTCTTTCTATTCTGTGCTTTTTCTAATTAGGCTGGGAGCTTAAATCACCAAGTCTGGTAATTGTACTTATTAATTAGGGGACTGATCTGTAGGCTAAAAGAATGTTGTCTGATTCTTGGATATACACATGACCTATAAATGCGCCTATTTGAAAACTAAGCAAGTTTGACATAGTGTCAGTGACAAATGAGGAATTTGTATTAGCATATTGTTAATATGAACCTTTTATAAAAGAAGACATAATAAAATTCCTTCTATTGGGTCCTTCAGGTTAAGTGCTAGTGTACTTTTTTTAAACAGAAATAACTCTTGAGAATAGAGCTTACCAGAAATGTGTCTGTGATAGGCAAACTGAATTACACAATTATTTTTCATATTTTTTCATGTTTGTTATCTTAGCATATTGAAACCATAAGAAATGAGTGAAATATCTCTCAAATGTTCAAGCAGCAGTGCTTTCATTATGAGTCATGTTCATTGCTCCATAAGTACATTAATACATTTCAGAGTTTTTTTAAAAATCTGTATCTGCTGTTTTAAGAAGTGATATACAACAATTATAACTTTATTTATTGTCCCCTCTCCTCTGAAAAACATCAGGAAATAGTGGTTTATGGGTTCATTTTTAATATGTCAGATGGTCTTTAAATTTAACAGGTGGAGAAATACTTATATAGTGTATTCTCTTGTGCCAGACCGGATCAACATCTACCAAAACCATTCCTTGCAGATGCTTTTCTAACCAAATGCTCAGTGGTATGCTACAATATATACTAACTTGCCTTTTCAGTTTCAGTAGGTATCAACAAGATTTAAGGTCTGATTGTACTTGTCCTTTGACTGAACAAGTTTGAGAGCCATTGCTTTCACAAAATAGAATCTTAAATTTTTGTTGGCCGGTTTCATACACCTTTGTCCATGTTTGCTTAAACTTATTATTAGATTTTTTTTTTCTTTGTCTAGCATATAGCTTAAATCTCTGTTTCTGAATTTTCCAGTTTAATGCTTTTAACCAGCCCAAGTAAATATGCAGAATACATTTCCTTAGAGTAACAACTTTTTATACATTTGGCGATTACGTGCGTGTCTTCCTTTGGAATCTGTACAGAGTAAAACCAACTACCCTGATAAAATTGATCTTCCAGCTCTCTGATACTGGAATTTTATCTCCTGACTCTCTTTTCCTTTGCAATCCAATTGATCTAATTTTCTCTTGTCTTGTAGTATTCAAACAAGCCAGATACTTTCCATGTGTCTTGGATATTTTGCTTATTGTTTTGCATCCCTTTAAGTTTCTTTATGCTTCATACTGTCTGCAGTTTGCAGTCTGTTTTACTATTGGGTTTCTGCAGCACTGCAATGTATCCAGTTAAGTCTGATCCTGTATTTCTGCAGTTATTACTCCCACTAGCTGTATGACCTTGCACTTCTCTTTGATGAAATATTTCTTATTTACTTCCAAGTGGTTTTCCAATTTGTCCAAATA
Organism: Acanthiza pusilla; assembly: GCA_036630365.1. Taxonomy (NCBI): domain Eukaryota; kingdom Metazoa; phylum Chordata; class Aves; order Passeriformes; family Acanthizidae; genus Acanthiza; species Acanthiza pusilla. The sequence goes on from JAXCHO010000098.1 coordinate 9,507,574, forward strand.
ATTTTGAATTCTAATCTTGTCTTCTATCATGTTAGATGTTTTTCAGGTTTTGTATAAGTTGCAAATTTAATAAAAGTTTTCTTTGTTGTATCATCTGAGTTACTGAAGTATTGGGCAGTGTTAGATACAGGGCTGACCGGCTTGAATGAGCTACTTTCTCCCAGCTTGGCAGGGAATTACTGAGGTTCTTCCAGAATTTCTTTGACCTTTATGAAGTTTCAAACATGATAGGTAGAAGTTTGAGATTGCCTCAGCATACTGAGGTGAGTTTCACCGTATCTGGCTTCACTTTGGGCAGCAGTGCTTGAAGACTGAATTTCTAAAAGTTGTTTCTGAAATAACTGTCAGTTTTCATTGAATCTTTTTGCTTGGAGCGTATCTTTGAGAAAAATCTTCATGCGTCCCAGACTTCTTTTCTTTCCGGAGTTATTATCAGCAGGACACAGTATCTTTTCTCACACCAGCTGCTGTTTGTGAGATGGGGAGTGGGAAGGCACAGAAGCCCTTCTTAGAAGCTTTTTTGGTGATAGAAGAATTTTGATGATAGCTGACACAGCTGTCATCATAATTCAGTGGGGATTTTGCTCCAAGAAAGTGATCTTGGAGGGTAGGAGTGTGTGTGTGTAGTTTTGTGTTGTATTTATTTTTGGAAAAGCCTGTCTTCCCTTGATTTTTAATTTCTTCTTCTCCAGTTCCCCTCAGAACCAATGTAAGAAATTCTGCCTTTATGTAATTAGATGGGAAGAATCCTCTCCAATAAACTAAGTTACATCTGTTCTGTCATTCCCTAAAATAGACACAGATTTCAGTACACCAATACTCATTCCTAGAAATAGGACTGCCTTTTATAGGAGTCTCCTTTCCACAGTTCATGTGGTGACAGTAGGGAATTTTTATTTCCCTTTGTATCTGCAGGACTTCAGTCACTATAGCCTCATCCAGCTCAAATGTTTGCATTTACTTTTGTTAGCTCGGTATTATCAAGTAGAATGCTTCAGTCTGGACAAGTGCTCTTTAAAGAAGTGAAAGTAGCAGCAGTCCCCCAAGGTGATACCTTGTGTTAGGAGTGAGATGCAGGAGGCAAAAGCAGTGCATAAGGTCTGCCATGATGATCATTAAACAGGAAATTATGTTCTGATTAATGTTAGTCAGAACCCAACTATCAAGTGTTTTTCAAGTACATCTGAATAGATTGGATCATTATCAAAGAAGACAATGGATGCTTCTAACTGTTGAGAGTGTGACTCTCTAAGTGGTGGACAAAATTCAGGAAAAAAGCCAGCAAGGTTTCAACACAGCAGTGCCATCTCAATGGCTGCATGTTGGACCTGGCAGATACAATATTTAGATATATTAAACTTGATCTGCATTTTGTCTGTAAATTTTGAGGATGCAGTTTATCAACTTACCTGGTTTGCCAGGAAAACTTAAAAATAATTATTATGGATGACTGTGATTCTGTCTTTATTCTGCTTTCTCATATTCTTACTATTGCATATAGTACAATAAATCTTTAATTTTTGCATGGTGCAGATTTGGAAAGATTTATCTTGCCTTCTGCTCCTAAGGTTTAGCTTTTCTACGGCAGTCTGAGTGAAATTTTGTATCCTAGCTCTTGTTGGTAAGTGTACTAAAGAATAGGATTCTTTTGTCATGTTGTGTGCAGAGCAGTTCAGATTTCTATGCGTGCTTTCTAGCTCAAAATATGGCCTTAGCTCTATCTTTTTTTTTCTTTTTTTCGGTTTTTGAACCTGATACTTACTGTGATTCTCTTACTGGGTCTCACTTCGAGCCCCAAAAAGACATGCTCAGGAGTTTGTTACAGTTTGTTTCAGCCCCAGGGAGGAGCTTAATGCATTCTTTCATGGTCTTCACCTTCCAACATGGAAACAAAAAGATGGTTTGGTCCTTCATCACTTCTTTGTGATCCCTTCGTCTACTTGCTGGCTCAAAAGGTTGTGCTTCCTTCTCTCTGCCAGTTGCCTGGGATCAAGCAAGAGATGAAAGATGAGGAGGGCATTCAGACTTGAATCAAATATTACCTCAAGACCAGAAGAATGACTATCTTTGCATCCGGTATGTGGACTTCAAGGAGGTTTCCTTTCCTAGAAGCAGATGAGTATAATATACTCTTTTTAATTGAAGCAACATCAACTTTGGCTTTTATCATAGCAGTATCTCAAGATTCTGTGAGGAGATTCTTAGACATTAGGAAAGGATATTTTTCCTTTTTGTTTTGTTTTCTTTTTTTACTCCCCGCCCCAGCTAGTTATCAAGATTTCCTCCCCTTTCCATGAAGAAATAGATTCATAGGCTATTTGTAGGGGTGAGTGCATGGAAGAAGTGGAGAGAGCTCTGTAAATGAATTTTACATTTATTTTGAAAGAGGTCTGTGAATGCTGTATTTTAGGTGTTCCAGTGACCTTGGTCTATGTGTAGGGTTCTTGCTTTATTTTTGTTCACATTTTTCATGCTGAGAATGCCAGCAGTTTTAAGAGAAACTTGGGATAAAGTAGGTGCTCTGATCAGTAAGTGTGGCATGACTGCCAGTGCTAGTGATTCTCATTGATTCTTTTACTCATGTTTGGGCCTTGTTTGGGAAATGTATGTCAACTTTAAGTCATCTGTTGTGGTTTATCTGAATTGTACATGTACATGGAGGGATTTGCAGAGGCAAAAGGAGCTGTCTACAGTGAGGTTCATTAGGCTGCACTCAAACTGATGTTCAGATAGCCATCTCCTAAGTCTGACCTGCATTCCAAAGCAGTTCATCTGTTTTTGTGCTGTTAATGCTTCAGGTGATAAACATGACAGGTTCTGCATGGAATCAGGCTGCTTCAGCGTGGCAGATGCTGAGACAGAGCTAATGGGCACAGTCAGACCCTGTTCCATTCCTGCAGTGATTCCTGCAGTGCTCCTCCGAAATCCACCTGCTGTGCTTTACCATTCCTGCCTGTCCACCACAGGCACTTAAGGCTGACACTGTGCATTATCTGTCCCCTAGCATAGGGCACTGGGAAGCTCTTTGCTTACATCTTTGCAGGGATGAGTGGATCCAGCTCAGCTGGATCCTGAGTTTAGCCATAATCTGTATTTGTATCATCCCCCTTACTTGGTTTTTTCCCTTCTGTCTACCTTCTGTGGGGGAGCTTCCAGTTGCAACTACAGGTTGTTTTGCTCTAAGCTTTTGGCAATTCAATGAAGTGGTTTTAGGTATAATCCTGATGGTATTTTCTTGTTATTTTGCTCATTAGGAAAGAAGAAACTAGTTCCTGTGTTTGTGTTCTTAGCTGTTTGGAGGCCAAAGAAGGCTCTTAAAAATTGTTCAGAAATTAAGAAACAACAAATTTATTAGCTTACTGAATCTTGCAAGTATTCATTTGATGCTTACTGGTCAGGCAGTGTGATACTCCTTTTGTTGAGACAGATTGATACCAGATTCCACTGCTCTTACATCTGCATCAATTTCAACACAGTATTGCAAAGTTCTACAGTAATTCAGCTGAATTAGTGATAATATTCTGTCAGTTTCAAACATGACTGCATGAACAGATCTTGTTGGTGGGGCAGACCGAGAGCTGGAAAGCTCTGTTTGGCAGAGGATAACAAGTGAGTGCTGCAGTCCCAGAGGGCGGTTTTGGCACAGCAGGTCTAAATGAACTGCGTTTCATGTTCTTCAGAAATCCTGCTCTCTAGCCAATTCCTTGCTATCTGTTGATTTTTCTTTTTGTTTTCACACCTCCTTGATTTCTAGCGTGCAGTGACTTCATTGCCCTTGTCTAAAATCTTAGCAAAGGCATGAGGAACTTAATTTGATTCTTATTTTTTTCATACAGCAATCTAATAATGATTTTTTTCTTTCATAACAAGATAAACGTTTGATCAGTTCTTGAAAGAAGACAGGCTGTACTTCTCCTGCATTAATTGTGCTATTTGTTACTTCAAGCTTTCTGTTCAGTTAGGATAGAAGAGGCTGAGGTTTTTTGAAAACAATTAGAATGAGGTTTTAATGTGTGAGGATAGATCATACTGCATGCAAAATACTATTTCTGATTGGGGCAAACATTATTTTAAGGGTCTGCATGACATACAACTCTCACTAGATATTGACACTGAAAATATTTTTGGGATGAAAGATCTAGCTACTGTATAATGTACAGTATGTGGTGTGGTATTTTCATGATGTTCTTTAACCATTTAGCGATTTTATGCTTTGGATGTGAACATGGATGTTGGCAATGAACAGTTTTATACTGGTCTTTGTCTAGGTGTTTTCAGAGATCCATGCATATGTCTTTTTCTGTTTATAAAACTTACATTACTTGTCTGTAATATGGGTAGCATATATTTTGGTAGAAAATACCCGTTCATATTTTATAGTTATAGTTTGATTTTTTTAATTTCAATGTTGCCTTTGTATGTATACACTATTGAAATAGGTATTCCTAAGACTGCCTAAGGAATTCTGGCCTTGCAAAAGCATCTTCCTGTGGGAATGCAGGACTCTGATGGCATAAGGGCTTTTCTTTTTTTTTAATATCTATCAGTGCAGCACTAATTGTAGCAGATACAGTCTCCACAACATTACTGTTTATTGATACTACTGTCAGCATGCTGATGGAGAATTTGAACTCTGTAACTAGGTCTTCCCTTTAAAGCAGAAAAACCTTCTTTTTTGTCCTCTGGTGCCAAGTTTTTCAACCTAGGTAGGGAATTGTCTTCAAACAACAGTGAGGCCATATCCCCTGAGACTGTGGCAAACCTGAAGGCCTGGTTTTCTCATGTGCTTTAGGACTGCAAAGACTGGCACCACTACCAATAGTGATAGTCCCATCTAGTCCTTTTGTTCAAATAACACTTGTGTTAGTTGATGGGTTTGTGGGATTATAGTGAGCCAGATAAAGACAATGGAGTTTTTTAGTTTTTGCCTTTAACAAATTTTACCAAGATCAGAACTTTCCTCCTTGTGCCTAATGGGAAGAGCAGCTTCAGTGTGGACCTGTTTCAGCCACTACAGAGCAGCATCCTCAGTGGAATATGCATTTGTCATATGTTATAGCAAATAACTTCTGTGTCTTAGTGCAGGAGAATTCATGGACACACACATGTACAGTGTCCCTCAAGTATCAACTTAAGATAGTATTTCACATGTATTGCGCTAAATACAATTTTGCAATAATCAAGTTCATTTTAACATAATACTGACTGACAAAAACCAAGGAAGTGTTCTTTTCTTTCTCTTTTACCTCTTCTTTTGTGGTACCTTTAATCATCTTTGTTTCCCTACCTGTACTTTCTTCCTTTTTCCGAGGAATATTTCCATCAGAAATACAAACTTTCCAAATACTAAGGTGTTATTTCTTCAAAGTGCATTTTGCTTAAAGTTGTCACATGATAGATTTGCCAGGTTTGCTTGGAGAGGTTGAGTCTTCATAAAGAAGCCTGAGTGAATGAGATCAAAGACAGTTACATCACAGTGAAGTGTAGAAACTGTTAAGATTTTTGAAGTTTCTCCTTTTTCATTCTATTTTGCTTTTCATTTGGGATAACAGATAAGAATAATTAATCTGCATATCTAAGCAGCAGGTAAATGCTGTTAATTACTCTCTTCTACTTACCTTTTTTGTGAAAAATGAGTATGGTGATGAAGACAGGAAGAACTGAAGGAAGTTTATTAGAGTATAATTCAAGTTCTGTACTGAAGAGTACTGACCATAGTAGGACAAACACTGGCAGCACTGTCCCTGTATAGATAAGTAGAGTCATATTGCATTTCTCTACTTCTTAACTGCTGCACTTCATCTGGGCCCCAGCCCTGTCTGAAACAGGGGCTCTAGGGACATGTCTGTGTTAAAATCTGGAACATCTCTTTCAGACATGAAACTTGATTTTAGGTGACAGAGCATCCTTTGGTTTGCAGTATGATATGTATGGTTTCAAAAACCATTCTTCCTTCTTGTAGGTGCAGGTCAAGCTTCTGTGTTATCTGCTATCACAGTACTTTCTCTTAAGCTTCATGTTCTGTTTACACTTCTTTTACACTGAAAGCACAAGCTGAAATACATTTGTGGTTTAAGAAAGGCTGTGTCTTATTTTGTGGTTGCTCAGCTGTAATCATATGCTTAGTGTTGTTACCTGCAGGAGCAAGAACCAAAGCCATTAGGTATTGTGAGCTGCTGAGGATGAAAATAGGCCTTCAAGGAAACATCCTTTCTACTCTTGAGCTGCATCTGATGTTGCTCCTTCCTTTCTGCTGGAATATGTGGCAGTGCTGCATGTTCCTTGAGCTCTGCTCTCAGGTCACTGGTCGTGATGCAGAATAAGGGCTGCATTCTTGGGCTTGTGTTTTCAGTATTGGGTGTAGGTGTTTGTCTATTGAATGATTCCAGAAGAAGAGAATTACTGCTGTAAGGGGTTCTGTAGAATCATAATGCCACAGACAGATTACGTTTTTCATCCCCTCACGTTCTTGAATTCTTTTCAAAGTCAAGTATGTCCAAAATGTGATAAATTAAGAGGAATTGACATCTGTGGATTTAAATGTTTGTGTTTCTATCAATATTTGCTGTGTTTGTGCATGTGTATGTATTTTTCTTTTTTGATTTGCAGACAGAGTTATCGATAACTATTTTGTTCTGTTTCTGTAGATTGAAAGTAGCCTTAATCTGGCACTGGTGGATGATGACAAAAACATTGTAGTCTTACTGACTTTGATATTCAATACAAAATTTATGCCATTACTGCTTGCCTTCTGCCTTTTGGGTTAGGGAGAGTAGAAAACAATTCCTTACAGTTTTTTTAGTGATTTTAAAAGAATGTTATTCATTTGTATCCTAATGTGCTGGATATGGCATTAATAGTTTAACCATAGGGGTTTATTGCTTTTAAAGTGCTGTAATATTTACATGTTCCTTTATCTCTTGCAGATCTAGAAATGGCGATTGCATATTGGAATTTAGTCTTGTCTGGAAGGTTTAAATTTTTAGATCTTTGGAATAAATTTTTGTTGGTAAGTATGTACTTTATTCTGCAACAGTCTGGTTTTTGTAAGATGTGTGCTTCCAATAAGAAAAAGATAGGATATCTCAATACTTCCTTCAAACTTTTTCCTTTTTGGAAAGTGATATAAAATAGTCTCAAATCAAGTCAAATTAAATCTTCTCTACATGATTTTCTAATTGAGAAGAATGCAAAAAGATGCAGCAAAGCAATCGAGTATTCTTCTTGCTTAATCCTGTATCCTCCTACTTAGGAAAGTTCCTGCATGAAAGGGAGCCATGATTGTAAATGGAACTGGTGCCACTGATTCTCCAGACAGCTGTGATTATTGTCAGCCATGTATTTTACCATGCTCTGCCTTTCGTAGTACTAATGCATAGACTCAGTCTATTTACATCAGTCATAACAGAATTTAACTTCAGAAACTTTCCATTTTCAGCAAAAGTTCTTGCCTGAGTAATCACTTTGATTAATTTTTTAGCTAATAGTTGTGAACTGATCTTGACAGTTTTCTTGTTACTAGTGCAATTTGGTGGGCAGTGGAGTAAAGATGCATAAATTAAACCTTAGAAATTGAAAAATATTCTTATAAAATACCCAATTCACTCATCCATGCTTCTATATTTGCATATCTGTATAATTACAAAAATCAAGGTTACATAATATATCATTTATCTTGATTTTCTTTTTCAATTTATCTTTTAATCTGTAGTTTAGGAGAAATAAGAAGTCTTTCTGCATTTTTATCCCCCAGTGCTTAATAGGGAAGGTGTACTTTCTTGAAATATTTTCGTGAAGTTTTTTTCTAAATTTTTAGGCACTATATTGATTTGAATCACTGAATAATGTACCAGTTTCATCAAGAGGACTTCTGAAAGCATTTCATGTTTTAACTGCTTTAACTGTTTTAACACTTTAAGACATCCAAATTCGGATCTATAGATGGAACTGAAGAAAAATCTGCAAGTTAAGGCCTGGTATAAAGTGTGTTACTTCAGAAGAAATATTTAATCTGAATGTTTAGTTCAGAAGAAATTCTTAAATTAAAATATTTCAACCTAAGAAAGAACAAAGTTGGAACTCTTTCAGATTTTTGTTGTTACTAGTTTTTTAAGATAAACAAGAAATGTTTGTAAAATGTGTGTTTCTGTATATGACAATATAAAATACTACTGCAGAATTTGAAAGTAGTTTGGACTGAATAGTACTGATTTTCCTCCATACAGGAACATCATAAAAGATCGATTCCAAAAGATACTTGGAATCTTTTGTTAGACTTTGGAAATATGATTGCAGATGATATGTCCAACTATGATGAAGAAGGTAAGCAGTACCTGAACATCTTCGAAAATTGGTGCAGCAGAATTAAAATACTGCTATAAATGAACAAGAGAACATCTTGGTACCTTGTGTCTTAAGAACTGTCTTTGCAGTTTTAGCTGCAAATATGGTGTCATACTTACTGCCAAAATAGTAGTGATGAGAAGGTTAACTAGTTTGCTGTAATTTGAAAACAGAAGTAAAGATGCAGTTGCACCATGATAGACCACATTATTTGAATGTGTTATGTTACAGACCTCTCAGTGAAACAGTGCTTTGTACAAAGTTTTTGCTAACCTAATGCACTTTACTTCTGTTGCTAATTCTGTTTTGGAATGTGTGCAGAAATAAGTTGTAAGATATGAATGGCTCTAATAAGAATGCCATGGTTTTGCTATCAGCTGATGTTTATATTTGTAATGTGGAGTTTTATGCTTTAAATAGATTTTTGTTTTCTTAAGAACTATTGCTGCAAGAAGAGATTCAGATGGGGAATTTATTAGTTACGTGTTTTTTTCAAGTATTTTATCATGTTGTGCATATTAAAGCTAGACTAGGCCAGACAAGTCAAGGTGAGCTCCTAATCCTTTGCATTTATAGACTACACCAATTTATTGCTGATAATGGTAGACTAATTTCTCAATTGCTTGACTTCTCTGTAGGAGCGTGGCCTGTTCTAATAGATGATTTTGTGGAATATGCACGACCAGTTGTCACAGGAGGAAAGCATAAAACTTCCTAACCCCAGACTTGTCGAAATTGACTCAATGAACTGCACTGGGTAATGAAGATTCGTTAGCTGATAAATGGGCACATTGGTGCTGGTTTCAGTGGTCGTGATGACATTCTGCAGACAAAACTGAAATTCCTCCTTTCTGCCTAAAGAAAACGATGACTGACTTGTGGACACTTCAAGAACAAACTCAGAAGATAGTCCAGGCTGTTTGTAGGCTATTGGCTTCAATTATTGTACTGGTTGTATCATATAGGATGTAGATTTTGCATGATTTTGTACTTTGGAGAAGTTTAACTAGAGGCCATTTTATTAAAGTTTTGACAGCACAGCATGCCATTCAGTTCATAATCCAAAGTGAACACCAGCAGTTACCTAAATAAAACTGTATTATATTGTACTTATATTAAAAGCAGTATTTGTGGTATATAAATTAAATCCCTAAATAAAACTTATGCAGTATGTTGTATTTTTATAAAAGTTAATTCTGTGGCTCTGTCCTAATATAGAACTGTAAAAAAAACTGAAACAAACTTATAAGCTTTTTTTTCTAAACTTGTTGCCAAAATTTTAAATTTGTATTTTGACATCCTAGATGTATACAGTGATTACATCCTGCCTTTTGCTTTCTCCCAATGAGTTTGATTTCCTCATTTTTCTTCTTGAAGTGCTTGAGCATGTAACAGTTGCATTGCTGAGGACAGGCTGCTGCACTGTGCTGTGTTGCAACTCCAGCTTTTTTTAGTAACCATTTGAAAGTAGGCATTAAACAACCAAAGATGCTTTTATAATTTGTTTGATTATCACAATTCAGTTAGTCTCCAATTATGTGTTTTATTTATTTTTAATAAGGCACTGGTGGAATATGGGTTTTATTTGTAGCTTGAGACATATCATAAATTCTAGCTAAATGCAACATAGTTGTAAATTCAATTCCTGGCACTTCTCATGGCAAATAGATGTGAATAAGCCCACAAATATAACTAGCTGACTTCCATGTTGGAGAAATAGTTAGGGGTAAGGAGACTTTATGTAAGTATTCATGCCTGTGGGTGTGTTGTGCATTCAATTGTATTTATTTAAGGGGAGAAAAAAGCAAATTAATGCAGTTTCAGTGATCTCAAGGCTGGTGAAATTGGACCAGTTTTCACCAAATCTGAATTTGTTGAGTCACTTGTTTCTCCCCTTTTGCCAGCCACTGATTTTGAAGTGCACAGAGGTGTCAGTCTTGTTTCTCATCAGTGTCTTCCAATGTCTAAGCACAAAAAAGTTTTACCAGAAGCTATTCAGCACGTCTTCGCACAGGGCTCTTGCAAATGCTACCTCATCAAAATGAGTTTGTCACAGCCACTGTAAAAGTTTGTTAAAATGAAGAGTTGCTAAAGAGTATGTACAGTTATGATTGATATATTTTCTGTATTTAAGGCTGAATAGATGGGAGAATTTTGGAGAAAATAGTGCATTAAGTTATATAAATTATATCTGTTTGGATCATTGAAATGTTGCATGACAGCATACTGTTTTATTTTGTAGTTGCCAGGGTATAAAAGCTTACAATGTTCTCTTAAACTCTAATATTTAGAGTTTCATACAAGCAGTCAGCTTTCATTATGTCAACAGAACATGCAAGGACAAGAATACATGCTGCATACAGAGACTGCCTTCATTCTTCCACTTGGTAGAATTTCAGTTGTGCATGATGTTCAAAAAGCAGGACAACAGAAAATTTGAACAAATTAGCAGATTTTCTCTTAGTAAGAGCCTAGCAAGCAAGTTACAAATGCCCTGTGAGTGTTTTGTTATGAATATTTGTCTTTTTTTTGTGAGCGTCAGCCCTGCCCAAGCAGCCGCCAGGTGTCAGCGTCCAAGCCGCTGCTGCCTCGCGCAGAGTTACCCACTGAGGTTCTGCCCAATTACTGCTCTCTGGCTGCATCTCTTTAGAAGGGCATTTGTGTACATAACCCCAGGTATTCTACTGAAGTCAATGGGGAGCTAGAAGTAGTGTTACGCTCTTTTTACTGCATTTGATTTGTCTATGCTTCCTCCCCCAAACAAGCCATTTCTATATCTGCCCTGCAGGCTTCGCAGAATGTGTAACATAGCATCAAGTGCATTTACTTAGCCAAACGCAGTGGAATGCTTGTTACTCACACAATTGCCATTTAAAATATAACTATAATATAACTGACCAGAAGTAGCTTAATCTGTTGGTATGTGGTGTAACTGAAGTTTCATAGCACTAGAGCTTGTGAAACGTGCTCATGATGAGAACTCCATCAACTCATTCTGATGACCCTGCTACCTTTTAAAATAAATAGAGCATAAAAAACGCATGTAGGTTGAGGGTTTTTTCCCTTGTTAATCTGAGCAAGAAGGAAGGTGCTTAGCCCAGTATTTAGAGTGTGTGTGTGTGTGTGTATATGTATGTATACACACACATTTACTCATTTAAACCTCATTTCCTGTGGGGTTCCTTCATGGGCAACACCAGCAGAGGAAGACTGGGCAAAATACTCCAAAGATTGTAGTTCCTCCTTTTCAACCAGCTTTTGAGATTTGCTACGCATTTCCTTTTGTTCTTCCTGGTCTTCTTCCCATTTTAAACCACATGTGCTTTTTACATTCCCATACGCAATAGCATGGAGTAACACCTTCAAACTCGAACTATCATAAAAATGCAAATAAAACTGCTTTCACCTTACAAGTTTCTTACGTATTTTAATAATTTGCTGCTGTCCACAGTTCCACTTTACAGGGTACTCTGACTTCCATTTTAAGTAAGCTGATACAGTGGTAACACCTAGGCTGCTCAATTTATAATCCTAAATGGTACAGATGTCTTCAAGTTGTTCAGTGCATACAGTATTACTTCACAGATATGCTGTATGTATTTTTAAACTTGGTGCCAAGTTGTTTGGTTTGAAACTGAGCCATAGGATTTGTACTTGCCAATTCTAAATTTAAATGTAATTTATCATGTGTGTCATGCCAAGGAGAGCAAACCTGCAGGCATCTGCTCATTCAATGCACCTGAGAGATTTGCTGCTGAGTAAGCTGTACGTGTGTGTATATTTTGTGGCAATGGAAAAAGGAATAAATGGACTGTCAACATAAAGGATTGAAGTCAGTCATGTGAGATGTCTGTATGGTTTTTGTCAGCTTTCAGCTTTGGAAGTCTTGGTCTTGTGGGGGTTTCTTTGTTGTTGTTTTCTGGTTCATTTATTAGGTTCTTGCATTATTATGCCATCAGCCAGGAGAGGGTGAGGATGTAACTCATTAATTTTTAAATGGCCATGATAAATGTTTGGTTTCCTCGTCTGTCACCTTTAAGCTTTTAAGAAGCTTAACATGTTTAGCTGCAATACTTCACTGCAAGTATCTGCTGGTGGCCAAACTGTCTGCAATTTATGTCATTAGTTTGTAGTGGCAATGAGAGGTGTAATTGCAGGAAAGTGTTGCTCAGTCCTGGCTCTGAGCTCAACAAGAGAAGCAGCATGCTCAGAAATCTGTGTAAAGACCTTCAGAGGTATGCATTCACCTATCATTAATTCTCTTCTGAAAGTTTAAATCAAAGTAAGTTGTCCTCTATCCTTACCCAGCTGCCATCCCTCTCCAGTGTTTTCACCAACCACAGGCTGCTTTGGTGTTGAGCAAGTCTTTCTTTTCCTGTGACAGTGACACTGCTGATGCTGATACATGAACCATGGCAAGGTCTTTTTCTTTCAGGTGTCAGCACTTTGTCTTTACAGGTGTCAGTAACTTCCCTCAGCTGGTGCCAGCCAGCATCTTACTCACCAAAAGGCACAGTCCTCCTGAAAAAAAGATATAATGTTTTTACAAGCATGAACCTGTTCAGCAAAACCTGTTTTCTAATATTTTCATTATCTACAGCATGCTGGGTAGAACTAGGTGGCACATGTCTAAAATTAACTTTTTTTGTTCTAAACTGTTGACAGGGTCTGCAACTGCAGCTGCCTCTACAACCACATTCAGAAAATACTGTATTTCAGACAAGTGGGTGCAATGTTCACCTCTTAATGAGAAAGGCTGGGGAAGCTTAGGAGCATTCAAATTTTGATTGAGTATTGGGAAACTTCCTCCTGTTGGTGCATATACTTGACCAATTCCCATGGGGGTTTTTTGTGCCTCCTTTTCCAAGCAGTGAACTACTCTATTGTTCAGCAAACCCTACAGGTCTCATGTCACAACCTCAGCTTTCTGTCAAGAGGGTAAAGAAGAAAAAAGTCCCATTCTGTGGTGTTAAAGGCTTCTTTTTTCTTCAAGGCAGTGGTGTAAAGCTGGACAAAAATAATTCATCTGCATTGTTAAAGAATTGAGTAAAATCAGGTTCTTTTTTCCTGGATCTCAATGCATGTGTTTTAAAGGAATGATCCTGATGCTCAAGTAAAATCATTTACTTCAAGAGCTGTAAAAATGCAGCTCTGACAGAAGTCTGGCACCCATCTGGTATCAACCCTATTTTCCAGGGTATGCCTCTGTGTGCTTTGGGTGGGTGAACTTGAAATCAGGAGCTTTTCTCTGCTGAATGCCTTTGAATGGCAAAGGATCACTCAGTCACGGGTGAAGCATTTGGGGTGTAGTCTTCTTTTAACTTAGAAAGGGTTTGTGTGGACACAGTGTCAGGCCAGCTCCATTTGCCAGTTCCTTGATTTGGAGCAGAGCTCAGCGCCTGTACCGCGCACGGGCTCTGTCCTGGGCTGGAGAGCATCCATGCACATCCCTCTGCCGGAGCAGGCAGCAGCAGCCACGTTTGCCAAAAGCTGCTTTCGTGTTCTCACCTCGGGTTTCAAATGCAGTTGAGCTGAAACAGCAGTGTGTTGCCACCAACAAGGACAAGGCTGTTCTCTGTCCTGCCTTCCCCTTCCTTTTTTTCCCTGGATTCTCCCATCTGAAAGCTGTTGTATGTACACTAATGAAAAGACACCAGAGCTGCGTTTTTATATGGTATCTAAATATTTTTGCTAGCACTGCTGGTTGATTTTTTTCCTATTGTGAATACTGACCCACCTTAATGGAGTTACTGTCTTTTTGTCTCTGTTTAAGACATGCAGGAATGATGTTTTACAAATAATTGTCTCCTTTGTGGGGAGTAGGGGTAGTTATCAGTGTGTCTAGCCTACCTCTGCCCGGAAAGCTCACAGTAGCTGGAAGCACTACATGGAAAGGAGATCATGTGTAATTAACAAATTAAATAAAAATGTCTCTGTTGCATTTTCTGTTTTACAGAGTGGAAAAATAGAGCTTCTCTGAAATTTTCTCTGGGTTTTTATTATAGCCTTATTCCTAATTTGGGCTGTGTTCCGAGCAGTCGAGTGTGTGTGCAGCAGAGTCCACGGGAGGCAAAAGGGCAGTGAACTGCCAGCCACGTTCAGAAGGAAAAAATAAATGGAAAACTAAGAATAGCTTTGCCCATTTTCAGGGAGGAACCTTCCATCTGATGAGGCCCTTACTAGCTCACCACAGTGCCTCAGCAGGTGATTCCTCCTGTCCTTGCTTTGCAAGTTCAAATTCCCACGTGCCTCCAAATCGTGATGCTATGCAGGAATAGAGAACAGGTGTGTGCCACAGAGGGGTGGATGGACCTGTAACAGAGATGTCAACGTCAGTGCTTCTGCCTGCTGTGTTTCTGTAAGCTGTCCTGGCCTTGGTTTTCCATTTTTAGTGTTTGTTTTCAGACACATGGAACACGAGGTAACACACAGTGCAAGGGTGACTCTAAGATTACCTCTGTGTTGCATAAATGCCCTGGTTGTGGGAGAGGATGCTTGTTCCTCCTGCCCCATGCATCCTCACCATTGTGGCAAGCCAGCCCTAGAGCAGGCTGGTTGTGCCCCACTGATACTTGTCCTGCACATCCTCTGGTCCCTAAGGCATAATTGTCCTCCTTTTTTTTTTTTTTCCTTTCCTTTTTTTTTTTTTTTTCTTTTTCAGTGTAGAGCTGTTCCTTTCTAGCAATGAAAACACACTCTCAGTGTCCTTTCCAGCACTTCTGTTAACCAATCCCAATGTTTAAAAGAAGAGTGTATGAATAGAGGCTACTTTCACCATTTAGGCACTTTATTTCTTCTCATGTAGTACAGGCGTGGCAATGCTTCTCTGTGTCCTGAAATTGCATTAAGTACAGTGATATTTCTACACAGGTCAATAACTCAGACCATGATTAACTTACTGCTTATTGCCTTGTTGCTTTGGGTGCTAGGATGCTGTATCCTTTACACTGCTGGCCTTTTCCATCTGAATAGCAAACAGTATTTCCCTCTGAAAATATCAAAGACCTTTCCCCTGGTATCCATTATCAAAATTACAGTCAAGTCAATCAAAACTTTCTGTTTATCTATCGAAGTTTATATTTACATTTCTATTTCTATCTGTAGAGTAGTAGTGATTTGGGAGTCTTTAGGATTTTGTTAGATTTACAGGATGCCGTTTACATACATCTTTCAAAATAGTTTCCTTCCACAGTGCAAGTGTGGACTGACCTCAGCTTTAGGAAAAAGCCACTCTTTGCCAAGGAGTAAGAGGCATGGAATTGAAGTTGGTGTTTTGCTCTGTGTTTATCCAGGGGTGCAGTGAATTAGTGGAACATTCTTGTACTTGGTGGAACAGAACAAGAAAGCTGTTAAGAAAGTATCTCCATAGGGTGTAATTAGAATGGGAGAGGTCATCTGAATTTCACTAGATTTCTTACTTCTTAATCCCTCCTTCTGGTGTGCACAGAGCCTGGAAAACTGCTTTTATAATAGCCTTTATTTCTGACTGGTTCCTGAGAGGAAGGCTGGCTTCAGCATATCAGAAATGTGCAGAAGAAAAAATATTAATTTACAAGTTGTTGAATAAATAAGCACCCCTGTGGAGGCATCTGTTTTTCTGGGTGTAGAGTTACTTATGCTGGGTAGGGCTAAGGATCTCCTGGCTTGCTTTAAGCTGGGTTGCAGAAACGAGGCTTTTGCAGGTCTGCTCTTACACTTCCATTGAACAAAGCCCCTGCAAAATCCCTGGGTTATGAAATATTTCCTCTCTGTCGTGTCCCAGACAAGAGATGGCATCTGCAGAGCCAGAAAAGGAAGTCCTTGCCTTATAGAGAGAGCTCTTGGTGTGACACAATGGCTGATATAAAGTGTCGGGGGAGCTGAGTTGAAGGCAAAGGAACAAAGGAAGATCAAGATTCGGTGGCTGTCTCAGGCAAAAGGAAAGTGGAAAGCGTCTTGGGGATGGATAAATTTAAGGCTGCGCTTGTGCTGGCTGGGGTAGGGGATGCTCTTGGTTATCGCAATTTCTCCAGGGAAAACAATGCCTTAGGTGCAAAAATCCAGCAGGAGCTGAAGGAAATTGGAGGGCTTGAGAACCTGGTGCTCTCTCCTGACAAGTGGCCAGTAAGTGACAACACGCTCATGCACATGGCTACAGCTGAGGCTGTCATCACAGGTAGGTACAGCGGGAATGGCGAACGCGGTCTGCAGAGGAACTGTTGAGCTGCTGCATTTCTTAGAATGAGCCTGATTGCTGAGGAAGTCATGAGAAAGCGTGTCAGAAATGCTGTTTAAGTGAATGATAATGTGCATTAGTTCGGCCGCTGCATGAGCACAATCCTGTGACCATCTCCCAAGCTGGGGAGTATTGGTTTCTGGAGTGCCGAAGGGCTCTCCCTGTATTTTCCCTAGATACATACAGTTGGTTAAAGCTTAAAGACTAAAATACCACATGTCCAGCATAACAAAACTAATTGCCAAGTAGATTATCTATATACTGGAATACATCGGGGAATAATATAGCCACTAGAGATTCTTCTGTAAAAGATAAGAACTCTTCTAAGTGCATTTTTGACATGTTTGTGTCCAGAACTCCAGGCTGGAGCACAGTTACCTTAGTACCTCTTTCAGGCTAAAACCACTAGTGCTGTCTCCTCTTTGCTGCCCCTCAGAAAAAGGGTTGCATCTGGAAAGCCAGAAAAAACTTATTTGTTTTCTAAGGAGAGCTCCATAGCTTTAGCCCAAGAAGTATCCTAACATACTGTGTTTATGATAAAGTCTGTCAGAACAGTGAAAGTTATTAAGATACATCTTCTAAAATCACAATGGTTTGAGAGAGACATTTGTTTTTTCTTAAAGTGGGGGTAGTATTTCTAAAATAAGACTGTTTTTATTGACACCTTACCCATCAAACTAGACCTTTCTGAGATTGGCAAGATCATAGAAAGTACACCAGAAGATGGTGACCTCTCAACAGTATTTTGCCTCTTCAGAATGAATCAATTTTTTTAATCTCTTAAAAATATCCCCAATTTTTCTTAAAACTCACAGCACTCATGGCATAACTACCAGTAGCAGAAGCTCACGGTGTAGCTAAGTATGCTTCACATCAATGAGATTTCCCTTGTGCTAGTGTTTCACTGCTTTATCTGCCTGCTTGCAATCTGCTCTATATTTAGTATGTAGAGATCAGTTGAAGAGTGTGTAGGAGTGTGTAGGACACTTCATACTTGGCTATTAGCTAACCAATGATTTAAGGGGTAGCTAATACACTAAAGATAAGGGCAAGATGTCAGCCTATCAAGAAAAAAGATGACTAGCATATTTCTGAATATAGGCTATGATTAAATACGTATCATATGTTTCTTGCTTATTGAACTCTCTAAAACCATAACTTCTGGGTAATCAAGTCAGTTAGATCAACAGTAAAATAATAACTCTTTTTTTTTAAACTTAAATATAGCAGCCTGTAAATTTGTCTAAAGAAAAAAGTTTAAGTTATCATTTCCATTGGCTGTGTTTATCCTACATTCTCATTCCTTTGGCCTGATCAGACAAGCATTTTAAAAAGGTGCTTTCATGGGCTGGAGAGAAAACAGCAAGAGTGTGGAATTTTAGTAAGAAAACTTCATTTCACTGCAACATTGGTAAGTGGGAGAAAATGAGTCCTTCTTCCTGCTTCCCACAAGTGAAACAAGAGCCACTCAAGCCTTCAGCAGTCTCCTCCTGACATGGGGAATGCAAAAAAGCCCCTGGGCTTGCTCATGGCCCAGCCTAGGCCCAGCCAAATCACCCACACGTCAACATAGTGAAGCTGAAGAAGGTGAATGTGGGTCTGTGAGGCTGCACGCATCTGCCACCAGCCCTGGGGACCTGCCCTTACTGCTGTGTGGAAGCAGACTTTGAAGAATAGATTGGGTGACTGGAACACTACTAGCCAAAAAAAAAAAAAAAAAAAAAAGGAGAAAAGGAGGGGAAACGAGCAATAAAAATATCTCTGTGGCTCACTGCCCTGCTCCCTGCACGTCCTGTTTGCCTGGCTGGCTGCCTGCTGGCCACAGCACTGCCTGGATACTCACCTGCGAGCAATTGCGGGATACTTGCAGGCTGGGACAGACACGCCCGCGGCTTAAAGCCGTGAAGTCCCATTGTCATTGTCGGGGCACTGCCCTCCGGGGAGCTCCCAGCCTGAGGCTGAGGCAGCAGCCAAGCGTGAGCTGCAGGCTTGTGCTAAAGACAAAGGCAGGTCTCACCTGGGGAGGGGATTTTGGCTGCACGGAGAACATCCCAAGGGGGGCATGGTCTCCTGGGGTACAGCTGGGGGCTGTGGGAGCTGCTGCAGACTGAGCTGCTGCCCCCCAAATCCACCATGTGCGCTGACCAAAAAGTTGATCTGACACTGAAGGATAAACAAAGCATCTACTTCCAGGAGGAATCTGTCCTATAAGGGAGGAACGAGAACAGCATCATCAAACCCCAGGAAACTATGCCTGTAATGATGAAAGCCTTTTCCTCTCTTATTTACAAATGGGTTAAAAAATAAGAGTTCATTTCTGAAGAAAGAACCTGTCCTATTGGTGGTTGAGACAGCAATCTCCAGGTGTGGGAGCCATGGTGGGCTTGAACATCCCAGAGGTTCTGGACCACAGGGACTTCTGGCTCTGAGGACAAGGTTTCTGCAGGAATCACCAGGCAATAAACCCTGCTTCTGGCTCCCATCCGGATAAACTGTGACACCTGACTTCTAAATCTGGAAAGAGCTGGCAGCTTGAAAGTGTCTTGTTTCTTTGGGATTCTGTGTGGGATGGCCAGTGTAACTGGTAGGGTGTTATTTTTATGTGAAAGAAGAGGAATCTTTGTTCTGCCCTTTGTCTTTATTTGCCTGCCTCCATAACTGGTACTTCAGAGCGTCTCTGGCTTCTGGGACTCCAGACTTTCTCTTAAGTTAAACTGTGGATTTCCAGAATTCACCATCTCTGAAAATCAAGATATTTTTAGAAGAACTTCCCTGCTGTGTCATTCAACCAGTGCAACTAATCAAGTATTAAATGGAGTTTCTCTAAGTACGTAGAAAATACGTAAGTGGATAAATCCCTTTGGCCTCTGTTCCCACTGGTTGCACAGCTGTAATAGATGCCAGTGGAAGGTTTTCCTCGACAAGAGTCAAGGGCAGGACTCTTCAAGACCAACAACAGAGAGCATCTGCTGAGAGAAGCAGCAATACTGAAGAAACAGTATATGTTTAACTGGGGGAAAGTTCCTCCCTTATGCAAGACCTGTAGGACTTGGTAAAAATAATCTATAAACTGATGCTGTTAGTGAACTTATTACAGGAGAAATTTATGTGCTAGAAACTGCCTACAGGCAGTAGGGATTTACTACTCTTACTGATTTTTATAATATTTTTTATAAAAGCTCACTGTTCATGATCTTATAAGATTTGGATCCCTGCATGAAAGACTGACAAATTTTAGACAAAATACGTGTAACATACAGATTTAAAAAAGGAGGTTGCTAATTTTTTGTATCTAGTCATATACACCTCTTAAAGTAATTCTGTAATGTGGTAATATTTAAAAAAAAAACCAAAAAGCTTTCAGTTTTAAATTGGATTCACATCTGTAAAGGGAGGGGCTGAGCCAGGCACAGTTGGCTTTACCCAGACCCCATGGCAGCCACACTGTCACCTGACAGCGGAACATCTCTGTAATGACTCACACCACAGAGCTTAAATAAAGGCACCTGAGCAGTTACTGTTGATAACAGAATGCCTTCATCTTTCCAATGAAACAATTAAACATGGAAAGGAAAGGAGGGAAAGATGAGAACTGAGAGTCAAGACTGTTTTCCCTCCAGCCCACTCTCATGTTGTGTAAAAATGTGTTGACAGTGGCACCAGAAATATGACTTGGTGTACTGGAAGTGGAAACAGGAAGATTTCTCAGATGCATAGTGAGCTTGCATGCATGTTTTCTGTGGCTTTTTGCTCTTCTGCCTTCACACAGCAACCTTCTCTTCCTCTGCTGAGCAGATTACTGGTGTTTTAGAGGACCTGTACCGGGAGCTGGTGAAGCGCTATGTGGATGCTGTGGACAAGCTGTCGGGCAGGCGGCCGGACCCCCCCCACCATCGAAGGCTGCAGGGAATTAAAACCAGACAACCACCTCCTCGCCTGGCACACGCCATTCAACGAAAAGGGTACGGCACCGCTTTCCTTCTAGAGCTCCTGCCTGGAATAATGAGTGCTCTCACTGTTTGTGGCTATATGGAAATTGTTTCCTTTTCCCCCCGACATCAAAGGCCACTACCCCTGAAATGTTTCCATGTTCGCCTGAGGATGACAAGAGGTCTGCCAAGAATTCCTTCTGTAGGGCACTGTGTCCTCTTGTAAGCAAACCCCTCCCTCTTAACATCTATTTAAAGAGACTTTGTCTTGGGCTCTGTGCCTCAGGGTCCAGATCTTTGTCCTTGGAGTTTAATGGTTATTTTAAGAAATATTTTCAGCCATTTTTCATTTAAATATTTGTAGACTTTGATCTCTTCAGTGATACCAGATCTGAAACCAAATGCCAGGCCTGTTAAATTGCTCTAAGCACCAACACATTCTCTGGAGGGAAAGCAGGGACTTGTCTCCATTTGGATGCCCTGCTAACAGCTATGATTGTATTGCTGATAATCCCTAATATTCCTAGCCTGGTTTACCTATGCCTGACCCTCCCATTCTTTCTCTTTATGATCATTTATTTTTACAATCAATACAATTTCCACTTCAGTTAAGTAGCACACATGCAGCTATGTGCACACATAGCGTGCAATAATCTTGAAAGCCTGTAGAGACACCCATTATCAGAGCAGGCAGAGCCAGCCTGCCATGAAACGGTGTCAGCTCACAGCGATGTTGGCTCTGGTGTGACACTGCCACTGCAGAGCACTCTGGCCCAACAGAACTGCATTGATGCAACGCCGTGGCAAAGACCTGGTGGCACCATGCCATGGCTATTTCTGGGTCTCTGCAGGCAGTTTTCCCTGACACAAAAAGCATCTCTCACTTGTCCCCCGCTCCTCACAACAGCTGTTGGGAGTGAAAAGGGTGTGTATTCTTCCCACCCTGCTATCAGCCAGCCAGATCTCAGAAAGTGCCCCTTTGGCAGTTGTCACATGTTTTCTGACTGACAGTGGATAAAGTTTGGATAAAATAATTGTGGGAGCTGCTGTTGGTCCCAAGTAGCTCTTAACATTGTTCAGCACGCAGTTGAGTATGGCTGTTCCCTGGTCCTCTGCAGTGCTGGGGCTACCTCTCTTCTTTCAGCCTTCCTCCTCCCCAGCTTTCCATGATGGACTACCTGCTTTGGGGAGCCTCTGGGCTAGAAGAGTCTAAAATTTATTCCTGGGTTTAGATCCGACAGCTAAAAGCCACCTTCTCCATCTGATCTGACAAAAAAGCATCCTGAACATCTCAAGAAGCCTTTTTTTCACCTTGAGAGCAGAAGAGCCAGTGACCTGAAGTGGAGATGTTCTGTCTACTACGGAACCCAGCACTGCTATGGGCTTAATTAACTTTTAATTTAAAATTTATTTTGCACAGAATTCTTGAGGCAAAAACATGCCACAAGCATTGAATGCCTAGCAGTCAGATTTTTTTTTTTGATGGGCTGGAACCAAAAGGCTGATTTGCTGTGGGCATTCTATTTTATCTTGCTTCTAGCAGTAATTCATGTGCCAGGCTTCATGGACTTAGGTTAGGTAATTTTACACTGCTTATGTGTTGCTTCTCTGCTCAAATTCTTGTGGATTTAGTCAGCACACAGAATCCCTAAGTCAAACTGCCCTGTGTATCTCTGCCACCTCATGTCATGCTCGTTACCATACTCATTGCAGAGATATATGGATTATGTTAGAAGCTGCTAAGGTTACTGTGACCACCAGAAAACCTGCCCAAGATTGTCTAACGCCTTCCATTTAAAGAGCTTGTTTACAATTTACAACATTGATAAGCACAAGGCTAAAATTCTCACCATTAAGTGTTTGCCTCTGTCAGTATTTTTTAAAGTTTTAATACAGATGAGTCTGCTGTTTCTGGGACATGGTGAAAATGTTGTGATCCACTGCCAAAACATCAAATTGTTCAGAAGAGAACAATGTCCAGCTGTAGAACTGGAAAAAAATCTGAGATTTGCTTTTGGAACCACTGCGACAGGCCAGTGAATTGGTGGGTCAAATAGCTGGGCTCTACCTGTATTGTGTATTTCAGGCTGAGACTGCAGCATCCAAGCAGGTCTTTATCTGCAGCTGTGGAAGCAACTTCTGGGCTTCCCAGAATCACTTGAGAACAGTGCCCTTTGGCTGGTGGCATTGGCAGAGGAGAATGAGGGAAAAGTGTGAGTTAAATGCAGATGAGGGGAAAAAAATGAAGAGAAAGTTAAGCTGCAGATGCACAGGAGATAAAGGTGCCAGGCTCTAAGCTCTTATGCAGAATGGTCTGTAGTCACAAAAGGCACATCCTCCTCAGGGCTTAGTAGCCATTACCCTAATCTTTGTTATTCTACAGATGTAGAGTGAAGAAAATCACACTGAAGTATTACATACTAACAAAGAACAGTGTAGTTCATTAAAGAAAATTAAAATAACTGGAAAACATGGATAGGTACAGCAGAAATTCACTCTCCTCCAGGACAGCAACTAGGGGCTTCAATGAAACTAGGTCATGAGCTCAAAGCAAGAAAAAGGAAGGACTTCTTCACACAACACCTAATTAAGCTTCATACTATTTTCTGATGCCAATTTGTAGGTGCTACAGTTCATGTGAGTTCAAACAAGAGCTGGGCAAAGTCACCCAGGGGAGATCCTTCAAGGGTTATTAAGCAGCAAGATATATAGCCAGCTGCCTCCTGGATCAGGGAGACAAATTGTCAGCAGCTTAGTGAGTACAAAGGGATAGCGTCATTGTTCTTCTCCTTTACTCTTTCTTAAGTATCCTCTTCATTGTCAGACTTGATAAGTTGGCTTGGCCTTTGGTCTGACTATGGGGACAGTCCTTATGTTGTTACACGTGTCACCCCTGTTGCTCAGACTGGTCTTGCTGTCCCTTATGTCCTTGGTTCAAATGGTAGATGTGAGACATGGGAGTTAACAGCTCCCTGAAGCTCTGTCTGGGTTTAAGGTTACTCCATGTGATGAAATGTTTTTTTACTCAGTTTACTTGTCTGATTCTGCAGAAGGTTTTAATGGAACTTCCCAGACTGTAGGAATGCAATGAAGTTGGATAGACTAGCTCCTCCAGACCAGCAGTCGGATTACTGTAGTACATCTTCCACTTTGGATATATTGAGAGATGTTATTTAATTAGTAGCTTTGTGTAGTGCAAAAGCCTTCCCTCTTGGACAACCAGCATGGATTGTGTGCTTTTGAGAAACCAGTCTTCCTTTGTAGGCTCTCATCTGCTACTCTGTGGCAGCAGATGGTTTAATGAAGAGTTCGGTCTTGCAAGCAGAACATATTTTCTCCCAGTTGAGTGGTGCCCTGGAAGACTGGATTTCCTTCCTGCCTCTTCCTTGTGGTTTCTATGTGATCTATGGGATTGGAAGACAGTTTTATCCACTCCTGGATGGCTGCTCTTGAGGGAGAAGAGCTCTTTTCCTAAGAGGGAAATTTAGATATTGCACCTGGAAATGCCAGTAGGTGGCTTATGTTAGTTTGGCTCAGGCTGCGGTATGGCTTGAAGCAGATCTTCTTGCCACCCCACTACCACACTTGGATCACACTCATAATCTTAGGATACTGGAGATGCAACTTCTTGGAATGAGACTAAATGGCAAGAGGTGCTCCAAGAGAGCCCCTGGTGCTCTGTTCCCACAGCAGACAAAGGCCTGTGGAGCAGCTGAGGACCCTTGTCCACATAAATGACTGAAAGCCCTGACCCTGGTTCCTTGGCATCTGCTGCTGCAATTCCCTCTGCCCCTCAGTTGCTCCTGCTATGCCATCCTACACACATATACAGCCCTTCTCCATGCTCCCTATCAGGCAAAGACAAGGAGATTGTGCCCCTAATGCAGGTTCACATAGGCTAAAATTAGGAAGCTTAAATATGCCCCTTATCTTTCAGGAACCAAGTAGAGAAACGCTGATTGCTCTCAGCTATTCCCAAGGTCACTGGGAAGTGTGATTGAGCAAAGACAGTGCTGAAAAATGCCAAGTACTTAGAAAAATCGAAGCCTATCCATCTCAGGGTGGTTGCCTGCAATGAGTTAATGCTTTTTTGGGCATTGGCTCACCAGCTGCAAAGAGGAGATAATCACCTCACTGGTGCCTTGTGAAGATAAGCTCATTAAAACTTCTGTGGGATCCTGATATTACTGTGATAAGTACTGCAGAGAAACTCATTAGTAAGTTTAACTCCATTCAATGAAGTGTTTAGAAGTTGAACACCTGGGATCATGTACTCAATGCTGAGGATTAGAAGAAATTCTGAATTATCTATTCAATAAATAAATTCTGTGCTGCAAGGAGGCAGATGTTCCCAGTACCAAGCTCAGTAAGTGTAGGCTGTAGCACAACAAGGACTAATTTCAGGTTGCATGGGAAACTTCAGTTCTGACATTGCCTAACTTTGTAGGATTTGGCTCTGTAGCCTCTATTTTCTTTTGGACACATTATTTTTGTATGTAGCAGAAACTGGTGAGGCTCTCTAGGATGAAACGTGCATTAAATAGTAAGCTGAACTGTGAAGCTCATATAAAGTGCTTTAATTGTGTGCTTACAGCTATAAAATAAGCGTGTGGGTAAAATGTTTCTCAAAGTTCTGTTTCTAGTGCAGGCACCTGGGGCAAGCAAAACAGCAGTGTCAGCCAAGAATGAGTGAAGCTGGGATGAGAGTTTGGGTCAAACAAGCGCTGTGAACAAGAGAGTGCACTGCTTTCTGAACCCACTAGGCTCTTCATAACACTTGATTATATTGGAATATACCTGTAAAACTAGAATGACTATGTAGGAGCAAAATCCCTCACAAGAAACTTTCAAAACTTGTAACTCATTTTGTGTGTTAATTTCCCATTCCCTGAGGAGTTCCCTTCCCACACATGAGCTGAATTAATGAAGTGTGCTTGTCTCACATTTTATCAACTTATTTGTGTGATATCAGTCTCCTTTTAAATGCTTGGTGGTATCCTTTTACTTTAGGTTCTGGATTTGGAGCTTCCACAAAAGCCATGTGTTTAGGGATGCGATACTGGAAGCCGGAAAGGCTGGAGTCCCTCATTGAAGTGAGCATTGAATGCGGACGGATGACTCACAACCATCCCACAGGTAATGCCTGAGCTCTGACATCCCCAAGGCAGCTTTGCTCTTCTGCAGGGACTAACACGGCTCCTGTGAACTGCCCTGAACCACTCCTGCTTTGCAGGCTCAACGGCCTCAGTTTGAACTTTGCTTGGTTAATACATACAAGTGTATATTACTTATATAGGCTTACATATTTGCTTGTAAAATATGTAGACAGCATCCTCAGGCATAGTTGTTTTCTCCCCTAAAATCCCAATATCTAACCTGCCTTGTTCACAGCATATTCATGTTAGTTGCCTTGACCAAATTTTAGGACTCTTGTATATCTAGATGATTCACTGTTATCATGCAAATTTATGGTTCAGCGGATAACAACATTTTTCTCTTGGCAGGTTTTGTCACATCCAATCACTGTAGGTAAAGGTAGTAAGCAAAAAAAAATCTAACTCCACATATTTTAGGATACAATCTGAAACATTTTCTAAACAAAACATAAATAAGCAGATTTAATGTTGTTTTTAATATTGTGGTCTGTCATTTTGATAATTTTATGCTATGTAAACATGTATTCATTCTGTCTGTTTTAAACAGCAATAAATAAATCTATAATGAAGGGTGACATGTTCAACACACTCAGTGCTATGAAGCAGTCAGAAAAGCCATCAGGATGGCATAAAATTAGGAGAAAAGGGTTCAAAGCAAAGCAGAAAATTAGGCTGGTATGTAAAGTCTGTGGTGCATTAGCAGCCATAAGACTGCTTGCAGTCTGTGTGCCTCATGTCAGAAAGGGCTTATGAGACCCAGAAAAGGAGGATTCAAGTTGTCGCACACCTTCCACACAATGAGAAATTACATCCAGAAGGAGTTTTCAGCTGGGAAAAGAAAAGTGGCACAGTGGGGATGCAGAGAGGAAAGGGGTGGAAGGGCCACATGCACCTCACTGCCATCCTGAAAGGTGTTGGTGAAACCAGTTGTGATCCTTGTAACTCAGAGACAGAAAACCCAGCCAATGTGTCAGTCAGGACCGAAACAAGCAGACAAAGGAAATACTTTCCCATGTCACGCACAGTGAAGCCTCAGACCTCACTGCTACAGGCAGCTGCAAAGTCCACAGATATGCCTGGGCTCAAGGGAGACCAGGGAAGGAGGCCGTTTCTGCCAAAATCAATCAGGCTGTGTAATCACAATGGCCCATGGCCCCTAGCCTGGCCTAGTTGCTCTGGGGAATGGAGAAGCCAAACCACTTGTGTTCCCTCTGCACACCTTGGCCGGGGTGTGCTGTCGTCCCCAGGGAGGGGCAGCAGGCTGTGTGAGCACTGCCGGGAGCAGGGGCAGCAACAGGGGGATGGACAGCCTGGGGACTGGGCAGGAAGAGACTGACAGCCCCCAGGAAACCTTCAGGGCACACCCCATCCTCTGCCACGCTCTGACTTGTCCCACTGCCCCCTGCTAGCCTTGCCATTCACACTCTGAGCCCTCTGCTGCCACCCTCAAGGTAAATGTGGCACTCAACGGTCTTTATGGCATCTGGGCTAGATGCTGTCTATCTGAGTGAGACCCTTTGAGCAGGCTCGACCCAGGCTTTTATTCTTTATGAAAACATCTATTGGACTCTAGTTGGATGTGCCTTGGGCCTGACCCAGTATTGCAGGTCTTGTGGCAGAGAGAATTAGTAATTGCCTCATCTGGACTTGTCACCTCCTAAAATAATTTGATTTTACCTTCAGCAAAACACACAAAGTTCATGATTACTTCTATGCATGAGTGAATGCTTTTGGACCCATGCACCGAGAGAGGTACATGCATCAATACTTTGCTCACCTGGGATTTATTTAAATGACAGATTGGTTTTCTTAAGCTTCTTTTGCACACTGCACCAGGCTGGTTTTGTTGCCCTTGACAGAATGCCAAGAGCATAAGCAAACATAAGAATTGAGCCCTACTGTTTCTGGTGTCACAGAAGTATTGAGTGCCCATCAACAGTTGCAATATTTGTAATATTTACAATATTGAAATATTTGTAACCGAAGTAGAAGACCAGCATGTCTCCTTGGACAATTTCTTCTTTCCTCTAAGGGGACATGGGTTTGTCCCCCCTGGGTCAAATGAGCCAGAAATAGCATTAGATCTAGAAACGACCCCTCCTGGGCCGGATGATGCTGTAAACAAGCTGGCATAGCCTGTAATTGAATCACTTTGTACAAGTCAATTATTTCATGTGACTTCAATTAGAAGATTTTGAGTATCACATTGGTAGATGATGTTTATTTTTGACCCCTACCTCAATTTCTATCACATTACACCACTGAGAACAGAAGCTCCCTTCTCTGTAAGACAAGTCGCAAACCAATGGGCACCACTCATTAGCCAATAATCTCAACATGCCACGAGGCTGCAAACAGGCAGAGATGGGTTGTGTATATTTGTTAATCTACCTGACAGCCATGAGGCATTCCACTGATGATTTTATGACGAACAACAAGGACAACAAGGATGGTACCAGCACAGACTGCACACTGGTAATCCTTGTTATTTGTGAATTCCAGGTTTTCTAGGGTCCCTTTGCACAGCTCTCTTCGTGGCGTATGCAATACAAGGGAAACCCCTTGTGCAGTGGGGAAGAGAGATGATGAAGGTTGTGCCGATGGCTGAAGAATACTGTAAGAAGACCATTCGTCACATGGCAGGTACCGAGTCTAAATCAAGAGTTTATTTTCTTAAAGCTATGTTTAGCTGGAAAGGCACTGAAGAAATGCAATCCCTAGACTTTCCATCTTGCTGCTTCCCCCCTCTCCTCTCTCCACAGGTTGTCCTGCTTTCTCTGCTCACAGAACTAAGCTCTTCGCAGGTGGTGCCACCTTCTTCTACCACCAGTTAGTTGCCTGGTGTATTGGTGGCAAAAATACAAAGCAAAATAGCAATGACCGTGCCCTACTGCACAGTTTTATTTTTAGGAAATCTTCAAAGATTTCTGGGCAGGGGGGAGGAAGGAAATTATATTTAGCAGGTTATTAGGCAAACTGACTGCTGAGATATGAATTATTCAGCTCCCTTCCATCAATTAGTGCAATTCAACATTTTCCTTAAGAAAAATCACACATGCTCCTCATTCTGCCAGGAAAATTTCACCTGCAGATGCCTCCTGACCAAGAGCTAGCTTTTGACCACAAATTCAAGTTTGACTTGTTGCTTTTCTGAACAAATATTTAAGATACGACCTGTTGTATCCTTGTTTTAAAACAACTGAGTGTCACACAACTACTGAACTTGATACTGGTACTTTATTATTTCTATGTACTTGGCCTTTGGGGCAAAGGTACTTAGTCCCCTCTTGCCAGGGAGCGATGTGTTTGTAATGGTGAGACCTGCCATGGACAGACGAGTATCAGTGCATTGAAACATCAAGGAAAGAGACTAAGGGACAGCTGCTGAGAAAGATTGATTTCAAGGGAAATCTTTACTCAAGAGCACTCAGAAATTAAAATTTTCCCCTGAAGAAAAGCTGCTACTTTAAAGTCTGAAAGGAGAACCACAAAGGCTTTCTGAAAGACCCTGCATTTTCGTCTGTGCCTCATTGCACACCAGGATTTTTTTAGCAGAGACCCATGAGGAGCAGGTGCAGGATTAATGTGATCGAGCGTCCCTCTGAGTGGCTTTGCAGCAGGTCCCTGTCACTCCACCCAAGCAGGACCCCTCGGTGCGGAGGTATGCGTGTTGGACTCCTGAGGCATGCCCTCCAGCTAGGGCCCGTATTGTTGAGCTTCGTCCTATTTTGGTAGCGGGAAAAGTGTCCTGCATTAAAGTTAAGCTCCTTGGCTTGGGGAGATGCGCTGCGAAGAAATCCTGCCAAATAGAGTCCTCCAGTTTTAGAAAATCCTATTTTAGCTATATTATCCCCCATGGATAACAAACAGAGTTTGTTATCCGTGTCACAGAGAGGTCGACTCTACATCCCTCTCTGATATCCAGTTGCGATTACTGGCCAGATAGTTCCACGGACCTGAATGTGACCATCATCTCAGCTGGGCTCAAGAGATGGTGCAGAGCCTTGCTAGGGTTAGTGGCATGGGATTCTGACCATGCTACAGGTCCACACAACAAAAATCTCCTTCAGCTGCTTGATCCCTCTGTTTCTGAACTTGTGGAATAATCACACTTCCTTGCTTGTTAAGGTGCTACATAGAAAACCTTAATTTTTGAGGCATTTATTGTTCATTGTCATGGGCGATTTAGGAAAAAGCAAACAAACAAACAAAAAGCCAACAAAAGAGAAAGAAACCTGTCAGGCCACTCACATTTCTGAATAGAGTTATAACCAGCTACTGGAGTGGGTGCTGGTAGTTTACATTTGCTTTGCTTACATTTGTTTTCTTCTAGATGCTGCATCTAGATACTCTCTTTGGCCTGATGGCTGTGAGTGCACTTTCACTCTGTTTTTCTAAACACCTCCCCTTTTGAGGGTTCTGGTGAATAGTTTCTTTGAAATGAGGCCAAACTGGGTCATAGATTCAGAAAAAGGGCAGCTGGGCATTTCCAGGTGTCTTGGGCATGTGGTTGAAGGCTCATTGCTGTCTGGGGCTGGGGCACTGGCAGATGACAACTTCGTGAAAGTATCAGGTCCTACAAAGCAACTTGGGTATTTTTACAAAAACGCCCCTGCTTAAAGATCTTAATTGCCAAGGAGAGTCGCCACTGTGGCATTTTAGGAAAAGACGCAAAATCAGATTACATCCTTCAGATGAATGGTTTGCTTGTGTGCTTCTTGGGCACTTGCAGCACACACCACTGAGCAGCCAAGCATGAGAGAGCAGGGAAAAAGTGGGAATGTTAAATTTTATCTTACGTCCATAGTCCCATACTAAATGGCTAGCTTGCCTTGGCATAATTAGCCATCTGGGCCATCTCACTCTTCTCTAACTCCTTCCCCCCCTCAGCTTGCCAGGCAGGGTTTCCCTCAGGCTTCAGTCCTGCAGGCAGGTGCATGTGTATGTGCCTAACAGCTCAGTGTGACTGACTTAGGAGCCTTTTTAAGCCTTTCTAAAAAGGGGGAACCAGAACATTGGCTTGAAAATAAACTAAACTTAGTACTGTTTACTTATATGTGGAACATTAAGCATGATTAAAGATCACTTCCCAAAGTGCCAGAAAAAAAGGAGAAAGACATATGGTTATTAAAAAAGGCTTATTTCTATGGGCACAGAAAGCAGATGTGTGTGTTATTTATCCCTGTTACTACATTTGATATGTAATCAAATATATGCAAATGGGAATTTTGGACTTTCCTATCTGTTTTTTTCCTGAACAATCACGCAAGAAATGTTGTGAAAACAGAACAGAAATACTGGAGAATTTATGCGATTAAAAATTGATAACTGAGGTAAGTGGCAATTTGTATTTAGGAAATGGAAGCATTTTTAGATAATCTTTAATCATAATAAAGGAATAAAAACATTGACAAAGAATTTATTATTTTATTTTTGCTGACTCTTTTCTCTTTCTTGGAGTAAATTCTCATAAAATTTCATCTCAGTACATCTTAATTATCATTAAAAGAGCACAAAATTCTGAAAGTATTTTCTTTATTCACATCCTTTGTTTTCAATTAGATGCCTCACTCTGTACATTTTTAGTATATATGCAGTACATTACTGTAAAATATCTGGGGTTTCATGTCAGTCAATACTGTCATTATCTTTAATATATGTTAAAGTAGAACAGAAAATGTTGTCGAAATGAAATACTGCATCATTAATTTCTTTTGCTTTCAGAATATCAGGAGCACTGGTTTTACTTTGAAGCCAAGTGGCAGTTTTATTTGGAGGAGAGAGAAATCAATGAGGAAAATCAGAGTCAACCCGTCTTTCCAGACAACTATGATGCAGAGGAGAGAGAAAAGGTAACTGCAACTTCCAAAAGTTCTTGGAATGGCTTGGAATACAACAGAGGTATTTTCAAAGAGACACACCACTATTTTTCGACTGATTCCACCACCAGAGTACTAAGGAAATCTTTGAGTTTTTTTTCTGAAATGTCAAGAAAGAAAAAAACAACTCCCATCCTTTACTCAGGCACACGTTAGCATGAAAAAGATAAACAAATTGCCACCAGTCCTGGGTTTGCTGCAATGGGAGAAAACAATGCAGAGAGCCAGACTTAGTGATGTGGTACCCAGAGCAGGTACAAAACACAGGCCATGGATATCTGAGGGTGGAGAAGGCAAATGTCTTGCCTGGGGCTCTCACTGAAGTCTAATGGAGCTGTGGCCAGAGTCCCACAGTAATACCCCCAGGTATGAGAAGCTAGATTTGGTCATGTCTAGTGGGGCATGTCCCAGCCCATGGCAGGGGACTGGAACACAGTGATCTTTAAGGTCCCTTCCAACCCAAACCAGTCTATGATTTTTTGGGCCCTCAAGCAGAAGACAGACATCCCCAAAGGTTGATTTTCTGCCCACATGGGCCGTGCCAAGCTAATTTTAAGTGTCTTGAGAGATGGTGTTTCACCATATTCCGTGGGATACTGTTTATTGTGTACATGATCTTTTGTTTGCTGGTTATACCTTCTTAACCCGAAAGAAGTTAACTTCTTCCCTGGTGTTTACAGCTATCTGATATATGCTGGCACCTTCCAAAGCTCTCCAGTTAGCAGCTAAGCAATACGTATGTGGCTCTTGTCACCCTTTCCCATAAATCAATCCTTCTTTTCCAGACTATTTAAAGCATAGTTCTCTTCTGAGGAGTCACTTTGTGTACTTTTAGGTGATTATCTATGCAGTGAAAGGTGCCTATGGAAGTCCAATTGACTGTGGATAGTAAGAAATTGCTCACTCTAAATATAAAAAATAGATTCCCTTCCAGGTTTATTTTACTAATTCAGTGCCATGAATTTGCTATTAGTTTCATATTCCTTCCAGTACTACTGGAGTCTTAGCAAACCTTTAGGAGAGATTAAACCAAACAATAATTTCCCATGATCATTTCAAGAGAGAATTGTATGAATTCCTAATGCAGAAGCAAAATTTACCTTCATTACCCTAGCCCAATTATTTTGGCCTGTTGAACTATTTCTTTTGATGAACAAGAAAGGAAAAATGGTGCTTGACCCTCAAACTCCACCAGCAGCCAGAGATCACAGCCTGGCAGAAGTCAAGACATTTCATTAGCATGTAAATAGCTGTGGAAAGAATAAATGAGGAGAAGGTAAACATTCTGCCTGCCTTTTTCCCAGGAGTGCTCTCCTTTGCCTTCCCTCCAGACTAGCTGTTCCCTTGTGTTTGGCAGCATAGCCAGTTGCCTTTCCACAAGCAGTCAATAAAGCACCAATACCTGGCACAACCCTTGCCAACAGCTCACCATGTGCACGTTCCTGCTCGGCCAGGTGCACCTTTCTGCAGGCACAATGCCAGCTGTGTGTGAAAGAGAAGCCCTCAGATGTTGCTTGGATGGATCTGAGCATGTTTCAAAGGCGATTTCCCTCCCAAAAAGAAATCACACCCTGAAATGCTTAGCAGTAAAGGCCATATTCTATATAAACTGGTATATCTAGTTTTTCAGTGATGTGAGTTTGGAAGATGTTAGATACACAGTGATACACCCAAACTTGGGATCAGCCTTGCTTCTGCAAACAAAACACTTGCCTAGCTCACTGTCCTGTGATGGACACAATGTGTTACAAAATCAGGGAGGAACCAAACCAAAGTCATCCAGGACAATTCATCTATGAGGACCTTGCTTCCTTACGGTGAAGTTGCTTAAACCAGCAGTGTGAAAGAACCCAGAAAGGAGAGGAAAAAAAAAGAATGGACGTGCTAGCCAGCAGCAGGTCAGGTTCTGAAGGGTGAGGAAGTCAGAGGCAGCTGTAATTAGTGGCGGCATTGGTTGACAGAAAGGAGGGGACGTGTGAATTACCTCCAGGGCTTGGCAGCAACTCAGTGCCTTCAGCAGCAGAGTGCATGGTGACACCCCATGCAAGTACTAGGTCCTTGCCGGCCCACCCAAGGGAAGCTGGGCTGGTGCCACAGCACAGCACCGGGCTGCACAAAGGTACTGGAGCTGAAAGGAAACGGAGGAAGTTTGGGAAGTGCTGTCTTGGTACAGTTAAGTCCCCCCAGGTTTGTTGCTAGGACAGCTATCCCCAATGTAAGGCTGCTGCAGCAAGGCGAGATGGCATCAGACATGTGCAGAGCATCAGGGATGAGAAGGACTAACCGGAGCGACACTTGAGCCGCCTGGCTGCACACCCAGAATAGCCCCTCCGTGCTGAGCCCTCCTGCCTTCGGGAGCATTGCATGTGTGTCTGTGCTGCTCCACCAGCATCCAAACTGCAGCAGTAAGGCTGGAAATTTGCATGGGGATGAGGACAGCATAGAGGCATAAATAATCTCTCTAAACTGTAAAAAAAAAAAAAAAAAAAGGAAAAAGAATAAAAGAGGAAAGCAGAGTGAAGCTGTAGTCCGACTCTGCCTTGTTTGATGTATGTGTAGATAAACCTCAACCAAGTATGAAATGGCCGAGGTGAATGTGAATAGAGAGAAATGCAAACCCATCATACAAGTTGCAGAAGCCAAGAACCAGCCAACCAGCAACAATTCAGTTTGCCATGATGTAAGTTAAACTTCAGGAAATAAAGCTGCCCATTTCTTAATAGGAAGGTATTTTTTAGCTATAAATTTATTAGTGTTGAGATAATTTGGGGCTTTGGGGCTGGAGGTACCTGCTCTAGAGAAAATCCAGTTTTCCTTTGCAAGCCTCACTTGTGGGTTTGGAGTTTTTTCTTCCTTCTCCTGGGGAAGAATTGTTTCTTACATTTGCATATTATTTTCCCTTTTGTTCAACAAGTGCTTGTAGAAGAGGAGAGAAAAGGCTTGGCAAGAAAAAGACAGAGAAAGGGGCTTGAATTAACATAGTCTGAGACTAAGGTCCTAAAGAAATTACTGAATCAGAACGTTTTCACCCCCCATGAAAACTTGGCTTATTGAAACATTTGCAAACGTGCGACAAGAGGAGTTGAGAGTATTTCCCGGAGGCAGGAAGAGGACTGACAAAGTATGTCCTTACAAACCTTTGTTTTTTATATGATAAGGATGTGAACTTGGAATTTATCTCGATCTACTTTTTGGCATTTCTGGCTTGCTTAAAGCAGCGTCTTGGCCTGCCAAGGGCTCGGTGCATTGGGGTGGACGGCAGGCTTACAATGGCACCTCCGGCATCACCGGGACCGCTGGAGCTGCCGCGGTGGCTGTCCCGCGGCTCACCCAGAGCTGGTGGCAGCACAGCCCCTGCCGCCCTTTCCCGGCCCCCCGAGCTATTCCCACCTGGCAGGGACACGCCAGCCCGGCGTGGCCTAGCGCCCCACGCCTCCCGTTGCAGTGCCCCGCCGTGACAGCGCTGTCTCTCCCGCAGACCTACCGGCGCTGGAGCTCGGAAGGCCGCGGGGGCAGACGGGGCCACGACGCGCCCATGATCGCGTACGATGCGCTGATGGGCTGCGGCGGGGACTGGACAGAGCTCTGCAACCGCGCCATGTTCCACGGAGGTGAGCGTCCCCCGGGCCCCCACCCTGCGCCCTCGCCAGGCCGCGGCAGAGCCCTCATGGTGTCGGCTGCCTCTCTCGGCCAATCTGCCGTGCTGCCTGTAACATTCTCACCTCTGGTTTTGTCCTTCAAACCCCGTTTTTCTGGCAGCAGCTGACACACAAGCCGTTTATGTCACTTTGCAAATGTTGCTCCAACTACACCGCATGGTTCTGCCAGAGGTGCGTGAAGAGTAAGTCCAGCAGGGCTTTCTGAAGGGCTGACAGTTCCTGACAGAACATGAGCACCTTAGGCAAAAAAAACCTTTTAACTGCATGTAGTGAAAGCAAGTAAGAGAAAAAAAATACAGCACCCAAACATGTGCCAGGCAAATAAAATCCAGGACTTAGATGCACACAGTTAAGTACTTGTACAGCTTTGTGAGAGAGAACTTCCTCAGCAGATGGATCTTGCTGGGCTTTTGGGAGGGCCAGCATAGCTGGGGTGGGGGCTGAATCAGCCCCCAGCCCTGAATCACCCATTCTCTCCCCTGTGCTGTGGGCCCTTTGCAGGAGCTTGGGTCTCTCACCTGCCCCAACACAGCGGTGAGAGCTCACAGTGCCCCACTGCAGGCCCTGGCAGGCACAAACCCACAGGCACCGCACACACAGAGCACCAGTGCCCCTCAGCAAGGCTGGATGCTTTACAGCCTGCACACTGCTGTGCTCTGCTGTGCTGTGCTGTGAGGAGGGAAGAGACACTCTCCAGTCCAGGACCTTTGTTGTATAGTAGACACCCCCGCAACTATTATTCCCTCCCTTGTTCTCTGCCTGCGAGAGCTGCTGGGCTGGGGCAGATTTTCCCGAAGCCAAGTGAGCTCCCAGCCCAGGAATGCACACCACAGTGGCACCTCTGTATGCCAGCCTTGGCGTCTCTCTCTTGCTCAGGCATCCTCAGCCTTTAGGACTGACCCAACACGCTCCCACTGTGCTCCATCAGCATGCAACATTCCCTCTCAGTACAGGGCAGTTTTTTGGTTGTGTGTGTGAAGGTGACACTAAGAGGCCACTGCCATTGTGCTTAAACCCACAGGGGAGAGCGCGGCTACGGGCTCCATCGCCGGCTGCCTGTTCGGCCTGGTGTACGGCCTGAGCAAGGTGCCCAAGGGCTTGTACCAGGACCTGGAACAAAGGGAGAGGCTCGAGTTCTTGGGCGAGAATCTTTACCGACTATCCATGGAGGAAAAGTAAAGCAGTTTCTGCCATTTTCTCTTTCTATAGAGACTATATCAAACCTTGTAGATATCTGGCTGACATAGTGAAGGAAATAGCCCTGAGTTAGTCTGAAGAGCTCTATGTGCATCGAGTGCAAGTGAAGATAGCTGAATTATTAGACTTATTATAGTTATTAGACTATAATATTATATTAGATATATGTGATATTGGTGGGTTTTTTACAGATGTAGGGATTTCTGAATATAAGGAGTGCTGCTTAAATCTCAAATGGCAAAAAATAAATAAAACGTCTTTTGACTGATATCAGTCTAACTTGCTATAATGCCACTTCCTAAACAGCTGTTTCCAGTAATTACACACACAAAATTAATTTTCAGAACTAATGCTTTCTTGCAAAACTAATGGTAGTACCCACTTACAGGGATATTCTCTGTATATTTGACAATCCTTTCACCACTGTGTCCCTCCTTGTTCTCAAATCTAATGTGTCTGTGACACTTGTAAACCTAATGTCTCATGGATTAGCCTTTAATGAATCACTGATCCCTGTATCAGCACTGTGGTGTAAGGTATTGTTACATTAGAAGCTTCCAAAAAAGGAAAAGCCAACACTAAAAATACCTCCAAGGAACAGCAAAGCATCAGTGGGTCTAAAATTTCTGATCAGTGTGTCTAAAATTTCTGAATTATGTGTTTATTCTTCTTCAGTCTTCAGAACAAAAGTTTCAAAATATAACTGGCTGAAATATTTGTAAATAAATTAATCTTGCACTATTTTCTAAGTATCAGTCTTTATTTTTAGATTGAACAGATTATATGTTGCTGTATCAGTATCAGAATTTTTGGCTGAGGTCTTCAAGCAGTTGTAATAGGTCAACAGTCAGGCTGTGATACATTTCACAAGTCTGAGTACCACAAAAACCCCAAGAAGAAAAGTTACAACTGCTTTACCTATTTTCCTTTTTTTCCCCCCCTTCCCTTTATTACCTTTTGTTCTTTTTCTCCTTTCCTTGCCTGGTCACATCTCACCTCTCCTCTCCAAGTTCTTCTTCAACTTTTTTCTTTTTTCTTTTTTCTTCTTTTTTTATTTTTTTTCTTTTTTCATTTTTCATTTTCCTTTTTTCTTTTTTCTTTTTTCTTTTTTGTTTTTTCTTTTTTCTTTTCTTTTTTATTTTTTCTTTTTTTTCTTTCTTTTTTAATTTTAATTTTTTTTCTTGTCCTTTTTTCATTCTTTTTTCTTTTCCTTTCCCTATGCCTTTCCTTTTTTTTTTTTCCTTCTTTTCATTTTTCCTTTTTCTTTCATTTTCTCATTTTTCAAGAAAACCTACAAACTATGATTGGGTTAAAAACTGCATACCACAAAAAAAGCAAACAGTAGGCCTTGATGAAGGAAATCCTGATGCCCCCAAGAGCACACCAAGTACAAATCTGAAATCTTCAATGAAATAATGCAGAAGTGAGCTCAGAATTTGTTCCCGTGTTTAACCTCATGTTTTACCTTAGAAGTTCAGAAACTGAGGTCTACGTAATACTTTCTAATTTCCACCGTGTGTGATTTCCGACGTGGTGTTGGTTTCTCCTGTCTTTCTCCAGCTGCTGAACTGTGTTTTAAAAAGATAGCTAAAAATACATGAGTACTTTCCTACGCCTTTTTCCATGTAAGCCATTGCTGGAATCACCACTGGGATGTTATGTGGCAGACACAGGAGCAGGTGATGCCTATCAGTAGGAATAGCAGCCTGCATGACAATGTCCGTATGAAAAGGTTTTCGGTACTCTGAGTTACTTCTCGCTGTGTTGTTTTAGCATGTTTTCTCTCGGCAGCTTTGCAAGGTGCTTTCTTGTTTGCTTTGGAGATGTTTTAAACCAAAGGCAGCAATTGTGTCCGTAGCTTTTGATGCCAGAGAATATCAAGACTTTCTGAAAACATTGCTTCTAGTTTAGGATGCCTCTAGCTCACCTGTAATAAATTCAGCAGTAGAGAAGAGAGAAGAACATATTCTGCATAAGGTAGGACTTTCTCTAGTACTTTGGTTTTTCTTCTTCCTTTAGGAAAAAGCATAATCACTGACAAAAATTAAGAGCATTCGTAATTGTTCCCACTTTACCTTCTATCCAGCCTGGGCAGGACCAAGTTGTGTTTCAGAGATGAATAAGAGAATCTCATTTAAAAGGTGAAAAAAGAGACTGAACCTATAAAGCCCCATTTCTTCAGCTGTTGGGGTGAGCAGTGCCTTGGCGATCATTTCACTGAGCACACTCTAAAGGCCTGTGCATTGGTTTGAGTGGGCAGAGCTGCTCCTGGTTGCCTGCCTTATCTAGGGGCAGGTCACAGGACCAAACACCACACAGAGCCAGGTAGTGATGGGATGCCCAGGGATGAGGGAGGCCAAGGGATGCAGCACTTTGCACACTCCAGCTCATGGCCATTTCCCCAGAGCCTATCAACAGTGAGGCAGACCAATCCATCGATCTCTGAAAGCTTTTGTAGGTTGACAGTGTTTTACAATTTTTTTCTGTTTTTTGGTGAGACCTCTATAGTGCTGTCTCCTCCTGCCCATGCTGCTGTCCCTGCAACAGCCAGTCCTTCAGGCTGCCAGTGTCTGAAATGGTGTTCAGATATTTAACATGCAATTCAGGATCAGGAGACAGGGCTTTCTCTTTTCACCAGAAAACCCTACAATTAATTGTATGCTTTTGGCAAATGCCATGGGATGCCACCACCCCCTGCTACTCAGCAGCCTCTGGACCCATAACAGAATGGAAAGGCTGGAGTGCATAGGTGCAGGAGGTAGTGGGCAGGTCTGGAAGAGAGTGCCAGCTCCTCTCCCTGTGCCTTGGCGCCTTGTCTCTCCTCTGCTCCTGACAAAGTGGTATCCAGTGCAGAGTTTTCTCTGGGACAGGCCAGCCAGCAGGATAGGGTTGCACTGCTGCCCATTAGCATATTAGGCTGTTACCACTCTGATGCTGCCCATGATAAGTGTCCCCAAAGAACCTATAAATAAGTAACTAAGCAGCTTGTCTTATGCATCTTAATTATTTGTGGGCCAAGAAGACAGGAAACTGTTGAAGGTGGCCTTGCCTCCTCTGCAGTTCCAAGCAGTCTGTCCTCCAGGCACTGAAAACCATGGAGCAGCACTTCCATAAACCAGAAGCACCCTGAGGTACATCACACACATCAAAAAGAGTGAAAACCAGCATGTCTAGTGGACGAGAGGGGTGAGTGGGATAGAGTACATGTTAGGCCATTTCACAGCATCAGGGAGGAGCCCAAGTATCTGCTTCATTGTATGGCATAGCTCCCAGGGCTGGGAAGGGAATTCTGCTGGCATGGGGTTTTCCCTGTCCGGTACTCCCAGTGGGACTAGAATTGGATGTCGGTAGTTGATCTAGAGGTGACTATATTTCATTGATAGGTGGCATAGATTAGGAAGAGCAGGATGCAACTTGGGAAAAGACAGTAAGGAAAAATCAGGGATGATGACTTGGCCTATTGAGAATGGTGGTCATGCTCCCAAACATGAGAAACCTCTTACTTAGCCCTCCTTCCTTGAGGGGGAGCCATGGTGTTTTGCTAACACTAGGTCAAAGCAGACTCAGCACTACCTCAATTTTCTGTGATGGTCTCAGAATTCAGTGTCGTAGTACCACTGCCCTTGCACAGAATGCATTTCAGATTTACATGGTCACGATGGTCATTTGCAGGTGACGTCATCTTGGAAGAACTGCAGATGCCCTAAATAGGGGCCATAGCTGTTTGTTCATTTTCTGCTGCTGGCTGGGGAATATGGATCAAACACTCAACCCATGCAACATGTCTTGGTACTTAAGGCAATGCAGTATTCCCACAAATGCTACATTTCAGATGGCATCCTATAATAACATTCTAACATGGAAAGGGAAATCCCTGAACAGAGCTCACACATAATATATTTTAATGAAGCTGTTTAAATTTTATACCTCATATGTGATTAATTACTGTGAATATTTCTAGCAGAGGGGGTCTGATCTTCTTCCCTTCACAGTCAATAGTAGTTTGGCTATGCTGAAAACAAGACTAGTCCATATTTTACTGTGGCCATTTATAGCATCCAAAGTAGTCCAGAAGGGAGGGGTAAGCAGGGCATCTGGTTCCACTGCTGTTCTGAGAGATCAGAAATGACACTAAAGCACATTGGTTGATGGCCCCACATGTTTTTCTGAATACACCAGACACTAGTTAGGGAGGAGAGGGATGGTCTTCTGCCATGGCAAGCTTGCAGTTAAAATATAGGCAGACTGGCTAGGAGGGAGAATGAACCAGGATATTTTTAGCCGATTATGCTCTGAATTTTAGTTCTTTATTGATTCTGAAAATTCCCATGGTTAGGACAAATGGGCTTCTTGGCGTAAAATAGAAGCTTTGTCTCCTTGGCTATAGACAATTTGGTAAAGGGTGGATGATACCACCTGTGCTATACTGAAACATGGTTATTCCCTGTCAAAACCAACGAGGTATTGTTTGTCACATTAGACATGGGCCAGTTGTCAGGCTTTTTTCTTTTATTGGCCTGTAAAAATACCAACAAAGTCATTATAAATAGACCTTCTTCCATTCAAGATGGCAACTTCATCCCTCTGCTGAGGGATGTAATTTTCAATATGTGTACTTGAAATGCAGCCAAGTGGAATCCAAATGTCACAACCCAACTGGACAAGGACAAGCCCCTCATTATGCAAACAGCCTCCATAATACTGCAGTGGGGGGCCGGGTCCAGTTTCTTTCAGAGGCCATGGGGTACCAGCTGCTGGGGCACAGCTGGGCCTTCCCCAGCCTTCTGAGGCTGACACTCCTTAAAGGATGAGCCTCTTTGCAGCCTTTCTTCAATTTCTACATGTGGGCTTAATTTAAAGAAGCTTTTATTCCACTTCTGCTCATAAAAATTAATCCCCTGTGGGTATGCAGGCTGCATACTGTTCTTGAAGTTATTTCACTGCATGGTGAAGTAACCTTCCAGCTTTTCATGGTGTCAGAAAGCTGACACCTCTTGATTTTTCCCTCCTAGACCCATCTATTGTTATTGACTTCAAGCTCCAGCTTTTGTGCTGAGTTCAGTATTTTATTTAGTAACTGATCCACACCAATTAAAGCATTGCCTAAATCCCCAGCTGTCCAAGGGCCTGATTCTTCAAACAAGCAAAGGTCCAACATACCATCCCTCTTCCTCCAGATTAAAAGAGGTTGTTGTCAAGGGACATTGCCACGGTTGTTGTTGTGGTGATAGCCTTCCCAAAGCAGATTTAAGAGCATAGTCCTGATGTTGGATTTGAATGCTATCAAAAAGCAAATTACAGAAATGCTGTTGTGGTTTTTTAATTCTGGGGAGGTATCTACCGACTTCTAAAATGTATCAATAGCAAAAATCACCAGTGGCACATGTGAGCCCCTCAGCCTTGATATTTTGTTTTAATGTCTGGAGTCTGGTTTTACAAACCAGAGACAGAACTGTGGTTTCCTGCTAACTGTGTTCTCATCGTATTTATCTTTGCGTACACTTTACCTAGCAGGAAAGGAAAACACCTTCAGTGTTGTCCTCACTTGAGGACATGGTAATACTAAATGAGGGAGTAGTGGCACAGAGGAGATGCAGTGGCCCCGACCAGCGTTGCTTGCTTCCCTAAGTACTTCCACTGCCCACAAAACACAGAAGAAAGGGCTGACAGTGCTGTGTGGGACGATGTAAAGCTCTTACACACCTGCTACACCATGCCTCATGAAGCTTGTTGAGCACTTTGCATGCTTTTTAACAGGCCACTAACATCAACTCTCTTGAGAAGTTCTAAATTAAAGTGTTTTTTTCCATTTCATGCGTAGCAGCATGCCATTAAAGCAAAGTGAGAAGATAGTGACAATGCTGATGACTTTAAAAGACAATTATGTTTTCTCTTGCACAGCACCAAAAGCACACACTTCTGTGGAGATGATAAGATGCTTATAGACCCTCTGGTGCTGAAGAAGAAGCTCGATAGGATGGCAACAGAGCAAGGAGCCTTTGCTGTTCTCAGCAGCCTGCTGCTCTACGTCACTGAGCTCGCCGCCAGCGATCCACAGATCAGCAACAAGAGGACAAAATGGGCAGAAGGTAAAGAAAACCAGGTGAGCTATAACCAGCCATGTCTAGGTCCAGTCAGGGTTCAATATCCAACTAGATTTCAGCTCTTGCGGTCCAGGTTTCTAAACAGCAATCGCGAGCCGTACACCAAGAAGAGAAGAGAAGTCGGCAAGCTGGTCATTAAAGAGAAGCTGTGGTTGAGCAGGGCTGGTAACAAGCTGGACAGAAGTAGAGACGGGAAAGGAGATGGAAAAGGAGAGGATGAGGATGCAGACACAGCACCCAGCGAGAGGGCAAGGTGGAGTGGTGTGACTGGAAAAAACACGGTGAAAAACATCCTGAAGAAATTTTTAGCTGCTGAAGAAAAAGAAGCCAAGGAGAAGTCTCCCAGCTGGAAAAAGAAGGGAGAAAACACCAGTTTGCCAAAAATAGTCAGCAAGAATTCAATCCTGTCCAAACTGAAGGAGCAGTTTGAACAAAGCACTCTCCGCTCAGCTGCAGAGGTGAAAGCATCGCTCTTGCACAAAGGTGAGAGAAAGACTAAAAACTTCTCAAGCAGAAAAACTATTCATAAGCCTGAGGTCAGAGTGCTGCGTACGGCAGCAATGACAGCCACCGGTATAAAGAGTCCAGAGTCCCAAAATTTAGTGTGCTCCATGGTCCCAGTGCCCAGACTCAGCATGGCTACCAAAATTAACCATCCTTGGAGCTGGTCGAAAAATAATGCTACAAAGCAGCCTTTTGGTCA
The DNA here is from genome assembly GCA_036630365.1 of Acanthiza pusilla. Taxonomy (NCBI): domain Eukaryota; kingdom Metazoa; phylum Chordata; class Aves; order Passeriformes; family Acanthizidae; genus Acanthiza; species Acanthiza pusilla. Next base: position 9,550,759 of record JAXCHO010000098.1, read on the forward strand.
TGACACACTACTGAAGGAAAAGGAGGGATCCAACAGAGACCATGGAGAGTACAAAACACTGGCAAATGCAGCACAGGACAGGGAGGACAAAGAAGAGTTACTGGTGGCACCAGAGACCATCTCAGATGAAAAGGACTGTGCTGAGGCTAAAATAGATTCCACAAAAGAGGAAGTCAACTTTCATCCTGTTCTAGATAACTCTTCAACTACTCATAAAAACAAAGATCTTGGAGACTGCGTTCCTCCCTTATCTGAATGTGATCTAGATTGTGACAGGACTAACATGCCAGCTGGGCCTGACACATCTTCACTTCTGGGAATTAGCAATGCTCTGCAGCATGTTAAGGAAGACAGCCCACCTTCTGACTCGCCTGACTCTAGCACTGCTGAAGGATCCCATGAACAAAATCCTCACGATACTAAACCAGGAGAGATTCCTGAAATATCTATGTATGTATACAGTTCAGAGGATGATGACACAGAGCTCACAGAGCCAGAAAAGGATCCTTTCTTTGCAGGCCAAAAATGTTTTCCAGAGCAGAAAGCACTGGAAAACATTCTGCCATTTTACTCTCCAAGATATCCAGCACCTTGTGAAGTTGAGCCTCCAATGGATGATCGACAGCTAACTGAACTAATACCAGCTTCTGGCACAAAGCCACCAATAGTCCAAAAAGAGGCACTGGATTTAAGAGGCAAATGTTCTGAGGAAGCCAAAAAAGAAGCAAAATTTCACAGTGAAGACAAAATGTCTTCTGCTTCTAGCAAAAATGATAGTGATGTCCCAAATATAGAGGAGAAGGAGAATAAAACACCCAACAGCCAAATGCAAAATGAATTTAAAACCATGCAGCCACAGCCTCCTCAAATAAATTTTATTTCACAAAATAATGTTTCCAGTGTGGACATGCCAATTCCAGATGCAAATCAGAACAAACCTACACTCTCCTCAAATGAGAACCAGGAGCCAAAGCCTGGTGCTGCAGAAGAAAAGGACATCTCCTCTCCTTTGGAAAAGACAGAAAGCCCTTTGCCAAGTGACCTTGTGAAGCACAGTTCCTTTATTTTAGAAGAAGATGTTGGGAAGGACAAATTATCTTCATCACATGAAATGATTAATCACTCAAACAATCAAGCCCTGCACAGGAGTTCCTTAACTGACCTGGAGAGCTGTCATAAGCCATCTGAATCTTTCATTGAGCATGAAGAGGACACTGCAGATGAGATGCTCTGGCCTGACTCCAAGGCATGGCAGTCACACTTGTCAACCCCTTTGCCAATATCAATGAGTGGGATTGCAGGACAAAGTATCCATCACACTCTTGTAAATCCTCCAGCACTTCCACCTGTTGTTATGGTGGGACAGGGAGCTGGTGGTGTGGAACATGAGCATGACAGCCATGGCTGTGAGAAGCATCCACACCCCCCTTCTGATGAGTTGACAGATGGTGGGAATGACACAACGGGGGAGAAGAAAACTGTGTGTGATTTTAAGAACCAAAGACTATCCCCAAATCATGAAACAGAAAGTGAAAACTCTACAGACAAAGAGACAAATACATGTCAAGGACTTGAGAACTTCCTTTCACATTCAGCCACAAAGCCAGAAAAAGATGAAAATAAAAACACGCTAGCAAGAAAGCCCCTATTGCCCTTGGAGAAGAGCCAAACACCAACATTAGATGATACCAAAAAGCAAGGATGTGATATGCTGGAAGAGAACCCAATTCCTTCATCAACTGAATCGGTGTCAGACCAAAAGAAGGATGCAAAAAGTAGAAATAAGATGTCTGAACACACAGGGGATAAGCTCTTCTCCTCAGATGATGACATGAAGCATGAAAGTGATAGGATGGAAACAGAGGAGAAAGAAGAAAGAAACGTCTTGCATGAATTTGAGCAGGAACAGGTATTCACACTAAATGATACTGTGGATCATGATAATAACTCTTCAAATGAGAATAATGCTCATAGACCTCAAACATCCCCGTTACCTTCATCAGAGCATGATACCAATATTCAAGGAGTGAAAAATACTGGACAGAGTTTGGAGTATCTACCACCTTCAAAAGATTTTGTGAAACACAAACATGATATGACAGGAGATGAAAACATCTGTTGCAGCAATAGGAAAAACCACCTGGCTTCATCAGATGAGCCAATGAAACACACAAATGACAGTGAAGGGCTAGAAAACATCAAGTCAGACTTCAACAATTATTCAATGCCGCCAAGAAATACAGCAAGGCAGGACAACAGAACCACTGATGAGGACAATACCATTCCAGAGACACAGAAACAGATGTCACCAGGTGACCTTGTAAAGCCTGAAACTAAGTCGGACAAAAAAGAGACTAAACATACCTCTGAGAAGTTCCAGTCGCTTTCTTCAAATGAAGTGCCAAATTGTCGAGACAAAAGCTCCTCAGGAGAGAGGAAGCAAAAGACACCAGCAGCAGAAGACCCTGGAGCACCTGAAACAGAGATAGTAAATGAGGATGTTGAGCAGCAGTTTTTTGCGAAGCACCAGCTCCCTTCATCAAGAAAATCAGAAATGCATGAGGAAAATATTCCAGGAAACAAGCAGCAAATGAGATTTGAAGATTTTCTGACACCTGATACAAATACAGCAAAAGAGAAAGACAAACTTCCAAGTTCCAGGAAGTATCGATCAGTACCATCAGAAACATTGGTTAAGCCTCAAGAAAAAATTAGTCCAGAAGAAATGCAAAAAACATCAGATTCTTCAGGTTTTAAGAAGCTTGGTACTAATTCTGTAAAAGAAAAAGATGGAGATATAACTGCTGAGAAGCTGCCTTCTTCAAACGAAGTGCTGAAGCCTCAAGAAAAAAGCGCTTCAGGAGAGAGGAAGCAAAAGACATCAGCAGGAGAGGACACCAGGTCACCTGAAGAAAAGGCTGCAAAAGAGAAAGATAAATACCAAGGTTCTGGGAACCATCAGTTACCTCCTTCAAGTAAATTACTGAAGCCTGAGAAAAATATTCCAGGAGGAGAAAAACCACAAACTGTATCTGAAGGTTTTACAAAGCCTGATGGAAATGGTCTAAAAGATAAAAGCAAAGATCCAATCTCTGGGATGTGCCGGTCCCCATACTCCAATTTGCGGGTGAAGTCTCAAGAAAACAATGCCACAGACAAAAAGGAGCAATTACCACCACCACCTGATGAAAAACCAATGTATAAAGCTGGTAGTCCAGAAAAGAAGAGTGAACCTGAGAGAAGAGAGAAATACCAGCTAGGTTCTTCAGCTCAGTTGGAGAGGCACAGCAATGATGGCTCAGGAGAGGAGGGCCCTGTGGGTGATTTCAGAGACTATCAAGCTCCATCGCCAAGCAATGGAATAAGCTGTAAAAGCAGTACTGTCCCAGAAGAGATCAGTTTGTCTAATAAAGTCAAGTCCCCCAAATCATCTTCATCATTTCATGTTGCACCAAAAGGTGAGGGAAATCCTGCTGGAAATAGAGAAAAGCAGCCTGGATTTAAGAAGTACAAAGCGCTCTCGTCAAAGACTTTGGTGAGGCATGAGAAAGATTCTGCTGAAAGGGAGGGGAGTGGGCAGGCAGCTGGCAAAACAAGTGAGAGAAAAGCAGAGGTGGGGGACTGCTCTAAAGCAATGCCATTCTCAAAATACACAGTGGAAAGCTACAGTGAAGGATCCTTAGATTCAGCTTTCAAACCATTGATCATTAGAGCATCTGACACATTTAAACATCACAGCTAAAAATTACGGCTACAGCTTAGGCAAGAACTTACAACAGATCATGCTACCGATTCTCTTGATCTTTCTTTTTTCCTTTTTTCTCCAGGGCATTATATTATCATTTTTTAATCACAAGGACATTGATGTGCATCTATCAGAGCTAAGTTTTTTTCTTTCTTAAACATTAGCCTGAAGACATGAATTAAATTAATCACTGCAAGTGAATTAGCTAATCACTGAATTAATCATCAGTTTATAAATTAAATATGAGAAGGGCTTTGAGATCAGTGTGAATTCAGCCCTGCTTCGAATTCTCTTTGCTAACTAATGGGCTTTGTTTGTAACAAAGGCAACTGTTCAGACTGAGCTCTATTTGTATTTACTTGTTTTAATGAAACTCTGCTAGTTCTTCTTCCAGGAATTGTGGTAGGCAGTGTAGCTTTAATTATGTCAAAAAGCACTTGTTCTAAGCTCTGCCTTTTCACAGATTAGCAGGAACTGTTGATCTATTGCTGCACTGAGTGACACTGTTAGCAAAGCAGCACTGTTAGCAAGTAGTGAGGGAAGGAAGGGAATGCTTCATTTATCTGCAGAAAAATCCTCAAAGGACATTGACGCTACAAGAGGATTTACCACAAATGCAAATGTTCAGCTTCATTAATATTAATATTGGAAAAATAGTGATTTAACCTCCTCTGAAGCTATTTGCACTTCGGCCATGCACTGTATGCATTATTGTTGTAAAGGTGCACCATTTCAAGGGGTTCTTAATTACTGCAAATGAATATGCAACAAGTGTAAGAGCTCAAAAAAGCTCAATTCTGAAAGGCCATGAGGACAAGGTAAGCCAGAGGGACTCGATGCTTTGCCATGGCAATTCAGCTCTTCCTGGGACATCTGTCCCACTCCAAATCCTGGGGCACACAGACATGAGGCAGGTGCCTCAGCTCACATTTAAAGTCTTAGGAAGTGATTGTTTTACAATGCAATGTGAAATAGAGCAGTAGAAAGCAGCCAGTGTCGCTGAATCCTACTAATGGGGTACAATTTTTTGTGTTTACAATAATAGCATCTTCTACAAAAAGTTTGTGCATGATGAATGTTGTTTTGGAGAAGTGAGGGCAGAGCTGCTGCCTTGGGTGCTTACTAAAGCTGTGACAGACAGAATGTCTCACAGTGCCAACTCTCCTATACATGAGTTTAGCTTAGCATTGTAACCCTGCATTCATATTAAAACTTACTGTGGAGGAACCCTAAAGGCATATCCTAAGGATCCAACTTCAGGAGGAGAGAAGGTTTATACAAACGTCCTGCTTCCCCATGGCAGTGAATTCCCTTCCATTTTTATGATGCTCTCCATGACCAAACTCTGCAGCTGAGGGCTGGCTGTTCCCTAAGCCCAGGTTGGCAGAATGCCCCCACCCACTGCCATCAAGAGACTGAGGACAAGAGCAGGCTGGCAGCAAGCTGAGATCAAACCCATTTGCCAGCACAATGCACACGACTCACATACGTGACAACTGGGCTGGCCCAGTTGGGGACACTGCTGAGGAGAAGTGGGAACATGAACATCGTGTCCCCCGACCACTGAAGAGGCTTAAGCTTTGACTTCTTTTTCCTTCCCAACCTACCAAGAATTAGGCTTTCTGGCATCTAGAGGGTCACAAAATGAAAATTGCATTTGTATATCACACTAGTCCTCAAAAACTAAAATAGATTTTATTGGAGATACAACACTGCCCTTACACACAGAGGTTTATTTCACCCACCAAGTTGGCAACCATGAAGGCCACTTTGTACTAAACCTAAAGCATAATTTACTTTTTATTGTCTGTGATTTCATTTCACATTTGAGAAAAGTCCTTAAAGCATAGAGCATTTGCACCAGACTTGAATAATAAATTCTCTACTAACTGGCTTCTCATGCCTGCACAGGAGCATCACAGAATCATAGAATTGTTGTGGTTGGGAAAGATTTCCAAGACTATTGTGTCCACCCATTAGCCAGCACTGCCACATCCCCCACTAAACCACATCCCTAAGCATCACATCCACATATTTTTTGAACACCTCCAGGGATGGTGCTTCCACCATTTCGCTGGGCAGCCTGTGCCAATGGTGGACACCCATTTTGGTGAAGAACTTTTTTCCGATATCCAGTCTAAACCTTCCCCAGCACAACTTGGACCGTTTCTTCTTGTCCTATTGCTTGTTAGTTGGGAGAAGAGACCAACACACACCTCAACATAACCTCCTTTCAAGTAGTTGTAGAGAGCGATGAGGTCCCTCAGTTTCCTTTTCTCCAGGCTAAACACCCTCAGCAGGTCCTCATCAGACTTGTGCTCCTGACCCTTCACCAGCTCCATTGCCCTTCTCTGGACACTCTCCAGCCCCTCAATGTCCTTATTGTAGCAAGAAGCCCAAAACTGAGTGGAAGATTTGAGGTGTGGCCTCACCAGTGCCAAGTAAGAAGGACAATCACTGCCCTAGTCCTGCTGGCCACACTATTGCTGATACAGGCCAGGATGCCATTGGCCTTCTTGGCCACCTGGGCACACTCTGGCTCATATTCACCCCCCAGGTCCTTTTCTTCGAGGCATCTTTCCAGCCTCTCTGCACTGCAGCCCTGCCTGGGGTTGTTATGATCCAAAGGCAGGACCTGGCACTTTGCCTTGATGAACCTCATGCAATTGGCTTTGTCCCGTCAATCCAGCCTGTCCAGATCCCCCTGCAGAGCCTTCCTGCCCTCCGGCAGATCAACACTCCTGCCCAGCTTGGTGGCTCCTGTGAGCTGACTGAGAGCAGGCTCAATCCCCTTGTCCAGATCACTGATAAAGGTATTAAACAGGAACTCCATTCACCCTCACCCTCTGGGCCCGGCCATCCATCTGTTTTTTCACCCAGCAAACAGTTCATCCATCCAAGCCATGAGCAGTCAGTTGCTCCAGGACAGTGCAGTGGGAAGTGGTATCAAAGGCTTTATTAAAGTCTAGTTAGACAACATACACAGCCTTTCCCTTATCCACTAGACAGGTCACCTTCTCATAGAAGGAGTTTTAATTAATCTTATTAAAATGTAATTATTCTAATTAGAAGCCATTTTAATTGTTCTTTTGCTAACCTTTTAAAAGAAATTGGGGGGGGGGGTTTTACCCCTTATTCACACCTGGAAATATTACTACTCTGTAACAAACTGAAGGAGTTCTTGTCTCTGCCAGAAAGTTAGTCAAATATTAAGAAGGCACCTTCCACCAGCTTGTCTTTGGGAACCAGGAGACCCTTAAGTCTTTCAGTTTACACCTGCCCTGTTTGTTTTGCTCAACAGAGTTACAACGCTACCAGACTAAGATGCAGCATCCTGTATTTGGGGCAGGTCAGGCAGAGTCATCTTGCGGGGGTCAGCTTTTAGGTTACTGCATGCCTTAATCTCTGCTGGAAAGATAAAACATCTGTCCAAGTCAACTGACCCTCACCAAAATGCACTTAAAACCTGGCACAGGTTTGCATTAACTGCATCGTAATGGGTAACACCTCACTTAAGGAAATAATTTCATTTTGGGAGCTGGCACACTTAATCCTCCAGGAAAGAAGACAGCAAGGCCATACCAATTCTGATGGTGATGGCTAGAGGAGTGTAGAAGACCAGTGTGCCTTGCAGTAAATAAGTCACTCCAGGCCATGTGGACAAGAAATTTAGCACTGCTGAGAAGAAAAGAAATGCCAGAAATGGGTATTTCAGAAAGAAAAAGAGTTTGAGGGTGATACATTGTTGTATGCCAGTGGTGCCAGGTGTGCAAACAGCCAGGCTTGAACTCTGATCCGACCCTTTCTGATGCAACAGAAAATAGTTTCATTCCCAGTGTTCAGTAGACCTTCACAGATTTTTTACCCCCAGGAGCAGAGACCTTTTGCCCCTGCTATCCTTTAGGCACATCTCCCACTCCATCACAGGAGAGGCAGTGAAGGGAGGCCTCCCAGCCACTATTTCAACTTGTTTGACCTACTAACAGATAATTTTGAGGCATCTGCCAGTACACCTCTGGCTTTTGTGATTCTGGACAATGGGTATAATTCTGTACAATTGTGTTCCTTTTCCATATTACAGCCCTCTGCTTTACTAATTTACAGTTCTCAAGGTAAGCACCTCTCAAGATCACTGGAGGAATTAGATCCTTAGCCTACACTAAATGTAGCAGGAATTTTTTTAGTAATGATTCCTTAAAGCCCTGGCTTAGCTATAGACACAGATACACAATCAAAACAAGGCCAGGAACGAGGGATATGAAAAAAAGCAAAGTCCAGGTAGACAAGGTTTTTCAAGGTTCCCTCTCCATGGTGACATAATTTGAAATTTCATGTTCTTATGGAATTAAACTCTCATGGAAAGAGATTTTTGAAGGGGACTGGGCAAAATTAATGACAATGTTATTGCCTCAGGCATAGTCCATTGCTTTGGAGTCTTCAAGGTGTAGCTTTCCAAAAGTTTTTGAAACCCTGAATAAAAGAGGCATTTAAGGGGAGTCCAGACCCTGTTCAGGAGCTGGGGCACCTGAAGGATCCCATCTGAAGGAGCAGGTTTGAGGGGGGCTCAGCAGGCAGTGGTGGGTAGAGGCTGAGACAATAGAGAAGCCAGACAGGCTCCCAGTCCCAGCCATCAGTAAAGTCCTTCAGACTTTTTATGTCCTTTCTAATTAGGCCAGAGCCGAATCTCCCCTAGCACTTCTTGGCAGGACACCTCTCAGATGGACTTAGCAATACAGAAGTCACAAAAGGATTGGTTTGGGGTCATTTGGATAGGCAAGCCTGGACCTGGCACATCAGTGGTATAGTGCAGTCCCCCTCACAGTGCTGGACAAGTGCCCATCATCTCCAACAGCCCCATTCATCCTCCCACATTTCTGACTGAAGGAACAACCTCTGCCTTTGGTCCTCAAACTCAGAACAAGTTCAACTGTGCTCTGGATGTGCCTCTCTCTCCCTCCATCTCCTGCAGCAGTGCAGTCCGTGACCAAGGCTCTTGGGGCTGAGTGGGACAAACCCAGGACTCAGAGTCCCGGGTTTGCAAAGAGACCATCACTTTCTCCAAAAGTTTCATGAAGTGAAAGTGATGCCTGTATTTCTGGGACTTCAGGTGCTAGAAGAGCTCAGATGGCCCATGGGAGAGCTCCCTCTCCCCCCAGCTCAGAAAGGGCTGCTCAGCCATGCTGGATGAGTATTGTCTCTATATAACAAAGAGCTCCTTGTCGATTTATTTTTCCCAAATTGAAAAAGGGTGCATAAAGCATAGTTATTCCCAACAAAAGAAGTCCAAACCCTGTGAAACCCTGTGGAAGAACTCAGGCTAATGTTGTATAATGAGACATGACTGGTCCACTGCAGTGTCAGGAAATGTGTCACTACTTTTCCCCAGACGCCAAAACCAGGAAGAAATAGTTGTCCCGGTAGTGCTGTGTGATTCCAAATTGTTCAAATGAAACGAAAAAAAAAATGAATGCACACTTTTGGCTCTGAACTGTGTAACTTAGTAATTGATCAGCATCTTCTTCAGCTGGATAACCTTTAACACGTCACACATGACAAAAATGATAGAGACTGAGACCTTAAGTTGTACAGTTTGACTCAGGTTTCCCACTTTGTAATATTTTGGATGTCAATGGAGCTCATAAAAGAAGAAAGTATTAAAGATAACAGAAGACACCCCATATCCCAGCACACAGGACTGTTCAGCATCCCTCCCAGGCCCAAGATGCTGCAGACGAAATGTGGGCTGCTGACAGTAGAAACGCCCCACCTAATGGCTGAATTTGTAAAGCAGGCTGCAGGCAAGCAGCGATGAAAGCAGAGGAAGAATAGTGCCAGGAATAATAAGAAAATTTAGGGAACCATTTCTTCTGTTATTCCTGTGCCACTATGGACACCATCCAAAAGAAGTTTGTCTGGTTGATCAGAGAAACCTGACAAGTAGTAACGGAGATCCTTACGGATTTTGGGGCAGAGATTTTCTCTGGAAAACTAAAGTAAATCTCTGTTACCTGATAAATGAGCATAGGGATATGTATTATCAGCAAAACAGTTTTAACTACTGCACTCACAACATGGTTTCCAAAATGTATTAGGTCCCATGAGCTTTATATCTCCTTTTAATTTCCATAAGCATCTTTTTATAGGATTGAAATGTTTTTCACTCCTTGATGAGAATTTAGGAAAAATAGGGCAAAAAAAAATCTTTCTAGGTATCTACTTTCCTGCCAACTAAAAGACTTTTTGTATACTGAATAACAAAAGAATCAGCAGGTCAGTATTTTACCTCTTATGACCTGAAGGACTTGACACACTTCTGGGATTTGCTACACTCCTCTTGTTACTGCACTTGGTAGTAACTCAGTGTGCCTCAGTTGTAGGTGCAGGACCTTTGTCAGCTGGTGGAACTTTCATTTTTCAAACAAGCACTGCAGCAGGCTCTCAATGGTGCATGTCATGCAACAATAGAAACGTACTGCCAGAGGGAAAAATCACTGGGAAAGTAAAGCCATAAAAATCTATAATGCACTGAACTGGTTATCCTCAAAAAGCCACCAAATAGCTGTTATGGGCTCTGTTTAAAAAAATTGATAGTGACTCCGAATGGCCAAAATGGGACATCTTATCAAAGCTGTGGTGTTTCAGGAAAGTGCTCAGCATTTGCTCTCTGAAAATCAAGCCTCTTTCGTAAGATGCCTCATGTTAGACAACCAAAGACCCTTCTAAATAAATTACCCCAGATTCCTGAAATACAGGAGAGTTTCATGGACACCTACTTGCTGCTGCACCTACAAAAAAAAGCATGTGAACAGAGGAATTGGTGTGCAGGGACAGCCAGCTCCCCACAGCCCTGGAGGTGAACACAGCCAGTGCCCTGCCACAAGGAATTGCGACAACTTTCTGCAGGCTGCACACCTTTTTTGACCTGCACAATGCCAGTTGCTGTGGTTGCTGCAGTTGCTGGTTGAGATGCAGTCTAGAAAGTAGAGTCCTTCCCATCGCTGTGCTCCCCAAGACTTCTGGAAGGAATCAAAGAAAGAAACCTTTTGGACACTGTAGGGCCAGTCCATCCTTCTCAAGAAACAACCGTGAAATCAAGTTACACCATCAGAGTGAAATCCTTGTTCCCCTTGGGATTCATGCCAGTACAACAGACTATCAAAAGGCAGCTCTGGATTGCTAATCCAGTTTCTGAGATCCTTCATTCTTCTCAGGAATGGGAACAGTGCAGTGGTGATCCAAACACCCAAAAAAGGTCCCACCAAATGTAGATCAAATCTAACTGTCTCCAAGCTCCAGGACACTTATTGCAGGAGACCAGAAATAACCAAAAGATATCTTCTTTATTAACTCATTTAAATTACACACATCATGGGACAAGAAAGTCTGTACCATTGTCGTGCCATACAGATTTCTTAATAAAACTGTTCTCCTCCTCAGATGGGTTCCTTATTTGTACCACTGAGTATAACTTGTGTATTGAAAAGATTAAAATTGTAAAAGCATATAAAATAATAATCCTGTATTCATTCTGTCATTATCAGGGAAGAAGCATGAGAAATAAAGACAAACAGCACCCATAAATATCTCATCAGTATACAAACTGTTTTCCTTTCGCCCAAGAGAGCTGACACATGCCAAGTTTCATTTGACAGCTGGGAATAGGTAGAAAATATGGAACATTAATTACGCAAATGGCATGGCTTTGAAAAGAGCTCAGCAAACTACATTTTCTGCAGTGTGTCCCCTGCTGCCCTTTCCCTGCAGTTCCTTTACTCAGGCATGGGCAAAGGGAAGGCTGTGTGTCAGGGAGGTGGCTCTGGCCACTGAAACAGGAGCAGTGATGGGCCAAGGACTGGGCTGGTTGGACCAGCTCCCTCTTCCCGTGCTGCCCGTGGAGTGGGGGTGGGTGGCCAGGGCTGCACCGCCTGACATGAGTGCCTGTCTCACCTTTGCTCGGTGAGGGCACTTTTTAAATGCACACCTGAAACAAACGTGGTGCTGGATCAGGTTTGGCTACCTGTGGTTCAAGGCTAGGAGAAGTCAGTAATTTGGTGACCAAATCAGTATGTTAGAACTGTGGAAAGGCCTCAGGCAGCTACTCCTTCACATATGACCTTTGAGGAAAATAGCTTATGCTGTTGAGATTGCCAGATGCTGTCCGCCCCAGAACAGGAAACTCCAGCCAAAGTGAACCTTTGAACATGGAAATAGTTACCCACTGAGCAGTCCAGTGTGACCAGCAAGCATTCCAGCCCTGCCTGCTGCTTGGCCAGAGCATTTGGGCAAACCTGGGGCTAGTCTGGGAGGAGCAAACCCTGGGGAGACCCCTGACCCTTGTCCTGGGCCTTCGTTCTATTCCCACAAACCCCAGTGAAGGGAAGAGAAGGATTTTGCTGAGGGTTCACCCTGAAGATATTTTGGAGGAGCCGAGTTCAGTTCTGTTCCTTCTCGTCACAATCTGTGAAATCATCAGTACTTAATCCTTCCACACATCCTGCCTGCAAAACAGAAGATGTACACTTTGCAGGCAGCAGGGAGCTGAGGTGACAGCTGTGGCCAGTGTCCAGCAGGCACCCAGCCTGGACCCACTGCCTGGATGGGAACAGCACAGGGAAACCAGGACAGAGGCTGCCCACCCACATTCCCAATTGTGCATCTGAGTCCTTTTCCACAAACACCACCACTGATCCTCACCTCCCCTTCAGCTTTTCCAGTGCTGTTTCTCCAGGAGACATACGTAGGTGACACTGAGCAGGACAAGTGTGGTGGTGGAGAGTGAAGAGAGCTATGGTGGGAGACAGCCCACGTGAGCACACAGCTCATCAGAGCAACCCCCTACAAAGGCTGCACTTTTTCAGCTTTAGGTTTAATTGAGTCACAACTCCCCTGTTTTCACCCAAACCAATGCCAGCAGTTGCTCAGGGACTTCTGATGTTCCTCTGCTGTTTTTCTTCACAGACTATACAAGTCATGTTTGAAAAGGGTACAAAGAGTGCATGTACATTGTATGGGAGCACAGTTCCCAGCAGGAGCATGTGTGAAGCTGGATGTCACAAAGAATTAGGAGAAACAGAGTTCTGTAAGTACCTCATGAGACCAAACACTTAAGCACAATGAGGTCCTAAGAAATATAATGAAAAGTCCTGATTTTGCTTGATTTTGCCTCCCCCATCCCCCAATGCAGTAAGGCTTGCTGATGTCAAACGAATCAGCCTTGGTCTATGCCTTGCTTCTCCCCCTGCATGAGGGGAATTAATGACTTTTCCCTCACCATGTCATTGCACACATAACTTCTCTGGGTCATGGCAGTCTGCAACAAGTGTTTGTATGCGGATGTGTTACCCTTCTGATTGCAGCCAGGAGCTCACCTGATGTTTGCAGGCAATGTGAAAACTCAGTCTGAATATCACAGCTATTATTTTCCAATAACTTCAGTCCCTCATTTTTAGAATTCACCTGGAAGCAGATATGTGGCAGAGGTACAACCTCTGGATGCTTCCCTTTCAAACAAGGTGACACTGAGGCTTAGTTTTGAATTAAAAAATTGGTTCGTTGTCTTCTTTAAATATTTTTTAAAAATAAGAGGACATTGCTCTCCAATGTACACCACCAGTGCCCAACCATAGGCAAAGAGAAATGCAAAATCAGATCTTTCTTTACACTTTCTCCTTTAGAAACCCAAGTTTAAATGAAAAATCATCTCAGGGACTAAAGTACAACAACGTAATTGCCCAGTTCCAGGGGCTGAATGAAAGTTCAGCTTCACTTCTGAAGGCCATGAGATCACAACAGCCTCCATGAAGGTCACAAAAATTTCTCTTTGAGTGTTCTGTGACTAATGACGGATTGCAAGAGCATATTAAGTCAAGCAGCAGGTTGTCTGAAGGCTGGCAGGACCCTGAAGCTTTGGTAGGTTCTCTTGTCTGGTGGCTGCCCTCCATGTAACGCTGTGGCTGCAGAACAGCTTCCCCCGCAGCAGAGGCTCCAGGTGGGACAACACCACGGAAAAACCTCTGCTGAGAGCCAGAGGAGGCCATGAAAGGCACGTTTGGGTCTCACCCACCACTGCTGGGACCAATGGGGCCAAATGCACGGCAAGTTGCGGGCGGGAGACATGGCAGTAGCAATGTTTCTCATTAGTGCCACATGATGGTATTTAGGATGTGGCTTACGGGGCTGGCAAAGGCAGGGCTGCAGATTCTTTGATTTCTCTGGAGTGCTTTCAAACCGTTCTGCTGCTGCAGGAGCTAGGCTACGCATGTTTTCCTTTCAGCAGATTAGAAACAGTTTTTATTCAAAATGCAGGGAAACTGAGGTTGCCTCAGTTTCCTCTAGGGTTTTTTTTTTGAGGGCTGAATGGAAGCATTATTATGAAAATGAAACATTTTCTTTAGGTTTTGACTTTCTGTGGTTAATTGGATGCAACTATGATTCAAGAGCACTACAAAATAACCACTGGAATAAAGTAAATGTTATCCCTGAGATTTATTTCAAATAGAAAAATGCCTTCCAATAATATTCTTCCAGCCTGACAAAGAAAGCTCAAACTTCCTGAAACACTATGTTTTAGTATCTTTAAAAAATAAAACATGTTCTCATGGCAAAAATATGCTTACGAAACAGTATGTTCTAATCAAAACTGTGTTCCATGGGAGCAAACAGTGCTGGTTTGTAGTAGCTGGGGGATGGTGTAAAGGGCTGCTCTGGGAAGCTGTGCTCTCTCCTTGCAGCTGAGCCCAGACATGAGTTAATAAGGGCAGAAGAAGCCTGCTGCAGAACATCAAGTCTAATAATTTTACCAATAAGATTAAGCTCCAGAAACAGACAGCCTAAACTTCTTTGGGATAACACCTAGAGCGTGATTTCCTTTTGCTAAATGCTGCACAAAAGAGGAGGAAATCCTAAGACCACCCCCAGCAAAGTGTCCTTGAGCTTGTGTGGCTGTTTGTCCCCCGTCCCTGGCAAGTTGTCCCACTGGCCTGCAGAGGGCGAGTTTGCCCTGTAGAGATGTGGCTTTTTGCTGACAGGATGGGGAAAAGCCCTGCATCCTCAAGGGAGTCTGAAAAACAAATTCTGTCTGAAGATGATAGCTGGGAGTTAACTCTGCACCCTGCCCAACAGTTCTCCCGCAATTCTTCATTTTGTACGCATGACCAGCTGTTTAGCAGGCATGAGGACACTGCCCCGAAGATGGTAATATCAGTGCTTCAGCTGGTCATTAAACATTACTATTTGTAATGGAAATAGGGATCTGTACTACCCCTTCAGCAGCAGCCACAGTCCACAGCACAAAATCATTAAGACTGCTCTTCCAGGAAGTGAAGCAACAGTATATGACGATTATCTGATCATTTTCTGGTCCCCGCTACAGCCTTTAGTAATACACAGACATGAATTAAGAGATACACATATTAACTGACTCCAAATGTCCCATACCAAGGTCCAAGATTAAGACTCAAGCAATGACATGCAGTGTTACTGATCTCTGTGCCACAAGGAGTTAAATTCTCCAAAGAGTTCAAAAATTTTGAGTCTGGGCCCCACTGAATCACCACATATTTCTAGGAAAATATGTTTTTTATATCTGTTTTTTCAAAATCCATGTTTGTATTTTAAACTCATCTGGATTCCTTCACCAATTCACAAAAGAAAAACTATGAATACTTCACAAAAATAAAAATAAAGTATTCCAAAGAGTACTTTTAATAGACAAAAGAATATATGTTTTCCTCTGACTGTCCACATGGAAACTCTGCTAAGCTCATCCTGTGACACATGCATTTCCTATTGCTGGCTTCCCTCTCTTCCTTTCCACTTTCCTACTTTTCCCCTTACATTTCTGTCTTGCTCAAGGGCTACAAAATGAGACTGGAACATGGATCATGTGTTTCCAAGAAACATAGAGAACTTACTCTCTGGGTCAAATTTTCCAGTTATTATTCAAGAAAGACTTCTGAGCCCTCCCAAGAGCCTTATGAGAAAGAATTTCTTTCCAACATGCAGCTGCTCATTAATTCCTGGGAAAACCCCGAAAGCAAACAGAGTTTTCAGTTATGTAGTAATCTTTCCATTCTGAAGTTTCACTGTTATTTTTTTAAGAAAGGCACTCATTACAAAACAGATATTTAAAACAAACAAACAAACAAACAAACAACAAACAAACAAACAAACAAACAAACACCCCAAACATTTTGAGTGCCATTTTCATCAGCTAGACAGATGCACAGGTGTACTGCATTCTGGCAACAAACCTCAAATTTGGTGACAATTGGGTGCTCAAATAACTAAAATATTGGGGGGAGCGGGGGAGGCGTTTCCAGCCCTCCTGTGCTCTAGGGCAGTAGCCACTCACCCTTGGATACCTTGGGATTTTTCCCTCTGCCACCCCCAGCTGCAGGAGGAGCCTGGTAAGGGACGCTGGATCCTCTGCACCTTGGACACCCAGTGCTGCAGGGCTGCTGCCAAGGTGGGAGCTGTCTTGGGGCTGCTGCAGGGGTGCTGTCCATGGCAACGAGCAGCTGTGGAGCACAGAAGAGGGTGAAGACTTCCTGCAGCACCAGGACAGGAGAAATGCACAGCAAAGGCTGAGTGGCGACAAAGAGGAAATCTTGATTTATGCTCAGAAGGGCATGTTGCTGGCAAAGTGCAGTACTTGGTAAATCACCCCTCCAGCATTTCACAGACTCTACTTCATTCCCAGATTTTAATAGCTTGTCTTTGACCCCAGAACAGTTTGTAAGTCATGTGGGCAAACCTAAGGGGAGCAGAGGCAATACCTCCATAGCATATTTCACCAGCCTGGGGGCATTCCCTTTGCACACACAGCACTTTTTGGCTGATAAAACTCAGCACTTTTGGCTGACTAAACCTCCTTTCCTTGCTTCAAGTCATTTTATGCCATTACCTCTGCCTTTCCCAATGCACACAGCACTTCCAGGCTCAGTTGACAGTGAAGTTGTCACAGGAACTTAGGAGTAGGGGATCATGGAGATCTTAAAGCCCTATTACCACTTTGCACAAAGTGTACTTCTATATTTTATAGGATGGAAATCATTCAACTGCTTTTCCAGATTTCTGCTGACAAAAATTAACCCAGGGTGTGTTGTCATTTAGATGATATGGTTGTGCAGGGCTGAAAGGAAGACTGCACCACTGTCAATCTCTCTCTAAGAACACTGGCTCCTTCACCTCACACAAGCCATTTTGGAGCTCCCCCTCTCTCCCCCCCCAGATTTCTGCAAAGTTCTGCCACTTCAGGGAAAAAGGTGGATTTGGCAGTGCTGGTCAATGATCTTAAAGGTCCTTTCCAACTGAAATGATTCTCTGATACTATTGTCACATGTGATGGAAGGATTCCCATTGGACATCCTGGCCAAAATAAAGTAATTCCTGATTCTCTAACACTTAAAAGATGGTGATGGAGAGTTTCTTTTATTCCCTCAGTTTTGGTGACGCTATGATTCTGTGATTCTATGTTGTGTCTGTGTGGGCTCAATACCTACGCTGAGCACAAACCAACAGCTAAGTGTCTTTGCCTAACTGGAGCCCTTGCATTTTGTAGGTTCTGGCTCTTTCTTTCCATTTTCCACAGTTGACAAGGTCTGGATGGTATTTTGCTGAGATCAACAATCAAATCCTCCGCAATTTACTTCAAGGCCCTTTTGACATTCATTGATAGTGTCTGCACAGTGATTTCTTTGGGTGCTATTCTGCTGCAGCCATAGAGCAAAGTGCTCTCTCTGACTCCCTGCTGCTTCCCACTCAACTTGCATTCCCCAGCCACTACAGCCAGTCAGAAACTTTTCTAATGAGGCTGCTTTATCACTTAGGAGCATTATCATCCAGGACTGTGGGTAGATCTGTGAGTGAACAGCTTGCTAGTAGTAAATGGTGATAAGAAAGATGCCTTTGGCAGAGGCGGATGGAATTCTGCCCTGCAGCAGCTCCCTTATTCTCAGCCAGCTCAGGACGCCCCTCTTGCAAATGTGGGTCTAGATGACAAAGGTGTTCGCTTGTCTCCTGCCAGAGATTACAGAGTCTTCCTCTCGGCTGTTCTCACCACTTACTAGTGAGTGAGACAAGTGTCTTTGTAGGGATTGCTTTGCCTCCCAAAATCTTACAAGGTTCACAGAAAAGCAATAAAATGAAGGCAATGGGAAATCATGGTTTCCATCCATTACACAAAACATAAAAGTCAGAATTTTGTAGAAAAGTCATTCATTCCATTAAATAGTAAGAACTGAAGGCTGTAAAATTACTCTCTGGACTAATTTCGGAAAGAAAAGGAGAGGCAAAATAAAACCATAATTCAATTTGATAGAAACAAAAAGAATTAATTACTTTTTATTACTATTTGCCAAACACATGCTTTAGTTAAATCCTGAGAGCTGTCCATGATGTCACTGGCTCTGGGAACATGGTTGTCTCTTCTGGCAGTCATTAGTGTTGTTGGTATGTACAACAGGTCTTCTAAAAATAGTCATGTTCAAATTAGAGCTGCAAAAACCCTGATGCAGTGATTCTCTGTGGTGTCCTGCCTCATCTCCCCACACACTTGTCAAAGACAGATTTTGTCTCACCTTCTTGCAAACTATTTTTGCCCATCTTTAATAGTACAGACCATCAACTCAATTACTGCATTGAAGTATGTATGTTCAGGGAGGAGATACAAGATGCCTTTGTTTTTTAGTTTAATTAAAGGTAAGTGGTAAAATGGAAGTGACAAGATAAGCATCTGGCATGTCCTTATTATCAAGTCTTCAGCGTTCCCAGCTTTGCTCCTTGCAAGAATCTGCTGCAAATTTCTCAAGTATTATTTGATGTTACCCCACCAGTTTTCAAAATTGTTTAGCAAGAAATGTTAAATGCAGGCTGGACCTAGACAGCTGAAGGTAGCTCTGTGGGTCCCTTTTGCAAGTTGCAAGCCAATAACTGCACGGGAAGATGTATTTACAATAGGTCCTGAAGGGTGCTCGAGCAGCAAATCAGACCATTCAAAAACTAAAGCCGGACATTGAATCTTATGTAAGAGTTACCTAATTGTTATTTCTTCCCGGAAATCAGTCTATCAGAGCTGTCTTTTGTTCCATTACAAATGACCTTTTGTGAGGACCCTTGACAGCAACTGTGAGGTTTTTAAGTCCTGTTTATTATCACTACATAAGCCTGACTGCAAGGACTGGCATTAGCTTTCTCCCCTGGGAATATGAAAGGTATTGCCAGGGGCATGCTCTCATTGCTGTGGGAAATACAACACCTTGCTAATCTGGCACTGGTTTCATGCTAGAACCTACACTGAACTCTGACCATCCCTTGTAGTAACCACACAGCAGTACTCTAAAATACAGCCAGTGCAATCAAAAAACCACCAGTGTTTTTCCACACAGAGTAAGTCCCAGTCATGCTCATGAATGCTGTGTGCACTTTGAAACCTGAGTCCTCCCTAGAAGAGGACTTCTGAGTCCCCTCTTTTCTATCCTTTTATTTTCTTTTTTTCCTTTTTTTTTTTTTTTTTTTTTCCTTCCCTGAAGCATTGGATGAATCTGAGGAAGTTCTCAGCAAAGTGTCCATCTTCCTGGTGTCTGACCATTTGATTCTCAGCTTACATGCAGGTGCTAGACTTGCAATTTTGCTGTGAGCAATAATTGATCCTGTGATGTGCAGGGTTGAAATTCTGCCTTGTAATGCACCATATCCAATGCACCAGCAGGTTTTTTCTACCAGGTGGAAGGCTGAACTTGCTTTTGTTCTACTTGCATCTCTTTCATTTTTACTTTCCCTCACTCAGATGAGAAGTAAAATGGTGACTATACCTTCACGTTTATGACCTATTTTTTGTAACACAAGCAAAGAAATGCCATGTGAGAGACAGAGCAGCCACATGTAATATATTTTATGAGAGCCAGTTGGTTCCTTCAAGCAGAGAGTGGATATTTCTGGCTAGGATAAGTGCTAGATCTCCCCAGCACTGTTTCTTCTGGATCACCAACTCTGCGTTGCGCCTTGGGAGGCTCCAAGACTTGGGTGGGTCTCAGAGCTAGGCACTGAAACTGGAGACAGAAACCACCTTTTTTCTTGAGTGAAGGCCTGAGTGACAGATTTTCACACTGGAGGAGAATCATCTCTTCTTGAGTGATTCATAAAATCTCTGATCCTCAACTGCTACAGCTGCTTAAACCCCAGGAGCTAGGACAGGATGAAACAAAGAACTGAAAATTATTAAGAGGCATGAAGAACACTCAGCCCATTCCATTGACTTTTGTGAGATCAAATCTGAGCTTTCTTTGCTGAAAAGTGTTTCATTTATACAAACTAACCTGTTGCCCACACATAAGGAAACATTAAATTCTCAAAGTCTGTAATTCTCAACAAATTTTATACAGGGCATTAATGCTGCCATCAAAATACAAAAAGCTGTGTCTGAGAGAGGACAGTGTAGTTGAGAGAATTACAGCTGGAATTACTGATACAGTCATTCTTTAGAATTCTAAATGGTTTCTTCACATGTAGGTATCATGGGCTAGACTGGAACTGAGTGTGGCAGAGAATTGGGGCCTCTACAAGGCAAGTCCACACCTGTAATTGTCTAATGCCAATTCTAAGTGTTACTTACATATTTGGTGGGTTGATTTTGCAATGGAGCCAACATGTGGATTATGACTACAGTCAATTTATCATCAACAATTTTCCATCAACATTTAATAAGACAACAAATCCACTTTTGCAACCATATTAAAAAAATTACTTTGCATAGATCAAGAAAGATAATGATTGTCATAAAGCTTACTTGACTGTGTTCAGAAATTTAGCAACTGCTCATGGAGGATTGGCAGTGATGAAATGACATGTAAAGGAAATTATAAAAATAAGACAATGGGAGTTTCTGAGAAGAAAATTTTTGAAAAATATGTTTTTGAGAAATAAGAAAACAAAGAAATAACACCTATTGCAGAAGCAATACAAATGTGCAGCAGTGTCACACTCAATGATTACTATGGCTCCCTGAAAATTACAGCAAATTAAGTTGTATAATTTTCTTTAATTCACACAGAGCTAAAATAAAATTTCTTAGTTGGAAAAACCAAACTGGTTTTTATTGACAAAAGAGCTACACTTTAAATGGAACAAAGGATGAAACAGCTGACTGGGAACAGACTATTTTTGTATCTAATTATGCAGCAAACCATGAAAATACCAGAATGTTGCTGCTGGTTTTCAATGTTACACTTCTCTCTTCAATGTGATTACTCTAAGATGGGAAAGAACAGTGTCAGAAATACCTGAAATATGAAAAAGCAAAATTAAATTATTTCAATTTTGACAATGTTCCAGTTTGTGATAGTATTAGGGACATTTATCTGCAAATTAACACAAAATGAGAATGACATTTTTCCTCCAGTATTAGTGACATGATATAATCTGTAGCCTGACAAAGTAAGCCAGAAGAAAGTCATAATTTGATCCTAGATGTTGCAATCACAGTTTCTCCTCTTCCAAAGGAATTTAAAAACATGATACTTCAGCTGATACCCTGATCCCGTGTAAATACTGAGGCATGTCTGTACTGATGGCTGTTGCTATAACCTTGCAGTTCCAAGAACCTTCACTTGCTCTTGCTGTCAAACCCAGTCTTAGGTTTTCACAAAACTTCTTATTTTTCTTTCAGGCTGTGAGTTTGCAAAGTGTGTAGGAAAACACACAGAAAGCTATGGTGAAGAACAACCTCCTTGGGAGCACATTACCTTTTGCAGAGTTCAGCACTCCAAAGCCTGGAACTCAGAGAAAGGGAATTTGCTGATCTGACTTTAGCTCAGTACCCCTGTATGTATGCATTATAAAATAGTATTTAATTATAGAAACTTCACATCTGTGCTCCTACAAAACTCGTCCTTAATCCATGTGTGAAAAGGATGTCTGTTTCTGAGTGGGTGGATATACATTCTTCTCTTTACACCAAATCGTGTTGTTACGTTAAGAATTTTTTTTAAATTATGCATTATTTTTAGAGAAATCTCTCACTGTATAGAGACAACTAAGGTAAATAGGCTATGTTCTTCACCACTAAGACGATGAATTTATATGCAAATCCTGTATTTAAAGACCTGTAATGATAACTCTACCTGTTTCATGCAGATTAGGATTCTACTTGAGACAACTGAAATGAGTGTTCTTACAGAGGAATCTTAATGCAGAAGCATTCAAAAGCCAGGAGAAGCTTCCCTTAACTTTTCTCAACTAGGACCAAATGTGAAATCATAGTAGACAGACAGAGAATATCCAAGTTAAACCCTATGCCTAATCAGCAGATATTTGAGCCACCAGATTTGCTAGGCAGGATACCTTTACAATTGGGGATAAGAAAGAAAAGGGGATGGGACAAGTAAGGAGTTAATAATCTCCAATCTTGTCTGTCTTCTCTCCCTATGAAATCTCAAAGTTCAGTTATACACCTTGTACTCCTCGAGCAGCCAGGAAAGTAAACATCATCAGCGTGCTGTAAAGGGCTTTCAGCATACCCCTCATGATCATTCAAGTAGATAAGGAAAAACAAAATAAACAGAACAAAGCCATCTAGAAAATACTTCACTTTGTCAGTTGAATAACAAACACATTTTGCAGAGCTGCAGCTTGACCTCAAGTAGATTCATGAACCTCCTGCTCTGCTCAATTCCACGACACTGGGTTACTGATCTGTGATAGCTACTGACCTTTTTCCTAAGGACACCCTTGTCTCTGCCTTAGAAATCCTTCCTGCTAATAATGTTCAAGTATCTTTCCCATATCACTTTTGACATATAATTTTGCTGTGTTTTTCACACCGAGGGCACTACCATATAATTTCTCTTCCCCTGCTGTTTCCAGTACTGTCATTTACAGCCTTGAGCCTTCTTTTCTGACGCAGCTGGAGGATGGCAGCTGAGTGCAGAAACCTTTTTGCAGAGGTTTACATGGATAATGTTGATTCTCCAGGCAGCTGCAGTGCTATGCAGCAAGCTTTAGAGCTCCTTTTTATAGATGTTCTTATCAGTATGCTTTGACTCCTGGGGCCACAGTCATACTGAGAATAATCAAAATACTGGCAGTTCCCACACTACACGTGGATGTAACTTGTCCTAACAGCTAGTAACCTTCATAGACATGAAGCTGTGAAGCCTTTAGGGAATAGTGGAAATTAACTTTGTAAAATACATTTCTGTCCTTGCTATGCAGTCTGTTCTAGAGTTCAGTGAATGCTGATGGAACAATTCACGTGAACAGGCTTAATCAGGCCTGCAGACTACAATTATGTAAGCATGATGCAATTTTCTGGGACAAAACCACGGAGCAAGTTCAGCATTTCATTACATTTCATTATGAATTGAGAGCCTTAATCCATATGTAGGTGAGGATTGACTAAACTTGGTAGGTAGCTGGTTATAACAGGAAATAAAGGTGTCTGGATGTGATGGTTGCATTCCTTATCCTTATTAGCTGGATGAGTTATCTAGTCCTGGATCTCATTATGTCTAGGTTAGAATATAGAAATGCAGTCACACACACACACAATATATATATGCGTGCACACACACACACACATACATGTTTACTTCTTACTGGTTTTTTTTTTTTTTTCAAATTCAATATTGTCAAATCTACTTAACCTTAACTATTTTCCCCACATATGGAGCAGCAGATTTATTTCAGGTCGTGGGAAAGTAGTTCAAGCCAAATGATGCAGAGTAGAGTTCCAGCGAAGCAGGGTACACTTGTGTGGCGTGGTTAACTAAGTATAGACACCAAGATGAGTGGCTGGATGGAAAATCACATGAGCTAGGGAAGCCACGTATGCTATGGGAATTTTATCCCTTACTTAGGACACTACAGCGCCCAGACAGGAGTGAGAATTTTCTTTTTATCTCTTCTCCAATGCTGCTGCATTTGTATTTTTTAAACAGGGGCTATTAAACCATTTTGTGAGCAGTTAGGGTTTTTTCCCCAAAGTTTAAACTCCTGTCTGGATCTGAAAAAGCAGACCTGCTACCTTTCCTGCAAATAGTGTTTCTCTCTGGTACTTTTTATGAACAAATTCACTCATACTGTTTTAAAAATATTAGGCACACTATATCCATGTACATGTACATATACTATATCCATGTACACCTATATTCACACACACCTTATTCTTTCTCAGGCCTATAATGCTTTTCTTTCCCATAACAATTGCTATTCCTTGTCCTCCCTGAAGCCAGCAAAAAAAACCCCAAAACCAACCAACCAACCAACCAAAAAACCAAAAAGACCCCCCCAAAAACCAACCAACCAACCCAAACAAACAAAAAAACCCAACACCAAAACCAACAAACAAAAAACAAAAACAAAAACACAAAAAACCAAACCTCAGGGGAAAAAACCAGATGCATTTATGATATACAAAATAATAATATATTTCTTCCATTCTTGGATGGATAAAGAATCTTTATGGTCCCCACAGGCTGTCAAAAAAACACTTCCAGCACAAATATTATTAAGGAGTTTCTCCTTTCTTCTGATGCTTCTTCTCCACTTCTGGCCTTAAGAGTAACAATGGCTGTGGGGTGGTGTGTGAGGAGCTGGACCACATTTCAGCACTGCTGATACCTCAAAATAGGTGAGATAGCACACATTTCACAGCCTTAGGAAGCATAAAGCTGCTCCAGACTAATTCCTGATTTGGCTGAGAATCATCCTGGTATTGTCATTTAGCAAGTGCTCTGCAAACACAAGAAGGGAAGCCTTGCTCACTAAAATGCAGGGTATGAGACAAGCAAAGCTCTGACCGCCTCAGCCTGTGAAACACTCATCTGCTGTCTTCATCTGCCTTTGCAGGGAACACATCTAAATGCCTACCCTAAAAGGGAAGTCACTATTTTAAGGACTTACTCTAGCAGCAGCACGATGAGAATTTCAACCAAACACGTTCACCATAACATAAAACTTCAGGGATAAGGTTCAGATGCAAAAAGGGGGTGGGGGAGAAGTTATATAAAGTACATTTCCTCTTGCACCAGGTGGCAGGTAGGAAGGTGGTGAGCTTCACTCATCTGAACGTCAACTAAGCCTGACCTTTTGCACTCTGTCACTGTCACCAGCTCCTTCAGAAGTAAAGGATCAAAAGTAAATAGTATCCTTTTCTGCTGATCACACTACCAAGCACATGCAGTTTTCAGATTCGAGTGTTTATGCATTAGTTTCTTTGTATGCCTTTAAAAGCAACATGATATCTGCCCAGAAGAGAGCAGCATTGATACCCTGGGAAGGACAACCAAGGTATTATCTCTTGCCAGACAGTGGGATGGCTCATTTTATCAGACAAAATACAGGGGGATCCAATTATTGTGCTGAAATTTGGGAATTATTTCTATTAACCAATTAATAACCTAAGCATTCTTAATGGGAGCCTTTGTGTTTAACGGGAATAAATCTGAGTCAGCCACGCGGTTGTGTTTGTGTTAGAGCAACAGAAACTGTACATAACATTTGAGGCTTGAGTAAAAGTACACTGTGCTATAGACAAGACTACCGTTGATGCACTGCAGATGTACCTTAATTAATCACAAAAACAATCTGCTGTTTGCAGGGAACTTTTGATGGATCCGTTTTAAAGGGCATATGAACCAAAGAGACGGATGTCGTCAGACGAAGTATAGCTGTTACCTAACAAGCCTGTGGCTTCAGGATTTACAGGAGAAGAGGATATTCTGCTTAACCGAAGCTTCCTTCTTTTCTTCCGCGGGACAACATTGGCTCCTATTCCCACCTCGGCCAAGGATTTCTGTGAGACTGTGCCCGGCTGCTGGGGCAGAGCTGTTTGCTGAGCGTGCCTCTGCCTACGCTCGCCAAGGCAGCGCTGGCGGCGAGTCAAGCGTAGCTTGGCAGCCCCGGCGGCTCTCCCCGCGCCGGGCCGGGCTGCGATCGGGCTGCGAGCGGGCTCCAGCCCTGCCAGCGCCCCAGCGGCTTCGGGATGCCGCACAGTAACCTGAGCAGCAGCACGCTCCTGCGGGAGAAGCCCTCTGCCCGGTGAAGCATTGAATTCTCCTCCCCCCCCGCCCCCGCAAAAGAAAAAAGAAGTAATAATTATCTTTTTGCTGAACAATCACAAATTTTCACAGCACTGCAATGGCAGTGAAACCAAGTAAAAGTCCCTTTTATTTTGTTTTCTTTGCCGTTGGAGCCAAACTGCTTTTGCATTTCTGTGTGGGTGATCGCCTGTGATCCCACGGAGGGGAAGGTAGCTTTCTTGGAGAGTGTGCTGGAACAACTGTTGATCTCCCCTGTGAAATCCCATCTGCTGTCTGCAGCAACACTTATTTGCTGGCTGAACAAGATAATGTTTCCCCAGCAGTAGCTGTAATTTTCCAAGCACTTTGCTGGGTACAAAGTCAGAACCTGATTCAAAGAAGGACAAGCAGGGACATAATTTTACTCTCTCCCTTCTGTCTTGCAGTGTGTTATGAATTAAGCTGCTGGCAGTCAGGTAGGGCTGAGTCCTTGTGGGCTTCAGGCTTTGTTCGAGACCTCTAAAGATGAAGAACAGTGCACTAGCTTTAGAGGTGGATTCTGGAAATGGGGAAGACATTTTTTTCGTATAATTTTGTGTATTATTACTCCACATTTTTTACAATCTGCCATTTACCTAAATCATATCTAAATGAATGTTAGTTTATGGTGGGAACTAATCAGCAAGAACTAAAGTTGGCAACATTTCAGTGTTTTAGAGAAAGGTTCTCCACCAGAGGGTGGTTGGGCACTGGAACAGCTCCCCAGGGAAGTTGTCATGGCACCAAGCCTGGCAGAGTTCAAGAAGCGTTTGGACAGTGCTCTCAGGCACATGGTGTGACTTGTGGGGTGACCTGCCCAGGGCCAGGAGCTGGGCTTTGATGATCCTCGTGGGTGCATTCCAACTCAGAATATTTTGTGATTATGACTGTAATGAATAATTTGAGGAAACTAAAAAAGAAGATTGTGATAATTTGGGGGGAAAAAAATCCCAAACTTAAATAACGCAACCACATCTTCTTGCTGGTTGTGGGGAAATTCATTTGGTTTGAAGAGCTGTACCTGATACCACTCTCCCCCCGCACTAGTGGGAGATTTCCCTCGCGCTGAAACATTTGAATTTTTCTTTTTTCGCCCAAGACGTGAGAGAAATGCGAAATACACAAATCTAAGGCGGGATCAGCATTAGACTCGCGTGTCCCTGCCGGGCCGGCCGGGCAGCGGAGGGGGCGCGGCCCCGGGGGCGGGGAGCGGAGCTGCCCTGCCCTGCCCTGCCCTGCCCTGCCCTGCCCTGCCCAGCCCTGCCCTGCCCTGCCGGCCCGGGCACGGGGCGGGCCCGGCGGCCGCCCCCGCCCCTCGCCGGGCGCAGGGAGTTGCACTCGGGAGCTGCAGCTCTGGCGGGGCCGCGGCCGCGGCGCTGCTCGGCCTGGGGAGCGCCCGCCCGCCGGGCCAGCGGGACGGCCGATGGCGAGGCGAGAGGACGGGCGGGACTGGGCGTACAGGTAGGGCAGCCGGCCGGGCCGGGCTCGGGGCGCCTCGGCGCGCAGGGACGGCGAGCTGTGCCTCCCTGGGCGCTCGGAGCCGGCCCTGCCGGGCTGCGGCCGGGGGGAGCCCGCACGGAGCGGCCCGGGCGCGGCTGAGGGCACCGGGGGCCGCCGCAGCCTGCCCTGAGCGCGGGCGGCCGGGGAAGGTGGCTTCCCAAAACCCTGCGTCCTCACTCTTTGTTTTCCCTTTCTGCCTCGGGAATGGAGTGGAGCATGAAATTAATCTGTACTTGCTGCCTGGGCAGTCGCAGTCGTAAATAAGAGATGTGTGTTCATAGACGTGTGAGGGTTTTTTGTTTGGTTGGTTTTTTGTTTTTTGTTTTTTGGTTTTTTTTTTTTTTTTTTGTGTGTGTGTGTGTATGTGTGTGTTTTCATGTTCTGTGTCTTTAGAGGAACCTGTGTCAGGGTTTCGGTGTTTTTTACACCTGTGGTTTTTGTGTCAGATTTGAGTAGTATATTAATACTAAGGTGACTCTTCTAAACAGCCAACAATGTAATAACAATTTGAGGTCAGAATATTTAATTGTTCCTCATCTGATTCATGCCTTACTACCTGTGACGCTCCCGTGAGCCAGTTTTCCCAAGGCTGTGCCAGGGCTGCTCCGTGGCCAAATTCCTTCTCCATGAATGAAACGCGCAGTGTTTTGGGAAGTTAAGCCCTGAAGTCTGTCCTGAAACCTTGTCTGACTGGACACATCCCTCTGCCTCTTTAACTTCTCTGAAGCCCATTAATGTCCTGTACTCAGGTGATACTTGGCAGGTATAGAGCACCCTGGGAGGTTGCCATAAATCTAATTTAGCAACATGGGTTGATATATTACAACAGAATCTGCCATTCAGTTCTGAAACACTCAGTATTGTGCTGCCTGAGATAATGTGCTGTAACATTGAACAATTGTAAAAGATAGTAAAATAAACATTTTTGGTGCTACATACGAAGAAGGTAGATTTGTGTCTTTTTCCAAGTCGTATGTTTTCATGAAGATAATTTCAGAAATTACCCATGTAAAAAATAATCTTTGTAGCTTGTTACACTTGTACTTTCTGTTGTAATTTTTCTCCATAGAACTGTGTGGAAAGGGAGTTCAGGTAATGTTGGAGCTGTTGTGCTATACCTCATACTTTTCAACTCATACTTTCTCCTGTATTGTGGAGAAAAATACCCCCCAGACTTTTATGTGGCTGTAATTGTGAGTCCATTTTGCACACAATGGGTCCTTTGCTCCAAAAACTCCTTACTTAAAAAAGCAGTGAAATCTGTAAAACTGACTGAACAGTGCATGTTTAAATTAATTTACTTAAACAGCTTTGATATGCTAAATGGAGTGTAACAGTTTGTGTAAAGTAGGTTTTTGCTGGCAGGAGGGAGTCTTGAGCTGCTTTTAGAAATAGCAACTGGAAGTTATTTAAAGCATACTTGCCTTTTTTTTTTTCTTTCCCCCAGCTGTAGGTGTGTAGAAACATTATTACAGGAATTCTTTTTTATTTTGTAGGGTTGATCCATATGGTTTTGAAAGGCCAGAAGACTTTGATTATGCATCCTATGAAGCATTCTTTTCCAGATACCTAGTGGTACTCACTAGAAGAGCAATAAAATGGTCCAAGCTCCTAAAAGGGAATAACAGTATACAGAAGAGTTTAAAAGGTGAGCTTTATGTCTCTGTAGGTTAAAGTGCATTACGTTGGGATCAATATAAATGGTATTCAATGGGTTTGTGTTTTTGAATGTTGAATGCTATTTCTATCTTCAAATTAAAACCAGTAATATAAACAGTAATAATGCATAAGCAAGTATGCTGTTGTTAGAGGGATTTGATTTAAAGCTTGTGAAGGACTAATCCTTCTTCAGCACACCAATATCTTGTTACATCTGTAACCCAGATATGATGGCCCTTGGCACTCCAAGATGCCATTTTGCAGCTGTTTGCTGTGTTGTACTCTGTGCTCTCTTTAAAAAGATGAGATTGTTAGGGGATGCTGTCTTTTACCCAGGGATCAGGATGTTAGAGCTCTCAGTTGCTGCCTCTTTGGCAGTTCTTTAGACTGCTGAGATTTTCTAGCTCTCCTTATCCTCCTTTTGTAAAATGACATTGACCATGCAGCTAAAAAGATTTGTACTAAGAACTGATGATAAATGCCTTATGAAGCGAAGAAGGTAAAATTAATGCAGAAGCTTATGCAACATTGGATAAAATGCTGATGGAAGTGTTAATGCCTGCTTCAAAGAGAAAGAAAACCTCTAGTAATGTTTTACCTTGCATGAGAGACAGGTAGAAGTAAATGGAGGGAGTCAGAAGGGGTCAGGGAGTCCTGTAAAACTAAAGGGTGG
The DNA here is from genome assembly GCA_036630365.1 of Acanthiza pusilla. Lineage (NCBI taxonomy): Eukaryota > Metazoa > Chordata > Aves > Passeriformes > Acanthizidae > Acanthiza > Acanthiza pusilla. Next base: position 9,580,391 of record JAXCHO010000098.1, read on the forward strand.
GATTTTCTCCCACTCTCTCTCTGAGTTACGTTTTCGTATAAGCATCTAAATTCTCCTGTTTGCTCTTAATGGTGCTATTCATGTTGCTTTCTCTTTGGGTGTCTTTTGGAGTTGGGCAAAGTTCTCTGTAAGTATGTTGAAGAAAAAGCAAGTAAAACCAAGCAAAAGTTAATCAGACATTGACTGTAACATAGCTAAAGTGTTTAGAGCTGTGCTCCAGGTGCAGACTTTGGCTGGTGATTCTGAGGGTTTTGTTGTTTTGAGGTTGTTTTATTTCCTTGGCACCAGGAATGGGATGATAACTAGGGAGACATTTTAAATATAACAGTGTATTTTGTGTACAGATGTCTGTTTTAAGGGTGAGAAATTCCAGAAAGTGTAGGTTTGAGCTATAGCTGCTAGATCATATGCTGCTAACCAGAAAGTATCTACTTCTGCTGTCTTATTTTTCTTACAAATGTAAAGAAGCTTTTGTTTGGGGTGTCAGGTTTGAATGTAGTGGTAACTTTGTGCCATTTTGAATTAGTGAGGATTTGGAGATTCTGCAGAACTTTGTCTTTTAGTTGTGGAAAAATAATCTTGGTTTTGATTCATACCCTTCTCTTAACTTGTGAATGGTAACAGTGGCAGCTTTTAGCAATTTCTATGAGTTAATTTAATTTTTCTTTCTGTTCCCAATTCTGGCATTGTAGACATAGAATGTTACTGTGATACAGTATGAATGCCTTTGGTCTTATTTTGGAGCCAAAACTTTGACCAAATCTCTCAACTTGTCCACCAGACTTCAGAACCAATGGCCATGCCGCCCCACTGGGCAGATAATGGCAGCAGCCTTTAACATGGCATTAATTGTCTCCAACAGGCTGCTCTTTGTGAAAACTGGGATTCTGTGAATCCACTGAGGGGACGCAGGCAATGGCTCTGGACTGTTGCAAGTGCTCGTGAGCTGGTGCATCATCTTTGACATTACTGACTTTTGCCAAAGATACTTGGATTTGTAGGCTGTGCATTCTCATGTATATATGTAATTCCAAGGAGAGTGACAGGAATAAGTAATAAGTAATATGGAGGAAATGTAGTCTGAGTGTAGATTCAAAGTTGTTACAAAAAGCTTCCCATATCAGAGGAGGAGAGTGAAAGGTTTACCTGTGCAATTACTGATTTTTAAATACTTTCCTTCTTGTATCGCTATTGAGGTTGTAGTCTGTGACATGCACATGGTATTATGTAAGCAGTTGTTTAGGTGTGTGCTTTATCCTGCAAGATGATTATGCAGTGACTCCTTGCAGGCAAACAGAAGAAGCTCTGCTGCTTATTCACTGATATTCCCTCCTCCCGGACCTGACTTCATTGCTATGAAGCTTTGCTCAGGAGTTCCTGGCTCTGCCGTAAGCTAGAACTGAGAAGAATATTTGATTTGCCACTTCCCTCCCTGAGCACAGTAGCTGTGAACCCCTGTTTTGAGTCCTGCCTGGGCCTTTGCAGAGTGTGTCCTGCTGTGAGTAGATATGAGAGAGGCATTGTGTGTGTGGTATCGCAGTGGTTCCACACCCATTTGTCTACACACAGAGAAGCTCATAATTTCTGCCCAGGTGAACAGGAAGAAGTGATGACTTGTGTTAATTTTCCAGTTTGGAAATGTGGCGTGTTCACATGCAACTGTGTTTGCCTCATATCCAGGGTGGTTTGTATGTATATAATTCTGTACCACTATAAAGAAAAATAATTAGACTACGTTTTAACAATGGTAATTAAGCAGTGTATCCTGTTGTTCTGTATTGCAGCCTGCTGGCAGGGTGGGTCATGGGAATTTTGGCTGACAGTCCCTTTCACTCATCCTCCAGTCTCTTCCTGGTTGCTATTTTTCTGGTATTTTGTTTCTCCCCCTACCCTTGTTATCTTCACCTTGTTTCCACTGCACATGAAGGTTTATAGTCATTGTTTGACACTTGGCTCCTTTCTCTCTCTCTTTCCCTCTGCCACTACTGAGATCCTCTTTATTTTTTACCTTGCTTCATTCATCTCGATCTTTATGGGACCAATATACAGCTTTCTGCTCTGGTTTGTTTACAGGTGGGCAACAAACTGTCTGACATAATTGCTCAAAGTCACCTAAGTTTGACCAAAATCATGCTACACAAAAGAATTTGGCTGTAAGTGGATTAGTGAAAAATGACCAGTAGCAGAAGACACTTTCTGGTCTTTGGTAAAATACAGTGCAAGGGAAAAGTAAATGTATTAAACAGTGGTTATAACAGGAGCATTTCATGCCCAGGGCATGGAGGATGGAAAGTCAGTTTGACTGGAACTTGAACCTTTACAGCACTGATCTGCTCTGCTTCTTCTGTTATGTGTGCATAAAATAAACCTTTTGATACCTTGTATGCTGTTTCCAGCTCTCCTGTAGAATTTTTCTACTAGGGCCCAAGTTTATTTCCTCAACATTCAACAGTAATTGCTAGTAACTGAAAAAGTAAAAGTGCAGGTGCTTCTCAAAATCACTCTATTCTAATATTTTCAAGATGAGATAATTTTTGTTTTTAAATGGGGGTGTTTTGCTACATGAAGTGAGTTTATGGTGTAGAGTGAAACAATGTTAATGGGGGAAAAAGGTAACACAACACTTACCTTGAAGCAGAAGTCTCAAAAATTCTCATATTCTACCATCAAATCGTGACAGGTTTAAGTAACTTATTTTTGTATCTTGTTACTATAAGTAGTAGCATTAGAAAAGTGTTATTTTCTGCATATTTTTATCTTGAAGTTACTTTGGGTATTTATCATGACTTTTAGACTGCTACCCTATGAGGTAGCTGGGGTTTTTTTGTAACAAGGAAAATACGTTCTTAAAGTGTGACTCTAAACTTGTGAAACTGGCACTAAGTGTCCGAGGTAATTGAATTATTAAGGGTGAAGGGGGGTGTCTTAAACATTGATGTTTCATATTTTTTTAATGAACAGAGGTAAAAATTTTACATAATAATGCTTCTTTGCTATGTATGTTTTAGAATTTAGACCACATGGTGTACTATGGTTGTCCTGGGAGTGATTCTGTGTGTGATAGTCAGGATTTGGGGGTATTCAACAGTGCCACTTTTGAGAAAAAGTGCTTGGCTTACAATTGGCATTGGATGTGTGAGTGCAGACCCATGCATGATCTGGCTTCATCTGGGAAAGCTTTCTAGATGTTACAGTGGGAGGATATTCTGCAGTGTGAACTGTTGTGGGCTTCTTAGTTCCTGATGATGATGTGGAAGAGAGCCTATAAGTAAATAAATAAATAAATAAATAAATATAACACTGTATATATATATATATATGTATAAGATACAATACAATTTTATTTACAGAATATGATATATCTATATGTATAAATTATATATATATAAAAATTGTAACTGGCTTTATTTTCAAAACTACTTTGCTGCTTCTAAATGCCAGTTTGCAGATCCTAGCAAGTATTACAATGGTGTGAGGAAGAAAAGCACAATGTAAAGGGCTTTTGCGTTCCTCAGGGAGTGAGGAAGCTGGGTCAGTGGTCACTTGGGGCGATAGAAGCCCTTGGCTGTATTGCCATGAGAACGATGACACTGAGGAATAATGGATGTGTGCTGTGCGGCAGGCTGTTTTCCCTTTGTGCCACCGTCAAAGGCTGGTCCCTGCTTCTCTTGAATTTAATGTGTATTGTTGGATATCAATGTTGGCTATGCTTCCAGAATTTATAATTGCTCCAGAAAAAAAAATACCATTGGGGTTATGTGTTAAAATATGATAATCTAGTATTTTAGCTAGTAAAGTTTTTTCTAGGCTCATCTGAATGTCTCTGGTTCACCTAAATGGGACTGGTTCTTGATATTCATTCCTGAAATTGCTATGTCAATCTGTAGGATTTCTTGAGCGTTAAGAGTTTGAAATCATGTAAAAATGATGAACTGGGGATTATTAAACCACCATGGAAACAAGTAAGTTAATTCCAGTCTAAAACAAGGTTGTAGTTAATGTCACCTTACGGCTAGAACAGTAGAGACTGTAATGTGTAGTATAAATCCTCATTGAAAAGCTAAAAAAAGCTAAACAAACTGTACCCTGAAGACCAGGTGTTTATTACAAATATGTTTCTTTGAGAGAAAACACCAGATTTTAGGTGGGTGAAATGCTCACTATATGTGCATGTTTATGTCAGGGGACACTGGGAAAGTAGCTTTGGTTCCTAAAGGATAGGCAGCTGCAATTACATGGAACGTTTTTAGAAGGTATCTGGCTGAAGTGTAAAACCTTGCTTCACTCTGCTGTATTAAGGCCTTTAATTTAGGCAGCATTCATTACAGAACTTTGTGACTGAATAAAACCTGGCTAGGTAATGATATTGTGTGTGTGTGGTAGCGTGTGGGCGGAATAAAAATCCCCACTCAGATTTGAGTCCCATAGAATTTAGGGAGGAGAAGTTGATGCTTTGATTGATACAACCTAATTATTTTAGTAAGAAATGTCTGCTTCATTTGTCATTTTCTTCTCCCCCCAAAAAAGGAGAAGAATCTTAAACATTCAGCTGTCTTTTTGGGTCAGAAAAGGTAATGCTGATTTAGGATCGTGTACCCATAAGCAGCACTGCCTCCTTATTAATATTTTTTCATACCATTCCCAGGAGGAAGCTGCTTTGGTTGTCATTAGCCTGATGCTTGTTCCTGTAATCTTGCATCATAGTTATTTACACTGAATCATCTGCTTAAAAAAAACCCTAAAGCACATCCTAATGATGAAAATGATGCAGGAGATAAGAGCTACTTTAGATTTAAAAAGACTTCCCCAGTTATTCCAGGAAAAATCATCTGCTCACATTTCCAGTTCTTCCGGGGCGCATTTAGACAGGAGGCAGATATTTCATATTCCTCAGTTTCTGTATTTCTGTGGTCAGGTGCTAAGCTGAAGCCCTTGGGTTGTGTTAACGTGGCCATTGATGTTAGAGCATAACCAGATGGGAAGAGCCACCACGTCAGAGGTCACTGGTGATGGAGGAACAGAAAAGTCAGTGCTTGTCTGAATGAAAAAGGACAAAGATCAAGGGGAAACTTTGCTGTTCATATCTCCATCCAGAAGGGTAGAAGAGGAGGAAAGGATTCAAAATTCTAACAAGGGAAGAAAGGCGGGAGGATAACCTGGGTCTGGAGATCTGTGTGGGGAGCCTGAGTGACAAGAACTTAGGAGTGAATCTAAAATATGCTATCCAGCTGAGAAGTACATGCTTGTCCTAAATAGTAGCATAGGAGAAAAAGCATAATAATCTCTACTCAAGAGTCTTCCTATGTCTTCTTAACTTTAGGCTGCTCATTTAAAAAAGAATAATACAGTTGGATTTTTTAAATTCATCTAAAGAATGAACAAACAAACCCAAATTTCTTGTCTTGCAGTGAAGAGATATATCAGGAAAGGCATCCCCAATGAACACCGTGCATTGATCTGGATGATTGTGAGTGGGGCCCAAACCAACATGGAACAAAACCCTGGGTATTACCACAGACTGCTTGAAGGAGAGAAGAATGGCAAGCTGCTTGAAGCGATCAAAACAGGTTATTCCCTTGATAATGCTGTTTATCCGTATTTATCCATCCTATGTCATTAAGTGTTAGAGATCAAGTTATGTCATGGAAAACTTAATGTTTCTGTAGTAATGGTTTAAGTGCTGAATTAACTCTTAAATTAGATTAGCCGTAAGCTCTTTAACAGCATAGATCTTTCCAGGTTCATCATGTGATTAAAAGCATTAAGGAATGTTTTGAAGGCAAATTAGAAATTATTTGAGAAGGAATAAACTAGAAAATGTTATAATGTCATCTCATAAGTGATTGAAGATTTATAACTTTAAGCCATGGCACCTGCCTTTGAGTCTGTTTCTCCTTAATTCTGTCCCATAGGACACTGGAGAAGCAGCAGGGAAGATTGAAGGTGTGGTACAGAGGCCTATATGAGGCAGATGATGTATGCTAGGATTCTCGATTGAGTAAAAAGACTGCTAAGAAAAAGCTGTTGATAGATTTATATGAATTATAAATGGTGCAAAGAGGGTGAATAGGGAGCAATTGTCATTTGCTTCTTGTAATATAAGAACCAAGGACACTGAATGAAATTTGCCATGCTGCAGGCTTAGAAGAGCGTATCAGTGACTTGTGGCACTTGTTACTGTGCTGCACGGGTTAAAAGTAGGAACTGGTTTAAAAAGGAATTTGATTAATGGACAGGTGGGGGAATCTACTTGATGTGTGAAATATTAAACACTAAATGTAAATCCCTGGGAGAAATGTAGGAGGTGAAATACCCCTCCTCTATTAATCCATTTTCATGTGTGCTTTCTGTTGATCAGTAGCCAGTACAGACGACAGGGTGTAAGGGCAACCAGACCTTTTGGCCCACTGGGAGCCAAAAGAGGCAGGAGGTGAGGACAAACAAGTAGGAGCTTGAGGTAACTGATACTTGTCCTGAAACCCACTACAGCAGAGCCTTTGGGGAGAAGCTGATACTGGCTGAATTGCCCAGTTAAGAAGTCAAGAGGTTGGGCTCTGCTCTGGAACAATGCTGAGGTTGTTTGGTTAGAAAGGCAGGTTGTCTTTTTCCTCTTGCAAAAAACCCAGGCACTTAAAGTTTGGGCTTTATGCATTTTTATTCGACTTGGATAAGCATCTAAACACTTTTGATTTACGTGGAGTTTCTTCACTGCCTTTGGCCGCAACAGCAGTACTTTGGGCTTTTGGGACTACACGCCTTAGTAAGGTATTTTGAAGCATAAATGTAATATTCCTATGAATATGGAGACCAGCCAGAAATCTGCAGGCTTATATCTTGCTCAGAACTAGAAACAGTAGAGCTCTAACTATGAATACAGAGGGAGCTAGTAAGATGACTTTCTAAAGCCAGCTGTAGTAAGAGTCTGGAGAAGGGTCAAACTATGCAATTGGGGTACAATTGCTGCAAGAGCGAGTTGAAAACAATTTTTTTCCAGTACTAGATAAAGACATGAAGGGTCAGTAGGTGGCTTTCCACACAGGTTAAAATGAAATAAAAATATTTTTGTGGGGGAGGAAAAATACTGGAAAATGATAAAGATCTATTTGTGAACTATAGAGGAAATAAAGTTTTGGAAGAGCTACTGTGTTGACTGGGAAACTGCAGAAGAGAAAATTAACGTAGAGCAAGTGAGGGAAAAGATGAAGAAAAATGGCTTGGAAGACTTTATTGGAAGGGAAAAAATAAAATTAATACCTCAGACGCTCCCGTGGTAGATTTTCCTTCAGAAAGGAAGAAAAAATGTGGACACAGGAGGGATGAAAGGAGCAAAGTACTTAAGGTGAATGCAAACTTCGGGGTTAGTGTGTTTAATGAACTTGAGCTCCTGTGGACTGTGCACATTTTATAGTGGGCTTTAGCTGAGGACTCTTTCAGTGTGAATTGTTGCCTGACTTTCATTTTGTTTCTTCAAGTGTTGTTTTCCCATTACTATAGTTGTTTTTAATAGTAAACCAGTGTAAGATGTGGAATTGTACTGCTGCTCACTTTCATGTTTGCAGTTTCCAGAATCTTCATGCAACTGTGCTCTATTTATTCCCACAGTCTAGCTGTAAAGTTATAGCCCAGCACAATGCTGGGGTTTATAAACAAGAGAACAGCAATCATGTTTTTTCTCTTTTCTGGGGGGAGGGGCAAGTAGACAAGGCCAACCGGAGACTTTATTTCAAATTCAATTTAAAACTTGTAAGAGCCAATGTGTCCTATTTCTTTCACATTCCCAGAAGCTGCAAACAATTTTCATGTATGTTTGGAACTTGTTTTCATATGGGAAAGTCTATAATGGGGTATAATCAGGTTTAAAAGGGCAGGTAGACTGTGTAAAGAAATGGTCTAATCTTTCAAGAAAAATCTGATTAGTAATAACAGTGGAAGTCTTTCAGCGAATTAAGTCTATAATCTGTTCTTTCACCATTTTTGCCCTTTAACTTTTTGATTCTGAGCTGATGAGCTTTATTGCTGACTTTGTTTTATATAGTGTTTGCTGTTTGAACTTTTTTTTTTTAAAGAAAGATAGGAGAGAGCAGGCATTTTACTCCAATCATAAAAAAAAGAGCATAAAGAATGCAGGTCTAACTTTTCATGTCTTAGTTTATGTACACATTTAGAAGGGCATGCATTCCAACTACACTTTGTTTTTCATGCCCTATTATAGGAAAGTTTAGTAGGACAAATGATGTTGTAAGATGAAAAATGGCTGTCCCGCTAATTCAGACTACATGCTGGTTACAAAATGACTGGAGTGTAAGTTGTAGTTTCCTTGGAGTAAGCTCCCCTTAGACTGGCCCATTGAATTTTGGAGTAAGGGTGTCTGTGTCTGCAAGTGCTCTGGCACTCACATGCAGCTAATCTGTGTTTCCACTCTTGCATTTCATGAGGAGGAGTTGGAGGTGCAGTGAAACCCAGGGTCTGAGATTTATCAGTCAGTCCCAGAGCCTGTGCTGTGCCGTGTCACAGCTGGCATAAGGATCTGACTGTGGATTGGATAGTAGTTGCAGGATCTTAATTGAGTTTATGATGTGTTCAGAAAAATAATTCAAACAATGGTCATTGCCATTTCACTGGAGACAGGGAATATTTTACTATCAAAGCCACTAAGAATCTTCTCTGAATGTTGTTTAACTGTTAGTGGAAGTTGGGAATTTTCAGATGAGTTTAAAACCATGCAGGAGGAAGGGGAACAGCAGTGTCAGTTCTTGTGGCGCTCTGTAAGAGCAGCCCTATCAGGTCATATCCAAACAGCTGCCTCATCTGGTCTACCAGAACAGCTAAAGGGAGATCTGGAGGAGTAAAGTGTGTAGTGACACTTCTTCAAAATGTTTTTCTTAGTCTCCAGTTACCTGATGTTTGGAGAGTTCCCAAGACATGCTGCGTGTTTGTACCTAATAACATTGGATGGGGGAAAAAAAATCACAAAAACCCTTCTGGTTTCTCCTTTTTCATGTTGTTTACCTTGCTCATGATTTTACAGATTTGTGCAGACTCAATGCTTTTAAGCATCTCCCTGTAAACTGAGGAGCTCTAATCCACCTGGGTTTGTGCTAAATATGGTAGCCACTTCATATCTCTGGTCTTCCTTGTTTCCATTCTTTTCTGCAAATTCTCTAATTGTGGTATCATCTTTTGGAGATGAAGGGGACTGGAATTCGTGCATGTGTTTCTTGGATTTATACAGTGGCAATATTGTTCTTTTGTAGGAAATCATAATCATATTGGCCTTCTTGATTGCTGAAAGCTCTTGAACTGTTACTTAGTCATGGGGGTTGTCAGGCTCAATTTTTCAGACTTTAGTTAATAAAAAACATGGCCTTAACTTCAAACAAACAAACAACACCCCCCCCCCCCCAGTCCTCCAAAACAATTTATAGTTCCAGGTGTTGCAGGGAAAAGCTTGAAGATGACTCCTGAATATCCAGTTATAACAAATCTAAAATACCCTGTAAGTATGCTATTTTTACAAGTTGCAATTTATGGCCTAACCTCATTATTCTGAATTTGCAGTAGAGTTTTTGGATGTTTGTAGTTGGCAGTTGAGGTGAATTTTTGCTCTGCTCTCTACTATGTAAAAAAAGAAAAAATTACTTGCCTGGAGGCTCTTCAGAGCAGATGCACATCACAGATATAGCAATGGCAAAGAAGTGACCATAATTGTAATAGGAGATGTTAGTTATAAAAATACTTGCATAATACTTTACTGACCACCTGTGTCTTGGAGTGGGAAGCAGCACCTGGATATGAAAGCAGAAGTGCTATGGTTTAGGAAATATATTCTCCAATTTAGTACTCCCACTAAAACCACGTACCAGTCCCTCTCCCCACTCCAGCTGGAGGGTCAGAAGGTGAAGGTCGCTGGTTGATGTAAGAATCATTTACTGGAAACAGCAATGAGATATGAAAACGAACAGTAACAGCAACAATATTAATAACAAAAGGTACATAAAACAATTCACATGGAAAGAAAACAGTAATGGACAATACCAGATGGCTCCCTCTGCCACTTTCTCAACTGGATGGAACCCCTTCGCCCTTGAAGAAAGCCCCTTTGCCCTGCCCCTGGCAATGATATGGTGGTATAGAACAACCTCTAGGCCCTACAGCCACACCCCTTCCCAGCTGCTGCAGAAATTACCCCTGTCCTGACTGGAATCAGGACAAAAAGGAAGGATGAGATAACAAGGTGAAGAAGGTTGTTTTGTAGATGCCTGACTTGTGAAGTACCCTAAATAGGAAAAGCACAAGACTGGTTCCAAAATAATGAGCTTTCTGGACTGCGCTTTCAAATCTCTTTGCTCCAGAAATAGCATCAATGACTGTGATTCTTGTTACTGAAATAGACATGTTTTATAAACTGAGACTAATGTGGCTTTCTGCCTGTGTTTGTGTTACTGAATCAGGTAGAAATACTGCAGACCCATGAGAGGGAAGAAAGAAGCCAGTGGTCTTCTCATGGTTGCTGCACAGAGATAAATCAGCAGGAAAGCTGTTGGTTGGTTTTGTTTCAGAGCAGCATAACACTGCCACTTCAGAGCACTGAAAGATTGTCTAAAAATTGCTATTGGGACTTAATCTGAATTTACTACAAATGAGTAGCTAGTCTTTTCATTGTGGCGTTCTTCCTGATTCTGTGCTCCCATACCCAGTTTATTTAAAAGCAGCAGGTGAGGTTCTAATGTTCATTTCCCTGCTTGAAAAGAATTCGGATTTTTCTTTTCCTGAACTGGACTATACTATCTAAAGGACTGTGTTCCTTTGGACAGTAATGTCTACTAAGAATGAAGCAGATTAATGGATAGTAGGTCAGAGGGTAGGCTGTGAAGAGCACGAGAAGGTAGTGTTTGGATGTCTCCTCTGGAACAGATGTAGTGAAGTGGATGTACGTGGTGAAGCCAAATGAACAGCTCTTGCCTGCCCCTGCCATTTGGCTCAAGTCATCTCTGACCCTTATCTTGTAGTACGGTAAAACGTATTGGCTCATGTGTGCCTGTGGAGCGAGTTGAGTTCCCTCACCCTGCAGTCAGAGGAACCTCAGAACTGGAGGAAGAGGGAGCAAGCGGAGCAGGAAGGGGAGGATGGAGAGGAAAGGGGACCCTCTGCTCTCGTGCTCAAACAGTCTGCCACAAAGAGTCCTGCGAGATCATGCCCCATATCTTCTCTTAAGGGTAAAGCCTCTTAGCTCTTGTATCTTCTTTTTTCTCTCCATCCCCTCCCCCTAGACTAAAATACTGTTACTAAATATAAAAGAAAGTTTTAAATCCTTCATAAAACTAGGGAAGACTTCCCCAGCCCTTGTGGGAAAAACATGCTCTGCAATCAGAAAGCAAGTTGGAGCTGATTCTCTCAATTGCAAGTTGTGAAATTACAGATGAGTTCAGTTTGCGTAGTCCCTGCTTTGTATGTGATGGAGTTTTCTTGCTCCTCCTTCACTCTTTCTCTGCGTAGCTGAGAAGAGCCATGGCTAAAATTCAGCATTAATCTTTTCTGTAACATTCAGCATGTACTTTAATAAATTTTGATTATGCAATACTATGCTGCTATTCTTACCAAGAAGAAACAGAAAAAATTTATTTATTCTGTAACTGTCTGTTTTTCAGGTCCTTTCAAAAATTGTCTTTTTCCTTGTGTTTTCACTCACATGAGATGTGCAGGGAAATATTTTTCTGCAAATTATTTGTTCCCTTTAAAGGAAGAAATAGCAATTAGTGTGATAACTTCTTAATGCTTGTGACTTCCACTACACTACTCGTGATTTTGGGGAGCTTTCTTCCTTTGGTTGCTTACAGCTGAACTTTGTGTCAAAGCTGTAACAGACTTCTTGCTTTATGCCGGAAAAGTCTGATAAAAAGTGATAATTCTTAGGACATGAAGTTCTGTACAGAGGTGCTGTTACTAAAATTTGTTTTTAACTTTAACCCAATTTGTTGTTGCTGTTAAAATGTGAGTAGTTGTTTGGGTATATTTATTAATTACTCTTGGATTTTGAAAATTTCCAAAGTTACTTTTAGACATTTAAGTTGGAGAGAAAAATTCTGTTTAAAAATCAGATGCATAAGTCTGGACTAGTGACCTTGGGTTCTCTCTTTATAGAGTGAAGCAGGCCAAAATTAACTCTGCCTGTTTCTTTCCAACAACTGAGGGGTGTTTTGGGGTGACTAGTTCGAACTTGCATGTCTAATTTTTAGACCTTTGTAAGGAGAGATGAGTTCTACCATTAGTGTTTGGTCTGAAAAAAATTAATGGTTGGAAATGTCAGTAATTGCATGGTTAAGAATTGAGCTTGAAGCATGCGGGAATGTGCTCTGTAGCTTCGTTGTACTGTTGTACACCAGTGAAGACACTTTTCTCCCGGTCACATCATGGAGAAACTTAAATTTTTTAAAGTGATTTTTTTTTGAGAGGGAGTCTCCAGCTGTGGGAACAGGGCTGGGTTTTTTTGGCTATGACTGGTAGAAGTTCACTGAATAATTCAATTGAAAGTTCATCTGATTTGTTAATGAAAATATGCTTTCCTAGAAGCACAATTCATTTCATGCCACTTGACTTCATCCATTGGGCATGTCTTGTTTCTGTCAGGCTAAATACCTGGTTTGGTGTCATTTAAGCCTTTGCAAGTTAAACCTGTAAGTTAAACATGGAGAGAGTCCAGTCTGCAGGAGAATTTATTCAGGCCTGCTTGAAATTGGTTTCTGTACACTAATAGGATTATTCTTTCTAGGAATAGATTATCCTTGAATCCGAGTGCCCTTTTAGCCAAAATGGAGGTAAAGCTGTTTCTTAAAATTAATCCACCAAAACAACAGTTCAGTGAACCCTAGTGAAGCTTCAGCTGTACTTCATAAGAGCTGTAAAAGTTTGTTTGGAAAGTGAAAGAGGGAACGGCTCTTAATTTTGGTCTTTTTCCCTTTTGTCTAGACATGAACAGAACATTTCCAGATAATGTGAAATTCCGCAAAACCGCTGATCCGTGTTTGCAGCACGCGCTCTACAATGTATTGGTAGCATATGGGCATCACAATAAAGCAGTAGGATATTGTCAGGTAGGTAATCACTGTTTTGTAAATAATGCTGCATTTCACCAGTGGTACTTGTTCTTGTCCATTTGATTGTGTGTGTTTTAGAAGTGCACCCTCAAGCTATTTCTGTTTTTAAACTGGCCCTGGGGAAGGGGATGGAGTATGAATCACTTCAGGCAAGTTCAGATCTCCCTCTGAATTTCTCAGTGGCTGTTCTCACAGCCAGCTTGATCAGTTTGGTTTCATTCATTAGCTGCAACACAGGTATTTTATCACACATGGTGGCATTAAGGTTAGTTGCTTTGGAGATCAAGAGGAAGTGAGCTTATCTTTCCCAAAACAGGCCTCAGTATGTACAAGGCATCATGAGATCTCAATTTCCTTTGTTTTCACTGTTGCATTTTTCAAAATACAGAAAGATCAGCATTAATGTGACATCATATACTTGGGGGCTGGTAGCATTTATTTAGTGCCATCTCCCAATACAGATAATGCAAGTAGGAAGAATTCTTTGAAATTCAACCTGAAATTCGTCCTGAATCTGATGGCAGCTCAAGAAAGCTTCTGTTGTCACTGTCAAGTACTGTAAAGTTTCCTGTGGGGCACAAAGAAGATAAAAGTTGATTCATGACAGTCTGACAGTCAAGAAAAAAGGTGGCCATCTTTAAGGATCATAAAGAAGCAGGAACTGTTGTGAGCAAAATGTGTTTTCAGTTCACTTATTAAGTCCTCTCCTGTCTCTTCCCCTTCTTCAGCAAGAGTATGTGTGCTAACATACAACTCATGTTAGTTGAGAAGGTTAGTATAGTAAATACAGCTGCACCAAAGTTAAAAGAATATGAATAGTATTTATTTAAATCTGGAGAGGAGATTTAGAGGGACTTAAAACCTACAGTGCAGTCACTAAAAAAGTTCTTTTTCTTGTGTATCCCAACCAGTTTTAGTACAGAAATTATTTACCACCATTCTTCAAAAGATGAGTTATTTTTATTATTTTCAGTAACACGTATTTATTAAAATATAATTTTAATATTTTGATAATCAGAATCATCTTAGAATGATCAGTAGAATTATCAATACTCACTTTTGCAAGTGTCAGGCTTCTATACAGACTTGGTTATACACACCATAACACATACACAACTTCTAACCCATAGGAGCTTCTACAGGTCCAGTTGTTAATAAAATGTTTTGGTACCATTACAGTTTAATGGGCTAATGAAAGAAGAACACTTAAAAAACCCTTATGTGAATTCTTTGCACATCTGGTCTCAAAGGATCAGTGCTGTTATATGTATATGTGGAGTACTGGAGGTATTATGGAAGAAAATGGTTTGCATACAGCCTTTGGATGAGTTAAGCAGTAAAAGCAGCTGGAACTGCAACCTTTTACTTAGTGTGTTTGGGTCAGACATCTTCCTCCTGCAGCCTCAGTGTCTACCTGCAGGTGTGTTGTGTTTGTAGTGCTTGTCTAATACAGCTGTGTTTGGGTTCTGATCAAAACAGCTTTCAGTTGCATTGGGCTTTGGAATTTAAAAAAAGGGAAAATTTAAAGTATAGACTGCTAAGCTTTCTTAAAAAATATTCCTCTCCTTGATCTTTGTTAATAATTATTGTTAACTGTTGTCATGCAGGTTTAGCAGGTTATTCAACCAGTGGCCTCCATTACTGGAGTTTACTTAATATGCACACTTTGTAGAACTGTAGTAATTTAGCCCTTAATCAAAAAGAGTAAGCTAGAAACATGTTAAGTATATGCATCTTAAAACCCTTCTTTCTATTTCAGGGCATGAACTTCATTGCTGGATACCTGATTCTTATTACAAAGAATGAAGAGGAGTCCTTTTGGCTGCTAGATGCTCTTATTGGAAGAATATTGCCTGGTATGTTTAAAACATAATTTTATTCATATATTGAAGCTTGGATTTTATCTTTGCATTCTTCTCCAGTTTCAGGGGCTTTTGATGTTAAAATTGAGCCTGTCTGGACTAAAGATTTTCTAGGTCCTGGAAACACAGGACAAAGACACAGCACACGGGCAAAATTTGTCAATGTCTCCTGGTCAGATT
The DNA here is from genome assembly GCA_036630365.1 of Acanthiza pusilla. Taxonomy (NCBI): domain Eukaryota; kingdom Metazoa; phylum Chordata; class Aves; order Passeriformes; family Acanthizidae; genus Acanthiza; species Acanthiza pusilla. The sequence continues at coordinate 9,595,527 of JAXCHO010000098.1, forward strand.
TTAGTCTTGATGCAGTGGTTTATGTGTATGTTAATATGAAGTCTTTCTTCTTACACCCTACTTACATCTGTTAGGTGCCTTCCTCTATATCCCTGTGATACTGGGGAGCAGGGCTTGGGAAGGTGTCTAGGATTTGGCACTTGGGATTGCAGGGATGTGACACAAAGCATAGATGAAGCAGCGATCGCAGAGCAGAGGTGGGAGATGGGTGCAGTTGGAGCACTGAGCCTGGAGCTGGAATTCCTACTGGCTTGGCAGGATGCAGTGTGAGCTTTCTGCAGAGGTTTTTGATGAGGTGGTGGTAGTTTCTGCTGTGTCCCCACTTCTGAGCGGAAATTTCTTGGACATATCATGATTTTGCAACAAAGCAAACAAATGTCAAAATCCCTGTCTGTGTCTGCATGGGAAGGTCTTGTTAAAGGTCAGTTACAATCCACAGTGATCTAGCCAGGCTGATGAATAGAGTCCAGAGAGACATTCAGCTATTAAACTAGGAGAAATTAAGCTATAGACAATATCTGCGTCTGGTCTGCTCAGTAGCTCTCTGAGTTCCCTTGCCTGGATCTCTGGGTTTGCAGGAGGTGTTTACACAATCAATTTTTCCCCATCTATAAGCTGAACCTCACTGCACATGTGAGGTAGTTTAAAATCAGAAGTAGAAACCAGGCACAGCTGTATTTTTTACTCCTGTGAAATGCATTTGGGAATATTTTTTTCTTGAGATCTAATTATAGGGGGAGAATGGTTTCATTGTGAATTCCCATTAGCATTGCACAGGACTGACTGCAGACACACCTGTAACGTAGGTGGAATGACTAATTGGAAGACCAATAAAAAACATAGGACTAATTCCTTATTGGCCCAGTTTTGCTTTTGCGTAGATCTATATCTCAAATGGTTGGAGGTGGAATTCAGTATTACACTGTCAACTAGGTGTTGGTCAAGGACATCAAGGTTGATTGATACTTTTATTTTTCCTTCTTTCCGTTCATGTTTAAGATTAAACAAAATAGAATTTGGTTCCCTGTTGAATGGAAAGACCTTGAGAAGTAAGAATAGCTGGAAGATTCTTTTTGTGCTTTTGAATGACTTCAAGTAATTATTTTACACTGAATACACCATGTAGGAACTTGGATTTTCCTTGTGTGGAAAGAATGGTTGGACTTTGTTTCCACACTGAATGAGTAGAGACAGACAGGGAATGTTATGAGTTGTTGAATCAGTCTGCAAATATTTGACATTACACAGCCTTGAAGTTTACTTTTAAGCTATAAAAATAGTCTAAAGAAATCAACTGTCTGTTGCTTTTGTTCAGCCTTGAGAGCACTAAGCTGTGCAAACAGGTAGGAGACAGGGCTGCTGTCTGCCATGTGACCTGCCAGTGCTTGGCATGGGTGGATGTCTCCTTTGACATCACTGTGTCAGGGATTACCAGGTTTATTGTGAAGTGATGTGTGGAAACTCTTGCTGTTAATCCTTTCAATAGTCTTAGGCGTTTTTATTTGAGGCAAAGAAGGTAGAGTCAGAATTTTATGTTCATTGTTTTGGGTAGGGAACTTAATTCACTTTGTCATAAACCTTCAGTTCTTGTATATCCTTCTACATTTCACTGATACCTGTGACAAAAGTTGTTCTTATTTTTCCCTCTTAGTTGTTGAATTTATCTTAGGCAGGTAGCACTGGTGATGAGAAGAAACTCATAACATGAAAAGCAATTACTGTATATGAAGGAGGTGTATATCTACTTAAGTTGTATTTATAGATATATTTTTACTTCTCTGTAACTGGACTTGTTATATACTTTAGCCTGGGTTCAACTGAATCTTCTGTATAGTATAAATATTTGTATTGAATAATACAAGGCATTGTATTGTCAGAAAACTGTTGCTGATGCTCTTTTCCCCCCCAAATGTTTAAAAATATTTTTATCCCTTCTATTCCCACCATTCTCCTATATCATGTTTGATTTGTGTATTTATAAAATTCAAAACATGACAGATAAAATAATTGGCATAATTTCAGTGAAATACTGTGTGTGCATATGTAAGAGAAAGAGATTCAGACAGAAAGGCCATATTCATAAAGCAACTCAGGTAAATAATTACTGCCTTTCTGTTAACAGCGCAAGGTATAGCAAATTTCAGTTTTAAGTCCTACAGTTATTTGTTAGGGAAGCAGGGAAGCACTGTACCTCTCAAGATCTTCTAGATCTTGAATGTTTTACAGGTCTCCAGAAGGAAGATTAAGAATCAGTTTTGTTGGTTGCTAACATTGTAATTAGCCAACATTTTTCCATTGGTTTGGTTGGTGATGTGCTTTTCTTGATTTGTTTGCATTATAATCTACATGTTTTGCCCCTATCGTTGCATGAAATATGCCTCCAGCTCATGTCCTCGTTTTTGAGTGTGTGCTGTCACTGCCAGTTAAATCAGTGGTGCTTTAGGATTATTTAGGAATCCATTCTCTGCCCTCTGCCGTGTCCCTGTGAGTGCTTCCTCCCCTGCCCACACGTGTTTAATTACATTAAACAGCCTCTCCAATACGGTGATGCTGACAGTGGTTTTCTTGGTCAGCAGATGAACTAAGCCAGCCACAGATCAATGCCATTGATTGAAAAATGTACAGTGTGACAGATGGGAGCATTCTGGGGAAGTGACAGAAAATGGGACTCCATCAGTAGAGGTTTTCTGGTTGAATTGTTCTGTTACATCCAAATGGAGTTAGCGCAGCTGGGAGAGAGAGCCAAGAAATTAGGATTTGGTTGATTGGTATGTGGAGCTGTGTGCATGCCTTCCATTTGGCTGAAGGTAGCACTGCTGGGTACAGCTGGGTGAGGCCAGAAAGTTCCTGCTTCTGCTGAGGGCAAGCCCATGCATTTCTGCCCGATGTGTCTGTCAGCTGCTCAGTCAGGGATTTGGAGGGATTATCACTTACACACAGCAAGGGGGAAGAGAATTATTTGTTTAACTGAAATTTTGGGTGTTACCAAGTTTTTTTTTTTTATTCCAGGCTCATTCAAACAGACAGCTGGAGCAGACAGCAGTGCCCACAAGAAACAGTGTAGATTCAATTCAAACTCAGAGTGCATGTGCCTGCAGTTTGTACTCAATGTAGCTCTCGTGTTTCTGTTCTGTTCACCCCTCTGATCCTTGTTTTGGGATTTTTTTTGTTCAGTTAAGGAAATAGTGGGGAGATTGCTTTAGAAAGCATTGGGTAGGTAGAACCTTTTAACTGTGGTACCTCAGTATGTAAGTTAAGGAGTATATTTGTCATATTTTACATATTGGTGATTAAATGGTGAGTTTACAAGAAGAAAAACTTGACAATTTGGTCTCACTTAAGGAGGACGGTTATGCTTATATATAGCAGAACAATCCCCCCTCCCACGTTCAGTGGTTCTCAGTCTGGAAGCAATTGTGTATATCAAGTTATACTCTAATTAGTCTACTGGACTGGACTATTAAACGGGAGTTACTTATGCTTACAGAAAACTAGTTGTAGAGTACTTTTCCTGTGGTTAAGAGAGGTCTCGTGAGTTCTGAACTACCCTGTTCATGGTCAGTTTTATATCCTTTTATTCTAGTGTTAATGCTGACTTTTAGGGGTGAGAAAAGTCCCCTTCACTTTTGTGCTTACTTTTCATGTATTTGTAGGGTGCAGTCAATTAATTTTGGTGGTTTTTTATAGGGCTATGCTGCTTCAGTCAAACTCTTCTCTTGCATGAATTTTTTCTCGATTCATGTTTTAGCCTAATAATTATTCTGTGTGCTTGTTCCACTTTGATTTTTCAAAATTTTTTTTAGAAACCTGATCACAATGGCACACTTTTTTTTTTTCCAGTGGCGAATTAGCTAGTGCCTTATGCAGTGTCTCTTCACAGTGGAAAGTGTTTTTCTAAAGAGAGAAAAATTGTGGGATTTCCCTTGCCTTTTTTCTCTAGTAGCACTCTGGTTTTGATTTGCAATCTCCATCATAATGCTTGCGCTCTTCCTCCTCTCTCATTGTCAACAGATGTTTTTTCCACCGCATTTAGGAATTCATAATACCTTTTTTCTGATCTTTATTTGCACATTCTTGTTATTTTAAATGTCATTGTGTCTCTTACTCCGGTCTTTTCACTGTTACTTTGTTGTGCCTTGTGTATTGACATGGGCCAGTATCTCTTAGTTTAGGATTGTCAACAAATATCAGCTTTTTCTGCTTCTCCAATGTTCTTAAAAATCTTACGTGAGGTGTAGCATTCTTCAGGAATCAGTCTAACAATCTTCCTTCAGTCTTGTTGCTTTTTAGCAGCTTCTTTTAAATTTTTTTTTTACCCATGTGTACTGCCTGGTTGTTTTGACTGTTTTGACTGATGGGATAGTCACCAAAGTAGTAGAGTATTCTGAAGTAACTGGCATTAGGTGCAAGGACACAAGGTGCAAAGCAAGGTTCCACTTTGGTGTGTTGTGTAGTGACTGCTGGTCAGGGCAAGCATCTGCATGCTGAGATAACACATCTCACACGTTTGTTCAGCTCTCTGGCTTGCAATTGTATCAGCCAGAGACTGGCAGGTTGCACAAGAGATTAGGCACCGTAAGAGACATGAATATTTGAACTGAATGGCATCATAGCTACAGACCAAGCTCTTGTATATCCTTCTCTTTTGAGTGATTCATGTTATAATATTCTTTTCAATGCCATCATACAGACTTCCAGGTTTGAAGGGAAGGACCACTTGGGAAATGCAGAAGGCTGTAGTTACCTGTGAAGTATTTCTATTTAGTCTGCTTGCTTTTAATTGCAGTTGAGCCTATATTTATTTTGTTCTTGTGGCTGAATTTATTTAAATACCCTAATTGGGTATTGCCAGGGAACCCCTGAATGCAGAACTGGCTTGGCAGCTGCAACTTTTCAGACCTGCATCTCCAAAGGGAGTGAAACTGTTTCACATGCAGCATTTTATTTAGCTGTGCAGGTAAAAAACACTGCTAGACCTAAACTGAGCTGAATTTGCAGCCTAAAATCGGGACTGTTGTCATGAAAAGCACTTCCTTTCAGAGAGAAGACTTGAGCACCTCAGGCATGTGCTTTTGGTGTGAAAGCTCCTTTCAAGGCTATGTGTGACATGCATGACATCGTATTTGCAAAGTAGTTTTTGACAACTGAGCCTTTTTTATAGCACCATCAACCCAGAAAATTTCAGCAGATTGATCAGTTCTGGGCTGCTGCTTTATCTTCTTTCTCTGGCAGCACTCAGCTACAGGTCTGTGAGTTGGCAGAGTTCTCACTCATCCTCTGTGATTGCATTTGAAGCTGTAGTGGTGTGCACCTCTGGACATCACATCTACTGCTAGGAGACAGGAGCAGTTTGCTGATCAGCTGAATAATTAAGAGTTTTGAAATATGGGACTCCGTCGTGTTTTACTGGTAACCCCCAGCCATGATGAAAGCATTAATCTTTGAGCATTAGAGGTCAGTTGAATTTACCTAGGAATTAAGCATGCAGTGTCCTGTTAAGCTGAAGGTGGAATGAAGGAGTCATGTGCCTGTATTTAGAAACCATGATAAGCCTGAAATCCTCACTACTTACAAATCTGAACTGCTAGGGGATTTGTGAGACTTGAGCAAGCAGGAAATGAGTAACTGATGGGATTTTTTTCTTTAAAATTACACATGTATTTATACATTTGAAATTTATTTACTTTCTGTATCATATCTCCCTCCCCCCAGTCATCAATAAAAGAACAATCACATTATTTAGTAGGTGTGTTTTAGGTGGCTGGGTAGAACTCTTACACTTTTGTCTGAAACAGAAGTTTGCTCTACATGAAAAGAAAATGCTGTCATGTAAGACATGATGTCTTTTTCATGTACATGATTTTTAATGACATGATGTCATTTTAATGTAAGAAAATGCTGTCAACCTTACTTTTGTGAGGAAACATGCCAAGTTTCAGCCATGCAGCAAAAGCACCCATAGTGTTTAAAAACGCTGAAGAATATTGTGTTCCTTGACATGGCTGTATTTGCACTGGAAGCAGGACCTCTTCCACCAAAAAAAAAGTCAAATATGCCTCTTTTCTTCTGAAAAGCAAGCCTTCTATTGATATAACTTGATTATGTTGAACTTGAAATATCTTCAGTAGGCCATCCATGGTACTACTCTGTGTGGGACTGCAGCCTTTGGCTATCTGAGTAGACAGTGCTATTTGCCTGTTTATCTCCCCAGTAAATCAAAGTTTTATACCTACCAAAAGCTACCAGCAAAATAACTTGTCAAATGAAATTTTAATTCAGTTAGGACTGATCAAAGGTAGAATTCCCTGGCTGCATACAAAGGAGGAAGGTAGCTAGAGTGGCATAAATACAGAAGTGTGGGGGAAGAGGTCACCTTTTTTTGGGATGTATAAAAACCAGTTAGTGGCTAGGCCTTAGTATGCAGCATAAGGCTTACCGAATTTGTGTTTTATATTTTATTGGAATACCCATCTTGGAGGGAGGGACTTTTTTGGGTGTTTTTTGTTTGTTTGTTTGTTTTGTTTTTTTGGGGGGGTTTCTTCTTTTTTTTTTGTGGTTTTTTTTGTGGTTGTTGTTGTTTGGTTGGTTGGTTTTTTGTTTGTGGGGTTTTTGGTGTTGGTTTTTTTTGTTTGTTTGTTTTGTTTTATTGTTTTTTGTTTTAGTTTTAGCTAATGGCTCAAGTTGTGAAAGCACTAATGTGCACATGTGGTATTGAAACTATACTTTTGACCTAGCCATCTCCATGCTAAAGGGACTGTGCTATTCCACCTGTCGAATTAACACAGCAAAGGCACAGCAGCATTTTTTTTGTTGTTACTTTTGATGGTTAGCCAGAAACCTGTTCAGTTCAGTATGTTCAGTTACAATTTTAATAATGGAACCTTCCTGAATGTGTCACTTTGACATAAGAATGACATGACAGTAAGAAGCATAACGTATCAGCTGACAAATGTGTGATGGGTTATATGTGCTTAAAGCAGATTCCTGTGTACAGTTTTGTATTTTACTTGTAAATTCCCATAAAATGTATTAATATGCTTGAAGTGATCTGTGTGTTAAATACCAAGACTCATAAAACTGGATTTTCCATACAAAAAGCCAGATGAGGAAATAGTAGTAATTCCTCTCATTGTGGCCTTTCAGTACTTAAAAGAGAGCTTTAAAGAAAGATGGAGAGCAACTTTTTATAGGAGCAGATAGTGACAGGACAAGGGGGAATTGTTCTAAACTAAAAGAGGGGACACTTAGATTAGACATCAGGAGGTAATTCTTTGCTCAGAGGTTAGTGAGGCAGTGCAGCAGGCTGCCCACAGATGTTGTGGTTGTCACATCCCTGGAAGTGTTCAAGGCCAGATACCTGTAAGGTGCCTTCCAACTCAGACCTTTCTGTGATTACCTCTGCAGCAGACTCATTTGGCTAGAGCTCATCTTTCTGAAAGGTCCCACCCAGACTTGGTTCGAAAGAGAAACCATGCCACCACTGCTAGTAGTGCATTCAAACTGCAGTCTTGTTAAAAATGCTTCCTGTATTTTTTTATTGGGATTTGGTTTGTCCTAATTTTCAGGTTATTACTTCTTCTTAAGACTTTCTCCTACTATATTGAAAAGCACAATGCATAAGATGTTTTCTCTATGACATTGCTAACTTTGCTTTCTATTTTTCTTGCATAAATGCTACAAATAAAGAAGTTTCTTACAGAGCTCAGTTTTTCTAAGTAGTGTTTATAACGTTTTCTTTCATGTCCTTTCCAGTTCTTCAGCTTCCTGCCTGAATTGTGAATATCAGAACTGGGTGAAGTTTTCTAACCTCAGTTTTAGTAATGTCATATGCAGAGATGATACACTCCATCTTCAATAGTGAATATATCCAAGGATTGTGTTGGGTTTTTCCTGAGCTGAGATATGCTTACTCTGGATTTATTGTATTTGCAACTTAAAATACTACAAAATTGAGGGTTTTTTCTAAAGTTCAACTCCATTAAATGTTGGGTTTTTAAAAAATATGTCATAGTAGGAAGAAGTACTGACAGCAGATGTTGATATTGTTTTAAAATACAGTTTGATGCATATGCAGCATAGGTGGCAACATAAAGAATGTGTTGGTGTAAGGAGATGTTCTTTGGGAGTAAAAGAAATTAAATTAAGAAAACCCCATGTGCAATGTAAAGTGGTAACTTTTGTTTACCTAAATGTACAGAAAGGAAGTGTTTAGTTTGAGAAATGAAAATGCAGCCTTGGTTGTTTCATGTGTTCATGTTCAGAAGACTTGAGTGCTTTATGAAACTGTCAGTTTATGGCTAGTGGAGAAGTCTCATTTGTTCCTCTTACAGTTTTAAAACCTGTTGCTTCAAGATTAAAATTAATGCTCTCATTAGCTTCTTCAAGCTTGAAGTAAGAGGATTGTGCCTTTCATTCCCCTTCAATTCAGACCGAAGTTTTGGATTGGTTTTCTTCTTCCAGTGCCAGACTAGAACCATATGTGTTGGTCCAGCTCTGTTTTAAGGTGCCTGCTTCTGTCCCAGTTTCAAGTAATGTGTTCAGTGGTCTCTATGGTGTGACTGTAGCATTCTTGTGAAGAGCTGATGAAAACGTAACACTGGACTGCTTCTTATGTGTGAAAGGGTATCAGTGCTGTGTTTTGTGCTGAGGTGTTAAGAATAATCTTGTCAGTGTGGTCAACTGATAAAATACCTATTCTTTCTAATCCTGTGAAGGCATTAAAAACACAGAGTCAGGAATCCTTATTTGGCTAGAAGTCATCAGTCATTAAAATTCACTATACAGTTGTAAACTCTTTTTTTAAAAAAAAAAAGTTTGTTTCCTCAACAGGCATGATAAGCAATTGTAGTTTTCAATGCTTGTTCATGAATTTCCTCTCTATTTGAGGAAATTGGTGATAAAAGTCTATCAAAGTGTTCTGTGAATTAAAAGCCTTGGCTCCTGGGACCATCATCATCCCTGTAAACTGCAGACTTCTCCAAAGCGTGCATCTCTTTAGACAGGCACACTTCATGGGGTGCAATGACTGGAGTCAGGCCAGGCTGCTTGCAAACAGCCGAGTGGGGAATATGCTGTTGGTTGGTGTCTGTCAGCTCAGTGATGCTGTGAAAAAAACCACTATCCACAAGAGAAGCCATTCCAGTGGTAGTGGATACAAAGATGGGAGAGAGGGAAGAGAGGAGAGCTGGCCAACAGTATTTGCTCAGTTATATTTCAGCTAAATGAGAGTGTTTTGGTAGCTATAACTTTAAGCTGGACTAGTTTTAAATGATGCCAGTGTCTCCACTGAGCAGCGCATAACAGAGGTGGTGTGTAAATAAATAATTAACACAGCCAATTTCATTCTCTGTAACTAGAATGTCTGAAAGTTGCATCTGTGTTTTCCAGCATGCTGCTAACTTCAGTTTGTTTCTCTGAGAGGTTACACATGAAGTCTTTGTTTCTTTATGTTTCATCTCTGCCTTCGGTAAGGTCGGGAAGGATGATCTCTTTGCCTGCCTTTCCATTGTCTTTCTAATAAACAAGCATCCTTCTTCAGTTCCCAAATGGCAGGTAGCTACTACATCTGCTCAGAATCCCATTGTGTTCTGTGAAATGCAAATGAGAAACCAAATGGTTCTTTCAGCTCCCTTGGTTCTATTTTCCAAGTTTTTGCTTCTGGGACCAGAAGCAAAAGATGAATACAGGCAGATGGCATTATGTAGAAAGCAACACTGCCTTTTTGTGCTTGCTGGAAAGGTGTTAAATAGTAAGTAATTTCTCAAGATATAGTATTGTAAATTTTGTGTAATCTAAATATCAGCCGATAAGAATCCATAAAATGCTTGCATTCCCATTTTTTAAGGTAGTTTTGCCATCCAAAATCAGTCTGGGTTCCTTGTTTTTTCTTAATGTTTAATTGTGAATTACACAGCTAGTGCTGGTTCTGGTGTGAGTTCAGTATTCCAGGACAGAAGTTCTCAGTCAGTTTAGTTTGAAGGAAAAGATAAAATGTGGCCTGAGCCTGTTTTGGGTTGGTTGGTTTGTTAGAATTTTTTTTTTTCATGTTCCCTGGAAAATCAGAAACTTGTGTTTTAAAAATAACACAGTTAAGAGTTTTTAGATTGCCATTTAACCACATATCTGCAGGATATTGCTTTGGCCAAGACACCTGCAGGGGTCACTCTGGCCTGATACTGCAAAAAGAATTGGCAGTACTCTTGAGTTTCTTCCTTTTCCTGTTGTGGCTTTCTGACTTCCCAAAAGTAGGTTGTTCAGCTTTTAATGTAATGCTCATGATGTAGATACTTAGAAGACACAAAAGCTGGTATGTTTTAAATGTTTATATTTTTCCCCTACAAATGCACATGATGGACTCTGTTTTGGTTTTGACTTGAAATGTAGGAAACCTAGAACTGAGTGCTTTTCATGAAGTTGCCCAGTTCTGTTCATGGAAACCTCTGATTTTTCCTGCCAGCCCTTAGGTCTGCTCTGTTTCTCTCTTCTGGATTCCAGTGAGGTCTGGTAGGAAATGGTGATGTGCTTCTCCAGCAAGGAGACATTCTTGAATGCTGCTTGATGGTATAAAAATGAACTATTTCTGCTGCTTGGGGAGGAGGGAGAACATTATCATCATCACATACACACACCAGTTCTCACGGACATTTTAAACATACTCTTGTGGAAAAAAGTCATTTGCATTGCTTAAACTGTGAGAAAAGTTAAACCACCTAATTTTTAACTTTTCCATTGGTTTGGATCTCCAAGACAAATAGTTCTGTCCTGGACTGGCTATGTAGCTTTTTGAAATAATAGTCAGAAATGCTGGAAGATAAGTAGCAGAGCTGAGGTCTTGTTTTGAGTATTTTTGTAGCACTTCAGAATTTAGTTCCACTAAGAGTATGTATATCTAACCTGACATACGCACAACAGACTGGAAGGATTTTTTTTTTTTTTATTATTATTTTTTTTTTTTTTGTTAAACTTCTGCAGCTCTGACTCGTAGAGATAATTTAAGGCTATAAGAGTCTTGCTTCTTAAACTTTTATTTTTGGAACCTCTTAATCTATTTGTAACAGAGAACAAGGTCATAGAGTCCCCTACAAGCTTTATCCCTATTTCCTACAAATCTTATTACTATTCTGGAACACAAGCAGCCAGTTATGTCTTAGTCCTGGATATTCTGGTAGGATTCAGAGAGGTGCTAACTATTGTGCTGGGGAGACAATGCAATGTAGTGTTAGGAGTATCTCTTTGCCAGAACAGGTTTCCATCTCAGTGACTGCATGCCACAGGCAGTGCAGTGTTAGTAACAAAAGCCCTTTGAACAAGGAAAAAAGTCCCTTCATCTGGTCACCTGTGTTGTACAGTAGCAATGAAGTAGCTGGCAGCTGGTGAAGCTGGCTTTTCCTGTGTGCTGCTGGATTCCAAGAGGAAGAAGGTGATGATCCCAACAGAGCCACAGGGCTACACTGCTTTTTGGGGTCAGGACTTTGATGAGGAAGGGGCACTTGGCAGGATGGATTCCATGTGGGATGCTGCCCACATTGCCCTCTGCTATGCTCACAGGCACTCCTAAACTTAGCAAGATATCCAAAATCCATAGGCAGGTACTCAGAACAAGAGACCAGGCAAAGCAAGTCCACATTATTAAGCAACAAAGGGAAAGCCAAGAGAAAAAGTACATTAAGCCTAGGATCAGATTACAAAAGCACTTGAAAATGCAGAGTTGCATATTAAGAAACTTAATTTTCATCTAGACATTTTTCTGGAATTTAGTAAAAAATTAATAATACAATAATAATTTATAATGCAGTATTTCATTTGTTGCCTTTCAGAAAATGTGATGAAAAATAATGTAGTGTGTGATCACCTAAAAATTAACATAATCACTTCCATTTGACCATGTGAAGAATAAAAGGAGACAACCTGGCTAAGTGTTTTTTCAGGGGAATGATACCTTGTCAGAGGACATTCCTATAAACCACCTAGATCAACAGATACACAATATAATTAGCCTACTTTTTTTTTTTTTTTTTAATTAGTAAGTGGCAGATTGAGAGCAGTTACTGACTCAGGTCTGTTCTGGGTCATCAGCCGCTCAGTATTTTGCCAGATTATTGAAAGGGGAAAATAATTAAGATGCTAATTAAATGTGGATCATGCAAATCTAGAAATTTCAAATAATTTGTAAGATAAGATATGGAAGGAACATAAAACTAATGTGTTTCAATGGTAGATGAGTAAAAATAATATACTGCACTGTATCTTGTGAAAAACAGCTTTGTGGTGTGGGGGGAGAGGTAGGCTTGTGTAACTTGTTTATAAACAAGGATATTTTGACTTCTGGGCAGAGCAGCCAATTATAAAATACTAGGAAAATAGGGCACACAGTGAAGCATGTGCAGCATTGGAGAGCTGCAGGATTTTTGCTGAGGGGACATTTCCAGAAGGCTTAATGACTGGGAATCCCTAGTAAATAAGAAGGGAATAGAAGAGCTATGTAGGTTAAATGTTACCAAGCACTTGGGCACTGAACCAAGTTACAAAACAATTTTCCCTAGTGAAACCAGATGTGGACTGTGAAAGGTGTTCCTTGTAAGTGATCTGTGGGTAAGTTTTGCACAAATATGAGGTCCTCCAGGAATGTTTCTAAAGGATTTGGAAATGTGGCTTTCCTAATTTGAGGAGCTAATTTTATATACATACATTTATGTATAAAAGTATATATACAGGAAAAAAATAGAGAATTATAATTATATATTAATTATGTGTAATAATTATAATTAATACCCACATGAATTATAATTAACATCTCATAATTACATGTAAAAGTGTCTTGAGTGCAGATTCTTTTAACCTAACTTCTGTTGTGAAGTGGCAGCTAATGTCCTGGAAACCCCTGCTACTCAGTTATTGGCATTTGCATAAATCGTTAATCACTCCTCCCCCTGTTCTGCAGCAGCGCTGGGCTGAACATTGCAGTGCTGTGTACCAGGGCACATGGGAGCTGCTCCTGCTCCACGAGGAACGGCAGGGGGCTGCCCCAGATAGATGAATAGTTCCTTTTTTCCCTTCTGTCCAGCAGTACAATCTAGCAGACTTGAATGAAATTTTAATTTACACCAAAGCTTCCTGGCTGCTTCAGTAATTCATGGAGTGACGTATCCACGTTGCCTATCTGTTAACCTTTTGCTTGCCAGCTCTCAAAGAGCTGGGTAGGTGTCCAGTTGTGTTCTTGAGATCGTGACATTTACTTTGCTGTACAGATTAAAAATAGCAGCTGCTGCTGTGGTTTCAGTGTATCAAATGATTGCAGCAGAGCAGAGCGAGTGGGCTGCTGTCCTTCCTCCTGAGGACATTGGCCAGTGGTAACTTGAAGTTTTAAGTACTGACATGTTCCAGGAGCACAAAAAAAAGGGGAAAAATGGTTTGTGGATGTATGAGAGGAGGAGGAAGGATAGGAAAGGGAAAAGGCTTGTTCTGTTACTTGTTGAGATGTGATTAGATTTCACTTGCATTTTAAAAAATATCTACTCAGCCAATTGTTACTGTTACCTGCATTCCAGTTCAAAAATGAGCACAACACTAATACAACATTTGCAGAAAGAGATGTTTTTCTGTCTTGGCTCTGAGGTCATGGTGTGTTTTCAGTACATTTTTCCATGGGATTACGTGTGTTTTAGCTCTTGGAGCTTTCCCTACAAGCAGTTGAAAGGCAAATGGTTAAAGAAGTGTATAGAGTGGCAGTGACTCTTAGGTCTGTAGAGGAGTTTTATGTATCACTCTTCAGTGGGAACAAAGAAAAGGATCCCAGATAGAAAGCTAGATTCCTAAAGATTGAATGTGATGCTCTGTAGTACCATTAAAAACTCCTGTACATGTTGTAGACTTTCGACAGGAGAAATGTAGAGCAAATAGCTCACTTGGGAGGGAAAATGGTTCAGGAAAACCATTGGCACAGGAAGGAGCGGAATATTAAACTGCTCTTGTGATTTCATTGAGAAATTAAAGTGACTATACACGTACTGCATAGTTTGGACACATTTTTAAACTTATCTGTGGCACTGGGTGGTTTTATGAGAATTAGTTCAGGCAAATAGACTTTGCTCTGATTCCTTCACCTTTGTGTGAACCTTTGGCCTATGCTTTGTGTGTCTGGGGGCCTTGGCAGAAACCAGTTAAGACAAAGAAACCTGAATTGCAGCTTTCCAGAATCAGTGAAGGAAAGAAATGCATAGAAAGGAGCTTGTATTACCACTGTTTTCTTTCCATAAACTAAGTTTTTTTTGGCCAACATAGGTCTTTTCAGAAAAGCACTTGTGAATCATCAAAGGTTGCTTCCCAGGACTGGAGTGGCCAAGTCTAGCTTAAATATTTCTGTCAACATATAAAACCAAAAAATTAGTTTCTTAAACATCTGTGTAATTCTTGTCCCTTACTGGGGCATTTGAATACTTATGAACTGAAACAACGTATTTTTCTTCCCTTAAATATACCCAAAACTTACTTGTTTATAGAGCTGAGATGCTTGTTATTCAGTGTGCACCTTGGTAATGAAAATGCTTACTCTGACAAACAGGCTGTGGACTGACAGCCAGAGTGCAGTCTGTTATTCTTAATTGTGAATTTACCAGTTTACTGCAGTGACCAGAAGTGCAGGACATGTAGGTCTTATTTCAATCCATGTCTTGCAGGTAAATTAAGTAGAGAGAGATGTTGCCTGAGGGATCTGTTAGTCATTTCCTTTCAGAATTATTCTGTGAAAAGTGAGATTATCTTGGCTCAGAGAGAGAAAAACTCCCATCTTAATGGCCAGGTCATACCTTAGGAGATGGGGGGTATCTGGCCTCTAGTACCCTGCACAGCTGACACTGGGAAATTTGCATTTCCAGTTTGACTGGACCTAGTCTAAAGCCTACAGGTTATTGTGGTGGTTTGGGTCTTTTGTTACCTCTCTGGGTGTTGTGTGGACTGGGAGTTGTGCAGCCCCCATACACAGGAAGGAGGTGGTGGTTATATTGAACTGTTTAAATATTAGTAACACTTGTGTAGTTTAAGCTAGCAGTTAAAAACCACCTAGACTATCCTTTCTTGGGAAGGAAGAATGAACTGCCAAAAAACATCAGAGAGAAAGAAGATACTTCAGCAGGCATGAATGAAGTGTTTGTACAGAGGGATCAGCCTTGGCTGAAAGAGCAGCACTGTATGACCACAGTGCAGAGATCTTTGTGCTGTGGGTTAATTTACTTCACCTTGGGATTCATAGGCTCAACATGCCTTTATACATTCAGCTGCAGAGGACAGTCTCTTCAATTTCACAAAAAGATCATGTCCACAGATTCCTGAGTTTTGATTTCTTCTCTCTAAGATTACTACAGTCCTGCAATGTTGGGCCTGAAAACTGATCAGGAAGTCCTTGGAGAACTTGTGAAAATGAAAGTTCCAGCTGTGGCAGAGCTGATGGAAAGACATGGAGTCATGTGGACCCTAGTGGTGTCACGCTGGTTTATATGCTTGTTCATTGATATTCTTCCGGTGGAGGTAATCAGTAACATAAAGTTCTCTTACTACACTCATCATTATTTCATTTGTACTGCTTTAGTAATTGCTTACTGGAAATCAAGGTTAATCTGAATCCTCTCCTTTCTTGCAGACTGTGCTCCGAATATGGGATTGTTTATTCTATGAAGGGTCAAAGATCATCTTCCGCGTGGCCTTAACATTGATTAAGCAAAACCAAGCTTTTATTTTGGAAGCCACGAATTTCCCTGACATTTGTGATAAATTTAAGCAGATCACCAAAGGAACATTTGTAACAGAGTGTCACAGCTTCATGCAGGTAAATTCGTTGCAGCTTTTAGTCATTCCAAATTAAAACCAAGACTGACTTAGCAATGTTTTTTACTGAGCAAAAGATGGATGCAGTCAGGAGGAACACAGCTGCAAAGAATGTGACAAAAGAATGAAGAATGTTTTTTAAAATAAGAAACTCAAACCTTTCTAAGAAGTATAGTAATCTATTTAAAAATTTATATGTAATAATAATAATTAAATAATATATATGAAATAATTACCTAATTCCATAGGGAAGAAAATTATTTTGCCCTTTTTACCAGTGAAGGCAGGAAGTCTGATGAGAAAATAATTTTAGTGCATTTTTCCAGTGAACTATGGATATTGATCCTGTGCTTTTTTCCAGATGAATTGTAATACAGTATTGTAGAACAAGCACAAAGTGAATTTTAAGCTTGCATTGATAAATGACTGTAGTGCCAGAATACACAACATTCTGTTTAGAACAAGATGGTAGCAGCACATTCTCATTTCCAGACAAAAACCCATGAAGTTGAGTGTTCAAGTGCTACGACAATCTGCAATCTAAGAATTATTCTTGTACATTATTAATGCAGTGGGTGCCACATCAGTATAAAACATTAGATTCAGGGCTTATCTTGGAAGATGGAAATATAAAAGGTGGTGGCTGCAAAACAAAGAGGAGCATATCTGTCATAAATCACTTGGTCAGCTCCATTATCACTGTTTGCTCCATGTGCACAAAACCATGTCCCGGGGGGTGATGTTTACCCCCTCTGAGAGTTTCATGCTCATGACAGATCTCTGTGCACAGGTCAGTCACAGCAGGAGGTAATTTATACTAACTTTCATTTTTGCTCATATAGAAGAAAAATTAGCTTAAATTACTGACACTTTTAAGTCTTTTAATTAAAGGAGCAAGAGAAAAATCACAGGTACAGCTTTAATTTAGAAGGGAGATGTTTGAGGGTTTTTTCCATTCTATAAACGGTTTAGAACAAGAATTTTACTAAGTGTTAACTGCCTTGAGAACACCTGTGCAGATGCTGATGCTAACACTTGTCCTTGAAGGACCTCCCTCCCTCCTCTTTAATTGTATTAAATTTTACACCAGGTATTTTTAGAAAATCAACCACCTTTTTCTTGCATTTACCCTGAGGAAAAAGAATTTTAACTGTGTTAGTTACTGTAGTAATGGGGCTTTGAAGGCAGTTAGACAAATGGTTTAGGTTAGGTCCTTCTGTAACTTTGAAACATGTACTTTTGTGTTTGGATTGGTTTGTTGGGTTGGGATTTTTTTCAGCAGTACAGGTATTAGTACCAGTAGAGGTGATGACAGGTACCTTTATGCTTCCTCCCCCAGAAGAGACCCTTAGTTTTTAGTCTGAAGGCTTCTTCACCAAAAGGTGTTCCAAAGTGGTTCAATTACAATCTCGTCTCTAGAGCTGAGGTGCCCACACAACTTATTTGTAGCTTAAAGTGCATAAACTTGTAGCTCAATTCAGAGTTATATTCACTCAGAAGTTTTAGGTGAAGTAGTGGAAGCAAAAGTATTGTTCCTGAACAGTAAGTGAAAGCAAAAGAAAAAAAAGTCATTGAAGATGTGTGATGGCATTCAGAATGCATCAAGGTCTTATACCATATATGTTACTCTCATGGAAAGCCAGTTAGAGGAGACGAGCAAAGGTAGTATCGTGAGAGATTAAAACTGATTTTTTGCAGTAGGAAGATGCTAGTTTATTTATGTATTCGAGCCTGAACCGCCTCTGCTAGCACCACACAAGAAGTGCAGATGCTTTCTTACTTTACCCAGCATGGCGTAATATGTTCTAAATATGCCACCTTCCACCACCTGCCATCTAAAATAACCTCAACTGGACACACATTCAAACCACATTTTCTATTGCTGCTTTTGTGTAACTTTGCTGCTTCAGGTTTACTGTGTGTTTACAGCACAGTAGGTGAAGATGTTACCTTGTTACAGGAAGGCCAAAGAGCAGTAAGCAATGTCACAGTATGGACATTGAAGCAGGGATTTCACACCTCAGAAAATTATGTGAGAATTCTAGCATGCTGTCCAAAGCCAGCATTTTAACTAAGAATTTTCTCCTTTTGCCCTCAGAAGATATTCACAGATCCTGGAAGCTTATCCATGGCAACAATCGACAAACTCCGAGAGACTTGCAGGGAGAAGGTGCTTTCTCAGGGATAACTTGCCAGATGTAACCAGGTGGTCAGATACTACAGCAATTGACACATTCCTCTATTTGCACTGACTAAAGCACACTTTAAGCTTTCCATGAATTAATTGACACTTGACCAATTTTTCCTGCCTTTCAAGTAAGTGTTTTAACACTTTGTACTGTATGTCAGATTTGATAACTGGAACTGGTGGTTGTGTTATTTTTTGTTGGTGGTGTGTTGTTCTTATTTTTTAAGGATTAAGGTGTTTTCAGAATAGAATGTGATCAATGTCAGGACCCTCCTTTGAAAAAAAATAGTCCCAGGGAATTTTGTAATATTGAAAGAAAACAGATGTATAAAATTACGTATTACTGTATTAACTGTGACATCATCACCATTTGTACAAAATAAATTAATTTAATTTGTCAGAACCTGTTTCTTGGTGTAGAGAGTAAAATATGTGATCTGACTCCTGACTGCCCATCATTGGCTGGAATATAAGCATCTTTTTCCTCACAGCTTTCAGTTAAGGAACTCAAATATAGCAGGTCAAGAGAGCAATGAAAGTCATCTTCGCTAGCAGTTGATCTATGCAGTGTGAGATTGTACTACAGCTGCTCTATCCTCACACATCTCTGTCCCTAAAAATTTGAGGGGAAACACTTACAACGATATCCATGAATAGACTTCTTCTTTGACAGAGGAAGACATAGGGTAGTTCCAAAGTCGTACCTTAAAGCAAATCTAAACGCCCTGTGCTTGGCCCCGGGCCACTTCCAGCCCTGCTGCGGCCAGGAGCCCGGGAATTGCTTTCTTGTCCATACAGAGCCCTCTCGTGGCCAAATCCTCTCCTTCCAGGCGGGGAAAGACGAGTGGACCGATCAGCACTTTGTGGCGTTTTATGCTTCCTGCGCAACAACTACTGTGGAAAACCTCACCTTTGACCAGCACAATCCTTTTCAGACTTCACTCCAAGCTCTCTTCATTCCTTGTGACGGATGGCTTTCCCCTACCCCGCAAATTGAGATTTTCTCACTCCTCAGCAGGAAAAAAAAATCATCTTTTTCAAATGAAGTAGATGAGTACTCTTCTAGGCAACTAAATACTGCTACTCACCGGTGAGTCTGAGCTACCCTATCCTTTATGGTACCAGACATACACCTTTTTTCCTCAAGCACCAAATTATAAGGACAGTAGCACTACCATACTCCTAGGTATTAGGAACTTAGTACTCAGCAGGTATAAGGAAATACTATTCACGACTAGGCAAAATTCACAGTTTGCAGGTACCTTCAAGGTTGCAGGGGATTGGTCCAAAGTATAGCAGCCTTACTGCCATGCCTTAGGTTCTCGTGGTCAGGAGTGTCTGTGCAAGGTTTTGGTGTGCCCTGTGGAGCTGGTAGCCTTGCTGCAGGAGGGAGTCAGGGAAGCTTTAAACACAAAGGTTAATTTCCAGCACATTACAAGACACACAGCCCTCAGCAGACATGTGTTTCCTACTTTGTGGTAAGAGCCTAATTTCAAAATTAAACATGAAATGTCATTTACACAGTCCTTATACTGAGAACCTTAGCAGCACTTCCAGCAAGTGATGCTTCGCCAGGCAGACCAGTGTACTGACACGTTTCAGCAAGTGGCAGTTTAATATAAGAGTTAACTTCTCCAGATCTCAGGTTACCAGCATGTAGCTTTCCTTGTTTCCAAACACAAAGTCCAAAACAAGAGCCTGTTTCCAACACACATACACATTAAGGTTTGCCTTTGTGGCACGAAGAAGAAACTTAAGCATTTGTTTAATGTAACTCCACGCTAGAGATGGTTTGAAGCTTCCCAAGTATAGCCAAACCATGACTTCAGCACTCTATAATTGTCAATAAACAATTTTAAGAGTGATCAGCAATACTAAAAAAATACAGAAAAAAAAGTGTCTTTATTAGCATTGTTACAGGCAATGCATACATAAGAACTGATCCTTAAAGTGTACAACCCCCCAGCCAAGTTTAAAGCAATAGAATCAGCAGATTGAGATCTATATTGTACACATGTGCAGTAACAGGATCTCTCTGAACTTTCCAACAGAATAGACTGAAATCACTTTACAAAAAAACGTAAATAAAAATAACACCCATTTTAAAAAAGTACCAGCTCCTAACAAGCTGGCAGAGCATCAAAAATATCAAACAGGGGAGTTGTCCAATCATAAAGAGTTCCTGTAAGGTTTGAGTATTGCGTCGTTCACACCCTGCATGTGCCAGGCATTGAGTTTAAAGCTTAGTAAAAAATACACACCTAAGAGACAAGGTGAAGTTCAGATTTTAAATTTCAATTTTGTCAGTTGTTACTAATTTTTTTAAAATATATCATCAGTGTACTTAACATCATCGCTCGATGGCAGCGGCGCAAAGAATGAACCTTTTCCCTTTGTTAAGAGTTCTGAAATTGAGTCAGAGTTAGCAACATCCCTCTCTGGAATCTTTAGCTGACATGATCTTATGCCAATTCCAAAAAAAAGCACCCTTAAAAACTTTTAGCTTGTTTCTAAGTGGGTAAATATTAAAACTAGTTAGCAAAATTAAACACCAGAATTTTCAGAAGTTATTTTTGTGCATAGTTAAATGCTGCAAGATGATTTCACATTTAATAAAGCAGACTTTAAAGATGCAATTTGCAAGAAAAGATGTTACCTTACAATATCAATCAGTTCAGGGGAAATGTGTGGGGATTCTTTCCCCCAGGCTCTTGCAATTGCTTTTCATCTACACTGGATTTTAGTGCAAGTAATTAAATTGTTTGATATCCAGCGTGGCTCCTCTTTCTGCCAATCAGGTAAGCAATCAAGACAATTAGAACAAGACCAGCAAGGGCTGCACCAACTATTATAGGGATCAGCATGTTGTTTTCATCCAGTTGACATTCTTCCACTGAAGAGAGAGAAGAAGATCCATGTTAGGTACTAGTGCACCAACAGATGGCTACACCCAGAACTGCACCATTCTGCTCTCAGCACATAGATAAAACTGGCTCAGCTAGCTTGCCAACAATGAAAATGAAGCCAAGTCCACTAATTATGATCATTCAGGATGAAGTCTTTCTAGTACCAGCACAATATAGAGATTTATACTGACTGTTTCCTCCTCAAGAGCTGTTAGTTACACACAAATTTAGCCATCATAAATATCCATGCGACTCTTGCCACAGCCATTTTACTTTCACCATAGTCACAAAGGACAGGTTTGCCCCTTTCACACAGCTATCTGCACACAGTTTGGAGGGAAAGCTAGAAGCCTTCCTTAACTCTTCTCTGGACCATCAGGAACAAGTCCAAGCTGTTTCAAAGCTTTTTACATACTTCTCACACTAGCCTCAACTCGGACATCTTCATCAGCCCCCACATCATCTGTAGTGGGGCATGCAGAGACTAAGCACAGCACCCACAAGCTGACATTTGACTACAGAATGTTATATTTATACCAAAGTATACTTCACAAATCTTCAGTTTGACAGGGGCTGCGAAATGCAAACCTCTTACCTGGCCCAAATTTGTCTCCATCAATCTTGAAAACCTGGATCTGAACGTTAAATACATTGACAAGGGCTTGGTCCGTGACCTGCAGATTCTCCTCGGAACTGCACTTGTAGGAGTTCCCTACTGACGCTCTCAGCTCACTCATGCTGTTGTTTGATGCATCAAATGCTGGATCTGTGTCAGAGAATGTCTTATTATATAAACCTGAAGAGCAGGAGCTGTAAGCTCATAGAGCTGAAATTTGATACATTCACCCCCAACATTTCTAATACATTATTTAATGGAGGCAACCCTTAATATTTATAGAAGTAATCACAGAGAGTAGATTTCTTAAAAGTCCTTACTTTTTGCTTCAGAAGGCAGAGTTGTGCTTACATTCACACCTTGCAGGAAGAATTTGTCAGCACTTGCATTCTTTAAAATTAAAACAACAAAGAGTAGTTGTCATTTAAGCTGATTATGTACAACACAAGCTATTAACATTCATGTTCGATTCTGCATGCATTTTGAGAAAGTTTTTCAAAGCGTAGTCCACAATTGGGACTAGCATCCAGAGGAGGTGTTTAGTTGGGCTTTAGGAGAGAAAAGCTACATAAGGTATGCACCTTAAGGAAGATTATTTTCCGGGAGGGCAAAGAGGCAGAGAAAGGGGGCCTTGTCATCCCCAAACTGTTGACTTCCACACTCCAGACATAGTCCCACCCACTCTTAAACCAGTCTACTTGCAGTGATCTCAGTACCTACCCCACAGTGCTGTAGAGTCATTTAATAGCAACAGCTCAAGGTGATCACATTTGATCAATCCCATCAGCATTAAAAGGAGCATGAAGCTCTGACACAGTGGATTCAGTCCTCGTGGGTACAAAGCTCCAATACAGCACTTGGGGTAGGGCTGTGGGAAACATGATTCTCCAACAGGAGATCAAGACAAGCACACTTGGCCTTTGGGCTGTACACAGAATATTAATGAGGATTTAAATCCAGCTCCAGGCTTAAAATTAGATGAGATGCCCACTTGTCACAGGCTGCTCCCAGTTTCGGTAAGAAGCCTTAAAGAGTAAGCAATACAGTCTTCAAGGAAGTTCCCATTCCAAACAAAATACTTTTCTGTGTATACATACATATGTGTGCGCATACACATAAACATATTCTTTTCTCACAACAGTTACCAAGCATAAAACCGACTAAATCCTAGTATTAAAACTGAAGGAACTAGTTACTTCCTGTAGTTGCATCTTTTTACCTCCTGCACTTGCCCCAGTTAGTTTTTCCACATAAAAAGTCCTGCAGACCCTACACACTTGGTGCAGAGACTCTTACCAATGCAAACTGGAAGATAACCTTTGTCTTCTCAAAAGTCAAATTCAACAAGGCAGATGTATTGTCGCATCTCCCAGAAGCAGTTGTATTACGTGGTGCGAAATTCAGCAAATCAAAACCCATCTGTGAGAGAAGAAGGTCAATTATGACATTTGAGATGACTTAATACATCACCTTATGCTCAGTTGGGGTGTAGCTGGCTTGTATCACATGCCTATAGTGCTGTGTTTGCTTCTATGTTACAGACACCTGGGCAGACATGTGCTCACATTACAGGCCCACGCAAGCTGCATCTGAGTTACCAGGCTGACAGACAACTAAGGGTGCATCTAACAAAGCTTTCTGCAGCCCTGACTGGCTGCAGCCCAGAACCCACTGCTTTCTCCACAAACTGCTTTGGTCCTTGCAGCATAAGCAAAAACATCAAAAACCACCACACTACACAAGAGTGCAAGATGCTGTAAAATACTGCTTTGACATAATGTAGAAGCAATTAAGGGAACCACTTGTAAGCAACATGTCACTTCAGTTCTAAGTGTTTTAGTTTTGCCCATGGTTCATGATTTTATACTGTTACATCTGCAGAAGGCTGTGGGTTAAATGCCCTTGCTAAACAATTAAATAGAAACCTTTCAGTAGCTCTTAGCTGATCCTCATGTCATTTTGGAAAACCTACTTGCTACCTCTTCATTGGTCATTACACTAGAAACCAGCTGTTCCACCAGAAGTAGAACACCAGAATCAGGGAATTTCACACAATTAAGGTGGCTAAAACACACTGCTATCATAACAAGCCACTGTACGGCCACACAATGGCTATCAGTGCTCATAACTTTACCTCTCAGTCATCACCAACATCATAAATAAATGTAATAGTTTCTTTTGCAACACCACTGTTTCCTGTTAGGGACTCTGGGTTTGTCCATGGAGCTGGCAAGCTGGGCTCTGCACCAATAGTGAAGGGAAAGAACCTGTGCCAGGGCCGGACCTTGCATAAACAATGGGGGTTTTTTTCACTATTGAGATCAGCTGTTAAGTAGCTTTTAAGCATCAAAGATAAACCCAAACCTCTTCAGTGCTGGCTGGATGGTAATTAAGTCACAAGCCTGTCCAGTTTTACAGTAGTAATTTTCCCTTCAAATAGTCATTCACTATTTCTATGCAAATGCTCCAGGCCAAATTTCTGTATTTTATTTAACATTTTAAAAATCTTGTTTCAACTGTAACTTTGATAACAGGATTTCCCCTACTCATATCTTGATTATTTTTACTATTTCCATTAAATGACCATATACAATTCCTGGATTCAACAGACAAGTTTACTACTGCTTTTAGTGAATGGAAAAAGCCTTAACAACCACTTTCAGTAGAAGTGTTTGAAATGTCACTAGTCTAGACCAAGTTAAGCAATTCAAATAGAGGATAATGATGGATAAACACAAACTCCTGGGCTTTTTAAAGAAAAAGGTTAGCTTATTATAATAATTCACCAAGTCTTCCCCAAAAAAGAAATCTGAAGGCTTTGAAGAAACAAAACCCAGAACGTACCTTTTCATCTTTTCTCGGATAGGTGATATTAAGCTGTAAGCCCATGGAGGCAAGTATACAGGTTCCATTTGAACCAGTCACATTGTATCTACCAACTGCAGGATTTGGGGGTGATGTTGGTGCTGGGCCAGTTGGAACCTGGTTAGTAGTCTGTCTAGCAGTCGTAGGCACTACAGTAGTAGTAGGGACCATATCTTCAGCACATTCCGTCTCTGCAGTGAAAGGAAAACAGTCATGACCAAACGAAATTAAGCTGTGGGATGATCTACCTTTTTAATCCTCAAGGGAAAGGAAGACACTATTTGAAGTAGCTTTTTTCCTAATAAAAGATAATAAAAGCTCAGAAACATGATGCTAAAGCATTACCTAAACTCCTGTTGCAAAGTTTGAGACACTTTAAAGCCTGACATGTGAAAACACCTCTGCTGTTAATTTACTGCATTTCATGGTGACCACATCCACTTTCATTCACATCGTCACTTTGCTTTGCCATAGTCAGGATAAATCTGACAGAGCCAGCATTCCATTCCTGCTGTCTGTTCACAGCCAGGCTGGGATCACTATCACTCACTCTGGGCACCTATGTGGGAAAAGCAGAGGAACAGTTCTGCTGCCCACTGTTAAATGTGGTCTCCCAGGAGATGTGTTTTCCCCTCACTCAGTTACACTATTAGTTTGTGAGGACCCCGTGTCATTATTTTGGCAGTACCCACAGTAGCCTTAAAGTACTGCAGTGGCTCTTCTGTCCTTAACAAAGGGATTCTAAGACACTGCTTCTGACGGCAAGTTTTCTGCTGTATCCTCTCACATCCATCCTCCCATCAGTCCCGCACAAGGAGCCACTCTCTGTGGGGCTAACAAGGCTGAGTGAAGGTGTGCAAGTTCACCTTCTCTTTTTATCCAGCCAGCAGCAACTTCCAAGGGAACAGTGACTCTGATTTATTTGCCAGAGTACTTGGAAGCATGTGGCAGCAAGATCATAATTCGATCTGGGAGCCAAGAAGGTTCCTGCATTGAACATCTAAGCCAAAACCAAAGGTCACAACAAAGACATTACTAAAGTAGAGGTTTCCATGTTCCAAGCCAAGGTCATTTCCACGTGCCAGGGATAACAACTTGCGACTTTTTAAGGACAACAGCAACTGCAGCAACAGTCAACTCTGACTCAAAGAGCCTACTTCTAAAATTTAATGCATACATACCTTGCAGATAGAAGACACCTAATAAATAGCCTTAAACAGACACTTAACTTTCAATTACGGCTCAGAAAGAGGAACTCTAATCAGACCTTCTGAAGTCACACACATTCCAACATAATATACTTTCCTATTTCGACTCCATTGCTGGAAGTCAAAGAGCAGAATGAAGGCGGATGAAGGAGGAGTGATCCTGTATTTCGTAGACTGATACTGGTCTGATCCCAAAATGCAGTCATTTCCTAACAAACTAAAAAGCAGCTTTCTGGGTACTTCACTGGAGAATTACCCTCTATCTGCAACACCTCAACGCATAGAAGCTCTTATTTAAGTTGGCAGAGATGGAAGCAATCAAATCACATCAAGTGGAAGTTTAGCCTAGGTGGAGTTTTGATACATTATTTTTACCGAACTGATTTAGAGCAGTTTCTAGTAGCTCTTCAGGACAGATCAGAAGATGTGACAAATTCTTACATCTTTTCTCAACTGTTACAGGAAAGCAGCTGGCAAAACTACCAACAGAGAGAAAATTAAAGCCTCCCTTTCAGAGCAACCACTACCATCAACTCAGTCACTAACTTCTAGTACACTGACAGAAGTCACCATTTCTAGTTATGCAGATGCACTAAACACTGATTCTTCTTCCCTTCAGTGAGCCTTGTACAGATTACCATCAGAAATATCCTTTCATTAAAGATTTGCAGGAAAAAAGAATACTAAGGGAAAATTGCAGATCTAAAGTTTATCAATAACTAGCTGCCTAAGGGACAGTGGAAGGCTCAAGCCTGCAAGAATGGAAAGAAAGATCTGGTGAGCATAATATGATTTTCAGGTCAAGAAGATTTAAAAAAAAAGTATTAAAAAAACCAAACAAGAAAGAGCTACCTCATTGTGCACTAGGAATAGAACAGTCAGATCCAACACTGTAATAAAAACTTAAGGAATGTGATAATCAAAGAAAAAACTGTGCACGGCAGTATGAATAACAGGAATGTGGAAACAATAAACCCACAAAATAATAGTCGTGTGTTCCCCCACCCTAACTCAGACCAGTGTCTGATCACAGTCACAGGACTTCACATCTTTTTTCTAAGAATCAGTAGTTTCATCAAGACCGTGATATCACAGAATGGAAAAAAGCAATGTAGAGAATATGACTGTGAGAAGTTAAAGCATTTATGTTGATCTAAAAAAGAGAAGGAAGCATAGGAATAGAAAATAAAGAAAATGCTGAGAAATTTGTGTTTCAGAAGAAACACCCTCCAGAAATAATGCAATACTGAATTTTTTTAACCAGAGCACTATATAAGGGCAGATCTTAAGGTCTTAAAAATAAAAGCATTACATAGTAGGGAGATTTTATTGAAATTTTATAGAAGTTAAAAATGAGCTTTTCCCAGTATTATGTCTTATGTTTGAGCCTGCTGATAAATGATCACTTACCATGCTTACGTGGTATAACAACTGGATCAAAGTTTCATAATGAAAAAAAAGACATAGTTCTGAAGACTGCAATAATAGAAATCAGGGTTTGGTTTGGGTTTCTTTAAGCACTAATGTAGGTCTACGTCTTTACTGCAAACTAGTTCACTGAATGGAAAAGTTTGATCAAGGGAATGGTACACACAAATCTGAGCCAGTCACATGAAGCAGCCATAAAATAAGTCAATGTCACTATTATCATGCATCAGGCAAGGTATTTTTCACAGAAATGGGACAAGGTAGAGATACTTCAGTAGAAGGCATTTGTTTGCTGTATCCATTCCACGCCAGCACTGGCTACCCTAGTTTTTAAGATTTGTTTGAACTTAGCAAGTGCATAAATGGGATTAACAGCTAAAGAAAAGTTCTGTATTTCCCAGGGAAGATGAAGACTCTAAAAGTAAGCCAAAGACTTATCACTCCTTAAGACAGCATGGGTGATTAGTTTATACAGCTCTTTCGTGTTTGAGGAGTGCTGCCACAAAAGCAAAGGACATGAACACACCATGAAGTAGCTGGCCTTTAATTTGAAGTAAAATTCCAACCTGCTTTTCAATACAAGCACTCAGGATAAAAAAACCTATCACTTTGTGATTGTGCCTGAAAGAGAAAAACCTGACTGTTACAGCTGACATAAAACCTCCTGAAGAAAGATGTCTGTAGCTGCTCCTTACAGACCAATTCTCTACTGTCTGCCATGATTTCACTGATTTTCCCCAGAGCATACAGTAACTAGATCAAATTACTTTGGTAGAGGCTATAATACTTGGAAGTTATCAGATAGTTCTTAAATTAGGATTTTGGCCACGTGCCCACCCAACCTACTGCAGCATGTGTTTAACACCCATACTCATGAACAGCCTAGTACAATATCCATGGGAACCCAGGGCACTATATCCTAGTCACAGATTCAAACACCCTACAGAGAAAACCTGAGGCAAGTCCATTCATGTTAAAAGATGCTGTTATCAGAGCTTCAGATCCAGTCTGTACCCACCTTAAATATGATTAGTCAGGACTTAAAAAGAAATAACCTATTATTGGAAATACCAGATCATGAAGTACATTTTCTACTACAAGATACCTACTGTTCACACTGAAAGTGCCATTCGTGAGATAGGCTTCCAAAGTGACATTGCTAAAAGTAACATTCACATTCTTCATATTGATGTGCTTGGAGTTGATGCATCTGTATTTTGTGCCAGTATGTGCCTGAATAACACTTTTATGTGATACAGTCTTCACTTCTCCTGTAAAAAGATACATTGCATTAGTATGTATCAGTATTTAAAGAAATGACTCAGTATTACTTCTGGAAGGTTTACACAATAACAACATGAAGTTTTCATTTTACCTATACTTGAATTTGGGAATAAAGTTGCATCTGACAGATTGTAGAGGAAAACTAACTCTTCAACTTGGTACTTGTCTGCAGATTCCGAGAAATTCAGGCTTAATGAATGTCCTGCTCCAAAATCCAATACCAGAACTGGATGAGATGCATTATCTTTACCACATGAGCTCTGTGAGTCTACTGAAGCATTTTGCGGAAGAAAAAAGTGTACAAACTGTGGAGTAGAAAATAAAACACATTAGATGTCTACTTACATACCAGTATACAGCAAGTAGCATATTACTGGCATTTGAGTTTAATAATCTTGCTCTCTGAAATTTGAGGACAAAACAGTACATACTCACAGCACCTCTTACACTCTTTTTCCTCCTAAACTAGCAATATGAATTTGCAGGTACTTCTGTACTACAAGCATCAAATCTGGCAAACTCTGGACATGTGAAAAATGGGAGAATTTAAGCTTTGCTTCTTGTAGTACAACTGAGCAAGAACAAAAACAAATGATACAGCCCATGTAGCTTGGCTGTAATACTTTGAGTTTATTACAGCTTGTGAAGAAATGTGGTATCTGAAGACCAATACAACATTTTCTGGGAAGTTTTGAGCTTACTGTTTACAAGAAGAAACTGACAAAAAGCATTTTATGAAAGAAGTCAGTTCTGAGTGCAAACACATAAACCAGTATCAGCAGGATTTCAGGCCACCAGCACCATTGAAAATGTGGATTATACAATATAAGGCTCAGCTCAAATCACACATAGCAAGTGCACCACTGGCAAGCAGTAGGATTTTTTTAAACTTGTATTACACTGATGCCTAGGGAAAAAGAAAATCAACTTCAACAACACACAACTGCAACAAGACTACAAATAATCCACAATTCCTATTCAGTAGTGAAGATACAAAAAGCCCCAAAACCTATCTATTAAGGCAAATGCTTAATTTTCCATTAACTAGCTTTTGCTGTTAATATGGAACAACTTGTAAGCACTGCATAAGCAGAAGTCTGTCAATACACTGAAATCTAGAAATTTGCTATGTGAGAAGGTCACAGATTCCAGGAGTTTAAAAAGTTTAAAAGCTACATGCCAACAGCCATTTCAGTTCAGATTTAGTCTATGTGAGTGTGACCAAGTTACCAAAAGAGAACTTGTAGTATTTTTGCCTTTATAGCTCCAATGAAAGCCACTTTCATTATCACTAGGCCTGGTGCGGCATTTCAGTCACAAAAGTAATTTCACACATGTTTTGTTTGTAAGTGTTTCAGGCAGCCTCAACCTTGCTGCTTAATTAGAAGAAGCATCTGTATTAAAGAAAAGCTGATGCATTCGTGACTGGAGGGTAAAAAACCTTTGTTGAAACAGTTTTTCATACATAAATACTTGCTGAAAGTGTAAATACTGCACAAGTACAGAGATACCACATATTTTATAAATACTAGTGACAAGCCGTAAGATACTCACTGCCCTTACCTCTTTTTGCGCAGTGCTTTTGTATTCCACTGAGAAGGCTACTGTCAAATCAGCAATTATGCAGACCTTACCACTGGAATCTTTCACTTCAAATGAAGAGGAAGCCTGTAAGAAGCCTGATTTTAAAAAAAAAGTTATTAACTTGGTGTCACATAAATTTGTATTTTTGTTCCCAAAGAGACAAATAGGTACAACTGTACATTTCAGGAGTACAACCTAAACATCACTTCAGTTTGGAAACTTGGGCATTAACAGTCTCTAGATTAGCTTCAACATCACTAACAAACAGAAGACAAATTTAACACCTCGCTTATAAAAATGCGAAGCCACCCAAACCAAAACTGTTGACGTGCTGGGTCCTAAGAAGGTAAGAAAAACATACAACCAACACCAGTCAAAGTGTTCAAGGCAGCTTCAGTGTTCACCCTATACAGCAACTATTTTACCATCTTCAGCTGGACTTAACATATTTGATCCTGCATGCCTACAACACTCCACCGTCCCCCCACAGCACACCATGAAGCCTTCATTCCCACTGTACCAGGACACTCAGCTGTAAATGCACTGAATGCAGCATTTAGAAAGCTTGGATTGACTGCAGATGTTTTGAAGGCCCTGCCAAAAATAGCATGATAGAGCATGCTACCCTTGCCAGGAGAACTTCTCTGTACTGTCATCATGCTCTCCACACTTGAGAGGAGGAGGAGGCCAAGACCTTGACACAGGCTGAGGTTATGTTTTCCTGACTAGTTTAACCTAAGCTCAGACCGAGCTCCCAGAAAAGCAGACAAAAGCTTTTCCCCCACCTGTTCCACTCCAGCCTCAACGCTCAGAGCATGCTGAGTACTGACTTAACAGGGTAAGAATATGCAGCAAGGGGAGCACAGAATCATTTCTGATGGCAGCGTGGAGTCAGACCAGTGTCCACTGCCAATAAAGCTTCACACAGGGGATACACTGTGGCAGGCTGAAAACAGCTGGAAAGCTGCTTATCTCCTACTTTCTTTGTGGCAAGGGGTACCTGACAGTGCCCCTGCACCTGAGATCATACCAAGGTGTTCCAAGTTCTTTATTTTGGAGCCTTTTATTTCTCAGATTCTCAGTCTGTCACCATCACCACCCCACAAGTGAACCTCACTGCAAAAAGCTTGCACCATTTTCATGCTAGCACTTTATCAGTTTGCATTTGCAACTTCAGTCTTGCAGAAAACCTGATAAAAAAGCAGCTGCAAGACATAAACCATTATCACAAGCAAATAAGCTTTAACAAGTCAAACATGCTACTCCATTCAACTGTTGATAATAGCAAAAAGATCCACATGAGGGATTATTCATTATCTAGCTTCCCTCTCTGAGAAGTTTTCAAAAAACAAATATTCATTTAAAAACTTTTTGCTGCAGAAATGGTGAGTACAATTTTGTAAGGACAATTATTAGGCAAAATTGGACTTTTGTCAGCTGGACTTCAGTAGAAGGTACATCAGTTGCAGGAACACATTGGAAACTATTTCTCTGGCACCCAGCAAGCATTTTCCCTTGTTGCCTTCCTCTTAGCAACATCACATCCTCCCGCAGCACCAAAGAGGGCAAAGCTTAAACGGGAATTAATTCAGCTTTACCCAGTTTTGAAGAGTCTACACTTGAAATCAGAGATAGACAGAAGAAAGAAAATGCTTAAGAACAGATAGAGTAGAAAACTTATTTCAAACCAAAACTGCCCTACCTTTACCCTTATGTCCAGTATAAAATGTTCATTAGGGACCATATATTCACAAGGAAATGTTATTTATTGCAATTCAGAGCACTATCAGAAATATGTTCTTCCACATGGAAGTTTCAATTTGCAAAGTTTCCTTTGATTTGCATTTTCATCTGGAACATGTTTACACTTTAAGAAAGCACTGGTTTTCTCAAAAGCAAGCTACTTACACTTTCCTAAAGATTTCTATCACAGCGTAGAAAAGTGTAGAGGCAGGGAATAAGAACCCATTGCTCCCTGAACTAATACGATGACTGAAAAATGTGCTATGCAGACTCCCCTGTCTGATAGCTGTTAAATCCTGGCAAATTTAGAGCTAAAAATAATCAAGTAACAGGTAGTAAAAGAATGAAAGAAAAGAAGTTTTAAAAGAAATGCAGAGGAAAGACTGAAAAACAATTAAGAAAAATGTTGCTGACCTAAATGAAGACAGACCTGTCCATTACAGATGATTCAGAGAACAACAAAAGACAATACAGAGGTACCAGAAAGCACCAAATGGAAGACAAATTCTGGTAATGAAGAGCTAATAAATCACCCTCAGCAAGTTTAAGTAACAAAGAATAAGGGGCACAAATAAGCATTAAATAATAACACCTGCATAACTACTAGATTTTTGCACGGTTAAATTCACATCATTATATGAATCCTGATTTCATTAGTGTGGAACAAATGCTGTAAAATCCCAGTCCTTCTTAAGAAACATTCAGCAGCTGCTGGATTTGCAGTATCAGTGATGAGACAGACACATCCAGCACGAGACACTGAGCTGTCCTCGATGGAGTGGTGAGAGCTGTTTCACTGCAAGTAAGGCAACACTCACAAAGGTGGTGATCAGAGAGCACTGTGCTCATCTGCTCCCAAGGTCTTGGAGGAAAGCAGATGAAACCAAGTGAAACATAACGGACATAGGAGCAAAGAAAAATTAGAAATAAACCCACTGAAGAACAAATCAGGACACCGAAGGAAAGAAGGTCCTGTCTACTCTCTGCTCCAGCCACTTTAAGGCAGAGGAACAGCTCGCTGGGTCTTGCAGGAAAGCAGCTGTTGAATTTTGTGACGGCTGTTTCAGTGTCGAGTAGTGATTAATACATGAATCATCACCAGCCCACAAACACTACGAGCCTACAGTCAAAATGTCAAGAATACAGAAAAGCAAACTGATGTTGAATCAATCTATCCTGGGAATATTTCTAATGAAGTTGCATAATGTATTGCTTAATTCTATCAGGCCATATCTACAAGCTGAGACTATTGTTTGTACACCTCGTAACAATATCATTCTTCACTGTTTAACACAAGAACTGGTACAACCTCCAGATTCTTAACTTAGGTTTTAAATGTTCCTCTTAGTAAACTGCAGAGCCCTACATGACAGCTACCTGTGGCACAGCAAGTGCAGTACTTCAGATTTAAATGAAGTGGTCCTCAACTTTTCAATAGCAAAAAGTTTTGCTAGGTTCATTATTCACTTGGCTGGAAATACTACATTATGAATATCTAGTAAAGGAATCATCAAAAATGTACTAACATAAAAAAAAGTCACTTAGTTCAGATGCTTCCTTTGTATTCCAGTAAGTTCCAAAAAACCACTGCTTATACATTTATTCTAGCTGCATATTTTCAATTGAAAATCATAAGACAATCTCTTCCTTTACACTTAATTTCTGCAATTACAGTCTCATGCATTCTCATTGAAGATAAAACTGTTAAACTAACAACTAGAGATGCTGGTTGAATTAAATCCAGCATCCTTCTTTATCTAACATACCTACCTCAAAAAAACCCCCCTAAGTATATTAACAGTCTGAGATAAAATAAGTAAGTCAAACCAAACAAATACTTCCTTAATTGTATAACAATTTCTCTTAAAGAAATCTACCTTAAAAAGTGGTTTAAGCTGAAAACAACAAAGCTAATAAAACTATCTAGCACATGTTTTCAGGTTTCAACCTTCCTATAACTGAAATCCTGTTAGTCAAACACAGCTACTCTCCCATATAATGGAAACCTGCTAAGGGAGAGAGATGAATGGTTGCTGTGCTCTAGAAAATCGAGCATATTTAATGGTAATTGTGTACACCATCTGCTTGCAAAGAGGACTTCAGTTACTATAGTTAATGATTTACTTTGCCTCCAATTTTTATTAGAAACATGGAGCATTTGACAATAAGGAAACACAAAAGCTACTTCTGTGTAATCTGGGGTTTATTACTATAGTCATGTTTTCTGCATAAGTAAAAACTTCTTTAGCTTTTTTTTTTTGCCTTCTCTCTTGGAATAAAGGGCAGCAAGCCATCCAAATCCACCTGGGCACGTATCCTAATATCCCATATCATCAGCACTTTAGGCCATACAGACATCCAGTGGATGGGATGTTTGCAGTTACATCAGCTGCCTACAGTGTTCAGGAGGAAAACCATGGCTGCAGCATAGCCCAGCTGACAGTTCCTGGGATGTGCTGTGACAGGGCTCAGAGCATCCCACAGCCTGGTCATACTCACAGACTCTCCTCAGCTACAGCCCACTCTGGAATTACTGTGCAGCAGCATTCTGGGGTATGGGATGCCAGCCCTACATAATCATTCTGTACCTAAGCTGCAGTACCGATTTGTTGCCCTGCACCTTTGCCCAGGTGTTCTGATAGCAAACATAGCGAATACTGCTATCTATAGGGCATTAATCCAAAGAGATAAGAAATGCTGGTTATTACCTAAAGAAGGTTTATTTTCTATTGTACATGTGAACCAAAGTGCCCAGTAATTTACTCATTCTGATGGTTCAGAATGATCCTGTCATCTCAGTGCTATTTTGTGAACAGTGGTAACCTTAGTCACCACTTCAGACTCCTAAATCTATGCCAGAGAAGAGAACGGAAAAAACCCTGGGGAGTTATGCTCTCCGCTAATGATCTGTGTTCTAATGTAAGCACCACTCCCAGAGGGACACTTGGTCCAAGTCCTTTATCAGAAGACCAAGTTAAGATCACTTCCTTAGGATTCAGAACCTATACCACCTTGGGATAAAACAGAAAGAAAACGACAGAACAACCAAAACCAGGAAAATCCCTTGACAGGCTTGATGTATGAAACACTTTGCAAGAGGCAAGATGGTCTCCCTAAAATTGTGAGTTATACTTAGCTTTCACCAACAGACACACAAGACTGAATGCTATCTGGAAAGCTGGCAGGAAAAGACAAGGTTGGACTCACTTGAATACACACAGAGTGGTGGGGAAAGGAAGAACAGAGCTTAATTCAAGGATGCATGAGAGTACTTTAGGGGATAAGAAAACAAGCTGCACTTGTGCAGGTGCAGCACCTGATTATATCAACTTCCTGATGCAGCCCAGAAAATGCAACCTTGCCAACCAAGAGAGAAAATCATGTAATCTCAGATTATGGTTTTGATATTGTTGACTTCCATTAAGGCAGTAAACATTTTGTTTCTTAATTCAAGTTTGCAGATGAATAACTTTTGTCTTTATAAACAAATTTATACAAGTACAAAAGCATTATAAAGGAAAGGCTATCTAGCAGCCACACACTTGCCATTTGACCAGAGAATTGCACAATTGCATCAAGTTTAGTCACATGAAACTTCTTTATGTCTTCCTATCTAAAGGAAGGAAGTCTTGGGATAGCTCTACAGCAAATGATTACATGAGCGCACTGGGAGATCTGAACTCCCCTGGCCAGATCCTTTTCAGCATTTGCACAAGTCCATTTTGCACTTGCTCTGGTTAGTGCTGCTGTATCACACCACACAACTAACACACACTCCTCAAGGCAGCTGTCAGCCCCAAACAATGTTTTGAAGGAAGGAGCACTGTGTGACAATTTGAAGAGAAAGCTTCCCCAGAGGAGAGGATACTGGAAATAAGGAAATAAACTAACAGCCTGAGTAAAATCACTCTCCTAGTTCTACAAAGAAGTAAATCTAAACCCTGCCAAGGAAAGTAAAGACATACAGGTGTTCCCATACCAAACAGAGTGAATCCTTGTTAAGAAAACAGATGCCATCAGAAGTTTAATACAAGAAAACTAAATGTATTAACCGTGAACTACTGTGCTCAAGGCTGAACACTGGACAGGGAACAGCTAAACAAGTACCCATTGCACAGAGCTGAAGCACATTTAAAACTCTGTACTCTAAAGGCAGGGTGCTCCTAGGACTCTCACACTTGGAATTAACAGTAGAAAAGTAAGTACTGATAGTCAGTGGCGTTATCAAGGGACAGAGAAGGTTAAGAAACTACTATATTGAGACTGAAAGGGACATCAGTCCATCTTGAAGTCTGATGCCCAAACACCATGGAATCCTGATTTACCAAAACATAAGGTACATTTAAAAGTATGTAATATAGAATCGAGATAATGCAAGGGTGTGTTCAAATAGCTGTTGTAATTCTCACCACTCACATGCCCAAAAGTGTCTTCTGCCAAGCGTAAGAGAACACATACCAGGAAATCCATTTCAGCACCAAGCTTTCTCAAGGACTTTCCAAATAATAATGGGTCACTTGAGAGCAAAGACAAACTGTTGCAGTTAAGTTGCAAAAAGCAAAGGCAAGGTGTGACTTTTGCTAGAAACAATCTTTTATCTTTGTGACCTACAAAGGCTTATCAGAGATAGCAGCAGTTAATGTTGCAACAGAGTATCAATCTTTTCTTTGAGTTGGGTTCCTCTGTACTTAGAGGCAATTCTTCACTTTGTCATCTGCTACCGATTAGAAAACATCCTAATCACTACAGAACAATCTAAAGAAGGTTACACTAAAAATAAAGCTCCTCAGTCAGCCTGAACAGAAACCTTGGAAACATATCTCAAAAGTGGCATGTCAGGGAACCTGCAGAGTTCTCAGAAAGTAAGAAGGAACTTCACAAGTCAGAAAAGCTGCTGAAGTCAAAGCCAAGTAACCTATCATATGATGACTGCCACACTAACTCAGATCCTTAGAGACTGTGTCAATACACTTCAAGCAGCTATCAAGCAAACACTATGTCAAGGGCAGCATTTGGTAAAACAATGTTTCGAAAGTTGCTCAACATTAAAGCAGTTAGATTTTGTGAAAACCAAGTTATACTGGTTTCAGTTCCAAACAGCTGATAATGCCAAACCCGCAAAAAACAATTCACCACCAAATTGCTCACTGGCTGGAATTCATTATCAAGTTTCTCTCGACTATCTCTACATTGGTAGCAAGGTTTGAAATTCCTCTTTGGACTGGAGTTGTGCAATAGAAACACGTGGATTATGTGTCATTAACTCTGAAATGGCATCATGCTACCTTGAAAAACTAATTTTTCTTTCCACAAATCTCAAACACTTCATTATTTACTCACTAACTGATCCATGTCTAATTCTAATCTTAAATTTTCAGAAAAGTGTTCTCAGATGTGTCTGTGTTTCAGCAAAGAAAAAAAAAATCTATGGGTGCTCTAGATCTCAGAGAGCACGAGCAGCTCTGTTGGGTTTGGCACACAACCCAACTGACTCATCGTGCTCAACAACAGACAAGCACCATCTTACTCAGTAGTCCAAAAACCAGCAGTAAAGTTTAGGGGAGGTGCTTCCATTTACCATAGCCCCCTTTCCTGCATCTACCACTATTCTATCTAAATGCTTTCTTAATTCCATATGTATGATATTAGTGAGGAAATTCATCACTAAAAGCTCAATGCTGACACATGAAACATTTAGCTTAGTGCTTGCTGCCCAGTGTGAATAGAAAACTGAAACAGTAAGTGAAGTGTTCAGATGGAAAAAAAATCTATTCTCCCAGTCAAGGCATCACCAAGTTTTCACATCAGCCCCACCCATGCTAATCTTTCAGCGTCCTGTGATCATTACCTTCTCCTAATCAGTGTTCCCTCAGATGACTAAAAGGCTGCAAATGAGCTAAAATACCTGAAGACTTCAGCTCATGTATTATCATTATCTCTTATTCTTCTCCCCTCACCTACAACCCAAGCCCCACACTCTGGCAAGAAGGGGGTCTCTGCACCACGAAACCTTCCCCCAAGACTGTAGTATAAAGTTATGTGAGAACACCCAGCTACCAAGCTACTAGACACTGGCACAAAGCCCCAACTATCAGTAAAGAGTTACTCTGTGATAAAATAAACTATTCTGTTGCCTCAGCTGAAGAAACGTAATGCATTTTATATGCCAGAAAGTAACAAAGATAATGCACCTAATGATGTTTGTAACTGCTAATTAAGCAGAGGAAGACTACTACAGTGGCAGAAAATGGTATCACCTAAAAACCACAAAAACTCATGTGGAAGCAATTATTCATTTAAGCCATAGCCATAATAAACAAACTATACAAATAATTCCCACTATAATACCAGTTTAACAACACTTCCGCTGCCAGCCCTAAAAAGCAAGTCAAGGAGCACTGTAAGTCAGTGTGCTCGCTACACTGGCTCACGAGGGCTGGCTATCTGAACTGCTCAGTGCCCTTTGCGAGTGGCATCTTTTGGGCTCAGTGAAACCGAAGCACGGTCAATAGTGATAACGATATTTACTACCAGAGACGTTAGAAGAGTCGCAAAGACTGCCATATCTCAGAAATGATGGCAGATAAGCATTCTCAACTGCTATTTGGGAAATATTTTGGCCAGCTGCTGAACAAGTTTCCTTTACTGCCAAAGTCACATCTCAGAAACCTGATAGCGTCGTGTGATGTGGCTTTCAAGACAAGAAACCAAAAGCAAGGTAGTTATCAGTAAACAAGCAAGACACACTTCCTCATAAAACAGCCTTGCTGTCCTAATAAACCTTCTCATCAACGCACTGAAATTTCTCTATTCCAGACACGTTTCACATTTTACTCAAGATACGGCAGGAAGAAAGCCATTAAGCAAGGCAGCATTACATGCCCTATAGAAAAGAGCTGCTTCCCAGCAATGACATCAGTAGCTCCCGCGTCTCCACGCCTCGTGCTCCAGGCGTGTTTCCAGGTTCTTCCCGGAGCGCTGTCCCTACACCCAACGCAGGTGCTCAGCCCCGCGTCCCCGGGCACTACGCAGTTCAGCCCACCGAGCTCGGCAGCCGCCGCCTCCCGGCCATCATTGCCCTCGTACCTCGGGCGGCCCTCAGAAGCTCCCGGCGTCACAGGGGCCCGGCGCGGGGAGGGGGCGGGATGGCTCCCCCAAAAGCCCCAGGACCCCGCGGGTTAGTCAGCACCCCGGAACGCCGACAGCAGACGGCAGCGAGCGGACGGGAGCGAGCGGGCGGGTGGGTCTCCAGTTACAGGTGCCGCGTCCAGCGCCGCCGGCCCCGGGGCCGCCTCAGGCCGCGGCGACCACCCCCCCCCCCCGCCACCCCGCCGAGCGCACAGGCCGCCCGCGTCCCCCCCCTTACCGAGCAGGGCGGCCGCCGCCAGCAGCCCCCGGGCCATGTCGAGGTGCAGGGATGGGGCTCGGCGGGAGCTGGCACAGGCCGAGGGCGGGCACGGGCGGGGGGCGGCGGCGGCGGCTCCGCGCTCGGGGCGCTCTGGCGACGGCCCCGATCGATCATGTGACCGCTGACGTCACAGGGCCCGCCCGCCCGTCACGTGAGGCGGGCCGGCGCTGCGGGTGCCGCGCGCCGCGGGGCTCGGGGCGGGTCTCGCGAGAGCGCTGTGGGGGCTTGGGAAGGGGCGGTGAGGCAGCGCGGGGGGACTGCTTTGGGCAGCCTCCAGAATATGCTTCATGCCCCTGAACCTGTCGTAGTCTAAGGTGAGTGCAGTCGTTTCGCACAGAATTAATTCAGACCCCGATGTGTAAAAACATCGGAAATTGATGGTCTGTTATTTCTAATGTGTTCAATCTGTATATACACCGGTACACATATGAGTCACATGTGTTCCAAGACAAAACAGGGACTGCTCATGACGAGTGTTTGCGTGGGTAAAAATTGGAATTTCACATAGTTTCAGGTGTCTCATGTATTTCGAGGAATCCCTTTTTTTGAGAAAACCAGAAAAAAGGTGACGTTAATTTGTAAACATTCTGAGATGTAGTGGATAGGGGAAGCCCAAGTCATCTGATCACTTTGTAATTCAATGCTCTCTCTTATCTGCACTGTTAGGGGTATGGTTACTTCATCTGAAACCTCAGAAGTATGTATTTTGCTCCTGAAATCCTTTTTCTAGTACTGTTGGAAGGTGTGCCAGTAGCAGTGTGCCTCTGCTTTCTCACAATGACTGCCATATTGTGTCTCTCCTCACTACAGGCTGCTCCAAATTAATCGTCTCTGAGGCAGAATCATTTCTGCTCCCAAGCTGCCTTCATACTTTTTTACTTTGAACCCATTTGAAATGCAATTTAGCTACTCCTAGCTGCTAGTCAAGTTCAGCTAGAGTGAACTTGACCTTTCCTTGCTGTTTGTCTCATTTCACTCATGCTTCCTCTTTCCCCAAAAC
Source organism: Acanthiza pusilla (assembly GCA_036630365.1). Taxonomy (NCBI): domain Eukaryota; kingdom Metazoa; phylum Chordata; class Aves; order Passeriformes; family Acanthizidae; genus Acanthiza; species Acanthiza pusilla. Next base: position 9,635,576 of record JAXCHO010000098.1, read on the forward strand.
ATCCTGGATAAGTTTAGTTGCTCCTTAGAGTGGCCTGGGGATCTACCTTTCATTTTCAATGCTATTGCTATAAACAATCGTTTCTTTTTTAATGCTGCATTTTTATCTGTGCATTTTTAGAGACAGTAATGTATTATTTTAGTTTGTTTGGTTTTCCATGCAACACTTGTAGCAATCTTTATTCTTGCCATGCATTGCCAGAAGCAGAAGTTAGTCAGCTTGGAAAAGGACACACACGAGCAGCTCTGGTCAAGTGTTTGAATGAGTCATCTGCAGAGGAGTTGAGGGTAATGGAGGTGGGACATGGGTTCTCAATTTGGATCACTGTTTTTGGAACCTGCACTGGGAGTGGAGGAAGGTCTGTGAAACACAGTCTGCCACAAAACAAAATGAAGCGGGAGGCCCAAGGTGGGGTTTAAACTTGGTCGGCAGTATTCTGCCTTCCTGCTGGAAAATCAGTAGGCGTCTATGAACGGAAGAGTGACAGATGCTTGGGTTATTACCAAAAAAAAAGATCAGTATATATATATATAAACTGCATAAAGCAACAATAATCTGGTAAAATCTGGTAAATAAAGAACATAAGGTTATCAGCAGAGAATGATGTTGACCTCCCATGCTGTGGATCATTAGCTCACTAGGCCTTTAATAATGGTGCAGAGATGGCACAATACCAATTTCCACGTCCTTTCAGTACAAGTATTACCTGGGTGTTAGACAAATGCAACAAGTGTTGCACAACCATGCTGGCCCTCAGCCCCACTGCTTGGTAACATGTTGGCTAACATCAATCAAACCTGATGGCAGGGTAAGACATAAACAAACATAAAGTTACAGCTTCTGTAAAAGCTGCTCTATACACATCCTGGAGGTCCAAATTAGTGTTGTCACTGAGGGAAATGAAATGTAGTCCGTACCCAGCAGGGGCTGGTTTTGTTGGACAGAGCTGCTGGCCAACCAACATGCCCACAGTCCCAAATATGAACCATGGTGCACTCCCTGGCCTTTCTTCAGAGCCATGGATGCAGAATGGGCTGCTCATGGGAAACACACAGGAGATGTAGGAGCTATTACTACAATAAAAGCTGTCCTGTGAGGTCAAGGGAGACAGTACAGGCTAGGAATTTTTACCAGAAAAGAATTTCCACAAAACATGACTATTTTCCCTTAGCCTTTTCCTGAGTATTACCTGACTTCACATGGTTACTTCCTTTCTGAAGTAGAGGTAACTAACCAAGTTTATGGTACAGAGTCCACTCTCCAGAACATACCTGCCAAAGATAATAAACCTAGATAATAAAATAGAATGGAACCATTGAGGTTGGAAAAGACCTCAAATGTCACTGAGTCTTGCTGGTAACCCAGCACTGCCAAGTCTGCCACTAAACTGTGTCCCTAAGCACCACATCTACAGGTCTTTTAAATACCTCCAGGGATAGTGACTTCATCACTTTCCTGGACAGCCTGTTCCAGTGATTGACAACCCTTTCAAGTAAAGAAATTTTTCCTAATATCCAATCTAAACCTCCCGTAGCACAACTTAAGGTCTTTTCCTCTCATCCTGTCACTTGTTACCTGGGAGATGAGACCAATCCCCACCTGGCTACAGCCTCCTTTCAGGCAGTTCTAGAAAGCTGCAAGGCCTGAGCCTTCTTTTCTCCAGCCTTAACAACCCTCCCTCAGCCATTCCTCATAGGATTTGTGCTCCATTGCTCTTCTCTGGACACTTTCCAGGACCTCTTTCTTGCAGTGAGAGGCCAAAAACTGAACACAGGATTTGAGGCATGGCCTCACCAGTGCTGAGTATAGGGGGACAATCACTGCCGGGGTCCTGCTGGCCACACTCTTGCTGATACAGGCCAGGATGCCCTTGGCCTTCTCGGCCACCTGGGCACACTCTGGCTCCACTCTCAACTAGCACTCCCAGGTCCATTTCCACCAGGCATCGTTCCAGCTGCTCTGGCCCCTACCTGGAGCAGTGAATAGGTAGATCTGTGTAACAAACTGTAGCACAAATTGAGACATTGAAACTATCTGAAAGGTGTGTAGGTTGGTTTTTTTTTAAGATGTATAGCACAAAGAAAGGATGAAAGAAGCTGCAGCAGACAAAGGGAGTTAAATGATAAACCCAGGTTCAGATAAAGGAAGCCAGGGAAGTTAAAATACAGAACTAAGAAAAAAAGATCTAAAGAGAGGGCAGGAAGGAGGGTGTTGGCTGATAAAGAGAGCTGTAACTGCCATGTTTGGGAAGCACCTTTAATTCAGCCCGCAGCCTACATTCTCACACTCACTTCCCCTCAGGAAATGTTGGACTACATAACAGTCTGTCACATTTAGGAAAACTGCTTTTTAAATGCATATAATGTACATTTGGGTAAGTTAGAGCCCCCATCTCTATCCAGACTCCTGCTGTTATTTTTGTCATTCCATAGAAGCTACTATACAGTTTGTTCTAAGGACACTGAAATGCCAAGATCCAGGTTTCCCAAACATACCTGAACATACATGCTCCACACTGGATATTTGCTCCTTTGCTACTGCCCAACATCTTCAACACCGGGTGATCTTCCTGGAAGAAATGTTTAACAACCTCTGCCCTGCGGGTACAGGTACACTCAGGGGACAGTGTGACCCCATAGAGTGAACTGATTGAGGCTGGCTGCTCAGCCAGATTCTATCAGCAGCTACCAAAAAGCAGCCATTTTGCTATGGAGAAGTGGTTTGCATGCCGATTCATAATGTAACTGCTTACCTTTTTGGTTCAGCACGTAAAAAATTCCAGTGAGAAAAATTTGAAGAAATCAAATTAAAAATGAAGACCCGAGAAGAAGTGTCACAATTACCTGGCCTGTCAGTCTCTCCCACAGCTTTTGAACCTCTAAAGCCACGTGCAGACCAATCTGGAAGAGTAAAAGTCTTCAGGGATTATTACACTCTCTATAGGTTCAGGGGGGCAAGGGGGGAGGTAAGAGATCAGCAGCTGGATGAGGGACATAATCCCACTCCCACAAGCAGAAAGGCAGGACCAAGGAGAACCCCTTTGAGTGCTGCTGCTTGAGGCTCTTTGCAGGGGATGATACAGTCAGGAACCAAGGGCATACAGCACAGAAAGACAGGCTTCATAATTTCCACTGCTGTAAACAACTAATTTTTAATTGCTAGACCAGGGTAACTTGGCTAAAGAGTTCTTAGTCGGTGGCAATTAAAAAAACTGCACATCTCAGCACTTTTAATCTATTAATGCTGCTTCTTGAGGCAGAACCATTTCAGTCATCTTCAGGGTAACACCACTGCTTTAAGCTATTGTTTAAAACCACTGAACCAGACATTTGGGTCCAGAAGAGGCAGGCAGAACGTTCTCAGTGCTTCCTATCAGCTACTGCACATTACTGCCAGCTTTCAGTGTGGATAAAGCCTCTCTCTGACCATTTCATTTCTGTAAGGCACATAATTCCTTTTTTTTTTAGAAGTCCGGTAAGATGGATCTCATTGGTTTCCATACACATAAAAAGTGAACTACAAAGTGAATGGTATAACTAACACTAAAGAACCAACCACACAAATAAACTGAAGTGCCACATTCTCACAAAGGCTAAGAAATTAATACTTAATATGCATCAAAGATTTTATTTGCATTAACTGAAGATTCAAATATTAAAATAAGTCTACATTAAAATATATTAAATATGCTTTAAATACAATAAACTAAATGTGTTTAGTTTCTAAACACAAAGGGAACAAAAATAATTCAGAATGCAATACAATTAATGACACCAGATGACAGAATAAGGACTTTTAATATATAGTTCCACAAGATGTCAACTCATAGCATTGTTTACTTTAAGAAGAGGTGGTGGCTTTTTAATTGATGCACAAATCCCATATTACATAAACTTAATAAGGTATCTCTCAAGAAAATATTGCTCAGTTAAATTCTCATTTATGTAGTGATCAAAACTCCTTTGGTAGCTCTTTTTCAGAATGAAACATACCAGTAGACAAATCAGGAAAATAAACAGTCTTGCAAGTATTACCAGAAAATGTGTCTTCCTTATAGTTACAATTATCTAACGGATCTACAGTGTCTTTCACTCTTTAATTCAACTTACATATGTACAATATGTAACAAAGTACTCACAAAATCCTTAGTCTTTCAAGACAAAAAGCTATGCTTTCCCAATATTGAGACCATAAAAGTATTTTTTTAAAAAAGGTTTTGTTTTCTTAAAGTAGAGCACGCTGTACAGTAGGTTCCCTGGATGTTATTTTCAAGGCAGAACTAAATGTTACGGCAATTATAGAAACAGTGAAATACACCTGCTGCCCTAAAATGAGGTAGGGCCTCTTTGACTCAGATATAATCCTTGCCACCCAAGCTAGCAGTAATAGTAATAATAGAACAATCCATATTTTAGCTAAATAATCCAACAGCCCAGTACACACATGAATGCAGTTGTCCTCTTGGCACTTCAAGGATCTCACTTCAAAACCTGATTTATCCAAACCAGACTGAAGTTTGTAGTAACTTGAAAGAAAATTAACTGAACACAAATTTAAGGGTTTTCATGGTGCAAAACTTCAAAGCTTCAGTCTATTTCAACAACACTGCTTGTACATACATGTTCATCAATGAAGAGTGTTTAAAAAGTTACTCAAGTTGTCACTGTAGCTAAAGAATGCAGCATATAGGGACTTCATGGATGCAGTTAGGAACACCTAAATGAAGAAACCAAACTTGCATCCATCACGGAAGTATTTCTCACACAGGTGATTTTACCTTTCCATCCAATGTAAATGACACTGTTAGACAAAACTGTAAAACTAAATATTGAAGAGCCCAAGAGAACAGAAGATTAACTAAAGGGAAAAAAAACCCCAGGACATTTAAAATTAGTAAGAAGTCTTGACAAAGGTGATCAATTAACATGTCATTTTGCTTCTTTTCCACAGCAGTGCATGCAGCTGGTTGAATAATATACATCAACCTGAAATCTGCTAAAAGGAAAGTCTGGAACAGCATAGGTATTTGGTGTCCTGAAGATACATGTGGATGATTTTGGTTTTTATTTTTTGGGTTTTAAATTTTAAAATAAAAGTATTTCTTCTCCTTTATGCAACATAGTGGTACTGATTGGGGTTGTCTTTGTCTCTCTCCATATAGTCTCGGTCAATGAGAGATTCAATTCTCTTTTTCAAGTCTCCAGGCTACAAGAAAAGATGAGATAACTGTTAAGTGATATAAAGGCAAACATATTTAAAAAAATAATACTGCTAAAAGCTACATAAGAAATGCACCACAGTATATAATTCATGTACTACTGATACTCTGGCTTATTTCTGGTTCACACAATACCTTAATCTTTGGGTTTGATTCTATGATATTTCATATTTCTTGCTCTTATGGACAAGCTGAATAGAAAAATATATTACATATGTTCAGATAAACCTAGGATGGTTTGACAAACAAAAACATAAGTTACCTTTACAGGAAATTTCAGTTGATTATACAATTCAGAAACAAGAAGATTGTGACCAAGAGTCTTTCTCATCTTCATTATTCGTACAATAGCAGCATCAATCTGATATTGCCTGTCCTGAAATACTCTTTCAGTTGTGCTGACTTGTTCCTCGACCTAAAGAACAATACAACACCACAAATCACATCACTTTCTGTTGCTATTTTTAATTATTGTATCTCTATTGTTAACATTTTCAATAAAATTAAACTCATGCATTCTTACTCATCCTTGAGACAGATGCATGTATTACTGCATGCTAAGAGCTAAGTGATTCTGAAGTGTACTTCTAAAACAAGTAAGAGAGAAAATTAAGGATAATATAAAGGAAAAAACATCTTATTTTACATTATTTGATAAACTAAATCTTAAAAACTCCCTTCAGATTCTTAAGAGATCATGTAACAGTTTGACAGCCCAAAGAAAGCAGTGTTTTGTGTCAAATTCCAGTCTGACTTTCAGGCATTTTAATATGCAAAGGCAAAAAAAAAAAAAAAAAAAAGAAACAAGCTAATATTGATTAAAATATGTCACCTTGTGTCAAGAATGGGCATTCAGAGACAAGAAAGATACCCGCTACAGAATCAGGGACAACCCTGACTTTTACAGCCCTCTTATCTGCTAAATACAGAAGTGACATGGTGACATTTGATTCAGGAGTTCAATATAGTATCAACACTTCAGCCATACCATAGAAACATCTAAACTTGTAGATGTAGAAACATCTACAAGATCCTTTTAGTTTAATACACAGGCATTTAAATTTGCAAGCACAGGAAGCAACCAAAGTTGTTTTCAATTTCAATGATTTTGAAGTCTTTATTGCCTCTGAGTCATCTATACTCTAAAAATTAAATATGCTTTAAAGATTCCTTTATATGCAAAAAATATAAGAGATTATGTCTTTTCATATGGCATATGTAAACAGTCAATACATAAACTGAATGAATGCAAAAAGTACGTACTGTTTCTTTCATTTGAATCTGGTTGATCTTTATTCTAAACAATTTATGCTTGAAATCACCATTAAAGATGAATTTATCTCCATCTTCTACATCCTTGCCCTTTGGATTTTTAATCAATACTCGTGCTTTTCCACAAGCTAAAGATTGCAAGGTTCTTCTTAATTCACTGTCCTCTGTGAAGGAGTTCAAATATGGGAGAAAGCAGAAAAAACATTAATATGAAGAGTTTTATGTGATTAATCTAGAAATAAAATTGAAAAGCTAGTGGTTTTATGTTAATACTTTATTCCAACTAAGTTCCAATTAGGAAGTAGCTCACAGCCTTCAAACTTGGTGTCCTCTTTCACAGGTTAAGTGCTGAGAGCATGCACAGGATTATGTATGTCAGAAAGACAGACTTAAGCTTGTCTCAGTGAGTTTTCCATCCAAAATAGTTTCAGAAAAGATTTTACATTAACGCAAACCTAATTTTATTGCTTTATGTACTGCTTTAAATTATTGCTGATTTTATTGCTTGTCTGGTAGTAACAGGGCTTCAGAAAAGAAAAAGTCAGTGGATGACAAACTCAAGCTAAACCCATTTTAAGATTTCATCAGTGTTTTTATCACACAGCAGAAAATACATAATAGAATAAAAACCCAGAATTCTAAATTGACAGGATGTTTTGTGGGAGAGCAGAGCTGACAGCTGTTACAGTCAAACTTCCCCCCAAATAGGAAAGTAGTAGACACAAGTGTGTGAGGAAAAATTTATCTAGTTAATATTCATGGCTAAAAGCATTTAGACAAGACGATAAAATGAAGTCTTAAACATTCTAATAATTATGTTGCAAAGTCTTGTATCAAGGTTTTGCATTGAAACAGCCTCTGCAGTCTCTAGAACACTTTATTCACAGTATAAAATTATCACTAAATGTGTTGGATCTCCTGAACAGTTTTAGTCTAAAAACTGAAAGAAAGGTTTTGCAATCTAGTGCTGAAGTACAGCTGAGTAAAAGATTAACACAATTGCTATTTTTAAAGTACTTAGGCTTTCACACGGAGCAACCTTTTCCTTTTTTTAAACTTCCAACTGTTCTATGATTTCTAAAAAAACCCTTTAAACTACATGGGATAAACAGGCATTTATGACATTCTGTGTGTTTCAACTTCAGTAAATTCAGACTGTTGAGTCGTGTTTTTGTCCAAACACAAGGATGCCATTAAAACACTTTGTATGCCAAAGGGACGGAATCTGCAATTACCCATCAATCCCTGAAGTAAAAGTAAGAACTACAGCTCCTAGAAGTTTCCTTGATAATAAGGCAGGTAAAAACACAGAGTATATTTGGACAACACATCTCAAACCAGCACAATTAGCAGAGAGAAGGTGACCCTTCTTTCTCTGAGTAACAGTTTATGCATTTTCTCACTGTCCTAATGTACCAGGGATAATCTCATTAAAGAGACTGATGGTAATTTATTGTAACAGTGACTGGAAAACACAGGTTCCAACCATGGCCAGTTAATCCCTACAAGAAAAATGGAGAGGGACTTTTTACAGGACCACGTAGTGACATGTCAAGGGGGAATGGCTTCAAACTGAAACAGAATAGATTAGATATTAGAAATTCTTTATTGTGAGGGTGGTGAGGCACTAGAATAGGTTGCCCAGAAAAGCTGTGGATGTCCTATCCCTGGAAGTGTTCAAGGCCAGGCTGGATGGAGCCCTTAGCTACCTGGTTTAATGGAAGGTGTCTCTGCCCATGGCAGGGGGGGGCTGGAACTAGATGATCTTAAGGATCCCTTACAATCCAAGCTGTTCTGTGATTTTATGCCATTTATTCTGGCCCCACAGGAACCCTGTGGACCATAAATTGTCCTTATTACCTAAACTTCTATACTATTTCTCCATAGGGGAGAGAAATACAGATATGGCGCTCTGTGCAATGACATATAGGTATCTCCAAGCTATCAATTCCAGCCAGCTGTCTTAAAAACAGTCCATTGAATTCCTGATTCTGTGCTATAATGGAACAGATTCACATGCAGCAGATTTTATCTGTTGCTGTCAGGCAGCCAGAATGCAAGCTCCAAGGGAGAAAGCAGGACCTGGATGAACCTGTGTTTTTTCTGTAAACATTGTACTCCAGCCTAATGAGCCTCTCCAGACTATCCTGATGATTATTATCACTGGCATGGATTTTCTTCAGCTCCCTGACCATTAATGGAGAGGATGACTAAGCAGCTTGAAGCACTGAGACACACTGGAGCACCCAGGCTGTACCTCCTTCTGCAATACATCATTCTGAACCACAAGGATCCTTGGTATCCCCATTTTACAGTATTTTAGTAAATATATTACAATATTTTAGTACTTGTATGGGCTCAAATACTGTTCCAGATGCTGCTGTACTGGGCTGATCTTAAGTCTCAACATGTGAAGGACTACTGGGTATAAGCTGCTGATTGATGCAGAACTTCCAGAGAGTAAAGAGATAACAGTGTTACAGCTGTAACTATTTCAAGAAAGTGTACCAATTTGGAAAAAAACCCACCCAAGAACATAAAAACACAGCAGACAGATACTGCAGATGGCTAAAAGGAAAGCTGTACTCTTCCTCAGTTTTCTTTGTCCTTCAGGTTCAAGTGCAGAGGCAGACAGCTACAGAGAACACCCAGTGCACACTGCTGCTCTGAACAAATCAGATCTGCTGTGAAGAGGGCACCCCACAACAGTAATGGGCAGCAGGCAGGTGAGCTCTCAGAAGAATAACCCCCAAAGATAGCATTCTACAAGAGATCATTTTCAAAATATAGTATATGAAACTGAAAGGGAGCAAAAATAATCTGTACACACGACAGTCTTTATCACCACTTAAATTTTAAGAATTGCAGTGATACATTTTGTAAATCTAACAGGCAGTAAGTAGTACCACATGCCATACATCTTTCACTAATAATTTTGTGACGCATCCATTTTACACACCAAGAAAATACACTAAAAATACCTGCAGTGTGTTTTCCTCATCTCTTTTGGTGTGTGTATGCTCTTGGTGCATAAAGTTTGTCCTAATGATTGTGACAAATTTCTTATAATTAGGCTTTTACATACCAAATCATAATTGACAAACACTTGATGAATAAATTTAAAAATCAGAAAGTATTTTTCCTACCTACACCAGTAGCCATTTTTATTTCTTCAAAACTGAATTCATCTCCTTCATTAAACATAAGCAATACTAATGTCTGAAAGAGCGACACTTGAAACTCCTTCTTCCCCTAAAAGAGAAGTAACAAATAACAGCAATATTCAGAGTATCTTCTATTGTACCCCCTACATTTGACATTTATAGAAAGTATAGATTAATTTTTCTATTTCTAGAAGAAATTTAGAATGCCTGGCACACAGAAGAATCTGCCTGAATGTAATATTGAGGAAACAGGATATTTTTAAAACCTCTTTTTTTTTTTTTTGCTCCTCTAACAGTAACAATACAGTATACAGCAGAAGCTCGTTAGAACAGCCTGGTATTTACTTCACATCCTTTACTTCATTTTAATTATAATACATGAAATTTTGGTGTTGCCACCATCAATAGTGAATCGCTCTGTAATTAAGTTAATATTCAGAATGAATTAGTAGAAGGATTCAAGGTTTTGTCTTTGCTGTGGCTCACTGAAGCTGCACTATTACAAGGCAAGATACTGCATGAGACAAAACAAAACCACATAAACAAACAATGCAGTTATTTAACACCTAAATAAATAAGCATTTCAATTTTAACCACAGCCATCACATGACTAACACCCCTCCAGTCTCTTTTTGTATGTAAAGCATACTAAAAGCATCACCAGGATTTCTACAATTAAAACAATTCCAGATTAAAAATAAAAAATGCTGTGTTTTTTCTTGCTTTCATTTCTTGCTTTACAACAACTTAATTTATTTGAATGAGCAACAATTCCTATGAAATGAGTATTACCAAAAGGTATCACATTGTTGTCTTGTTAGCAAGCTAATATATTAGTTTAATTATAAAAAGCCTACTTTCTGTACAAAATAACAGTATTGAATTGTGATTGTTCCTCCACAGAAATCTTAGTACCATTAAAAAATAAAATACATTATTAGATTCCAAGTAATTAACTTAAATTTTATCCCAACAGGCAAAGCATTAAACAAGCAAACTTACTTCCTTAAATTCTGCCTTTAGAACAGCATGCCCTAAAGTGGTCTGCCACTGAAGTTTCCGACCACTGTGTTTTCCCAGGTAAAAGGTTTTAAATACTTCTTGAAGCTTTATCATCTGTAAAGAAAGGAGAGGAAAACATTTGCATTATACCAGTGCAGTGATACTGAATGATTTCACACATGTAATTTCTTTATTCTCCTCAACCATGTTTCATAATAGGTCCTTTTGTGGGAAAAACTTAGTAACAACAGCAAAATCCTGCTCCCAAGTACACTGGTACTATTACGCACAAAAGAAAGCCTCAATTCAAAAATAATTAAATTTTAACTTGCTTGTTTTGTTTTAAATAACAGTAAAATAAACCCCTTGTAAAGAGTTTTAAACCTCAAAAATAGATTCTAGTTTTGTCCCAGATTTTGAATCTGACTAAGAAGTCACGGGACAAATAGCATGTATCTCACACCTTTACACTGCCTAGTACCATCTGCTCTTAAGTTCTTCCTGTAGTTTGTGGATGGAATGGAACTCCAGTCCGATTCCACTACTTTACGCCCTCTTACTTCCAAGTAAGGAGTTCTACCCCTCCATTTTCATGGCATGTTGCTCAGGCTGGATCTTTCAGAAGTAGTCTGCCACAGAGGAAAAGATGCCTCAGGAGCAAGAGCACAAGAGCTTCTGCATCTTCCAAACTGAGTGGTAGCCCCATTACCCCCTCTGGCCTCTGAAGTGCTTCCCACACCTTAGATAAGCGAGGTATAGATACACACTTCAACCTAAATCACTACTGGCAGGAGCTTTGCAAAAAATCTCTCAACTTGGAAACAATAATTTTTCATGCAAATACTGTTTAAACGCAGGGGCTGGTTTTGTGTGACACATTGCAGGGAAAAGAGGAAGAATCCTGCAAGAAATAAGGAATGTGCAGTAACATAACTACTGGCTAGTTCAAAGTGCCTAACCAATGTAGCTAAAGATTGACTAAAGGTGAACTGATCAACTGTCAACTTTTTAGACTTGTCTGCAATGCAAAGTGATGCAATTTTATTCCAATTGTTATTATTATACAAGTAAAAAACCCCACACTGAGTGAAATAATAATCTGAAAAAATTGGATTTTATCCACTACATTTTTTCTCCCAATTCTGGCATCTTTAAAATTACATAAACACCTTAAATATCTAGCAGAAAAACATTAAATGAAGGACATTAATTCACCCTGTGATAATGATTTCATTCTATACAGTGCATTTAGAAGAAGAATTCAAACACCAACCTCTGAATTTAAGTGGACTTCCATAGGTGTATAAGTTGGCCAATATCCCATAGTTAATATATTTACTGTCAGGTCTATATTTCCTGGGTCACTTTGGTTCTGCATATACTAAAACACAAGAGATAAAAATCATTCAAGTATACTGTCTGCATACTAAATTAGAAAATGTATATAGTTAAATCAGAAATTTAAGGTTAGTATAACAATGAAAAATTTCTACAGGCCACATCCTTGGTTAGACATGCTCTACCAGGATTTTGGATAACTATCTAATGACCCCTTCCCCAATTTCAAAACACAGCAGGCATTTGGGAGTACAAAGAAAACATCAACATGCCTTGAAATATCCTAGACCCGTCTATACAGGGTACTAAGGTCAAAGAATCTTTAATCACATGCAAATAAAACAAAAGAAAAGCTTTTGATCAGAAGCCGTGACAAGGAATATAAGATCAAAAGGATTCCCTTGAACGTCTACATATGTTAGACTAAATTTTTTCATGTAATTGGAGCAGAGCACCAGACAAGCCAGGCTGCAAAATCTGGGACGGAAGAGTCACTACAGTATTTTATTATGGGTGTTGTCCTTGGTCAGATCTCTAACACAGCATCCCGACTTCAGTAAGGCCCCAAAGCAAGTACCCCAAAGCAGGGAGAAATGCAACAACACAGTGAGCATGTACAGTATTTCCTGTAAGCATTCCCTTAGTCACCAACAGGTTGGAAACCCTGGGTCTGAGATATGCACAGTTTCTGTACACTTAGCAACCTTCAGGGAGTTTCTCCACTGGGGGCCATTCACAAAGAATTCATCAGAGCTGTAACAGTTTACAGAATGAAGGGATACAGACTTTCCAGGATGTCAGTCACCTAAATTACTACATGGTATTTAGACTGTAATTTACTTTAAAATGAATCAAAACTGTAAAATTATTGTGTACAGTAAATAAATTCCATTCTATAAACAGAACTGTAAATATTATTACATTACATCCTAGTCATTATTACTATTATTATGACTAGGACCTGCTCAAAAGTTGTTTTGTTTAATTTTAGCTTAATCCAAGGTATAACACCATTAATTGCTATCCCATGACTGCTGAAAATTTAGTACACAAACAAAAGCTTGAAGTACCTGCTTAAACTGTACCATGACATCTTTGGACAGTTCCATGTCCTTGAACATGCCCTCCAGTTTGCTGGTAAAAGCAGCACCACATTCTGTCACACACAAAAAAAGCAAAGATCCCACAATTACAAAAAAGCACAGAACAAGTGATAAACATTTAACCTGAGACAGCTGAGCCACATTTGCCAGGTTACAGAGCACCCACAAACAGGTACATGTTTTCAGGATTTTGCTCCTCTGCAGGTACAAGAAATGAATCAGTCTCATATGTAAGAGGTCAGCCCAATCATTCTTGTTGAGCACAATGCAAGCTTTAACATGAATATCTAAGTACTTAAGTAAGAGCTATCCAGCTATTACTTAAGATCTGGCTTGTCACTTCTTAAGAGCATGAGAAAATAGGGATTCCAATTTGCATGCCAGAATGTAATGCAAATTTAACACATCTGAAGAAACCTACCATGTTTAAGTTTTGACAACATGGACTTCTCAGCATCTACTGACGCACTTTTTCCAACCAGCAGTCTTTTGGCCAAGTCTTTTTTATAGAATGCTTCAAAAACATCTTTCCCTGTAAAGAAATTGAAACAAAAAATAAAATACAAATGACATTATACATTCTATCTGCATCACTGCCCTTCAGGTTTGTGACACAAGCCTTTCTTGTGACAAGCTGATCAGCAGAACAATATTCACTATGAAGCAATGAAGAAAATCATGTAGGCAACTTGTTCTTTTTATATTTTAATAATATTTTAACATATTTCGCACAATATTTACTGCTTTCTTTCTTATTTCTGCCCCAGGAACTTGGGCTGCCCTGTATTTCCCATTGGATCAGCTGCAAAACACATGAAATTACTCTGGGGTCCAGAAGAACATTCTCCCTCCAGTGGTCTGATTTATTAAAAGAAAAAAAAAGGGGGGGGGGTTCTGTGTATTAAAGAATATACTTTAAAAGCCTAAGGTGAAGAAAACTTGTCAGAAGTCTAGAAGTCTTCTCACCTGGTTTGCCAATAGCCTTTTGAAATGAAGGAGTCATATAAACTTTCACACCTTAAACCCAAGCTTCTCCCCACTGACAGTGCAAAGATACCAGCAAGGTGTTTCCCTTTTAAGAGGAACAAATTAACTCAAGCCACTACTTGTGCTGCCTACAGTAGCACCTAGTATTTCCTTGCAAATACTTCCCAATTTAGTGGTTCTTCTGACAGTTTTCTTCCTTCTCCATCCTGTCCTGGTGATGTTTCATGAAACAGCTCCATCAAGATATTATTGAAAAGGCCAATGCCCAGAAACTACCTACTAATTATCATCTGCTCTTAAAGGAACTCTCACATACTAGACAGCTCAAAACTTGTGCTTTTAGCTCAGTACTACAAAAAATACGAAGAGAAAAAGAGTTGGTGAAAGTTTCCAATTAACAGAAATTAATCTCTTAGCCTGGCAAGTTGCCAGCACAACTGTTTTAATACACCATCTCCATCTGACAAAAATGTTGCAATTATTATTCAATTATGCAAATTATACCACTTTATGACTTGACTACTTTCCTATTATATTGTACTTGTTTGGGATTTTTATGAGGAGAGAACCCCACAGACCTCAGACAAACTAATACAGAACTGGGTAGTTCCTGCTATTCTACCTCAGCCCAGGATACACATTCCGCTTCCCTCAAAACAGTGACCACGCATCTCTATTGGATTAGCCCACTGCTTTTTGATATCCAATCTAGGGAAAAAAAAAAATCTCCTAATGCATTCAAGGTTTGTCTCAGATAGAGACAAACATGAGGGAAGTGCATTTCAAAGGCAGTGAAACTCAACAGTAATGCTTTTTCCCATTATTCTGAGCCGTCCTCTGTGTTCCCTCTCAACCACGATGAGAAAAGAGAAGTCATTAGTTGCTGGGTTTTCATACTAAACCTACAACATGCATAAGTGGAAAGAGAAGAGAAAGTCTGTACTGTCATTAGAGGAGAGGTTGTGGTTACAGCTGTGGTTAATTTATGTGAAAAAACTTCCAGCAACACCTCCAACTCTTAGGTCTCTACTCACAAGACTCTGAAAGGTCTGTAACTTGCCAGTCCCAATGAAACCATTTGTCCTCCCCAGTGTATTTATTGTGCTCCTTCAGGTGTAAGGCAACCTGAACTAAAGACCAAGTTGAGCAGAAACTCATGCTGAAAAAGGTCTCTTACATTCAGAGGAAAGCAGCCTACTAGTAGCAAGGGGAACAGTTTTAATTGTGAACTGCTATTTCTTACCATGAATGAATCTAAAAATGATCATGATTTTGTCAAGGATTCTTTCCAGCTCTTCATCTGTTGCTTCTTTATTACCAGCTCTTAACTTGGAATCCACATATTTTGCTACAAATAAATAAAATCATGTAACAGCTTAAAAATAAATCTAAAATAACCAACTTAAGCATTGCCTGCTTGAAATATTACTATCCATTAAATATTACTGTATATTAAAATATAGGATAAGTGCTAAATTTTCTATTTTTCCTTTTCCCATCCCTGTGTTCAGTGGAATGACAGAGCCCTACTGTATTACTGGCATAATGGAGAAGAACTGCAAAAAGGAACAGTCCAAGGTAAAAAATGAATACAGTATAATAATTAAAATTAATGCATTAGCAATTCCCACATTTTGTGTTATAGTCATAACAAGGACATTACTTGTTGAAAGACAATGTTTTGGAGGTGTACAATGTATATGAATGTATTTTATGAGAAACAGAAACAAACAACATAAAGAGTACGCTATTTTTGTAGACCTTTACCATGTCCCTCATGCTCCTTGGTAAGAGCATATTGAAGTTTAAACAGAAGCAATGCTTTCCAGTTAGTAGTTTCAGAATGCCAGAAATAAGGCTAAGCCTTGAGTTTAGCTAAGTATTTATTAAGCCACATTAGTATCCTTACACAACCTTCTGTGTAAGAAGAAAACCTTGGCAGGAGCTGGAACACCACAATCCACAAGTGACAACAGCCCATAGCATGGCTTTAACTTGTATCACTGTGTTGTGCAATCTGTCCCACATAAAGCTGATTTTAGAAGACACAAAATAAGCCAAATAAAGGCAAAAGAACGTACAGAGGAAGTACAAACAACCAAGGAGCAGGATCCTCTCCTGGTGTAAAATGCCACAGCTCCAGTTTTACAGCAGGCAAAACGGTCAGCATAGCTTTGTCAGATCAGTGATAAACTAAATAAGAGTATTTTTGAAGTATTATTAACTTTTCCTTTAATAAGCACTAGTCCTCCTGTTAAGGTAGTGGGTTTTTCTCTCCCTATTAAAATTCCTTGTATCTGAAAGCTTTAAAATTGTTACCCCAACTTCAGCCTTCAAGGCAGATGGATGAGCTGTACCTACTCCTTTCTGAGAGACCCAGAACATCCACAGATCTCCTCTATAGCACAATTAAAGCCAGCTCCCTTTTACTTGCCACAGCTGCTCTTTGCCCCTGGCCATTTAGCCCCGTGGTAGTCCCAGTGCTCACTGAGCAGTTGTTAGCACCAGGCCCCGTGCAAGCAGCAGAGCAGGGACAGGAGGGTGACATGCCCCACCAGAAGAGCCCTACCAGCACACCCAAGCTCTCGGGACCCGCCACGCGCCCGGGTTAACGTTTGCCTCGTACCCCAAAACCAGGGCTCCTAAAGCAGAATGCGACTGCACCACTATTGCACTAGCACACTCAGCAGCATTATCATGCTTTCTAGAGACTTTTGAAATATTTTACAGAAAAATATTTGTGTACCTATCAATTCTGCAGGCTTATTTGGTCTCTTGTTGATAAATGTTTCAAAGGACTCCTTCATCAAGTTTATAAATTTTTCATTTTTCTGAAAGCACACTTCTATGATATGGTCCACTTTATCCTTAAAATCTAGTAGCTCTTGCACCATATCCTTGTCTTTTTCAGGATTAACCACTATTGTTGTCCCAAAGTTCTGTAAAACAAACACTTTTGATAGTAAAATACTTTAGAGTGCTACCTATCTCCCCCAACAGACACATTTACCCTTATAAAATTTATCATTAGAAAAAGTAATTTTTTTACAGAACTACTTATGACTTCAAGTTTTTAAAAAATGAGATGCATTGAAATTTAAAATAAAAACTAGACACACATTAATGGATTTCAAACATTAGTGTTTGATTTAAAGATTATTTACATTAAAGACAAAAGTAAAAAAATAATTAAATAAATACACAGTAGACATGACTATGATGTGCAATTTTACAGTGAGATACAGAACTATGATTCATGTAAAATAAATTATATGGAAACTGCCTCAGAAATGTTAAGTATAAAGGAAAACTTTGCACTATTTTTATTAAACCCACTAGAGAGCTTAATTGATTAAGCAAGTAGCAAAAACTCAACTGCTGCTCAGCACTCTAAGATTTCTCTTTCATCAAGGGCTCTAAACAAAAAAAAATCCTAGCTAACTTCCAAGGAAATAAAACTTGCTCATGTACAAGAAGCAGCCACACTCCTGACTTTCTCTTCCCGTTCCGGCATTTATTTTCTCAGAGATACAACACCATTTGTCTAATGAACCAAAATATCCTGTAACGGAGGATTTTCAGCTACTGGACAATTTACATTTGCTTAGTAACAGCGCTCAGTGCTCTGGAGTGATCAGTTTTCCAAGGTGAGATCTGTACAGCAATAGCAAAACAGTATTCACTTGGTAGATTTTCATCAGCTGAAGTATGTTAGCCAACAACAGTGAAAGAGATGGGGGAAATCCCTCTCCAACCTCAGATTTTCCACTGCATTATCTAATTAGCCACTGTCATCTTTCATGGAGATCTCTCTCAAGTACCATTTCAGAGTAAAGCTGAACATGGCTCCCATGGTCCTTAGATTCAATGTGTATGTCACAGAATCAGAATGGTTTGGGCTGGAAGAGATCGCTGATGATCACGTAGTCCACCAGATCTTCCACCTATCACAATTTCCCCTTCATTAATGCAGCATTTGGGCATCTCACAGTCTCTGTCAGGTACATTCATAAATTGCAGGGCTTTTCCCCCATTCTGCAAATGGCAAACTAAGATACAGAAACCCTAATGACACCTGTGAAATCACAAGGTGGTGACTACAATGGAGCACAGACCTTTACCCTGCAGAAACTTGGCTCACAAGATACACATTAGAAGTTCTTGAAGCCTCTCTTTACTGTATTCTGTCACACAGAATGTTTGGAAGGAGATTTACTGACACTACAGAACAGGTTTTCTAGGCTTTTGAGAATGTACAAAACATTTTAAAGCCAGAAGAGGTCTGATTCTGCAAGATACAGGGTATCAATAAGCCAATTTAACAATGCTGCTCTGAAAGGAGAGGTTACTTGCCTTATTTTTTTACCCAGCTTAAACTCCTGCTTCTTTCCATGGCCCAGCACATGGACCTTTCTGTGAGTTGCTTTAGTACACTAAACTTGGGATAAAACTAACCTTGCCCATGTATTGTGATAAATCATAGAAGAACCTATGGAGTAGCAGGCAGCACTAGGATTAAGTCAGGGGCCTGATCTGGGAGGAAGGAAGAAGAAAGATATTCCTCCTCCTCAGCCACAGCAAACCATTCAATTGGGCAACACCCTAAGGAGTAAACTCCACCTTGGTTCTGGGGGCAGAGGGTAACCATGTTCCACTCCCATGAGTGCAACACTGATGGATCACGCTGAACTCACTCCAGACATCTTTGTGCAGAAAAGGCACTTCTGGAATTAACTGATGTTGTGCACTTAGTCCTGAAGGTTGATGAACACATGGGCAATTCAGGGGAGAACCACGTCATTGGGAATTATCAACTCCAGGGAGAAAAACCTTTTGTGAAGCTTTCCTGCCTTCATCTTGCAAGAGCACTAGAATGCAGGTTCTCTGGGGCAGCATACTATATGCATATTATGCCTAACTAACAAACCCAAAGCATCTAAACATGACTTATGATGGATTATTTTCAGTAGGAGCATTCCCTTCCCAATAGCTTTAACACCCATCAGCATTGCTGTAGGCTGGTTGCAAATAGCACTGCTAATCTGCAGAGAATAGTGACATCTGATGTTTCACTGGTTTTGCAGATACATAAACAGTTGAGTGTATTTGCAGCAAAACAACACATAGTACAGTCCAGCACACTCTAAACACATGGGGCTCTATTTAACAGCAAAGCAACCAAAAACATCCTGTATAATGTTCAAACCTATAAGGAATGCAATTTCCAAGTAAAAATTTAAAACCGAAGCAGGTGTTGCTGTTTCTCATCATGTGAAAGTTACTGAGGAGGAAGCATTAACATCCCTCCCCATATTTACTTAAAACAGAAGTTTGGTGATACACCTACATCTTATTCTTGGCTTTGACAAAAGAAATTTGTAACAGCATAAATTTTTACATTAGTAATAGATTTTTGAAATACCTTGATGTATTCACTCCAGTGTTGCAAAAGAATCTGCTGCCCACCTTTCACCCGGCTGAACAGCTGGTATGTCTGGGTCAAATCTGATATTCTATTTTCATCGAGCAGGTTATCAAGTCCTAAAAAATTAAATTAGTAGAAAGAGCAAATTTGAATACAGCTGCATAAATACAGTTTGAAATATTTTAGAGAAATCTCTATGAAATACAGCAAAAGACAAGACCCTCCCTCCCGTATGCTTAAAACATACAGACATTTTCAGGTTAAATTTCTGAAAGCAAGTGATATGTTTCCTTGTTTAAACTAGATGAAATGATTTATGGTATAATACTTTAAAAAAAAATTTCAACTGAAATACTTTCCCAACAAGCTGATGATCATAAGCCTTTTGCAGAATGGTTACGAAGAGAGCTTGACTTCAAGGGTACAGTTTTTTCAAGAACCTCTAAAGAAGACAGAAGGCTAAGTAAACTGCTCTAAATTTAAAGTAATGATAAATACTTTGTGAGACTTTTTTTTTTTCCATGGAGCATGCTGAGCCATGTTTTTAGATTAAGAATGTGATGGGAACAGTCTACGCTCCTACCAATGGAATAACAAGAGATTACAAATTCCTTCCAAGCAACTTCTGCTTTACCGATTCACCCTACTTGAGACTAAGCTTTGGACTAACAAATGAGGAAGTGAAGCTCAAGGAACATAACAAGCAAGTAACTTCATACACATTTTTCCATTTGAGAGTATAATGGATGTAGTTCCAGTGTAAACAGAAGTACATTGTCTGGTGTCAGTTACAGAGGATTTAGTAATATGGATGCGTAGCACCAAAGATTTATGACATTTTTTTAATAAACAGAAGGCTTGATTTTACACAGGTTGACGATTCACATCATCAGTGTAGCCAACACTGTACAACTGTACTATTTCACCAAATATATTTCATTAACATTAATTTTTAAATCGTATTAAAAATTGATTTGCAAATCACTACCAAATCATCCCATAATCTACTATATTCTTTAGTTTAAAAATACTTTCACTGTATATTATAACTTACTTACATGTTCAGAAAGGCAAGCAATGTTCAAGAATGATGTCAGGTAAATTTTTGTCTGCTATTTTGAGATTTCCTAAACTTTTGAGATATCAGAAGAATAGACATACTTTAAATGTAAGACAACAGACTACATTATCATTGAACATGGAATTAGAATCCCAGAAATTAAAGAATCATAGAAAGGCCTGGATTGGAAGAGACCTTAAAGATCATCTTGTTCCAATCCCTGGCTGTGGGCAGGGACAGTTTCCACTAAACCAGGTTGCTCAAAACCCCATCCAGCCTGGCCTTGAACACTTCCAGGGATGTGGCATCCATAGTTTCTCAGGGCAACCTGTTCCAGTTCCTCACCACCTTCACAGTAGAGAATTTCTTCCTAACATCTCATCTTAAATCTCTCATTTTTTAGTTTAAAACCATTCCCCCTTGTCCTATCACTATCTGTCCATGTGAAAAGCCACTTTCCCTCTTTTTTGTAAGCCCTTTTTAAGTATTGGAAGGTCACAGTGAGATCTCCCTGGAGCCTTCTTTTCTACACCAAAAAACCCCAGCTCTCTTAATTAAGAAATGCCCATCCCATTTATGCACCACCTCCTATTCATTTAAAGGCACCAATACACTAACTGCTTTATTATAACCAAGATCATAAAATTTAGCCTTCCCTCCTCCTCTAATATGAGCTGTGTGACTGAAAAAATATTTACTCACACCTTTGATAAATGAAAAGGACATACAGCAAAGCCCTCTGGTAAAGTATTTCACAGAGCCTCCTGAAAGCACTGCTACAGTCTTTAAAAAATCTATTGCACTCATAAAAAATCCCCCCCCCAATATCTAGTCAACAACAGTTACAGTAACACAAGGAAAAAAAAAAGCTTTCTTATACAGACTCTGCATTTTTAAGCTTTTTTCCTCCTGTATCAGACTGACTACTTCCCATATGCCTCATCTTAATGCAGAAAACCTACAAAAGGCAGTAGCATCTTCTACTTGCACACAACACTAAGCTATTATAAGCAAATTAAAATGTGTCCTAGATCAAATGAATACAGAAAATTATGCAAGTCAAGTGATGATAGAAATTTTTTCTTTACTTTTTTTTTTCCAGTGAAGACATATAATGATCCTGATCCACCAATACTCGAGTCCTAAAGCACAGTAACCAGAAAGCTAGAAAAAAGTAAAAATCCCTCTGTATTTGCATGGATGGTTCATAGACATTGCAACCAAGAAAAAGTTCAGTTTAAAACAAGACCACAAGCTTCCTGTTTAAGCCACCTGCTAAAAAAGCATGTCACTTGAAAAGTTGCTCAAAAATCACACCTGAATTAAGGATCAAGCAAAATTGACACATATCAGCAAAATATAATTATTCTTACCTTCTGTTTATGGTACCTTTAAGAAGAGCTAAGAAGGCATGATCAAACTTATTATTATAAATATATTGAAAACAGTGAAACAACCTATTCCTAGGTGGTTGAGAGAAAACTGTGAGCATAAGTCATCTTTAAAAGTGATGAAGAAAGCCAAGGAAAGAGTATGTGTAACAACATGAAAGTGTTAACAAACATGGATGAGATGGAGCTTGAAGATGCCAGACTACCAGGGACATCTGTTTTGCAACATAAAAGAAAACACAGACGTAAGGGCAATTTGCTAGAAGATCTAAAACCTAAAATATGGCTACTGCAAGAGAAGGAATAAATCATTTAAAATATTAAATGATCAGGGATTACTGGACAAATCCAGAAATTCAGTGAAAAAGGAGAGATTAAAACTTAAGAGAAACAAAGAAATGGCAATTTGAAGACACTGGTGTCTGAATAAGGGCTTCCTAAGAAGGCTGCAGTTCTTATCTGAAATTGGCAGACAAAAGATAAAGAACAAAGGCATATGAAAGCTCATTGCCTCAAATGCTGCCAGTTCCAGTAACTCATGATTCTGAAACTAAACAATCATGAGAATATGTGAAACTATTCCAGTTGACCTGTGTGATTACCACATAAGAGAAGCTACAACAGTAACTGCAGCTCACATTTAGAAGTTTACATAATTCTAGGAAATAAGCAATTCCAAAGGTTTAATTCCTAAACCCACTGCTGCAAGTCAAAGGAGATTTAGAGGCTTAGCAACCTTTACAAATATGGAATTAGATTTTAGACATTTCTTTCCAAATATACCATTTACTTGTCCAGTGGGTGTAACAATCACAGGGCTGGCTTTCTGTGTCTGTGGAAGATTTTCCTATGGCTAATATACCTCCTAAAGTGAAAGCTATGGAATTTATAGCTATTGCGGAGTATGAGAATCCATTGCTAATCAAAGATTACATTAATTTAAAAAAATACCTTTTTGCAAAATAGCTGATAAGTGTTCTCCTAGTAGCTGCTTCTCCACACAAGCAATCAGTGGTTTCCTGAATTAGGCAAGAAAAATATATTAGAAGCATTAGAGTATAAAGGAATTGCCTTCTGTCACAGCATATTTGTTCATAACTGCCATTATAATGCAAAAAACCCCAACAATTCTCAACTTAAAACAGAGCTACAAATTAAAACAAAAATATCTTTTTATATCATCAGGATATAAGAAAAGACAACAATAAACTATGTATGTAATTAAAAAATAAATTCAGGTTTGCATACTAAAAAGAAAGTCCTTACAGTACAAGACAGAAGCTTACATTGCAGAAGTCAATACAAAATCATTACTGGAAAAAGGTCATATTGAATTTTGGAAACAAACAAAACAAAAACCACCAAGGATTTGAACTCCAAACCGAAACAATACACATTAGGGATGTTCCAAATTCAAACTTTTCAGCTAATTGCGGTTATGTATGTAAACAAGCATGAACTGAGCTAGAGTCACAAGACACAAATTTGCAAAACATTTTAAAATTGTCCTTTAATATCCCCTACTTTTTACTTCTACACATTCGTTTTGGACAGGACTGCTTACATCTTTCATCACCTAAAAGATTAACTAAATGCCTGAAGTGCAAAGGCATAATTAATTTCAACGTTTAAACTTTTACCCTGCTTACAATAGGACAATGTAAGACCAATCATTTCTTTATGAGTTAAGTTTTACAAAATTGGTTTTCAGAACCTTAACTGAGATTTCCTGGAAGAGAGAAGCTCAACTTGGGTTGATGGAAGCCTTTCCTGTAGCAGCATATACCTTTGCTAACACACTCTCTTTCCTGAAAAAGCCCACCAGTGACATGCCTGACCTTCCATACATTTCACCAGTTTAGGTCCTGCATTTGGAAAGATTCAAAGAAGGGATCAGGGATGATCAAAATATGCAGCAGCAGCTACAAGAGAGACATGTCAAGACTCTTCCTTCAGGGAAGGAGAGGACTTAGAGATACCATTAATAGGCAGGAACGGGCTGGAATGGAAGTGACTGATCACTTTTTTCTTCCAATGCAAGAATTCGGGTCATCCGTGATGGTACTGGTAACCAGACTGAAAAGGTGGCACTTTATCACCTGGTAGCTGTGCACTGCTGGAAGAACACTTTGCCAAAGCTTGGCACAGACAGAAAAGCTGATGTGAATCCCCATGAGAGACTGCAAGTATTTCAGAGATACAAAGACACAAACTGCAGCAGGTTCAGAAAATATACTGAACTGAAAACAGGCAGACACTAGGAGAGTATCAGGGCATCACATACACTTTCTGTTTGTTCCCTTCAGTGGTCAAAAGTGAACGTGAAATACTATTTAGAACAGACCCTTTTTATTAACACACATGGCCATTTTTTATGGTAATTTCCATATACCCTGGCATTTCCAACTGCTGCTATCTACAGCTGCTGTCTGTTTCCAACAGCAGGAGGAGCCAGGGTTGTATGAAATACCACCCTTTGCTCTACCATATGAAGACCTTTTCAGAGCACAGGAGAAGCAGGGACTATTTGTCTGCTTGAGGCCAAGAGGCAAAGCATTACATCCCAACAAGCAGACAAAATGAGTATTTATCTTGACTGCTAGCTAAGGAAGGAGCCTGAAGGTTCTGTATGACCTCAAAGCACCTTAGTCATTACTGACTGACAAGGAAACCTGCTTTATCTGGTCAGCTGTCCAGAAAGGCCTGTACTGCTGGGCTGAAGGAATCCTCTGTGGGCTGCAACAACACACTTCACATGTGCTGTCTCAAGTATTTGGAAACTGAAGTGTTTCACATGAAGGTTTAGCCCCAGAAGAATCATTTCCATCTTGAGATCAAGCCCAGTAATTAAACAGCATCCTTTGCGCTGTTTTCATGCACACACAGAGAAACACTATGACCCCAGGAAAACTCCAGTGCTCTAATTTTAAGAGCTGTCCTTTCTTAGTGCCAGGAAAGGAAATTATTGTGAAGCCTTCAAAAAGTAGGTTTCTAAGCCTTTAACTAAGGGCGACAATCAACACACACACTTGAGGTCCATCTAGACTAAAAATTTAATGGTATCAATCTATTTTTTAACCTAAACCTATAAAGTAAATAAATACATGTATTTGCTTTAACTTTATAAATAGAAATAGTTCCATATATTTCAATGTGAGTGATTTTAGTCACCCTGCAAACACATTTATAGGAATATCCAAGTTCAAATATGTGCCATGATACACAACACACATATGAATATATATATATAAAATGTCTGAAGAAAATAGTAAGTTGAAAAGATAATCTGTATTCAGTTATCCTTTTGACACCAAATGAAATGCCAATAAATCATCCAGAAGAGTAAAACCCAATACATTTAATGTTAACAAAAAAAACCCTTTCTAAACTTAAAACAAACAAAAAAAAACCAAAACAAACAAACAAAAAAAAAAGGCAATAACTTACTACAGGACAAATTATACATGGATTCATGTAGTGTGTCAGTTCCTGCAGGAATGTTTAACCCAGTAAAACACAAACTATTAAAATCCAAGTGAAACAAAGGACAAACTACCTCACATAGTACATTGGCAGCAGCTGGTCTACTGTTAAGCTCACACCTTGGACTGCTTACAAATTATATTCATGTCCTCTGTCCTTTTGGGTTTTTTGGGTTTTGTTTGGATTTTTGTTTTGTTTGTTTGTGGTTTTGCTTGTTTGGTTGGGTTTTTTTCGAATGAGTCTTTCCTCCCCTCAAGGGATTTGTGGTTAAAGATGTTATCAGTATATGAATGACTAAAATCAGCTGCTTTTTTGATAATGGAAATTTGAGTTCTTATATAGTGTTTTTAACTGCAGTACACAGGATTAATATTTCTGAACAAATTTCTTCTTTCTTACTGAAAGTATACTTTTATTTTAAAGAAGTCACATTTGATAAAAATGAAGTCCTTAAAAAAATTAAGCTATTTCACAAGCATTGTCAACAAGATAATAACTGTAAAATAATGAAGAAATTTTGTGTCTCTGCAACAATGGATAATCATATTGATTTATGAAGGATGCTTGACTTGCACTAATAAACTTTGTACTCACTGTGTGCTGTGATCTAAATATGTTATTACTCTGTCTCCTTCTTCTTCCAAACGTTTACTAACATGGTGAAGATATTCTGGGACCTAACAAGACAAGAGAACGGCAAATTCAAAGGTATGAAAGGCAGATAATCTTGTTCCACGACAATTATTTTAAACTACTGTTTTAAAGAGAATATGAACTGGAAAGGACTATTCCACCAGAATGCTATGTACTACAAAATCTGTATTTTTATTAATCAATGTTACTTCATATTAAAGGCATTATAGCTGGTAGTGTGACTTCAGCTACAAAAAACATCACTGGGTTACTACAAAATTACATCTATCAAGTTCCACAACCTGGAGTCTGCTCTCCTTGTTGATACAATAGCATGGTCCACATCAAAACACATGAATACCTTTGTGCCAGTAAATTTCATTGGACATTGATACACCATGGCACTACCAGTTTTCGTGTAATCCCACAGTTGATAAAACTAACATAAAGGCAATCATCTACCACACGCACCTACCTCTCTTTCTTGCATTAATCTTTGGCCTTCTGCAGCATATAAACAATTTGTCTCTTCAAGAAACCTCTGTTCAAATGATTCCTTGTAAACCTGCTCAAGAAATCAATTTAGTTACCTACATTAAACTCCCAGTAACAGTAGCACATTTTGTCAGGCATTAAGAGGGCAAGTAAAATTTTAAGGATGCACACAGCTGTGAGAGGTGTCAATGTTAACTTCATTAACACATTCTCTGTTTGCCCACTAGTTTTAGAAAGACTGAGATCAAGACTGAGTAGCAGGTTTGTTTCAGTCATCAGTAGTCAAATAGACTAAATTAACATGCTTCTGTTTAAGGCACACAGCCCAACACCAGTACCCAACATGAGAGCACAGCAATGACATCCAATCCACCTGATCCCATTGGTATTTCTGTGGCAAAAAAAACCCTTCCACCTAGTGAAACATTTGCACAAAACAGGTAATTCTCATCAGTAAAATAATAATATGCTCAGTAACATATTTTCAAATCTGCCAGGTTTCTCTCAGTGGCCCAGGTAAAGTGAATTATATCAAATAAGGTGAACTCTTTCTCCAGGGAACAAATTAAGTGTGTAAAAAAGGGCACCAAGAACAATCATAGACATTAAAAAACTTCTGCATAATGACTAACAGCTTATAATAGAAAGAAGTTAAAAAGGACAACTATATAAAGAAAAAGTTAGAACGGTCTAAAGAAGGTTACTGGAGATTAATATGTAAACAAAGGGACAGTGTAAAGAAAATTCCTTGAGTGTGGTGGAAGAATAGAAGAAAATACTTCTTCCAAAACATCTAACAGCTGTAAAACGCATTACATTCTGACCACTTTTTGTCTCTTAATGACTTCCAGTGGAAGGTTCCCTGCCCAATGCAGGGAGATTGGAGCTAGATGATTTTCAAGAACCCTTCCAACCCAAACCATTCTAATATTCTATCACAGTCAAAAGCTTAATTTCTTTTTCAGTGCCTTCTCTCTCAAACAGAATTATTTTTCTGGTATGCTAGAGAAGGCTACAGATTAAAGTCAAGAGGATTAACATGAAAGGCAGAAAACCAGGTAAGCTGCCTAACCAGAAAGTATGTAGTTTTTTAATGCAGTCTTCCCCTTCAAACTCTTTCAAAACTTCAGCCAGTTTTGTAATGCTGTATGCCACTTTGAAATGGAGCAACCTCAACACGTTTTAAGAATGAAAGGCAGCTCCTAAGTTTCATTGCAGATCATGCAAGACTGCGATGCCAACTCAAGGACAACCTATGTGGAAGCCAGAAGCACAGCATTCATCCTTGCTTAATTATCTGTGCTCATAGAAAGTTCCAGGAAGTTGCAGCTTGAGATGATTTGAAAACCTTGGCCTTAATTTGGCATCCCATTCTATCCTCAGCATTTCTAAGAAGTTGCCAGTACAGTGATGTTTTTGTGATACAGACCCAAGATCTGGACTCCAAAAATGTGACACCTTTTTTACAGTGACAGAGAGGGGTTTTTTCAGTTCCTACATTTAACTGGCACTAGGATGAGACAATGTGTGATTAATACAGATGAAATACTGCACATACTAAAAGACTTGTAAATCTATTAAGACCTGAGGCCATTACCTCTGCTAAGGAAAACAGGCAGAGATATCTCATTTAAAACCAGAGTATATTGCACATGGGGTAACAAAGAAGCAATCATACCAAAGA
The DNA here is from genome assembly GCA_036630365.1 of Acanthiza pusilla. Lineage (NCBI taxonomy): Eukaryota > Metazoa > Chordata > Aves > Passeriformes > Acanthizidae > Acanthiza > Acanthiza pusilla. The sequence goes on from JAXCHO010000098.1 coordinate 9,663,831, forward strand.
AATAGATTTTGAAGCACAGTTACTAGGCGAACAGAATAAATTTTGTACAAAACGCAACTTAGGAAGTCCAAACTGTGTTTCTAAACAAAGCTGTTACGAGTGAACCTGGCTGTACTCACCTGCAGATCTGAGAGCATGCTCAACAAACTTCGCAGCAAGCTCCTGTCAACAGCTTCACCATTTCGTTCTCGTTCAATCAGCAGGAGAATTCCATCAATAGTCTTGGTTTGAACTTGCTTGTCACTAATGATATGGTTTCTAAATAACTCTAGCCCCATATCCCTATGTGAATATTGAAAATTAGTAAGTCACACTGTCGATTCTTTTGAAAAATCTGTATCTCAGTTTGAGAAAGACATATAAAATACATGCAGTATATATATATTACACAGAAAGAGAATATATTAATGGTGTGTATATTCTGACACCGTCCTCTAACAAAACTGTAATAAGAATTATCCTAAAAATACCAGAGCACATGCTACCAGAGGCATACACTTTAGCTGAGAACTGCTACCAACCTGTCCAACTTTCATGTAATAGATTAAAACTTTTTTTCTTACTTAAAAAAAAAAAATCTGACCATATACCTTAACATAAGGTTCCCTGGATCAGACATTCTACATTAAATTTGTAAGTATTGTTCAAAAGCACAAATTCTTTGTATCTTTAGGATATTATCACCTCTATCAGATTCTTGTTTCATTCCAAGATGATGAGGAATGGTGCCCCTATGCTATGAAGCTGCTAATTTTAATATTGAGAATTGCTCCATCTTTGATAAAACTTGTTACCTCCAACTTCTTCACATGCATCAGGATTTCAATAAAAGGAATTTTCCCAGCAGGAGGAAAATAAGACAAAGTATGAACAGACCTCATCAACAGTGTTTAGTAAAAGGAAGCCAAACACAAAGAATTGGAGCAGAACTGCTGAAGTTGGAAACAAAAGATGTCCACTACACAAACAAGAGGCTGGAGAAAGATGCCAAGCTCCTCAGACAGCCTGAGGAACTCGCAAGAGCACAGCAGCCAGCTAGGCAGGGAAAAGACATGCTCTTACTTCAGTACTTTATCTATTTTTTTGGGGAGGGGTGAGGGGGGCATTAGATAAAGTAACAATACCAGAAGTTTTTGGCAAAGCTGGGGTTTGTTTGCTTGGGCAATGATGTAAAATGCCCCTCAGAAGGGATGCTTTAAAGCAGAATGCCCAAAGATGTACTTTCAGCCCACCATGGTCACAAAAGCATCAAGTGGCCAGTGCTGGAAAGATAATCTGCACCTCATTGCTGTATCTGACTTTCTTAAAAAAACAGAGCAAGAAGCTGAATGTTGAATTTTGTCAAAACCAGGAGCACCTACAGTAATGCTGGGCCAGTGCTAAGGTGGGAGGCAGTAGTCAAGAGGAGGTTCCCACAGAGCCAGCCTCACCTGGGTGCTGACAACTACAGCTGCACACATGCCTTGCCTTTCAAGCCTATGTTCACAAACCTCCTTCCTTTACCCCCACTTGACAGTGAATATTCCTGGGGAAGGAGGAAATGACACATGCATATGCTGACACATGTATTTTCACACACTGACACAAAATTTTAGAGATCTGTTATATAGATCAAATAGAACATGAAAAATTTATTTTCAGTTTTTGCAAATGTAATAGCATGTCCACACTCTAAAGATTAGAGGAATACTTACATGGATACCTACCATATAGAAGGAAGCATTGAATTCTGAAGCACATATGTACGATCCAAAAATAAGAAAATGCTTCTGATCATGATCTGAAAATATATAAAGAAAATATTTTTCTTTTACCACCATGTGATATTTTAAATTATAAAACAACTTCTGAAAAACTGCATCACAGACACGCACCTGAATTACTGATCTAGGTATTTTAAACTTTTATGGTGAACAGTACAGCCACTGGTAAGCAATTTGTTGAAGTTAATACTATTACTTGGTGGTATTCCCAAGCACATCCAAGACAGTTTTCAAATTCATAACCATTAACTAGTTTTATTAGTCTATTAGGAATTTTATACCACTGATATACATAAGCTATTCAAACAGAACCTCCAAGACAGCCAGTAAACACCCTAAAATAGCATGCTGCCATGTTTTTTGCTTTAAAATGAAAAAAGAACTTTAAGCAGAGACAGCAATAAGCTGTGCAACAGATCTTTTAAAAATAAAAGTTAGCTGCCAAAATTAATGAGAAAAATAGAGATACATTAAATCCAACAGGAGAAAGAAAGTATAAAAATATCTCTTTTAAATTAAAAAAGTGGGAGGAGGAGGTGGGTTTTTTTACTAGTCTTTTACTTTCAAAACCCATTTCTAACTTTGCTCATAAGAAGGCTGCCCAACTCTCACTTTAGCATTAGCGTAACTCCGGATGTCAGTAACTCAGCCCCAGGCCAGATAGAGATTTCTATTCCTAGCTGTCCACCTACTCCTTCCCTAAAAGATTTCATTGCCTCTGAAGCAATTCTCAAGCTGACATAGGTTCTGGCCATGCATATTAAAGTAAAATAGCAATAAGGCTGGTTTGTTTTTTTTTTTAAAATAGGACAAGTGCTAACCCAGCCCATGGGCAGGAAAGCCACTTGCTACAGGTTGTTGTTTAAAAGAAGACAAAGGAAAAGAAAAAAAAAGGCAAAAAAAAGCTTACAAATAATTAAAGCAAACAGTATTCACAAAAGTCTTTTTATGAAAACCCAGGTTCAAGTTAACTACATGTTCAAGGCAATATCTTTAACTCTGTTTTCATCAGACTGCTGAATTCAAATAGTTTCCCTGACACAGATAAAAATCACGTACCTCTGCCCAACCCTAACAGGAAAAGAGAGAACAGTGGATTTGAGGAATGAAAATAGAAATTTAAACATATGGGGCATCTGCAGCTGATGCTAAATGACAATGCAATTAAAACTCATTGTAAAATGCTGGTTTGGAATTATAATGATGCCTTCTTAAAGGCATCATTAGAGTGTATTTCAGAGAAGACTTTTTTCTGCAGCATAAATCATTGTGGAGGTAGAAGACAAGAAAGGCAGATAGAAAACAAATTTCAGTTCTTTATCCTTTCTGTTTCTTTGCTCTATAGCCAGGATAGTAATTTCTGCTTTGGGGGAAAAAAAAAAAAGTCACAAGTTAACCTAGTTCTTGGAGTTACCTAACAGCAAAGGTCCTCCAATTACTTAAAATTACGAACAGCAAATGATTTCAGCATTTCCTGGTTAATTTTCTTTCCATCCATAGAAAAAAAGGTGTCAATATATCGCTGAATGATGTTCAAACCTTATATGAAGCCTATGAAAGTCAGAGTTCACAGAATCTATGTTTGAACAATGAAAACTCCCTCAGCCAGCAAAGGGGAAAGTGAAAAGCAATGCTGAAACTTGGAGGAGGTACAGTGCAGTCCCAAGTTAAAAGTCTGATAAACTCATTTTAGCCAGATTTCACACCTCAAGGATATGTATTCTGAACAAACATTCAACTTACCATTTGTCTGCAATGATCTTGCCAGCATTTATTTATCTTCTTTAAAAATAAAAGACTATCCAGAGAATCTGTACAGCACCCATTAAGGAAAACTAGTTTGCCAGTATCTTTAGAGGCCAAATTCTGGAGATGATCTTTGCCAGCCATTAGGCAAAGCTGCTCCATGGATATTCCAGTGCTACTGTGCCTGCCAGGGATAAACTGTTAATTGCAGAGCTGCCCAGCACAGTGGCTGGCAGGTCTCCAAAAGGCCTCGCTGTGTTTTCAAGGAATAACACTCACAGCTCTTCAGTAATACCATCTAGTGGTTGTACTGTGCAAGCTTAACATAGATAAACAAGAAATTCCAGCAGTGTCAAAAACACATTTTGTCACCAACTGAGGTGAGTGGGATGGAAAGGTTATTTTGTTTGTTTAATGAGTTCACACTGTGCACAACAGGAGTGACCCTAATCTCTTAAAAGCAGTTACAGTTCTAAATAATCCTCGACAAATCCAAATACCACTCTTTTCATATACATCTCCGGGTCACCATAAGTTATCTACAGAATTTTCTTCATACACAACAGATCTAAACGTTATTTACAAAGTAAAGAATTCTCAGGTGTCTCACAAGTAAATCTAAATAATGCTTTACCTTCCTCTCCTGCACATTATCATTTAAAACTCGTTCTGGTCAAATCTGATTAATCTGATCTCCTGTCCCTGGGATACAAAGTGGTACACCTGTAAAATATAAAATTTTCAACTCTCCAATCCACCATCATCCTATCAAGAGGGCACGGTGAAAGCAAAGTTTGAAAACACTGGTTTTAAAACATTTCTTCATACCATCATCTAAAGTCTGAAAAAGCAGGAATGCAAAAGATGGTTGTACACTGCTTTAAAGAAGACTATAAGATTTGGTTCTCAAAGACCAGGTACGTTTAAGACTACTGTACTAATGTGCTATGTAGAAGCCAGACTCCTTAAGTGGAACTCCGAAAAAAAAAAACCCAAAAAAGCAAAACCAAAGCCACACAGCCCAAAACCATGTCGGTACTATGCAACATTAAAAAACCCAAATTATTCTCTTTATGAGTGTAGGCACCTACCTGGGGAATGCAGTGAACCAAGAAACTGAGAGTCACAATCCAAAGCACATTTAAAGCCTCCACCTGGAAAGGAGGCTCTTTTTAGGCCCTGGCCCCTTATTTTGCTCTTCTTTAGCCTATAATTTTCTGCTAATAAAATCCATACAGAGAGCTGGGAAACACTGCCAGCAGCCACAGTGCTGTAATATCTGCACCATACGGCACTCTCCATCCAGCATCTGCTGGATAAGGCACTTTTCAGGAATATGGGGACAGCGAGGTGAACACAGACTATTCATCTGGTGCTCAAGCAAGTGCAACCCCGTGGCTATTGCACAAAAGACAGCTATCATATAAAGCACCTTCTCAGCATGCAACGCTCAGCTGGATTCAGGAAACAGGGCTGGCTACAGCCAGGTGTCCACAGAAGATCTACAGGCACTTCTGCGACCCATTCAGCCAGAAGAAAAGTCCTGCAATGGAACTTCAGTAAACCATGGGGAAATTAACCATAAAACTTCATCTTTCTATGCATCCCAAGACAGCCAAATGATCTCCTGAACTTAGAGCTCTCTCCCAAGAGCCTCCCAAGGTACACATATAAGATACATGAAGGCTTGTTGAAGGCCTTTGTGATACATCACTGTTGACCAGCAGTTATTTTAGGTCAGGTAGGTGTAGTCTATGTTTGAAAATTCTTTTAGTGTTGTTGACAGTCACTGTGATTTTTTTTAAGCTATTGCTGCCATAAGCACTTCCACTACTCACCTGCCAGAGAAATTCATACCTGCTGAGAAATCTCATAGTGCTATTGAAATTTTCTAGATTATGTGTAAAATTTGCATCCCTATTAAAATGATAAATAAATTCTTATTAGTATGCTACACATCAACACACAAAAATTGTTCACCCAGATGACCAAAGTTGCCTATGATTGATTTAAAAACATGTAAGTAGTCAAAGAACCTCTTTAACACATTAGTAATTACTGGTGTAATTTTTGCAAAAGGTTGTTTTAAAAAATAATTATTTAAACTAACCATTCTAACAATTTCTGTGCATGAGAAAAGGATATTCTCTAAACTGAAGGATTTGTGCTTTCACATGCTCTTCACACACTTGTCGCAGCTGTTTGTACAGTGTAGCAGAGACTTTGTAGGAGCAGAGATTTTCAACCGCCTAAAAACCAAAAAAGCATTATGAATGAGACAAAAAAAAACCTCAGATTTTTGTGTCTGTGTAATTAAGGCTGACAACAAAGGAGAAGAAAAAAAATCAGCATTATATGTTCAAGCTTTACATGTCTATATCAGCATTATATGCTCAAACACAAAACCAATGCATCAGAATGAAGTTATGTAGAAAAATTAAGACTTCGGGAGTACTTTCTGATTTTGGTCCCTTCTTAGTCTGCTAAATTTCATATCCAAACAAGGTCCACCATCCAAATCTGGGTCATATTTCAGATGCACTGTTAAACACTTGCCAGAATTCTGCCTCCTTCAATACTGCCCAGCAGTAGAACTCCTCCTGAGGGTCCACTCTGTGCATCCTTCTGTATGCCCACATGTATTTTTTGGGACAGAAAGACAATCATACCAAATATTTTAATTTCTTAATAACTTTAAGGTAGACATTTCAACCAGCCTCTCTAAATGGTAGATGAGTACAGCTACTTTCCTGTCTTTTTATCAACCTATTTCTTCCCAAACATTTCTACTGATTCACACACTCATGCTAAGGTACATAAACTGAAGGGGAAAAAGTAATTAAGAAAAACCCCAAATAGTAACAAACAAACAACAACAACAACAACAACAACCAACAAAAAACAAAAAAAACCCCCAACAACCCAAAACCAACCCCACACTAACCATTACATAAAGACTTGAACTGATTTATTGGGAGTTCATAGGATTTAGTTGCATATTTGTCCTTAGTTAACTAAGGAAACCAATTCCACCCAAAACCAAATGCTCTTGTCACTATATTAATGTCAACTACCTTTATATTATTACTGTCCTGCAGAGAACACTGCCAAGGATTTAAAGCACTATGTCACCTGGGCAACCAAAACTGACCCAAGAATGTTTTCCTCTGCTTGAGAGGATTCTAACCTACCTAATGTAATTTTATGTAAATGCACATAACAAATGGTCTCCACAATTTTGATACAACATTAAAGCATGCAAACAAAAACCAAAATTATAACAGTGCCTATATAAGTTTTTCATCTGGCCTTAAAAAAGGTAAGTAAAATGCTACGTGCAACAGTGTTCAGACAATCATTCTGCAGATAGTTTGATGTGTTTCCTCGAACACAGCCACTCCAATCCACATATCCAAATGTAAGTCTAGTCAGGACTCATAACTTTTTCCTCCACTGCTCTGCTGTCTTTCCTTTGCTATTACACTGTCCTGTTCTGTGTCCTCCAGAAGGGCAGCGCTGCCCTATTTCAGGTTATTTAGGACCTCGCTGCAAAGGTAATTTTCTTTTTCTATTATTTTTATCGCTCACTCCTCATTCAGCAATTCTTTGTACTGCCCCACTTTCTCTATCCCATCAAGTATAAGCTACTTCTATCAAAATCTCTGCAATCTACCACCAATCCCAGACATCATTTCTATTTTAGTCACAAAAAATTGGCTGCCACCCTCCCATTGCTCACTGACTACGTCTCTGCCAAGCACCTTCATGCCCGATTCTATGCTGCCTCTAATGCCTGGAAAGGAGTATCCTTTGGGCTTCCCACAAAGCCTCATCATTGTTCTTCAGTTTCTCCTCAGCCACGGTGCCAAATTAAATAAATAAATCAGAAGGTTCAACTGCAGGCTGGTATGCCAGCCTGCTCAGTGCACTGAACTCTAGCAGGCCTCTCACTTCCTCCCACAATGTTGGATAAAGAATCAAAAAAACCACCAAAAAGGCCTGATAGTAAGAACTGATGAACCCAGAGATATTTTCCCCTGTGGATGACTCGGTACTCACTGAGAGGTAATTAAAATTATCTGTAAATGCAGATCAGGTTTCTAATGGATGCTGAACCTCATCTTTTATTCCTCTGGCAGGAGAGTAAGTACCTGCCTATGCACAGGCACACTGAGCACCACCACCCACAGTGCAGAAGTCTTCCTGATTCGCCACGTTAGAGATTATTCAACCAGCCTTGCACAGTTTTTACAAATAAGCAGGCAAAGAGAAAAAGCAAGAAGCACAGTTCTCCCTTCACAGTTTATCTGAAATCTCTCTCCCCTTCTGCCAAAACTCAAGAGTGTACCCTAGTGATTTCACAGCCATATTACTATAATCTCATTTCCGAGCCTCTGAAAACAAGTTAGGTAACACTCAAAGCATCTGTGGGCTTTTTATTCTGCTAGACATGAAAAACCAGGATTTTTCAAATGCTGAATTTAAAACAATAAAATACATTATGTCATTCAAACTTTAAAAATCTGCAAGTATTAACAGATTAATTTATTACAATCAAGTTTTCTATTTAAAGAAAATAAATTATATTAATATACATTTACATAATCAGCCGTTTTAGACCCATATATTACATACCCTAACTAAAGAGATGAGTATAGTCAGTTCTGAAATACATCCTGATTTTCTTGAACAAGGACCCAGTATGGACTGCTGGCCTTCTCTCTCACAGTCTGCCCTTTGCACCTCTACTAAACATTTACAAAATTTTAGGTGTGTGTAATAATGTTTTAAGTCCTGATCTGGCAATGACATCAATCTGCAGATCAAACACCTGCACCCACAGGTAACTCATAACTAACTTATGCTATGTAGCACAATTTAGGTGATCAGTAATTTTTTATAACACGATCACTCTAAAAAGCTACCACTTCAGTTAAACAACTCAAAGCACATATATCTAGAATAACACAGAACTAAATCACACATAAATGGAGAAAGTAGAAAGAAATGGCTCAAGAGTATGTTTCTCTTTTACCCTCCCTAGCCCCTGCTCCAGTAGTCCAGGTGCTCCAGAAATACTTTTTTACCACTTGATTAGAAAAACTAAGATCCTGAATGTTAGGAAAATGCAACAGTAATTTGAAATGTGGGTAAAGTGACAGTTTGTTGCCTGCTCAATCAAGATTCCTTTTTAATTCCCCAAAAGGTATTGAAGTGTAATGTTATTATCTAATAATATCAAATATTTCAACATTACTTTTTACAAGAGACTACAGCATGCACACAAATCATCATAAAATATATGACTTTGTAACCCTGCTGGACTAACATCCTGTTTTCAGCATGTTGAGTGGGCAGGGTATTGAAGATACTAAGATCTCAGCCCTGCCCAAGAATAGCTTTCTGTGCCTCCCAACATAAACTGCTTTTTCATGGGCCCAGACCCTGGTAGCTCTCCAAGGAACTGATACATAAAACTGCAAACCTAGAAACAGACTATGTAGCAAAACATGCAATCAGCTTTTAACAAATCAAAATATATAATGTTGAACGCATGCCAAAGCAGTTTATTTGCAAGAAACGAACCCAAAACCTTATATGCGGCTTACCTGGTAGAGCTCTTCAAGGTTGTATTTAATAGAAATGCTACTCTGTATTGCTCCCACCGCTTCATGGAGCTTCTGCCAGGTGTCCTGAGTATAATTATCTGGTAATTTGGGTCTTTCTGTGAAGTGAGACACAGGTAGTTTAAAACCAGCCACCCAACGGGAGCCTGCAGCAATCTCTCTCTCCCTCCTGCTCCATCAAGTTCTGCCAAGCCATTCCACGCTTGACCATGTAACTCTGGCACACGCAGAGGGGTCACTAATTCCACCCGAGCCTTTGCACGATGCATTTGACCCCCGGCTGCTGTGTTTGACGCCCGTGTTACTTTTAGCGAGGCAACCACCCTCGCCTGGCTTTAATCAGCGTTGACACTAAGGTGGCTTTCTGCCCGCTCCCTACGGCCGCTGCCCCCGCGCACGGAGCCCCACGCGTGTCCCCGGGAGCCCTCGCACGGGCACGGTGCCGGCAGCGTTATCGGCCCGGCGGCGTTATCAGCCCGGCGGCAGCCGCCCCTCGCCCCGATACGGCGGCGGGCCGGGTGACAGCTGCGGGGCCCGGCCGCGGGCAAGGGGCGGAGAGCGGCCGGAGTCGCAGTAAACAAAGGTCGGGCTGGGGCCGAGCGCACCTGCCAGGACAGAGGGCCCGGCCTGCCCCGTACCCACCTCTGAAGTTCTTGATCACGAGTTTCTTGGAGGAGGCGTTCGCGCCTCCGCCTCCTCCTCCCCCTCCCGCGGCGCGGGTGGTGGTGGCGGCCAGCGAGGCGGGCTTGGTGAGCCCGTTCGTGTGTCCCACCAAGGCCGACAAGTGCGGCTTCTTTTGCGGCTCGTCCGCCATCTCCGCCCCGGGCGCCGTGTCCGGCGGGGGCAACGCGCTGGGCTGGGCCGGGCCGGGGCCGCTGGTCCCCGCCTCCGCTCCCCTCCTCCTCCGCCGCCGCCACCACCCAGCCGCCCTCCCCCACTGCCTGCGGGCGGCTGCCAAGTGCCGCCGGGCCGGGAGGCACCGACAGGCGACCGCCCGCCCGCCTCCGCCCTCCCCAGCGGCCGCCCCGGGTGCGGGTCCGAGTCCGGGTCTGTTCCCGGGTCCGGGCCGCCCGCGGCGCTCGGGCAGCGCCAGCCCCGCTCACAAGATGGCTCCCGGGCCCGGGCAGCCTCCCGCGGGCGGCAGCAGCCCCTCGGTGTCCCCTGCTTCCCCTGGCTGTTTACTGGTACCCGCCGAAGGGCGGCCGGAACGAAAGCCAAACAGCAGCCGGGCTTCCTGCTCAGAAAAGCCGCCAGCCCGAGAGGCCGCCCGCGCCCTGCTCACCGGCACCCCCCGAACCCAACCGAGCCCAGCCTGCACGAGCATGGAGCGCGTCCTCGTCTCACACATCCCCCGGCGTTAGTGCCTTTAGGAGTCAACCTGTTCGAGAGTTTAATGCTCGTTTCAACTTTTTCGACCCAAGTTCACCGAGACCCCTCTAGAGCGCTCCCCGCGGGCAGCGCAGCAACCCAGAGCGCAGCCAGCGAGGAGGGGCAGGGGGGAAGCGGCCCTCCAGCACTCTCCCGGAGGAGGTAAATGGGGGGCCCCGCCGCCGGGGTCCTGTCACATGGAGAGCAGCGCCCGCCTCCTTCCCAAGCCGAGGGTGTGAGGGGTAACACGGCCAGCAGCGACACAAACAACCCAGCACCCTCACAACTGCGCAGCGCGCCCCAGCGCACGCGGTTTACCGCTGACGCGCGCCCTCTGCCCCGCCCATCGCTCACTCCCATTGGCTGCCCGGGAAAAGCCACGCCCCCTGCATGCGGTGGGCGGGGCAGAGGCGAGGCAGCGGTGAGCTGTCACGTGACGCTCGGGGCCGTTCCCGCCGCTCGCGGCCGCGCCGGGATCCGGAAGCGCGGCGGCAGCGCCGGGAGTTCCGGGGCTCGCACGGCGGCACGGGTGTGGGGCTGCCGCCTCAGCTCCTCGCCCTTTAATGGCGCACATCACCATAAATCAGTACTTGCAGCAAGTAAGCAAGATTTTTTTTTTTATTTTTTAAGATTAATCTGCGGGCGCTATTTGAGTATGCGGGTGTGTTTTTCTTTGCTATAAATATGATGCCTTGGTTAAGAAATAAATCAATGTAGAATGAGTGATGTGGTGAAGAAATGTATTTCTTCATTGTGTGTGAAGCGCACATCTGAGTGTCAGGGATGTGCATGTGGAACGCCTGAGAAGTGCGGTGGTTTCTGAGGTAATTTGTGTGTGAGAACCGCCCCGGAGGGTTGTGTGTGTGTCCAGCAGCACGGGCAGCTCAGGGATTCGAGAAATACAGGGAGCTAAGATCTCCAGAAGTGCGGACACGCCGAGTGTGCGACATGGAGGATGGAGAGGCAGCAGCAGAGTCCCAGGGATACCAGCTGGACGGGACTGTCAGTGACAAGCTTTTAGTGTGCCCACTCTGGGTGGTTCTTGCTGGACCATCGTATTCGCATCACTGTTACCATCTTACTCACCTCATCTAGCATCAGTTAAGTAAATTAACTGAGGGCACAAAAAGAAAGTAATTGTTTGGGTTTTAGTCTCCAAAAATGGAGCATCTGAAATCTCTCAGGACACCAGTCTGTTGGGAAAAGTCTGCATCTTGTTCAGTTGACAGTCCATTGAACATTTCGTATGAAAAACTACCTAGCAAACATAGATAGTCTCCCTTTTCCTGAAACAAAAACTAAACCCACATTCCTGAAAGAGTTTAAGCAGTCGATATTCTCTCTTTTGTTGCTATTTTAGTCTATGGATTTTTTTCCCATTTGGTATGAGCTTTCTATTCATCAGAAAGATTTGGTTTTTTCATACTGGGACACAAAAATATAACAAATAATGCACAAGCAGTGAGAAAGGAGCTCTTAAGAAGTAATACCTTAAACTGCATCCATAACTGAAGAATTTCCACTTTGATGTCACAATAACCTGTCCAGGCAGACAATTTTTTACAAGGAGTTATCTTTAGCAGGAAGCAGAATCAAACCATTCTTCCACAGAATATAACATTTACAGTCTTAGCAGGTTTCAAAAGCATTCTGTATAGATAGAATATCAGTCTAATATCAGACATTGCCTTTGGAATGATATCTACATGTTAAATCTAGCTGTCTTCATTTTAAAGCATTACTCAAAGATTGTGCCTTCACATACCTGTTTGATACCCATAACTCCAACTGGAATTTTAAAAAGCTTAATCAAATCTGGCTCTCAACTGCTGTTTTACAATGTTAAACCTGTGTACATACATATGCTTGTATCCTACAAATGTGGAAAAAACCACAGTAGTGTTCTGGTTTCTCCCTCAGACCTTTCTGAAAAACAGGTGTATTGAAAATACAAAATTATTCATTCAGTTTTAAACCTTTAAAAACTCACATTTGATTTGATATTAATGTGTATGAACAGTGGTCACTAGATGGTGGCTTCTGTAGTTGTATAATTATGTTATGTGCCTGTTGCTGGATCTTATTTTGTAATGTGACTCTTTACTTACCTTACTTGTACCTTACTTTGGTAGGTACAAGAAGCCATTGACAGCAGAGATGGAGTGTTTTGTGCAGAATTGGTATCATTTAAACATCCACATGTGGCAAACCCAAGGCTGCAGGTGACGATCTGTTTTTTGACCTTTTGTTTTGCTTTCAGTTTTCCTAGCTCTTTATGTAGGTTCCTTTCCATTGGAAAGAAACCTCAGAAATCTGTTTCACAGGCTGATTTCTGTTTCACCTTGTAGGTTTGCTTCCCTTTTCTTCTTACAAGGAAACTATATATAATTTTTGTTTTCTGGTTGGCTCTTTGTATTCCACTTTGAATTGTTTTCTGGATAGATACAGTTTCAAATGTCCTTTCTGACCAGGTCTGCATTAGTTAGTAGCGTGACACAGTGGAAGGGGCTATAGAGAAAAAAGCAGTGGATAGTAAGTGCCTGGTGCTTGTGCATTTCGGATGCTTTTGTCTGAGGCTGGCTCTTTTCGGGTTCTGGAGGCAGAATGCACACTACCAGTTCATTACTCTGGATCTGATTGATAATGTAATTTAAAGTTCTGGTAGATGCATACTAGATGATCTCCAGAGGTCCCTTCCAACTCTAGCAAATCTGTCGAAGTTGCCATGACAAAATATCCATATCGCATTCTGTTTCTGGTGCATTGGATGTTCCTTTAATGTCTTGTTGGTTTATTCTATACTTAGCTTCCATCTCCAGAGGAGAAGTGTCAGCAAGTTTTGGAACAACCATATGATGAAATGTTTGCAGCCCACTTAAGGTAAACATGGGCCTGGAATGTGAAGTCAGTTGTGAGGTGTACAGCAGGCATGGGGAAGAATATCCTTAAGTTTACTTACCTGTTTTGAAGGGCTTACACCTGGAAACTTGGCATTTATTACTCTTATAAATAATGCTAGAGTTGCAAGAAATAAAGACTTCCTTTTGCCTCTTCACAGAAAGTTTGCTCTATGTACCTGGCCATCATCTGTGTATGGCTGTTGACACAGCTTTGGTGTCAGTGCTTGCTGTTTCCTTTGCTCTGCCTACTAGCTACACAAGAATTTAGAGCGGAATAAGTAAGGGAAATAAATATTTTTTAAAGGGAATTTTAGTCATAAAAGTACTCTTAAGAGAGCTTAGTATCTAAGTAATTCTGTGAGGCTTTTATTTAGTAATTGTCTGCATCAACAATTGTCTCCTTCAACAATTTTTGATTTTTAAAATTTAATCTTGGTGACAGTTTCAATAAGCAGCAGCTTATTAAAACAAATTCCTGTTTGTCTCTAGGATCTGTTTTCTACAATTTTCAAGCTTAGTGCTCTATTAAAATACTCATGCCAGTTTTTTAAGATTGTTTCTAATCATATTTCTCTGTGCCTTACACTGTAAAACTTCATGCCTGGTAGGAAACAAAAATAAAGATTTGATTTATGTATATTTTCTGATGCACTAATACACCTTTTCTTTGACAGGTGTACTTACGCGGTTGCAAACCATGACTTCATAGAAGCATACAAATGCCAAACAGTTATTGTCCAATATCCTTTTCCATAAATCTTGTATACTATTTTCAGATTAACTTATGGTAGATTAAGTTCTCTTTATGGTTTTTAAAAATCCAATAGAATGTGGTCTGCTTCCAAATACACTTTAGCTATTTAGGTTTCTAAGCAAGGAAATCCACATAATAAAGTCTTCCAACTTTCTGTGGGACTAAGATGGAATTTGTCACTGGGCTCTAAAATAGAAAAATAGGAGAGTTTCAAGTCATTATAATACCTTGCAGCTTGTACTAGGCTGGAGGAAAAGGTAATGATAAAGAAGCGTCTATCTTATCTCTGGCCAGTGTTTGTTAGTGCTTCTGCCACTCAAAGGAGTGCATGGCTGTGCTCACGTTCTTCATATAAGCTGCAACTCAACTCCTCAACTACTTGATGAGTTTTTGTTTTCTAGTCTTTCATGAAGTCATATATGGTACCATGAACAGCTGTTTCTCAGCTCTGTGCTTCATTTCATGGCATTTTAAATTTTCCTAAATACAATACATCTTTCCTGCGAGCATTTCAGGCACATAAGGAAGAAAATTGGTGAGTACATCGTAGAAAGCTACCAGAACTTAGACTCATATTTTCCTAGTATAACACCATAGCAGTCAAACTAAAATTACACCTATAGTTTTTATTTATCCCCAGTAATGCTAAAATCAAGCCGAATAGGCTTTGTTGCTTGTTTGAGTTTTTATGTCCAAAAGTGTGAAAACTAAACATCTGAGCTTCATTATGTAGAATGGTCCATATGTAAGCACATTAAGGATTTGTTCAGAGAAGTGGTATTTTATTAAAGCCACAGTAAAAAAGGCTTTAGAAATAATTATTGTAGTGTAGGATTTCTGAAATACTGAGAACTTGAAGAACTTTCCTTCTAAGAAGTGCATCCTTCTTTAAATAAAGATTAACATATACTTTTCTAATTTTATGGCCAACTAGCAAAAAAAAAAGATAAATTGCTTGTTTCTTATGTCTTAATTATTTGATGTGCACCTACTAAGTATACTATGATTTTCTTTTGCAGGGCCTTACCTATTATGTATTCTGTAGCTCTTGATCTTCGAATTTTTGCGAATAATGTAAGTAGATCTGATTTACTTCATTTTTTTCTGTTTGGTATTTCCGCAGTGGAAATGTTTTTAGACTTTATTACACAGGCTCATTTTCCTCAGTTCTCTTTAGCTCATTGGTTAGGATTTTTGTGACACACTAAATTCTTCAAGTCCTATTGAAAACCAAGGTTGCTTGGTCTGTCCACCTCCCATTTGTAGATGGAACTAGAGGGGTTCTGAGGACCTGAATGCAACTCCCAGCAGTTGCTTAGAACTTATGAAGGGATAATTATTTTCTTTATTGAGTAGCATGTGATGTAAGTTATCCCTAGGATTTGGTGGAAATCTTTATAAACATGTGGAGGTATCACAGTCAACCAAGCTAATCTGACATCTACCACTTGTGAAAAGGGAGGTTTCTGCTCCATTTTTCCAGCTGTATGCACCACTTTTGATGCTCTTTGGAGCCCTTGGGAGCCCATACAACTGATGACAAGCAAATAATCCCCAAATTTACATTATTTTTCTCAGGCTGGTGGATTGAAGTAGATTGTGTAGGGATCTATTGAGAACTGCTAGGCCAAGGTAAGTGGCAGAGTTGTGATCTCACTGCAAGTCACTTTACCTGAACTGTTGAAGCTAGAGTTCAAATTAGAGTTTGACAATATCCAGTATTTTCAGTGTTCATCCCTTCAGCATTCTCTTATGCCCACTTAGCCACAAAACCACGCAGGGAGTATTTTTTGTGTGTGTGACTGCTCTGTAACAAGTCTCAATTCTCAGTCTGAATGAGAGATATCCATGTCTCTGAGACGCATGAGAAAGGGAAGCGTTGAATCAGTCATGCTGGAAGTGTTTGAACTCTGTCTTCTAACCTTCGTGTATTCAAAGGATTGGAGTGCAGAGGAGACTTCTGCAGCAAAGGATGCATTTCCATTTCTTTTCTTTACATTTCAGCTAATGAGAATGCAAACATTATAACAAAACTTTTTAGAAAGTGCACAATAAATATCTGCTTGCTATGTTTTTTCTGTTGAAGTTCTGCATTAGTCAGCTCATGGATCTTTCCCATGTGTTGACAACAGAATTGTTTTTTTTCTCTTGCTGCTGTAACATACGTTTTGTTTTTCTTCTGGAAGTCTCAGGTCCCAGTAGTGTGTGTTACTCCTAGAAACTGTTGAATATGATTTAGAAATCAAAATTTAGTCCTTGTGGCTGTGGAGAGAAATTGAATTATAAATTCTAAAACTCAAACTCCATATTTTTTCCAGACTCTTTGTCTTTGTAAACTTGAGTTGAAGTGTTAATGATCCAATTCAGATATTGAACCTGAATTTAGGTTTCTGTGACCTGCATTAAGCTGAGTGATGCTAAAGGTAATAGTGTTCTGTGCTATTTTCAAAGGACTGTCCTCCTGTACCTTGGACTTGTTACATGTCCAGGAACCTCTCCGAGTGTTTTCTTTTATTCTGTAGGCTTGACTGCCTTCTGGCTTGGGGAGATAGCAGGCATGACAGATTTATTGCTATCATACTTTATAAAATGCCATATTAAAGAACTAAGCTGTTTGCAGCCCAGTGAACCATGATGATAAATTACATATTGTTTCTTACTGTGTAATGCTAGGCAGATCAACAGCTTGTGAAGAAAGGTAAAAGCAAAGTCGGTGACATGTTGGAAAAAGCAGCAGAGCTGCTGATGAGCTGCTTTCGAGTCTGTGCCAGTGACACGTAAGTGAAAGATCCTCTACTGAACTTGCACTATTCACTTGTTAAGAATTTAGTGAACTTTAGATTTTCCCACTTGCTAAGACCACATATGGGTCTTAGAATGAACACTTCTGAGGCTTGTTTCTTCTCATTTATAGTCTGTTCTCTCTTGACTATGTACTATAGAGGGAGAGCCTTCACTTCAGGTTTAGCATTCCTGGCAGGTATTGTTGGGAGGGACTGATAATGTCTCTGTTTCTCAGGAAGGATGATTAATGCTTCTGCACCCTGTTAGTTGTGAAGTTTGCTCCATTAGAATTAGATGGAAAAGAGTTTGGTTTACTCTAATACTCTAGTTTCCAGTATTAGCAATTTTAACACTTCTGAAGTGGAAAAAATGCTTTTTTCCGCAGTCTTTCATTCACCTTGAATATTACAAGCCACCTCTGTGCTTGTGTATGTGTTATCTGCAGACTGGAGTGAGGACCCTGATGCACATGAGTAGTATTTTGCATGACATCTTTTCATTATGTTGAGAAAATACATAGCAGAGCTACACTTGTTTACCCTGAAAATGCTATGGAGTGAATTTACTCTAAGGACAAAGTCATTATTTTCTTACAATGTTCAGTACTAGCAGTTTTTTTCTTTTTTCTTCTGACAGTCGAGCAGGCATTGAAGACTCAAAAAAGTGGGGCATGTTGTTTCTCGTGAATCAGCTGTTTAAAATTTATTTTAAGGTAGGGTTCAAATCTGGTAAGCTGCCTTTTATATTTCATATTCTAAGTCAAACCCATCCTGTTTTTCTATGATGCTGTCTACCTTTGCTCTGATTCAAATGCTGTGGGTTTTTTTGACAGATCAACAAGCTCCATCTCTGTAAGCCCTTAATTAGAGCAATTGACAGCTCGAATCTGAAGGATGAGTACAGTATGGCACAGCGAGTTACATACAAATACTATGTTGGACGCAAGGCTATGTTTGACAGTGACTTTAAGCAAGGTACTGTGTGCTTGTAAGACACGTTTGAAGTCTTGCTGCTCAGTGTGAGCTTGGCTGAAGTTTGCGTGTGACTCAAAATGTTAGTAGAAGGTGCAGCTGTATTTGCATTGATCAAAGGAAAAGTCATGCTGAAAGGTGCAAGGCCCACAGGCTGATTCAGAACAGAGATGAGATTATGTGACACTTCTAATTGTAGCATATGCCCAGCTTTAAAATATTTGTTAGTGAAGTTCCCTGCAGTCTTATGCATTATTTGTGTGCATTACAAAATGTATGAGCATCCGAAAGAACAGGTTTGTAAAAGTTTCGCAGAGGAGCAGTGAACTCTTGAAGTTGTTGTGTTCCACGTAGGAAATCTTCGGCAAATTGTAATGTAGAATTTGTTTCTTGATGCATTGATTTTGGAAGATGTAGAAACTGCGTTTCCTAGATTTCTAATAGATTTCACTAACAGAAATGCTTCTAGAGCTAAGGTGTACAGCTTCATCACTAATCGAAGTCCCTGACCAACATCTATTCTGAAGCTGGTCCTGTTTCTCCTAACAGTGTGTTCTGGCTGTTTGGCTTATCATTTTTTCTCTAATCAGTGGAAGCTGCTGAGAGGTTTTCATACTGTTATGCTAAGTGGTCTCACTGGCATGTTTCTGCAGCTCATTAGATGTGTGCATTGCATTCAGCTTTCGTCCCTTGAAGAATCTAATCTGAATTTAGAAAATAGAGTGTGTGATCAGCACTTCTTGAGATTCTTTGCTTCTTTAATAGGATATATGTTATATAATGATATTACTGAAATGAGCTGAAAATTCCAGTATTTCCTGTAACTGTAATGTGTGACATCTAGACCTTGACAAGTTTCCTTTGACTTTCTAAAGGGGAACTTACTTTTCTGGTAATACTTTGTATTTTGTGTGAATCTCCAGTTTTTCCTTGCATATTTTGATAGGTGTGAATCTTTTTTATACAGTTTAAAATGTCATGTGTTCAAGCTAGAGATTGACATTGAGTACAGAATTTGGTTTACAGCTTTAATCCATTTTTGTTGTTGATTTGTGTTACTCATGTTTGCAGCTGAAGAGTATCTGTCATTTGCCTTCGAGCACTGTCACCGATCAAGCCAGAAGAACAAAAGGATGATTTTGATCTACCTGCTGCCAGTAAAAATGTTGTTGGTGAGTAGATATTACTTTCTTAAGGGGAAGGGGGTACACGTGCAGGTAGTAAAACTGATGCACAGTATTTTCTTGGTTTTCCCTTACTGGAATTCGGAGGCTGTTTTACCCTGTAAGAGCCAGCATATGTACACCTTATTGTGTGAGGGCAAAAAGTGTTGAGTTGTCATTTGTAACAGCACAGGAAGGAGAAAGGGGGAAAAAGACACATCCAAACAAAAAAACTCCACCCCCAAACACAACCAAGCCGGCCCTCCTTTCCCCCTTTCCCCCTACCTTTCTCCCACCCCTCCTAAGGGTGCAACCTGATATTACTTCTGTAATAAAAGTATTTTTGAATTCTGTGGAGAAGCACTCAACAGGGTAACTTGTCTAGTAGTAGAGTGCCTCTCTACTGATCAATTGCTCACAAAAGCCAGGGGAGATGTGTATTCACTAGAACAAATTTATCTGCTTCTTTCACCTGGTGGAAGGAAGAAGGATGTGCAAACAGATGGCTGAGGACTGTTGAGAGGAGTTTGCCACAGCTACAGCCTATCTTTGGGTTTTCTATTTGTACCTTGTACATTTTCCCATTCGAGCCATGTCAGAAGGGTCATGAGGCAGAGCATTTTGGTTTTGAAAAATCAGTGAAGCCTTGTTACTATTTGATCATTTCAAAATTCTGTTAGAAGAATTAAGCACATCTCTTTCTTGTTCCTGTCCTTTCCCATGTGCTGTGCTAACGTTTGTGTATCCCTGAATTAGTGGATTATGCTGAGTATTAATTCATTGTAACTGAGGGGATAGGAACTAGATTTTAGAGTTTCCTGTTCTGGCCCTGTTACCAAAGTTACCCATGGAGAATGTTGTTATGACATGCCTCTGTTGAGTTGGCACTTTCCACCTTCCCTCTGACCTGTTTGTGACCTCCCTGCCTTTTCCATTCGGTGCTCCCTTTCCAATCCCTTCCTGTGTCAAGTGGGTAAAAGGGAAGTGTAGTGGGTATGGTAATTGGCTTCTGTTTTCCCTTTTTAATTTGTTAACTTTCTTAGTGCTTTTCAGATCAATCAGTGGTACGGTTGATAAAGGAAAACTTACTAACAGTCTTCCTAAAAACTTCGTCCCAGTCCTGCCTGGGTGCCTTAAACTGATGGGTCTGTTAGTGCCTAGAATTACTGTGGCTTTTCTGGAGCAGTTCTAGTCTACAAGAGGCACTAAAGAAACAAGATAAAGCTTATTGTTTTTACAGTTGCTTTTTAAAAATCAGAGCCCAACATTGACACTAACTTCAACTGTACTAAAATAGCTTGTATGTTGTTTTTTGTTCCTAGCAGCTCTCAGTAAACCTGCAGCTCAGCTCTGCTCTCAGCTAATCCTTGATCCAGGAAAGGAGCTAGCAACAGCATGGCATGATGTAACTAAATTTAAAGTCTGACCAAGTCAATGTGCATTCTGTTCTTTGCTGTGCAGGGGATAAAAACCAAAGTTTCTTTTTGACTCTATAGATGGTTCAGTCTTACCTGATGTAGCAATAAGAATTAGTTTTGTTTCTTTTAATTTAACCTTTCTCTCTTTTTTTTTGGAAGTGGGTGGAGGGCTTGGTGGTGATGTTTGTTTGTTGAGAGAACAATTTTATTTCTGCACAGAGGAATAGGGAAGAAAAAATGTATTACAGACTGAGATAGCACTCGACAGGGCTGAAGCACTGCTTGTATTCCCTTGGGAATGCTTGGAATTCCCACAGTTCCTCTGTTTGTAGATGAGATCATACAGCCGTGACATAAAATTTGAATCTGCCAAGGCCTCATGTCACAGAATCTTGACTCTACAAGTTTGATATCTGTTCCCTAACACAAAGTATTAATACTCCCTAAATCATGGTAAATCAGTAGTTACTGTGAGTTGTGCTGCGAGGTGTTCGAGAGGGACAAGGGGCTTGTCTTACAAATACTTTTATTCATTTTTGTTCTGTAATTAAAAAAAAGGTGGTTAAACATTCCTCTTTTTCTCTTGACAAATTTTTAATAGCTTGCTAGATTCTATTTAAAATGCATTTGACTTTACCCTGGAAAACTTGGACACCATTTATTTTTCAGGGCCATATGCCAACAGTTCAGCTCTTAAAAAAGTATGACCTTATGCAGTTTGCTGAAGTAACAAAGTCTGTGAGGTATGATGTTTGTTTTGTTGCTTTGCATTCAAAAAGTATTAAGTAAAAAGTAGTTCTTTGGGATGATTGAGGAAGGCAGGGGAGGCATATTCCTACCACATCAGGTAATTCTTTTCTCACTGGGGTGAGACCTCCTTTTTTCATTTCTTTATCCTTGCAGTGAAGGAAATCTTCTCCTACTGAATGATGCTCTGACAAAGCATGAAACATTCTTTATTCGATGTGGAATCTTTCTTATCCTTGAGAAACTGAAAATCATCACATACAGGAATCTCTTCAAGAAAGTGTAAGCATGGCAAAACCTGCATTTTTGCAAAAGCATATTTAATACTGTTTCATGAGGACTGAGCTAGAAGTGCATATGCTCCTTAGTTCTCTTTGAGACAGCTGACTTCCTTTTAAGAAGAATTTATTGTAGAAAGGCCATTTTTCTGAGAAACAGATTTTTAAAGTGTTTATTTCTCAATAACACTTTTTTCCTATTGTTTCTTTCAGATATTTACTACTCAAAACCCATCAGTTATCTCTAGATGCTTTTCTGATTGCTCTGAAGTTCATGCAAGTAGATGACGTTGATATTGATGAAGTCCAGTGTATTTTAGCTAACCTTATATATATGGTAAGTGCTGACCACGCGTTGTCTGGTCCTTCCAGACTTCTGACAGTAAAAAATATTCGATAGAGAATAACAGTTTATGACAAAAAACACATCAGTAATCCCTGGTTTTCTTGTGTTTTAAAGGTTGGTGGACTTGTGCTCAAAGTGAAATGTTTTCATTTGCCCTGAGGACTTCCTCTAGTTCCTGTCTTTTTTTGCAGGAATCAGTTAAAATTGAAGTTGAATTTCACATTACAAAGTCAATACTGACATTTCTATATATGCATAAACACTGATTTAAAAATACAAACATTTTAACTGGCACCAAAAAGATTTGTTCTGCATGTGAAGTAGGAGACTCTTGATCTTCTCAAATTAGAAAAAAATAGAGCCAGATTTCTTTGGTTTTATTCCACATTTTGTCTTTTGCTCTAAGTGAATCTCAACTACTCATGAATGGATAAAGGCTTGAAATCTAAATATTTGTATTAAATCAGAGGTTTTGAAGCATCATTGCACTGTCAGCAAGAAAATTAACCACTTCTCTGTTTCTGAAACATTATTTGGTATGGTCTAGGTCACTGGGAGATTTCTTTCAGTGTTAAAACACTGTCTGAAAGGCAGCACTATGTAATTTAGTTTATTAGGTATGGAATAGTAATTGATTAAAATCCTCATTTTAAAGTGAACAAAAGTAAATTTAGAAACACTTCTGCAGAGCTCTGTCTCTTCAAGGCAGTGTAAGCAGACCTGTAGGGGGCCCTGGCAAGAGGCTCTCAGTCTGATAGCACCCTTAGTGCACAAATGTGGTGGTGGCTCCAACTTTCCACTTGCGCTCTGAGGTGTCCCACTTACATAAATTGGACCCTCAGGGATATTGACTATGGGAGTGCAGTGGTGATTAAGCATACACAGCTTGGCTATGGTTAGCTTGTAGGTGTTTGCTTAGGTTGAAGGGATTGTGTTACCAGCGCCCAGTACTTACACTGCCTTTTTCTCCTTCTGCCAGGGTCACATTAAAGGCTACATATCCCATCAGCATCAGAAGCTTGTGGTCAGTAAGCAGAACCCATTTCCTCCGCTGTCAACAGTGTGTTGAGTATTGCGTCTCATGCAAGTACTCTTCAGATACTCGGCTTGCCCAGTGGAACTGCTCCCAGTCACCTTGAGAACACTGTAAATGGCCTGGTCCATGTCCAGGACTGAAATACCAGGAACTGTTTGTGGCTCCTTTCCCAGAATGACCAAGGCTGCCAGTGTTACAAAGTGCATTGGAATGAAATGCTAACTTTTAAATGGTAGTTTCCATAGGCTTTCTAGATCATTCGAAGTATTTTGTGAAGAAATAAAGTAAAGCATTCCAAATTCCTTCTGAACTACTTAAAAGCTTTTATAAAGTAGTTTGTGTTACTGTTTCTGTGTTTATCTTTCGGAGAGAAGTGTCAGCCTATGTTTCTTGTGTTAATCTGTTCTTCAGAATGGAAATAATGTTTTCTTACATGGTTTCCAATTTTTATTAAGTGTCAATAATCTTACTGGTATTAAATACTCTCTTCAAGCTTTCTCTAAAAACTAGAGAAGCATTTGACACCAAAAGTTTTACTGTGTCAGTACTACTTATGGGTTCAAGTAAATGTAGGTGCCCACAGGTGGGTTTGGGATTTTTTTTTAATTCTGGTAATATTTTGTTTAATTTTTGTTGTGTTGAACAAAAGCTGATGTAGCTAAATTATCCATACTCTGTTTTATTTTGCTTTTGGGGAAAATGCTACCATTGGATTCAGTATCTTAAGTGTTACTATGCTGGGGGCTTGGTTTGTTTGTTTGGGGGTGGTACAATATAACCAGATGGATGAGACTGTAGTTTTGGGGTTTTAAAATTATTTTTAAAAGAATTTTTTTTTTCCTGTCTTTGACAGTTGGGTTTTATTTTACCCTTGAGCTGACATGGACATGGACATCATTCATAAGGGAAAACATAGGTTCCATGTATGAGGAGAAGCATTATTTAGTGTGATGAAAGTGTCAAGTCCTACCTCAACACACATTTAAAGGTTTGATGTTCCCCAAGTCATAAGTTTAACTTGTATGGATCCTGAAATAAGAATATGAATTTGCTGAATCAAACCTCAGGGTACTAGCAACATTTAAAATCACAGAAAAATATTCAACGTGTTTTTGAGGTTTAGGTTGAACAGTTCTAGGAAATTTAAAGTTAAATCAGTTTTTAGTACAATAACTAGGTTTACTGCATCATGACTTTCACAGTACTGTGTGTCAGCAGAAGAAGGAAAGACGAACAGGCTTTTCTGTATAAACTGGAGTTAAATACATGCCATTGTTGCAACTTCCATTGCTGCAAATTGTAGTAGAGTCAGGTGGGGGTACTGGCTGCATCCGTGTTTCCTTGCAATGACTGGTAGGGGCTTGCTGCTTGAGAGTTGGTTGTGTTTTTGTCTTATTTTATTTTTTGTTTAATCCATATCATATACCTTGCTGTGTTGGTGAAAAGCAATGTGTCCCAGTCAGTGTCTTCTAGCGGCCAAGATCCCAGGATACCAGTCAGAAACCACGTGCCCTTATACTCAGTAGCCAAAAAGCTTCCTCCAGCCAGTTGTTTGTCTACAGCCTCCTGGAGGTGCCCACAAAACTGCCTGTTTGTAAGGCTGATGTTGAGTATTTGGTTGCAGTCCTCAGCAGGAAGGTATGAAACCTGCAGCTCATCGCCTTGAAGGTCATCACCTTCCATTCTCCAGCCACTGACTGTACCAGCCAGTTTTGGAATTAAGACATGTTCTGCAAAGTCTCTTTCAGGGGTGCATACAGGAAGATGATAGTTGTCACACTCAATGTGCTCTTGAAGCTGTAGTAATGCAATGTTGTTCTCACCAGTGTCTTCGTCATACCGGATGTGTATGTGCTTCTCACTAACTTGCATTATCTTCCCAGTTCCATTGGTTCCATGGGGCCCTGTGAAGCAATGGCATTTCACTGCTCATAGGAATAGTTTTTCAAAGACCTGAAAGCTGCATGCAACCTGAGAACTGCCAGGTCATGCTGAGAAACTCATGCAGCAGAGGAACTCAAGGCCCTCTTTCCTCAAAACAGCTGCAGTAAAGGGAAATGAGGAATAATACACTGGCAGCTTTTTAATGCTGTTTTAGGAGCGTGCATAATTTCAGCAGTAAGGGCAAATACGCAACATTGACGTGAATTTTGTCATGAAACTAAAGCCACCATTAAATTCACCATGTTTAGCTGATCCCTGGATGCTGAGTTCTGAGCTGTGCTCTAGAGGCAGTTGTCTCTGCTTGCCTTGTAAAGGGTAGTATGGGCAGCTGTAATTCTAGCTCAGATACTTGACTGAGGTGCTTAAATGAAATGACAGCATATTTGTTTCCTTTAACAATGTTTTTATACAGCAAGAAGTTTAGTAAGTTTTTTCCAAATTTAGCTTGTCGAACTGAATTGTGCTGCAGCAAGAGAAAATGTGTGGGATCACTTACCAGCACCAACCCTGATTTCAAAATGGCTGTGCAGAAGGGCACACTCCGCTGTGGTCAACACAAAGTTACTTTTTAGCAACACTCCTCCACAAAAGCCTTTCCCTTCTGAGTTTAGCAGTAGCACCTAAGAAAATGCAAAAAGACAATAGATAGCACTGTCCCTGTGAGGTTGAGTGATGGATTTCATGAATTGCTAGGAATACCTGCCAAGGAGATCGCTCGTCACTTTTCTTCCTGGTTTCACTTATCAGGTTATCACTGTCTTGAAGTCTGCCACATGCACATGCATCTATCAAATGAATTTAAAAAAAAAAAACAACTTCATGCTGTATCATTTCAAGATAGCTAATACCTGCAAATGACTTGTTGTTCTACCTTGACTTTGGGGTTCTCTTTTTGCAGAAAGGAAAAGGAGAATGGCCATTTCTCAGCTGGTGAAAATTGGAATAATGTGCTTGGCATTTGTAGTCATAATAGTTGAGCAATGGTCTGAACATTTTGGGTCACTGTATTAGGCTTGTAGTGGCCAGGGTTCACTGTGTCTGTCACTAATAAAATGAGGCTTCCTTTCCAGCCAACCATCAACACAGCTTGCTTTTTCATCTTTGTACCCTGTATTCAAATTGTGTCAAATACCTGATACCTGTGGTCCAGTCTGGACCAGCTACATCCTGGTTTTCCTTGTTACAGTTGTCACTCCAGGGGCATGCATGGCTTTCTCATCTGGTTCAAGCAACACTCGTGCTTTTCAATTGGATCACCTTTCAATTGAATCAATTATCTGCATTTGTCACACTTGCAGTTGGTTTGGGTTTGGGTCACACAGATTGGATTCTGTTGAGTGAAGCTAAACCACGGGACACCTTCCATGTGCACTCATGGCATGCTCTCACAGCTAATGGGTGCTGAACAGGTCCAAACTAAGCCTTTTTGATGTAAAGCCCACCTGAAGTGTACACTGAATCAGTCTTTCACCACCTAAAGTGTGGCTCTTCAGCTGGACTTGTATTTGGCTGCCCCACTTATACAGACACAGGTCTAAGTATACTTCTGTGTTTTTAGTCAACTCCTTCATAAGGGGGTGAAATTGAATGAAATATCTAGTACGAGATTGAAGAAATGAAAAGGGCTACTGCTTCAAACTAATTAATATGGCAGCAAATGTTTTCCTTCATTTATCAGACCATTGGTTGCCTGATGGGAATCAACTGAATCTAATTCCCAAACACAGGTGTTCAGCAGAGTAACTCTACCAAACATAGGAGTGGAAAAACTGGTCCAGTGAGTGATATGTAAGGAGATGCAATCCCTCTCTGCAGATTCATATTTTCATGTTCTGATCAAATCTCACCTGTTTTACCATTATTTTGCCATCTTTGGTCCCTAGATGCCTTCTTTTTCTACCCAGTAATACTCTGATCGCTAGCCTCGAAGCAGGCTGATCACATCTAGATGTGAGATGGTGGCCTGCCCTGCCCACCCCAGCCCTGAGCAGGTGCCCCCTGTACTTCCACGCCCACACCTACCTAATGCGATGCACTGCTTTTTGTCCTTCCCGAGCTCATAGCCATCAGCACAGGAACAGCGGTAGGAAGTACTTCCTGGGTAGCAGAAGTGGTCACATCCTACCTTTGCTTCATGGTGACATTCATTTTTAGCTAAATAGAACAAGCAGAGGAAAAACATTGAGAAAAGTTCACCTAGAGTGTTCTTTCATAGCTTGAGTCCTCTACAATTTATTTTTATTCACCTTGTGTGGAGGTGGGTAGGGACTGGCTTGGTAGTATTTACCACCTTTTTTCCCCCTTATTAAGCAAAAATTGGAGAGAGCTGAGTCTCTGCAGCATGCACAGACTCATTGCAAAGTGTACTACCCCTAGAACCTCCTGGCACCAGACACTGCACCTCTGAGTCCTGGGGAGCATTAGCCATGGGTCAAGCTGGGACTTCCTTGTGAACCCATGGAAGGATGCCATGGGTTTTTAAACAAAACACCAAGTACCTGCAGCAAGGGGAACTGTTGCACATGTTAAGTAGACAAGTATTGCTTGAGGAAGAAGGCAGCTAAGGTTTCTGGTTCTGAGAAAGAACAAACATATAGCTCTCATTTTGTTTAAATTACCATTCAGCAAAGATAAGAGAAAAAGGGAGTATAAATTTTGAAACATGCTCAACTTTCCATAGCTAAGCACTTAAATCTTCAGCACAAAGCAACAGCTGTTTGATCTAGCTCATAGGTAGCAAAAAACCTCATATAACGTGGCTCCCTAAGGCTCATGCTTAGCAGATCTAGTTCCCAGCACTGGTCCAAGCTGTGTCACCTTCTGTGCTTCCCCAGAAGCTGGTCACAGTCACACCCCTTATACAGAAAATGGGCCTGCCCTGCTGCAGCCAGGGCGTCTCCCACCCCAGGGGACGGCTGAACCAGCAGAAATACTGATGTAAGGGCTGGAAAGTAGAACCTGGCAAATACAAAAATGTAGTATGTGGCCCAGGGGTTTCCTGTGCCAGAAAGCATCTGTTTTGCTCCATGCTTTTCACTTCCACTGGAAACTGTTTATTTTCAGGAGTCCTTCTGTCCTGAGGGACTGTCTTGTGGGTGTGTGTGGCCTCAGAGGCACCAGGGCGCTGGGAAGCCACCCTGGCACTGCAGCCTTGGTCCTTTGGGCCACAACACCACCCGGGAGCACGGCAGGACAAGCAGGCAGGCAGTGCAGGTGGCAGGGGCAGGGCTGGCTTTGGGGTCTGCCCTTGAGGAGGTTTTGTTTCAGCCCTCCTGCTGCAGCCCCCGCGAAGGGAGGCTCAGGGGGCAGGGACAGCCTGCATATCCTCAGGATGCCATCGTGTTTTGTAGACAGGCTGCACACATCAGCCCAGCTCTGCCAAGAACTGTGTGTTTTAACCAAAAAATGGTAGCTGGCAGAACAGGGAAGCTGCCTATGGCTTCCCGGGGACACCCTGCGACAGGAGGAGATGGGGCTTCTCCGAAGGGGGCAGTGCCTTACCGAAAGCACAGTTCTCTCCCTCGTAGCCCTCGGCACAGGTGCAGGTGTAGCCACGGATGCTGTCCTCACACACACCATTGTGCTGGCAGGGGCTTGAGGAGCACCTCCTGCCACCTGAAGAGATGGACAGGGACACGTCACCACCGCCACTGGCCCCAAATCACACAGCCCTTCCCACACACAAGCCGCTCAGAGAAGCGGCGTGAGAACAGTTTGGAAGGATATGGGCTAAGTGTCACTGAACTGCTCCTCTGGGGGAATTTTAGCTCAAGTCTACTTCCAGAGGGACTCTTGCAGCCCTTGTCAGAGAAGCTGGGAGCTGTCCAGAGGCAGAGCCTGCTTCTGGAGGATGGGTGCTCTGATTCAGGGAAAAGGACTGAGCTACAGTTCATGCTTTGTTACAAACGTAGTGTAAGATTGGTGGTTTAGGTCTCCCATGTTAGACTGATATTCGCTGGATAGAAAAAGCTGGCATCAAAATTATATAGCAAGTGTACAGCAAGCAACATCAAAATAGGAGGAAATACAACTTTTATATATGTGTACAATTATTATACAGCAGTTCAGACACTAGCAAGCTTAATCTTCCTGATGAGCTGAACATTGACAGGAGAGGGTGTCCTCACTATGGGTGAAGAACCAGGCAGAGCTGCCAGTTTCCCTTCAAAATGCCCACGGGAATGACACCAAAACAGTTTGAAAACATGCTCCAAATAATAATTGCTTATTGTAGACATAGGCTGTTAGTAAGTGAACCAGAAAAGCCTAACCTGGGACATGTTGTCTAACCTTTCTGCAGTTTAACACTTCATCAGAGAGGTTAACTTAGTCAGCAAGCTGCCCTAGCTGATTTCAGGGGTGGAAAAGTGAAAACTCTGCTTGCTACTGGGAAAAAACCACTAATCACCATCTGCTCAGGGTATCAACACATGTATCTTTGAGTGGTAGATGTACTAACATACCGGCTGAAAGTTACCACCTTCGACCCATCTGCAGTCATACCATCACAGGCCTCCTGGGAGGGTTTTGGGGTGAGTTAGGGGAATCTCCCTATGCAGCTGAGCAGGCAGAATTAAGGAGCGGGAGCTGGAACTAGGGAAGGGTTACCCCTGCAGCCTGAAGCAGTTAGGTGGTTTCAAGCCTCTGAAATGCATGCTGGGGAGAAAACAAATCCAGCACCTTGATTTATTAAAGGGGGAAAGAAAAGATTCAAGGAAATATAGAGAAATTGGCATGAATGCCATTACTGGAAAGCTATTGGAATGATTAAACTATAAGCACTCAGCAAAACAAAAAGGTGGTAAGTAACAGCCAACATACATTTTTCAAGATCAAATAATTAAAACCATTTAAATCTAATCATATTATAGGATAAGGGACCCAGGGGGAATCACTGAACATCATAGAATAGAAATGTCTCCAATGACATTGTCATTAAGTGAGCTAGGAAAACACAGACTGCTATAAGGCAAGCACAAAATTTTTGGAAAATGATGTTTCAAGAGAGATTGTCAATGGCAAAGTTTATACTAAAACTAATAAAGAGTTAGTTAATAAAAGAGGGTCAGTGACAAGTGTGACCTCAGGCAAAGTGCCCTGACAGCAGACATCCAGCAAGATGCCACTACATCAGTTTTGACTTGAAGGGACAAAGGTGGAGCAGTACAAAACAGAGCTGGTGGGTGACCCAGCAGTTAGGTGGGTACTCAGCCTTTCTCCTCAGCTCTCTTTTATTCTCAATAGAGATTTATTCACTGCACCCTGGACTTCCGGGGGAAAGCAACAGGGATACAAGAAGTCTAGAAAATTATGTCATTGGAAGACAGAATGAAAAAATGTGTTTGTTTAGTGAGGAGGAAAGAAACCACTCTTCAAAGGCAACACACTTCAAAATGTTAGAGAAGACATCACAAAGAAGGAAACACACACTGCTGTTCTTCAGGGAGAAGACAGAACATAGGAGTTTTAATTACAGCAAGAAAGTCATGCCTGAGGCTGAAGTTGGCAATGTGTCCTGATTGTGGCTAAGCTTATTTGCATGGACCATTCTGAACTGGTTGCCCTTCTGTCTTCCCAGACTAGAGAGAAAGCCTGCATGACATGCTTAGTACAAACATCCAATGACTCAAATTAGAAATGAATCCCACCCTCACAGAAGTAATAAAATGCCAGATATTTAGCATCATTCTTCATAACATAGCACTGTTGGGATTCTTCTATGCAATGGTTCCCACGACTTAGTGGTTTATGCAGAAAATTATTACTGACTGCTGGTTTTGCCACCTCCTTATCCACTGTTTAAACCTAAGATTAGAACTTAATTATGGCTAAGTTAAAAACAAGAGAAAAATTTGGGATGAAGCACACATAAAAAAGGGAGGGAATAGGGCATAGTCACCATAAGCTGGTGCCACAGGCTCCTGGTTCAGGTGGCATTTAGTTACGTCAGGCCCTCAGCTTCTACAGATTTGTTTCCTGCCTTGACATCTGGCAGGGAATGATGCAATGCCAGTGTGCAGAGTTTGTAGGCAGCACAGTAGCTTTTAATACATATTCATCTCGTTCAGGTTTAAGTGCTAGTTCTGTATTTGGCAGATTTTGCTGGTAAAACTGTGCTTCTCTGTCAACATACATTGCCCTATCAGCAAAACATACTTTCGCATGTCCCAGGTGGTTTCAGAACAGCTTTAGATTCAGGAAAAGAAGTAGCCTATTTACTATGATAACCTTTACTCACCTTCCACTTTTTCTTTTTTTGCAGCTTTAAATGGTTTTTCCTATATATTACTTTTTAAAAATCATTTCACATCAAGAATCTTCCTTCTGCTTTATTACAGACATGACAAATAGAGGCTGGTTGTTTCTCACAGAATAAACTTTTAGAAAACCACTATTAGACTGAATCACAATGTTCATAATGTGACAGTACTAGGAAGGAGAGAAATCAAGAGGCCAGCTTACCATAGTAGATGTCCCAAAATATTTTCTGGGTGAAAAAAAAAAAAAGACATGAGATATTAATTCTCAAGTAATGTAATATGCCATAAATATTTTGCTAAACCAAAAACATGCTATGAGAGAATATATACAACGGTTTAATGTTTACAAAGTTGCAGAACTACAATTTCTGCCCTGCTAGCAAAATATGCATGAGAAGGGAGGGACTTTGCCTACTGCTTACTTTATTGTTTCTTAAGAAGCTATAAAGGAAGATAAACACTTCACAGGCCAGAGAGGAACAGCTGGATCCTTTAGCAATGTAGCTTCCTGAAAAAACTGGATGACTATTGTGTCCCTGGCATGCAGCAGCCTAGGAAGTGACCCCATCCTGCCCCACCCCTCTTGGCTCCCAGCAGATGCTGCTGGAGGCAGAGCGGTCAGCAGAGAGCAGGGCTGCAGGGCACCACCACCACTGCTCAGCACCCCCAGGTGCCCTCCATTCCCCGTGTACTGCAGCTGACCCTGGTGCTGCTTTCCTTGAAGGGACACCTCTGCTCACCCCTCCCTTCCCAAAGCACCGTGGCTGCCCATGGGCAGCCCTACAGCTGTTCCTCTGCTTTCCCGGCAAACAAAAACTCCATCCAGATTCCCATAAAAGAGCACAGCACCCATCTGTACTTGTCCAGAGAGCCTCCAGTGCAAGGGAATTTGCAGCTACTCACCAAGTGAGCCTCTCTCTATAGGTCCCACTACTTGCTGGTGCATTGCTTCCCTCCATCCCAATCATAGAATCACAGAATGGTTTGGGTTGGAAGGGACATTAAAAATCCTCTAGTTCTAATCCCCCGCTGTGGGCAGAGACTAGAATCCTCTAGTTCTAATCCTTTCCACTAGACCAGGTTGCTTAAAGCCCCATCCAACCTGGCCTTGAACACTTCCAGGGATGGGGCTTCCACAACTTATTTGGGCAACCTATTCCAGTGTCTCACACAACTCACACTCCTCTCATTTATTCCCCATGCTGCATGCATTTGCACAGAGGCATTTGAGTTGGGCCCTGATGAAGCCCATTTATTGGCTGGAGTGGATGGAATTCCTTTGTGCTGCCCTTCAGGTTCTCTTCTGCTGACCAACACTCCTGTGCCCCTCCTGGTCCCTAAGGGATGCTGAAGCTGTATTTCTGTGTGTGGCCAGGATGGGACAACAACCATGTGATTTAATAACATAAGGAGCATCCTTTACAGGAGGGGACTTGAAAAATATCAGAGCTGACCTTCCGCATTTCCATTTTGACCATGGAAGACACCTGCGTGCTACCTGCTGAGATGGCAAAAGCAGAGATTTCACATGGAGAGAAACCCCAAAAAATGAAACAGTCTTGTGTTTCTTAAGTAAAGGATCGAGGCAGCAGTTTTTATTACGCATAGAGAAAAACAAAATACTTACAAGCATTTCATCATTTTCAAATACTTCTCTTGCTTCTTCATGTGTACATCTCTCTTCTAAGCATTCTCTTTCCAAACTGCCTTGAAGGACCTCCTCCAGAAGTAGGGAACTGGCACGCCTCTGTCGCTTGATTACACTGTTTGCCTCATCGGCTGATATAAATACTGAAACATTGTATGACAAAACACTAATGTAAGTACTTAGATTCATTCTCCTATGCACTTTTACCTTCTTTTTTGAGATAAATAATTTTGATTGATTTGGAGTTTCAGCCACATAAAACTTACATACTTAAAGAGCTCTAGTGTCTTAGCCCAAATTCAGCTGAGGAGTAGTGACCTTTTACTTTTGGGGAGTGCTTGACTTCTTCCCAAGCAGAGGGAATTTGAAGCCATACCCAGCATGTTATTTTACTGCACAAAACATACAGAGCAGAGTGTGGTGGCACAGCCAGGGAAAGGGGAAAATCATTATTATAAAAGGCAGAGGCTGTTTTGTGAGACTGCACAGGGCTTTCAGATGCATCAGTTGAAGTGAATAGTAGTTGTATTAAGTTATGATGGTGGATCCAAACTGATGCTCTTCAGTCTTAGCTCATGGCACTTTTTTTTCTGAGAAGCAAAGCCATGACATGGCTGAGTTCTCAATCAATTCTCTCTTAAAGAGAATAAATAAAAGCTATGCCTCAGCAATGCTCATAGTTGAGGGCTATATTACATACTACTGTTTGTGTGGACACTGTAAACTTTTGGATTTGAGTAAAGAGGAGGAGAGACCAGAGACACGAGAGTTAACAGATCTTAAAACTCCTCTTTGCAAATGATACCTCCATCAAAAACTGCCTGCCAGCTGGGCAGCTGGTACTGCCCTGGAGCCTTGTCTTCCACATGAAGCAATATGTGACTGTGTGTGTCAGCACATGTTTGTCAGTTCTTCTGTGCTTGGAAAGTAAATGTGTTGGGGCAGGGAATATTCGGGGGAGTTTTCTCTTTTGTATAGCGTTTGGGGGCCCAATACTGCTGGTTGAAATAATCAATAATCACAGAACTGGAAAAAGTGAGAGCAATAGCAAAATTACTCTGAAACTGTGTACAGTTGTTTGGTTATCTTTTTGAAGGATACCCCATAAGCAACTGACTTGCACATGATATTAAAAAAAGAAAAGCTTCATGACTCTGTTCTGCATTTTGAAGTGTTATCTGACCCCCAGCACACATTTTTGCCGTGCAGTAGCTCTGCCACATCCAGCACAGCTGGCAGTAAACTTCTGCTGTGGGGTGTTCTGACTTTCTTAAGATATCACCATCTTTTCCTTCCTTTCCTGGCTCCTCCTTATTTTTGACAAACCATGGAGGATTAATACAGGAACATAAATTTCTTCAAGCTATAACAAGCATGCGTATCAGCCTCTTTCATAGAACTCTCTTATTTTTATTTCAGCAGCAACTAGAAACATAAAACAAAATTCTCTTTAATATCTGGGACATTCTAAAAATTGTAAGGAAAGTAAAAATATTACTGTAAATGATGGTACTTCAAAACTAAATTGTCCCATTAGCCTACAGCAGTTTTCACTTATCTGCATGAAATAAACAGGAGAAATGTAAAGAAAATTACATAAATGGAACAGACCATTTTCAGTGATGTCACCCTGTGCTACAAAATAAACATTATACAAGGTACAAAATTACTGATGCTTTTAGAAAAGCAGCAGCACAAATCAGAATTAAAGGTGCAACAAAACAAAAGCCATACCTGCCTGTTCTGTCTGAAGAAAAAGGGCAGAGAGAAGGAAGAATATAATCCAA
Source organism: Acanthiza pusilla (assembly GCA_036630365.1). Lineage (NCBI taxonomy): Eukaryota > Metazoa > Chordata > Aves > Passeriformes > Acanthizidae > Acanthiza > Acanthiza pusilla. Next base: position 9,698,371 of record JAXCHO010000098.1, read on the forward strand.
GAGCACCTTGCCATTGTTGTCCTCGGAGCCTAATGCTGCATTCCTGCAGCTCTTTGGGGAAATGGTTACAGGAGAGATGTTGAAGTTTAAAGTCCAGCTGCTCATGAGAAAACAAAACCTCTAAGAGCAAATCCTGGCTGCAATGTCAACACATGGAGAGAAAAAAAAAACCAAAACCAAAAACCAAACCCAAACCAAACCAAAAAAACCCAGCCCCCAGCTCAGCAGTGCAACAGTGCCTGTTCTCTCCCTGCCCAGGTTGACTGCGGGGCCCTTCGCCAGTGCCACTGAGAGCTGCTCCAAGATTTTGGTGCTCTTCCCATGCCCCAGCATTCCCTTACCGTAACACAGCATGGCTGACACGAACAGCACAAACATTTCTTTGTACCATGTCAAAGCACAGGCTGGACAATGACCTCAGCGACCAGTTATATGACGTGGTGCTTTTATACACTATCCTCATATAATGTTTACCAAAGCTTAGCTGCAACAGGCAAATCCCACTAGCCTTTGGAGCAACCAAGCCCCCAAACATGTGATTTTACCCCTAGGAATGCATCTGAATGAATATGGCATTTTTCTATTTCACTGTTAGGTTTTTAATGCCCAGCCATGAAAGAGAGCATGGAAAATTTTCCTGATGTCAGGATTCCAGTCACACACAGACAGACAGAGTCCATGAAAGGACGTGTAGGTACAGAGAGGACTGAAGCACTCCCTGGGCTGCTGGATGGGGTGATCCTACTTCCCAGCCCTGGACAAGAGGAAGGATAAACCCATCGGCATGCAATGGCAGTGGTGCTGCAGGGCTCCCAGCACAGGCAGGCTCCTGGGAAGAGCAGGAAACCATTTCTACACTCAAAGCAACAACCAGTGAAGAGCTGTTTCTTATTTAATCTGAGTTACGAACAAGAGACCATTCTGTGTTTTCATGTCACAACTCCCCAGCTATTATTTAAGTATGTAGCTCTTTTATCAAAGTATGATTGGTCTGAATATCCATGGGTTCATCATGGATCTGAACGTCCCCAAAGAAAACTTCACCTCCCATCAACTGCAGCTCTGAAAACGAGCTGCAGTGAGTATTGAGGCAGGTGAGGGAAGCAGACCACGTGCCTCACCAAGGCCTGTCCCTACCAACCCAGAGCTGATATTACAGCTCGCATCACAGGCCCTGATACCTGCAGCAAAAAATCAACCTGCGCTTTGAAACTCCATTGCAGGATGGTTTTCCTGCACAGTTTCCACAACTTCTGTTGTTTCAGAAGTTCACTTGGAGTTAAAACCCTTCTAATATCAAGCTTGATTTTATCCACAGCCAGTTCATGACCTTGCGTATTTGTTTTGCCCTCTTGACATTTCTGCAGAACTAATTAATGCAGCCTCTTCTTTGGTTAACTTTGTGTCAAGCTTTCCTTAGTAAATGAGCTCTCCATGCTCTCCTCAGTCCCCTGAGGCCAGCAAGCCCCCTTGTACCTGTCCCAGCCAGAGGTTTCTTGGCTAGGGAAGGGAGAGCTGTTGCCAGTGGTCACATCTGGTGGGTGCTGGAGGCTCAGACAGCACCTCCCGTGCCCAGGAGTCACTGTGGAGGCTCATCTCACCCTCCTTGCCTTGCACGGCAGTGGCTGTGCTGCTTTTCCACACTCCTCTGGCTGTCCATCCCCACGGGAGCACCTGGGGATGCTCAGTGAGGCTGCTGCTGTAGTCCCCAGTGGCCTGGGACTAGTTGCCTTTACTTTCTCATGTTAATGAATCATCCCCTGCATACACAGCACAGCCAGTCTGGTTCTCTTTGGCATGAAAAATATGTCACCACTTGATGTCAGCACAGGACTTTGCAGAACCCAGCACAAAAATGTGGATCCGTGGATTTATTTTTTTAAAGAAACTGTACATTTCACAATCCTAGACCTATGTCAATTAAGGAACTCTTGTAGGTATAAGTTAGTTATTTAACTTGGTTTAATATTAATAACACAGAACTTCAGAAGCTGTATTTTCACAAGTTCTTAGTTTACGTGGTAATTTTTTTCTTACTGGGTGGGATTGTTTTTTAAAAAGGTATCCCTTGACTGAGCAGCTGTGTCCTTAGGAATGAGACACAGTGTACTCAGTACGTATGACCCTGACTTTGCTTTTTCTGTATTGATATCAATGCAACAGGTTTTACATTTTAACTTTCATGTGACTATGAAAAATTTCATAGAGGGTTTTGAAAGGGCAGTCCTTTCCTCTCATGTTTTTTATAAAGAGTTACTGGTATTTCTTTTTCCATTCCTTTAATTAGCACAGCAAGCACATGGCGATGTGTTTCATTATGGTGTCCTGCACCCTATTTCCTGCAGCCCTGTTTAGGGATTGCCTTCCTCTTGGAGGGTTACTCATTCCAGGTGAAGCCTGCAGGCAGTGTCAGGTATGAGGTTGGCAGTTCTCAGGATGGAGTAACTGAGGGAATTAGTTCTGCTTTAGCAACAGGTTCACATGGAAGTTGTTCCCTGCCCAGTGCAGCAACCCAGAGGAAGTGGGTTTGCAGACCAGCTGCCCAGGCAGTGACAGGGCAGTGATGGGGCAGTGACGGGGCAGTGATGGGGACACATCAATACCACCCATCTCATGCTTGCCATCAGCCCTGCTGCAGCAGGAGGCCAAGGGCAGCTGTCCTGAGCAACTCATCACATGCTTTTTTGGAAATGCATAACTCAGCTAGTGAGCTGCTTAGTGCAGTTAAAATGGGTAATGATTTCAGCTAAACACCTGGGCTGCCATCACCCAGGTCTGTTCACCACCTGCAGAAAAAATTTGAAGGTTTTTCTTGCCAAATCCAAAGTGCATCAGCATTTCTACAAGTGGGAGGAACTTGCAGCTGTTCCAAAAGAACATCAGCACAGTGTTTGTGGTTTGGTTACAGATTGCAGGAAACCCTGGAGGAACGAACAGGGGGAAGGAATGTAACCCCAGGGAGCTCTGATTTTCTCCTTTGGGTGCTGCACTCACAACAAGACTGTGAGCCTACCCACAAGGATGTGCAAGTCTCCTGATGGCCTGGCAGTGAAAACAAAAGCCACCTGGAACTGTTCCATCCCTGGAAGTGTTCGAGGTCAGGCAGGATGGGGCTTTCAGCAACCTGGTCTAGTGGAAGGTGTTCCTACCCATGTCAGGCGGTGTTGTAGGAGGTGATCTTTGAAGGTCCCCTCTAACCAAAATCCTTCTATGATTCTGTGATCTCTGTAGATACAAGCTCTGACATTTTCTGTTTCTGTGCATATATTGTTAAAAATAGCAATTGTTGTTAGTATTTCATTTATTAAAATACATTATTTCTTTACTTCCACCTTCACGTCTCTTTACCTTTTCCCTCAACTTTTATATTAAAATTCTTTTCCCTGCCAAAATTCCAACCAAGAAAACTAGCCATGGAGCAAACAGAAGACGGCAGAGCACAGGCACAGATAGCACCACAGCGCTTCGACTCCTAGTTAGAGTTTCAATGATGGATAAGAGGGGTTGGTAAGGTGCTTAATTTTGCTCTAAGATGAGGAATATCCCCTCATCCCTTGTGAAAAATGAAGCAAAATCACTTTGGAATCTGTGCCATTCGGATGAAGAAATTTTTTTTTCTCCTCTCCAATTTTGTCTGGTAACATCTCCCCATTGCCCTAATCTGAAGTTCAGGATAAAAAATGTTAAGGATGGCTCTCAGAGAAACCTAAACAGCAGATTTTTCAGGCAAACTCCTGGAGCACTGACACAGTCTGAAGTGGACAATGAAGAGACATGAAAATGTTTGGACTTTACCCAAAATTCAGAATTTTTAATGCAGTATCCTGTTCCTGTGTCTTTCTGCCTGACTCTCTCCACTGAGGACATTGGGCAGCAGCTCTGCAGCTGTATCCAGATGTTATGATTGCAGTTGTTCCTTTGACCAGCCAGTCACTTCTTCGGCAGCAGGTTCAGTAGGAGGGAAGTCCTAACCTGACCTCAGCAGCACCAGTGCAGACTGCACCTGAGAGCTTCCACCCACAGCCCAGACATATGAGCCTGGGTGGTGGAACTGGCTCCTGCCCTAAACCAGGCTTCCAAGCCATGGACAGAATATTTTCTTGGGCTGTTTTTGCTGCCAGACATCCCTCACAGTAGCATAATTTGATGTTACTTAAAGTATGTCCTTTAGCTAAGGTCTTATTAAATTTGTTATCAACAGCTCAGGCAAGCCATGGGAAAGGCCTGAACAATTAACATTATTCTCCATGCTGCAACGGCACTGCAACACAGCAGCACTTTCCAAACGTGGTGCAGATGTGATGTGTGTCCCACAGGATGAACTATAAATGTGGCTTTGTACCTACAGAAACAGAGGTTTTGTCATTGCCCAGGGCATAGCCAGCAGCACAGGAACATATGACTCCTTCAGTTTTGCAGACTGCTCACAGCTCCTGAATTGACCTTGCATCACTTGGTATGACTGCAAAGGAGAGAAATGCAGGTTACAGATTTATGGTAGCTTCATAAAAGTGCAAGCAGCTTATAAAAGCTTGCTTGCAAACAAACACCCCACCACTTTAGGAAACACAGTACAATTCCTGCAAAAGGTCTTAATGATAACAATAGTTGTATCATTATTTTAAAATGGTAAGCAGTCAGCATTAGGCAGACCACTATTATTCTACATTTTATGTTGTGTTTCCCAGCTGTAACTAACAGCTCTTTGAGGGCAATTCAAGGAGCAATCTGTACTTGCCAGAACAGCCATTGTACTAAGGCAAAGATGAACATGGGTGTGGGTAAGAGGAAAAAATTGGCAACAACTAAAGCATCAGTAATAAATGAGGTCTTGGACTTTTGGTAGATCCTTGCAATATTCCTTTTCCATCTGCTTATGGCTCATGCTACCTTAGCTCAGTCCCTGGTATTGCCAGACCACAGGCAGAGTCAGAGAGCTCTTCCTGGCTCCAACAGTGCAAGAGCAAATAAACTGGTCCTGAGAGATGCTGTCTAACCTGTTTCTACAGATTCCTAATGAAATTCCACAGCTCACCCACACAGCTTAATGCACTCCTTAATTAGCCTTATAATGTCTCAAAAGTGTTTCCTAACATCTAATCTGAGTGACCCTTAGAGTGATGGGATCCCATTACCTCTTGTAGCTGTTCACCCTCATGGAAAAGAAGTCTTACTTTCATTACATATTTTACAAATTTCTGTGGTTGTGCATTGTGGGACCAAAGGTGAAATTATGGTTTTTGTGTTTACATAATTGCCTTCTATTTACGTTGGACCACTGTTCCAGTTTCCCAAGATTGCCTGAATGCTCATGTCAAGTTATGGTAGTCCTCCTTCCAGTCTGGAAAGAGGTACAAAAGCAGTGAGCAAGCACTCTTTCTTGTCTTGCATGTTACTGTGGAAAATACCAGTGTCAGAGGTCTTCAGGTTCACCTCTGTGGAGCATTGCACTCTATATAATCTTTCAATCAAGTAGCACAGATTCTTGACCAGATTTGCACAAAAATTACCAATGTTTCTTTTTCTGTTGCAATAAAAGTGTTAGATAAAATGATTTGAAAATGGTTAGAAGCCTCCCTTAAAGGAGAGACCTGAGGTTTACTCCATCTTTTGCAGCCACCCAGCCTGTCATTCTGTCTTTGGAGAAAATTGATGTGATTTTTCCCTTGGAGGAATTTGATGTGATTTTTTTCCTGATGAGTGCAATTCAGCAGTTGCTTTCCTCCTTGTTGGGTGCAAGTTATTTGGCACCGTAAGGAAGAAAGAATTTCTTCTCTATCAGGCACAGACTAATATTCCTGGTCTTTCTTCCATTATTCATATACTTAGATTAGCTCTTGATTTTCACATCATGTTTATCGTACTGTATTTACTCCTCAGCTTTTCTGGTTTCATGCCAGGATGTTTACAATTCTGTTATACAGAGCTAGGCACTTTTATACTTCCTTTTAGAGGTCAAGGCACAAAAGATCTCACAGTTTTAATCAATCATCCTGTCCTTTCCTGACCTTGGGACAGTTTTGACATGTTCCTTAAATACATTGGGGTTTTGTGGGGAATTTAGAAGTAGCCTCTCTTTTGAAAATACGTGAAGTTTATTCCTTTGTTCTTTTTCTTTATTTCATTAATGAGCTCTGTCATTTTTACAGTTTTATAAAAGTCATGTTCCATCTTCGTATTGTCAGCAACATCTAGTATATATATTAAAATTAAATGCACACGAGTGCACACAAAATTGCTTTCTACATGTTTGCATAAGAAGATTTTCCTTGAAACATTCTGAAGACTCGCTGGGCACTCTGTGTCCAACTAAGTACCTCTCCCATTTCATCCCTGGGATGTCAAAATCTCCCTCTAACTCACAGCTCTTGCAACAGTGATGACTCAGGTGTTTGTACAGTTGTCTCCAATCAGAGACAACAGCAAAACTGAAACATCCCTGTGTGGTTTAGGAAAAGCAGCACAAAGCCAAGCTAAAGCAGACACTCTACCTGTCTGCATCATCTGAAGGAAGAGGAGAACAACGGGAAGAAGCCACATGGTCCCACGATGACCTGCCATACCTATCCTCCGAGCTCATCACCCACGGCGTTCTCTGCAGAGATCTGGGGCAGCTGCTAAATGAGACAAAAGCCCTAAGCAAGAATATGTAAATAGGATTTGGGTAGGACCCAGACCTGAGGTTATCCATTGAAGAGAGATGTTTCACCCAGATTGAGCACAAGGCCGAATGCAAACGGGACAAAGGATTTGAACAGAAATTCAGTGGGCAGAAGAACTCACGGAACAAACACTGCTGAGCAAACATTGAAGTAAGCCCACTGATGACTTATACAGGTCAAGACCATGCAGCTGGGGTAACTGACCTGCCCACTCACCTTCCTGCCCACCATTAGTGCTGACTGCTGCAATATTTGCTGTTTGCAGAGTTGTATTTCGAGTTTGTCAGCCTGCTTTCCTCGCAGCACCTGCTATACAAAACAAGCCAATACCAGCTCAAAGCTGAAGAGACAAGTAGCATGTGTCTAATGAAGTTCAGTGTTCCTGGGAGAAGAGAGGAGCATAAGAGATTGGAGAAGCCTTGGGAAACCCATCAGGATGGTTAGGGGGTACAGCAAACCATGGGTAGAGGCTGAGGGGGCTGGGTTTGTTAAAATAAAACCCACACCGAGAACAAAATAGAAAGAATGGTTTATTTCAAATAAAGGTGTACGTCAATATTGCACCTAAGAGTAACATCTAGAACAATACACATGGAAGCAGCTTTCCAGTCCTCAGCCATACACAGTCCAGACAATGATATGCAAAATGGTGACCATGCACATATATTTTTTCTGATGAGCAGAGTGTTCAAATTAAACTAAATTGAAGTACAATCCCTATAAATCAAAAACACTTTTTATATAGCCATGCAAGATCTCCTGCTCCCTTAATCTTCTGAAGACATCTAAAGCTAGAAACTAAACAACTCCAGTAAGGACAAACTCCCTGCTGAGCCAGATGGCTGCAATATGAGGATTAACTCAAGTCCCATCCTTCCTGCTTCCATCATGACTTGTGAATATTTGTAACATGTTTTGGAGCCTCTGGTGGAAGCACTTGGGTCAACAGAGAGGAACCAAAATGGCCATCGAAAAATAATGAAAAGAAACCAAAGACCCCACAGAGCCACCATTTTCTTGGGGAAATTCCCTCATTCAGCCCATTCAAAACACCAGCACAGTCCACAGAGATGTGCTTTAAAGCCAGCAATAACACAAATGGAAGCAGCACCATAACTTTAAGGAATCCGATCTCAAAACAAGTCTGGCAGATGCACAGGAAAGAAAAGTTTCTTTTACAAAGCCTGCACCTTGGCAGCTAACAGAAGGATCAAGGGACACACCACCACTACAAACTCATGACTGCTCTTACCCAACGCAAGTACCGGGACAGTTTGGTATAGACACCGTATTTGCCTTTCCTTGCACATCCTTCACCCCAGCTAACAACTCCAGTAACAAAATAAGTATCCTTATATCTGGTCACATGGGGGCCACCACTGTCTCCTTGGCAAGCATCCTTTTCCTCTGTATCATAACCAGCACAGAACATGTTCTCGGTTACCACAAAGTTGGTGGATTGCTTGCAAGTGTTCCTATTAACGTAGGGGACTTCAAGCACCTTCAGTTTTTTTGGGAGTTGTCCACCATCAACTTCACGCCCAAAGCCACTAACCCTCCCAGATCTCTGGCTCATCAGAACTTCATTAGCAAAGTCTACTTTGGGGAGACATGCTGCGATGACGTACTCTGAAAACTGCACAGGTTCCTTCAGCTTTATTAAGGCGATGTCATTATCGTAAGTCTCGGCAACAAATTTAGAATGAACAAGTATTTTTTCCACAGTATGCATGGTTTCAGACTCTTCCTTCTTCTTTCTGTCCACTTCACCTGTGCAAGAGGATTAAAAGGGTCATTAATGTGCAGGAAGGATAAGAATTAAAGAACAACCTTGACAGAGGAAGAGAGTAGGAAATTCATTCCCAACACTTTGCCCAAGACCTCAGACCACACGAGGAAAAGAAGGAAACTGTAAACAGGCATGGCAATATTTCTTAGCAGCAACTGGATTGGCTTTGCTCCTGAGCTTTGGTCTATGGAGATTTTTGTACCACTTTACATGAAGGCATAATCTGACTCAGCTAAATTGTGGTGGTTTTGCTTGGCCCAGTTTTTGCCAGTGAGTAGGGTGGGGTACAAAGATGGCTCCTGTGTGTCCTGTGTGAAGGTTCTGGAAGTTTTTCACCATGTCCAGCAGAGCCAATCTCTGATGGCTCTGAAGATGATGGACATGCTTCTGGCCAAGCCTGGGCCAATTAGAGATTTTAATTACGCCTCTGTGAGAACATATTTAAGAAGAAATCAAAACAATGTGAGCACACACTTCTTTTAAGCCAGAGGAGGAGGAGGAGGTAAAAATATGTGAGGGAAAACAACATGGAGGCACCAAGGTCAGTGGAGAAGGTGGGGGAGGAAATGCTCCAGGCGCCGGAGCTGAAAACTCTCTGCCAGCTGTGGTAAAAACCATGGGGAAGCAGGTGGTCCCCCTGCAGCCCATGGGGTCCAGAGGATGCAGAGAACCCCCCACAGCCTGTGGGGAGGTGCCCACGCCAGAGGAGCAGGTGATGCCTGCAGGAAGCTGTGATCCAGCGGGAGTCCCAGAGACTGAGAGTTGCAAAGGCCCTGCAGGAGAGAGAGAAAGGCCTTGCTCCCGGGATGGAAACAGCCTGGCCTCAGCTCCTGGGATGGAAACAGCCTGGCCTCAGCTCCTGGGATGGAAACAGCCTGGCCTCGGCTCCCGGGATGGAAACAGCCTGGCCTCGGCTCAGCCTCGGCTTGGAAGTCTGAAACTTATGGACAAAAAATCTTGGACTGCAGCAAATTCAGGTGGGTTTGCTGCTCATGAGACTGGACCCATTCCAAAGAAGTTCCCAGAGGACTGTCTCTCGTGGGAGGGACCCTCATGGCTGAGTAGAGGAGTCTTCTCCCTGATGGACTGACCCTGACCAAAGGAAGCCCTCATACCCTGAACCCACCCTGAGGCTGTTGGTTAGAAGGGAGGGAGGGAGTGAGCTGAGAAATGGTGTCTTAATAGGGAGGGGGGTGAGTAGAGAAACAGTGTTTGTAGCAGATGTGGTAGGTTCCTGGCATTTAGCCAGGGTAAAACCTTGACAAAAACCAATGCAACTTGGTGTGGAAGCTTTTACAGGAGCTTTGAGCCTGGCTTAGAGAAGAGAACCTTGTCTGGGTCAAGACTACAACAGTGCAATGATAAAGCTGTGTTGATGCTGTGTCCGGGCTCAAAAGTGAAGCAATGATAAATCTGAGTTTGTTCTTTTGTGCTCTATTCAGTGAGTCAGAGCTTCCTTGAGTATTCCTCCAGGAACAAATCTGGATGCTTTGGAGGTGCCAGGAATGAGAAGCTTCCTGCAGAAACACTGCTCTGCTGAACACACTGATAGCCGACATTTCCAGAACATTTGACCCTAATCATTTCCAGCCTGCTGGCAGAGGTGAAAGAGATGCACCAGTATCACCTTCCGCATCAGCTGCCCCTGTTCTTATAAAGCTGGATCTTCACAATAACAAGAAATTATAAAAAGCAAAACCACAGCAAAGAAGTAACAAACCTCAATGAGTCCATCTCACAGGAGATTGGGAGCACAGAAGGTTAGGTACAACAGACAGTCCCACCTCACAAGAGTCAACAAGAAATAACCACTTACCAACAACAACTTTGATTTCTTTGGATTGGTTTATGCAATGAGCTGCAGTAAGTATAAATTTTTCATTCAGAATTGTTCCACCACAAAACTCTTCTCCTTCCTCATTTAACAGAACAGCCTGTGAAGTACAAAAGGTAAGTGTAGAAGGAGGACATGCAGTTCAATGTTGATGATCTATACACAGGTAGCAGATTTCTCTGCACACCACAGATATGCTTCTCACTGCAACATGTACATGGCCCTCCAGGCCTCTCTTAATGCTGCATTCACAGGTGCAGAGGCTTCAAATTGATGTCTACTGCTACAGAGTCTCCATTGTCTTCATGTGGAGTAGACATTTGGCTGCCATGTCACCTCCCTCACAGTGCTTAGTAATGTCTATTAGACACTGACTAACTGAGCAGGCAGAGTGCAGACTCCAGATCACCCACCCCTCAGACCCATCCCAAACAATGTCCCCAATACATTTTTGTATTCATTTTGGCTCCAGAGTAAAACACAAGGGCATATTTGTGAATCAAAACGCCTGCTTTATCTGACATGCTCTCGAGGTGTGCTGCCTGAATGGATGTTCTCAGACAGAACCAGAATGTAACATGCACAAATGAGGCCTGCATGACCCAAAAGTTCTCTCTGGGAGTAGGATAGGCAGCTGCATCTAAAATGGCACAAAGCCTTTTGTTTTGCCCCTGGGAGGCTGCAGTTTGCAGAACAGCACAGCCATGTGCCCAGGGTCACAAAGCTCAGCCACGTCTCGCTGCCACTGTCACGCTACACGGGCAGCGTTCAGAGGGCACCCAGCTGGAAGGAGCCATGGCTCCCCTTCCCTCAGAGACACACTCTGCCCCCATGCAGGGCACACACCCCATTTACCTGATATGGGCACTGCCCAGGAAGACACTCATCCCCCCCTGCTATTCTAGTATGAACAGATGGAGTCTTGCTACTTGTTCTGTTGTTGGGCTGAGGGGTTGGGCTTTCTGTGGTAATGACAAAGTTGTCCTCTTCACTCATTTCATTTGTGGGAAGGAATTCTTGGTCACTCGTTACATTGCTGTAGTCAGTAGGTAAAAGAGCAGACCTTTTTCTCCTTGCCACAAAAACTTTTCCACAAGGGTATTTTACTGTAATGAGAAGAACAATAAAATTGCAGATGCACAGAAACACCACCACAAGAGGAAACTCCTTGGAAATACCATCCCACAATACATAGTGCAGCCTCCTCATTTTCCAAACAGTATCCAAACCTTGGCACATGCAAGAAGGCAAAGAGACCATATGGTTTGAAAAACAAATGCTGTTTTCTCATCCTGAAACTTCTCCTTCAGCTTTCACCTCATGACCACATTTTGAAAGTATTTAAAATTTAATACATGAACTTCAAGTATTTACATTGATATAATCATGTAGCTTCCCTTAATAAAATATTCTTAATTTTGACAGTGATTGAAATGCTTTATGTTAGTAATAATATGGCTAATGACAGCAATTTCTTATTAGCTATAAAGTGTATAAAACCTGACATGATATATAAATGGTTGACTTATTCCTCCCCATGATATTTTGAAATATAACAAAATTGTACATATGTACATAGTGCTAATCATAATTACCCAATCTCTTCAGTTACTGGTTGATAAAGTTAACTGAAATCTAAAGTACAAATTTTTTGCGAGCTGCTCTCTTGTATGGCCTGTAAGTGTTTAAGCAAAGGAGATCATACTGCGATCACTTTTCTTAGTGTGGCCTTGCCTTGAGTCCTGTGTATGGTTTTGGTGTCAAAATGTAAGAAAGACATAAAGCTCTTAGAGAGTGTCCAAAGGAGGGCAAGAAAGATGGTGAAGGGCCTTGAGGGAAAGCCATGTGAGGGGCAGCTGAGGTCACTTGGTCTGTGCACCCTGGACAAGAGGAGACTGAGGGGAGACCTCACTGCAGTCTACAACTTCCTCGTGAGGGGAAGAGGAGGGGCAGGCACTGATTTCTTCTCTGTGGTGACCAGTGATAGGACACAGAATCACAGAATCATTTAGCTTGAAAAGTATCTCCGAGATCATCGAGCCCAACCTTTGACAGTTCACCACCTCGCTAACTAGACTATAGCTATAAGTGCCACATCCAGTTGTTTCTCGAAAACCTCCAGGGATGGTGACCCCACCACCTCCCTGGGCAGTCCATTCCAATGCTGGACTGCCCTTTCCATGAAGGAAGCTGAGAAAATGGCAGGAAGTTGTGTCAGGGGAGGTTTAGTTGGATATTAGAAAAGAGTTCTTCACCCAGAGGGTGGTTGGGCACTGGAACATGCTCCCCAGGAAAGTGGTCAAGGCTCCAAGCTTTACAGAGTTCAAGAAGTGTTTGGAAAAGACTTTTAGGCATGTGGAGTTATTCTTGGGGTAGTCTAGTGCTAGACCAGGAGCTGGAGTTTGGTTATCCTTGTGGGTCCTTTCCAAAGCAGGATATTCTGTGATTCTATGACTCTTTGGTTCTCCTGTTAACAGTGGAATATACTCTGAGAGGCCTCACTGAGAGGCACCCTTGCAAAGGGTTTCAAATCACCTAGATTTTGATCCAGTCCATCACAGCACCTCACAAATGGAAGGCTTTGGAAATACAAATCAGTTGCCCTCACTGTTTAGTCCATGCCATGGAGGATACTGAAGGTTCGAAAGACATTCTTCAGCTGAGAGCCAAGACATCCCTTAACAGTGAAACAAATCTCACCACCATTGCTATTGGTTTATCACATGGTTTTGTACCTGTTGGGACACAGTGTTTGCCATCATCTCCTAGAGCATAGCCGTCTGCACAGGAGCACACTACATCCTTCTGTCCAGCATGTCTTTTGAAGCTGCAGAACTGCTCACAGTCCCCATTGTTTATTTTGCAGAACTTTGGTATGACTATAAAAGAGATGGTGGGAGAAAAACTGTACATAAACACTGACTTCACAGAAGATCTGCAAGTTCTCCAAAACAAAACACACTCCTTAAATGGGATCTGTATCTCCATCTGCCAAGCACCTGAGGTACATTTTAGGAATAACATGAGCGCTGAACATCAGCTTGTGCCTTACAAAGCAGCCTCATCCAGCACACAAAATGTACTTGGCCAAGTCCAAGTGGGCCCAGTGGCCTTGGCATGGTGAGCTTAGAAAAGCAGAGACAAATTGTCAGGGGAAGAATGAGCAAAACACTAACAGAGGACATAATTGTGTAAATCTTCACACGATTCCTCCCTCCTGCCCTGAAATACTCAACTCCTCATCACCTCCTCAGGACCCCCTCGGTCCTGTGACCAAACTTCAGTTCCACACTCCCCACTCTTACTTCTGGGCTAATGACAACCTGTCCAGGGACAAGGTCAGGGTGGCAGCTCTATGCCACAGAAGTAAATCTAAGGAAGGATTTACATGCAAAACATGATTCCTTGCAAAGCCCCTGGGAAGTTCAGTGCCACAGTTCTCTAAAGCAGAAACTCACCAAATTCACAGTTCTTGCCTTCATAACCATCCAAGCAAGTGCAAGTGTAGGAACCAATTCCATCTTCACAGTGGCCACCATAGTGACAAGGATTTGAGCTGCATTGGTCCCCATCTACAAAACCAAACCAAACCCCGAATGATTGTGAGTGTGCAAGCATTTTCAGTGAACATGGAAGGGGTGCTGGTTTTTGTAAGCCACCTTTCACCCTTCCTTTTAAAATACAGATTCTGTGAGTTGCCACATTCCAGATGGAACGAACAGCATCAATGCAATCATTCCAAACCTGCAATGATTAATCTACATATCCTATCTACATATCTCAGTTTTGCAATCTTTTCTTGGTGGCCACTGTATGATGATGCATACACAAATCTTTCTTTGTGGGAAGATAAAGTAATACATAGTTGTCAGAGCCTACACAACTTACAGTGAAACCTGTAACATCAGACAGGACATTTCTACATTGCAACTATTGGCTAAAAACCATCAACTTTTATTTCCTTAAAGGTCATCTCAGGCTTTGTGCATGTCTTTTGCCGGCAGAGCTGTTCATTTAAAGACACAGATACCAACATATTAACAGAAGATAATAAAACCCCCAAACTTGACAAAACCTGGCTAAATTTTCATGAGCAGTTAAAACTCTCTTTTGTACTGCTTACAGCACCAAAATTTTCCCACTGTATCCATTGAGGTACAAGCTTGAGCTTCAAATTTTTAGCTCTGAGCTCACACTGCCCACACGTATGTTCTGCAGCCTTGCTTCCTTTCCCAGGCACAACTGTCTGACCTGACCCCAGGGCCCCAGCCACACATATCTCATAAATTCAGTTACATGGAGGACAGGGACGCAACACTGCTCTTGGGACACATTTAATGTAGCAGTCCTTTCTCCCACCCCATCTCATTCCTTCTCTCATGCTCACTGACATGGTCTTTCCCATTTAGTGCTCTGCTGCAAAAAATGTGTTCCCCCCTCACACATGTTCTCTGGCATGCACTGTTTCATAGAAAAAGCAGGATATCCAGAAAAGTGACACTTGGTTAATAATTTGTTGCTTTAAACAAGACAAATTTCAGATTTCTATATTTTCCCACCTGTTCTGCCCCTGTTTGGAGCAGGGTCAGAACAGGTGGGACAATTTTTTTTTATCAAGTACAGCTATGATATTTGTGTGGAGACTCAGAAAATCACAGAGACTTTTGGGGTAGGGCTCTTGTTCCCCTCTGCACAGTTAAATATTGTGGATATCATTTTGCCACTCAGCAGCTTACAAATGGATAGTAACAATTATTTAATTATCACATTTCTTGAGAATATGAGAAATAGCCCATTAACTGTGCTGAGCATTGGAAACCACTACATATTGACATACTGACCGCATAATTAACACTGACACAATTGCCATTCCAAAATGGTATTCCCCATGTGCCTGAGCCCTGGATATCATTACACTGCAGCTAGCAAAGGGAAGAAGGCAGGCAAGACAGCAGAGCTACTCAGAGAGAGTTCACTCATGTCCCCTGCCCCACAAAACAAAAATATTGACAACTCTCTGTGTGTTTTGGCAAAGCAGCACAAAGCCAAGCTAAAGCAAAAGCTCTACCTGTCTGCATCATCTGAAGGAAGAGGAGTACAACGGGAAGAAGCCACATGGTCCCACGACGACCTGCCATACCCATCCTCCGAGCTCACTGTGCATCACCCACGGCTTTCTCTGCAGGGATCTGGGGCAGCTGCTAAACGAGAAACACCACAGTGCAAAGGTCATGCACTCATGAGAAAACAAAACGTCTAAGAGCAAAGTCTGCACTCAATGTCACAGTGTTAAGACACAAAAAAAGCCACCGTGCTGCAGCAATGCCAGCCTGGTGGCTTTGTGCTGACGAAACACCTCCAGGGGGATTTCCTCTAGGAAATATAGACAAAGCCTCCCTAAACCAGCTTGACTATCCAGGCAGCAAGGAGCTAGAGTAAGTAATCTGGCTGCTGCCCTCGCTCCAAGGAAGGCAGAACAACCAGAGCCAGAGCTTTGTGCCTCCTGTACACTGGGCTGAAGCAGGAAGGCACCCCAGAAGTGAGGAGTAGATCACTGCACGGAGTTTGCAGGGCTTGGCAAGAACATGGCAAAGATGTAACTCACCAGCTCCATCACAAGCATGACGACAGAGCACTTCCCCAAATTCATCAATTTCCATCTTAATTTGAATATTGGGGAGGTTGTGGGCTTTATGTGCTTTTTTGTCCTGTTCAAACCACTCCAAGGGAACAGCTCTTGACAAGGCATTGTGGTCTGGGAATCAGCCTATGGAAGCCAATCCTGCCAGGTGAGCCACCTGTGTCAGGGAGCAGTACAGAGGAAGCTTGTTCTTACCCTGCTAGTGCAGGTCACAAAGGTATGATCATAGCAGTGACACTTTGCTTGTGCTGCTCACCTGGAAACACAGAAAACAGGGGCAGGAGACACTGACAGGGTCACGCAGCCCAGCCTACTGAGCCAACAGGGGATCAAGTTGACCTCTATTTTAATTTCGGCACCTTGGCCAGGGCTCCAGGGAAGGAGCTGTCTGGGAAGTTGCTTCCCATTGGACACTGAGTCTGCTGCAGTGTGTTTTCCTCCCATACTGTAAGATACCATAACAAAGGACAGCTACTTACATCTCCCGCTTTGGAAGACAACCAGCATCAGAGACTCCACCGCCCTCCTGGCAAAATCTATTGGAGGGCTTCTCTAGTCACAGGGCTTACTTACCATCCTTTTCTTCCCTTAAGTCTCAGGACTGGCTTTTCCTTGAAGGCAGAGGAAGCCTGAGCACTAGAGGTTAGCTCAGAGCCTCTCGGTCCACCATCCTTGGTACATGTCAGCTTTTGTCTAAGCCAGCCATGTTTGCTTGCCAGGAGGAATTCTGGTATCTAAAAATCCACCAGTTTACTCAGCAGCTGAGTGCTGTACCGCTTTGCTGGATGTGTTGGTTTTGCTTGGCCCAGTTCTGCTAGCGGGGGGCCACAAAGATGGCTCCTGTATCAAGCTTCTTAAAGCTTTCACCATGCCCAGCAGAGCCAATCTCCGATGGCTCTGAAGATGACGGACATGCTGCTGGCCAAGCCTGGGCCAATTAGATTGGCTGGTTACGCCTCTGTGATAACATATTTAAGAAGAAATCAAAACAATTAGTGGAAGCAGCTCTTTTTAGCCAGAGAAAGAGAAGGAGGTGAGAATATGTAAGAGAAAACAACATGCAGACACCAAGGTCAGTGGAGATGGTGGGGGAGGAGGTGCTCCAGGCGCCAGAGCTAAGATTCCTCTGCAGGCCGTGGTGAGGGCCATGGTGGAGCAGCTGTGCCCCTGCAACCCATGGGGTCCAGGGGGATGCAGAGATCCATCCACAGCCCGTGGGGAGGTTACCATGCTGGAGCAGGTGAATGCCTGGAGGAGGCTGTGATCCAGAGGGAGTCCCAGTGGAGAAAAAGGCCTTGCTCCCAAGATGGAACAGCCTGGCCTCAGAGGTCTCCCCGCCATGGAACAGTGACCCACGCTGCAGCAGTTTTGGGAGGACTGTCTGTCCATTGTGGCAGGTTCGGGTGGACTGCTGCTCGTGAGATTTGGACCCACACTGGAGGAGTTCACGGAGAGCTGCCTCCCATGGGAGGGCCCCCATGGCTACACAGAGGGAAAGACCTCTCTTTCCCTGAGAAGCAGAGGAATAATCTCGGTGATGAACTGACCTACACCCCCATGCCCTGTCCTCCTGTGCTGCTGGTGGGAAAGAGGGAGGGGAGTGAGCGGAGAAACTGTGTCTTAAGGGCTTGTTTTTACTTCTCATTAGCCTCTTCTGACTTTGTGTAAGTAATAAATTTCACTTCGTAACTTTAAGAGGAGCCTGTTCTGTCCTTGGAGCATCTCTCAGTCCTTTATTCATTAGCCCTGTGTGTATTAACTTTTTTTCATCCTCTGCCCAGCTGTGGCAGGGGAGAGTGAGCAAGTAGAAGCCATGGGTACCTTGGTGTTTGGCCATGGTCTAAACCACGACACTGGATTTTACAATCTGTTCAAATTTTGCTTCGGGAAATTACTCCCAAATAATTTGTCTAGATTTAAAGTGTGCTTTAATGCCTCCTTTTCTTGCAGGCCTTAGGGTTGAATAGGAGGCCGAGAGGAAAGCAGATATTTCACTCATGTCCACCCAGTACAGCAGAGATGGTGTCACAGAAAGAGCAATGGATATAAAGTGATGCCTTCAGCTATCTCAACATCTTTACAGCCCAGTCTGCATTTTGCTTCAGTCCTGAAGCCCCACTAAAGTAGACAGAAGGCCTTAGGAAGAGTATGTCAACAGAATTTGTTTAGGACCCAGACCTGAGATTTTCCTTTGAAGAGAGATGTTTCACCCTGATTCACAAGGCCAAATACAAACGGGACGAAGGATTTGAACAGAAATTCAGTGGGCAGAAGAACTCACGGAACAAACACTGCTGAGCAAACATTGAAGTAAGCCCACTGATGACTTATACAGGTCAAGACCATGCAGCTGGGGTAACTGACCTGCCCACTCACCTTCCTGCCCACCATTAGTGCTGACTGCTGCAATATTTGCTGTTTGCAGAGCTGTATTTCAAGTTTGTCAGCCTGCTTTCCTCACAGCACCTGCTACACAAAACAAGCCAATACCAGCTCAAAGCTGAAGAGACAAGTAGCATGTGTCTAATGAAGTTCAGTGTTCCTGGGAGAAGAGAGGAGCATAAGAGATTGGAGAAGCCTTGGGAAACCCATCAGGATGGTTAGAGGGTACAGCAAACCATGGGTAGAGGCTGAGGGGGCTGGGTTTGTTAAAATAAAACCCACACCGAGAACAAAATAGAAAGAATGGTTTATTTCAAATAAAGGTGTACGTCAATATTGCACCTAAGAGTAACATCTAGAACAATACACATGGAAGCAGCTTTCCAATCCTCAGCCATACACAGTCCAGACAATGATATGCAAAATGGTGACCATGCACATATATTTTTTCTGATGAGCAGAGTGTTCAAATTAAACTAAATTGAAGGACAATCCCTATAAATAAAAACCACTTTTTATATAGCCATGCAAGATCTCCTGCTCCCTTAATCTTCTGAAGACATCTAAAGCTAGAAACTAAACAACTCCAGTAAGGACAAACTCCCTGCTGAGCCAGATGGCTGCAATATGAGGATTAACTCAAGTCCCGTCCTTCCTGCTTCCATCATGACTTGTGAATATTTGTAACATGTTTTGGAGCCTCTGGTGGAAGCACTTGGGTCAACAGAGAGGAACCAAAATGGCCATCGAAAAATAACGAAAAGAAACCAAAGACCCCACAGAACCACCATTTTCTTGGGGAAATTCCCTCATTCAGCCCATTCAAAACACCAGCACAGTCCACAGAGATGTGCTTTAAAGCCAGCAATAACACAAATGGAAGCAGCACCATAACTTTAAAGAATCCGATCTCAAAACAAGTCTGGCAGATGCACAGGAAAGAAAAGTTTCTTTTACAAAGCCTGCACCTTGGCAGCTAACAGAAGGATCAAGGGACACACCACCACTACAAACTCATGACTGCTCTTACCCAACGCAAGTACCGGGACAGTTTGGTATAGACACCGTATTTGCCTTTCCTTGCACATCCTTCACCCCAGCTAACAACTCCAGTAACAAAATAAGTATCCTTATATCTGGTCACATGGGGGCCACCACTGTCTCCTTGGCAAGCATCCTTTTGCTCTGTCTCATAACCAGCACAGAACATATTCTCGGTTATCGCAAAGTTGGTGGATTGCTTGCAAGTGTTCCTATTAACGTAGGGGACTTCAAGCACCTTCAGTTTTTTGGATAGTCGTCCACCTTCAAATTCACGCCCAAAGCCACTAACCCTCCCAGATCTCTGGCTCATCAGAACTTCATTAGCAAAGTCTACTTTGGGGAGACATGCTGCGATGACGTACTCTGAAAACTGCACAGGTTCCTTCAGCTTTATTAAGGCGATGTCATTATCGTAAGTCTCGGCAACAAATTTAGAATGAACAAGTATTTTTTCCACAGTATGCATGGTTTCAGACTCTTCCTTCTTCTTTCTGTCCACTTCACCTGTGCAAGAGGATTAAAAGGGTCATTAATGTGCAGGAAGGATAAGAATTAAAGAACAACCTTGACAGAGGAAGAGAGTAGGAAATTCATTCCCAACACTTTCCCTAAGATTTCGGACCACATGAGGAAAAGAAAGAAACTGTAAACAAGTATGGCAATATTTCTTAGTAGCAACTGAAGTGGCTTTGCTCCTGAGCTTTGGTCTATGGAGATTTTTGTACGGGTTTACATGAAGGCATAATCTGACTCAGCTAAACCAGTGCAACTTGGTGTGGAAGCTTTTACAGGAGCTTTGAGCCTGGCTTAGAGAAGAGATCCTTGTCTGGGTCAAGACTACAACAGTGCAATGATAAAGCTGTGTTGATGCTGTGTCCGGGCTCAAAAGTGAAGCAATGATAAATCTGAGTTTGTTCTTTTGTGCTCTATTCAATGAGTCAGAGCTTCCTTGAGTATTCCTCCAGGAACAAATCTGGATGCTTTGGAGGTGCCAGGAATGAGAAGCTTCCTGCAGAAACACTGCTCTGCTGAACACACTGATAGCCGACATTTCTAGAACATTTGACCCTAATCATTTCCAGCCTGCTGGCAGAGGTGAAAGAGATGCACCAGTATCACCTTCCACATCAGCTGCCCCTGTTCTTATAAAGCTGGATTTTCACAATAACAAGAAATTATAAAAAGCAAAACCACAGCAAAGAAGTAACAAACCTTGATGAACCATGAGTCCATCTCACAGGAGATTGGGAGCACAGAAGGTTAGGTACAACAGACAGTCCCACCTCACAAGAGTCAACAAGAAATAACCACTTACCAACAACAACTTTGATTTCTTTGGATTGGTTTATGCAATGAGCTGCAGTAAGTATAAATTTTTCATTCAGAATTGTTCCACCACAAAACTCTTCTCCTTCCTCATTTAACAGAACAGCCTGTGAAGTACAAAAGGTAAGTGTAGAAGGAGGACATGCAGTTCAATGTTGATGATCTATACACAGGTAGCAGATTTCTCTGCACACCACAGATATGCTTCTCACTGCAATGTCTACATGGCCCTCCAGGCCTCTCCTAATGCTGCATTCACAGGTGCAGAGGCTTCAAATTGATGTCTACTGCTACAGAGTCTCCATTGTCTTCATGTGGAGTAGACATTTGGATGCCATGTCACCTCCCTCACAGTGCTTGGTAATATCCCTTAGACACTGACTGACTGAGCAGGCAGAGTGCAGACTCCAGATCACCCACCCCTCAGACCCATCCCAAACAATGTCCCCAATACATTTTTGTATTCATTTTGGCTCCAGAGTAAAACACAAGGGCGTATTTGTGAATCAAAACACCTGCTTTATCTGACATGCTCTCGAGGTGTGCTGCCTGAATGGATGTTCTCAGACAGAACCAGAATGTAACCTGCACAAATGAGGCCTGCATGACCCAAAAGTTCTCTCTGGGAGTAGGATAGGCAGCTGCATCTAAAATGGCACAAAGCCTTTTGTTTTGCCCCTGGGAGGCTGCAGTTTGCAGAACAGCACAGCCATGTGCCCAGGGTCACACAGCTCAGCCACGTCTCGCTGCCACTGTCACGCTACACGGGCAGCGTTCAGAGGGCACCCAGCTGGAAGGAGCCACTGCTCCCCTTCCCTCAGAGACACACTCTGCCCCCATGCAGGGCACACACCCCATTTACCTGATATGGGCACTGCCCAGGAAGACACTCATCCCCACCTACTATTCTCGTATCGACATATGGAGTCTTGCTACTTGTTCTGTTGTTGGGCTGAGGGGTTGGGCTTTCTGTGGTAATGACAAAGTCATCCTCTTCACTCGTTTCATTTGTGGGAAGGAATTCTTGGTCACTCGTTACATTGGTATAGTCAGTTGGCAAAAGAACAGACCTTTTATTCCTTGTCACAAAAACTTTTCCACAAGGGTATTTTACTGTAAAGAAAAGAATGCTAAAATTGAAGACGCACAGAAACACCATCATAAGAGAAAACTTCCTGGAAACACCACAGAAATGGAGTGAAGTCATATGGCTGATGACAGCAAGTTGTTGTAGTTATAAAGGATATAAAGGTCAACATCATAAGCATTTGTTTGACACCTCTGACCAGTCCTGTTATAACAGAGCAAAAATGTATAGGTGTAAGTAGCACTAATAATAATTTTCTAATGTTGTCTGTTTATATAAAAAGAAGAGTTTTGAAAAGACAAGTTTTGCAGGGGGCTGTTTTATGAGGCATGTAAGCATTTAAGAAAACGAGTTATTACTGCAATTACTTTTCTCTTGACAACACCAGAACTTATTCTGGTAATTTGCAGAGAAGGAAAAAGCACATGTAATGGCTTCCAAATCACCTAGATTTTGATCCATAACAGCACTTCACAAATGGAAGGCTTTAGAAATACAAATCAGTTGCCCTCACTGTTGAGTCCATGCCATAGAGGACATTGATGGTTCAAAAGACATTCTTCAGCTGTGAGCCAAGACATCCCTTAACAGTGAAATAAGTCTCACCACCATTGCTATTGGTTTATCACATGGTTTCGTACCTGTTGGGACACAGCGTTTGCCATCGTCTGCTAGAGCATAGCCATCTGCACAGGAGCACACTACATCCTTCTGTCCATCACCTGTTTTGACGATGCAGAACTGCTCACAGTCCCCATTGTTTATTTTGCAGAACTTTGGTATGACTATAAAAGAGATAGTGGGAGAAAAACTGTACATAAACACTGACTTCACAGAAGATCTGCAAGTTCTCCAAACCAAAACACACTCCTTAAATGGGATCTGTATCTCCATCTGCCAAGCACCTGAGGCACATTTTAGGAATAACGTGAGTGCTGAACATCAGCTTGTGCCTTACAAAGCAGCCTCATCCAGCACACAAAATCTTGCCCAGTGGCCTTGGCATGGTGAGTTTAGAAAAGCAGAGAATAATTGTCAGGGGAAGAATGAGCAAAACACTAACAGAGGACATAATTGTGTAAATCTTCACACAGTTCCTCCCTCCTGCCCGGAAATACTCAACTCCTCATCACCTCCTCAGGACCCCCTCGGTCCTGTGACCAAACTTCAGTTCCACACTCCCCACTCTTACTTCTGGGCTAATGACAACCCACTCCAGGGACAAGGTCAGGGTGGCAGCTCTATGCCACAGAAGTAAATCTAAGGAATGATTTACATGCAAAACATGATTCCTTGCAAAGCCCCTGGGAAGTTCAGTGCCACAGTTCTCTAAAGCAGAAACTCACCAAATTCACAGTTCTTGCCTTCATAACCATCCAAGCAAGTGCAAGTGTAGGAACCAATTCCATCTTCACAGTGGCCACCATAGTGACAAGGATTTGAGCTGCATTGGTCCCCATCTACAAAACCAAACCAAACCCCGAATGATTGTGAGTGTGCAAGCATTTTCAGTGAACATGGAAGGGGTGCTGGTTTTCGTAAGCCACCTTTCACCCTTCCTTTTAAAATACAGATCCTGTGAGTTGCCACATTCCAGATGGAACGAACAGCATCAATGCAATCATTCCAAACCTGCAATGATTAATCTACATATCCTCAGTTTTGCAATCTTTTCTTGGTGGCCACTGTATGATGATGCATACACAAACCTTTCTTTGTGGGAAGGTGTAGATATTAGCACAGTTGGTTAGAGCATGGTGCTACTAAGGGCAGGGCTGCGGATTTGATCCCTGTATGTGCCATTCATTTAAGAGTTGGACCCAATGATCTTTGTGGGTCCCTTCCAACTCAGAATATTCTGTGATACTGTGATTGTAGTCAGAATATACATACAGTGAAGCCTGTAAGAGCAGAGAGGACATTTCTACATTGCAGTTACTGCCTAAAGATACTGACCTTTTGGCCTCTTGCATTTCCTTATAGTTTCTGCACTGTTTCACACAAAATGCAGGATATCCACAAAAGTGACACTTGTTTGATAATTTGCTGCTTTAGATAACATGGTCTTATCCCCCTATTTTACCCCCTGTTCTGCCCCTCTTTGGAGCAGCTGAAACAGCAATGCCCATAGTGTAAACAATATGCAAGAAGCTACTCATCCTAAGGGTCCAGCATGCTCCCTGTGTGGTATTTCTGGGGTGTGACCTCATCTGCTGCAGCTTTGTCTCCCACAGGGAACAGTTGCTGGGCTTTGTGTACTGCACCCCATACATCAAGATCCTTTTTCTATCTACATGTGGCCAAAAGCAATAGCTCTCCAAATGCTCCAGCCACAGAGGCTCTGGAAACTGATGCTCACGCTTAACAGAGGGAAGGCAAGACCAACATTAACCAAAGGAAAGACAGACTTAAGGCCTACATCACAGCTTCTGGTTTCTGCCTCCTCTGCAGTGCCATAGCACTCTATTCTGTAATGGTCTTAGCTAAGAGGAACCCTATTGTTAGAAAACATATTTATTTATTCTTACTCTATACTGTAGTTGCAGCTGTGGTAATGAGTTTTATATCAATATTGCAAAAATTGCAGAATCCCCTACTAAAATAGGAAGCAAGAACAACTTGTTCCAGTAACTTGGCTGAATGTAGCTGTGGTTTTCAATACTTCTGAACACCCATAAAGCATTTGTGGACTGTGGTTTAAAATGTATGAAAACTGACATTTCTGCTAAGAGCGTTGGCACTGATATTCTGCTGCTTGTATTCTCATGAGAAAATGGTTTGAAATATTCGAATCCTGTTTACTGTAACACTGACGCACACTTTGCTTGAAATTTCAGTTTGTAGGCCGCAGAGTTCATCCCCTGCTTACAGGATTGTGAAAGTCTGTGTCTTCTTCATGGCAACTGTATTAATTTTTCTCCAGATTCCAAAAAACAAAGGTGAGCTGTCTTTGGTCAACATTTTTGAGGAACTCCTCCTAGTGGGCAAACTGGACGTATACTTTTTGGAGAACATGTTACCAAACACTAATACATTAAAAATTTGTCCCTGCATACTGCTTACAAACACTAGAATCCTAATAAATAAAACTCACACATTTGGATAAAAAGCCAGAAAAGGCTGTTAGGTAGTATCTGCTGATCTATTAGTATATCTTCCTTGAATGCCAAACACTTCTACAGAAAATACATCCCACAAAATGCTCTACAACACAGGAACCAACAACACTCTGGCATGGAAGGTGACAGAAAACTGGCAAATGACTGTGCAATACAGTTTAACTTTGTGCTGGTTATGGCATTTAAGAGACACCCTTATCTGTGACTCTTTGCATCTAGAATTCTCCCCTTGGGGGCTGCCCCTCTGAAGGAAAACTATCTAACAGTCACATGCACAGTTTTTGCTTCTCACTGTCCTTCGTGTGCAAAGGATTACTGTTCTTTTCTTTGAAAGGACAAAGGTCAGCCCAGCACTTGGAGACAGCTGAACCTTGCCTTCAAATGAAGTGATTGGGTTCAAGCAACAGCAGACAGTAAATTAGATACCTTTTTCAGAGGAAACACAATGTGAGGGTGTCCCAGAGTGAAAAGAGAGGAAGCAAGGGAGCAGGAAGGGGCGACTTAAGAGGTGCATCCTTTCAAACCTTGCAATAATCTTCAAATCTTGCTTAATCTTCTAAACAAACACAGAGTGTTTCTTACCTATGTAGATGTTCCAGAATTCATCCTACAGGTAAGTGCGGGAAATGGGGAATAAAAGGAAATAGAGTTAGATGAGAATTACTGAATTCCTCAGAAAAGTATTTGACTTTTCATAGACAGGATACTTCCAGCTAACAATTGTTAAAAGAAATGTTTACATTATAGTTACATACAGTGCCTTGCAGCTCACCATTACCATTTAATAACTTAAAACCACATGATCCATATGGTGCCCAGCTCTACAGAAACAAGTCTCATGCACTTTTCAGAGCTATCTGAAATTCCTTAGAGATTTCCCAGTGTGACTCACTCAGCATAAGCCACTTGATTTCTTGCACAACTATCTTTCCATCAGTTTTGACTGAATTTGCTTATATTCCTGCAATTCCAAATTCTCACTCTCCATCCCCACCCACACTCCCATCAATCAGGACCTCACAAATCCTGACATTTAAAAATATTTTGCCTGATTTGTGTTCTTCTTTCTGCTCTGAGGACTCCAGGACACCGTCTGTCCAAGACAGACCTTTCCAGTGACATCTGGTCACCAGGCAGAACAGGCTGAGCCAGTTCTATTATAGGTAAATCAACATTTATGAACTGAAGTACACTGGCGATGCACCCATGACTCCCGATCCAGAAACATTCCCCACTCCAAGAACATTCTGGCCATCAAGTAATGCTAAAGGGAAGTGAATCTGGCCTTAACTCCAGTTTTAGGGTAGTCCTTAAGAGCCACATAGCTGCAGTCTATCTTTGCAATATCACCTTTTCTACTGACTCCAGTCCCCACAGCTGCCCTATCTCTTTAGCTTTCCCCTGAGCTTGGGAACAAATCACATTTCTGCCTGAAGTTAAGCAAGTCATTGGGGTAGGGCAGGTGACACAAGAGTCACACATACAAACTTCATTCCAATCAACATTAAGGCATTTAAGAACTGTTCACAGTATGCATTCTCTCAGTTCAGATAAGGAGAGCTACAAAATTACAAGCACTGCAAAGATGCTTGAGATAAGCTCAGTAAAATTCCCCCATGAAGTTCCACATCAGCATTTGACTTCTCAGACTTCCTGTGGACTGCCTTAACCATGGTCATGGCACCCAGCTATGTTGCCCAGACAGAGTGAACATATTTCCAACACTGGTAGCAACAAAGCCAAGGTCAAATAACTCTCAGTGGCAATTAAACAGATCAGAACAGGTAAAAGAATGGAGGCTTTAACATGGGCTGGCCTTGCAAGTGCTAAATTAAGACTGTTATGGGATGTTTATTGCCCTCCACCCACAGTCAATGTTCTTTGTGTGAAGTGATTGGAAACAACTTGTGAGTTTTGATGTGCAGCTCAAAGGACTTGAATAGTAACTTTTAAAACATGAAATATATAGACCTATGCTTCATATTAGTTCAACCTTACAGTTTTCTCATCATCTTCAAAAGCTTCTCTTGCTTCTTCTTTTGAGCAGCGCTCCTCATTGCATTCTCTTTCAATATTCCCTTGCTTCATTTCCTCAAAGAACGAGTTAGCACGTTTTGCTCTTTCCAAGAACTTGTCGGCATTTTCTTTCTTGATGAAAACTAGATAGCAGAGAAAAATAATGATACAGGCAGCTAACATTTGGTGATGGAAAAGAGTCATTACAAATAAGTGAGGCAGAAACAAAGCCAAAACAGACCACACTACCGGTACAGAACGTTACCTGTCAGGTTAGTCCTCACATAGGGTGATACATCCCAGGATCTCACAGAGCAATGTCTCTCTGAGAATCAGTAGCCCCAGAAAAAAATGTAGGCTCCCAAAATTCTCTCCTACTCTTTTTTAATCTTGAAAATAAGAACATACAGGTTGCCAATGAGGGCTTATATTTCTGTTGCTCCTGCTCAAGATTCAGTACTGAATGGAATGACTTCCCCTGAATGCCAGGGAGATTGCATTCCTTGATTTGTTTTTAAAGCTGACTACCAGACAACACCACTGTCTCCAGGGGCTGTGATGGAGAAACGAAATGCCACTCAAGATGCAGCAATGTATCTACTAACAGATGGGAAAAGTCCATGTATGAGTTCTATTGCTCTTTACCACTCCAAATCCCACTGTGCCACCCATGGATCTTCCTGCCCTCCTAACAGCAACTCCCAACATCCTGTAGAAATGTTGCTGCCTTCCTAATACATGTGCATGTAGAGCTAAGGCAGCTGCCTTATAAGATTTTATATGGAGCAGAAGTAAATGAACATCAGCTTTAGCAGGAAAGTACAGCCTGAAGTCAGCTTGCTGAGTGGTGTCACAGAAGCCTGAAACCTGCTGCCTGCAAGATTCAGGCAGCTGTTGATTTAAACTGGAAGATCAGAGACATTAAACTCATCGCAGGCACTTGCCTGTGTGAACAACACCATTACTCTCCAGTGACTTGTGCAAAAGTTACCAGGCAGGAAAAATAAAAACAACACTGGAGTAAATAAGTTGTCAAATACCCTGTAAAAAGTTTATGTTCTAGGAAAGTGTGAAGAGTTTGGAAGCTGGCATTTCATCAAGTTCTACCGCCTGGAATTTAAGCTGAAAAAATACTTTCCAATCACAGGCTGGAGTGTGGAAGACTGTGGTACAGATATGACTTCAAGGACAATGGCTTATACTCAGTGGGTAGCTGGCACATACCTTCTGGACCTTTCTTCATGCAGCTTAATTCAATGATAAATAAACTTGCTAATAGTAATTATACACCCTAATATGTAATATATATATATATATACTCCAAATGAGCACAGAAGAGACTGACTCTTCTTTCACTGAAATTGTTGGATCATCCACAGGGTGACAAGTTCTGTTTGTGTTATTTCTATCAGCAATCCCACGTAATTTGAAGCCCCACTGACTCTGAAAGGGCTCCTTGCAAAGAAGGCTAATGGAAAGTGCTTGTGACTTGCAGCCAGTGAATGTTAGTTCATTCACCCACCATCTTATTTGCCCTTAAATCCCCCTCTGCAGTGACAGGAAAGTGACAGGACACAGCCGGTGGGGTTATCACCTCTGTATTCCTTCGCTTTCACACCACCCACGTAAGCGGATGTTTTTGTAAACTTGAACTAAACAATTAGTCTTCTGAGGCTGGTCGTTCTTTTCCCCAAGCTTTCTATCATGCCTCCTTCTTCCGAGACCAAGGAGCAACAGGCATTGGTCAACTGAAACAGGATATTCCAGAAACATGCCAAGGACCTTGTTTTAAACTCCAAGCAGTCTGACTCACTGAAGGAAGAGTTAACAGCTTTTGGAAAGTCACTTGCTGATGCTGCCTTGGACTTCGGCGTTGAGCCTGGTGGCACAGAGGGCAGCGGACCCTGCACCCCCCGTGCCCCAGCCCCTCTACGGCCAAGCACATCGGGGCAAGGCTTGGCCGGGTTTCCCCTCACACACGAGAGCGCCCCAGGCTGCGAGGGCAGCTGTCCTCCCGCTGCGAACGGCGGCAATCCCACTTTCCTACACCATCCCGAGATGCCCCAGCAGCTCCCTGCCCCCGAAGCGCAGCACCTGTGCGTGGTCGGCACAGGTGCCGATAAGCCCTCAGACGTGTGGGAACCAAACCTGCCGGCGAAGACGAGCCGTGGGGTGCCCGCTCGCCTTCCTCGCCGCCGCGGCTCCCGGCGCTCTCCCGGCCCGCAGCATCGACCCTCCCGCGTTCGCCCGACAGCCCCCCTCTTCCCCCGAAACCGGTTGGGAAGAGGGGTTCCCTCCTCCCGAAAAACACGGGAAAGGTGCCGCCTTACCGCCTCCGTCAGCCCGGAGCCCGGCGGGCAGCGCGGCGCAGAGCAGGAGGAGCAGCAGGCGCCCGGCCATGGCAGCGCAGCGCGCCCGCGGTGCCGCTCCCGGGGCCGCGCCGGCGGCACGGCACGGCACGGACGGACGGGAGGGACGGGAGGGACGGGAGCCGAAGTCTTCACCCCCTCGGGCAGGGTGAGACTGAAGCAGCGTTGCTTCACCCTGCCCAGAAATAGCGGAAGCGCCGGGACAGGGTGAAAGCCGCGGCGGGATTTCTCAGTCGCGGGGATGAGGCTCCTTTTATTTTTGTTTTTTGTTGGACTTTTTTTTTTTTTTAAAAGCCCAAGGCAGCGTGGGGTTTGTTTTGTTTTGTTTTGTTTTGTTTTGTTTTGTTTTGTTTTGTTTTGTTTTGTTTTGTTTTGTTTTGTTTTGTTTTAATTGCACCTTTTATTTTGGAGGAAGGGAAGTGACTCGTGCCCTCAGCAAGCCGGCGTGGCCCCAGTCCCACAGCAGCGCCAGCCTTGGCTGCTCGCAGCCCACCCGTGTGTCGCACACCCGGCACCGTGACCCACTGGCTCCGCGCTTCGGACCAGTGACCTCGGCCTGGAGCTGGCCTCAATCTCCCATTTCTTGTGGGGAGTTCACGGTGCGCTGCGGCAGCCACGTCTTTGGTGCTTCCAGAGGCAGCCATCCGGTCTCCTTTATCTTCTTGGCTTGCTTAAACAGGCTGTTATATAAAAAATGTGTCTAAAACCCAGCTTTGTTTTGAAAAAGTCACTTTGTGCAGCCATTATTAGTACTGATTTCTTGCAGCTTTTTACTCTTTTTCTGCAAGATGATTTGTTCATAAATGTCAGTATTTATACTGGAATGTTACAGAGGAGAAATCGTCTTGTGGATCATGGAAAACACAAGTTGTTCTATCTTGACGGGTCGTCAGGGATAGTTTAACAGTGCTGAGCACCTCATCTAAGTGAAAATGACCAGCTTTATT
The DNA here is from genome assembly GCA_036630365.1 of Acanthiza pusilla. NCBI lineage: Eukaryota > Metazoa > Chordata > Aves > Passeriformes > Acanthizidae > Acanthiza > Acanthiza pusilla. Next base: position 9,728,587 of record JAXCHO010000098.1, read on the forward strand.
TGCTGGTCACTACTTATAGTCACCTTTCTCCTTGAGACTGGACTCTCCTTAGCAAGGAGAACCTTTAGTGCATGTTTGCATACTGTAACATCTCTTGTTTCATAGGTCTCTGAAATTTGCTGCTTTTCCCAGTTCAGTTCACTGCTAAATTGAACAGTATAACTTTCTTCTCTGTTGGTAAAGCAGGTTATAGGATGTTCAGTATTACATGGTCACCTTACAATGACAATGTCTTCCCCTAATAATGGAGTATGATCAACTGTAAGTGTCCTACTTGCTGATAAGTTTTTGTGATCGAGTTGATACTCAGCATTATTTGAACAGTCTGGAGTGTTTTGTATGAGATAGTTATACTATATTCTAATCTCCTAGTTCAGTTTTGTCTTCCACACCTTTTCAGTGTTTTCATGCTAAGGTTAGAAAATACATTTTTGAACTGTGTATGTTTTCAGAGGGCTTCAGGTTCTAACATTTATGCCTTAAGACTTTAGTGAATGGTCTTTGGTCAGCATTTTGCAGAGGGTTAGACAATTATCCTCTTCTGGTTTTAGATCTCAGGATAGACAATACAATTGAGATTATACTGGACAACAAATGAAACAAACATTCCCTTTCATTTGTGCTCTTTGTATCAATAAGCTTAATACCAAGGCAAAGATAAGATTAAATCAGTGGTATTCTTCACCACTTATGGGTTTAAATATTGCACTTACTAGCCTTACAGCAATAATGCTTGGTGCAAGAAGATTTAAATCAGGTTTTTGTAGCAGACCTGTAAATATGGAATCAACCTTTTCCCAGATTTCTTGTCCTGGAGAATGTCTGCAATTCCTCCCCCTCAAATCTCCCTGTTGCAACTGCAGGAGAAAGCTACTAATACAAGCTAAAGGAAACACACTGTCTATTTTTTTTTCTACTATTTCATCATTATATTACAGGATTGATAGCATAGGAAGTTATGAAAGCCAGAAGCATAAATGTGTTCAAAGGAGATTGCACACAATTATGGACAAGGGGTTCATTCATGACTGTTCAATCTAATGCAACTTCTGGCTCAGGAAGTCTGTATTTCACTGATTACCAGAAGTTGGGAGGGTAGCTGGAGGAAGGTTTATGGTATGCATGATGTGTTGCTGACAGTCTTTCAGCATCTAGCTCTGTCCTTTACCAGAAATGGATGCAGAGCTGTATCTGATTTGTTATGGTCATTCTGTGCCTGCTTGACAAGATACACAAGTTTACAAACAACACTGAGAGGGAAGTTACTTTATGTACTCACTTAGGCCTTAGGCTCACTTCAAATCATTAATAGTGTTGCGTATGGACATATATCACATATCTAAGACAATGAAGGAATCCTTCAATGGGAAAATAGTACAGAGGGATTGGGGGGCAATAACGTGACCTGGAAATGCTCTGGCTCATCATGAGTCCATGTGCTTCCTCAACCAGTCAATGTATTTGGATACCCTTGTGTAAACCCCATAGCTGCCTTCAACAGCACAGCCCTTTCCCCAGCTGACAATCCCAGTCAGAAACCAAGTGTTTTTGTACTGTGTAGCATGAGGACCACCACTGTCTCCCTTGCACGAGTCCTTAACCCCAGACAGGTCTCCTGCACAGAACATATTCTCTGTAATATTTAAATCTGTCTCCTTTTCACATTCTTGTGTCTTTACACGTGGCAAATCAACTCTCATCAGAACAGAAGAGCTGGCACCTCCATCTATTAGGCGTCCCCATCCACTTACTGTGGAGAATTTTTTGATGGACAGTTCACGCACAGAAAATCTTTTCTCAGGCAAACATATTGGCACCACATAGTCGGTGAGATTCACTGGTGTTTCCAGGTTCAAGAGGGCAATATCATGGTTGACCTGCCCATTCGTATATCCTTCGTGAATGATCGTCCTGGCGACTCCACTTTCTTGCTCAGTTTTCTCATCGACATTTATTTTGTGTTCACCTGGAAAAGTCATTAATCGCAGGTGATGTCAGGTACCTCCTTGATTCCTTGGAAGTTTGAGGATATGGGGTGTTTCTTGTCTGACACCTCTTAAGTATAATTACCCTGTACTACCAAAGCCGCCTACTCTGATTTTGTCAGCATGAGAAGGTGCCACCACCTTGGTAAGATGAGGAGGGGAAGATACATACCGAGTCTCACCCGAAGCTGTTTAGGGTGAGTATACTCCAAACAGTGAGCTGCAGTGACCACCCACTCTGGGGAAAGCAGGGTACCACCACACGTTTCTCTGCGATCCTGTAGTATAAGGGCCTGCCAACAGAAAGCAAATTTATGTCTTACATAAAATGTGCTTGGCATAAATCTCAGTCAAGATGGGTTTTATATTGTTTCTTCCTGTCCCTTTTTGCAAACGTGTTCAACAATACTGTGCTGACTGCATGGAGAACTTAGCCGGGGACGTCTTCCCATTGATATTTTCTCCATCTTACAATATGAACCCTGCCTATTATGGCCAAGACCATATCCCTGGAAGCTGCAGCTAAAATTCTTGCTGGCAGTAAAAGACTATGGGGTCAGGAGATAGAGACAGCTGTGCTACCACTCTACTCTATGAAACCAGGTGCTCCAGAACAAGGCTAAGGTGCCTAAGTGAAACAGGTGGATCCGCTGGCTATGGATGAGGAAGGAGTTTGGTTATCAAGACATGGCACTTTTTATAAAATTTTAACATTATTGATTTAAAGCAATGAATTTAAGATAGTGATTTAGTAAGGAAATTTTAAAAATAAAAGCAATGAAAGATTTTTGCAAACTCACTTGCCATGGACATTCTCCTGGAGGACAGATTAAACCACCTACTATTCTCCCTCGTGCAGTTGAATTTTTTTTTGCCAGCACTGGTATTTTTCCACACGGGTATTTCACTGAAAAAAAAAAAGAAAACAAAAACCAAAACCAAAACAAATACCCCCAAACAACAAAAGGCAGCAAGTGTGATTTTATTGTTCTGAATTCACAGCAAAATGTGTAAGGTCTTCAGTGAAGCAGTGTTAGCTGAAAAACTGATTTCTAGTCTGGGAGCATGGATTCTCAAAAATAATGTAAAGCAGCTCAGATAAATAGTCTTTTTTTGTTTGGAAATGGCCAGAAGTGCTCCTACAATTAGAGTTCAGGCCCTTACAGCATCATTGACACATATTCACCTATCATAGGGCTTTGCAAATGATAAACCTACTTAAGATACATCTCAACACAATGAGGTAGGCTGCAGGCTGGAGCGCAGAAGTGACCCTGACAAGCTCAGTAGTCTACACATTTTCATTGCCCCTGCTGACTTTAAATCAGTTGTACCAAGTGCACAGCATCCATGGCAGGGTGTGAGACAGAGGCTTAACCGTGGAGTGTATGTCTTTTCATTCTGTTTGGGCAGAGCCAAAGATGCCCTAAGAGCAGACGCTGAGTCTTCTGGTATGCCTCTCCCAGACTACCTCGTTTGCTTGTGTCCAGAGCATGCTGGCTTCTCCCAGACTGCACATCTCCGTGTTCTGCCTGAGCCAGCGTGTGAAGACTGGCAATAAAGAGAACCAAATCCTGACTGAACTTGCCATTAAGCTGTAGTGCAGAGGAAGCCTTGGTGTTTTCAGTACATCCTTCACCCAGCTGAGTTTTCCTGTAACAAAGAAGGTCTACCTTTGGGGGTGCCTGTGTGCCACATGTCTGTGCTGTAACTGAGCACTCCATCCCTTCTGTCAGGCAGTCACTCGGTGAGGAGGACTGCTCTCTTTCTACCACTGCAGGAGCCAGGACCCTATAGTCTATGCTGAGCTGCAAGCAACTCTCCATGGATCTGTAAGCACTTCAGCTGACATGAAGACAGCGTTGAGGTTTTACAGGTACACAAAGTATGGAGAAACAGGACTAGCTTTTTGGTGGCAGCTGGTGAAAGATTAGAACAGATGTAACACATAAGACCCAGAGTCTCTAATGCTGTGTATGGGGCAACACAAGTTTGGGCCATTGTGGGAGATGACAGAAGGACAGGGAAGGGACTGTCAGCCTGGCAGTTACACAGTTTTCTCTACTTGTGACACATGGTCAGTTCTATGGCTATTTTGGTCCTCAAGAAGCAAGTAGAAACAAATACATCTTCCTTGCAGGGGAAGATGCACTGAAAAGGCTGTAAGGAATTTGGAATTCTTTGTTCTCAGCTTTTAACAAAAGCAGCATTCCCATCACGTGGTATTGCAGAATCTGTTAATAAGGGATAAGCACATTAGTAGACATTTTTTCTAATGAAATTGCTGCTGTCGTAAGCTAGGTTGTCATTAGCAGCTCTCTGCATGAGTGCTCCATTGAGGTGTGTGTATGGGGGCATCGCCTCTCAGAATTACTTTGCATGCTCCCTGCAGCTCTGTCCTTTATGCTGTTATGTTCATATCCCCAGGGGTCTCTTTTTCCCCTCTAATGAAGTAATTCAAGTAGGCATCTGCAATAGAGTCAGGTGCCAGCTTATGTATTGGCAAGATAATTAACTTGCAATACCCTAGTCCCAGTTGAAATGTACCTTGCTAGATGAGTGAAAGAAATATCTAGCCATCGTGTTTATAGGAGTACCAAAAGTGTATTATTCCTACCAGTGAGGAAAAGAAAGAAGAGAAAGAGAAGAGGAAAGAAAAGGAAAAGGAAAGAAAGAAAGGGGAAGGAAGGAAGGAAGGAAGGAAGGAAGGAAGGAAGGAAGGAAGGAAGGAAGGAAGGAAGGAAGGAAGGAAGTAAGGAAGGAAGGAAGGAAGGAAGGAAGGAAGGAAGGAAGGAAGGAAGGAAGGAAGGAGTAAGTTTAGTTTTTTTGTTTTAATAGGCCTCTTCCTCCATTGACTCCTGTGCTAAAATAAATATAGCAATAAAATCTAGTCACAATTTCAGATTGGAGAGACAACAGTAAAACAATTCTGCCCCCAAAATACTTTCATACTGTGGGTGTAAGCTAATACACCCACATAAGAAAAGGATTTGTGAGGTCCGGAGCCCTTCCACTCACCAGAAACCCCTCAGCATGACCCCAAATCCCTGACCACCTGGTGCCCTGCTTTATTTAGATCACCTGGTGAGGAACCTGTCTCCACTGCTGAGTCCTTTTCTACTTGACTAGTGGTGAGTGTGCTCCCAAAGGAAGAGATGGCTTCAGCTGCCTCCTAGCTCTGAGCAGGTGGGATAGTCAAACTTGAATTTCCCACATTCCAGAGGAGTGGGCCTCTGGGGCCAGGAAGAAGTCCAGAAGGATCTGTGCTTGGTGGGCATGCTGACAATTGCTTTTCTGGAGTGGCTAACTTGCACCAGAAACCAGATGTACAGTTTGGGACTCTGCCTACGGGAAAGAGGTGAGGAGCTGGTATTTGAGTGTTACACATTGCACCTCCTGATGTGTACACATTGAAAACTTTTCTTCCAGGGCTGGCTTAGACTTAGAATGAGGTTTGTAGTGTCTTACCTCGAGGGATGCAGGACACGCCATCACTGGCTAGAGTGTAATCATCGTCACAAAAGCACACTCGTATTTTGGACTGCTTGTCTGTACAGTACTGTTCACAGCCACCGTTGTCAAAAATGCACCTCAGTTTGTCAGCCTTCGCTGAGGTCAGAGAAAGAGCATTTAGGTTTCAAGACATGGATTTTTGTGCTTAACATTGATAAACTTGCAATTGGAATGTTGTCAGGGAAGCAAGGCAGGAAAAAAGATTTCTGTGATTTATTCAGAGCAACTTCATCAAAAGTGCCTTCCATCAAAAGCTAGGTAGGCCTGGATCTCCAGGGATTAGGGAAGAATAGGCTTTGCTTAAGAAATATACTGAAAATTAAATCAGTCAGCATTTATACAGTACCTGAGCTGTCTGAAGAATGGAGATATTGTAATTGTGTGGTAACCATTGCAACATATGACTGAAAAATTATAATTTAGCCATTAAGCAGGAAGATGCTCTGGGATGACTGTTGAGACTGCCTGCCTAGACTTGATGAGTGCCTAGCCCTTGTTCGGACTCTGTGTGTTCTGAAGATGTAACACACTCAATGTGCAGTGTCCTCTGAAATCAGTGGAAAGATGTGTATTAACTTCATTAACCACTGGATCCTTCCCTTTGGTCTTTGTACCATGCGTATGCAGTGTAGTTCTCACATACTGCATCGAGCTTCTAAGCCAAAGTAACTTCAGCACCTGAGTAGGAAATAATTCCTCCTTTTCTCTCAGGTGGTGCAAAAAAGCAACTTTTTTTTTACAAAGTCATTATAGGGCAATAAGTATCTTGCTGCCTTCCAGTGCCTGGTTGCTGTCTGGTTAGATCCATCGCATGGCACCAAAAGCAGTATGAACAGCAGCTGTCACAGCTAGAATGATGCAGAATCACAGAATCATGGAATATCCTGATTTGGAAGGGCCCAACAAGGATCATCAAACCCAAATCCCGAATTATGATGATTGCTACTGTTTATCTTAATGCCTTGCATTTGAATTAATAATGGCATTTTAGTTTTGTCAGGTTATGCTGCAGCTGACCTTTTTCACAGCTTTTGCCCTCGTATCCGGCAGGACAACGGCAAACATAATCCTGAAACTGGTCGTCACAAGTCCCGCCATTCTGACAAGGGTTGGAGGCACACTGGTTATGGTCTGTAAAACATTCAGTGTCAGTCCAGCTCACACAAAGAGCTGCAGCAATGGGAGTGTTCCACAGCTGTTAGAGCATCGTGAATGATCGTACCGGTATAGGTGTGCCAGAACTCATCCTGGAAGAAGAAGAATCAAGATTTAATTAAAGAAAAGTCAACTCACGTCTTACAGCCCTTGTTCCACAGGTTGGGTTACAGACAGTCAGAGTGATGCCACTTCTGCCTTTATAGTTAGTGACAGTTAATATCCATAAAATATTCTATATTATTTTCTAGATTGTACATTATCTTCATACTAATAGAGAAGGGCCCTGTTTAACACACATAAATGGATCATCTGTAAATAGGTCTGTATAGTTGAGGTGGGATTGACTGAAAGAGATATTGCACAATACAATGATTTAAAGTGTTTTCAGGGCAGGCATTACTGGGGTTTTGGGAAATGACTTAGAAAGCATCCATTCTCCCACCAACCCCTAGATGAGTGCTGCCGAGGATTGCCCATGCAGTGTGCCCTCCTGCAACTCACTGCTGCTGTGTCCACCTGTAGATACAAGAGAAAGGTGCAGACAGCAGGACACAAAGTGCTTTTTCAGCTGGTGGTTTAAAGTGTCAAAGCACACCCTTGAGCAGGGAGAGTCCTTATGACAATGAGTGCTCACCCAGCCCCGTGTTACTTACTGTCCTTTCAACATCGCGGTAAATCTCTCTTGCTTCCTCATAGGAGCACCTTTCTTCTAGGCATTCTCGCTCTAGTGACCCCAGTTTTATCTCTTCAAAGAAGCTGTTGGCTCGTCTTCGCCTTTGCAAAACACTGCTTGCCTCTTCCTGCTTTAGAAAGACTGAAAAACAGTGGCATGTTCTGTTTGTCATACAGCTGTGCTTGCCAGACAGAGGATGGGGGAACGATTTCTCCTGAAAGCCGTTCTTCTTCCCAAGCTTTTTCTGAGATACTTTAGAAAAGAAATGGACAAATGTGAAAGAGTCTCCTTTCTCTGGCCTGCCTCAGAGGTACAGTGACAGCACATGAATTTTAGAGATCCTGGAGCTTAGGAGATGGCATGCTACAACAGTGTTGTGTGTATGTGTGTTGTAGGTATGTCAGTGACTCCTAAGGTACTGTCACTTGTCATATGCATCTTAACATGTGCAGCAGTTTCTGTCAGCTGTAGCAGCTGGAAAGCTGATGTCACTTCATCTAGCACTGGTGTACATGGAAAAATCTGATTTTTCTGTATTTGATACAGTCTGTCACAGTGACAGGTGGACCACAGTCATCCCTTCACCCACAGTCACATATTATTTCACACCGCTCTACTTGTTGGACCTGAAGAAGGGACTTATCCTACCACTAGCAGACCACAATTTAAGAATCGCTGCTTTAATATATTATCTTCTGTTGAAAAGGTTGTGTTAAGGTACATAGGAAAGCTGGACAATGCTGATTGCATTTCCTAGTGGAGGCTGTGAATGGCTCCTGGCTCCTGCCACAGACTACAGCCATGAAGGAGTTTCCTTGTGTGTCTCTACAATGCCTTGGAAAGACATTGGGTAGATATAGACACAGGTTTGATAGCAGGCATCAGCAGAGCTCATTTCCTAGAACTGCATCAACTTGCAACTGGCAGAAGTGTGCACTGAAAGCACTAATGTCCTTATCACCATGCTGACTTGCTCCTCAGCCCCAGGATAGAAGCACATCACACAACTATGCTCTCCTGAAATAATTCAGGATAAGGAACAAGAAGTCTGAATGCTAATGTGTACTTTTGCTCTGTGTAATGCACAGAACAAGTATTGAAATTATTAATTTTTCTTTTTTTTTTTTTTTTTTTTCCTCCTTTCTGTCTGTAGAGGAGCTCCTGGAGCTTCATGACAACAGCTTTCGTTTCAGTGCTTTAACTATTTCACCTCTGATTTTGGGTAGGTTTGGGGATTGAGGCTGATGCATATCTCCTGCCTTTCCCCAAGACATTCTCCCCAAAAGAGTGGGAGTTATCTTCTACCTATGGAAAGGGCCCTGAGGGATGCTGAAGGACCAGACTCATGTGTGTTCCCACCAATATACACACAAACATAGATGCTGAGAGGGCTTATTCCAGTCTGAAGTGATATGAGGTTTCTCCATAAACATTTGTGTCTAATTCAGAATAATTGCTGAATTACATGCAGAATAGTGGTAATTTTTCCCTGTATTTCCGAGTTACTTAAGTGAATATAGTATTGTGTGGCATGCACTGAATTTATCACTGGGTGCTTCATAAACATTTGGTCATTGTAAGAATGTTAGCTGGGTCTTTCTGCCTTGATTTCAGTCAGGCTGTGTGCATTTGATATAGCTTTCCTTAAAGGGTTTTAATTAACCTTTCACTGCAGATACATGGCACACGTATCAGTGCGTGGGCACAGACTCCGGCAGAGGAACGTGCCTGGGCACATGGCTGGGGATGGCCATCCACTGTTATTTTGGCATTATCCACTTATTTGTATTGGATCACTTCTCACCTTGCTACCTATATTTCCACCTTTCCTCACTGCAACACAGGAGACCCAGTCAATGGCTAACTGGGAATCTGAGAGCGCTGGATCTCCTTTACTAATATGGGAGCTGGTTTTCAGACACTTACTGAGCCGCTGGAGAGCTACCTCCTCTCTGCCTTCTCCTGCTGCTGAAACAGAGTGGATCTTCACCTCTTTAAGTACTCATCAGCTGAATGACAGGCTATTGATGCTTTGCTTTGAAAAATGTCCCAGTTCTATATGAAATAATGGTAAATCCCAGTTCTTTTTTTCATGTAGAGGGCAGACAGCTGGTGGTTTGCACCAAGAAAATAGATTAATTTAGCAGTCTAGAGGTGCTTTTCCTTAGTTGGCAGAACAAGTGCATGGAGCCATTGCAAAGAGTAAATAAGAACATTAGAGTAAAGCACAGGCACAGCAGGAGACAGGACAAACACCCAACAATGCTCAAAACTTGCAGTGGAAATTGTCACAGTAACAGGAAAGAGGTCCATTGCCAGAAAACATAATTACAGCCATATCCTACAACATACCTGCATCCAGAGAAAGAGGGATCAGTAGCAGAAAGCAGAGAAACAAAGCCACACACTGCCTGGAAATCATGATGAACCCTGCAAGCCAGTGTCCCGGTAGTGTATTGACATTTCAGCAAGGACTGTTTGGCCAAAGGGCTCAGCTTCAAATGCTTGGAGCCAGAGGAGGGGCTGGCGAGTCATGGAAACAGCAAAAGACCCATGACAGCCTGGCGAGCTGAGCAGAAGGGCACATGCAAATCCTGCAATGTGCCCTTTTCACACAAGCAGGGAGCTTGGTTTTGAAGTGTGCTCTCCTGACCTGTACAAAGGCTATGCTGATTACACATGCTGCTACCTCTGGGCCTGCATTTTCCATTTAACACACCTTTCCCATGAGAAGCATAAATGCTGGGACCGTGAATCCATAGGACAGGCATTAACTTGGCCACGCAGCTCCACACGCAGAAAGCAGTGATGTGATATTTATCGTATATCAGCAGTCAAGATATGGCATTTCAATGCTTTGTAGTATGATTATACCACTGTCTATTCCCATTTTTCTATCACCAGCTGAAACTCTGCACTTCTGCCTGAATTTGCTTGCCGACACTAATTTACTAGCCCTAACTACACTGGTTCTCTCCTTCTTTACTGCCAGACCCGTGTGGTCTGCACAAGTTGTACCAGCTGGAAGTGGCACTGAGCTGATCCACGTTGTATTTCATTAGTAACTACAGGGGCTTGAGGGGCCAATCTGCAGACAGTGTTTTATCTGGATCTCTGATTTAATGGAAATCAATTAATGGCATGAGACTGGAGAGTTGGCAACATTCTTGGGGAAATATTTACTTAAGATAGCAGCAAAGTAAAGAGCATGTTTGTCTATGAGAAGTGAAGCATTGCCTGAAGGCTGGAGTGTTTTCCAGGCTGTCCTCCCCTTCCTGCATGGAAAGGAAGGAGGGCCAACCTTGCATTTGAATGCTACAGCAAAGCAACAGAGAGATTTTTACTTTGCTGCCAACGCTCAGCAAAACTCCCTGCAGAAGCTGTGATTGCTTAGGAAAGTCAGCCTCCTGGCAGTTGTTTCCATGCAGTCCTGTTGTTTAGGGGCAGTGCACACAGCTGGATATTGTGCTTTGAAATCACTTTCCCAAGAGGCAGTGTCCAGGCACTTCTCTGGATCACAGCCTGGCTAATTCCCAGCAGCCCAGTTCCTGGGATGGCTGGGAACAGATGGCATGTCCTGTCCCAGGCAGAGGAAGGAGGCCAGTTACTGGAATGCAAAGGAAGTTACAGCAGCCCTATGTTGCTTTTTGGGAACTCTCTCCAAACCCTCTTCAGGCTACCTAGCCTGCCAACACCATCCTTACTCCTTGTTCACTTGCCTGTGGCAGTGAGTTGAAAATAGCAAGTGCATGTTCAGATTAGCAAGACCAAACCTAAGCTTGAAAATTTCTTTTTACCTCATCTTCTTCAGAAAGATCTGGCCCCATCTGGCTGCATGAGTCACACAGATCAGAGAATGAAGTTCTGCCTTCTCTGCCTAAGGCCAGCCTGAGTCTGCACCTATGCCCCCAATTCCCTGCATTTCCTTACTGTGGGTGGGCATCTCCCTGCCAGGGAGGGTGTGGTGGCTGCCACTCCACAGTGGCATTGCAGCACCTCTGCAACCTCTGCTTTTTTCATAATGTGCAGATTCTGTACATCCTTAGAAGCCTGATGCAGTATTTTCCTTTTGCCTTCCTTCCTCTACTGGCATCCCTTAAGCCTGAAAGGTTTTGCTGTTATTTCTTGGAAATACAGCCAGTTATTTTTAGAGCCCAGGAAGAAGCCCAAGTGCTGGGAACAAGAGTCAGTTCATATGGGGACTGTCCTTCTTCCAAGAAAATTAATGCAATTAGGCACCATCAGGATGAACCTGAGAAGGGTCACTGAGGATTCGGCACTCCCAGGACTACATTTTGGCTCTTTAAGAACTTCATACTGACAGATTTCATCATGAAGGTGTTTCCTACTAACTTCAGCTGGGCCAGGTAGAACTGTGTTTTGAAAGAAGAGCTCCCCTTCCTTACAGTCTTAGACCCCAAATGTCCTGGTTTCAGCTGGCATAGAGGTAATTTTCTTTGCAGTAGCTCATAGAGTGCTGTGGTTTGGGTTCAGCGGGAGGATAATGCTGGTAACACACTGATGTTTCAGATGCTGCTGAGCAGTGCTTATCCTGTCAGTATCTTTTCAGTGTCTCATCCTCTGCCAGTGATGAATTGCACAAAAAGCAATGAGCCAGCATGGCCAGGACAGGTGAACCAAAGTGGCCAAAGGGATATTCCATACAACAGAATGTCATGCTTAGTATATAAACTGGGAGGAGTTGGCTGGGAGGGGATGATCACTGCCTGGAAACAAAGTGGGCACTGGTTAGTTGATGGTGAATAATTGTATTGTGCATCACTTGTTTCTCCTGAGTTGCCTCTCTCTCTGTCTGCTTTTTATACTATTAATTTTATTATATTAGTATTATTAATATTATAATATTTTACTTTGCTTCAATTATTACACTGTTCTTATTCCAACCCATTTTTTCCTGATTCCCCTCCTCACCTCACGAGGAGATTGGCATTGAGTGAGCAGCTGCCTGGTATTTAGTTGGTGTCTGGGGTTAAACCATGACAGTCCCCTTGGTGCTCAACGTGGGGCCTGGAAAGTTGAGATGATGAGTGATCTGACCAGAAAGTATAAAAAAAAGTTTGTTATAAGCCTTCATTGCATTGGTTTAATAGTCACTGATCACAATACTGATTTATTTGCTGCCAGTGTGTTTGTGCTTGTTCTCAGGGCTGTGCTATGCAATACCTCACTTGCAGCATTTGTTTGCTGTTTTGGTGTCTGTCCCTCCGAGGCCTGGGCTCTGTTGCACTTCCTGGTATCGGTTTTGATCTGATAGCGGCTGTGAAACTGACCTGGTGTGAGTGCTCAGCGCCGCTGTCACCTTTGCATTTCGGGAGCCATCTGCTGGGAACTACTAATCACAGCGCCTAGCCCCAGACCCCATGACAGGCACTGCCCCTCGAAGGAGGAGGAAAGGGATTCAAATCCCAGCAACAGGCTCTGGAGCGACTCAAATTCTGCTAACGAGCATTGCGGCTGCTCACACTGCAGCTGATCGCACTGGGAGGGATGTCCAGCACAGCCGAAATAGACTGCCCGGGGTGGAAGCACAGCCCCACCGCCTGCCAGGGACAGATCCAGATGCACCCGAACAGGGTGAAACTCTGGAACACCTGCAGTATGTTGATGATATTGTGTGGGGCGACGCAGCAGAAGTTTTTGAGAAAGGGAAGCAAAGAGCCTAAATCTTTCTGAAAGACAGTTTTGCCATAAAGCAAAGTGAAGGGACCGGCACAGGAGATTCAGCTTTAGGGAATACAACAATGACATGGGTGTTGCCACATCCCAGTGGATGTGATCAACAAAATAACGTCAATGTCTCCGCCAGCTAACAAGAAAGAAATACAGGCTTTCTTAGGCGCTGCAGGTTTCTGGAGAAAGCACATTCCAAATTGTGGTCTGATTGTCAGCCCTATCAAGTGACCCGGAAGAATTATTTCAACTGGGACCCTGAGCAACAAGCCTTTGAACAAGTCAAGCAAGAGATAGTTCATGCTGCAGCCTTTGGGCCAGTCTGAAGAGGGCAAGATGTAAAGAATGTGCTTTACACCACAGTCAGGGAGAACAGCCCTACCTGGAGCCTCTGGCAGAAAGTACCAGGGGACATTCAAGACTGGTCCATATGCTTTTGGAGTCACATTGACTCCAGAGGATCAAAAGCCCACTATACTGTAACTGATAAAGAGCTACTGGCAGCTTAGGAAGGTGTTCAGGCCACTTTGGAAGTGATTGGTACTGAAGCACAGCTCCCCCTGGCACCCCAGTTACCCATGCTGGGTTGGATGCTCGAAGAAAGGATCCCCTCTTCACGTCACACAACTGATGGTTGTGCATCAATGATGGAATCATAACTGGTTTCAACATGCAACAATCCAACACCATGTGCCATCTTTCCTGCCCTGAAAAATTATTCTGAAAGACAAGGACCAAGGTCATGGATTAAATTAATTCAGTGGACTTTTATAAGGATGGCCTATAGAGTAAGAGAATGATATCTCTGTGTATATCCATCAAAAGATGGAGAGATGGTGAGGTATTTGGAAGTGTGGGACCTGGCATGACACAAGTCATGGAATAAGGGTTGGATACTGCTCTGGTTTCAGCTGGGTCAGAGTAAATTTTCTTCTTTAATGCAGTGCTGGGATTTTTGGATTCAGATAGCACACTGATGTTTTGGCTGTTGCTCAGTAGTGCTTACCCTGAGGGACTTTTTTTTGAGTTTTGTGCTGACAGAGAGGAGCTGCACAAGCAGCCATGAGGGAGTATGGCCAGGACAGATGACCCAAACTGGCCAAAGGGATATTCCTTTCTCAGAAGTCCTGCCCAGTATATGAACTGGAAGGGGATGATTGCTGCTCAAGGCTGGGTTGGGCACTGGTGCTGAGCAATGGTATTGTCATCATTTGTCCTTTCTTTGGTTTTTTCTCTCTCTCTCATACTAGCACTAGTATCATTAGTTTATTATCATTGGTATTATTATATTTTACTTTGTTCCAATTATTAAAGTGCTGTTAACCCACAAATTTTACTTTTCCGTTCCTGATTCTCCTCCCCAGCCCACAGCGTGGGAGGGAGTGAGCAGCTGCATGGTGGTCATCTCCTGTTTGGGGTTAAACCATATCACCAGCCAGAAGAGAAGCAGTTTGCTTTTCTTCCCCAGAAGATCCCTATGTGATACTTTCTTTTCCTTTTTGTGTGGTCTTGCGCTAGTTCATGAGATTTGCCCTGTATTTCTGCTCTATACATCTCCTTGCCAGTGCAGGCTTCAGCTTTGGCTTATGTTTTCTGAGCGATTCCAAGAAAAATGATCTGCTGTGCAGTTAAAAATCAATATATATTAATGCAAACATGTACCCCTGCTGCTCATAGGTGCTACTAGAATCAGTCTGGGAACAGCTCCTTAGAAAATATGATTTAGGATTTTTTTGATGTGCTGAATTTGTTTTATTTTAAAAAATTAAAAAGTTAAACGAAGCATGGAAAGTGTTAACAATATGAAACAAAAAAATCTAAAACAGAAACATGAGCCTGAAGACATGATGATGTCTCAGAACATCTTTCTTTATATTGGCTTTATTTCCTGCTGACATTTTTAAAAGAAGCACTCTTACAATTTTGTTATTTTTAGTTTCATGTTTTGGGTTGAGAAAAGATATGTATGGAAGCTTTTGGGAACTGGGCAATTTGATCTGATCCAACAAGTCACTGGTCATTTCAACATGAGTTTTCATATCTGTACTTGGAAACAGTTTTTAAAAAATCAATGAATTCCATTTTGAAGATGCTATCAGAGATTATTTGAGTAAGCTGACAAAGCTTTAGGAACAATCTGCTTTTTGAATTTACAACAGCAACTTGACTAATTAAAAACAAGCAAAGACTTTGATCAAATTAATAATTTCCCATTTCTGTTATACTAATCTATAAACATATGAGTATTATGCTACTAAGCTTTAAAGCAAATAATTTGAGATTTAGACCTCAAAATATAACTACTTTCTAGGAGAAAATTACCTGCCTGTTTGAGAGTTCTGTATCCCCATACAACAATTATTCTCATAAAGAGGAAATAGAAGATGGGAAGACAATTTTTTTTGGTGCTACAATCTCTGAATACAAGTGCTTAACATTGTATTTTTGAATTTTGATGTGGGTTATTTCTTTATTTTCTTTCACTGCTTGATGAGGATATGTAAAAATACAGGGAGAATAAAGGAAGGAAAAGACAATAAAGGCAGTGTGCCCCAAAATTTGTCTGTTTAAAGCCACCTATCTCAGTTGGTAATGAGAGATATTAACTCTGCTACAAAGCTTTTCTTGACTGCCCTGAGACCACCAGAGCTACAACAGCACCACTAGAAAATCCATAGTCTTTTAAATGTAGCTGGGCACCTCACTTTCCTGTCAATGGGTGGGGAATGAATAAAAATTCATCTTCGTTCAAATCAAAGCCCAGAGAGGATACTTCAGTATCTAAATGTCTTATTTTGATAATACAATATCTAAGCACAGTTTACACAAAGTACTAGGGAACAACAGAATTTATCTCTTCTATTCCTGTATCCTTAATTAAAGGATTTGATTATTTCTACCTGTATTTACCTGAATACCCCTGAATTTGGGTAGCTTCATTATACCAGGCAGATCTGGTGCTTGCCACACATGTCTGGGGAGGCTTCCTATTCTGGGGACTTGTGAGGACACTCCAAAATTCACAGTGGAGTTCATAGTAGCAGTTAACATATCATTGAGAATGGGAATGGGAGTTCCTGTCATTTTAAGTGATGTAAATGAGTTATGGTCCAAATTCCTCAGTTTTGCTCAGTGACAACATCTGTGCAGGATGGAGAAAAGGTTTTATATTCCAGCTGACAAACTGCTTGTGTATCTCTAAACATTGTGCCCCAACTGTGAGACTATGATCTACGAAACCAATCATTATTAGGTTTTATGTAGAAAACTCTTTACTTTTGCTCTTTACTAAGGTACATTTGGGCTGGAATTCTTTCATTCTTTAACAAGTATGATGTGGATTTACTCAAAAAGTTGGACCTCCTTTTGCTCAGGAAAGTAGGACTACCTGTAACAGAGGGAGTGGTTATGTTAACAAGATCAAGAGTAAAGATCAAGAGCAAAGAGAAAGCAATCAAGTCTCAGTAACACTGGATCGTGTAATGCATGTGGCCAACAGCTCAGCCCAAATCACTCCAGTCAGTGTGAAATTCACCTCCTACCATGATGGTCATTAAAAGTCATTAATCAGTACAAGCATGTTCCCCTTCAGATGCAGCAAGGGTGAACATGGTGTCTTGTTTCTCACCCAGCTGTGGCCAGATGCAGACCCCCAACTTGCTCTGCTAAGACCACAGGATCCATGGGATACACAACTGTCTTCGAGAAAACCCAGCAGTGATGTGCTTTCTTTCAGAAAAGGGTGTATGGGAAATAGAGAATCAATCCAATTACCTCGCAGTGGCTTTCATTTTTTATCCTCAGCCTGCAGACAGGCTTTAATTCCCTGGTGCCAGGCAAGTGATTCGAAGTGAGACATGATCACAAAGGTGAAATGGTGTTTTTCTGAGATGGTCCCAGAATGAGCAGGCTGAGGATCTGAACACACAGACCTGAGTTTCTGTTCCAAATCCTAGAATCTCTCTCTGTTTTGATACCCAAAAGAAGCTTGCAAGACTGTGAGACAAAATAAACCCCAGAGCAGGTCTATATAAAGGCATTCAGCAAGAAGCGCTGAAATTTATTCAAATTAATTACAGTAGAGACTTCTGACTTTGAACTTCTAATTCACAACAGCAGTAAAAAAGGAAATGGTGAAATGGGTTGTATTAAAGTGCAATGATGTGGAAAAGGACATTGAAATAACACAAATGAGACTGCAGTGAGAAATGAAACGACAGTCTCATCCTAGCAATGACAGCAATATATAAGTAATTATGTTACAGATAATTTACAAAATAACTTACATAGATGAAGATAAGCTGAATCTCATGTTGCTATTCCATTGTTAAATATCAGACTAAATACTCCTGGTCAGCACAGTATTATATGGAATAATAAAAAAAGACCAGAGGATTTCTGTGTTGAAAAAGACGCCTGAAGTAAAACCCTGATCAGCATTTATATTGCAGTATTGCAAGAAACCTAAGTATTTATGAATTGTAAAGTGACACATTCAGCAGCATGAAGACTATAAATACATCTTTTACATTGATACATTATATCTACACACATATACATATCTACACACACATATATACACACAAGCACATACATGCACATATATATGTGCATAAATATATGTGTGTGTCTATACATGCTTTAATTTGTGCTGACCATGGTCAGCTGCATTTTGATTGCGTCTGGGGTAGGGTTGCTTCTGCATCATTCTTAGGAGCGTTTGTCATTTAAGTTTTCTAAGCTGCAGCCTCTAAAACATGAAATTCTGTCATAAAGATAGACTTCAGGGCTCAGCAGTCAGAGAATCTGATGATTAACAGCTCTTTCCATCGATGTAATCTGCTGTGCTTAGTGCTTCTGAAAAGTTACACTCTTCATGTTCCCATTATTTTTAAGTAATATGGTACATGAATCAGTTAAAAACCAGTGTTCATATAAGCAAAAATATTTGCGAGATGGACAGGAATGAATACAGTATTTTATATGTGCACTTAGTTTTGTACTGTTTGTAAGGCTGGTGTGCAAAGAATGTCTGACAAAGTGAAAATTTGCAACATTGGCTTACATCATACCCTGAAAACTGGTGAGTTTAGCATCACGCTTCCTTTAAAAAAACTTAAAATACTTATCTGTAGCATGAATCTGACTCTTCTCAAAGATTTTTTTCTCCTGTGCTCCCCTTTCATGGAAAAATTATGTCATTGGGGTGTTTTCCTCTTTCAATTAATCTGGAACAAACACTAGGGACTAAAAATATATTGGATTTCAAGCCCTCATAGGTTTGTTTGAAGGAAGCCTCTTGACCCACAGTGCTCTTAAAATAGTTTCCTCTGCCTGTAACTGCATGTTAATTGTGAGAGCTGAAAGTAACCATACAATTATCATTTATTTAAAAATCAATTCGTGAATAAGAACATTTGTGTTTCATTGTGCACCTCCATAAGGAAAAAGATACTACTAAATTGCCAAGGCTATGTAAACACAGTGATCTTGGTAAAGAATTTGGTTGTGAGGTCAAAATACCTCAGAAAAGAGCTATTTATCCCATTGCACACGTCATTAAAAGGTTGGAAAGGATAAACTAATAGTTTCTTCTGATGTTGTTGTGGTCAGTGAATTGGTCATGTCTGCATCCCAGCCTCTAGGGAGCAGAAAAATATCCTGAAAACACACGAGAAAAAGGTGGACCAAACCTCCTTCCTCATTGCCATAAGAGTCCCATTCACTGCATTGACCGAGGTATGTCCTTGGAGAAAGGGCTTTCTGGGGAGAAGAAATTGTAAACTTGGATTTATTTTCCTCATACATATCCTGTACAGTGATTGCTATGTTCCTAGTTTACAATGAGCATTTAGCATTGAACACATTTTTTTTTGCTCACATTCAGATTCTGGCTGTTACAAAAAGATACAGTTCTGCAGAAACCTGATTGTGTGTCAAAGAGAAAACGCGCTTTATGCTAACAGCTCTTCAGAGCAGAAACCTCTACAAAACCCTATTTCAAATCATTTAACTTTTATTTACAACTTCACATTCCATGCACTTTTAATTGGGATCTTCTGGAAGAACCTGTAAAAGTCACCACTAAAAATACTCAGAGCTGGCAACACAGAACAGGTGGCTCTCCAATGAAGTCCAATGTCCAGAACTCTGCAGCAAATGACTATCTCCAGATTTACCTTCCAGAGAGGTGGGAGGAACATTTCATATTAGCCCTTAATGTCAGAGAAGCTGGTGCTGCTGACATTGCAGCTATCACTGCAACTTGAAGATGTGCTTAAAGTGCTGGAGGCGGTGCCTGATTCTGGGAAATGGAAGGGAGGAGAAAAAACAAAACACAAGAAAATATTATATAGTGGTTGTTTTTCATTACTTTCTTTGGTAATAGGAATGCTCAAAGAGACAATCATTGCATTTAAAATAAATAGCCTACCAGAGCTGCTTAAAGACTGAGCTGATTTTGAATTGCCTAGGAGCATCAGCAGATTGATTGCTGGAATCCAACCTTCTCTACCGGTGCTCAGGTTCTTTACAAACCTAAAAAAAAAAATTAAAAAATTAGAAGTCAGATTGCTTTATTTGATGTCTTTGAAAGTTTTGCCCTAAACATCTGCCTTCTAAACACAGTTCTGCGTATAAAAATTTCCAAACACAGATCTGCGTACCAAAGTCCATCCTCCCCTTCACGAATCAGTTGAACTAGTTCTCCACTTTTCACTGTAAATTCTTCAGAAACTCCTTTGTCATAATCAGTCACAACTGTATATTTACCAGGAGTCTAAATGCACACAGAGGAAAGAAAACAAATTATTTCTGTTGAGTATTTTAAGGTATGTTGTAGCTTTTGTTATGTCATTATAGTACTTTTCCCTTCTTTCTCATGTACCTACATGCTGAAGATGGTGTAAATGTACATACTGAGGCAGTGAAATTCTGCTGATTGATTACCAATTCAATACATGCATTTTCACACCCTGAAAAACATTCAGTGAAATGTTCCCACTACAACAATTAATTCATATGTCTACAGAAAATAAAATCAAAAGAGAAAGAAAACCTGGCAGAGTCGTGCTGTGGTGTGTGTGTGAGTGAGCTGATGTGGTAGCTAAGCATGGCATGGCTTGATTGCTGCACCATGGCACAAGCAGCCCTGACACAGAGACCTCCCAAGGTACAAACACGGGGCTGATTTAAGAGAAGCGGTTCTTCTCCATTGCCCATTGGGAATTTTGCCCAGCTGAGTATTTCAAGGCAGACACTTTCCCACCTGCCAGCTTCAAAAGCATTCCTGTGTCCCGCCACACACACTGGACTGGTGTCACTGCTTAGCTCCATAGCAAAGCATTTCTGGTTACCAGCTTGATCTCGCCTCCACCTCCTCCTCCTCCTCCTCCTTCTTCCTCCGCATCCGATGAATTCAGCGGTTCTTCAGCGCTAGACCAGCCGTCATTTTCTTCGGATGCATCAAGAGAATGGGATGGTTTGGCCCAACCTTGGGGAATGAACAGCTGACAGTTAATTTTGCAGCCATGAGCTGCTGACTGGGAGAAATGTTCTCCCCACTGAAAAGCTCCTAAGTGTTCAACGGAAACAGGAGAAAAACTACACAGGGAGGTTATTATGGTCCCTGGGTGAAATTCACTGCTGGCAAAGGTTGGCCTGTTTCCATCTGAGTAAGTGGAGCTGCGGCAATGCATGGCAGTGAATTTAGCCCTTTGGATTTATAGAAAGGAAAATGAATGGAGAGAATGCAAATTCCCAATGGAAAAACAAAAACAAAAAAAAATTTGTATAATAAATATATATTATACAAACATGAATGACGGATAGTTACTCCTTTTTCTTGGGAAGAAGCAGAAGACAAGAACATACACTTTTTGGTAAAAGGCTGAACACACAGGGTTGTCACCCAATGCAACCTAAACAGCTTGCTGGAACAAGGGATAGATGAGCATTGTCTCCTTCACGCTGTCAAGCACTTAGAGCTGTCGAAAAATTCCACACAAGCTACAAGCATTCTGTACTTCACCTGACAAGGCAGCTCATTATTTAAGAGTGTTCATGCTGACACAAGAAGACTTAAGCACTCTGACCTATCTTGGTGTTAAATCATTGCACCAAACACCACAACAACAATCTCCTGCCTGTCATTTACTGCTTTTTCTCTCTCAGGGTGAAGCATTTAATTTATTTATAAAGCTGAATCATATCCAGAGTGCACAAAACCCTCTTCCAAATAAAACTACATCAAGTTTTATTAGTGGGATGCTTTACACCAAGTTCAGCAGCTGCTAATAAATGTGTTGAACTTATAATGAAAAATAGTCATAATAAAAGAGAGATGTATTTGTAAGCAAGCTTTTGTTTCATGCCAAATAGCAACAACAGTGAAACTCAATGAAAAGAATGAAAGGAAGAACAAACCTCCCATTTTATGTAACTATTAGTTAAGTAAAGAAGGCACCAGCATTTTTGCTTTTCACTGCTCCTGAGGCATTTGTCACACAGCTGCTCATGCCACCGCATTAGGAAAAACTTGAGCAGCATCGGAGTAAAGCCAAAGAAATCATAGAAAGAAATCACAACCAGAACACACCAAACAGAGTGGGACTTTTACCTTGCCTATGCTGCTGAGTGACCTGCACAAGATTAGAAGTACTGACCCATTTGGCCCTGTCCAGGGTTAAGAATGAACTTCCATCTGTGAAGAAACTGAGTAATAAATTTCTGCTGTATTCCATGAAAATTTCCTTGGAAGCTTACATCTTCTAGTTGGCTTGTTGGACACGGTTGAAACCATTTGTGTTATTTCTAAGTTAAGGACAAGGCAACAAAAGAAATCTTGGTTTCTCCTAATTGTTCCAATCTCTCATTAGAAACAGAACCAATGAGTTGCACAAAAGAAAAAGGAAATCACTGTAAGTGCCTCTAACCTCATACTCACTGGCCTGCTCATCTGGTACATTTTGGGTAACAGCTGTTGCTCCTCAGTCTCTTTCTTTTCTTATTTTGTGCTAAGAGCAGACTGGCCTGATCCTGCCGTACCAATCCTATTTCTCCTCATACAAGCTGGCACTCAACAAGTCTATATAAAAGCCCATCTCATCCTGGGGAGGGAAGTGGTCACTATGGTAGTATTCATATTAGCAAACTATGGGCACTCAAATTCTGAAAGCACATTCAATCTGTGTGTGTATTCTGCAGGGTGGACTATATCAGAGCTCCCTATAAATGCAGGAAAGGTAGGAAAGGGGCAGGCAGTCCTGAGAGAAGACAAGGTTATTCAGAAATGCGTTAAGATATAATGATACCTGGAAAACCCAGAATTCATTAGCTGCTTCTCTTCAGAAACAATCTCACAGGTTTCTTCAAAGAGCTATGATCTGCCTACAACATGTAATTCTGACACTAATTCATATTCCTTGAGCTCACTTCAGCATAAACCAGAGCAATGCAGCAGTGAAAGGAAACGAGTGGGGTCCTGCGCTCTGCGTTGAGGTACTGTGACCATCCCCTGGTGCAGTTTCATCCCAAAATGCCTGGGTCAGCTCCCTGCTTATCCCTCTTCGAATTGGGGAAGGAGAAGAGATAAAGTGTCAGAATAGAGATCAGACGGTGCAAGACAGAAGGAGGAGTTAGTAGATATTTTAAATTAATTTACTTGGTTTAGCAGTTTCATAATGTGAGATGGCTAGGACAGAACAGCAAATCAGATAAGCCTGTTCCAAGGACACAATAATTTTGCTGTAAATTAGCAGTGATCAAGGACTCTCTTCCTTGGAAAATTCCAGCATCTGTGGAAAAGGCCATAAAACACTCTTTTCTTTCAGACATTTTTGGGCCTTCAGGATTTCCATGGTGCCTGGAGATGTCAGAGTTTTCCTGCTACCTGCAGAAAAATAACCTTGTAACTCTCATATCCACCTTTGTGTTGTTTCTGCAGATAACTAGCCCAGGATTGCACTGCCTGCTGCTCAGACAAGGTGAATAGTGTTGCACAGTTTTCCCAGCACAGCAGCTGAGCTTACACCATTCCCACAGATGAGACAAAGACTTCAGAAACCTGGAGAGGAGGCTTATAGTAGGGCTTGAAACAGCTTAACTTTTACACAAATTCATTCTAAAGGAGATACTAGTGGAAAGGGTCAGGAAGAGAGGGACTGCTCTCCTTGTACTCTGCTACTCTAGGGATTTGTTCCTAAACCTTCACCAGCAGCCTTGCTGGTCAGAAATGGATTGTTTAATTGAAATACTTTTCTATTCTCTGTTCAGCTGTGAGTTGGGAGGATGGGAAGGAAACTGCTGCAAGGGGTTCAGTTAAGTCATCTGGAGTTCACAGGGTGGTGAAAGTTGCCTACTATCACCCAAAGAAAGATGCAACAGGGCTGTGACTGCAGTAATAGATGCAGATCTAAAATGGAAATTCCACATGACAGTGATCTGTGTTTTGGAATATTTTTCTTCTTTAAAAGTTCAATCCTCTCCACAAGGGGAACAGTGACAGAAGGATTCTAACACACAGAAAACCACGCTTGCATAGCAGCTGGACACCCCTGTAATTTCATTAAAAACCCAGCTTCTGACCATTTCTTCAGCAACAGATCTCTTCCCCTCTGTTTGCTAAAAACTTGTCACCCATATGCTACTTCATTTAAAACCAAAGTAAAACTTCAACCAGTTGTGCTATCAAAACCAGTATATACAGATCCTCCTGGAAAAACACAGCTGATGTCAATAGTCCTGCACACAACAGCGTCATACAGGTATTCCCAGCACTCGGATGTGACATATTACACGAGGGATGTGTGGGTACTTGTGGAGTACAAGATGTGGCTTCACTGTACCTCTTAAACCAAAAGGAGTTGGGTCACTCACTACTTCATGCCGTTTGGCTTTTTTGTCAGGACTGGTAGGAGAAGCTGCAGGAGGATGAATAGGTAAAAAACAGAAGAGAGATATTGAAGAACTGGAAAAAAGAGAATAGGTGGATTGCATGCTAAATACCTTTGAGTTTACACTGGAAAACAAGTGGATTTCTGTAATCTAATTTTAGCTGTCACTGGTGCATGGCAGCAGAAGGAATTAATTATTTACAAGTAGTTATTTGAAGATAAATTGACAAATTTATTTTACAGTAATAGATGAAAATATATGGAAACTTTTCTAAATTAGCTAGACATCAACTGAATACAATTAACTTCAATTTCAGACAAACATTACCAAATTAAGCAATCATTTTTATGTAAATCTAGTGCTACAGCAATACCTGGTCCTGTAAGAAGGATCATTGGCAATGTCTGGCTTTTAGCAGAAGAAGATGGAGTTTCTGTCAAGGCAAGCATGGGACATTAGTGCTCACCTCATTAGCATCAGATACACAACCCTAGAGTCTCTCCAGAAAGAACTCAAAGGTAATTGGGTTTTAAACAGGCATTCTGGAAAGATGCTTGGGGGGGAAAATACCATGCTGTTGAACAAGTGCATCATTTTAATGCAATTCAGACTGTTCAAAGACAGCTCTTCATAGCAAGAAGTGACTGTACCGGTGTGATTACTTGGCAGCAGGAAGCAAGAAAGGTGTCAGACTCTTATTGCCTGTTTTAGAAAAAAAAGAGGCAAAGACCATTTCTGGAAGAATAGGGAAATTCTTTCTTATTTTCTATCCAGCAAAACAACATTGTCAGGCACATCCTGCTGTAGTTATTTATGCTTTGAGAGTTTTGTTAGCAAGGATGCCAGTACAAAAATGCTCTATAAAACCTTCACAGAATCACCTTGATTCCTTTTTGCCAAGTACAAGTGCATTTGGGGCAGATCCACTGAAGCTAGAAGCAGGCCAGGTGTCTGAGCAGAAGACAACTTCCTTCCTCTAGTTTTTCTACAGGAATGGGGCACTATAAACTCCATCCTCAGCCTTGACAGTGAGATTGGAGGCATTAGAAACCACACTCCTTCCCTTGCACCTCCACAGCCCCACTTTTCCCAGCTGCATCTCCCCCTCCCACTCTGGCACTAGCTCCTCCTGGAATCTCCCTGTCAGAGGCAACGACTAAGGAACCTAGCTTGACCTCAGAAGAACAAGCTAGTGTGTACACTGAAAACCTATCACACTACACACACATACAGAGTGATGCTTCACTTACAGCCTAACACAGAAAACAGTCTAGCCTTTTTTTAAAATTACCTTTCTGACCTTTGAGGTTAGTAAAGCCCTGCAGCGTAAAGCGCTTTTTTGACAGTACAGAGCATTCTGAGGTAGAGCTAGTGTTCTCTACAAAAGAAGAGAGGGACACAGAAAGAAAAGGGAGAAAGCCATGAAAAGATCAAGGCAAAAAGTCGTTTGCAGCTGTGCCAGGGAGCCTGCATGTTAGGATGAGAAAGGACAACTGAAGGTCCAGGTACAACACAAATGGCTGGTTGTTCTTGCTGTGCAAAGGCTTGTTCTGCCACTGGTTCAATAAGTAATCTCCATGACGGAAAAAAAGAGAAAGACAAAACAAAATAAAACAACCCCTCTTTAGATCAGGTAATGCCAATAATTTTTTTCAGAGAAAGAGAACCCTGAGAAGCTAGGCAGCTCTAAGAGAAGACCCACTGCAGACTTTGGCATTGTAGCAAAGAGTTCCCACCTGCTTTTGGCTACCATCCATTCAAGATGGCTTTGGGCTGTCCACACCGCACACTGGAATGCAGAAATCAATCCCAAGCTAAGGGCAGATGGGACCAGCACGCTGGGGCAGTGTGGGCACCCACCTTTGTGGGTGGGCTGCCTTAGGGCTGAAAACAGCAAAGGCCCGCTCATTCAGGAGTCCTGCTGCCTCCCCTGCACTACCGTGGCTACTCTGCTGGTGGATCTGCCTGTGCATCTGCAGTCCAGGCATGCTCCTTGCAGTGAAACACCACACCACGTGTGGGCACACTCACCTTTGCCTTTCTCGGGGTACTTTGGTGCTGCTGTGCTGCCACAACCTTCTAGACTTGTGACATCAGCTTTCTTCTCCTCCGTTTTTTTGGTATTTCTGATGTGGTTTCGTGAAGGACTGTTTATTAGAAGAAAACGAAGACAATCAATCTTGTCAAGGTTACAGGCTGTCTTTTACATATGGATATATAGGCTGAAAACCATTTATTTATTACTTCCCAGATTGTAGCTTCCAGGACTGAAAAAGTAAATGGTGATTGTGCATTTAAAGACCAAGTACTCCACAAACACAATGTATCTGGGAAATTCTCCCTGAGCATAAAGGATGCAGAGCAGTGAGCTACCAATACATATCTGAGTACACACCGTATGGATATGAGCACATGGACTTATGGATGGGTACAAATACACATATGAAAAACCAGAGTGAGTAGCAGAGAATTAAAGAGAGGTGTCAGGCAAAGGCAGACCAACAGATGGGAACAGAAGAATATATAGGTTGGTATGGTGAAGAATGGAAAAAAAGAATAACTTGACCCAGAAATTGGGACACTGGGGGAATTAACACATTACTTAGGTTAAAAAAACCCAAAGTAAATTGTAGTAAAAGAATAAGGGACAGAGAAAAGACACTGCTGTGAAAAAGACAGAAAGGAAAGTAACATGACACTGGAAAAGGAAGAACAAGTTAATTTGGGTAAAGGAAAAGAAGAGTGAAGGAAGAAAAAGGCTGCTCCATAAAACTCTTATCTGGAGTGTAATGTATCTAATTAGCTGTTCGGCAAGCAGACACATAATACCACCAGAATTTTGGCTGGCACAGGAAATTACATTTCTGTGGCAATCTCTATCAATTGGCAAGGCCCATGCCACTAGTGCTGAGTTTAACAGTTCTGAATATGTGTAAACTCCAAGGTTTACAGCTTTACAGTAGGAAGAGAATAAACAAAAACCTTAAAACACAAGGACCAGCATTAAGGGGTAGGAGCAATGAAGAACTGCAAACCAGATATATTAGTATATTTATAAGATAATCAATGTGATTTGACAACATACTTACCTTGCACAAGATGATGCTGGCAGTGGTAGAGGTAAACTCTGTGTGTGTTCTAGTGTCCTGTGCTGACTAGCTTCTGTAATGGAGAAAGGGAAAAGAAATATTAAAATTGATTTGTGTCCTACACAGGGAAGATCTACAGGGCAGGATTTCAAGTTCAAAGAGAAAATAGATTTTAAAAAAAATTATACATATATATAAAAAATATTGTACCTCTGCATGCCTGCAGTTGACTTGTCAGCACTTTTCTTATTTCATTTACCCAAGTAGCTTTAACTTCAGGGGTTGGTGCCTAACCAAAAATAAATGCAATCAGCCATCAAGCACAGAATAGTTATTACACAAATAGTTGCATGCCAGAACACAGCCTCAGAGGAATCCTTCAAGAGGGACAGACAAAGCTCCCGCTCTAGTCCTTCTATGAACAGAAACTGGTTGTAGCAACTGGCACAAGCTGAGGCAGAGGCTGTGCATGGGCTGCAGTCAAACACCATCTTCCAAGCCATCCACTACTCCAATGACAGCTATAGTAATGGTATACACAATAACCTCTATGGATATTATAAGACTGGATTTTTTTTTTAATGTAGTGGCATGTTATTTACCTGTATAATGTAAACCTCTTCCCTTGCATTATACCAGATTTCGAATTTTTTTGCATCACCTTTGACATTTTCTGTTATTCCAACTGCAGCCATCTGGAAGCAGAGAGAACAGAAGCTGACC
This sequence comes from Acanthiza pusilla, assembly GCA_036630365.1. Classification (NCBI taxonomy): domain Eukaryota; kingdom Metazoa; phylum Chordata; class Aves; order Passeriformes; family Acanthizidae; genus Acanthiza; species Acanthiza pusilla. The sequence continues at coordinate 9,756,312 of JAXCHO010000098.1, forward strand.
TACTGCATTGCAATTAATTTGAAAACAGAAGCAGACAGCTACTGGTATTCTTTGGTAACTTATTTCTGAAAAGGAAAACCCCATCTGGCTTTTTGCACAAGGAAAAGAATAGCTAACAAGATGTGATCTCCATGTTAGAGATGAGCCTAGCTACCTTGGAGGGAAGAAGGGTTTAGGTACCTTACACTGAGACTGACTTGCAAAATGTCGCTTTTAAAATCCAGACCACCAAATCCAATGTGTTTTTTACATTACCTTTCTCTACGTTTTCTGTGTGATTAATGCAACTGCCATTCAGCTGGACAGACAGCAACACAGAATGACACAGACCTGCCGCACCAGTCAGGTTTGTCTGAAAGAGTGAAGTTCCCAGCACAATGCTGCAACACAGGTTTGCAGAGATAAAACTAGAACATTTGCTACAGGCAAAGCCCTCAGTACCTTGACCTTCAGGACTGATCAGTGTCTTACATTTAAGGAGTGTTTGTAGCTATAAGAAGGTGCTTTCTCATATCCCTCTCCATTTTCTTCTCGCTTTTTGCAGAACAGCACTGCTTTCTCGTGGAGGAAGAGGTGTCGCTGCATTGGCTTGAAGCGTGCCAAATCTTTCACCTTTGTGTGACCCTTTTTATGATCAGTCCACACATTGAAGGATCCCTGCATTAAAAGCTTGCCCAGCTCATTCAGGTTTCCCTGGAACAGAAAAACAGTGATATTTGTAACTACAGAGATAACATCAGGTTAAAATATAGACTCTGAACAGGTCTTTACAAGTCTGTTGTTCCCAATAATCTCTCATATCAGTGTTTATGTTGGATTTGGAAATGCAATAAAAATAAAGTTAGTGTTGAATTTTTACATCTAGTTTTCACTGACAAACACTGTTCAGGCAGGATTTTGCAGTTGGGAGTACCAGCAGCAGAGATACACAGAACTACACATAGAGAGAGGGAAGCACAGTACACGTTTGGTTGTTTGGTTTTTCCCCCAAACTCTGCTCCAAATCTACTTACACAGTGTTTTGTGTTTTGTTATTTTTTGGGAATTGAAAGTTTTGGGTGTAGTTTTACACATAGAGATAAAAACTTAGTAGCAACTCGCATTTGGCTGTAGCCTAAACCAGACCTTCATGACAGTTTTCAGTTTCTCACTCACTGTCAAGAAGATCAAAGAAAAAAACTTAGGTAGACAGGAAAATATTAGTCATAGCAGAAAAACTTCGAAGAGTATAAAGAGATCCCTTTTCCATTATTTTCATTACACAATTAAGTTTAAAGGCATGTTTTGTAAAACACTCTTCTCATTTTTAGTACAGAGTATAGGGTATGCTGTACGTATATCTAAGAAAGAAATGAAATTAAAGTTAAAAGCAAGCAAAAACATTGCTACTCACATCATAGCCTGTAATGGCTATCTGGTGCATGGAATCATTAACTGCTTTAAGAATACCCAGTATGGAAGTTAGCGCTTCCTGAAGATCTTCAGCACCTTCACAGTTCTTACTGTACTTCAGCATTTCCTGAGTGGAAGGGAATGACAACACACTTACTTAGCTTTTGAAACAGTAGCAGCTAGGAATGTTCAAAGTTTAACACTGAATTTTCAGCAGGGGGTTTGGAACATGGTGATCTTTAAGGTCTCTTCCAACCCAGACCATTCTACGATTCTGTGATTTTAAAGTTCACAAAGTAGAGCTTTATACCAAATAATCTAGTTAGTTCAATACTGGCTGGAACTCAATAGACTCTAAAGATTTACTAATCATCTCTGCTGCTAATTAGCCAAATATATTTTGTTCACCTAGAGGTTTTGGAAGCTGTGTGTAAGAATTTTACACTACTAACTTTGCAAACATTTTTTTCATCACAATTAAAAAATAACAAACAAAAACAAACCAACAATCCTCAAACAAAAAGATAGCTCTTTTTCATTTGCTACTTTTTAGACATGAACAAATTTAAAAATACAGTCAAATTTAATTTACTCTTTTAATTATGGCAAGGCCTGAGATGCTAGTAACAGATTTAAAGTTACTGCACTGAGTATTGCCTACACATTTAGAAAGGAATCCCTCCTCTGAAGGGATTATTGGTGAAGCTGCATCTTCCAATTTGATACAGATAAACACAGCTGCAAGTTCATGTACAACTCCTCAGACTTCACAGTGTGAAAAAAAGCATTTACTCATGGACTGTAGGAAGGGAAGATATTTTAAGTCAAAAACCTTTATAATTGTCTCTCTACACAAGCCTATCATAACTAATTCTTTAAGGGCTGTTAACAGCTCAGTTTTAATGCAAGAGGAAATCTGGTTTGAGGTACATTTTAAAGCTAGTGTTAAATAAAATTATTGTAACGTGTTTTTTGTGTAATATTTCTTAGTTCAAACATGGCAAAATGTTATACATTAAATAAATTTATGATAGTATATTGCTATATATATATATGATAGTATATTGCAGTATAGCACATTTAAGTGAATCACAAGGGCATCCTTTGTACAAACACCAGACAGTGCTCTCTGCATTTCCTAGAGCCCAGCAAGGCAAGTTCCTGCAATATGGGTGGGGTGACTGTAACTGAAGGCTAACAAGTACTTCAGATGCTCTATCTTCTTTGTTTCAAAATTTTCTTGGACCTTCTGTTTTCCTCTCATTAACTTTTCACCTTCTTTTCAGCAGAAATCTAAGGACTAAAGTAGCTACACAAGATGTTGCAGCATAACATTTGCTTATTAGAAGTTTTTTGACTGAAGGGAAAAAGAACGGAGCTGAAAACTGATGGACTGGGATTTGTGTGTTTTCATTTATCCATCTGTTCACTAACTTTCAGGTTTCTCTCCAGCAGGCTGAAAGAAGCAGCATTTTAAGAAAAACAAATGCACAAAATGTGTTTAGCATTATGGTTTAGTATCACATACCTTTAGTAATAATTGGTACTTGGTTATTCTTTGAACAGGTTTCAGCAAGTATGAGTCCAAACTGAGCTTGTGGTCGAGTTTCCTTTGACATTCCTGCAATCAGTGTTGGATTTCATCAGGACACTAATCAATATTTGTATTATTTGTTCTTGTGAAGATCCAGTAAAAATAAACCAAACAAAAAACCCAGACCCCAACAAAACCAAAGCCACCATTACGTTAGGGATTCAGGCAAGCACACCTGAAAGAATACAGAGTCTGAAAACTGCCTCCACAAACTTTCGGATCGAGGTTTATTTTGACAGTATTTTTCATAAATCTGGAAGTCTTCCATCTGGAATTGGGGAGACAAAAAAAAGTTATAAATTCTTGTGACTTTAATAGACAAAGTTCGTAACAATGTTTTTCACAATCAATAATGCTATAAAAAACCACCACCAGCAAAAATTGAATCATTGTTTTTCGCTTGGGATGCCTCAAGGAATTACAAAATCACTGATTTTGCAATGGCTACTAACTTGGTACTTGCAAAACAAAATATTCCTGTTAATTTTTGCCATAATGTTAAACCCCTTATGAGAAAGCATATGCTACATTTACAAATATATTTCTTCCACAATATGAGAAATATCTCTGTGAGTGCCCAGCCATGAGACCCACTGTGCAGCTTTTTTTAAAGACTTTGTCCTTTTTCTTTATTTTCGTTTCACACTGGGAGATATACTAAGGTAAACCAAGCAGTTTGTTCCCCCTTGTTACTTCAGAAACGTGAAGTTTAAATAGTGTGACTTCAGCACTTGTTGAAAGTGAAAGGAAATAAAGGAAAGTGAAAGGAAATAAAGACTGTTGAAAATTTCCTAGCAACCACAGATATAAAGGAAAAACCATGTAGGAAATCAGCAGGCACAGAAGTACCTCCATCCCTCAGTTTTAGGAAGCAGCATCTCCACAGATGTAGCCAGTAAATAGAAGAGGGAGGGATGGCTCCTCTCAGGAGCTTTAGAGCATCAATGGGCAGCAACAACAGAAGACTGATTTCCATACACACAGTCTTATCTAGCCTTTAATATACTACAGGTGAGACTCATTGTTTAGTACATCCCTGATTTGAAGCTTAATTTTGTTATAACTTTCTATTTTCAGAATAAAAATGTTTTGGACTTAGTCTGTTGAGGTGTACTCTTTGAAGAAAAAAGAAGAACAACGATCTAATAAAGAAATCTAACCAGGTAAACCAACCATTGATAGTGATGTGAAACAATGCAGTGCATGTCTCCTCTTCATGTTTTCCTAACTGCCACTTTAAAAGAGCAGTTTTCTTTTAATGATGTAGTAGGTTTTCAAACAAAATTAATTGTGCTGCACAGGGGTCCAACCCTCAATTAACATCTACATTCTCAACCAATGACATGCTCAGGACAAACAAAGGGCATGTGGTGGCAATTACTCCATGAGAATCACTCTCCCGTGTTGCAGTCCTACAGAGGCTTGTGAATGAAGTGCCAGCAAGAGGTGACACATACCTGATCCAGAAAGCACCGTCCCACTAGCTCTGGGTATTCTACATAGGTTTCTAGTTCTCTCAGGAATATTCTATGAGGAAGAAAATTTTCTTAGAGCACACATTAAAAAAAGTTGTCATGACATTCACAGTCTTGCAATTTATTTTCTAAACTTTTGGAAACAGAGCTGTAATTCTATGCTACAAAACTAAACCTAATTCTTCTAGATCGTATACTTTAAAAGGGATAGCAAATGAAAACAAGTATTCTGACCAACTTCTGTTAGCTTACTGTTGCTGCAACTGAAATCAAATACAGGTTTGGGGAAGGAAGGGGGATTTAGTTTCCCTGCCTTATATATACAGCAGCAGGATTTGTACAGTTTCAAGTGTTTGGGTTTTGCTTCCAAATACTACCAAACGCCACAAACCAATGAACTAACCCAAAAACTACCATCCCAAAATGAAAAATAAACCCACCCGAAGGGGGAAAAAAATAAATCAGTGGCCAAACTTGTATTATAGTTTTTTGCCTGAATAAGCAACAACTACTTAGTATGCTTAACTTCTCTTGGAAATCAATTTCTCTTTCCTATAAATTTAAATATTATACTATGAAGAAATACCTCTCTATCACCAAGGATTCAGACTTCAGAGAGGTCACTCAATATATATTTTAATATGTGCAAATAGGTATGGTTTATATATATAAATCTTACACATTATTTAATATACCTATAGACATATAACATTATTCACCCTCAATCAGATATAAGAGTTGAGAATTTGTGGTTCAGAACCTTATAGCAAGAGTAATAAAAAAAGACTAAACCTAAATAAAACTCACTTTAATTATCCTGTAACCAGATCCACATATCTTGCTTCAGAAAGAGGACCACAATGCAAAATTCTACCTATGTACTGCAAATACAGTTTCACACAGCTTTGCTCATCTTTTATAGATATTTTTCTTTTCCTCTTCTATGCAATACAATGTTGACATGCCAGATAGACAAGCAGAACTCAGTAAGGATCTTTTAGCAATCTAAAGCAGATTAAAATACAAAGTAAAGAATCGCATCCAAATGCTGTTCTTAGAACTGAATGCAAATCCTCACCTATTGTGAAAGTGATAAATTTCTTCCATATTCCCAAACAGGATATCCTTCTTATTTTGCAGTTCTGGTGAAATGAGATGAGCCATTAAGGGGTTGTCCATCTCTGCAGCATAACCCTGCAACACAGGAGAGAGGCACAATGACCATCTCCCTTCGCTTGCAGCACCTCTCTCTCTAACAAGGCAGTCTGCCTTCAGGTGGACAGACAGACAAGAAAGAGCTCATAATTAATCATGAAATATCAATACAAATTCTGCTTTTTCATCAGCCAATTCAGACACAGAGTCTTTAGAAAGACACTTGAGTAATTCCTGTGAATCTAGATAAGCGAGGATAAACAAAGTCTGCAATCATTTTCACCAAGCGAAGATTCTGCATTCCCATACTGCTTACAAATTATAGCTCATACTCTTTTTGTTAAGGCTTTACATATCTGAATTTAGAGCCACAATTCCAGTGCACAGCAGCACAAGCCCTCATGCCTGTCTTAGCCTTTATTAAGAAGGAACAAACTGACTGCAGGTATCAGAAACCATTAAGCTAAAAATTCTGTTTAAGGCACTTCCATTTGCATTGGTACCAAAAGGAGGAGCTTTTGATTCTGCCATGTTCCACTTGTCATATAAGCACACATTCTCTTGCCTGTTCATCAGGCACAGGTAAGGACACAGGTAGCTTTAGCCCAGGACTGGTCTCCTCTGGTCCTGAGATCACTAATCTGTTCTCTCAAAACACTAAAAAACCCTAACCAAACAAAACACTTCCAAGAAATCAACCCAAAAACCAGAAGGAATTATCTAGCACCTGCATTATAAACGGATTTCTTAATATAAATAGATTTCTTAGCCTGCATGCATTGAAGGAAGATGGTTCTATCTGCTTTGGACTTGGATCAGATTTCTCTTGTGGTTTGGTGAGGAGTTTTTTTGGGTTTTTTGAAAATTTTTTTAAACACAAGGTGATCCTTGCATTAGTCGCATTGATTATAATAAACTACATCAAATTATAACAAACTGAGTAATTAAAAGAAAAGCGAAAGTGCACCTACAATTAAGATTTTCAATTTCAAAGTGTGGTCCAAACTACAAAAAGTAGGAGAACTAGCTGATAAAGTCAGCTAACCTGAAGAATTCAAGCATTTGGGTGGGACAGTATTAATTTAAAAAAAAACCCCACAAACAAACAGAATCATCCCTTTAAAACTGAGTATTTTTTCCCCAAACACCACCAAAAAACCCCCCAAACAAACAAAATCCCAACCAACAGAACCACTCCCCCCAAAAAACATAACAAAAAAAAGACCCCCCAAAAAACAAACAAAAAATCTCCACCAAAAAACCCACAAAAAACCCACCAAAAAATAAAACACAAAACAAAACAAAACGAACCCCCCCACAAACAACAACAAAACAAACAAAAAAACCCCAAACAAACAAAAAACCCCAGCAACAACAAAACAACAACAAATCCCCACAAAAAAACACCACACAAAACCCCCAGTGGTATAGACAAAGATGATGGAGCTCATAAATAGCTAAATTGTGGTCCCTTTCCCATGTCTTTCCCACCCCCAAGCAGGAAAATGCAGGGTCTGAAAGAGAGAGAGTGGAATAAATAAATAAATAAAAATTGTCTAGCCTTAAAAATGATAAAAATAATTTATATAAAATGGAGTTAAAATTTTGTAACAGGGAAAGAATTACTGCAGCCAATGTGCAGTTTAGATGAAGATCTGCACAAAGAGAATGATTTCCACTTTAACTCAAGATGATATTGAAGCACAGCCAGCACTGGCATAAAGAAGAAATATCTAATTTAGCTGAGGTGAAAGGAAGCCTGGCAGAGTTCATTACTTTTGATCTTTGAAGGAACAAAAGTGTGAAATACATATATGGACAAAAAGCTTTTTTCATTTTTTTTCACTTTTGGCAGATGTATTTTTAAAATTTACTATAAAAACCTTCATGTTTTACTACCTATGCAGTAATTGTGTTTTAAGAAAAGAGAGAGAAAGCTACTTAATGCAGCCACAGAGATAATTTAATCTTATTTTAAAAATGTTTAAGGCCTTGCTTAATCTTTCATTTGAAAGCTGTTCTAAAAGCATCCAAGTAAATAGAAAAAAGAGTAGAATGCAATACCTAAAAATAGACTTGACTGATATTCTTCTCCCAATAAAGATTATTGAATTTCACATACTAAAGTGGGATGATCATGGTTATTAATGAAAGAAAAACTATCAAGCTTGGATAAGCTATAGCAGTTTCCAAATAATCAGTCTTGGGAACTCCCTTGCTTTTTTTCTATCGGAATCCTTGGCAGACAGAAAATGCATGGCAAAAAAATATGACATAATAAGAGCAGAGAGTCCCTACAAAGGAATACCAGGTTATTTTACATGAAAAACTGGAAGATTAATAGAATAGGAGAAACAAAGGAAATGGGAGAAGAGCCAGAACTATGGATTAATAACTAGAATTACTCAAAAGCTGGAAGATGCCATTGAACCGTACCTCAGCAAGTATCTGTTCCAGAATTATTGCTGGCATTCCCAATTACCTGAGTTCAAGCCAAAGGGATACCAAACTGCAAGGAGGCACAGAGAGGTGTGCCTGGCATGGTCAGAGTACTGGAGTGTGTCACATTGACACAAAACCAACACAGCCTGGCCTAGCAAGACAGGAGTTGCACTGCACACTATGGAAAACAAGAGTAATACCAAGGGAATAGAAAGATTCTCCAGTACCTCCAAGAACCCTCCAGTAGCAGCAGTAAAAACCAAAAATCCTCCAGCTATTCAAGTCTTGATTTTGTGAATAGACCTGCACAGATGGCATTGTCTTCAAAAGCAGAGAATAAAGTGATCTTTAGGGTCCACTCCAGACTGATGTGGCTTTATTATCACATGTCAGATGTGACCGTCCCACTGTAATCAACACTTCTAGCTCTTGGACTGAACACAGGATGTAAATGCTGAGGAAAGCTGAGAACAAGCTAGCAAAACCAGGACCAGAGTCCAAAACCCTCATACACTACTCTTACTTGAAAGTATGTACTCAGAAATTATGAGTCTTCATCCATAACTCCTATTTAGGAGCTTATCAGTAGACACCAAGAATATCCACTTGGCTCAATTCCAGTTCATCCTGATTAAAGTTGTTAAGCTGTAGTTATTTGCAACTTCATCATCCCCTGCAGTCAAATTAGATTACAAGAATGACACATCCATAGCTGAAGACTTCAACTTGAGGAAAAAAAGAAAACTGCAGTGTATTTCTACAAGCAACTCAGTGGTACCACAATCGTGCCTCTGCAAGTGTGGAGCAAACTTTGCTTCCTCAACAATTTAAAATGAGGATTTTATTACAAGGCATTCTGCTCCCACAGTTGTACCGAAGACATGTGGAAGATCACTTAAAGATATGCAAAGAAGGATGTAAAAAACAAATTTTCTCCTCTGCCACAGGAGTTTCTTGATGCAGATTCACATTCCTGTGTGACACACAACCTTCGTGGAACTGACCCAAAACTCTGGAAAGAACTTTTGCAGTAATTAATGATCATTACAAATCTCACTATGATTCCACCTAAATACTAAGGCATATCTTATTTTCTGCTCCATTTGTGTTTTCTAATACAAAATCCTACCTGTATGACTGTTTCTAGAAAAAAATCACATATTGCTGCCTCCGTTAAAATATGATGAGAAAAGAAAAATATAATGATCACACTGCTTGACAGAACAAACAGAAGCTTTACAGTGGTAAGGAAAACCTAAGAGCATCCAGAAAAGCAAGAAATAAGTCGATTCAGTAACAGTCACAGTGATATTTAGTCTTACCTCAAGAACACAGAGAAGTTCTTCCACATACGCTCGTTCAGTCTCGATAAGTTCATTCATTACATGCCTGTGGACAAAGAATGATAATTAAGGAGGACCTATTCACTTATGCAAAGTAATGAGGCAACATTAATTTTGTCTGTGTTTCTTCTTTGCTTCAGACAATAAAAGAACAACTTTCAGGTAACGGAAAATGTGATGTGCCATGGATATTCCTGTCAGCAGTTTATATAACTTTATTGAGATATATGTATTGTTAAAACATTTTAAAATTTTTGAAAATGTGTTTGAACAGGAAAAAAGTAAAATCTAGCAGTCTAAGTGCTGTAGTAACTGAACTGAAGCAGTGAAGTGTCTCATCATTGTATGTACAAAGTCTGGTTATGCTGTGTTTGCAACTATTATGGGAGCTGGAGCTGTATAGGATTATCAAATACAGACTTAAACTGGTAATTTTAAATTAGAGGCACTTGGGGCACACTTCAAATATCTTGATGCTGCTTTAAGTTTAATTTCCCTAATGATCAAGCATCGAATCTCACTTCCCTTGTGAGGGAGTCCTTGAGTCCTTCCCTTGTGATTTTGTGTGATGTAACACAAGATTGTAACAGTAAAAAGACCATGTAAATAGCCAGTTTACAGGTAAAAATGCAAGATCTGCTATATGCATTGCAGGTGGTACTAAGTTATTTCTTTAATAAAAGTGATGCTGTTCAGTTTTTATAAAAGTGATTTTTTGGTAGCATTTATCAAAACGGGGACTAAAAACAGTCCAATAAAAAAATGAAGTCTTGAAGCATGGAGACCTAAACACAGATTTACAGCAGATTTATTACTCAAAACTGTATCATCTTTGAAATGAAAATATGGAGTTATCCTGCCATAGCATCACCTCACTGCAGCAAAAGTAGAGTCTGTTATTACCCAAACTCTAAATGGTTCTGCAGGCTGAAACATCTTCCTCTGTGCACAGAGCATAGCCAATGCACTTCAAAAAGCACTGAGCTTATTTCAGAGAAATATACTTGTCTTATCAAATCCTTAGCCAAACTCAGGCTTTGATGGAACCAAAGCAGAGAAAACCCACACTTTTTGCTTATCAAAATAGCTTACTGTCGTAACACAGCTAGGTTTTCTTCATCATCCATTGTAGATCCTCCTCTGCTTTGATGGAGTTCAGTCATTTCACTCTAAAGAAGGGAACAAATAAACAGCCAAAAAAATAACCATGGCATCACAGATGGGGGAAAAAATGTAAAATACATAGCTTTGTGCTCAGCTCTCCTAGTATGCCTTTCCCCTGGAAGGACTGTACTCCACTAAAAATGAAGGCAATTTGCAAGAATGCTGCAAAAACCTCAAGTCAACCTGAAGGTCTTGAAGCACACATTTGGACAAGGGAAGCTCTCCATCAGAGGCCACTTTAGAAAAGACGGTGGTTCAAAGCCTGTTTTCAAAGAAGACATCAGAGCCCCAGCATAACCTTGCAGGCAACACTAGCCTTAGTCTGTTTTCCAAGCTGAAAATAGGGTGCTAACTTTCTGGTTACTTCTTAACCTGACACAGAAATTCACTCTTAAAACTTCTACTGTAATGGCTAAACCTAACTGTGGCTTGCTGAAAAAAAAAAAAAAAAATTCTGCTTTCAAACCCTCCTTGAACTACCCCTTTTTCTACAAATGTTGTCCATCCTGGTCATGTGGTCCTGCCTTCCTCCTTGCCTTGTCTTTTGCTGAACCTTTGCTGAGTTGATTCAACTCTCTAACCCAGTGGAAACTACTTTTTTCTGTGGCTGCCGTCAGGATGCTTCCCTTGGCCGAGGTGGGGCAGGAAGACCATCCCCACTTGGGAACTGCAACCCTTAAGGTCAGGAGAAACTGTCTTGGACCCAGTGACAGCTACTTCCTAACTGTCAACTATTTTAAGAGCAACCAATTACTGCTGGCAAATAAAAAATGTTTCTTGTTCATAAATTTAATATTTTGCTGCCCCTAACATTTTTCCTAATACTGGCAACTATTTATTTTACCTTCCCTCGTAACCAGCCCAGCAACAAAGCAGTCCCTATGTAAACCACATGACTGTTTCACCAGGGTTACTTCAATTGGGACAATACCATCACTTTTTTCAGTGGAATTGCCTCATTCTTATTGAGAGTTTCTGAATATTCTGTTGTACTATGACTTTCTTAAGTAGCACATGTGTGAAAAATGCAAAGTAACAAAATTACCTTTGCTTTTCTGTAGTTTACCCTCCGAAGTGCACTGCTTTCTGAGTTGGACACATATTCTCTTTGAAGACCTAAACATGTAAACCAGAATCAAACAGAAGTCAGAACTTGATCAGATCTGACACAGATGTTTGTGCAACCACAAATTACGGCTGAAAGTTTCTTTAAGTTTCTCAGCATAGCACAAAAATTAGTTAAAGGCTAATACAGTTATTTACCTGGAGAAGTACAAGGAGATTTTACAAATGCTTCCGGTCTTGGTGCAACTGGCTGAACAGGACGTGTCTGCTTAGCTGCCAGTTTCTTTAGACTTACTTGTCGCTTTTGAAACATTTCTTCCATACTTTCTTGCTTCTGGAAAACCTTTTGCACATGCTCCTACCATTGCCACGGAAATAAAAATGAACTTATATTAAAATAAAAATTTAAATAATTTATTACAATTTTAAAATTCCTGTCAGAGACCTATCAACAAGCTACATTGACATCTACAGCATATTGATTTGAAATTTGAAATTGCAAATAACTTTTATACCACATATAGAAATATTACGCTAACTCTTCACTCTTAACAAGGTATAATTTACTGTGATTTAACACACTTAAGAATTGGAACATCACTTCAAAAATATTTAGTGTGCTTACTATAGAGAAATCTGGGATTCAAGTTTCAATTTTAAAAAAAAGGGTTTTTTTGATAGTGTCTAAAGGTTCTGTTACATGAAGAGGTCAACCAAGAAGAAAAGGAATATATTCTCAAGTTAAAAAAAAAAAAGCACATTTTTGCTACATAAAAGATATATATCAAATACTCACTTGGGAGAATTTTTTTTAAAAGCAATTTTAGTGTTTGAAAAATTGAAGCAGTTATGAAAAGTCTCTGAAGCCTTTGATGCTTATCCAAAGATATGATGAGACTCAGGCACAAAAATGTGTTGACTTTCCAGTTCACAGGTTTAACTCCTAGTACTGATTATTTAGCTTTATCAGTGGCAGTACCAGAGAGCAATTCTAAAATGAGCAAATGGACACATATGTACACACAAACATCTTCTGGTACCTTTAGGTCTTCATTGAGGATGTGTGCATACTCTCTGTAAATTTTATTCAGCTCCTTGATTTTATTTCCGGCACCAGTATCCAGGAATTTCTCGATCTCCTGCAATGCTGATTCCGCGCCATCCTGAGACTGACATTTATCTACGGGCTGCGAAGCCAGCAGGTAAATTCCTTCATCACACCACTTCATAGACTGGAAACAGAGAAGAACAGGCTCAGAATGCACCAAAGTCAGCAGCACACACTAAGAGTCTAAAACACCTCAACCTTGTCATGTATTCAGCTATTTAAAGAGAAAATTTCCAGCACAGCGAGATAATGTTGCCTACCATTGTGACAATTGTGTGACTGAGGTTTTTGGGAAACAACTGATGCATACAGAATTTACCTTCTCTAGTAGGTCATGCAGTTCCAGAGATTTGTTAAGATGATTTCTCCTCCGTTCTGTCTCAGTAGTGAAGACATCACAGAGATGATGAAGTTCACTGCATTTTGGAATAATGGAGTCCACAGCATAATGATTGCTTTGAATAAAAGCATCACGTTCTGAGGCTAACATTCTGGCTTTTGCTACAGTTTCCTAAGGAAACAAGCACTGATTTAGGTACATTTTTCCTTGGATTGAGATCAATGAAAAAATTTTAAAATTGCTTTTACACAGTGAAATACAGATACCAAGAAAGAATACATCCTTAGTTAACAGCTGCCTTGCTTAATAAATCAAAGTGATTTCCTGTCTTTCCAGATGCCCAAAAATTTTCATGTACCAGAGTACTTCAGAAACAATTATGAGTTTAATCAATGGCCTCCTTGTGAAGGAACCACTATTGTTTTTCTATGCCTTATCCAACAGTGTCTCTGTGTGTGTGTGTATGCAATTCGGGATACAACAACAATCTGAACCCAAATTAAAAAATACCTATCTCAGCCTTAAGAGCAATGACCTCACTTAGAGGGCAATATATTTACTGTCAAGCAGAGATCAGAAAAAGGCTCCCTTTCTACATTGTTCACTGTATGATTCTGTTGGCCATCTTTATTGTGCATTCAATACACAGCTTTCTTATTTCTAAGATTTATTGAAAAATGTGTCTTTAATACAAATGGAAGTGGCTCCTTGATCAGTAAATGCAAAACTTGGCTTTGCAGACATTTCATGCAATTCTCCCACGAGGCAATCACACTTTGTGACTGCTTTTGGTCACTGCTCTTCATTGAGTGATATCCAAGAATTTCTCTGCTCCAGTGGTTAAAGATTTTATTCCAAATTCCTTCTGCATCTTACTTATTCTGCTTTGTTGTCAGCTTAAGCTGACACATTAAAAAACCAAATCCCATTCCCCTCTGCAGGTGCACGGTCATAGTAGAAATTAGGGAGATTTTATGGGCTCTTACACATGATTTTTCTTCAAAGTTGGCAAGATCTTTCAAAATATGCTCCACATGTGAACTGCTGTTTCCCACATCTGTGAAAGCAGACAGTCTCTCACACACAATATCCAAAGCTGCTTTGACCTGAAATGAGACAGAGCTATGTATGAATGAAGAGAGCTCCACCTCTCTGGACACCCACCAGTCAAGTAGCTGATAGCCCCTGTTTGCAGTCAGGACACTCACTTTATGTGTTAACTGGGCAACAGAGACAAATCACCTTTTTTTGACAGCCTACCTTTCTCCCAGTTCAAAATGAAAACATAAAAAAGAAAAAAAAAAAAAAGCAACGTAACAACCAACAAAGAAAAGGCAGTGAAGTAATCCTTGTTTCCTGATACTGAAAAAGGTGCAGGAAAACTAATGCTCAGGAGACGTGATCTTCCTTTTACCAGATGACAACAATACAGAGCAACATTAATGGTAACAGCAAAACATGAGGGAGAGGCACTCTAGCAATTGGTTTAGAGACAGACAGATGCTTGCAAGAGGGTTTTTGTGTATTGCTCTCGTGGGCACACAGGGGCTATGCTCCGAGATCAGCTACACCAGGATAAAGAGTCTGTAGGTGCCATCAAGCACATGAGTTAAACAACATGAGATCAGAAACTGGCTGTAAAAATTGTAGTTCAGTCTCCACCCAGCTTCTAACAGTGTGCTTGCAACTTCCCACCCACAGTGTTGGAGACAGTTTTCATAAAATTTCAGCCAGAAGGTTTAGTTGAGACTTGGTTCCATAAAAGGACCTATTGGCAAGATGGAAGTGTTGCAGCAGCATTTTATGTTTCTGTTGTACAGAACAGGTTTCAAATGAGTTTTTGAATGCTTATACACTGCTGGGTGCATGGGAAAAAAACAGAAGAAAAAAGATGCTATGTCTCTATAGGCGAGAATTCAAACTAGTGAAGACAGCAGTATGTCAAGTAAGGACAAGTACAAGAAAAAGGTTGGAGGAAGCTTTCAAGTACACACAAGAACTGTAAAAACAAGAGCAGGAAGTATTTTCTTCTGAATCATTTCTATATTACCAAATATTGACTGCCACCAAGAAGTTCTCACCTCTCTGAAATTCTGTTCAAAATTCCGAAGACGCAGACACTGCTCTAGTTTTTGCTGATGCTTAATCCAAAACTCATCAAAGGCGGTCTCTGTTTCATGTAGTTGAGCCAGTAGCCTTAAAAAACCAAACCAAAACACATTAAAAAATGCTCTAAGAATGATGGGTGCAACCTTCAAGGGACAATGCAATCTTCCACAGTAAACAAAAAGCCTCCCGAGGCAATATTTTCCAGAACAAATAAATTGGATACAAGAAACACATTTTAGTATCGCACAGTATCATTTCCTACAAAAACACTGATGTAAAAAACTGAAGTGCAACACAAACATTAAGTTCTAAAAAATGGACAAGCGCTTATTTTAAGCACCTTCTCAGCTCTGGCCTGGGGACATAGGGAGCTGGGGCTAACTTTCATAAATAAAATATGTAAATGTGTGTGGGTGAGGACTTGGAGGAACCCAAGCCTTAGCCTATGAGGAAAACTTAAGGTAAAAATTCATACTGCTGTGAGGAGCCAGCTCATTCCTTGGAGCAAAAATACAAACCTGAAAGTCATTGCTCCCTCTCTTCCAACCAGAGTTATTAATTAAATATCACAGGCAAGTGTATAACTGTACTGTGATTAAAAGAACCTTCTTTGATTATAATTCTGGCAAATTACTTAAAACTTTCACTTCTTATCTTCTGCAGTTGCATTTTACAGTATGATATCCCATGGACTTTTTAAAGTGCACTTCGCTATATTTAGGCTACATCCAGGGAAGGTGACACATCAGAATTGTAATGAATTTTTGTCTCCAGCAGTAGAGAAATGAACTCTGAATTTACAAGTTAAAACCAGCTAGAGAAAAGGCAGTGACATAGACACACACACAGTTTGTTCCAACTTCCATCAGATATTTTATCAATAGGAATGTCATGGATAAATTAGCAACCCCCACCCTGATTGTCCTTGGATAGCTGATAGCAACAGTGACCAAAAAAGAGTGACTTCTGCCAAGCTTTGTGGATTGGAATGGACAGTTATTTGGAAAGAAAAGTCGGCCCGAGTGTAACAGAAACACAGAATGACAGACAAAAAAAGAATGCAGAATGCTGCCTGGGGGAAATGAGCTATGCTTTCATAGCCTTGTGAAAATTTACATCTGTGCTGCAGTGATATAATGTCTTCAAACCTGGCAGTAATTTGAGGGGGTGTGTGTGTGGCAGGCAGAGAGCAAAGGAAAACAATACCTATTACATACCCAAAGGAAACATATAGGAAACTGATGCATAGATACATCAAGAGTGGTGTACTCCCCAGTAGCCCTTTAAAGGCTACTAATATTGGTAAGTGATCAGATTTAAAACAAAAAAACCCCTCCCACTTCAAAGGGACCAAATGAAAATGGACAGATCTGCTGAAAAGAAGGGATAGATCACTTCAGTCTTCCCCTCTTGCCTTCTGTACAGCAGCACTTCAGTTTCTAAACAAAGCATTGATGTTCTTTAAAATAAGGAAAAGATGCTCAACTGACGCTACACTCAACTGTATAATCCAAATGTGACAAAAATGGAAAAAAAGAACAGTGCAGTGTTTTTGGTATCACAATTTCAACCCCATTTCCCTATATCCAGTTGACCCCATAGTGGACATTAGGAGGTTACTTTGTTCAGGACAGATCAGACAACAGAGGAGTTGTTTCTGAAATGTTTTATAATGTTCATATTGCAACATTTGCTTATTTGCAAAGCATACATATGGAATTAAATAAAGGAGCTAGGGAGGAGTCAAATAAGCAGAAAAGCAGCGTGTTTACTATTTCACACGTCTCACCTTTCTACTGTTGTTTGATTGTCTAGCTGATCTTGATTCAGTTTGTACTCAGGATTCTCAGTAACTGGTTTTGTAATACTTCCAAGGATATCATCTCCCTGTTCTACTGCTACCCTGATATCCTCCTACAAAACAAAAGAAAGCAAAACAGAAACCCCACATGCTGTGTGTTGTTGTTTTTTAAGCAAAATTCACGAGGCACTGAGTTGGAAGAAGGATTTTAGCAGCATTCGAGCAAGCACAGTTTCATTAAAATCAGTGGCTGACAACAGACAGTAAATGATAAATGTCAGCTTTTTCCATGTTTACCATCTTAGGATCCCAGTGTAACTGAGTTGAATTTTCATGGTAGACAGCCTTCTAGTGTCGCTTTAGGCTACAAATATCTCAAAAATTTTAGATGCACAGTTATGAAACCGCCAAATAGCTTTCATTTAAGCCTATTTGAAAGAACATTTGTTCATGCTTCAAAAGGCCATATATTTTAATATGCATGCAAATACAATCAAATTTCCTGTTGCAAACAAAACTACAAATTAAACACACCACCAGTTACAAAGAAATTACTGTTTCACATGCAATTCAATTATGCATTTGTACATACATAAACTTACTTTCAAGAAATGTCATTTTTTAATGCAAAAAGGATTTTTAACATAAAAAACTCAAGTTCAAGAAGATATTGATGGTTCACATTATTACTGTCTATTAGCATCGTCCATATTTTCCATTAATATTGCTAGCTATAAATTAAAACATAGTTTAGCTAAAAGACAGCATCTTTACAAAAATTACATACCTTCATTTTGTCCTTCTTTTCTGTGTGTGTTGCAAGAAGGGAGCTGGTTGATTGCACATCATTTGGTAGTTCTGTTTCAGCCAGCTCAGTCCCAAAGGACTGAAGAATCTGAGCTGTTTGCTTAACCTTTTGGGCGAAACCTTCTATAGCCTTTTGGAATAAAAAGCATTAAAAATGTTTTGTGTTCATCACACGCATACGTACAGACAAGCACATGCACACAAAATATAACTCTCAAAACAAACCCAAACAGATGAATTACAAGACTGAAAAATGGCTAAAGTATAATTTTGCAAGCAACAGATACCGTCACCATTAATTCCTTAATTGCATATTTTTCTTAGGCTTGTATCAGGTGTATCTTCTTCATATTTTTATAATCTGGAATTATTTTACAACTTGAGCTTTTTCTTTCTTGTAGCAAAACCAATAAACCTCAACACAATAACACACTGTAGTTCTTTTGCTCCAAGTGTTCAGAAAACCACTCCCAAGTTATTACTCATATTATTTCTCTAAGATGACTAAGTACCATTGGGAACATCTTCTCACACTGAGCAAGTCAACTTGCATCACTTGGAATCTGTTTTATAAATGACAGAGTATAAAACAGAAGGGTTCATTAAGCTGGGAAGTTAAAACAAAACCTATGACTTACAGTGCGACGGGACAGCCATCTGTTATGGCAGTAATCCAGGGTGCCACCAAGATCTTCTGTTAATTGTGTCTTATCAATGTAACCCTGCAGTTCTGATACTGAGCCCAGCATTATGATCTGCAGCAGGACAGAAAAAAGTGAACGTGATCAGTGGTGACAAGTCCCTTGTTAAGGATTCTAAGCCCCATCCTTCAGACGCTGACAGAGAAAATGCACTTTAATATAGAAGTGAGAGATGGAACTGTTTCCTGTGGGTATAGAAAAACAAATTTAACAGTTCTTTCAGTTGAAGATGATGTAAATGTAAATGACTGAATATGAGCATGAGCACAATGCATATTAAAAAAAAATTTATGGATTATACAGCATAGCACTACCAGATTTTTATATCTTGATAAACCATACTTGGCTATTTTCTAAAAGAAACATTCATTTCTTGTTTGTTGTTCCTTGTTTTCCTGGGTCTACAGGAGAGAACAATAGTGTCTACATGGATTTGTCATGTAAGGACTGGTTCCCCAAAATAAATTAAAGATGGGGGAAAATTTTCTTAAAGGCCATCTTTCACCCTTGAAATTTACATCTGATAAATACAATAACTTTTATATCATTAGCTCATATAGTTTCAAATTTTATTTTGAAATATAAATGCTGTACATTTGCAAACAAAAGCACAATCTGTGGGTTTACTGGCGATATAACAACAGGCATCCATTGTATGTTTGCTCAAATGACAGCAACCATAGCGTTTGTCCTTGGGAAATGCATCTGCTTCAAAATTCACATACTCTTTCAAGAATAAACCATCCTGAATTAGCTAAAATTGCTAGAACTGCCTCTAAGCATTGCTTTTTGTTGGGGTTTCTTTGGTCCTCACTGGCTACCTTAAGTACTTTTACAGATTCCTGGTAGTAAAGTGAAAACAGAGGATTACTTACAGGTACTTTCATTCTAAGCTCATCTTTGTTGATTCTGAAAGCAATGTCTGAGAGAGCTCGATGAAAAAATCCTGTTGGGCGCAGAACGAGGACTAATTGCAGGTTTCCTGGGAAAGATGCCTGCAAAGCAAGTTTAGCCTGTTATTTTCTGTGTCTCAGCTCCAGAAAATATTTTTGAACAAGGAGAAGCCCCTGATAAACCGCAAACTAACTGTATCAAAGGCCTCCCATAATGGGGTGACCAATCATATTGTTGCATGGCCAGTACAAAGAGCTTCATTCAAAAGACATTTACTTGTCTTAGGAAACAGGGATCTATTCTCTTGGAATCAATTTTTTTTCTGGGCTGGCTTGTACTGCTCTTCAGCTAAGATTACAACCTACCCAAGGAGGCTAATGAACAAACAGCAGTGGCTTAGTATTTTTTTAACTGCAGTACTTTCATGGTTACTTCATCTTCTCTTTAATAGACAGTGCCAAGAGAAACCTCCATTATTGTGCGAAAATCTAACAACAGATTTTTAATTTGTGCCTGTACTACCTTGCCAGTTGCCTACACAACTTATTGCCACAGAGAATGAATTTCTCAGGCAGCAACTAAGAAATAAGCTTCGATTTGGCTGACAAAAATAAACATCAAGCATAAAATTCTCAGTTCTGTTTTTTCTCATCAACTTTCAACTAGCAATCCAATGGATCTTTCCCGGTTCTACAACTGATAGAGGGAGAACAGAAGAGAGAAACAAAAAAAAAATAGCATTAAATTATTAAAAATCAACCTCTGCTGTGGCAGAGATTTACATATTTGGCATTTAGCCACTGTTGGAAACATTCTCCTCTATTCAGTATTTCCACTGTAGGAAGGCAGCGAAATTCACTAAAGAAATGATCATTATAATGATTAAGTACACAATTTTCTTCATTATACTGTTGGAAATTATTTCACTTTTCTAGCAAACTGATTTACTGGAGGAAAGAAAAATGAGGCAACACAAAAATCCCCACTGACTAAAGGAGCTGTCATGCTATGCTCTGTTCCAAGCCTAGTGGAACTGTTAGGATCTGGAAGGTTGAAGGGTGATTTAATAATCATTTTGCGGTTTCCAAGGGTTCCAGGTACTTAGAATTCGAAATTAAAGACTTTTAAAGGAAAAAGTTGTTTAACAGTTTTCTAGAAAACTTTACAGATTCATTGTGTTCCCCAGATATTCAGTACACAACCAAGATTTCAGTTTGATTGAGGACCCTTAAAGGCTTGAACTTTGTAATCTGCTTCCACTTCAGTGATGTTCAATTTTCCTAGAAAGTACTGTGCTTCAGTCCCAAAGGAGTCTGAGGGCTGGGAACAGAATCCAGGTAATTCTGAGTGCCCTCACTAGCTCCTGCCCTCCTGCTCCTGCACTGTGAAGTTCAGTAAAAAAGGTACACTGTTCACTAAAATTAGTGCAGCCTGTGAACTTACTAATCCATAGTTATCAGAGGAAAAACTTTCGTAGAAAATGTCTGACTGTATTCAGAAGAAAAAGAAAAGATTATATTTTTCTTACTATTTTTTCTGAATTACCATACAAGGGAAAACCACAAATTTATTTAAGAGGCATTACAACAACAGACAAAAAATTCTTTAATTAAATCTCCCAAATAATCCTTTTAGGATGACAGCCATCTTTACTTCTCTCATTCAATAAACATGTCAATTTATTTTGTGCCTATAACAGCAGTCTTCACTTACTTTTTACCTTTAACTTCCAAAATGTGAAGTTCATTCAGTAGCAATGCAAATACTACAGAATAAAATGCTCCAATAAGAAATATCTTTTAGATAAAGATTTTGAAAAAAACAAGGTGCTTCCTTGTGAGATATCCACCCCACTACAGGATGCCCTGACGTACTGTCTATGGCAGTGAATATTTGCAACCCATTCAGCTTTACTTGGAGCACTGGAAATGCACAGGACAGGGTGTGCTACATAATCTCATGGAGGCTCTCTTTCCCCACAAAAGTATGGGCCAGATGCTCTTTCAAGGTCCCTCCCAACCCAGTCTGTGATTTTGTGACATTTAGGCTATTACTGAAGCAAACGGCAGTATCCAAATGCAATATAATAGTAAATTTTTCTGGACTGTGTATTAGCTCTTATGAAATAGAGTTTAATTGCATGATGAAATTAAGTATGGTGCTCAATTCAATGAAAACAGAGAATATGCATTACAATTATTTTCCATCTCAATGTGTCAATCCAAAACGATGCTGTTGAAGTCAATACAGTCTCATATCACTTGAATTCCCATTTAAGGCCTGTCAGAAATTTCCCTTGTCTCTGAATAAAAGCTCAGATTCTAGATTACTCAGTCTACAGTATCATCTTGTCTCCACTAGTCTGTCTCCATTTGGTTTTGTTTGTTCTTTTTCTTCAAAAAACCCCCATCTCTTAAAAAATTATGCCTCCTACCCTTGTTGTGGCTAGGAGTCAAATCTGCAGATCGATTTTTGTGAAACAAGAAAGGGAAGTAGTGCTACAGTAAACAATGTTGGACTTGTACCAGCTTTTACAGTTTATCAAAGGTTGTATTTGCACTGCCAAAATACTACTATTTTTCCTAACATTTTTTTCCTAAAGCCCTGGTGACTTGCAGAAACAATACTATGATGTAAGAGATACTCCTTAGATGCCTGTGAACTTCATTGACCAGTGAGCTTCACCCTGAACACTGGAACAAAACAAAAATTCTCTGTTCCAGTCCAGCAGCACATTTGTTTGAAGCCATTGTATGCTAACCAGACAACAAACAATGACTTCTCAATAATGCTTTGCTAAATGTTAAGTACCAAAAAATATCCACGTTATGTTTAGCAGTGCTATCAAATAAAGTGCCTTCAAGGACTGTTTCACTGAAGTCAATGAACCTTACTGAGACTTGATGAAGGGTTTATAGGCTCAAAAACTGGGTTGGATTTTTTCTCCTAAAATGTCTTTCTTTACTAGATTAATTAGTATTAACAGTTCCCCCAATATCTTGTCTCAAATATTGAATTTATCTGATTTAATTTCAATGCAGAAGAGACTAAGGGTCATTTTTTTCACATTCTCTGCAAAAATTAGAAGAGCCAAGCCCATACATTCATTCATCTCACTTGCACTTGTTTGATATTTCGTGACAGTCATGGGCTTCATTTTCTATCTGCTCATCTCCTTCGCTTTCTCATCCAGTCAGGCCAGTGCCAATTCCAAAGACACAGAAAAAGATGTTGATGTGCACACTGTTACCAGCTTTGAGTTAAATCTGACCAAACAGGGATTTTGTATACAGCCCAGCCCAAAGCTGTGATCAAAGCTTTGGCTTGAAAAACAAAAGCACCAAGATCTTTGCTGTCCTGCAAGTACCCTGAACCTAGAACATGGGGAAGAACCTTTTCTGGCTGGACAAAATTCGAAACAACCTTAAATTCTCAAGAAAACCAGTTAATAAATTCTCAGGAGCAGGTTGAGCTGCCTGCTTTCAGGCATCTGCTTCTCAGGGATGGGAAGCCTTCCACTGCATACCCCAGGTTTTTGGAAAGGGGAAAACGTAGAGAGATTGAACACAGTTGAGTTTTGGGCAAAATGTAAAATCAAATTATCATAGAATCACAGAATGGATTGGATTGGAAAGGATCTTAAAGATCATCTATTTCCAGACCCGCCATGAGGGGCAGGAACACTTCCACTTGACCAGGTTGCTCAGGTCCTCATCCAACCTGGCCCTGAGCACTTCCATGGTTGAGGTCTCCACAATTTCTCTGGGCAGCCTGCTCCAATGCTTTACTCCCCTTACACTACAGAAGTTCTTCCTAACGTGTAATGTTGGTCTCTCCTCATACAGTTTGAAACAACTCCCCCTTGTCTTATCACTATCTGTGTAAAGTTCCTCTGCTT
This sequence comes from Acanthiza pusilla, assembly GCA_036630365.1. Lineage (NCBI taxonomy): Eukaryota > Metazoa > Chordata > Aves > Passeriformes > Acanthizidae > Acanthiza > Acanthiza pusilla. Next base: position 9,779,600 of record JAXCHO010000098.1, read on the forward strand.
TATAAATCTCCTTTAAGTACCAAAAGGCTGCAGTGAGGTCTGTCCCAGAGCCTTCTCTTCTGAACAACCTCAGCTCTCCCAGCCTGTTCTCACAGGAGAGATGCTCCAGACCTCTGATCACCTTTGAGGCCTCCTTTGGAGCACATGTTAGTTGCATATAATCCTAACTACCACTTTTCTTTGCAGCATATTACTGACAGAGAGACTGTCTATACCACCAGTACTGACTCTAAAGTGAAGCCAGCTTGCAGAAATATCGTAACCACGTGGGCCATTGAATAGCTAATGCTTGATTCGGTTTTAGTAGTTCTGTCTTAAAATGTTTGGAACATGAATTTTCATTTTATGAACAGCTTCAACACACCCACATAACCAAACTCTGTGGTGGTGTTTTCCCTTCTGCACTTACTAGCATGCCATGAGCCACAGAGCACTTCTTTCCAAAACACTTTTGTGTATAAAGTATATAAGTACTTGCCTACCTATTTTTTTAAGACTTTTTATTCCTGGTTAGCATGAAGAACTGCCTTACACAGAATCCTTGTAATGAAAGAACCTTGAATTAAATCAATTCATAAAAAGAGCAGCTTGAAATCTAGTTTTAAAAACTTAGAACTGTTTTGCATTAGATCTGTGTTTAATGCTTGTGACATTATGATTCTGCTTTCTGAGTCTAAGTGACTCACTTCGCTGTTTTTACAAATTAAAAAAACATATAAAGGGAAATGGCTAACTACACAAGGAAAACTGCAAAAGTGCCTGCATGTGTAGTAGTCTCAAAACATACAAAGCAATATGACAAAACCATACTGATCTCAAAATAAACTTACTCATTTATCATTTACTGATTTAATTCATAACAATAGCTACAAAATTAATACAAATACTGTTCTAACTTCATCATACTGCCAAGTTGTTGTCTTGAATCCAAGCAAAATGAGAAATATGACCGGGGCTGAAAGCAGAGCAGTATTTTCAAGCTTACGCCACACAAAGTGTTAAGTGTCATTACAGTTGTCAGGACATGATGCAAAGAGCTAGCTAGAAACTGGGCTAATGGGAAATACCTCTCCATAATACAAAATAGTGCCTTTCATGGGGCACCACTTCCTAAACATATCTTTTCTATATCAACAACTCAGTAAGAAACTCAACATCTCTAAAACAAGGCCAGAGAACTCACAGCTGGATTACTGCAATTCAGCATTTCTCACCTTGGATGTCAAATTAATGATAAGAATCCAGATGGCACAAAAATGGGACCGCCTGACTCCTGCAAGGTTTAGGCTGGTATTACAAAAATCACAGAATCAGCTAGGTTGGAAAAGACCTCCAAGATCATCGAGTCCAACCTAAGCACTCTGGCGTCTCCACTGGCTACTGGTTTCTCCCTGCCAGTCAGCAGTATTGGCCCTAATCTTCAGAGTAATTAATGGGCTACGCCTCTGTTACAGTGAAGACTGCATTTTGATTTATGAACAGCTAAGAAAAACAGTGCTCTGGGCAGTGCAGTCCAAAACAGAAGGCATTAAATCTGCATGCAATGCATCCTTAGTTAGTGGTGGTAAATCACAAAGCAAACTTCTGCTCCAGGAGGTTGAATAAAACCCATCTCTTGTCACATTTAGAAAGGGCTGCAGGGTTTTATAACTGGATAAAAATTCCTCACTACCATCCCAACTGCTTACCCAAGAGCAGTGGCCCACAGGTGTGTTATTCCCCATGCACCAAGTTGAGGAAATTTATTTTCTCTGGACCTTCAATATGAAGTTGATGGATGGCTGCGGTGAAACTTTTAATGATGTTGAGTGCAGTTTTTTGTTTATGTAAAAGAGTTCACACTTCAACCTTACCCTCAAGATGGAGGATGACAACGATGACAGGACAAGAGACTAACGCAATGTAATGACCTAGGCTTAATTCTTTTAAGAAAATACGGTGGAACTATGAAGAGAGCAGTGTAAGCCATGGAACACACTGATCACTAAAAAGCCTTGCTCCTACAACTGTGGATTGAATATTGCTTGTTTGGGTATGATAACATTAGGAGAGGAAAAAAAATAGAGGAAAAAAAAAAGAATAATTTTTGACTGCATGGAAAGGAAAAGAAGATCAATTTGTCTGGCATTTGTCACTCACTCAGTTTCAGTTGGGACTATACAGAGTTGCTTTACCAGGCAATGACTGCTCCTCCTTGCACACTTATCCATGAGACTGCCCAATTGCCCAGCCCAGGAGCTGAAAGGCTCAGCAAGGTCTTGCATGTCTCTGTATATTCTGAATAACATGTTTAGCTGGAAACAGGCATTCAATACAAATTTAGAAGAATCACTGCAGCTGATGGGGCAAAAAATTAAAAAAAATTTGTATCCCCAAACAACAATGTAATACCAGCGAACAATTCGCGACTACTAACTTCAGTATTGTTCTTGCAAGAACTTTCAAATCCTACTGCCTCTCTAAGGACAAAACAATTTGCTATCAACACTTCCCACTTAACATGAAACTTGGCTCTTGGGGTCTCTGCCAGAACTCCACCTCTCAGTCTCACTATCCCAGCAGGCCAGACTCTTCCTAAGCAAATAACTTCAGCTAAATCAGGTGAAAAACAAAAAGAATAAAGTTTGCAGTATCTCTTAAGCCAGAGATTCTGCAAGTCTTGCACTGGCTAAGGACAACCTCCTGCTTGATCAAGTAGAATAAAACAAGCTTGATCAAGTAGAATAAAACAATAGCAAAGCCTGCATTCCTGGGCATGTTCTTGCCACAATCTCTGTCACATCTCTGGAAAAGAAGGGCTATCTTTCAGCCCAGGCCTCTGGCTCTGCTCTCAGAGCCACTGCACTGCATGTGCTGCAGCAGCAGCCACCCTGGGTGAGTGGTACAGTCACTGACCTTCCACTGTGTCTGCAAAAATAGCTTCACCTCATCTCCAGAGCCTTGACTACAACAACCTTTAAGTATCAGTATGAAATACAGATTCAGCTCATCACTGCTCATTTTCTGTCCCAGGAAATAAAAGGTATCCCTAACAACAACAAAGGAAAAATGAAGCCTAGGAATTTTTTATAATACAGAAAGATTTTCCACAATAATTTCATCCTGAAACAAAAAATATTTTTCTTGTTAGTTTTGTTTTAAAACATACTTCCAAAACCCACTAGTAGAAACCAACCACTGTGTGTGAAAATAACAAGGAATAATAATAAAATGTACATGCTAGTATGAATTTCTGTTTAACAGCTGCTCAATGCTTACAAAAATACTTCCTACAGTTGCCAGGGTATTAGTGATGGGCAGATGCTGCAGCCAGGATATTCCTGTTGGGCAGTGCTCCAACAACAGAACCCTATGCTGACATTTCTGATTTCACAAATCAAGAGGGTCAACTCCCTCAGGACAATTAGAGAAAAATCAGGAAAGATGGCAGAAAGGACACTGCAGAAACGACAAAACATAAACCAACAGCCAGAAGTCTCTTCTCAAATAACATGAGACTCCTATCCTCACGCACAGCAATAAGCTTTAGCAATCAGAAAAAAAAAAAAAAAGCGCTGAACAGGGGCTTTTTACAAGGGCAGGGAATGATAGGACAAGGGGGAACGGCTTCAAATTGAAAGGAGATAGGTTTAGATGGGACATTAGGAAGAAATTCTTTACTGTGGGGGTGGCAAAGCACTAGAAGAGGTTACTCTGAGAAGCTGGGGGTTTTCTATCCCTGGAAGTGTTCAAGGCCAGGCCTGGATGCACCTTTGAGCCACCTGGTCTAGTGGAAGGTGTCCCTGCCCGTGGCAGGGGGGTTGGAACTGGATAATCCTTGAGGTCCCTTGCAATCCAAACTGTTCTGTGATTCTATGACTGAAACTGCCAGAGCTATCAGACTTTCAGACATCAGGGACAATCTGGATGGCCCAAATAACACCCAGGTGCTTCATAACCACCAAAACATAACTCTGACTGTTAGGAAAACCAAACAAGTGGAAGTCTTCAGTTACCCTTGAGCCATTCAAAAGAAATCTTTGTCCATCAATAGGACCTCACTAATTTGGCACAATATATGTATCTTGTATATTTGGCTTTGTTTAGTTTTTTTTTTAAGAACAGACAACTGAAATGCATTAGATTTCATTTATACTGAATACTACAGCAAAGATATAATGGACAATAGCAAACAATTTGTCACTTCTTTTGGAATAGGGACACAAAATTTTCAAGTATTCAGGGCTGATATGATTATTGCTGAAGCCCAACGGGAGGACTGCAATAAATATATGTCTACGTGGGTGCAATTCAGAGCCAGCACTGTTGCCGTTCAACAAGAGAAGCAAATGTAAAAAAAATCATGCCTTTAACAGATTAGACTTCAGCTAAGAAGCATGATTTCTCTTTTAAAAAAAGCTCACAGAAGAATGAGAAAAGATGAAAACAGCAAAGTAACCATCACCAACAGTAGTGCAACTTTAATACCCTTCTCTGGGCAAATCCCTTAGGCACCAACACCATCATGACAATGACAGATCCCTTATCATGGGGAATAGTTGCTCAGTTCTGTTCCCTGTGCTTCAAAGCAAAGTAACACACACTGGAGGAACATTACCATAAATATCATCATGGCTATAAGCAACTTGTCTGTAGTTGCTCCCTAACCCTTACAACCCCAATTATGCAAATGAAAGGTCCATCATCTGCACAACACTTATCTGTCCTTGAACAGAAAATACAGCAGTGAATTTTGAAAGAGATTCAAAACCTCCAGAGATAGAGTCCTTTTTCTTTAATCATCCTAAATTATGCTGCTCCCAGTTTTCACTTCTGGAATCTGCTCAGTGCTACATCTCAAAATTTCAAGATGAGCTGCAAAAGCAGATTTTGCTAATACTTCAATATATTTTCAATATTTTAACATTCCTAACATAATTATTGTATAAAAAGTTATGTTGTGGGAATATTATATCACTATATGTATTCACAAAACATCATATAGTGGGAGTAACATTCTACCTTTAAAGAAATACCTTTAAACTTACAATAAATAAAAAATTCTTTGGCTATAATCAGGCTGCACAAAAATGACATTTACTGTTTTGATCTGATTTTTATCTTACAGAGTCAAAAGTTTTCAGCCATTAAAAACTAGAAGATATTTTATTACAGCTTTGTTTTTCAGCCCTTACTGGAAAGACTATTGACACTAACAATTCAAGCAAGGATAACAAGGGGGGAAAAAAAAGGTAACCAACCAACTAAAAACTAAAAAAATAAGTAAAGCATCAGTAGAATAAGCACATGATAAACATGAATCTGTCTTTCCCTACTTCTGGGGGGAAAAAAAACCCAAAAAAGCAAGCCTCTAATAAGCTACTTTTTCTCATTTTAAAAATATTAATTGAAAGGGAGACCAGGAGACTGAAAGTGAACAGCATGACAGCATGTACTGTTGATTGACCACAGATGGCACATAAAATTTTCTTGCTTACAAGTAACCCTTGTTTTAAATCAAACATCACAAGAACAGTTTTTCCATGTGAATTCCTTTCACAAGTGGTAAACTCAACCAGAACCCTCACCCTCATGTCTTCATAAGAGGGAAGCTCACTTGAATAGTGACAAGTGGAGCCAAACTCTCTGGGGTGCACAGTGCCCATGCAGATATCAGCTCCCACCTGGGAGAGCTGCACACACTCACAAGCACACACACACCCACTCCGAGTGCATACTTAGCAAGATGTCCTGAGCTGCAGACTGCATTAAAAGCGCATCACAGACTCATGATGCTCTGCCCAAGTCAGGTGGGATACAAAAGACTATCCTGCTGGATACCTTCTGTATCATCTATTAGCTGACATATAGTTGAAGAAAAAAAAGATGTTTTCCCACTTGTAAGACGAAGATTTAACACAGAAAAACCTTTCTAAAGAGTTAATTTAAAACAGTACTCACTGCTATCCGCAGTATAGAAGCTTTCACGGAGGTCCATTTGTCCTGTCTGCGATCTATGACAAGAATAAATCCAATTCCAGCATCTCGTAAACTAAGTTTGGAAGAGAAAAGAAGAAAACAGGAAAGTTTAGTTAAAAATTCAAATGTAACTCCTGGTTCCCTCACACAGAAAAGCAGCTAAAAATAGTTTAAAAATAAAGAAAAAAGCAGCTTGACCTTTTTGTGCAGAATCTTCATTTAAGTATCTTTAAAAAAGAGATACTATACACCATTGTAAAGATGCAGCAGTCCCATATGCATTTCACAGAGTTTCAAAATGTATTCAAATAACGAATGCTCCTTTTTCACAAAAGATAATATTTACATTTCTTGCACAGAGATTATTTCAGAGGAAAATAAGACTGTTTGATTCTCCACTGTTTGGTGCTGGTATAAATCCCTTCCTCATGATGTTTTCAGTACAATTTCAGGATCAAAATAAAGTTGTTTTCCTTTTGCATCTGCTTTTAACCTTCTGTTTGAATTGTCTTCCTCCTCACTGATATTTAAAACTCCTTAAAACCACAGATCCTTTGGATCAATCCATGATATTGTTCCATGCATCTGAAATTCTCATATGCCTCCAGGTTGTGAACTTCTTCCTAGGTGCATTTTTACATTCACTGAAACAAAAAAACCTTACGGCATTTAAACACTTCAAATCACAGATGAGAACAACGAGCTCAGATGCGCTTCTCTGGAATGGAAACATCTGTGAGAGAGATTCTGCTCAAATCCTGCCGTACGGGTGACCTTTCTCTTTTGCCTGTGCTCAGCTGCATGTGCTACCGAGCCCTGACCAAGGGATATGCTCCTGTTTTGTAATTCCCCATCTAAGCCAATTGTGCAATGCCAGCAGCAGCCCTTGCCAGCCAATCGCAGTCAAAATGGAAACAGCAGGCAAATACAAGGCAGACAGGCTCAGCTTTATTGTTTTCTCATATATTTGGTTCTTTCTCAATGTATGTGCCGTATTTTTAGTCCTGACAATTTACTGCAAGGCCTCCTGTGGCACTGTGTGATATTTAGAAATATTGTGCACCAATTTGTTATGGTAATATCTTAAAAGAAAGAATAAGAATAAACACAGCAGAGTGTCAGGATTCTTCATTCAAGATTGCTGAATCATGGAAACACCAGCTCTGCTTTATAAGATTATGTCAGTAGCATAATAATAAGAGGATGTTTAGGAGGATGAAGAACACAGGTACCCAGATGTGTCATCTTAAGGTACTCTTCAAAATTGCAAATTTAAACATGACTCACAGTTTATTCCCTCTCTTTGACAAAATGCAGTATCTCTCAAATTTACAGACACAATATTTAGTGGGAAACATGAATAATCATTAAAAATGCAAAGAAGTCCTTGCTTTCTTTCAAAAGAAGCTAAGCAGTCCTTTTAGCACAGCAGAATATTAGAAGTGATTCTCACTGCCCATATTCAGTGCACATTACTTAACTCTTGCCTCTGGGTTAGGACAACACTGATAAACAACATCTGAGCACTTGCCTTGTAAGCCTGACAGCCCTTGCACACAAACAAGGCTTTATATTAGTGATATGCTTCCCACTACAGTAAATTTCCATGATTTACTGAAGTTTCCCCTCTTTTTCTTTATTTAAAGGGCAAGAGGAGGAGAGGGATCCAGACTGATTTCAGCCTCTTCTTGTTCCTCATTTAAAATTCTCACAACTTTAACCTTTAGTGACTGAGCAAAATAAAATTGTAATAGCAACTCTGTGCTAGGGAAATCAGGTAGCAAAACAAACTCCTTGGGTACACAGCCTTAATGTGGATGAATGGATTCAAAAAGGTGCTGCAGCTGTTCCCACAGGAGTTAGTGTGGATTTTGAAACATATTAAGACTTGTAAGAGCTATTTCCCCTGCTCAGTTGAAGTTCCCAGGAGCCCTGAAATTTCTCCATACTTCCTCAGAGGAAGCATAATCTCAGAGTACCTTAATGCAACATCTGTATCATATTTCAAGAAATTACTGATATTTCACAGTGCAATATGAATAAAATTAAAGCCTCTGAAAGAGCATCAATAGGATTTCTCTCTAGGAGCACAGGAAAATACAGGCTCAGCTTGGATCCCAGAAATGATCGACATGGCAGCTCCACACAGTTAATCACCTGCCTCACCACCTGACAATAAGCAGAGCTTAATATCATTATCCCAGAAATATAAAAAGACAAGGCTTACTTAAGTGGAAGAATTAATTAAAGAAAAGCACATCTCTAAGATAGCCCCAAAGATGTCTTCAGCCAACCTTCTTTTTCCATGGGATCAAATAGGTTGTGTGCTTGCATGAATCAGCCCCCTCAGACATAAAAGCCAGGATTTCTCACTGCTGCCTAGAACAGACCCAGCGGCAAAGTCTTGAGCATCTGACTTCAAACCGTTCACACTCCGCTAATATAGACTGCTGAAAAAAAAATTAAATGCCCTGTTCCAAATCAATCAGGGCGGGAAAAATATTTGTTATCTCGACAACAGTGCCTTGCTGCAAAGGCCTGGCCGTGGAGTCTGGGATCCAGCTCCAGCAAGTCGTAGGCAGGAAGCAACAAACCAAACTAAGACATTGTGTACAACAAAGTTGAGAACATTACAAAGACAACAAAGTCATGTATTCAAGAAAAGTAAATATTGAAAACAGGTCTGTTTGCCAATGTACCCTTGCTCTACTGACCTCTCTTTGCTGCCAGACACGCACCTGCATATGGAGTTGCAAGACATCTTGTAATACCCTCCTCTCTTTTAGGGCACAGGATGAACGATGTTTTGGAAACAAGCACATACCCAATTTTCCATTGGCTCCTGATTTGACTGAGTGCCAGCTGTCCCTCTTTCCCTCAGCCATATTTATTACATTTTATCCCGATACTGATCTTCCCCTACCCACCTCGTGTGCTTGAGATGAATGCATTTCGGTTTGTGCTCTGTGTCTCAGCAGAAGCATGCTCTGATGGGCACAGCTTGTCCTGCTCATCAAGCTTCTTTCCCTGCCTTGGCCCAGTTGTATTGTACTCATCAGCTTAGCTCACATCTTCTCTTGCCTCTGTATGACTCTCCAATAAACTCATCTCCACCACTGACATTTGTCTCTCCCATTCATCCTTCCTTGTCCCAAGAAAGCTCAGAAAGTCTTTTTTTTCCTTTTAATTTTAGACTGTCAGGACAAATGACATCAGTTCTCACAGCTTCCTGAACATCACAGTCCCTTATCCTCCAGCCTGAGTCTCCTGTACCCTGTGTCCCACTCAGTGTCCCAGCATCTTCCCTTGGGTGGACACTTCCCTCAGCTGTGGTCCTGTCTGTGGAGTCCAGCCAGCCCTGCCTGCAGATCACCAGGTGGCACTCACATCCCACACCACAGCCTTCCTGTCTCAGCCCTGCCAGCACACCTGGCTCCAGAGCAGCTCATCCTGCAACCACAGAGAAGGCCCTGCTCAGCCCTTGGATGAAGCAGGACATTTTTGGCAACAGGCTTGAGTAGCTACTGAGCATCTGTGGCCTGGGATTTAGGCAGATTTTTCTCAAGGTACTTCCTTGGCACCAAGGCCACTATTCTTCTAAGTGCCAAGTCTGAGTCCTTGAACAAAGGAAGGAGACACTAGAGTTTCTCAAACAAAAAGAGGTTCAATGTTTGAAAAGCACAGTGGATTTGTTCCCTGGCATCTTAGGAACCATTCGACTGTTCCAGTTGAACTTTTTGATTTGCAAAATCAGATGGTACCTCACAAATGGAACGAAAATTGGGCAGAGTTGTAAATTACTAGAACCAGCCCTTACAGTGAGAAACATTAGAAAACCTTAGCAGAAGCACCTGTCTATTCAGGCTTCTTAACATTTCCCTTACAACCTTTGTTGTCTTTAATGTATTAACATGTATCCGGTGTACTTTCTGAAATGTAATTTATATAAGCTCGTAATTCAAATTTAGTATTTCCTTCCTTTGTTTCCCTCCTAATACATGCATAAAAAAACCTCAAACCAAAACAAAAAATCAAAACATAATGGGGTAAGCACTGTTCTTCTGTTTATCCACCAGAACAAAGAACAGAACATTTTTAGAAAGGCAGAGAAACCATCCCTGCTCTGCAGGAAATGTGTTCAGCAAACTCACGAAGGCCAGGTTAGAAACGTAGAAAGTGGAGGAAGAGGAGCAGGGCCACAGAGGACATCAGAAAATGCAGCAGAGTCTGCTCAGTCCCCTCCCTCTGTTTTGGGGAGCCAGTGCAAAACCATTTGGAGGTGGTGACAGTGAGGTTGAAATACCTGCCCAACAAGCAGCAGCCAGTTTTCCATGCAGACTGCAGAGCAGGAACTGAATTTTCCACGTAGTGACTCCTCAGCTTTAGATTATGGGGACATCCCCTCTTTGTCTTGTTTGCAAGACTTATTAGCTCATGCACTTGGGGGAAAGGGTGGGAAAGCTTATAGAACATAGGACTGCGGAAAGAAACTTCCCCCTGGGGCATGTGGAACCAATTACATAAACATCATCTGAAAGATCCTTGCATTTCTCCAAGGTATGGGTGGTGACAACTGCTACACAAATAATTTCCTATTGCTTCTACACTGCTGTGTGAAATTGGTTAGTATGCATTGATCTCTCCCACAAATGAAACAAAGCAAATCTTAGGGTTCAACCCAGACTCTTGAAAAATTAAACCTTTGCATATTTGAAATTCTGTACAGCATTTTAGGTTACATAAGCCCAGTTATTTAAAACCGAATTTCAGTCTTACAGTTTTATTATTAAACAGTTGGCCTACATTAGACTCAGGACTGTTCCCTACCTCAACCACCTCAGCATACAAACAGACCAGAAATTCTTGCTCTCAGGGGCTGAACAGCTATTTCCATAGTAGGACTTCAGTAACATTTCATGAAGAATTACTGCATTGAGCAGAGCACGAGGGCAGTGTGTGCAGCAATCTGCACCACGAGCAGAGCCCTGGTACCACCCTACCTTAAACCTTCCTCACCCACAGCAGCTTGCCACCAACCATCAGTGACACGCACACACTGCTCCAAGAGATGTGAGGTCTGGGGCAGCTAAAAAATCCTGATTTTTTTTGGCATGCAACTGTAAATCTGTGTAGGGAGGGCTTGGAATTGGCTCATCCACTCATCATTGGTCACTCAGCTTAGGAACAGGCCATTGGAAATCAGACACTTAAAAGAGAAACTCTGCATTCTACATTGTCAGAGATACATCGACTGACTGAACCCAAGCCACCTCAAAGACCACTTCTCCATTGCTCCTGTTGCTGCTAGGAATGATTTCCTGGGGGATGAAGGGGAGACAAGATCTTTCTTAATCATCAGTGTTTCACACATTAAATAAATGAAACCATGAATGCCCTGGCAATTAATGGAAGCAGAGCAGAGCCACCTCCTTAGTGGCCTATACAAGCTCTAGAAGACAGTCAGATAATATAGTGAAGAATGTGATATTAACAGCATTAACAAATCAAGATAAAAATCGCCAGTACAGCAACTGGGAAAGAAAAAAAAAAAATCAGCTAAGCCCTGTGGTGACATTTCACATTACCAGTTTTAGGCTGGTTTCTCAGCAAGGAAAAGGGCAGGAAAAATTCACCTGGCATAGCCTTGCTGCACATCTCCTCTCCTTCTGTCCCTTATGTAGGGTAACCAAGACTACGTCAATTTAACAATTGACTATATCCTAGAGGAAGAAGTTTTTCCTACAGCAGAATTTATGGGTTATGAACTTGACCAAAAAAAAAAAGAAAAAAAAAAAAGGAAAAAAAAGGAAAATTCAGCTGTAACATTATACAAAATCTAGTACCAAGCCACTAATCAATAATTAGACCTAGAGCAGTTTCATTTTCTTACAATTCTTGATTGCTCATTATCATAAAGCCTACTTTGTTTCAGAACAGGCCAATTTATCCACTTCATTCCAAGAGAAATCCACCAGCTGGGTATTTAAAAAAAGGAACAAAAAATATCATATTTGGCATGTACCCCTAATTTCAAAATGTTTAAAAGCTGCTTAATAATTTTAAAATGTCTTGTACTTAATTGGTCTTTAAACATTTTGATCTTATAACAGCTTCTTTCTCACAATCCAAAGTAAAACTAAAATTAAGGACTTAACATTTTAAACCAGCATTTCTAAGGAAAAGAAAGCAGACTTGCGCTTTCTTGAGAAAATGATGAAAATAGGATCATATATCACACTCCACAAAGATCCAGTTTGAATGCTTCAGATATTGAATGCTTTTATAGCCCAAAACATCCAGCCTCACTGTAGAAGGTTCTCTAAAACAATTTAGAACAATTTAGAATTAGGAACTGAAAAAGAACTATAAACCAGACATATAGGTTCTTACACTGAACTTCCTGGTTTCAATTGCTGAGTGAGCCTGTAGGTTTTAATACAGCATCTAAGCTGAATACTACTTTGCAATGCTGCTGAAATGAAATGCCATTTCAGATCTTACTTGATGTGTTTTCTAAAAACCTGCACTTAAATTAGTACTTAATAGCATTTAACTGAAAAACAGCCTGGCAAATAAAAAGTGTTATAATCCTTTATAACAAGTTACAAAAGTAGCATTTTATAAAGTTACATAATGTTGCAAATTATATTCTGAACTTGCAATTTATCATACTTGATACTCATGAAATGATATCATATGTGATCATGAAGTGATTACACCCCTAAGACAAGTTGGAAGTTCTGAAAACTTCCTTTTAACTACGCTTGCCCTCAATTAGCAAACTTTAAAATTATATTTTCTATTTTTACGACAAAAATTTTGAGGTTTGCACTGTTATTGAGATATCAGTGGCAAAGAAACCATCTGCCAAGAAAATAAATAGAATGAAAACGTATTTCCAAAAGAGGGCTGTATACACAATTGCATGTTGCTGTCATGGCTTTCAATCACTTAGCCAACAGCAGTTTGGTGCCAAGTTCTGCCACAGATGTAGATGGACAACTTAGGTCAAGAATACTGAACAAACCTGTGGATAGAATTGTCCCTAACAAAGGTAGCATTCATGAACACCCAGACAAAGCTCTTTGGCTACCTAGCCGACCTCCTGAGCCCCTAAAGCAAACTGGCACGACATTTTGGCTCCCACTCGAACAGTGGGCCTGACATCTTGTGGTGATACTCATTTGTGACAGCTCAGTTCAGATTCCTACAAGAATCACTTTCAGCTGAGGTGTGTAACCAGCCTATCCAAAATCAGTTCTTATTCCAGCAATATTTATGAGAAAAAAATGAAATTGCAGGTACACTCTATTTACAGTACATGGCACTGAATATGGGGCAAAAATAGGAATGCAATGATTAACAACTTCTGTATAATTTCAGATAAAATTAATACAGTTTTGGCTTTAGTTTTTGTAATCTGTATTGCAGCTGAAAACATTTAAGAAGTCAGCTAGTGCAGGAAGCACAGCTGAAAGGACATGGCCATCACTACTCTCTCACTGAAAAATCATCCAGAGCAGACCCAAGGAACAGGCTCACAAACTTCCTGAGGTGCTGAATTTAAAGGTGGTGCCTGGTGGTGAGGAAGTCACTGCAGTGCTCCTATCTGTCCATACCCAAATCTCCAGGGTCAGGGAGAAAACATGCCAATATCCTCCTTACTGAGTGTAACTAGTGAGCATCTGTACTGTGCTTTGACATGAAAGAAAGCTATTGATGTAGTAGAATTTGTTCTATTTGATTATTGGGCCCTGTCACAGTCAGCTCAATGAACTGTAGCTCAGGAAGGAAAACCTATGCAACTCAAACTAAGGCTGACCACTGTTCATGAAGAAATATAGCAAAGAGAAGGAATTCCAGCAGAAGAAATTTAAAATAAGACAGCCAGAAGTGCTGTTATACAAGTGCAGCCTCTAGTGGTCTGTCCAAAACCACTGAATGCCAAGTAAAAATTATTACCTATCAAGCTCTTGGCACTCACAGCTGCATTTCACCCAACACAGCTGATGCTCTGACACTCCACAGCAGGAGCACAACCTGCAAGCAAGGAGGCACCATTTCTTATTGATGCTTATGCTTCAAATCTGATTTTAAAAATAAAAACTTCCTCCCCCCCGCCCCAAAACCTCCCAAACAACTAAATCACTCTGAATGCAACAACATGCATACTATTTTACAATCTAATGAATTCTATACTGAAATTCTGTGAATAGACATATTTTTAAATGCATGTTAAAAATCCCAAAGCATTTAGACCTTCTCTTTATTTTGGTTTTGATAGTTACTACCTTCCCTTCAGAGAAAGAGATGAAGCTGCACAGGAAATTAAGAAAATCTGAGCTTCTGTGCTGGAGCTGAACCTGTTAAAGCTTCATCATTAGACAAGGTTCAGACAAGAAATTTGATGCATTTCCCAGCCTCAACTATGCACCTTTTTTTCTTATTTCTCCACCTTCCAGTTAACTCTCCCTAAATCTTATCCAGGGTACCACTGACGAAAACCTTCTCTCTTTCCCATTATGCTTACTTTTGGCCTCAGCTGTTATTAGTTCATGCCCCAGGCACATCTAAAAACACTGTATTGCAATTTTCTCGGGACTGGGGAACCATCAGATAACCAAAATTGCATTTTAGGATCTCTCAGCAAGTGGGCAAAGAAGAATCTAGATGAATGTTGGGTTGTGAGGTGGCATAAATAAAGAACATCACAGGTAAGTGGTTATAATCTACTCATGAAGGAGAAGAGATGAGCAAAATCATACAGCCTGGCAGAGTGACACCATGAAAATAAATGCCTTTTGCCACTTTATAAGCATAGGCAAGATAATTACACACAATGTTGTGTCAGTGACAGGAGATCTTAAAATCCAGATAAACAGGAGAAAAAATAATGAGAGCTACTTCAAAGAGCCTTGTGTAAGGGGTTATTAACAATTCAAAACTTTGGAAGTCTCATCCAAACTTGACAATGACTGTAGGCCAGACAGCCACAAGTGGTTATGTGTATCCCTGTGCCTGATCTGGAAATTCCTCAGTCACCACAGGACTGTGACAACAGCAGCTCCTGCATCTGCCTGCCTGCAGACCAGGAACCAGCAAGGAAGATGGGCTGCTATCGGAGATGTTCTGTCAGCAAGGCAAATGCCAGCCCACTGACAAACAGGAGAGCTGCCCTCCAGCCCTGGCCTCAAAAGCAGCCAGAGGTCTTTATTCTGCACGGTGGTAGCTCCCTTGAAATTGTGAAATAAAACCCCAAACATACTTATTTGAGGTAATTCTGTCTCAAGCACTGCTTGTGTTCGTCGGCCATGTGGACAGCATTGGTACACACCTTATTTATTTTTATATATTTATGCCAATTTTATAGCATACAAGTAATATTTCTCTTTTATCTCCCCGCTCACATTCAGAGATATGGGCTTCAATATCTTCCTTGATTGGTCCCTATATCTCATCTTTATCTGCTGTGCTCCTTTAGGTCCTCAAATCAGCCTCTCTTCCACTTTCACTAATTCCTCCTTAAAATAAACAAGACTGACTGGAAGACAGCAATGCTGGCTATATTCCATCTTATATGCTGACCTTCTTTCTGCTCCAAAAAGCTTATGCTGTTGGGGGGGAAGCTGAGGGAACGTAGCCAGTGTTAAAAATAACAACCAAAGTGTCCAGGCATCATCATCTGCCTGGGCCTGGACATCTGCTTGTACCACATGCACTCATTGCCTTTCCATGGTACCCATCAGCCTTTTTTTTATGATAACTTCATAAAACCATAGAATGACTTGGGCTGAAAGGGCCCCTAAAGATCATCTAATTCTAACTGCCCAGAACTTCACAAGTTTTATCCCACCAAGGAACTAAAATCAGAGTGACCTTAATGCATTTTTGCAGGTATAAGAAAAATTAATTCAACAAGTTGTTGCTTAACAGATCCTCTTTTAGTGTGTGAAATTATGTAAAATTAGGGTTTTTAAGAAAGAGTTACAATTTTCTGGATGGAAAACACAGTGAGATTTCTTCAGGTCATGCAGAGCTGCTTTTAGAAGGACTGTTTGAAGAAAGACAACAACTTTGAGGACTCATTTAGACTTAACTACAGATGGCTGAAGTAGGTCACGTTATCCTGGAGGGACAATTAAGGATAAATAGGTCAATAAAGGCAAAAGGGCTCCATGTTTGTTTAAGCTTAAGTAAATTGAGCAACAGAAGGCTCATGCGACCCTCATTTTAGAACTATTGAGTCCAACTCCATAAGAGCATTTTTACACCTATTCAGAACTACAATATTGGAGTTATACATATTTCCAAGGCACTGCAACAACCATTAATGCTACTGCACGAAGTATTGGAACAACCTTATGGGGAATGCCGCATAATTTATTTTAGAACTGTGCCTTTACACTTAAATAGGGTGTTAAATTATCTGAATTTAGTACTGGACTAATGGAAATCCTGGTGTGAGGGTCCAGAGCTTCAGCAATTAACTTTCACAATTTTACACTGCTTAATTTACTTTGTCTTATTAGCAGCCTAAATTTACCACCGGATGGTGTGTGTCATACATACTGCCTAAATCCCCTAAACCCTAAAGGTGTAAATGGGATTTAAAGACTGGAAAAACTTTGCCTGTACAGGGCTGAGCTTTAAAACCAGTTTAAGGTACTCATAAGGTGGACATTGAAACAAGTGTAAATTGTTCCAAACCCAGTAAAAATTCTGACTCAAAGGAACGATTTGGGCTTTGACCTAATCTTGTGAGGGCAGTATCTGACAAAAAAGCTTTGGAATATCACTTAAATTTAAGATACAATGCTCTTACTTCAAACCTAAGACCTTAGGTTTCCTGTCTGCTTACAGCAACATATGGTATTTACAACTGTTTGGCAGCTGTGCTCTGAGAAAGGAAGGGTACACACAGCACGACAGATTTTGCTGGAGGTCCTGGGATATTCTCACTGACAAATTTGAGGGGCTGCCAAGGTAACAGCAGGGTACAGGTTCCATATCTTCAGCCTGGATTGTAATCCAACAAAGAGGAGAGCAGGGAAATTAAGCACAGCTGACAGAAATAAACTCTGAAGCTGCAAAGCTGTTGCTCAGCATGTCAGTATGAACTGTCAGGGCATCTGTTTTTTGGCAATTCTTTCCCATTATGTGGTGATGTTCATCCCTGGCACTGTATAAAACAGAAGTGGTTAACTCTTAGGCAGTGGTGGGCTGTGCACTCAGTCTGCAGACAAATGAGGAAACACAGGCAGCTACCCTCCGACACTGGCTCTTCACAAGGTCTGCTGGACCCTGATGGACTTACAGGCTCAAAACACAGCATTACCCCAACACTGCTGCCTCTGCCTTCAGAGCACAGCAGTGGATCTGTGCCAAGGAGGCTGGCCAGGCCCAAGCTGTGTGAGCCCTGTGCTCTCCTGTGCCCCTTGCACTGAGGTTTGAAAGGTTTAGCACACACATGCCTCTTTCAGTTTTCCAGTGTTATCCCAAACCATGGGAAGCTGCTATAGTAAACAAGGAGGGCTCTCCCAGAAGCCCAGAAAACCGTAACAACTGAGCCTTGGAACTGTTGGACATCAACACTTTCAGAGGTCATCTCGTTCTGTTCCACTCCTTGGACAGGATGGCTCCCCAGTTTCCTACACCAGAGAGTACCAAAAACAACAGGATTTTTCAGAAGGCCACGTGGTGTTCAAGCATGTGTAAACCTTCAGGAATCTCAAAGAAGGGGACGCTCTCCCAGCCAGGAAACTGATGGACACCTTTCAAAACAGGAAACTGAACATGCCAAGTTAACCTGAGTTATGCTCAGGATCATGCAGTAGGACAAAAGGACATTACAAAGAGAAGCTGTACAGGGCTCTGTCAGAATACAAGTAAAAAAGGCCCATGCATTATGTTTAATCAGCAATATGGGATTCAAACAGGCCATCAAAAACTGTTCTGAATTTTCCAATCTACACTACTTATTTCTTTTGAGAAGGGTTTTGTGTTTAAGACTCAGTTTTTCACTTTTAAAAAACAGCTTTCCAGTCTCTTGTGACCACAAGAAGTTTAGCTTGCTCTCTTTGTTCAACGATGAGCTTATATGAGCAGCAAAGAAAAGCATTAAAACTATACTCTTCTGTTCTCTCAAACAGCATATTGTTTTCTAACTGCAGTAGAAACTGCTAATTAACCAGAAGCAAAACCATATGTTGAAAATATTGTCTTGTTAGATTTTTTTTTTAACCACTGCAGTTATCTATTAATTTCTTTTGGAACAAGTTCTCATGCTACTACCCATATTTGGTAAATTCATATTCCAACAATGTGTACACACTTAAGCTAATAAAATACATTTCAAGAAACTGCCATGATGGAGAGAAATTAAATATGAATAACACCTGCCTTCAAGGTACACTACAAATCTTAGAAGTCTATTTCCTATGATCAGTAGAAAAAGGAAAAAATACTTTCAAAACAGAGAACACTTAATCCCCTGAAATGCAATCTTAAGTGTACAGTTGGCAGCTATTTCAGGAGCCTTGTGCAAACCTGAATGCAATATTCTCCCTTCAGCCTCGGTAAATGTGTGATGTAAAAGGTACATTCCACAGGTGCCTCTCGCCCTGTGCAGTAAGAATGATGGTCACTGTATTTGGAGGCTCTTAGGTTTTTACTCAGCTAAGAGATGAGACAACCTTGATCTGCATGGCCTCTTTTTCCTACTGAGCTCAGCAGTCATCCCCGAAGGACTCAGAGAGTGAAGTAATAGGAGACATTCTTCTCTGCAGAAAGAGAAACAGACCAGCTACACGGACATTATAAAACCTCCTCAATTCATCCCAAATGGATGCAGATGTGGCTGACTGTCCTCTACTAAAACCCAGCTGAATTTAAAGTTGTCACCTCTTACAGACATTTCATCTAGAGATATTACTGTATTCAATAATTCTGTTGATAAGAACTATTAATTCATGTGGATCAATATTTACGTGTTAACCATTTGTATCAATTAATCATTTCAGTTAAACTACCATTCCTAGAAAGTATTGCCTTAAGTACTGCCATGGATTCTCCTACTTGGGTAGCCTATGTATCTTTCTAAGACAATTCTCACCTTTTTAATAAAACTTTATCTTGTACTCCAAGAATAATAACAAAAAAATCTGCTAAAAGGAAAAACCTGCTTCAGAAGCATTACACATATACCTTTACAACATGTATTTCACCACCAAAACAGAAGTTATAAAAGCATTAGCTGCAATCTTCCACTGCTATTGTACTCATCTTTAATCCATTGTTTTTCTCCTGACAAAGCAGGGATCTTTCAGTACACACAGTACATGAGTGCTGTCACATACCATGTCAACAATCTGTACTGACTATTTTGAGATTACTACAAACCATATGTTAGACATTGTATTTTACCCAGCCATCTACAGAGCACGAATTTACCTTGCAACATTAACAACACCCACCTGAAGAATATGGTTCGGCTCTCTGCTTAATGATATGCAGTTGCACCAAGGTTAACTGAGTATCTTTAAACTGAGATGAGGTATTCCCTTTCCACCATATCCTTTCTTAACATCCTCATGTATCAGGCATTTACACATCTAAGCACATGCTAGTAACTCTACTATTTACACTGTTCTACTCCGTGACCATCTAAGTTGATAATGTGCAACTTTTAATACTCCTATTTCTAAATGCAAGGTTACCCCATGAGGTATTTAAAGTTTCATGATTAAAGTTTACTGTGAAAAAGACAAGTGTTTAGATAATACAGAACAAGGACACAGTAAGAGGTGACAACATCACATTTATCTGTAAAATTAGAAGGAATGAAAAGGTAGGTTGAGAGATTTCAGTTTTTCCTCTTTCAATGAAGTTCTAAGTTAGCCTTCTTTCACTTGGGAACAGATCTTGAAAACCTGAAGTCACTGCTAAGATTTATTACACCAGTAAATACACTATTGGGTGAACTCTACTGCAGAGCACAGAAAGGTCCTTTCTTATGAGGCTCTTCATAGCTCCTTACTGTCATCCCCATGAAATATCATTTCCCTTAACATGCGAGTGCAGGCAGTGAGACAATGAGGTTTGAGTTACTGCTGCCAACCCCTTGCTGTGATCTTGTACAGGGCCAAGTAGCACAAGTAGTTTTCTGAGGAACTGTGGTGGCTCCAGACATGTCTGTGCTCTCAGAAAAGTCCACTTCCCCTTAGTCTGTCAGAACAGCCAAAAGACAGAGTTACATATCTGATAAAGTAAATGACAACAACCTGGGAGAGCAGTCCATGCATAAAAGCTGTGGGCTGCATTTCCATCCTTCCTGTAAATCTGTACTCCTTACACCTCCTTAATCAATTTACTCACTAAAAATTAACTGCCTCCACTTCCCTCAAAAGCAGTTTCCAAAGCACCCAAAAGAGTATTTGAACACTAAGATTGCAGGAAAAATCCTACCTTACAACACCTTTAAGAGCACTAGAAATATCCCAATTCAAGAAAAATTGCAGCATTGCCCCTCTTAGGGTTATACACATATCAATATATATAACATATCAATAGCAAAACATACTTCATAAGGGGATGTATGCTGGCATCTGGCAATGTCTTTTCTGTAGTTTTTCATTCCTATAAACCTGCACAAGGGCTCACTAACACAATTTCACACAGTAAGCTTCTAACATTACTAGCAAAGATATCAGCAATGTTGTAAGCCCTTTGAGATTCTATCAATTCTCAGACACAAAAAGGTTGCACATTTATCAGTATCTTAACAATAGCATTATTTTTACAAGATTTGAAATTGAATTGTCATCACCTTAAACCTAGAGAACTGTTAGATTCACAGTAGTTAATACCTTACTCTTAACATCTAGACAGCTGGGTATATTTGTTTACAAAAACCAGTCATCTCTTTCTAAATACAAATTAAAGAAACAAGAAAATCGTAGAAGAACAGCCAGATTTAAGGAATGATGACTTCTGGCTCAATACTCAGAATAATTGTTGTCAGGTAGGAGCAACTGACACAAAAACCTCCAGAAAATCTGCTCCCAGGCTTTTAATTAATTAAAATCTGCTCTTATCAAACTGGCATGCTGAGATGCTCTCAGTGCTCCCCCACTGCGCCAGATGCTGTTTCTTCTGATCACAATTTCTCACATGAACCCCAGTCTGTGCAGAAGTTCAATGGGCCACCATGAAGTGCACCACCAAGGACTTTCAAAAGGAGAAGCAGATGTGAATTTGATGTATAATTATTTGCAGAAACAGTACCCAAGATACGATCAAGGGATGCTTAGCACCATGCAGTTTAACCACCACAACGATAAACAAAGAAAACGCCAAAGCTGGGTTTTAGCTTCAGAGCTTCATTCCCTGATAATCTAGGGATTAAGAAGTACAACTAGGAGGGCTGGTTACATCTTCATGAGAGTGCGTTCCATCTCCTACTCCAGATCCTTGCCAAGGACATTAGACAGCAGGGTTACATACAGTTCCCTGAGGAACTCCTGTCTCCAGATAAAATATGAGCCATGGAACACTTCTCTTTGAGCCAAATAACCCAAGTGCTTCCTTACCCACCCAGCAGCCCACCTGCCAAAACCTAACAACTCAAAGTGGATAAAGAGTGCTGGAGGAGACTAAGTTGAAAGTCTTGCTTAGGGTGAGGCAAAAGACATGCACAGCTTTGCCTCATTGATGCATCCAGTATCACCATCACAGAAATAGGCTGGTCAAGTACAATTACTGTTGTTTAATTCATGCTGGCTACTCCCCATCACCTTCTTCTTTTATGTGCCCAAAACTGTGTTTTTTAGAGGACTCACTTCATAATTTTCTCACAGATCAGTATGAGCCTGACCAACCTGTAGTGCTTCAGATCACTATTCTTATCCCTCCTGAACATGAATCCAATATTTATCTTTCTTTGGTCATCATGGTTTACCTATTATCTCAAAAACCTTTCAAAGATTATAGAAAGCAACCTTACTATGACACTGGTCAGCATCCTCATCGCTCTCAATGCAGCTCATCTTATCCCAAACACTAGATCTGGGTCAAGATTTCTCAAGAGATGCTTGATTCTGTCCTCAGCCATTGCTTATCATTCTCGTCCTTGAACTCTCTCTCTGAAGACATAGGCCTGGGAGACACTGTCAGAGACAACTGAAGTGAAGAACTCAAGTGTCTCTGCTTCATCTGTGTTGCTGCTACTGGCCTGCCCAATCCATTCAGCACAGGTCCACACTTTCCTTGTTTATTCCTCTACTGCTAAAGCACCTGAAGTTTTTCCGAGTGGTCCTTGATGTCCCTTTTTTCTTGTCCCTCAGTTCCAGGTGCGCTTTGACTTTTCTGACGCCATCCCTACATGTTTGGACAACATATCTACATTCTTCCTTTGTAGCCTGTCCCTGCTTTCACCTCCTGTATGCTGCCTTTGTAGCCCAGCTCAGTCAGAATTCACTTTCAGACAGTGGGTCAGTCTCCTGTTACGTCTGTTCACGTTCCAGGATGTATCATTCTTGTACTTGGACAATGCTGTCCTTCAAAACTTGGCAGCCTTCTGCAGCAGATTTACTATTCAGAAATGCCTTCCTTTGTACCCCACCTATCAGTTCCCTGCACAAGCCCAAAACCTGCTCTCTTGAAGTCTAAGGTGTGTACTTTATTCTGCTCCTTGCCTTCCTCACCTCCATCAGGATTTTGAGCCCACTATTCGGCTCCTTAACAGACTGCCAACAAAAATCATGATGTTTCTTGAGCAGCCCATTGATAACACTACTGTGCTCTCTAAGAGAGTCCGAATTAATCCCTGGGCATGCTTTGCACCCTCAGTCAAAGCTCTGGAAGGCTGCAGATGCTATACGTTCAGCTAAGCCAGGAAAACAGCTCACGTGGTGAGGACAAACCTCTGTATGTAGCTACAGAGTATTCCCTCCCTGAGTAATATCCTGAGCAGCACCCAGGAATTAGCATGTTCTGACAAAATCATCCATGATTTCTATTAAAACACTGAATATTGCATTCTAAGATATAGTGAAGACATGAGAGGACAATGTCCATCACGGACTCTGTAGCCATACATACCAGGAAGTAATTTTCTGATTAAATATAAATAGCACTACACAATTCATCAAACAACTACCTTAGACAGCTGTCACTAACCAACACTTACCGACACCATACCATAAGCTTCATCTTCCTTTAATTAAATATCAAACATTTTCCTTTAACTAAATATCAAGTCTGACTTTTACAGCATAAGTAAGGGACCAAATGTGAAAAGTATCTTAGCAGGTAAACGTTATCTTCCTCTAGGCAGGTACTCACCTTGGAATGCTTGTCAGGTAGGTCAGGACATTCTGAAACTCTTTTTCAGGGATCTCACTGAAAGCTGGATAGTCTGGAAAGGTGATAACAGGGCAGCCATCTCCCCCTCTTCCACCTACAAAAGAAGCAGTGTGTTTACATGCGAGTCTCTTCACCTAGACTAGAATTTCCCAGTAATGAAACAACTGTATTTGTTCCTTTTTTTTTTTTTTATTTCCCCCAGTAGGGCTCATATGTGGACAGTTTATTCTGAACAGTCTCTCTCTTCTTCAATGCCTAGGAAGTTTTATAGAAAGGAATTTGTTACACAACATTCACCACATTATATTTTTTCTGGACAAACGCCTTGGCGCCTGTGAACAGTTCTGACACCAGATGGCAGTGCATCTTTCTTCTGATGAATACCAACTGCATGTAAGCAGAACCAATGGGGAGAAAGAAATCCACTAATTTTGAAGCACAAAAGTTAATTCAGAATTACGTAGGCGAATCCCCATCTTGAACTGAATTCAACCTTCTAACCAGTTTGAACTCATTCATGCAACACCCCCGTACCCTGCTCAGCTGGCTGCTTTGCCTCCAGGATGGGGAAACAGAAGGGACAGAACATTAGAAGAAAGGGGTGTAGGTGTTTCAAATGAGACTTCCCATTCCCAGATTAGGTACAGAAGGTAGAACTGAACACCTACACTACAGTACAGCTGCTGATAATAGATACCATTACATGTATCTTTCCTGGCATTCGCACCACTGGGTAGAATTCACAGACACAATGCTTCTCAATGCACTTCACACACATTTACACATGCAAAATGTAATTATTTCTTTTCAAAGGCATTGGTAATGTTTTAATGTGTCTTTAGCAAGTATATATTCATAAAGACAGGTAAGACAAGGGGCTTGCTGAGCCCTAGCAGCTGCATGAAGTTAAGTGCTCAGGGGTGGCAGGGACACATTGCTGGGAAGTCACCCTTGCTTCACAGTTCAAAAATAGAAGAAAAACAATGAAAAATTATTGTTGTAAAATAACAAGGATATTTTTTCCCAGCCTTGAAATTTGATAATTGTTCAGAAATCAGCATTAAACTGTATTAACAACATCCATTTGAGAGTAACAGTGATTTGTGAGGATCACTACCCACTTCCAGTGCCTTTGCATCTAACCTCACCAGAAGAAGAAATGTTTGACCTCAGATTCTTTTGATAAAAGGAATCACAACTTCCCTCCAAACCACATGTAATTAGAAGAGCTCAAACAGTATCTTTATGTTAATTTGTGGTGGATCTGCCTTCCATTTACCAGCTTACAGACAACATCACGTCACTGTGAAGCACTTGAAATCAAGATACATGAGAAAATAATGCACCTGAATGTATTTAACCCACAAAAAAATGCAACTATTATGCAAATATCACAAGTTTGCAAACATGACCTTTATGACACATCCAAACATGGCAACACTGAGTCAAGGGAGCTAATTTTAGCTATACAAATATTCACAGCACAAATATAAGTTAAGACCAATTTTGATTCTATTGTTTTTTGTCCTACCCAGGCTCTCAGGACTAAAGCATTTTCCTCTCTTGTTAAAAGCATGATAATGATTATTTCTGTTGCTTATGAGGTGTTCCGCTCTCTCTAGAATATCTATTTTTAGGCACAATCATACATTATTTGTGCTATCTTCATTGGTTACTCGCTTTGTTCTACTTAATTTCTATAAATAGGACATATGAAACAAAAGAAGAACAACAATAGACTTGCAGGACATGTCCTAAAAGGAGAAGCCTGGACTATGACCTTCAGGAAGTTCCCAGACCACCACCGATTGTCAAGGGCAAATAGAGCCATCCTGCCTTGACACTGCTTATTAATTTTCAGTTTCTACTACAGCCATCTGTGGTTATCTTGGGTGGAGATGACTCTGCCCTGATCTGAGCTCTTAGAAGGTTGTTCTTCACTGATTATCTTTTCCTTTGGTGTTTCCCTGCTGGGACACTTGAGTACTCATATACCTTCAAATGCTCCTCAAATGCTTTTCCTTGTCAGAGCTCTGCTGCTCAAGAGAGCTTAGGGCAGAGTGACCTGAAATGATACACATAATAAGTTCTGTAAAATTTCAGCTTTAACAATACTGACTTACAGAAGCTGCTCTGCATATTGCACCTTCAAATACGTGGCCATCAAGGGGAGACAGGTCACTCTAGCCAAAGCAGTCACTCTTTAGAACGAGCATTTGTCACAGCAACTTACAAAAATGGCATGGGAAATAAAGCAAAGTAAAAAACCTGTGTTTGCATTAAGCAATACAAAAACTAGTGAGTTCACTTTTTAAAGTGTCCTTTTTTTCTTACTGAACCTGATGCAGCAAGAATTTTTTTTTCCTTTGTTCAGAATCATTCTTTTCTTCCTCATTTTTGCTTCGCCTCTGCAAAAGCAGCAGTACACAGTTTATTAAATTAGCTGTGTAAAATGTGATTTTCTTCTCTTCACCCAGAAGTAAATCAAACTACAGAATTTAGGGGGAGGAGATAAAAAGAAAGTTTAGGAATGTAAGATGGGTTCTATTGTTGTTGTCGATTTTGGTTCTAGTGAGAGGGAAAGCATTTAAGAGACAAAACATGAACAATTTCACTTCTCTTATCCTTTTTGAAATACAGGTTTAAGGCAAAAATTTCAATATCTTATTAAAACCAATTCATATAATATTCTTCCTGCACTTCAGAATTATATACGTCTGATTACAAAAGAAAAAAATAAAAAACTACACAGACTTATATGAATCTTGTGAGTGCTACAACACAAGAAAATAATTTAATATGCAAAGAGCAATTTTTAAAATGAGTTACTGGAATTTTAATCACCATACAAAAACTTAGTAATTTAACTGCAATATTTAAATAATTTCAGGTCCATTGGTTCAGTGACTACATCTAACTACCTCAGTCCTAACCATTGGAAAATCACCTCTTTCACATTCCCTTCTAGCTCAGAGTCCTGAAATTGCAGCTACAGCTGTTGAACAGCCTTAACTTATTTGCTGGGCAAGTTCTGTCCACAGTGGCACACACGAGCCCACTCTCCTATTTCTAGTCTTACACAGGGATACACTGACCTACACAACTGGAGTGAATAGTTTCATGCATTTTTAAGACGACCAAGAATCTGAGAGAATCAAGAGCCTTTTCTTTGTCTAATCTTAGCCCTTTTTTAAAACATAAATTTCTGAAGGTATAACAAATCCCTTTATTTTTGTTTAAAAAATTATAAACACTGCTCTGATTATGCAAATGTCAGATTGAATGGATCTAGCGAAAGATGCCTTTACCCAGGGCAGGGTAGGGACAGCCTAGATGATTTTTAAAGGCCTCTGCCAACTCAATCCCTTCTGTGATTCTAGGAAAATGCTGAAAAACACTCAGCATCATTTCTTTATGATATATTAAACAAAGGCCACTTGAGTGCCAGCTTTAGTTTTTGTTTATTGCAAAGAGCAGAAGAGAATGCATCAGTCCTTAAGTGGGTGCAATCAATCTGCAGCCATTTTACCTGAAACGATTCCCGAGAACTGCTTGAGACTTGTCTCATAACATGCAGCTGTGAGAAACACTCTGCAAGTGGGAGGATTTTTACTTTCCAGGCTATAAATGGAAACACCATAGAAGTAAAGAGTACTGAAGCTTATGTCAGCAATTAAATAAAACAAAAACTCCACACCACTTCAAATCAAGCAGATCTGCTTCCACCCTGCTTCCATGAGCATTCATTAAAGGAAAACTTTGTTATTAACTTATACGTTACTTTTGCAGCCTATTCATGTGAAACTTCTTTAACAGATTTAGTATCAAACAAAACACAAACTGCCTCCATAAAATGGATTTTTTTCAGTGAATAAGCTCTACAATTCTAGCAAAGCCCTATTAGGTGGAGCTCTTCTAAACGAATCAATGAGCCTTGGTCTAAAGTCAGTTTTTACAACAGCACCAACCCTATGATTTGGAGAAACACACATTTTAAAAACATTGAATTGTACTAGCTCCACATGTTAGGCAGCAAAATGACTTAACTGTGCTTAGAAAATTGCACTTACGTTCCTAACTTTTGAACACAATTAACACCAGCAATAGCACCAACTGCTAAAATTAGGTGTACCCAGAGCATCATGGTCTTGTGGATGAAAACAATAGAAAAAATATCCATGGAAAACCAGCTATGCTGTGGTGAGAAGGGACTAGTAAAGTTTCCCTTAAGTTCAGGTGATTTAGCACTTATTCTTCATATTCTGCTACATCTAACTTTTCCCATCACAGTTGCTATCTCTTCTGTATTTGTTTTCTTTTTTTTTGTTATTATTAAGCAGGTTGGGTGATGAAGAAGGGCTAACCCAAGGAAATTGCACAGTATTCTACAGAAATTCTAATCAAGAGGCGTGTTAGTACTTGGTATCTAAGAATAATCTCAAATGAGACATAATTAGTACTGTTTTAGTTTTAAAAAAGCATTGTCAGGGAGAATTACAAAACTTGTGAATTGTACAGCTGCTAAAAACCACACACACAAGTGTAAAAGCACACACAGACACAGAGAAAAGGGTAATTCTTCACAACCCTGTGAAAGACATGCTAGTTGTTTGGGGTTTTGTATGGACAGCAAAATTTGGCAGCTGCAAAGAAATTGCTCAGACTTACTTCCAGGAAGGATGAGTAGGAGATTATTTTGTAATGTTTCCCTAGCCAGTCTGCTCCTGTTTGCATTAAAAAAGGTATAGTCAAAAGTGCTCTGACCACCCCCACAAAAAGGAAGCAAGTAGCTGGATATAATTAGATGACAGAGCAAAGAGTCTTCTGGCCTGATCCTATAATGCAAAAGAAATAGTATCTGGACTGTAGGAAAAAATATTATCTCCATGTTGATCAATGTGCACACACAAGATCCAAGAGCATTATCCTTGTTGAATGGCTCAGATCTACAACTTCAGTTCAAAGACCCTGCTTGAAAGTAATCTTGTTTGCAGTCATGTCAAAAGTGAAGTCCTCACATGACTGAAAGAAAGGCTTATTTCAGGTTTTTTTTTTACTACTGCAGTGGTTCAGCTATTATACTTGTGCATTTCTGACAAGGAAATTGTCCTTTCTGCTTGCATAATATACTTAACTGGAGAATTCAGTATTTGAAATTATATGTACACTTCAATGAGGAACTGGATAAAAGCTTATGCAAAGAAAAACAGATTCAAGAGGAATTTATGAAAATACTCTTTTCTTGAAATGAGAGGGAAGTTTTACTTATGTAACTCCACAAGCTGCATTTTGCCCAGGCTAATCAGCAACAAGTATATTGGCTTAAAAATTGGATTGCAGTAACTGAATTTGCATATAAACATATTTGAACTATAAATATCTTAACCAAGGATTCACTTTTTCTTTTTTCCCTTTCTCTTTTTCTTTGTTACATTTTTGGTTTTTTTTTTTTTTTTTTTTTTTTTTTTTAAATCTCTACAGACAGTAGATTTAGCACAGTGAATTAAAAACAATAGTTAAGCTTGCACCTTAAGGCAAAGTAATATCTCTTCCACCGTCCATACACAACATAGATATGGTCTATATTATATCAGCAACAAAAATCAGGCTGGTAGTTTTAACCAACTGTTGCAAAGTATGTGGTAGAGGATCCACTCAGAAATTCTCAAACATAATTTTACAGACTCAACAGCTGGAGCTATTTCAATGGGAATGGTTTGACCTGTGAGGAGCTGTGACATCATTGCCACAGAGGAGAGCAAGAGCACATTGAAGTAAACAAAGTCACAGAAAGTGAGAAGCTTACTATTTAGAATGATAAAGGTATAAGCATATATGTTTATATTTATAAATCAAAGGCAGAAGATTTTGGAAGCTAAATTTTTCAATGGCAGGAAAAAGAACTAGGAATCAATGGAGAGAACTGCAAATAGCAGGAACTCATATTTGTATTTCCTTTAATGGAAATGCTTTGAAGTTGTTCAATGCATAAATAGGCATTCAAAGGAAGTGGAGTTGATATAACTGGTTCAGTACTCATGGTGCCCAAGAGTCTCATTTGCACATCATGTAGCTTGAATGATTTAAGATGCATATCAACATCCACAGGTGTCTGTATGCTCTTCTTCAGCTACATTGATTTTAACACATCTGCACACTGTGGTGGCAGACAGACACAAGGGGTATGAAAGCCACACAGCAATCATGGAAAGAGAGGATACTTATGAAACAAAATACAAAATATGAATGAAAGACTGTGAGGAATACATAAGGAATACCTAAGGAATACCTTTTCCAGAGACTTTTAAATGGACCTTACACTGTCCTTCATGGGATAGAAAACAAAAACAAACAAAAAAAAAGGCAGAAGACCCTTTTCAATGCAGAAGAAAGAGTGGTTGCTTGAATAGTAACTAAAGAAAGCAAAGGTAAAAGAGATGAAACACTGAACCATGTAGACACAACACTTAGTATAACCTAGCAACAACAAAAGAGTAAAAATTCTAGCAAAGATAAGGACCTTGTTCCACAGAGAGAAAAAACTCCAAGGCAGAAAGTAATGAACTGTGCCTGAGGTAAAATATTAACTTCGGGGTTTATAAACTTCCTGTGTGAATGACTAATTAGAAACTTCATCCACAGCTTGCCCCGTCATTAGATTTAAGCTGAACACTTGACTGCATACTCACTGCTGAGCAAGACTGAGTCTGTAGGAGTAGCTAGCACCTTGATTTCATTGCACTTTGATATATTTCAAACAAACTGAAGCATTGGTGGAAGTATTTGCCTTATTTTGTTTCATTTCAAGTTTAATTTGGATGTCCCTGTAGCATCCCCATTAAAATCCAGCACAATGAGGGACATGAGTAAGAAGTGACCCCAATTTGGACCAAACCACAGAGAGCAGCTCGGGAAGGGCTACAGCCTTTAGCCACAGAAGCAGACTAAGTTTCATTCACTATTCAAGCAAGTGTCCCCTGAGACCTAGATACATCCTATTAGAGAAACTAAAGCAATTCTCAAGTACACGTTGACTTGCTGTTAAAAAGCCAACAACTAAAATCAGAAATGTGCCTAAGACATTCAGCAATACCAGCAAATACACTATTTTACCAAAGGCATTAGAAGTCTGTGGACTTTCATTTTAAAGAGTTTTATGCCATGTCCTAAGATTCTATTTCCAAGGCAACTTAGCAATAAGCAAAAAAGTCCCATTCACATGCACTGGGGATGTCTTAAATGGCCTTAGAGCAAAGCCCCTCTTGAGCTCAACTGTAACAACAAACAAATTATACATAAATCAAGTATCAAGACATTGGCTCTGTTCCTCCATTCCCAGAACCTGTAGCACCCCTATTTGGTACAGCACATAGAATTAAACATATCATCCTGCAGGAGAACATAAGGATAAAAAAACTGAACTCCAAAGTGAAATGAAAATGCCCAACACTCAAATTGCCTGAGAATAATAAAATACAACAGAGAATCTGGTCACAGTAATGCAGTTGACCTACTGTTTGAGGCAAATAAAACAAAATTCTAGTTGACATGAGGGTGAATAAATAGAAAAAAATAGAATGAGGAATGGCTGCTCTTACTAAGCTCCGCTTCCAGGTGGATGTATTGAGTGCCAAAGACGTGTGGATTTGTGAACAACTCGTCTAGCATGGTCACCAGTCTTCCCCCTCTCTTCAGAGGGGCAAAATATAAACCCTACTTAGTTTCACAGATGGACTGATTCTTGCATAACACTCCTATGAGACGTTTTCTGCCCATGGGTAAGAATGAGCTTGTAAAGTCAAAAAAATAAACTGCCAGAGAAGAATCGTAGCCTAAACACTATAATCTCAAATGAGGTGTGAACAGCCAACTTCATAAAAAAATCTTATTTTCCAAGTGCTACTACCACCCCATAGAAAACACAGTCACTACTGCAGACCCATAGTTTAGCTTATGTGGCAGAAAAAAATCATAATTAATAGTTAACTATGAGTACAACAAGAATCAGTGAGCTCTTGCCAAGCAAAGCAGTACATTGTTTCATTCTCCTGTGTCTCTTGATTTGATGCAGGATGGGATTCAGAGGGAGAGGGGACAGTCATAGAGTCCAGCTGCATCTTAAGAGAGGTAAATTTCCATTATTCTGGGCAGCACTGCAAAGCCACTGATGCTCTCTCTCCCTTTCTATGCACCAGAGGGAGGGCAGGACAGGGCCATAACTCCAGCAACTTTGCTGCTGCACACCTGCAGTTTTTACAGGCAGGAAGACAGGAGACCACACTCAGAAGTTTATCAGGCACCTTCCACACAGCCTGATCAGAGAGCAAAGGCACCACCTCCCTTTGCCCATTATCAGCCAGCCGTGGGCTCAGCATGGAAATGGACCAAGCTCAGCAACCAACACCTGCGTGGCACTAACACGGGCCCCCATCATCTTCCGGGCACAGGTGACCCAGGGACAAAGACTCTGTGCTGTGTGAAAGGGGCTGTGCTGCTTTTGGAGATGTCCTTGTACCCAAAAGCAGGTTCCCTTGCAGAAGGCAGCCAGTGATACCAAGCCAAAAATCCTGTCCAGAATTCGATGCTACCCTTGTGTGGCCCCAGCACCACGGCTGTGGGGGAACATGGGACTGTGGTGCTTGCTCTACCACTTTGGTCAAGATTAAGGTGTCAGCTTGGGCTTCAGTATCAAACATGACAGCAGAGCCTGTGGCAGCTGGGACTGTGAGCTGGGGACTGCAAGACCAAAGCAAACACCAGAGCATCCATGCTGCAATCTCCAGTTAACTGGAAAATTGCCTATCATTTTAAAATTTCTATTATACTTAAAAAAACCCTTTTAACAAACCCTTAAAAACCAAGTCTTGATAGCCTGCATTTTGAGTTACTCATTAATTTCTCATGTAAGAGACCTCAGAGACTGTGCAAGGGCAGCAGGCGAAACCGTGCATCTAAGCAACGTGTAGAGGAGGGAAAACCATAATCTTACCTGACAGATAAGCAAATTGTTTCTTTAATTGGTCCTGAATATCTGCAGCATAGAGGGGAATGATATCCTGGTGCATGATTTCATCTGTGGAGAGAAAAAAAATTGCATTGCAAGTCATTTTTTGTAGAATTTCACTGCAGACATTTAAAAAAATTATCCCTAGAACACAAACACTCAGAGAACTGTCTAACTTTTGAAAAATATGTGAAAACCTTTGGAGTCTTTCATGTGTTTGCCAAGGGCAAACTTTTCTTTGAACAGCACACTAATAAAAGAGGATTTACATTTCCTGACATTTAGAAGCAGTACAGAACTGTCACTGAACAAAACACTGTAGAAGTAATATTTCTCAGCAATGATGTTAAACAGTGGGATTTTTACATATTAAATTCAATTTTTATTAATCTCTTCTCATTTCAAACAAAATCAGGAAACTTATGACTTCTCTAGCCTGCCTTCTAGATTCAAATACCCCAAGATAACAGCATTAAATAAGATAGATAGAACTGTCTTGAAAGTACATTCTCCCCTTGAAAACACACACACACACGCATTCTACCTCAACACTGAAAAGCAATGCTTAAGCTTTTATCTCAGCCCTTCCCCTTCAGCCTAATGACAACCATACTTCTTTCCCAATCCTTGGTTTTCTGTCCCAGTGTTTCAGCACAGGCATTTCCCACAGCGTGTTTCCAGAGGTCAAGCAGAAACTGGAGTTTCACTGATCATGACAGACTGCAAGACAGAGTTGCCTCATTCACATGATCTCATTTCTCACAAGGAAACAAGAAGTTTTACACTTTTGCAATTCCCAAAAAGTAATTATTCCACCTACTAGCCTCACTGAAAAGTAGAGAAGAGATAACTTTATTTGGTTGTCAACATTTTCTTTAAGCTGACATTGTACTGACATTAAAGTTTTGGGTTTTAATGTATATTGAAATGCCATTAAGATAGGCTCTGACACTCAGAGCTGTGAATGGACACAGGAAAAGTAAGTAAAAACCTAAAACTGGTGTAAAGATAAGTGTCACCTGCACTGAAGTACAAGCTGAAGTAGAGCTCTGGCCCTCAAGGACTTGCTGTCACTGAGGTCTTTCAAATGCTAGATCATGAGCAGACAGACACTCACTTCTATCAGCAATTCTCACATATGTAAAATTCTGAGAACTGCAATTATTTGAGAATAGCAAAAAAGCCACTTTCAGTTACTTC
Source organism: Acanthiza pusilla (assembly GCA_036630365.1). Taxonomy (NCBI): domain Eukaryota; kingdom Metazoa; phylum Chordata; class Aves; order Passeriformes; family Acanthizidae; genus Acanthiza; species Acanthiza pusilla. The sequence continues at coordinate 9,813,123 of JAXCHO010000098.1, forward strand.
TTCCAGATAAGCAACAACTTATACTGTGAAACAGAACTTCTCTGTTCTCTGTCACCCTGTTGGGCAGAGGAAGACCCATGACCACTTTCAAGGTCACACTCTGATCAGAGCTATTTTCCTGCATCCGGCGAACTGCTGCCTGATCAGAAGACCTCTGCATACCATGCTGTCAAATCCATAAGTGGATACTTTTGAATGTCAAGTCATAGTTCACCCAGACCTTCAGTTATGTCACCATTTTAATGTTTTCAACAGAGCACTGAACACAGATCTTTCAAAAGTCCAATCTCAGATGGCCAAGTAATTTCCAGAAGAGGAATACCCCACTTCCTCAAAGGAAAAAGTATCTTAGATTTTATTTTTGCTGTCTGTGCTTTATAATACAAGGAGCCCTCCTGCAGCAGTGTTTAAAAATATGAACTGCCCTGATTCTGCAAACCAATACCTGCAGGTGGGCCCATTAACCTGAATAAAAACTATTACAGGATCAATGCCTATTCTTTGGTGGGAGATGGGAAAAGGGAAAATAATATCAACAGTCTATAAAATGCCATCCTGCCTAAAGTCACAAGCAGACGTAATTTTCATTATTGCATAGTATTGCACCTTAAGCATGCAGTTAAATAGTTGAATTTTGCATATGTAAGTAAATACATAAGACACAACACTGAAGGAGGCAGGACATAGCCAAGGAGGAGAAACTCTTTAGGTATCATTACATAAGGATCACTATTTCCTCGTGTATCCCTGTGACCAATCCCCCTGCAATTCAGACAGTTGCCATGTGATTACCCAAATCTAGATTTGATTGCTCCAGTGCTCCCTCTCATAGGAAGAGCAGCTTTTGCTGCCTGCACAGGTCAGCCCCACAAATACTGCTCCACTGAAAAGAAAGTACCTTCCTCCCCCTGGTTTTAAACTCAGTTTAAACTCAAATTTAAGACCCCATCTGTTTGCAGCTGGAGAAGAAGCACAACATGTCCATTGACAGAGGCTAAACTGCCCTTCCTGCCGCACTTCCCTCCACCAAAGCACACCTCATCTTGCTCTTGCTGATTCGGTTTCAAGACACACTTCTAAAAGCCAAATATGCAATAAAGTCATAGCACATCTTCAAAAGTTTGAAAGAACCAGGATAAAAAATAGCAGCACATAAAAAAGGAAATGCCACTCTTGGAATTGCCGAACAGGTCACATCCAGCAGGTCAACTGGATACACTTAAACCCAGTATCACTACCCATAGATTTAGCCAGAAATCCCTCTTCAATATCTTGTTTTCCTTCAGAGGAGATGCAGTTGTAAAAACTCATTGCTCTGCTCCATTTCCTTGACATTTAACACCCCTCCAGAAAAGAGAGCTCATCACACTGTGTTTGGGGTTCAATCTCATTTCACTTTAAGGTTTTCCATCCTTACTTGAATATGCTGTTTCTTTAACAGGATAAGGCAACAAAAGGCACACATGCTAAATAGACTGTGAGAGCACACACTCCTTACTCTCATGGCCTTTGGGGAAAATATTTTCTTGGAAATACTCTTTAAACAGAGAACCTGCCACCTGCTACATTCTTTAGGGACAATTTCCATTTTTGTAAAGCTAATTAAGTACACATTAAAATACAGAATTACTGAAAATCTGCTCACTGTTTTCTAAGGATTTTCATAGGATCAAGTTCCACTTGCAGTTGAATAGATTAATAATCACACAACCCATTACTTTCCCTGTTCTACCTTTAGTGCTTTACATAGTCTTTTCAAAGCAGAAATCTGAGAGTCTGCCTGTTAACCATAACCAAAATTCCTTGCTGAAAAAAGTTGCTCATATCAAAACCTGCTTGAATACCCTATCGTTCTTGAGGGGCTCATTTACAAAGCTTAAAAGAAAGCCCATGGGAATTATAGTGCATCTGATATTGTAGGTGATAATGAACAGCTAAGTAAGGTTCTCTAAAGTTAGTACTGCTTTTTTATTACTATTTTTTAAACCCCAAAACATAAAATAGCTGGCAATGTGTAAAGATTTTTTTCTAAGTTGACAACTGGAGATTCTTTAGCCCCCACCCCCCTATTTATCTAGTATTCAAATTATGAGTGTTGGAGAGGGCAAAAGTGTCATTGTACTAACATAAAGGAATCAGTTAAATATACGCTTCTTATTACAAAGAAAATCTTTCTTGCTAAAAACGTGAACCACAATCTTAGAGATATATCATCTTCAATTCAGTTCAATTTAAATCTTGCTTTGATAGTCCTGTCTCAATGATAAAGGATGACAGCTTAGAGGGGCCTGACCCCATCCCATCAGAGGCACCTGACTGCATTTCAGATGAAGCAGGATGACAGATTTAAGCACGAGGGCACAAAGATAACTTGTGCTTGAATTACCTGGTGCCAGCAAGCCCTGAGGAACCTGGGATCTGAGAGAACGATCAATGTCACTGCAGCCAAGAATTTCTTTATTGATAAAAAGCTCCCCTTTCTTTTCCAATCAAAATAGAACTCACCATCATTTGGAGTTTGTCTGACATGCTGAAGCAAACCCATTTTCACAGAAGACAACACTAGAGTGGACTCTGAACTGACTGTACCCACATTACACACAAGGAAGTCTCCTGACACGACTCATGAGCCTCCTGTAATGGTTTAATACAATTCCCAGCAAGCCAGCTGGAATTGCACCACCCTTGGAGCAGCTCTGCAGGAAATTCTACGGCCATTACTTTATACCAGCTGGAAAGCCAACCTATTTGTACACATCCGGACACCGTTAACACCTTTGAGCACAGATCCCAGTAGCACACAAGAAATCTAATGACAAATAATTGTTCTTCCTCCTCTTTCTTGCTGAGTCGTCAAGATTTTCATGAAAACTTGTCTACGGCTTCTCTATGAAATTCATGCCTTATATTGAAGACATAATGTATTTTTCTTAATCAGTTTTGTTTTGCTTCTTCTCTGTAACAGCTTACACTCTCAAAGAGTAGAATGCCTTCTATGAAGGGGGTCTTAATTTGAAAAATCTCTTCATTAAACCACACTCCCATCTGGTAATTATAAATGCAAGATAATGACTTTCAGAGCAGTCCCTTCATCTGTCTCAGCCCCAAGGCAAATCTTTCATTTCCTCATTCTTCCCTCTTCATCTTCGACACCGACCACCACCACTAACAGTCAGCTCCTTTGTGCAGCCCCCAGCAGGAAGGGCCAGGGCAGCAGAGCTGGAGCACAGAGCCCTCTTCCTCTCTAAGCCACCTAAAACTAATGAGCTGCTCAAGATGCCGAGTGAGCGTTCCAGCTTTAAAACTGAATTTTAAAAATCACTGCTGATTAGTGGCAATGCCTGCGAGCTCAGTGCTCAGTATGCTCAGGCACAACAGCTGCAGACGAGGTTCCTCAGGTCCTCATGCTGTTTGTAGCCACATGGGGCTGATGACAGCAATTGATGCAAGTGCTCGTAAAGTAAGATTTAAAACCTCACCAGCTCAAAATACCTTCAGGAAGACTTCATTCTGATTTCATTTGACTACACTGTCATCAAAACGATGGGCCAGGAAAAGTGAGGGAATAAACTTCAGAAACTTTCGTGCAAAACACAGTTCTCTGTTAAAGTATAGCTGGGAAGGAAATTATCACCCAGGCAAAACAGTGCTTTTGCATCTTGTTTGTTTCTGGTGAGCTAGAATGTCCTAAGTAAGCAGAAAATATAAGTTCTTTGCCTCTACCAGCATCCCAGTTGCTGGCACAAAGAGATAGGAAACAATCAAACAACAAAAAACCAAAATCCAACATCTTTGTATTATACAGAAACCTACTGAACCCCCTACTTGTGTAATTTCTGCTTTCTGCAATCACAATTAAAGAAAAAAAGATCCACTTTGTGGTTGCACTGTTTTAGAACCTTTCTGTTCTTTCTCACAGAGAGTGGAGATAAACGGCATTATTTTACTTTCTTAATCTCTTTGGTATTAGGTGTTATTTGGTTGTGACTAATGGTTTTAGGAGGTGGATTCTTTGCTGACCAATAGTTGCTAGAATATGAATGGATATAAAAGAGGTTTCTTGTAAATAAACTTCCCTTTTTCGCCATCTTGGTTCGTCTGCCTGAATTCTCTCAGCCAGCCTCTGCAACCCTCGGGGACTCTAAAGCCACACCACCTCTTTCTTCTTTGAGATCACAGAGTTGGAGATTTGGCATAAGACTGCCTACAAAACTATGAGGATGATGGTTTGGTTTCAGGTAGGGAGACTGAACACTGATCCTTCCTTTCAAAAAAGAAGTTTTGAGGTATACACCAAATGCAATGCTGTTGGCCTGGCACAAAATGACAGGAGGTGTAAAAGTTCCATTTTCCTGACTCAAATTATTAAATACCTGCTCAAAAGCATGCTTTGAGAGACAACCAAGGTTTTAGTTTCTTTCAAACTCTTTTTTAAAATTACTGGATTTGACCACTTATTATACACGTCAAAGTACACGCCTGTTTTTCTTCTTCCGCCTCCCCTTTTGTAAAAGGCGACAAAGTTCTTTGTCTTACTTTGCCAAAATAACATCACCCCAAAGCTCAAACATGAGAGGAAATACAATCTTTAATGTATAATAGATGCATTCACAGGATACTATGAGTGCCAAATACTGCAGCTTCCTCCTCCTCTCCTTCATCAGCCACACCTACTCGACACTCTACTCTGTAGTCCACAGCTTGTCAGGGATCACCTCTAAATTCAGATGTGGCTTACAAGAGTGACTGAACACTAGCTAATCTGTCACCAGAAGAAAACAGTGTAATAATTCAAAAGCCAATCTAGGGATCAAACCTGAAATCTAGTATTTCTTTGCTCTTGAAGAAAACCCATATTAAGACAAGAGGTGTGTGTGGGGTGCATTGCAATTTTGCAAGAAATCTCAAAGTGCTGCCAGTTACAGCATCTAATCTGTTTTGCCATGCTTTTGCTCTGTACGTGCTCAAGTGCACCTAGACTGCTTTGGTGAGAAAGACACATTATTTGTGCTATTTCAAGTCATAATTATTATCCCTTTCCCAACTGAGAAGTAAGGGGAACTCAGAATCATGTCACACAGCCATATTATAGCATAAATTAGTGTTAACCACAAGAAGGGCTTAGAGATAAACAGCAACAGTGTCAGGTGGACTTACTACCCAAATGTAAATATTAACCTCATGAGGATGGCATGATCTTGCTGTTGCAACAACAATGTTGCTCTTATCTTTCCAGGATGTCCTGAAGAAAGCCAAGCCTGGTGGTAAGCCCTTTTCTGTTCTTGCAGGATATTTTCAGACTGCTAGGAACCACACTTAAATATTGCCAAAACTGCAGCATTGTTAGCTCCCTAATACTGCAAATCATGCTGACTGTACAGAATAAAAATACTTCTAAAGTATTCTATGTACTTAGTCACCTACAAGCAGCAGATTTTGCAAAAAGCAACTTATTTTTTTTAATTGAGAAATACTAGATAAAGACTGAGCAGCAGAGAATGTTCGCCTAGCCAGGATGCAAGTGATAGGAAGAGAAGTGACCCAAATGTGTCTCACTTAGTACTTTAGCAAGCAAGCTTCTACGGAATAACAAAAACATTAGATTTTGCCAACTGCATTTAGTAAGATTTAATGCTCTGAGAAAATTATTGCAGGAATTTTGCTTTCTAAATACTAAAGCTTTGCAAAGAAAATGAAGTCTTCCAAATATAGAAAATGGAAAGATCAACACTGAAGAGCCACATGCAAGCTAAAGGACTCACCTTCAGTGAACCTTAAATGATGCAGTCACTCAGCTTAAACACATAAGCTGAAGTGGACATGTTTTAGAGAAGCAGACCAAATATTTATCTCCACCAAACCCACCTGCTTTCAACTCTTCCTCTTCAGAAAAATATGTATTGCAAAGCAGGTCCCAAAGCTTTAACTGAAAAGTCCAACACACACAGGACCAGCTGCATGAATATGAACACCTGGCAATTCTACTACACAGAATGCTAATTTTGTGTGTTATTTTGGAAGCAAGGTAAGATTTTAGACAATGAGTAATTTTACTCTTAAAAAAAAAACCCTACAAAAAACCAAACACTTTTATAAAGCAGCAAAATGGTAAAATCTAACTGCTTATTGTACACATCTATTCTGGAAATAAATTATAGCAGTTCTAACAGTTGTAAGGCTGTGCAGAACGGGTTGGATTGGAAGAGATCTTCAAAGATCATCTGGGTCCAATCACACTGCTAGAGGCAGGGACACCTTCTAATGGACCAGGTTGTTCAAGGCCCCATCCAACTTGGCCTTGAATACTTTCAGGGTGGGGCATCCACAAGTTCTCTGGGCAACCTGTTCCAGTGTCTCACCGTCCTCATGGTAAAACAAAAATTCTTCTGGGTGCCCAATGCAAGCCTACCCTCTTTCAATTTAAAACTGGTGCTCCTTGTCCAGTCACTGCAGGCCCTGGTAGTAAGGTCTTCCTTGACTTTTATAATTTCAACTACATGGAGGATGGCGAAAATAATTTCTAACAGGCAATATATTATTTTATGGTACTCTTACACAAGTACAGTTTTTCATGTAACTGTACATCTATAAACGAATGTTTTAAAAAGGGAATATGTGTGATTACAAGAGAGAAAGAGGGGCTAAGTGTTCACTAAGAGGCTTATTTAGAGATGTGTATTAGTTTTCAGCTAAAATATTTACTTGCAGTTGGCTTGTAAACTTCCCAGTATTTGGGACTCTGACTACAGATTGCTTAGAAAGAAGAGGTTGCTGAATTCATAACCCAACTGGCTGCCTCTCCTTACTACTGAGATGACAGAGCTGTTAATGAAGAGTACTTGAAGCACTGTGGCTTACTGCCTAATGCCACTAGAAGTTGAAACCCCTCATGCCTCTCCAAAGCACTGCTAATATGAACTACTTCAGGTAGCTCAGAGGCAGGACATGGTTCAGTATCTCCCACAGTCAGCTACAGAATCACTTAGTGCAATACAGTCAGCCTTGCTGAGCTCTCTCCTTCACTTACATTTTCTCCCCTCTGCTGACTGTAGGCACAAAAAATATTCCATACAAAGATCAGGAGAAAGAGTGAAGACCAGTGCCAGGAAAAGGGACAGCCCTTCTGCCCACTTTGAGCAGAATGTTTCAACAGCACTCCAGACAGAAGTGATCTCTGGCACACTGGACATGCCCACAAGAAGTGGTGGCAGTCAACAGATGAGAATCAAGCCTTGGTGGTTGCTGACAAAAGCCTTGCTCACTTATTTCTCAGTAATCAAACACAAATGAAAACATCCTGTTTTCAACTTGGCAATTTACACAAGTAATCCTGGCATGGTTACGTCTGCATCACCATGATTTGACATAAAACACTCCCTGGTTCTACATTCACTGTCTCCTACAATAATCAGTAGTTTCCTAAATCCACCCCTCCCCTCTCAGGGATGCAGATGAGGACACACATAAAGAACAAAAGTTACTCAGGCTGATTAATCCCTCCACCCTTTCCATCTGCTTATCCTCACCTTTCTTAAACCTTTCATTTATTCCTCCTAAGCAGCATGCCTTTTAGCATTACCCCTGGTAGAATTAAGCACTGCACTACATGCAGACTCACGTGTTGATAATTAGCAATACTAATTAAAGATTAGTAAGAAGATCCACCCATTACTTAGAAGACCCACCCTTACATACCTGTTTTATTTAAATCTGACATTTCAAAAGCAACAGTTTTGGAAGGTTAGACACCAGTCCATGGGCTTGGTGCTCTCTGTCTCCTCTGCAATAGTCACGCATACCAAAAGCAGAAAACAGAACTGGGAATGTAGATTCAGGCACCAGAATAAGGACGCAATTTTTGCTTGTCCCTGTTCCACAAAACATGCTTTCATTTTGCAATGGACTGTAGCTGCACTATTAGCAGCAAATAATATCTCTACTATTTCATTATATCTCAACAGAAACAACATTTCTACAGAAAGCTCTGCCTGAAGGAATTAAAGAAATAATTCATTTTAGATTAACCCGCCTATACTAACAACCGGGGGATGCCAAATTGTATCCTGTGAAAGAAACGTTGCTTTTTCTCTGCCTCCAATAGGGATCAAGAGAAATTATGAATCTGATATTCACACAAAATGCAACTAATTGAAAATTAAAACACACTGTAAACCAGGAACAGCAGGACAGCTCTCTGCAACAGCAAATTCTCCTTGTAAGCTTTAGCAGCTGTTTCAATCACCATAATCACGGCATGAATGAATCCTGAGCAAAGTACCTTCCATGTAAAATGCAGGAATAGATTTTGTGGATGCATCTGGTGTGCTGAGAGATACATCTGCAAATAAAATGATACACTGCAAATTTACACAAGGACAGAACACACACCCACCCACCAATAAATTATATTTATACATGAATGCACACAAGCAGAATACAACTTTTGCCTTTGTACTAAAACACATCCCATTTTTCTCAGTAGGATAACGTTATCTGGCAAAGTTCCTGCCTGATCTGCAATCAAACAACTAAGAAAATTTGAAATACTAGACACACCTGTACATTTCTTCAGAAGCAGCCACAATTCGGCAATATCTTTGTAGAGCAAGGAGATCAGGCTTAAGGTCATGTTGCTTCTAACCGATTTAGAGCAAAATAGTTCCGTGGACAGTGACCTATTTATCTGTGAGCTCGTCCTCAGTGCAAAATGAGAGCACAAAACTCCATCTTTCACTCAAAGTCAAGCCACTGGGGGCACAATGCCTTTCCTCAAATTACATGCAGAGTAAGTGTGCCTGTCAGCAGGCTCAGAGGTCCTCCGAAAGGCTTGCTGGCTGCTGGCTACCACTTCTTGTCTTCCTGCATAAAGCGCTGGCACGCATTAGGCGCAAGCTGTTTGCTTTAAAAATGAACACAGGCACTGTTCAAACATTATCAGAGTAAGACTGCATTAAAAAATTAATCCTAAGTGTGCCTTGTCTAAAAAACCTCCCTTTAAAAGCTCTGGTTTAACAAACGATGGTACAGTAAATCTATCATTATTATCTTTTTCTACCACCCACCCCTACTCCACACAGGGAAATTAACTGCCCAAGGGGAAAATGCACTTTTTCCAATGAACCTTTGGCTAGACAGCTCCCCAGAAATATAGTCAGCTTTTCCTATCTGTAAGGGAATCCTCACCCACATGTCTTTGGGGGAACTGAACTGGGGTGTTTTCCTTGGTGGGAAACCCATCAAGCACCTGTTGCCTGTGAAGGAGCCTACCCAAAGCAGCAGGAGCTGCCAAAAAGACATTCTACTAATGTGACTTTGCAAGTCAATACATCAAAATCTTATTTATAAGGCAATGGAAAATCAGGCAACAAATGACAAAATGAGCTAGAACAGAAGTACTCCATATGATCTTTCAGACATGAATGCTGAGCTGTCTTGCTTTACCTGAGCCTTTAAAGTAAGTGCTCAGTAACAGACTACCTGTTAATTAATACACTTGAGATGAGTTATCAGCCATTCAGACTCCCTAATACAAAGAGTGAGCCAAGGAGCACGAGTGACAGCAACAGCCACATGAAAACAAATGGATTGTTTTTCTTCACTTCACAGTGTTATAAGAGTCCTCTCCCAACAAGAGAGGTCAAGGAAAGAGGACAGCGAGGATAAAAGCTTGAATTGATGGTTACATCTGTTCACAAAATCCCATTTGCAGATGGGAAAAAGCTCCATTTCTGCTTCAGCGCTCCCAGCCATCAACCAATCCCATAGAAATAAACCAAAACAAACCCAGGTCACTCACAGACCACACTGGAGGTTATTTTCTGAAGTGCCCCACATCTGTGTTCTCACCACTCATCTGCCATGGGGCAGGAACTGTTGATAATCCAACACCAGTCAGATGTATTCTAATAAATCTACCATCTATATAAGCTGCTCTATTCAGTGCATGACATTAATATGTGACCTGAAGAATATAATCATGGTAATTTATTTTCAATTCTTCTATTTCATTTTGGGGGTCATTACATTTTGTAGTATGTCAAAACACAAGAGATTTCAAAGCAGTATCAGATGTTTTTAAATAAAGATAGATTTAAAAGAAGTGTCACTCCTTAGAAATATTTCTCTTAACTGTTCTGTATTTTTTGAGTCATTAACATTTGGATTGTGCAGAGAGTTAAAAACTAGTGAATGAGTCTTCACACCACTCCCACAAGTCATGTAAATACTCTCACATGTGAAAGCTGAGATGGGGCAGGTGCCCTCTCTTGGATCAGGTAACAGCATCTGTTGCGCTGTCAGACACAGGATCTATGTCTCGGCTCTGAGCCCATACTCCCTCCTTCCCAGGACTGCCACCTAAGCCTCTGCGTGGTGCTCCTAGTTCAGCATCATCACTTGGAGTCCTCAAAGATCACAATTCACAGCATTTTTATTTCTCGCTCTTGTGCTCCAGAAGAACAGCCTCAGATATCTCATGCAAGTGTACACATGGATAGGAACTTCTTACTGACCAGCACTGAGCTGGTATCGAACAGTGGGCAGAGAGTCCTCTGCAGGGTGCTTGGCTGACCAGACACTCTGTTAGTATTGGCATGGGCTCAGTGTCACCTGCAGCACAGAGTACAGGAAATACAACCCTTATTGATAATAAATGATAATAAAAGCAGACACGGGTACACTTTCCAAACATCCAAAGAGGGAGAGGAAGTTTTATAGCCTTTTTCAGAAATTAAAACCAACTGAAAGAGGAGCTACACCCTTCTCCAGATAGGTACTACTCCCACCTAGATCCACACAATAAAATCCTGGAACCTGATACTTTGGCAAGCTGATTACTTCCTTAAGAAAAAAGAAAACAAAAAACCCCCTCCATGAATGTAAAAGAGGAAGAAGAATGACCCATAACATCAGCTGTGCTTGTTCTCATTATCAAGACAGAGAGGAACTATAAATCCTTGTATTGATCAACACTGACTGTTCCTGAGCCCCTTCATGTTATATGTAATGTGGACAAACATATTCAAGCAGGCTTCTGCCTTCAGATTTCACAGCAGAGGAAACAGTGAAACCAGTCGTTCAAGTGGAAACCTAGTACTAGTTTAAAAACAATTTAATTTCTTGGATTAGCACAACAGACACATGGAACAGTCATCCTCCAGGCTCCCACCTAGATTACTCCTTCTGAGCCTTAAATCTCCAGACCCCACAGTTACATACATTTTAGAATCATGGAATGGCCTGGGTTGGAAGGGACCCAAAAGATCATCTAGTTCCAATCCCTCTGCCGTGGGACACTTTTCAACTAGAAGTTGTTTAGAGCTCCATCCAACCTGACCCTGAACAATTCCAGGAATGATTTTTTTTCCTAATCGATTAAGATGTAATAATGTCAGTGGCTAAGAGCACCAAAATAAAGCACTCTATGTTTCAACCCTGTTATCCTTCAACTTTGACCAACTAGACACACCTTTTAGGGACCAGTGTCTTTAGACTTAACAACACACATGAAGTAGTAGTACATAGAGAGAGCTCAGCTTTTGCTGTGGAGGAGCCTTGGAACTTGCCCTCCACTGCGCTGGGGGGACAGAAACCCACAGAGTGTCTCTCTGGAACTTGGTCTCAGATGCCTGGTTAAAAGGTGTTTCAGGAAAAAGTGGTTTTTTTCCCTAGCAGCTCCATTCTGCAGAGAAAGCTGGGCTGATGATGCTACAGGTTCCTGGGAAACACTCTTCTGGGATGAAGAGGATTCTAGCCAGTCAAATGGTTTTTTGTGTTAGCAGTCTATTTTGGACTGTGTGCATGGGGGAAATGTTTGCTCCATGGTTATAATACCTGAATTCCTTGCTGCTCAATTCACAGAAGAACAGAAAGAGAGAGCAAAAGCATTGAAGCACAAAATCTTTCCCCAGCCTTCATGATCCAGCGCAAAATACAACCAGAGGGGAAAATTGTGCTATGTGGGCATGAATGTTAGCAAGAAGACTTCAGGGCAAATTTAAGCTCTATTAAAACACAAAGAAGCAGGAGCCCTCCTGAGAAAACCTTGGTGGGCACAAGTGTATGTATTTATAAACGCAAGGAAATTCATTTCAACTCCACTCAAGCTCTGCACTGAGGTTAAGTTCTCCCGCCCACCTCATCATGGGATGTGAGTGATAGGCTCCAGCCTGCAGAACGGAGGAAAACTCCGTGGGAGAAGCTGTTAAAGGATGGATGCAAAGTCAATTGAGGTTAAAGACTGTGCTATCTTAGTTTTATGAAACCCAGAGCAGGAAGCTATAACTATGGCTTAAATATACAATGTACCTTGCTTTACAAAGCATGGGCAAGTGGGCAGCATGAGGGTGGCAATGTTTGCGGTAAAGGATATTAAAGTCTGGCAAGTTCAACATTGAAACATAATTATTAAATTTATTTTTTCCTTCAGGGGTGCTGTACTTAGCAAAAAGCACACCAATAAAGTGATGTGGCACTGTGTGGCATTCAGCATGACAAAAGCTGTCCTTGTAGGATCATCCTTAGTATAATGCAAATGCATACTCTCCCTCTCAAAAAAAGAAAAAAAAATGGAGAGCAAAATACACCTAACTCGCACCAGTAACTGCAGAATTTACAGATTTGTGGAGTTTTGAAGACATGGAGGAATTTGATGCATAATCTGTTGGCTTTTGGTTTAGCATGCTAGACTATTTAAAAGCTCTATTAATTATCTCCTTCTAATCCTTCTTGATGTTTCTTTTCAAAGAATGAATGCAAAAGAGGTTTTCTTCTTTTTGAAGTCATCAAGCATTCAAAATTTACAATTCTGTCTGGTTTACATCAAAAGATTCCTAGGATTAAATTTAGTTTATACACCCATTATATACACACACACACAAACATATATGTTTGTATAAATCCATTATATTAAACAGCTTGTTAAATTGTCATACAGCAACAAAACTAACCCATTTTGAAACTGTTTTGGAAATTTTCAACTCAGATGCTAAGTCATCAAAAATGGTCCCTGCACGATATCCAAACTTAAATTTAAACAAATATAACCAATCAAAAATCATGGTCAGAAAACAACAAAACAAATACTCAACTAAAACTTCCATCCATGAAGAAATATACTCTTTCCACTGAAAATGAGCATGCTGGTAAATACAAATAGTTGCTGGAGCAGTTAAAAGAAAAGGATCCTGTTCAATCAAAAGGCTTAACCCTGCAGTATCTTTCAAAAAGATATTGCCTGAAAAAAACATAAGGAAAGCTGCTGAGAAATTACATCTTGAAAGTACACTTTGCACTGTAAGACAAAAATAAACTTCAAAGTTTTAAAGATTACACATTCCTCACACCAGGTATCCAAAAAGTAAACCAAAAGGCAAAAGAACATGTCAGTAATTGTTAAGGCAGAGTAACACCCTGTCAAGGATGGTACTTCTCTGGCCTCATGACTACTGTTAGGGGCTTTCCCCAAAACCACGACAGAAGCAGTTAATCTGAATGCAGTTATCACATATCTGTTTCAATTTAATTGAATTCAATATAAATTTAACAATTATATCTTTCTGGTGCTCTGTGTACTGAATTTTAATCAGTTTATACTCTTTTATTTATATGTCCTTTCTAAACAAGCTCCCCCACAAGTCTTTAATCATAGGCATCTCCCTGGCTGTGCTGTAGGGTTTACCAAGGTTTCTTGTTTCAGAGACACAAAAACTTCACTTTTTTTTGGGATGAATTTAATCATGCAGGAGTTAGTAGTAAGACACTTTATCCTGCAGTATTTAGTGACAGCTCCCTCTGTCCACAGCTGCACAGCCAACAAAGAAATGGATGTGACCTTTTTAACTTCACAAACAGCAGCAGCACTCAGAACAGCAGCGCCTCCACAGAGACACCTCTATTCACACTGCACTGGTGTGAGGAAAAGAGGACTTCTGGCTTGGGGCTCAAGGTTTCAGCAGGAGGGTTCCAAATTCAGAGGTGGGAGACTGCAGTCTGATGAAAACTGAAATGAAAGGTGGAAACCAAATAACTGCTGAGATTGTATAGAAGGTAGGACTAAAATTCAGAAAAATCAAGAGGATGAGATCCATTTTTAGGCAGAGGGATAAAAGGAGCAAGTGAAGGAGGAAAAAAAATGGATGTGGAGTTTAGTGGCAGCAGAAAGGAGAACTCAACAGTGAGTAACAAAAACAGAAACACATGATGAAAGCAGCACAGGAATTAAAATCAGGAAAGGAAAAGCAAGTTTATTACATATTCTGAAACATATATATTAGTTAGAACATTACTTCAGTAAGCAAGGAAAACCAACAGATACCATTACAACCAATGAAGTGTTGTGCCACAATCGCAACTATATTTAGAGCCAGAATATAAAATGAAACTTGCAATAGGAAACCCTTTTTATGACTCTTAAAGTACACAGAATCATATTTTTCCAGATGAACAAGATACTCGGGAAGCAGTAAAACTTTCAGGTCAACAGTTGTGGGAGAACCGGTTCCAACGAAAATATCAGATTCTCCTGTAAAACTGATGAACACAGATAAAGGCTACAAAGGAAGGAAAGGAAAAGAAAATTTGCAGAAATCATCATTCCCAAAAATCCCTAAAGAGCAAACAGGACAGAGAGAAGAGAAAATAAACCTGCTTTTGGTCTGATGCAAAATTAAGAGATGAAAAAATATTCATTCCATCGCATCTCTAGAATAATCAGGGTAGGTTTGGACAAGTTAGCTACAATATTCCAGTGCTGAAGGATTACTCATATCTTCAAATAGAATTTTAAAAATCTGGTTATGAGATCATATCATTACCTGTCATCTTAGATTGGCAAATATAACCAAAATTCTTCAGAATTGGCTGTCAACCTGAAGTCCTTCTTACACTGTATAAATATAACCCACGCTGTTGTGAGATTACACTTGAAAATGGTAAAACCTACATAACTGATAGGATAAAAATGCCACTGTCTTCTTACTTATCAAGGCGGTTTTGATTTTGACTCATGATTTGGAATTTTTGTGGCCTAGGCGTGCACACTGCAACAAGCTGTCTGTGGCTGTGCAACCCACTAAGTCCCCACACACAGGAAAAGTGTGAAAAAATGCAAGCAAACACACTGAGTAATCCTCAAAGGTCACCATTCCCATCCTTAAACGTTTCCAAAATAATATCTCAATTTCTCCCATTGCCAACCCTCCTGGGTTTCAGCAAGCTCCACAGTATCCTCAAGACAGGAAGATACTTAATACCAGCAAAAGACAAGATCATTTTCCAGTGGGCAAAAAGAAAAGAAGCGGAAAACAGACTCGCTTCTTCTAGAGAGCTAACCAGGCTCTAACAGAAATTAACTTCTTTTAAGGAAAGAAAGTCTCATTGCAATGAGAGAACAAAATACCTTATCCCTTGTGCTTAGCAGAATGATACTCTTGGTTAAATTTAGTCAGTGGAAAAGAGATAAAGCTCACAGGGGTTGCTTTCTGTGGAAAGAAATGACATAAAATCACACCTGACCTTTTTATTTTGTAGATGCAGGATTTTTAAGAAAATATTAATATCATTTTAAAAGGCAGTGATCCCTTTAAGGAGACACTTCTATATAATGAACTAAAAAAGAATCTAACCCTGCAAAGAGCTGTTGTAGCAGCCATATACAACTGCAGCCCAGCAGCTGTAACCATGTCCTGTTTCCAGTCTCCAGGATCCAAACAGGAAGCCTATGCCCTTACCTGATTGAAAAAGCAGCCAGTCCCTGTGATTTTAATCAACCCAAAGCAACAGACATTTTCCTTCTTTTCCAGTTTCCTGGGATGCTTCCTGGCCCATTCAGGAAAGCAGTGTGGAGAAGCAGCTTTTTACCGGCAGCATTACCTTCATTTTCCACATTACAGACTGCTGCCTGTCCTGTTACTGTATTTACTTTTGCCTAGGTGTGACAGCTCTGGCAAAGCCCCGCCTCTGCCAAGGGTGCTTTAGGAGCGTCAGCCTCTCATCAGGATTGCTCAGCACACCTCAAAAACCTTCACACTGCTCTGGGATGAGCAAGAACAAACAGAGGTGCACCAGCCATGCAGGAGGTGCAATTATGCAAACTTACAGGAAAGAACTATATAAACTTGGCACCTCAGCACATCAGCCTCCCAACCTCCACCAATTAACAGAAACTCCTGTGGAGTCCCCACCATTTGCAGTTCTGGGAAAATGCCCCAGCCCCAAGAATCTTTTGAAACAGTTTTGTATTTCTTCTCCTTTCCATAGGGAGAATGAAGATTTAAAGAAAGATGAAACAAAGGCCAAAGAGCAAACTCCACCTGTTCTGCCACACGCAGCAGCTGAACTAATGCCCATCATTCTCACAGGAGTGAGAGACAACACACACACAACTCCCAGCCATTCTTTCTCCTCTTCCTCTTGTTGCCTCTGCTAAAAATGAATTTATTTTCCACCAGCTCCTGCCTCACCAAGTGCATACCTGATTAGTTCAACATAATTTGAACTGAGCTCACAGCCCTGTATTTGCACTAAGCGAAAAAGCACAAGGCAAGTGGATCAAAGGTGAGGGCACTCTTTGTAGTTCCCTGCGCTATGGTGGCAGCAAATGAGGCCTCTTCAGCTCAGGTCTCACCCTACAGACCATGTTTGAAGCATTTAACAGTGTCTTTCTAACATGACAGATTTTATGTCTGCTGCCAAAAGCCTCCATCTCCCCATATTCACACACAGCACATCCTGTCACTGCTGCTGTTCTCATCCCCACATTTCAGCAGTTCAGACAATGCTGAACATTCACAGACACCTCGCCAGGACACCAAATGCACAATACCAAAGATAACAAATGCCCACACCCACCCAATTCAAAGGATCAGCAAAGAACCAAATATACTCCTCAGACAAACAGAACAATTAAAGCAAATTAGTATCAAAAGTATTAAAATTATCCCTACTTCCCAATGAGGATTTATTTGCTAAACTATGTTATTGAGGGAAATCTCAGGGCAAGAAATTAAAATTTTCTTTAAGGAATATCTTGTACACACTTCTTCAGAGCATTTTGGAGAGTAAGGTGCAAGGGGCCCTCAAATACTCAATTTTTTCCCCATTCCAAGACTCTAGAAATGTCCATCAGTTCTCAGGGTTTTTTCTTCAATGGAATTTCTTCTCCAGTGCTATGAACAAATTTGAAACAGCTTACGTTTAACACATATTCAAGCCCCTACTGTTAGCTGCATGTAATTCCTTACGGCAGAAAGAACCAATGCACATCTTATTTTTAATCACCCTACTTTATTAACTAGAGAAGGAAACAGCAGCTCAGCTACAAACAGGTAACAGCACATAAGTATATTAGTCTCCACAAACCAACAACAAAAAGCCATCACTTCACTGAGCTTATTTCGTGTTTCCTTCTTCAGGAAAGCAGAAAGAAGCTCTCAGTACCTGAGTGAAAGGAAAAGACTCACAGCTCCGTCATGAGCTTGCCCAAAAACAACGGCTCTGCCTTGCACCTGCTGGCAGCTGACTGGTATTAGCTTCAGCCAGCCCCGCTGGGGTGAATTCACAGGCATTTAAAGGCTCACAGGTGCAGCCACCAGCAGTTGGCTGATAAAGAGCTTGTGCAAATACTCCTCTTGCAAGGAGGTCTTTAGATCAAGTGCCATGCTATAAACCAGCAAGCAAAGTTCCTCCTGAAGCCTAAATGCTAAGGAATGGACTCAGACTTACCGCAAGCCTGTTCCCCCTGTGGCAGCAGTTCTGCTGAAGTTACTCCCTCCCATGCAACAGCAGAGATTGGCAGCTAATCAGTATATTTCTGGTGTGCTCCACAATTTGGCAAACTGCAACCCAAAGCCTACTTTATCACGTTTTCTCTGGTTTTATATAATTGTTTTATACCATGTTGCCTCCCCTCACTAGCTTAATTGTTGGCACTGTGCTCTAAAACATGTCTTCTCTCCCTGAAGCACCGATGGCATTTGCAGGTTACAAGAGCAACCTCTGTTTTTTCCTTTCTAAAATAAACATGGTCACATAGAGGAAATTGTTCTTAAAAACTTAAACTATTTAAGAGTGAGCAAGCCCATTGTTTGGAGAGGAGACTTCAGGGCAGCCGCATGCTACCTTGAGTATGCTATAGAGCATCCATAAAAATCTTGTAGACTGCGAGGGTTCGAGGCTGGTGTGTGCTGGGACAGGGAGAGGGCATTCTCATTGTTTAAATGTAAACAATAATAATAATAGGGTTTTGTCACCGAGAGAAGGAAGCAAACTAATGTGGAAAACAGTTGTTATTACTGTGTTTATGACTCCTTGTTCCTAAAAAATATGCTGGGTTACTCTGTAATGCTGAAGGGGGTAAACTGAGGTGACCTGAAGCTGGGCAAATGGCTCAAACCCCATCTGATAAGATGGGCTTGGGAATACCTTTTCTCTTTTTTATACTGGAAGCATGCCAGAGTGGAAAATACTGGGTGGAGGATCCATAACTCTTATGACTGTAAGATCTTTATCCTCCAACCCCTAGACAAATTCCAGTTGTTTAGGGATTAAACTGGATTCACTGCCAAATGGTGGCTCAGGCACCTTCAGGGAGAAAGCTGTTACCTGAGTCCAAGAGCATGATCCCCAAAACAACCTCCTGGCACCTCAAAACCTGAAGGGTCATTACAAATTTTTCCAACATAACTCAAGTTCTCTGCATACAGTCTGATCTGTATGCAGAGAATATAGAAAGAATTTTCAAGGGCTGGACCAAACCCCCAAGCCCTTTTGGCAAAGGCAAAGAAACAGGCTTTGTTGGGACAGTTCTTATGTTTTTAAGCTTCAATATTAAAGGTCAATACCAGCAAACCTCCTTTAATGATTTCAGCCAATGTGGCAGCAGAGGCTGGTTTTGTGCTGAACTGGAGGTACACGTTACTCATACTTGGAGCATGCTAACCACCTTAGAACACCTCAAAACCTTGGCATCTTGAAATTTTTCACCAAGGACTTGAACCCTAAAATAACTCTCTAAAGGCAAATGACAACAGCTGCAAAAATTATTATTACAACTTACCTTGCAGACAAAGAACATAATTTTCAATAGCTGGAAGTCAGAAAAAAATCAGAGAAGGAACCAAGGTCAAATGCTATCAACCAAAAGGGGAAAAGTTAACAGTAAAAGTAGTAGACACCACCTGTACTTGCACCTGAAGCCCTTAAACAGTCTTTGATAGCCATCATTACCTGCTCCCCACACACACAGTCAATTTAAGATGTCTGAAGACACTACTGGGGTTCCAGAGATTTAGATGGTAGAAGCTAGAGTTTGACAGGAGAATCGAAGGAGAGCTGTGTGCTCTCCAGAATGATATGTTTTGAGTTTCTGTTTCAAAAATGCAGCTATAGCAAGCAGTATTAGGTGAAGTTTCTCTAATGCAAAAGGATAGAGGCAACATCTTCAGCTCTTCATTTCACATACTGACATTTAAAAACTGACATATTGATCCCTATTCACCTTCTCATACACACCTTTGGAATCCACTGAAGATGGTAAGAATTATATAAGTGTTTGGCTAAAGCAGAGAAAGTATTTATTTTTTAATCATGATGTCTAAGGACTTAGAGAGTATTCTGCTCCACAGACTCACCGCATGAAACAAGTTCCTCATGTTTCATGAAAGTTAATCTTTCACCTAGAAGAAGAAAAGGAAGGCACTGTATATTGCATCTTGCCCTCAAATAAAAGGCTGAAAAGCAAATAGCTCCTTCCCCAAAATTCAAAGGACACAGATAAATGAGTTCTTCCATTAGCTCTCTGCCACAGAATCATATAAAATGTATGTCCCATACTGTAGAGACTTCTAAAGTGATTTGTCAGAGAAATAAATCAAAAGAGGGAATCATTCAGAGAACTACTCATCACTAACACAACTAAGCAACTATGTTAAGCCTGTCCATCTGAAACTCCTAATGGTTCTCAGGATATAGCCCTGTCCAGATTTAGATTACTGTAGGTAATTCACGTATCACAAGAGCTATTGTAATCCAGGACAACTCCAAGATAAATTGTCATGAGAATTGTACTGGACACAATTTTTAAAAGTGTACTCTTGACTAACCACTCACTTTTGAAATTACAGAATAACTCCCTCCCAACTGCCCCACCAACTGCTACAGCTTGTTAAGTGGACGAAACTCCTTACTGAAAGATACCTGCAAGCCATTCCCACTGAGCCCTTCAGGATCTTCTTCAAACTTGGTCCCTGGACTCACTTTTTTGTGACCTCTATTTTAAAAAGTTCCAGAGTTGACTAGAAACTTTGAAATTACAAAAAAGGGTAAGACTGATTAAAATAATTAGATGAGGCTGAGACTCACTGCATGCTGTTGACAGTGCAGGTGGAAAAATCTCACATTTTTTCCACCTGGGGGGTAAGAAGGGAGAAGAAGCATCCCCTACAGAAGATTCCCAGGCCCTTCAGTTAGTTCTTTGGCCTCACACCAAAAAGAAAGAATGAACTTACTCAACAGCCTGGTCCCTCACCTTGAGTTTTGTGCAAGTTGACAAACTCACAGTCAATGACACCAAAGACTGCTGACAGATAGTAATGAAGAGTAAGCAGATGTGAAAACTAGAGCTGTCAGCAGCCCTTGGCCATTATTTTCAGGAAAAAAAACCCAACCAACAAGACTGCAGAAGGTTCCAAGTGCAAGAAACAGAAACTGTGTGTGATGTTGCATTAACTGCTGACTAAAACAGAAACTTTTTTGGGGTGTTTTTTAAATCACCGAGCAAGAAATGAAACACATAAAAGTTGATCTCCACTTCCTGCTTTGGAAGATGATGTAGTGGCTCTGAAATAAGACTAAATAAATAAGTAAATACAAGAGCTAGTTTCAGTCAGGAAGTGCTGGAAATCTTACAATAAACTTTGATCCTTTTCACTTAGGTTGCTTCAGCACAAGGCTGCGTGTGCCTGACCTTTTCAGGTAGGCTTAACCTCTGAAGTTAATTTGAAGATGATGTGGGATTTTGTTAAACACTGTAAGCATACACAGTAAGAGGAAGTAGTGCAAACCGTCCTATTAAGCATGACTTCAGTGGAACTAAACAGATTGCAACAGCACATGAGATTGGCAACTTCTTGGAAGAACAATGAAGAAGATAAAGGGAGTAAATAAAGCTACATCCTGGCTCCAGGGCTGGCTCTGCCCAGAGAGTAAATATCTACTTGCTGACAATTCTCCATGTGGAAAAGCAAAAGTATACTGTAAAAACAGTATGTCATTTTTACTCTAAATTATTGAAGCAGTCTCTCAGATTATTGATCAGGTCAACTCTTTTTTTCCCGCTACTGCATTTGTTTTTTTTATATATTCTTCAGTTGCTATGAAAGAAGGAGAACCCTAAATTCCTACTAGCTCACTGCCTATTATAGTATTAATGTCATATATAACTACTGCCTCTAATTAAATGGGCTTTTCAAATAGCAGTAATGATAGGAAGACATTTCTTCCCCAGTTCAAGAGTCAAAGGCACAGTCAGATTTTGTTCTCTGAGGATTCATTTTACATGTATTGAAGCAATGGAACTATTTTTCACATTTTTTTCTGTCATTAACATGCACAACCCTTAACGTCACAAGCAACAACCCTTAGAAAAGGTCTGTTCCCTGTAAGAAAACACAGAGGACAGTTTAAATCTTAGCAAACAGGGAAAAAGAGAAAATCAGAGGCTGGGGAGGTCCAAGGGGCAAGGGAACAGGCTCATGGAGCTCAGTCAGTGCATCTGCAGAAGAGAAGCCTATGGGCACACTCTTGTATTGCCCCTAATTCTGGGTGCGTGTCTCTCGCTCATTAGAGAGACTCTGAAAAGTCTTTGTTTTCTTGGAAGAATCACCATCCAGGAGAATAGAAGCTATGGTCTGTATATCAGTATCCCAGAACATACTCCTTCCTTATTACTCACACAGTTGGAGAAGTAACATTCTTTCCTCCAAATTAAGGCTCCAAAACCTCGAAAATAGTGAGTTTTACAACAGTGTAATTCAGAATTTTCTAATTTAATTCAAATCACTTTTTAAACTCAAAAAATAGGAAATAATATGCAATTTCAGGAATCTTGAGTGGGACCAATCTCACAAATCTGCTGATAATGCCATTTCTTTTAGATATTTCTGCTTTCTATCACAGCATGCATTTTAATGTGATAGTAAAATACACTTCTCAAATCATGCATTTCCTTTACTTTTTAATGCAAAGAATAAAGATTTTAAAATAAAAAAAAAAAAAAAGGCAAAAAAAAGTGGTTTTAAAAAAAGAGGCTAAGGTCCCTGTGATTTACAGGACAGGTCAATAGAGACACCTAAGTGAAGGAACAAAACCACATTTGCCAGTTTTGCTGAATTGGTATTTGAACAACCTTTTTATCAGAAAACGTATATGGAACACATCCCTATTAAATTGTATGATGATGCTCTGAAAATTATTTCAGGGAAGAAACAGTTCACTTTTGATGGACAAATTGCTTGGAACCTTTTCTGTCTTCAGAAGGATGTCAGCTGTGACTGGTTTTCCTGATGTGCTCACTTTTCACCAAGTAACTTGTCTGAGCCAAATAAATCAATTAAGTACATCACAGATATTAAATGGTAACAAGTTTGGGGAATGCTATCTGAAAAGAAAGAAAGGTCTCTAAAAACCTTGCAGGAAAATCTAGATCCTAAAATATCTAACATTTTACTTCCTTTGGAAAAAGATTTTAAAATAAAACCCAAATACTACCATTTACAACTCAGACTCTCCAATGATGTGTATTGTATGAACAGTACGTATTTTCAAGAATCAATGATCCAGCAAACTTTATATTAAGATTCTTGAAATACATGGGGTTTTTGGCACATAGAAAACATATTCAAAATGCTTCCAAGAGCACAGTCCCAAGCCACAAACCTTACACACCCCTGACTTAGCAGACTATATAGGTCTATTTACATTTACATGATCTAGGAGTTTTTATAAGTTAAGCCAACTTACCCTGTGCTACAAAGTTCAGCCATGAACACCATTCTGAGAAAAAATAATAACTCTTCATTTCTGCTACTGAAATTCCTCTCTGATTCATCATCAGAGAAGAAAAAGGTCCACTTTTCCCTTCCCCTGCTCAGAACAAACTGCCCAGAGAAGGTAAGAGCTTTAGTATTACCTGAACTTTGTTCCATAAATACAACAGGTGGCACAAGATGACTTTACAAATATATTTTCCTCCACTAATGCCATTGTTCTTGTAATTATCTCCTTAATTATAGTGCTCTCCCCTCATGACCCCACCCTGAATATTTACAGACTGCTGATATATCCAGTGTCTGATACAGTATATATAAGCATAAGCCCTAAGCATATTTTCATTCATGTTAGTCTTTAACAAGGCAAAGAAAAACTGTTTTTCATGCAGATATTCACAATGCTATCTGGAACTAGTCCTGCTGAATTTCTCACTCACGGGTACAGTTTGTAACCCCTGCTATGGATTCACACCTAACTCTCTTCTCCACCTTTCTGATGAAAAAAGTGCAAAAGCATTTCAAGCAGGACAGGTCAATTAAAGTCTCAAGCACAGAAACCCAAAATCTCAAATGAATCTCTTTTCAACAACTTTATCCAGCCAGCAAACAGAGGTGTGAATACACAGCCAACACAGCCTTACACACCTATCTAGCATGAGGACTAAGAGTAATAAAGTTGTCGCGGCAGACTTTAACACTGACCAGAAATGTCAGTGCTTGCACAGGCTCCAGGCAGGCTTTGGCTACTCCGAAGCCTTCAGGTACTTAAATACTTCTGCTATTTTTGTGTGTTCAGTCTGACACTTCCTGCATACATTTTTCTAGCCTGCCTGTAAGCTAACTCCCTCTCCCCATACAAGAATGCCCAATGTCTAGCAGAAATACTCATATAGTTTCAGGAAAAGATGTACCACGTCTGCATCCCCTTTCCTGACACACATGATGCTCTTCCTCTAGCCTCTTCTTCACTCTTTGTGGAGGATTATTCTGGTTATGGATTAAACAAGCTCTGTCTGACTCACTACAAAAATCCATTCATGAGACACCCACATTACAGTGCTGCTCGCTGTACCTTTCTGCAGAACTCCTTTGGCTTGGAAGGACCCTGAGACACAGAAAGCCTCCTCAGCCTTCCATTCATCACATGCCTAGAACTGCACATGAAAGCAAACTGTTCCAGAGCTTCAGTCATCTTTGTCAGAAAACCAACCTGAATGCAGAGGGAACAGATACAGACTGCAGGATGCCTCCAGAGATGCTCCCCATCCTTACCACGCACAGCACAGACTGAACACAGATGTCTCTGGCGTCTCCACTTGCCAGACTTGTTCTACAACTCTCCGTTCAGGCTGACCTACTGCTCCCATTTGCTTAGGGAGAGCGAGAAGAGAATCTCAAAGCATGCTCTGAGCACCATGCTGGGATGGCCATCACAAAGGGCCAGAGCACGTCAGCACCTTGGAAAAGCTCCCCTGCTGATGGGAGACACGTGTCCCCAGAGAAAACTGCTCCAAGCCACAGCTTTCCAGGGCTGAAATCCTCCACAAACCCACAATTGCTGTCCCCCCTGCTTGCAGTCAGAGATGAAGAAGCACACAGAAGAGGCACAGTCGGTGATGGATTTGGAAAACGTGATGCTGTCTCACAGCACTCACTGTGCCAGCCCACACCCTGCCTGCCCAGCCAGGAGAGGCCACATGGCACCTGGTCCCAGACACCTGCATCCGAAGAGCAGGTGCCACCAGAGCCAGGGCTCAACCAGGGAGAGCAGATAAAGCCAACACAGCCTGCCCTGAGGAAAAGACACCTGCAGAGAACAGCACAATGAGGGTTAGCCCGAGGAGGACACATCCAACTGTCAACAAGCTGTAAGTAAATACAGTCTGCTTGGTTAAAATAAAAATAAAACAGAGGTGGATTTGATGAAGTATGATAACTCTGGAATCCAGCCCAGCTTTCCTTATTAAGGTAAATAAGGTAATGCAAAATCAATATATGAACTAGGACATTTATTGTTCAGTTAAAGGTTCCTATATTCTATATTAAATATTTTAACATGCAGGGGAAGGATGAAGTGACAGCAAAGCAAACATGCTCTCGGCAATTTCCAGAGATGCTAATGAAGAGAGAACAAAGCTTTGTGAGACTTGGGACAACAGGACAAAGTGGCTCAACTTTGTCACAAGGAGAAGAGAGGTGCATACATCACGGATTCACAGAATCACAAGCACATTTACTTTGGAAATACATTCTGCCAAAATTGTGATTTCACCCAGCGTAGCTGCAGGACAGAAATGTTCCCAGGCTGGAGTACCTCTCACTTTCCACAATCTAGAGCTTTGATCCACCTTCTGTGTAACATTAGGTCTGCAAAGTGCCACTGAAAGCTGGGGTTTGCTACCAGGAAGGTGGGAAAACTCCTATCCGTCCAAAAGGCCATAAAGCAGCTTTGACCAAAACAATGGAGTAATTCTTACTAGATATATAAGATTAACATTAAAAGCCTATAATTGCTTTCCTACTGTCAACATAAAATGGGTAACAGGAAGGAAAGGAAACAGAATTTTTGCATACTTGAAGACTTCAAACAGAAAAGGCTGCCACATGATCAAAAAGAGTTGGAATAATAATAAGGATGGGTGGGAGACAGAACAGACAGCTTCCTACAGAAGCATACTATCTTCTGAATATACACACACCTCTAGATAGTGAAAGGAAGATGTAAGGAAGAGATGATTGTGTAGCATTACAAGATTTATATAAAGAATCTTGGTCTAAAGGAAATTAGGCAAAAATTAAGAATACTGTCTATGTTAGAATGTGTTCAACAGATTGTGTTTTTCTCCTATGTAGTCTATGCTTTGCTTATATTTGGATTAGCTCCAATCCATTAATGAATGGCCAGCAGGTGCCTGAAACTCGTAAAAACATAAATACAATAAAATATTTGGTGAAAGTAACGGCTTTCATGGCTACACTATGGATTTGATTGCAGTGTGAGTGCTACAAGTGGTAGTTGAATCCTACATGAAAGTAAGACTCAAATTTGAGGGGACCTTGTTTTGCTTTGCTTTACAGGACAGCATCCCATATGGTTAAAATACTACCAAATTTTCCTGATGTTTCTAACTGTGATGAACAGCAATTTACATCAAAACTACTTTTAGTCTGAGCTGAATAGAATTAATTGTTAGATTTTGATAATTTACTAGTAAGCACTCCTAAAAGTATCAAATCCTGGCCTCATGAATGCCCAGAACTGGTTAGTCAGGAAAGGTGAAATCTTCACATTTCACAAGACATTAAAAAAAATTTTATAAAATAAAACCTTGTAATTTTAACTCCAAACACACTAGGTGACAAAAGAGTCAGTGAGCATAGTACAACTGAAGGTGTAAGAATATCAAATCACCAGAGAGGCATTTTTCTCTTAGTTGTCATTTTGGTTTTTTTTTCTAAGAGTAACTTGTCAACATCAAAGAAAGGAATATTAAAAAGCCTTGAAAATTAACTAAGGTAGCTTAGTTTATGTTGATGTCAATTTCCAACGTAATTTTAAAAGAAACTGAAAAAGTCGTCTTTCTTAAGACCCTAAGAGGTCCCTATGCATTAAAAAAACAAAGGAAGTTTTAATTAATTATTGAAATATTTACTTCAGCTTATCTTAGCCAGTCAGGGTTAACTTATAGAAAAAAAAAGCCCAAAATGTAGCTTTACTAAACATAAAGATTATATAATTATCAGTCACACTAACACATACTGTATGAAATAGACTTTGAGACTGAGTAAGTGGTGGCAAGTCCTAAATATAGTACATTACAGATGTGATCAGAGGCTTCTTGATTTTTTCAGTGCAGTTAAAAATATCTTCTTTTGCGTAAATAGGTATACTTTTAAGGAGAGGAATACTCAGTGAAAGATATTCTTCTAGAATATGAAAGGAGGGCTGATGTAAAGTATTCAAATCTACGTTAGATACTGTCATGCACCTGGAACTGCAAGAAAAAACAAGGTATAGAGTTTTTTTCCAGTAGGTACTGGTGACAGAGAGTAATTACTATTATGAGTAATACCTAACATTGTCAAAGATTTATTTTTTTTTACTGTATATTTTAACTGTAACTATATTTTTTAACTGTAACAGTTGCTGGATCCCTACTTGAGTACACTTTCAGAAAACCCCACTTGTTCCTGCAAGAATCATCTGATGAAAAAAATCAGTAACACAAATCCTAGGCTGCTTACTGCTTATATTCAACTCACATGCTGCTCCAACTTAAGTGCAACATTCTGTGTACACACACATCACTCTAGAGGATCACATGTACATTCACCTCACCAGAGCATATTTGATGTGGGTTATTCCTTGAGTGCCGTCTGCCATGAAGAATTTGGAAGAATCTTTGTAGGATCCTAAAATGACTTTCATGACCTTCCCTTAAAAGGCGGCGTTGAGACATGGGTGTATCTTCACCAAACAACTCAGCAAAAGAAATATAAAATCTCTTCTTAAGAATTACTCTCTTCCAACACACTGAAAGATACTCTGATTTTGTTCTTAAATGTCAATGGAGTGTGAAACTTTGTCAAATTCAGATGATACCAAAAATGATAAAAAAGGCCGCAGTTTAAAAGTGCTGGAAGACGGTGCAGTGTATACAATACAATATTTCTATTACATGTGCTTTTCTTCAGGAACCAACACCTAGTTTCACTAGAAAGGGAAAAAAAATTGGTCGTACTTAACAGACTGAAAATACCAAGATGCTTTTTGCAAGAGGCTGCAACACCCTCTCAGTTCCTAGCACACTGCACCCAGCAGACAGGACATCTTGCCACAGCTTCAGTCTACTTTCAGTGTGATCACTGAATAAAGTGATCACAAAAAAAAAAAAAAAGAATGATGAATAAAGCAGTCACAACTTCTCACATAAGCAGGGCAGGCTAGCAAGTGAAATTTTAAGAAAATAAAAAAACGTGCAAAACTGTCCCTTTTTTAGTGTTTTATCCAAAATAGCTATATCCAAACTAACAGCCCTGTGCTGCTTAGGATGAAGAAAAGCCCCCACAAAACATCCAGTTTGTCAATGCACTCCAGCTGCACAGGCGGATCCAACGCCACTGCTCATCCCGAGTAGATGGTACAATTCAGCTCCTTCTTCACATCCTTCTCCTTAATGCGAGAGATGTTCAGCTCTTGCAAAGAAACTCGTGAAGTTTCTCCTGAAGAAGGGCAAGTTGAACATCTTCCTTCCAACTTTACGGTCTTGCTTGTAAGTTCACAGCTCGACGCTCCGAGGACAGAAATTTTGCGCTGGCACTTGCTGCGTTTCTACTTTGTCTCAAGCACCTGGTATCCCTCACGGCCAAGTGCTATGCTCATGGCAGTGAATTGTGAATAAAATGCAGTCAGTTAGAAACTCCTCTTCAGTTCGTTTGCCCAAAGTCAGACTCCCATCATCAGTACAACTCCTCTTCCTCCCCCTGGATGTGCACAAA
This sequence comes from Acanthiza pusilla, assembly GCA_036630365.1. Classification (NCBI taxonomy): domain Eukaryota; kingdom Metazoa; phylum Chordata; class Aves; order Passeriformes; family Acanthizidae; genus Acanthiza; species Acanthiza pusilla. The sequence continues at coordinate 9,841,667 of JAXCHO010000098.1, forward strand.
TGATTGAGCCCTGCAAAGGCAGAGCCTGTCTCTAGAATATGTGAGCAGAGAGGTCTTACAAGAAAAACCTGGGTCTTCCTGGGAGTTAACAAACAGCTAATAGGAAGGAAGGGAGGGGAAATGAATCCCAGGCTTTCTTAAAACATATCAGGAAACCCTACACTGTCTGCTCCCCCTGTCTCTTTCAGTGCAGGAGAGAGGAAATTGATAATGCTGCTTTACTTGGCAGTCAAGATTTTCCTCTCAACTCTGTTTAACTATGTCCTGTATGGCCACAGATCTGCCACAACTCAAATATATACCATTATGCACATCACCTTGAAGAAGTGTTTTAAAATATGATGCATCATCTATTACTCTGAAAGTAAATTCAAAGAGACAACCTTTAATTAAGTCACATTGAAGTAAATATTAAATACCATATTACAAAATACTAGTTTGCACACATTGTGTTAACATTGGAGAATTGTTACAGTCCTAGCTGGAAGATATTCAGCTTTTGACATGAAATCATGGACAAATGTGACAATCTTGGAATGTGACAACCAAGAAAATATCAAAATAATAATTAAGAACAGATGAGTCTCATGCAAAAATCACTTGTTTTCCAAATTCATTATATATCAAGCAGATGGACTACTGCACATTGCAGCTCTGCTACGTGTCTGGGATCAAAGGCTTTCCAAGCTTATTTAAGTACCCAGAAAGTCACAGGAAGGAAGGACAGGAACAGCCTAGTGGTGGAACACCACCACGATACACATTGCCACTGTGCTATGTACTCAGGGCTCAAACAAAAGAGGAACTGAGGTAAGACACAGCATCCATATTAGGCAGAATTCTGCATTTTTTTGTGCTGCTTGTCACTGGGGGCGCAAAGCAGTGGTTCTGGTCAGATAAAGGACAACACCTGCATGGACAACACTGCAATATGTTCCTGGCTGAGTTTCCCAGTGGAGGCACTAAATGTGACCAAGGGACACCTGGGAGAGTTTGTCAGCCATCAGGGCTTCCCCCTACCTGGCAGGATAATAACTACTTGTTCGGGGCTTTTGGGGCACACTGGCCTCATGACCCAAGGACCTGTTCTGACAATCAAGTGGGATGATGATGAAACTATACATCTTCTTCCAGCAGCTAAACCTCACTTGAGGTAGATAGGATGAGAGAAAATGGCCTCAGGCTGTGCCAGGGAGGTTTAGATTGAATACTAGAAAAAAATTCTTCACAAAATCTTTTGACAGGCACTGGATCAAGCTGCCTAGGGAAGTGGTTTAGTCACCATCTCTGGAGGTATTCAAAAGGACATATACATGTGGCACTTAGGGACACGGTTTAGTTGTGGACCTGCCAGTGCTGGCTTAATAGCTGGACTGGATGATCTTAAAGGTCTTTTCCAACCTATATGATTCCATGATTCTATGAAAAGTGACTCTTTGTCCCAGTGGCGTTTTGAGCACGTGATGACACTCATGGCACATGGTGAAAACCTCACCAACAATTTGTGTAGAGGATTATTACAAGGAAAAAGGATGTTCTCCTTTCTTTCTTTCTTCACGTATCAAATGCATGCAGAAGATTGATGACTTAAACTGTAAAGTTGGTAAGTACACACAATCCTACTGAAATCTAGCCATTAGCTACATCCCTGTCCGCAAACAAGCTTTTAATCTTCTTTCAAGCACTCAAATTTGTGCCTAGAAGCAAAGAAATTAATCACAACAATGGCTATGGTAGTGCACAATCAGAAGGAAACAGATGGTGTAATGCACTGTTTTCCAAACAGCAGCAGCTTCTATCTCCAGGAAAATAATCTGAATATTTTCCCTTGCTGTTGGCATTACTGTAACAAAAGCTCCTATTCGAAGGACATCTTCTCTGCTCTGTACAGCATCAGCAAATTACTCCAGAGTTTATAGACAGCAATATTCTTTGAGTATTAGTTGGAAGAACCATCTAGACTGCACCTATCTCTCCTTTCACATCACATAAACAACAACATTCAGTGGGTAACACCCCTCCAATTATCTTTAAATGACTGCAGACAGCCTGATGGAATCAACAAAATTGTGGCAATGAAATAGGGCTTATTTTTCTCATGCTTCATTTCCAGGTCTGTTTCTGACCGCAGGCAGAGCGTTGCACATTGACAACAGAAGCAGCCACACTGACTTACAGCTGTACACTCTGATCGCTCCTTTCCCACAGACTCTCACAACACTTCAGAACAGTAACTTCAAGTTGTCTTGGGAATCGTTAAATTAAGATGCCGTCACTTTCTTCACCACTAAATGCTCCTACTGCTCCTTTTGATCTTTTGGTTTGTACAGGGGCCTTATCTTTACAGGACATCTCAAATGCTCCACTGTGATTTTTCCTCCAAATCCTAACAATTATTTACAGGCCCTTCCTTACATCCTCACATTTTATGTGATGCTGAAAGATTCACATTATAGGAACATGTACCCCTCCTAACTGTACAGAGCAGTACGATCTGGCAGCAGAATCATCACTGCTCTAGTGTTTCTTCTAAATTTATTCCACTCCTCCACACTTCTTCATATTTGCTGATAAGCCACTGCCGCTGGTGTTGCTATTTCTCCTGTTGTAGACTTTGTTTTTCAAGGCAAAGAGTCCATCTCACAGACATGAAAAATGGCAGCTCCCATGCACTTCAAGATCTCACCACACACACAGGGCACAAGAGCCCATCTGTGTGATCCATGTGTTCTGCTCACACACTCTTTTTCTCTGGAGTTTGGGCAGGTAGGAGAAAGTGCAGTATGGGAAGTGCCTTCACAAACCTGGTAACAACCCAGAGGGCTGCAGGAGAGATCTCACATGAAGAATATAATAGACTCTGAAAATTATACGGGGAATTGCATCAAATATACACATATGCAGAGCTCAGGAATTACTGCTTCTTGGATCAGTTTCTAAAAACAAATATAAGGGCACATACAAGCTAAATATTGCCATGTGGATCTTCCAGCCTCAGCACACTCATAGTAACAGTGGAAATGAGAGGGATGAAAAGTGAAATGTTGTTTAGATTTTTCTCTTTAAATCTTATTTCATAATTTTGTCCTGCACACTTATTTATTTTGTTGAGGAGTCATACAAACAGAAAGCTAAATTGGATTCATGCTACATTATTGTTTTGCACACACTGAAATATAATACACAAGTTACTTCTAATCTGAAATGTAAGCTGTTTTATAGAGTTGAACACCCACATACCATAAGTCAGCACTGATTGTTATGCTTAGTCCTCAGCTTTTTTATAACCCTATTTAAGTGTTGAATTATGGCAAGTTGCTTGTGTTGATTTTTAAAATTGAAAACAAGTTGTCAAAGATTAATCCATGCCAGAGGCCAGTCAATAGGGTAAAACAATAAAGAGTCAACTAGAGGCCAATTTTAAATGAAAAAGAACGTGTAGCTGAGATGTTAAAGACACAAAACTTGATATTTTTACATCCACAAATCCCACAGGGCTCCTGTAGACTGAAAATGCTGAGAAAACCTGTCCAAAAATCCAGGAAATAAATCATTATTCCATGCATATTCTAGATTCTTGAAATACAAGAAAAGACTAAATCATCCCTTTTCAAAGTGGACAAGATTAATATAATTTAGGTACAATTTTTTTATTTAGGTACAATCTTTTGTCTTTATTATTTTTATGCTTGTTAGAATTGGATAGATGTGCTTATATTTCACTTTCAGGCTACTCTAGCAGAATATTCTATCAAAAAGTTTAAAAAGGGGTCTCACAGAGTAAAATAGAGAATCTGTTATCTGAAACTATATTCTATAAAATACCATGATATATCAGCAGAAGGTGGAGCGGGAAGAAGTCTCAGAAATAGGTACGAATGAAGATCTATCTGGGCAAACCTAAAAGCCACTGCAAGCAAACTCATAAAAACATAGACAGTGATAAATATTCTTAATATTTTGATGGTGATTTATTAAGGGCTGGGAGTTAAAAGAATGATTTGGTATCACAAGAAATCTAGACACAAACCCTGAATTAAGTTACAAGAGTGAGTTACGTGAGCGAATTAGGTTAGTTGTCCAAGCTTAATCCTAACTGGATGTATCTGCTCAGAGACAAACCACGATTTGTAATAAGCATCAGATGAATATAAGTAGATCAGGACTGAGATAAATGGACAGCTTGCATTCTATTTATACTTGCACATCATGCTGCTGAGCCACTTCTGCCAGTCTTTCTTTACAGCAATCTCTCAAAAAAAATTAAACTAAAATAAATCCAAAACCAAATACAGAGTGTTTCATTATTTAAATGTACAGTAACAAACAAAAAAATTGCAATATATAAGATTAGGGTTTCATTATTCTAGAAGTGTTAGCATTTAACTGTCAAGATAACAAAAAGCTCTTAAAGCCTAACATCTGTCCCTCTAATTTAGGTAATCTTATATTGCATGTCTGAATTTCCTGAGGGTTAGCAATAAATGTGACCCATCTCCAAAAGAACAAGTTCCTTCACCATTAGCAATAGAAAATACTTTGAAAATCACAGTGGATCAGAGAAATAACTAGAGGAGAATGTCTTTTTATGACCAGACAAGCAAAGTGAGGTTTAACATCTAACAAGACAGCACTTTCATTTTGTCCTTTAATTCAAGTCCTTTACTTTTGAAGACAGCTAGCAATCAATTTCAAAACTTCAGAGATGTTCTAGGAAAGAAGGAAATGGCACATACACTGGTGAAGTGCAGGAGGTCAGGACATGGGGGACGTTTGATTAGTATCCAGCACCAGTGTAAAGCAGCAGGTAAACGCCATTGTGATACTGAAGTTAATTATGCAACTGCCACCACCAGTTCACTCATTTACTTAAATTCTACCAGGCAAAATGACCTGGAAGGTGACAATTACAAGTTGTGATTAACAGATTTGTCAGAGGTATGAGGTTTACCTTTCTGGTCAGAAGCAAAAGCATGTGAAGAGGAGTCTGTCCACATTAGGAAGCTCCTGGGAAGTATTTCAGTCCTAAGCTTGATGTGGACCCCTACTTTCACCCAAGCACAGTGTCCCAGCTCTGTGTTCAGTACTGACTGCTGCTGCTCCGTGATCCCAATGCAAGGCACGGAGGAGACCATGGCAGGTGGGGCCTGAAGAACAGATTTTCGTAGCAAGAGAAAGGAATAGACGGGAGACCTTTGGTGCCTGCACACTATAGAGTCAGCAAGAGGAAGCTGCTGATGAAAATCAGATAAAACAATTGGCAGCAAAAAGAAGTGGCTTAAAATGGTTTATCAAACACAGCTTTATTGACAATGTTCTGTAAAGATGCTATCATTTCAGGCTTCTCAGCCATTCCCTGCACATACCCCTGAGGCACAGTGGTCATTCCCACCATGTACCAGCTAATAATCAAACTAAGGGATTCAGGATAAGTAGCTGACTTTACATATTGGGTTTTGCTAGTGGAAGTTCTGTTCAAAAATCACCTGCATCTAATATGTTTATACACATGCCTATGTAAACACATATGAATGTATAGAAATGAATAATGCATGCAGTCAAAAACACTGACTGACCTTCCAGCAAACAGTTATGTGTAGAATGAGCTGGGGAAGAGAAACCCAAAATTTGATATTGGAAAAACTTTTGCTGGTGTTTAGGAACACTTTGATTATGCTCAAAATAGAATTCTTGTCCTAAAGTTGTGTGTTTTAACAACTGCAGCAGGTACACAGTATGTTCCCGTCAGGCTGAGCTCTGATAGACGCAGACAGAGAAGGCAAAGGGGTTTGTATGCACTTACACTCTAGACAGATACTGCTGCTCTCCCCAACCAGGTCTGCCACATTTGAGATTAGCAAACAGCTCACTAATGAAACCTGCACTTCTTTAGTTTCTCTACAGGAGACAGTGCACCACAAAACATATTTCTCAGTTGTTCAAGAGGGATTGATTTTGCTGAAGGCCAGGAAAATGCAACCCCCATGATTAGATAGGTGATTTTCAGAAGGTCGTTTCCTCAAGACGATACCTTTGACAACTCTGAAATGCCCAAACATTGTCCAGACCACTGCTGGATCAATGCATCCAGGCAGCCCTGGCTACAGCTCCAGGTGCTCTCAATAATCTAACATGTACAGAGGGAAATCACTGAGCACCCACATAAACAGAGCATGTTGTCTTGCTCTGCTGCCACAGGCCAGGAGCATCCTTTGAGCCTTCAGTGTCTGCTACCCTAAACTTCCTTCCTCTGAAAACTGTTCTCTGTTGCCATGTGCTTTGGACCCAAGGGATCCAGTGCTCAGTTCTCACATCTTCTCTTATCAGACTTCAATTCTTCTCCACTTTTCACAATCCTCTCTTAGTCTCTTCATGAATGGGCTATTAATAAAGTGAGAGTTTTCACTTGAGTAGCTGCTTTGAAATTCTTCTGCATGCACTGTTACACCAATTACAAATGCATATGGCAGTAATCCACTCAACACAGAAGAAGTAGCGCTATTAATACTTTACAAAGCTTGTATGCAGCTGTAAATAATACCTTCTAGGGACCTTTCAAAAGTCCTGCAAAAATCCCTAGGCTGTAAGAACCTCATGCAATATTCCTCAGGTTACTGTTAGGATGAAGCACAGCAGATTGAGTACTACAATCTTCTGAAATGGTTATAGAGTGATAAATCACATAAGTGTTTGGAGAAGGAATAACACATAAGTGTTTGGAGATTTTCATAATATTAATGAACATTCATTGACTGCTGATTTCAATGATGCTTATGTCAGTCTCCAGCAAAATAGGATTTTTCCTGTGTACAGATAAGCATGCTTAACTGAGCTGGGATGAAGGGATTTCTGGTGGGATATTCCCCCGTTTCCCAGACAGTAAAAGTTGAGAACTAAGAACCAATAATTTTCTTCTGAAAACTTAAAATAAATGCTGTTATGATATGCAGTTTCTATCATTGTAATCTTTAAAAAGACTGAGAAACTCCTTCCATCTATAGCACCTTGCCACTGAATACAGCCACAATCACACAGACACTGTGTTTGACCTGACTCCATACTGCTGCCAAAAGGAGGATTCCTTCTCCCAGGGACTGCCTGCTTCCTTTGTGTGGGCATTTGCATTTGTGCAGCCTAACAGTGAATTATGCATGGACACATTCCAGGTAGGACAAGCAGAGCACAGGCACGTGATGTGGCTCCTGGTTGGAGTCAATAATGATGGTACAAAAAGTGCCATGTGGAAAGCTGCTCAAATTATATGTATCCACTGATTTCCAGGCTGGGTATATTATTTAATGAGTATTTCCTAAAATAGTACTGCAAAATGTGCTTGTGTCTTTTGGACTCTTCAGCTGAGATGTTCACCTGATTTAATAAAAGCACTACTGATGACTATTTATGGCTATATATTTAGAGCCCAAATAAATGCACAATGGATAAATACATCACTGGAGTTATAACTGCCAAACAAATTATTATATCAAAATGTGTTGAAAGACACTGAGGATTTTGTGAATTAAATATATGAAGTGGAAATAGGCAGTGATGAAATCATGGCTCCTTTTGACATAATCACAGAGCACAGAAACACTGGGGGAAATAACATTGTTAGTACGTAAGCTACTGAGAAAGGAAAAGTTGAGACATTACCAAAAAATCACAGGTTATACCTCAGCCTGCATATTGTCTTATGTGACTAGAGCCTGCAAAGGGCACAAAATGTGGGTCTCCCTAGCTGTAGAGCCATACAATCAAAGCTAACAGTCCCAATTCCAGCTAACAGCCCCTTTCTCCCTCCCAAATTTTGATCTCATTTGTTACATTTGGAGTCACAGATTAATTTTTTCCAGACATTCTAAATGCTGTCAGTAAAGAAAGCACTGTAACAGCAGTTTTTATGTGCTCCTTTTTAATACAGAAAAAATGTTACACAGGCATGCTCTGCTATCCATTAAGGATATGTTTCTGAAAAGTCTGACCATTAAAAACATTTTGGCATTGCTTCACTCTTCATCACCAAATTGGCTTGATCAATCCCAGTTTGTCTGAGGAAGATGATGATGACACTGCAAATGCAACTATTCAGGAAGAGGGGCAGAAGTGCTCCCACTAAAAGACTGAGACTGAGGACTTGGTCGCAGGAATGAAGCAGCTGGGATCTTTAAGGAGGGTGATCTGCTCCAGAAAGCTGGCATCTCTTCCAGGTGACAATTACTCCATCCACCATGCCGTATATACTGTCCCAGTGTATTTAAACTGTGTGTATTTCAGTTTCTGCACACATTCCACCCTCCCCACAGAAAAAGTGATTTACTTTCCAAACAATCTCCAGAGTTTCACCTGGGTGACTGACAGCAGCCAGCAGAGTAGGATGTTCAAGAATCAGTAGTGGAATGCCAAACCCAAGGACAGGATGATCTAGGGAACTGGTGCTCTCCTTGTGCAATCCACACAAATCAGGGACTCGGTCACAGGAGCAATCTTCGCTCATATTTGTGATGTGTAGGCCACCAGCACCAGGCACCTCTATTAGTTATGCACAGGTCTGCATGGGATATTTTTTATTTTGTATCCTTAAATACAAGCAGGGCATCTGGAAAGCATTATGCAAACTGACCTTCCCCTTCAGGAGAACATAGGAGATTACCAGATATATCCCAGGAGTGAGAAGCAGGTAAGGAAACAAAAAAAGCACAGGTACTGCAGTTCATGTTAAATACATACAACACTCAAATATATCAGAACTCCCCAACTGCTCTTGAATCAAAATAAAACCACATCAAAACCAAAGCAGTATCAGGGAAAAGGCTGTTACTGAGTGCAGAGATGTTGCAGAATACAGATTTAACTTTAGTTTCTATAGCTCTTTATTAAACCAAGAATTATACTGTGCTCTGCTTTGCAGCTCCATGCCTGGACTTTGCTGCTGTTCTGGATACTAATAATATCTTGCCACATTTCCCTATGTACAATCATCTAATTCTCTTTAAACATTTAAAACAATCTGTGACAACTACTACAATATATACTATATAAATATGGCAAAACAAAACAAAACACAGTAAATAACTAAAAGAAAAAACTGCCTACTATGAAAATTGACATAACCAAATTACTTTAAGTACCAAGACCTAGAGGCCTTCCTAAAGTCACTGTGCTTTGATCTTTTAAAGATACATTTAGAATGAGCTGCAAAATTTTCTCCTCTGCCACAATGGCACTGCAACACCTGTATACCTTGCTGCAAACGTTTTAACCTGTAGGAAAACTTTTAACACTGCAGAGTACCACCAAAATCCACCAGCCAGCCAGGCAACAGGTCTGATGTGCCCTGTCTATGTACCCATGGACACAGGAGACTCTTGGAACACCTCCATCCTGGATCATTTCCACTGCTGGAGGCATTCAAGACTCAACCAAGCATGTCTCTCATAAGTAGATTGGCTTTGAGCAGGTGGTTGGACTAGATGATACCCAAAGAAGCCCTTTCCAATCTAAATTATTCTACAATCATCTTGTCCATTTAGCTCCCTCGCTGTTATCCAATTGTGCTCACTGCTCTGATTCCCACAGAGGAAAAGGGAACCATTTTCAGTGCTTAATTTATGTTGGTTGTTTCGATTTCCCAGTGAATTAATAATTTAGCAGAATTTTATCTTCCTCATTTCAGAGTTATGTGGAGAGGCTAAGGGGTAAAGTAGAATATTAAATTATTTATAAGTTGTACACACATGAAGGCAGATAAATGGTGCATAATATATTTAACAGTTGTTAGAAAGTACAGAAACAATAAGCATGACAGCCAAAGCCCTCTGTCAAAGGAGAGAAAAGAAATCTTCATGTCTGTGTTAATTTTTTTAGGAGGTAAAAAGAGCTAAAGCAAATGTATTTAAGGTAGATCCGAAGTTTGTACAAACTTCAGAGCGACCACAGGAAGCAGTTTCTGTCTGCAAATGAAGGAATGAGGCTCCATTCCCTTGCTGGCAAAATTCTTCACAAAAGGCAATTAAAACCCTGTTCCATGTTGTAAGAGGATGGATTTGAATAAATCACAAGTGTGCAGAACTGTCAAGTGTTGGCAGGTGATTAGGTTATCACAGACTGGGAGAATAAATTACAAATTCATTTGTAATGGGTGGACAGTGTTATAAAACAATGAACAGATCTTAAATCCTCAAGTCTCCAATTACCAACTTATTCAGTTTGTTTGAATAAAGGATTACATCTTCTTATTTTGGTGCTTGAGAAATAAAGAACTAATATTAAGCTGCCGAATTTTTATACAACTCCAAAAAACTTTTACACATGATGAAGACAAGGACAGTAAACAGAATTCCTCATAATTCAACTTTTCTAAATGTATTTACTGCCTTATACACACAGCTGAACAACTTCCTTCAAATAAAACTTAACCAGAAATGAAAAATGGAAAAAGTTTTGAATTATCATGCTCTGAGTATTTTTTACAAAACAACTTCAAGACAGAACAAAATACCACCACACTTTCTCTTCCCCCTGTAACTTCATTTTTTTCTTGAAAACTGATCTAAAATATATTTCTTTCTTAATGTGCATATATTTTACACAAAGACCTTCTGTTAAAATTCATCTGGCTATCTGAACCCCCCCTTCCCCCAAATGCACACAGAGAGACATAGTCATTAAAGGATTGGCAGAACAAGATCTCCTTTCTTTTCTGAAGGGGGCCCTACCAACAAAGGACCTCCAAAAGTGATCTTTATTGTGAGGTGCCGGGTGATGCAATCTTCTGTGAAGATCTAGAATCTACTTCCTCCATGTCCTAACAAGTAGACACATCTCTTACCCACACCATATTAGCATTCTCCTACCCTCTGCTTCTGACAAAGCGTTTGGGCATGCTACTGACTTAAAGTTCAGCTGGAACCCCTACAAGTAGCTCCAGGAGGAGAGGGGAGGGGAGGGGAGGGGAGGCAAAGGGAAACACAGAGTCTAAGTCAACCACTGCTTGCACCTCCATCCTATTTACTCACAAGGTCAGTTAAAAATGTGGCACTTGAAGAAATTCTGGTATTGGTTTATACATACTAGAATCTGAATTTCCCTGTAGTTTCTAACTATACAGTTTTGATCTTCAATGTAAAATATTGCTTAACACATCATATATTTGTTTAAGAGGTGGGAAAAAATTAAGAGTTTGGATAAGCGATACCATATAAAATGTAACTATTTCTACCTTTCAGAGCAATCAAATAAAATCTTGTGTGAAAACAATCTTGTGTGCAGATATCACAACTTGTAGTAGAGCAGTCCTTAGTTGCAGGGAGGGGAGGAAGCAAACAGAAATGTCACATGTTTCTATTTCATGCAACATGGAAGACTACAAGCCTGATACTACAGCTACTGAAGTGAACTCCAAGATAACTGGTGAGCTCAAAATTAAATTAAATCTTGACAGAAGCATGCATCAAGAAGTGAAAAGACTCAGTGCAGAAACTGGGCTACAGAGGGAGCGGATCCATGCAGATCTCCGCAGAAATCAACCCACAGTACTGTCACAGACGCATCAAGCAGCTTCCCTCTGCTTTGCCAGTCAACAAACCAACAGCCATAATGTTCTACCAAAAAACACCCATTTCAGATTTGATGTTAACAAAGATCATAAACTTCTAATGAGATTATTTTACTTGATTCAGTTATTACAAGAGATGGTCACAGGAGTTTTACTGTTTCTTCTCTTAATTAACTGCAGACCACTAATGAAGGGACAGACATACCCCATCCCTGTTCCTCCAATGCCATGGCCATGTGTTCTCACTGTTGCCCTGGTATCAGTTCAGATGACCTCAGGATGAGGCAGGGCAGGCTACAGATATGAGAGTGGGCACACTTCTCTCTCCTCTTCCCTCTCAAAAAAAATAAAAAAAAAGAAAAAAGAAAAAAAGAAAAAAAAAGAAAAAAAAAGAAAAAAAAACCAAAACCCAAAAAACCAAATAAAAAGGCAAATTTCTGTTCAATCAAAAACCAGTTTAATGGTCCAAACAACTGCAAGGTACCCATCTCTCACAAGAGAAACCATGGGAAGCCAAAGGCAAGGGAGAGAAAAAAGTAGATGTGCCTGGAAAGTGGTTTGGGACCAACTGTCATCAAAAAGCTGAAAAAATTAAAAACCTGCTTAAAAATGGTTGCTGTTGGGTTTTGCTTTTGTTTGGTTGGGTTTTTTAAACTGGTCTCATTTATTAGATAGCAGCAATGTGGTTTATCAATAACAGTCAAACATCAGGTTGACATTAGAAACTTTTGTTACGGGAAACTCCAGTTTTATTGACTGGCAATCTAACAGCTGTCAGAACCTAATAAGCTCACCAAGTGTTGACTCTACACCATACAAACCCACCATTTGCATCAAGTATGGTGAAATGTGATATTTTATGCCATTTTCCAAACAATTTCTCAGAAACTAGGAAAAAAACAGCTACAAAGACAGAAACTAAAACATTTGAGCAAAAATGCTATTTAATGTCTTACTGTTCATAACATAACTTTAGTTGCTTGCTGACAGAAGCAGCTGAGGTGAAGAGTAGGAGCAGGTAAGAGCCCCGGATATCCAGGTTTACACAGAGTCATCACCAAGCAGACGCCTCCCAGGCTGCCTCCAGACGGGACGGGCGCTGCTGTTTCCCTAAGCTCCCACCCTGGCCATGCCCTGACTTTATCAGGCACAAGCGCCAAGCTCTGCCTCGCCCTGCTCCCTCCCATCCCACCTCATCTCCAGCAAAGCAAACACAGGTGACTGAGCTGGGCAGGAGCCACAAATGGACTCTCACCTCTGCAAGAAGAGCACCAGTCCTGCCAAGAGACACCATGGGGCATGCACCCCTTATTCTCCCGAACAGAAACTGCTCGAAGCCCACTGGCAGTACTGTGCAGTGATGTGCCTGACCTTATTTCTGCTGGGAATGTTCCTCCCTCCCTCCCTCATCAATTCCACCACGCTTGTCTGATGTTTCCTTTTCTGCTGTGTCAAATACAGATAACAAGTTACTCGAGGCAGGGATCTGTCGAGAGCAGTATAGCTCATCTGCAAAGGGCTTGGCAGGCTGTACAAAAATGGAGCAGAGCAGATAACCAGCCTTTAAAACAAACATAATTTCATTTATTCATAGCTTAATAACTTACTAATTCATTGCCTAATGTGTTATTAGCAACACACTTTAAAAATCAGGCTTTGACCCTCCAAGTTCCTTTCTAAAGGCATAAATAGTTAAACTAAGTTCTTCCCTCTGCAATTACCAATGCACTGGCAATTTTCAAGGTCTGAGGTCTCCAGCATTAATGATGCCACAAAACTAAACCTGACACTTCTAATAACTTTTTCCTGAGTACCGTCCAACTCCAGTAAATTGTAGCCAGTGCAGCTGCCTGCAGAGCACTCTGATCCCAACGGGTGACAAAAAGGGTGGCCCTCGCAGTACTGGACTGGCTGTAGGGCAGGATCTGTGGAGGGGCAGGATCTGTGGAGAGGCACGATCTGCAAATCCTCAGCACAGCACCCAGTGTGGCCCTACTCCGTGCACAGGAGAGCAGCACACAGGTGGCAAGGCTTGTGAGAACCCCCCAGAGCCTACAGAACAAAAACACCCTCCTGCATGGCTAACCCACAGCTGATCTGCTGCCAGGAGCAGGAAGCAGAGAAAAGGGTTAGGAAAGAGAGCAGAGAGGATGTACATGTTGTCTTGCTTCCTTTTCTTCCATGTATATATTTAAAATTGAACACTGCAAAGTGTATTTGTTGCTATTTAATGACACAGGTCCAGCTCTCTGTACCAGCCATGCATCACAAGTCTCACGTGTCATGGAAACTTGCAGACTGGTTGTCGAACCAGCAAGACTGCTGGTCCAGAGTGCTGGTGATGCTGAGGGAGTGAGAAGGCTCCTGCCTCGTAGCACTGCCTGCTCCTGCCTTCCTTCCCAGGCAGGATGCACACCGAAGGGCCACCAGCCACGCTGTGGCTCAGGCAATGGCCACGTGCAGAAAGTCAGGAGCTACTTGATGGGAAAGGATGGGAGAGGAACTCCTGAGGGAATGGGGGGGAACAGGAGGGGCTTCTCCGCAACCCAAGTGCCAAATGGTAACACCCTCATCCCTTCCTGCCTTGGCAGTCGCACGTCAGGACTGTCTCAAATACCTGTATTTCCCTTCCAACTACTCTTGGATCTCTCTAAACGCTCACCCTCCTTTGGGGATAAAATTTAAATCCTGCTCTTCCCACTAGCTCCAATAAGAGTTTCCTGCAGTGTCATATGAATGTCAGGCAGAGTCTACTGAATTCAGCCCTATACCATTATCCTAAAAGTATCATGTTGGGGTTAGAGGGTTACTCTTTAAAAATAGTACCAAATAAAGCCCAGAGTAATTGTTCTGTTTCCATGTTTTAAAATGCATGTGTAGGATGCAGCAACATTTGTTCCCGATTTTCTGAAGGCTGGATGGGAACTGTTAGTACTGCTTTAACTTGGATAATTGCTAAGCACACCTTGCAAAATTTGCAATGTAGTATTTAATGCCTACCTTTACTCTCCTTATGCAAAATAATGTCAGCTCTCTGTGCCACCCAGACCTTTTTAATTCCCTGTTAAAACTTCAAAAATGTAAACAATTGCTTTGAAAAACACCTCCACCTGCCACACTGAAATAATTCATCTTCTGTCTCCATACAACAACAGAGGGAAGCTGTTTCTATTAATATCCCTCTCCCGCTCCAGGCAGTGTGGTCTCAAAGAAATTCAGGTACGCTATTTTCAAAGGAATTGACTTTGAAACAATGATGGCACTGAAATCAGAAGCAGATTGCAATGCCCTTGAAAGGCAAGTAAACCATGAGATGGGAGGAAGAAACACTGAAGAGACTCAGCAGAAGGAAATTAAGAAAGTATGGAATTAGAAAGCTAAAAATACTGGTGTTGGTTTGTATTTTTTTCTTACCTTTACTTCACAAGTGATTTATCTGATGTGGAAAGGTCTTTTTTTTAAAATTTATTTTCTGTCAGCGGTTGCTAGCATTTTGAAAACCATCAAAAACTTTGGTGACTTCCTTTTGATCCCTCCAGTGTCCTCAGATGCTCTTTGCCCTCTTTACCTTCCAATCTCCAGTATCAGAACTCCAATGTACATCCCATGGGTCACTTGCACCTGAGCAGCTGTTGCACAGAACCCCAGAAATGGAATTTTTGACTGCAGCTGTCCTCAACAAAATCACCTGTGCCAGGATCACAGTAAATGTCTGGGTCCTGAGCAGACTGGAGCTATCTCATAATTAGAGCCTGGCATGTACTCAAGCATGAATTAAGTAATGATGATGAATTTTCATCACTCTTGTGATTCCATGAATGTAGGTCATATTCCATCATAACTATTGAACATAAAGATGTTGTTTCTGAGACAGTGTGTTATGGGGACCCAGTTTGGGGTCCTACTAAATGACCATCTACAAGAAAAACATGCAGAGAATCTTTTTATACGACTTCATTTCTGCCAGCTTTCTGTTCTCATGCAAGCTGCATAACCAAATACACCTGTTTTGCTTCCTTACCCCATCTCTCTCCTTCTTCCATTGTCAACAGTCCTCAAAGTAAGCTGGAAAAATTCCTTCCTCAAACACAAACATGTTTTTTTTTCTCTACTTTGTTTCACTGGGAGCTTTAATTTTGTTTGTAAGCATCATAACAAGAATAGAACATTTTACACAAATGTACTCTGCCATTACAAATATGCTGAAAGGATGAGTAAAGTGTTTCAAAAAAGTGAAATGCTAAGCAAGAAGGCATCAAGCTACCTTTTATAAGTCCATTTGGTAATAACAACCAAGTTCCAGACTCAGCTGGAAACTGAAAAGAAAACCCAGCAGAAGAATTACCCAGTGTTTGGAGAGAGGAATTCATGTGTCCTCAGCAAGAGGATACAAGATGGGTAAATTTTGCCCTCCCACACAGCAGACACCTGCCTGAGACTTCAGGCACTTTTCAGAGCAGACAGGGAATCAGAAAAACCCACTCAGCTTTCACCTCACCACATGGATTGCCAAATGAGTCTCTTCACTGAAGTTAATCTGAAAACTGCAAATACTGAGAAAATGGAAAAAGAGAATAATCAATTCAATTACAAATATTCCACAGCAGCAGGATACAGAGCCATAAGGAATATCTCAGTCTGGCAGGGCCTTTGCACTGCAGTTGCTCCAGTTGGCATCATGCCTGCAGTAACACACGCAAGGTAAATGCAGAAAAAGGAAACAAATCAGTCACACAACATGCTGGTTCCTTTGGTTTGTGGACCAAGAGCTGATACAAGGCTGGGTTTGTAAAGCTCTTGTTCAAACACAGACATGTGACATGAGGTAACCTAAAATGACCGGCTAAGTCACATAGGGTTACCTGGAGAGAAAACCAGCAGCCCAGGGCAAAATAATGACCAAAGGAAAGAACTCTGTCCGTCCCAGAAGCCAGACACAGGACCATTTACAGAAAGACTGCAATTTATTGTTTGATATTTTTAACAATGAGGGTTGTAGCCTGAGGAGTAATTTTTCAAATCAGCTATGTGTATTCTCATAATTTTCTATTTATATAAATTATCTTGGAGTTTCATATGCAAAGCCACCCTCCCTTTAAATCCAACAGATGATAGGCAGGAATTGAAAGAAAAGGAAGATACATTTCTGGCCCAACAAGAATTGAGACTATAAAAGAACTAGGACAGTCACTTCTCCGTGCAAATTTTCTGCCTGCCACATGAAATGCTGAAGACAGAAAGACTTTTAGTAAAACTGTCACTCAGCAAATGCCTCAAGCACATGAAGGGGGACAGTGCTCATAGCCCTGAAGTAATAGCACAGGTGAAAAACAAGAGCTTACTTACTGCACAACAGTGCAGTTCTCAACTTGCCAAATACCTGTTTGCCCAGATTATCAATTTTTAAAAGGCAGACTGCTGCCAAGCAGCATTACACGCCTAAATCTTCAAAGCCTGGCAGTACCACGCTGCACCGTGCTTTATCAGCTTGCCACAACTGAGCGCCACATTCTGCTATGGAACTCCCTTTCCCTGTGTCCCCAAAGGGATTTAGTTGCCTAAGGCACCATCACACCGGCTCCCACCAAGCTCAAACACCATCAGCCTTCACATGAAGGTAGAAACGTTTGGGGATGGCTATCACAAGGCTTCTCCATTTCAGCCTTCTCCCATGCTGACACTCACAGCCAGTTACACCTTTGTGTGACCAAGTTTAACATTTCTTCATCGCAGCGTGGGTTTCATTGAGCCTGACAATGAAACCATATGGGAACACCAACAGCCAGCTCTGCACCCCTGGTGCACCACAACTCAAACAGCACTTCCCATCAGTCATCAAGAAATTTAAAGCATTACTACAAAAACTCAGAAGCCACAAAAAGACCAGCAGAGACAGACTGAGGATATAGCTAACATCCAAGATTCCCGTAAGTAAGGGGATCTATTGTCTGAAACTACCCACACTGTGCAGGAAGTCAACCTCCAGGATGATGATTGCATCTCTACCTGCACCCAGGACTGTGTGCTGAGGCTGACTGATCCACAATGCATGAGGAGGCTGCACCCATGGTGCTGTTAAAGGCAATGCTAAAGGCTGGACTACCAGGCAGCCTGCGTCACCACAAAGCTGCATTCCTGTGTGTGGTGAGCCAAGTGGCTCATGCTTGAGCTATGCACTTGTGGGGATAAGTAACTAGAGAAGGTCAAAATAGCGAACACAGCATTGCAGGGTTAACTCTGGAGACCTACAAGTGATTAATCCATATAAAAGCACTCAAGATCCTGTTCTTTCTGTCTGAAATGAAAGCTTAATGGGACAAGACAAAAGGAACAGTGGAACTAAGCCAGATATTGTAAAACAGCAGGCTCAAACTTCCAGCTGAAATGCAGTGTTTCAGATACTGGAAATCTTAAGAAGTTGTTAGAGCTGACACACAAACAACAAAATCTCAAGTATCTGGCTTGAGCTCCTTCATTAAATGAAAAAGTGAGTGACCCAAACACCTCCTGCTCCCAGGCTTTGCTCAACACACCAGCTTAGAGCAAACACCTTGAAGACAACACAGCCTGTGTTACATGCAGACACCCCATCCCTGCTCCGTGCTGTTCCTTTTCTGCAGAAGTTCCCTGATATTTGATATGCACGAGGTAATCCTGCAGCTTGGCTCTCTGTGGTTGGAAGCGTGGCAGGCAGCTGTGCCAGGCACTCTTGCCAAGAAAGTATTCTGAGCCACCATGATAATAAAAACACATCAAAGTAACAGGCTTTTTTCTTCTTTCATATCACTAAGTACTTAAATCCAGGCAGGGCTTTCCCGGCTCTGCAAGCTTTAAGTATATACTCCCAAAGTCCATAAACTGGAGACTGACAAATGTGCACCCTGCAATCCTCTGGAAAGCCATTCTAAATGCACCATCATTTACTGTTTAATACCTATTTTGCCCCTAGTTTGTTGAAAGATATCTGCCAAGATTGCAATTTTCCTACTGTAGTTCAGCAACTGCCACTAAAATCACTGAAAGATTGGGGGTAGATGACATAAGAGAGGTAGCTGACACTACCAAAAATTGCTCATGGATATGAAGTCAAGTGGTTGGGGGTTTTTTGGAGGAGGAGTTGTATGTAAAAAAAAAAAGAAATCCTATTGTGATTAAATGCTTTGGGACACAATCTTTAAGCAACAATAGCTTGGTTAAAAACAAAATGTAATCAACCCTAATGTTGATCAAAATATTTTTCCTCTGATTCCCAAAAAGGCAGCTAGCTCCTTTCAATAAGAGTTAGTGCTGCCATCTCTGAACCTTTCTCCCACTAGTTTCACTAGATTCAGCTGTTTCAGTAGTAAAATAAAGATTCTGGTTTAGGCCAGAATATGCTAAGAAATGGAGCACCATGCAGGTGCTCCCAGGAGCTGTGACAGTGCATCCTCATAGGCAATATGAGCAGTCCACTCCTAAATGCTTATTTGTGTCTGTTCTGCTGCAGCTCCCACCCTTCTAAAATTTTAGACCTCACATCAGGAAGGGCATGCCTACTTTTCCTACTTTCAGCAGAAAAGCTGAAACCTAGGGCCAACAAGTTCATACCAGGCAGAAGCATTCCCCATTACCACTAAATGCCACCTGGGCACAGTGGATGTGCCAACAATTTCAGAGCTCTCATGTGGATCACTCCAACTCTATCTATATAGAAAGTGGACAAAGTTGCCAAGTAGTAAATCCATGCCTTCACGCTCAGACCTGCCTACCAAATTAACAGAAGCACACAGAGCACTCCGCCGCACTCAGAAAGGATTTTTGGGTTCCCAAACTTGAAAAATCCAGTGAACCAAGGGCAGAAGCTGCAAGGGTAAGAAAGAGGAGGCAAGCTCACAAATGTAGTAACAGGGAGGACACACAGAACAGGTCCTTCCAGCTGCCCGCAACTTTAAAATGTCCCTTCAGGATGCCTGAGGATGTTCCTGTTTGCTCTTGCAATAAGCCAACTTACCCCAGTGATGCTGGGTACTTGAAGATGGTGTGTGAGTCCATTCCTCCTACATCCTAATGTGCCTAATCTGTCGAGACAGGTGAGCCAGCCTTCAAAGCTTCAAAACCCTTCCTGTCAAGAACAGAGAGCCAGGGAAATGTAATGTAAAGTTTGGGCCCAAATTGTGAATAAGACTGAAAATCTGGAGCTACTGGAAACTGACTGAGGCTGGAATGGCTATGGGATGCTACCTGTACTTAAAATACCAGCACTGCACACATATCCACCGAGGAACCACATGTTTTCCTTCTTTGATTTGCAGATGTTTCTTCTTTCAGCAGAGCATTAAAATTGTGTTTGAGGAGAGGAAACAGATGGTAGCTGTAATAGTGGCACTTTTCCAAGGTGGAAAGAAACCATTATAGTGGGGCTTCCACAAGCTTAAGGCTGAGAATGTCAGATTTGTACTGCCTGTTTGCACGAATTAGACAACACGTCACTGCAAGGCTTCCAAATGATGCAAATGCAGGGTAGTGACTGACACTGAGAGCTGGTGCCTCAACGCTGCCTCTGTGTCAGTCAGAGCAAAGGGAGCCCCAAGCAGAACCCCCACGGCAGTCAGAGATATGGACAATGCAGGAGGTCCCAGGTCAGAGCTATTTATCATCTCGGGCTTCAACTTCTGAGCTACTGTTCCATGGGGAGGGAAAGTTCTGCACATAAACAGAAATTTGTGGAAGAGGATTGGATTTAACACAGCTAAAGAACCAAAAAAGAAGAAGAAAAGTAAAAACTGCGTCCAAATGAACAGAAATTATGCCATTATCCATCAAAACAATAAACATGGACAAAAATAGGTGTATTTTTTTTTTTAGTATCAGCAATAATTTCACATTTTTTTTCTGAAATAACCCCTCAATTGTAATGGAAAATTAAAAAAAAAAAATCCAATTTCTTTAAATAATTTATGCCTTGTTTTATGGATTTATATGAGAACAGCAAAAAGCTGTTCATCCAAATCCAGATGGCCATTTGATAGAAGGAAAGTGGCTGGGAAGACTGAGGAGCATATATGGGAAAAAGAAAAGAAGATGCTAGGGGAACACCCTTTACAGTTGTTGGAAAAGGGTAGAGCACAAGGTTATTTTAACCTGTGGAGCAGGAGTCAGAGCAGGAATACAAAGCAGATGATAATATTAAACCAGGGAGCAAGATTTTGATAGCCAAATATGTTCAGAAGCAGAAGATAATGCATCTGTAATGTGTTGGAGGATAAGATGAAGGTGAGGAAGATAAGAAAGAATCAATCAAAGCTTTGCCAGAGAAAGCTGTCCAGATTTGTGAAATGTGGCAGAAGGCAGCACTGGAGGGATCCAGTGAGAGGATCACACACCCATGAGAGAGTAAGGAGAGGTCAGTAACTTACTGTGGGGGCTGGGAATGTGAGTAAATCAGAATTTAGTCAGAGCAGAGGGAGCAGAAGGAGTGCCAAGGCAAGTGCTGGTGTGGCAGTGAGCGATGAGCAGCCCAGAAAGGTTGTGTGAGTGCCAGAGTGACACAGGGGACTTGCCAGCGGGAGAGCAGCCAGGGGCACAAAGGCCGCTGTGGTACAGCAGGGAAAGATCACAGACACACCCAGAGTTACCGATCCCAATCTCAGGCATTGGGAGATGCTGCGTTAGGAGCTGAGCTGCTCCAGGCTTCCTGGCCCCCTGACCCAGTCAAAGCAAAGACCTGTGCATCTCAGAAGGTGGAAGGACTTTCCTTCTTAACATGCCCCCTTCTCTCTCTTCAGTGCACATGAATTTTAGGAGAATTCCTCTTGTGACTCAAAAGCTTAAAACTACCTGGGATAAATCTCATCCTGCCTGCAGTACCATTCAGGAAAAAAAAAAAATACAAGCTAAGGAAGGAGAACAGTTTTTTGGGGTTTTTTTTAACCTATAGTCCTACAAAGGAGAAAATCCCTGAAGGTGGACAGCTGCACCAGGAGACAGCCAGGGGAACCTTTGTATTTCAATTACTCTTGAGCACGGAGCTATTGAAAAAGTCTGAACATGATCTTGGGCTGTTAAGGAAATCTTTGCTTACAAAAGGTTTCTGAATCAACAGAACTGCTGTGAAGCCAGACAGAGGATAACTTGACCCAAGGACAGTGTACAGCCCAAGAATGGGAGACAGCGACAGAGAAATGGTCTAAGCACCCTGAAAGCAACAAGAGAGGGAGGGGGGTGAAGGAAAAAGGAAACCTGAAACAGTCGTCTATAAATACAACCACTGGCTGCAGAAAAGCGCTGCCTTTGGCCTGAGAATACCTTCACAAGGATTATAATAGAGAGGAAAAACGAGAAGGGGGAGGAGAGGGACCAGCTAAACCACATGAACATGAAATTGGCTGTAAAGTAAAGGCTGCCTTTTCTCTTTTTTTTTTTTTTCTTTAAATATGCGAGTTCAACAAGCTAAATATCAGCACATGGTCAGAGCCTGCCAGCAATATGAAAACAGCGTTGGGAGCTGCTGGTGGCTTACATGAAGGTCACAGTGTACCTGCAGCTGCACAGCTGAGAGACAGGCGGTGTCACAGGCAAACCTCCCACTCTGGAGGCTCCTGCTCCTTCAGTTCAGGAAGAAAAGGCTGCCACATTCCCGACTGCTTCCACCATACATTCTTAAAATTTATCTTGCCTCAAAAAACCTAGATCAACAATTTCATGGGAGTGGAAAAAGTAATGTAAAAATTCCTAAAATAAACTGCAACAGACAGTGTGCCCTAGCAAATATCAGACTGCCTTTCTTCTTAAGCATTCAGAAAATCAAAATAGGAAATGAAACAAATATCCAGATATTTAATAAAGACATGTTTTGATAACAGAAAGACAATTAAAAAAAAAAAGGAAGAGGAAAATAGTATGTATGTGACCTTTACTTGTAATTTAATGCTTGTTCTTGTCAGATTAAATCTTGTTTTCCCCAAAAAATATATTGTTAAGAAGGCAAAATATCTACTTGCCCTATCCAAGAAAACAGATGCAGCTGATCTGTTCATTCCACATTTGTCATTTAATCTATGTGCTCATCAGACTACAGCATCAGCCATCTTGCTAATTATCTCCTTCTAACACATGGAAATTGAAAAAGATGAAAAAGTCACCCTTAGGAAACAGAGGACTAGAAAAACGGGCAGATAAATTCCAAGGTTTGATATGGCAATGAATAACACCTTAAATATTCTGTATTTTCAAACCACTGTTTTGTTTCACACCAGAAGATGCAAGACTTCTGTAATCTATTAACCAAGAATAAATGGCAAGCCAAACAGTTTCAAAGGATGCAAAAACCACCTCTCTTGTCTTTCCAGGTAACTTTTTATTCTGAAATATGTTAACATCTCTGCATAAGCAATAGCCAGGAAAACACTCCTAGATCTAATCAAAGATCACCTTATCATACACTGCTTCTTAGTTCTAGTTTTGAACATACAAGCATTTACATTTTTGACAATTTTTTTTAAAAAAATCTAAGAAGTTGTCATTATCTTTCTACAGTGCTGAAACCATTTTGGTAGATCTGCTGCAATTTTTAATCCATACAGATGTAAAATCACATTTACCACGATTAATTCATGCAACTCTTCATTCTCATGGAAGTGCAGCTTAGATCCACCCAAAAAACCTGGCTTGTAGTGTCTCATAGTTAGCTGAGCTTTTTACTAATTTATATTAGACCTGTTCCACTACACATCCGTAATTCCCCCTACTTAGGTACAGCTGAGTCAGATTAAAAAGGAATCAAGACCCATTTAGAGTACATGACTGGCTACCAGCTACCCAAAAGCACTCAAGGTAATCTTTCAAAGCATGCTTCAGGAATATCTAAGCACTAAAAAATGTTAATTAGTGCTAATATTAAAAAAAGTTTAACCTGCTGACAAAACCTCTTAACGTTTTCTTTCCTATTAATGCGAGCATGCAAAAAGAAACCTAGTCAGATTACCAGGATTTTCTGTAAATCCCACAAAATCACTAACAGCATCCACACAACACATAATTTAAGACCAGCAGCTCCTCCTACCAGCGCACTGGGAAACCGCATTTAATCTTTGCATCAATTCTTCTAGGGCCATTTCTTCAATTTTCAGCCAGCATCTCATTCTCAGACAAAACAAAAAGAATCCACAGCAAGCATGCCCCCCCTGCTCAAAGATTAAAGGAGGCAGGGGGGAAAAAATCCCCCAACCAGCCCACTAGGGCAGCGCTTCGCAGCCCCGCATTTCAATGGCTCGGCACGGATCCCCTCGGCACAAAGGGAGGCAGGAGCCGCGGTCCTGCCGGCAGCGCCGGGGCGAGGCGGGCAGCGCTGGGAACAGAGCCGCCAATGTCAATGGCAGCAGCACCGCTCCCAACTTCTCCCCGTGCCGCCCGTGGCTCTGCCCGCAGCAGAGTCCCCGAGCGCCACAGGGATGCGGAGCGCTGAGGAGCCGCCGTATGGCCGCGCCGGGAAGGAAGGGAAGGACGGGCTGCGCTGCATCCAGCGGGAGCGCTCGCAGAACGCCCCATCCTCGCTCACGTCAGCGCCGGGGCTCCTGAGCCTTCCCTCTGCCCCACTGCTGCCGGGGTGAGGGTTCGGCAGCAAAACGCCTTCCCGCTGGCAGCCCCCGCTCCCGGAGCCCGCAGGTGCCCTCACGTTCCGATTGGAATGGTCATTTTGGAAGGCTGGGGGCTTCAGATTTCCTTTAAACACAGATTTCCTTCAAACGCGGCTGTCTTCTGGACTCCTTGGAGGGGTTTGGCTGCTTAAATGTTGTGCTGCAGTGGTCTTGTACTCCACGAAATCCGTATTTCCACAGCAAATGTATTCCCACCTTGGGCAAAGGGGTTTTAGAGGCGGCCCTATGGACCCCTCAAGGTGTGTGGAGTATACACAACAGAAGTGCTGCAGAAGGCAGCCAGGGAAACCAAGCCTCATAACCAATAAACTTGATTTACTATAAAGGGTACAGTACTGCTGGAAAACTTCTAGGGATACAGATAAACGTACAAGACTGAAAGAAGTACAGTGCCTCTCCATACAACTGCCTCTCATAATTGATTTTCACTGCTTTTGTACACTATTTTACAAGTTTTAAACTATGAAACTTCTAACACTTTTATTCTTAAAGATTATCTAATCTCATTGTTGAGAGTACTAAAACTCATTATTGACATGTTTTTGCTAATGGTCAGCTGAATTCTCCCACTCTTCTAATCATCCTATTAGTTTTAGCTATATCGTCTTGTATTTTAACCACTGAAATAAACGAATGGTTATCCATGGCTAAAAGAAAAAGGGATGTTTTTCATTAAGTTTAAAAGGACTGTGATGTGTTATTTAAGATAAAGATCCTTTTCTACAGGTTGCATACAGCAGGAAAAAAACAGCAGCCCCTCCTAGGAAAATACGTGGACGCCTATGATGATTTGTTTGTAACTCTCAAAAATGCCATTAAAGAGGTCATGAACTAAAATAAAAGTTTTTAAAGGGATCCATCAAACTATCTGAGCTTCCTCTGCCAATAAAATTAATTTAGATAATTCATTTACTACATTCATTTACATTATTTCCACTCAAAGTATGACAGTCCTACAGCAGCTCCATGTATTATTTATGACTAGAGCCATATATGTTTCCATTTCAATATTAATAGAAATGACAATGAAGTCTTCTGTCAGGCTTTTCCATATCAAAGTATTACCACTGAAAAACAGGATCTGTGGGAACTTTGTATGCACAAAGCTTTTTATGTATCTGACTGCCATTTGAGACTGCATTTATGCAAAGGAACAAGTGATGAGCAGCAAGACCACGATTACCAGGCCAGGCGCTGGCCATGCCAGTGGTGAACCAGGAGGAGCAAATGAATGACAAAAGGTTGATTGCATCCACAGACAGCCCAGGGAGAATTTCAGATGTCAGATAGCCAATGGGATTTGTTAGTGCATCAAGTTAAAGGCCTAAGGCATTTTTGCATATGCAGAAAGAGCAAAGTTTTCTAAGACTACACTGTTTCCTGGTGTGGCAAGAAGTGCAGCAAACGTATTCACTCATAAGCACCTAGTGCAAGAGAAGATGCTAGTTCAATCCCAGCCTTCCCTGAGAATCCTGCCTCAATTCAATAGTAATTTCAATATTTTCCTCGGAGAATCAGCAGACTGCTTAAGCTTCCCATATACCAAAGGTCCATCTTTCTATGGAGTTTCTCAGTGAAATAACAAATGAAAATGAAGATAAAAATGTAGTAAATTCTACTATATCAACTAGCCAGCTTTCAGAATCACAAGCACATAATAACTTATACTTGTGCAAAATGAATGGAGAACCCTAATATGCTAGTTGAACCTCAGCTAAACCACCACTGCCACTTCATATATACTTTCCACACCTTCAAACAAATTCAAAACATGCAAGGCATGAGCAGAGTATCCACATGAAAGGTTTAGTTAGCTGGGCTGAAAGTTTGTTTACCTAAAGGTGGGTTACTTGTAATCATGTTCTGGTTTAATCATGTTCATTCATGGAAATCAGGCAGCCTTGAGCTCCTGAGTAAGAAGCTTTGGCACAGCTTCTCTACTGAATGAAACAGAGTATTTTCAAGATACTTAACCAAATGGGGGATTACAATCTCTCCTGGTTTGAAACAGGATCATCCATGGTTTTATGAACAACCTTGACTCAGACTAAAGAAACAGGCCTTAAACTAATTAAAATCAGCTCTTAACAGGGAGAACTGAGCTTTCTTGCGACACAAATCAATCCAGTATCTGACCGTGAGCTACCTAAGGAATCAAAACAGTCCTGAAAATACAATATCAGTGTATCTCAGGGAAGAGCTACTGCAGTTTTCACTCTCTTGAAGTTTTTACTTGACCCCCACACCTCTGCAGGTCATCATGACAACCGTATTATGGAGTTAAACGTGCCATTTCAGTCCCACACATCTCATGCCTAATTAAAATTTGGTAGTAAAAGGACCAACACCCAGTTCTAGCACTAAGAGTTTGTCAATACAATAGGAGATGTTGTCATTTTTCAAGTACAGTATAATTATTTTATATTATTTTTAAATTAAAAATTCAAGCTGCTTCTGGAATTCTAATTTTTAATTTCTGCTAATGTATTACCTTTAGCAAAATATCTTCACCAGTCATAGGCAAGCTCCTGCTGCAACAGAGGAATTCATGAAGAAATTTGAGGAGTACAAAGTCTTTCAGTTCTGTCTTACATGTTTAAAATGCATTGGAAACATTTTTTGTCAAATGGTCTGTAGTCATTTCTTTCAGTGAAACTCCAAAGTTAATAAGCAAGGAGCAAATGTATTGCAGAATTTAATTAATTGATTTCCATGGCTACATGGACGTAATATTTGACCTGATTTGTATTGACTTTTTCTAAACTTCTGTTGGATTTGAAAGCCACAACAACATTATTTTTTCCTTCATTTCTCTACTTTGCTGTGGTTTTGGCTCTAGTCTTCAGCAAATCCTGTTCAAACACAGCAACATCACACATCTTTTATTTCCAAACAGTTTCACCCAAATTGCATTACTTAGTTTTTCAAGAAATTGTGGCTATTTTGAAAATGTTCCAGAAGTAATACACTATCCACTCATGTGGGGAGCCAAACCGGTAACCATAAGTCATTAACATATAATCATGTAATGAGTTTTGCTTGAGCAAAAGACACTTTCAACAATATACCTAAAGAATTCTCTGTTAACTTTACGTTGATCTCCATAACATCAGTCATCAATGAGTTCCAAAATTTAATTATGTGCTGCATGAAAAACTGTTTTTGTTTAAACTACCTTCCTGAAAGTTTTCTGTGTGCCCCAGTTTCTCTTTTGTGAAGCAGTGGAAAAAAAAAAAAACCAACAGGAAACAAACACTCTCTTTTCACATCCCTAAGCCATTCATGACCATACAGACCGCCACTGTAGGTGATATTATGTCTCCTCCAATTGCCTGTTTTGCAGACAGAAAATTTCCTACACTAATTAGTTCCTATTTGTATAGAAGCAACCCCATACCTCTGACTGCCTTCACCGTTCCTCCACGTACACTAATTCTACTCTAACAAAGGGAACAACACTGGACATGGCACTCCAGAAGTAGGCACAGCAGAGATTACTCAGCGACATAAGGATTTTGTTGTTCTCGGTTTCCCTCTCAGCGGTTTGTAATGTTTTGTTTGCCTTTCGGACCAGCACTGAATGCCAACGGTGCTGCTGCTGTTTTCAGGGAACAGCCCACAGCCGGTCAAGGTCTCTCAGAGAGGCTAACAGCTTAGCTTACAGAACAGCATTTTCTTCTCTCATGTGCATTGCTTGTACAAACAATTAATTTCACCTTCTCTACTGATCAGTTACTTAGCGCCACCAATTTATCCTCCAACGGTTTGCACTCAGCACTGAATTTTACTATTTTGAATAAATATTTTCCCATATTTGCAAATGTTATCTTTCCATACTTTGTTTCCATTTCCAGTTCATTTAGGATTATGCTGAATAGCTGGAACCCCTGCATAAATCCCTGCTTTTTCTCCCCCAGTAACTCCCCCTCCACCCACAGAAAATTGACCACCTAAAGCAACTCTTTATTTTTTATTTTTAAATCAATTATTAATCTACAAGAGGGCTTCCAGTTTAACCCACAGGAGCTTAGTTTCTCTACGAGCCTAGGAGTGGCTGCAGCAGAAGAAAAATTCCATATCGACTGTAAAGCAGCACTACAAGAAATGCAAACACACAGAGGTTTCCCTGCCCTTCCTTGCACGGGCCCTAGCACATCGCTTGCGGCACAGGGAGCAGGCAGAGCATATGGATGTTTATGCCTGCGCAGCTGAATCCCCTGCCAAACATCCCATACTGCTTTCCAGTGATAGCACATGGTCAACATCAGGCAGCCAGGTCTGTTCTGGATGGCCCCAACGCCACAGAACTCTATAGACCGTGCAAGCAACGAAGCTACAGCATCCATGCCACCACTGCTCCCTAGAGACACTGCAAACATAGCCACGGAGACTTACCTAAGCTGGGCTCCTGCAGGGAGGGAAGAGGCCCACTGAATGTGGTTTTCATACATTTAGCTCCTCTCAGGTCCTACAAAAAACTGCCACATACACCCACTGCACAAGAGCGATACTGATCCCCGGCCTTAAATAAAAGAGGAAAGAAAAGGGAAACAGGACAGTTGATATGAAAGATCCGAACAGAAAATGCATTTTTAACATTTCAACCTCCTCTTGGCATGAGTTCTTCCTTCATGAAGCAAAGGGATTTTTCCCTTTTATTTCCCTGAATGACTGAGGTCTCTTGGTAATCAGCCCAGTTAGGCTTTATTATGTAAAGCATCTGGGATTTGAAACTGGGATTCATAAGCAGAGATGGCAGTATTCTGGTTTTGGCAACACCTCACTCTTTCACAAGGAGAAAATTGTTCCTAGATTCACAATCTCAAGGAATACAGAGAACTTAACAAATACATGGAGGAAGGAGAGGAAACAAAAAATCAAAGTTTTTCTTCTTAAAAACTTAACACTCAGTCATACAAAGAGTATGGGCAAGGTTCATTCATACAGGAACACAGACTAAAGAAGCTTTCAGATGTGCAAGAGCAGTTAACCGAGTAATTCCATCAAACTTATGCCTTGTTTAATTAATATATTAATTTACCAAATCTCCATCAAGTCCTCAGCGTCTCCTCAACCTCAATAAATTTTCCTTTGAGAAAGGAAGTGCCATACAGAAGAAGTCCTAGCAGCTGCTCTCCAAGTTCCCTCATCTGGGATGTGTGATAGCCCCACACAGGGACCAGGCCAAGGTGACACCCAGATCAAGCAGCAGGCAAAAACTTCACTCTCCCCTTCCTTTTCCATTATTGCTCAGGCCCATGGCTGAGAAGTAGTAAAAGATAGAAGAAATGCAACATACTTATTTCTATTTGATTGCCTCTTCTCCAGTTTAGCCCAATCTACAGTCCAGCTCCCCCTACTTTCAGTCTTCTCCAAACAGCTTGCTTCCTCCCCTAGCACTTGCAATCTAGCCTCTCCTTAAAAAAAAAAAAAAAAAAAAAAGGCAAAAACCAAATACATCAAGATTGGCTCTTAAAGCTTAACTTAGTAACTAACTTTCCATATTTCATTTCTTTCATAACCTGTGTCTCAGCTTCATGCCAGTGCAGCATTCCTCACATTTCTGCGAAGTTTTGCAGTTAGGCTCTTTAGCCTGAATTAACTTAAAATGATTGACCAGATCACAGGTTTCAGTACTTCCTAGCATAACAGGCAGGGTCTTCTTTTTCCCAGATCACAGGTTTCAGTACTTCCTAGCATAACAGGCAGGGTCTTCTTTTTCCTCAGCCTCCCTTGCTTGGATGAAATGTCATTTGAATCTCTTCTACTGATCTGCTGTGTTTCTAAAGAGTACCAAGTTTCTTTGTAAGAGCTTCATTCAGATCTCTTCTTTGTCCTTTTTTGCCACATGGGATTAAGTAATCACTGCAGAGCCAACAGCCTTGAAAGAGTTTATTTAATTTAACACCTCCAGTTGCCCCTGCTCCAGCTGAGGGGTGTTCCAGCCTTTTATACTTCTTCAGTCTGAGGAGCTAAACTATCCAGATGTGCCCACAGCTGCACTCCTCTAAAAACAGGAATGGCAGTAAATGAATGAATGTTGCCTTTTGCCAATGCAGTGCTAAGTAAGACCATTCCTTTCTAAGTTTACTGAGATATCTTTATAGATGAAGGAAGTACTTTGTGTAGGAAGTTAGGAAGACCAAGAACAGGAAGAATAAAGGTGAGCAGGGAATGAACTTGCTGGAAAAAGGAACAATATGGAAAGAAATAAAGCATCACTGTTATTTCCTTCATTGGGGCACTTCTACATGTATGTATAGTTAAAGGAAAGGCCTCACAAGGGAAAACTACTCCAACCCCTAAAGAAATGAAACCACAGTACTTTAAATGTAGAAAAACAAAATAGTGGCTGTCAGGGAGTTCTGGTTTTAGAA
The DNA here is from genome assembly GCA_036630365.1 of Acanthiza pusilla. Classification (NCBI taxonomy): domain Eukaryota; kingdom Metazoa; phylum Chordata; class Aves; order Passeriformes; family Acanthizidae; genus Acanthiza; species Acanthiza pusilla. The sequence goes on from JAXCHO010000098.1 coordinate 9,872,233, forward strand.
GATCAGATGTTAGTACCATGATAATTAAATAGATGGTATAGGTGCAGAGATGTCACAGTCATATTCTTCCATAGACTTCACATTATGTAAATGCTGAAATTAAATTGGTCCAGAAAGCTCACACCTTTTGTGTTCTGTTGTCAGGGTGATTTTCTTTTCAAAGGAAATGCTGGATGAGGGACATAAATTAATTTCTTCCCTCCAAAAGAGTCTGTCCAACATTTTTTTGGAGCTCAAACCTTTGAGGTCTCCTAAAAACTATTAGGCTTTAAATCAAATTATGCGTGTGCGTTCAGATCTGGAGTATTAAAAGTCTACATTTTATGACATGCCCTACTTTATAAAAATCCCTATTTCAAAAGAACGAGCTGCACACATAAAAGTTCAGCAGGTCTACCATTCAAGTCAAGATTGATTTAAAACACTCAGAAAATTTCTCTGTAACAAAAAGTGATATTTAACTGCCACATACAATTGTTAATTTCACATACAATCAACGATATAAAAAGTATTCAGAATAAAAAAGTAGGGTATTTCCAGGACCATTCAATTTGATTACACAGAATAAAACTGAAGTGCTTACCCCTGAGGAACAGGCTGACAAATTTTATCACAGATAAAGGACACAGTAGAAGGATGTCAACTTTAATTTGGAACTTTTTTAAAATCACGGAACCATTAGGTTGGAAAAGACCTTTAAGATCATTGAGTCCAACCATTAACTCAGCACTGCCAAGTCCACCACCAAGCGTGTCCCTAAGTGCCACATCTACACAGATTTCATATACCTCCGGGGTGGAAAGGGATGTATCTTAAAATTTGACTGCCCTTTTCCACTTGTACATCCTAAAAAGTGGCATTCAGTGGAGCTTTAGGGCAACAGAAAGCTTTTCCCTTTTTAGAAAAGGAAATAGTGCAATGCTGTGGGAATACACCGGAGGGGTGGGAAGATTCAGTTTGTGGCTGGTCTGGCTGAGCTGGCCACCCCCGGCAGATGTGCTGCCCACCTCTGGCAGATGTGCTGCCCACCTCTGGCAGATGTGCTGCCCCAAGGCTGCTCATCATTCCCCACTGGGTTCTAGCCTCCCTCCTGGAATGCACCTTAAGTACTCTTAAAAGTCTTGGCTTTCTCTTAATGGAAAACAGGAAAATCTAAGAAGTTTCAAAAAACATCTAGAAATAGGAAAATAATTTCCAACAACCACAAGGATATTTCACCTGCAGCCAAAGAGGCCAAGCCCCAAACAAGATCTCAGTTTTTCTGCAGAATGCCCACACTCATCACAGGCCCTCCAAAGGTGCTGCTGTGTCCTTCACAACAAAGCTTGGAAACTTCTCTCTGTGTGTTTCCTTAACAGACCTATTGCCCCATCCACTTTAATGCAAACAATCCACAGTAAAAAAAGTAGCATTGCTTTCTTATTTTTGTTAATGCATGCTTAATACAGCAAATATCATCAAAAGTGGCAGGAGATTCCAACTAGGGAAAAAATACCTCTTAAAAAATGTTTTGCAAACAATTACAATATTTTCATTTCTTGACAAGCAAAAATCATTATGTCCAATTTACACTGATTTGTTGTTTTGTTTTGGTTTCTTTTAAATTAGGATATGAAACAGTGAATACTTTCAGATCCCCTTTGTTTTCCATCTAATATTCTTCATGCAATACAGTACTTCTGAAACAAGCCAAATTAAGTCAATCTTTCCTTGGAGATGGTCTCCACAAAACCTCAGTAGCAGAGGGAAAATGACTGCTCAGAAAAACAATATAAAGAAATCTAGATGATGTGAGACATATCCAAACCACCATTTCATGCTCTCTTGAAACAGAAAGATTGAAATTTTGCTTCAATAGGCTTATGGAAGTACTGGTATTAGTTTTCTTGAATGACCACAGTCCTGAACTGTTACTGCTTTGGAAAGAAAAATATAAGCAAGAATGTATACAATTCCTTGTTACTTTGATTACATACCACTGTTGCTTTTTCTTATTTTCCCTCTTTGACTCTTCAGAATTATTTCCAATCCATAACAAGGATTCTCTTGTCAGTGAGAAACTTAATACAATGCTGGGGTTTTTTCACTTACTTAAAATGCAGTAAAATTAAGTGCTTTTTGATAAACTATCTATTACACATAAGAGGTTTCATGGGCTTCACTTTCAAATAATTTAAGCCTTAAAATTACTAGATACTTCCTAAAAAAACACAACCATGATCAAGAGTTGGCTCCATGAATCCACAAAGATTAAAGCAGAGGAACAGGCTCACAGAGAGACTCATCCCCAGAGTACACTACACCATTTCATATTCCAACTCAGGAGACATTTGTTTCTAACACATATATTGTCAGGTCAGCTGAAGAAAGTTATTGGCAATTAATCTCCAGGATGCACCAAGTAGTGCAACCAAAATACCTTCAACACTGTATTTGTAATCATGCTGCTCTTGCACTGTATCTGTTTTCATTGAGTCATGTTACGTTTTATGAGATCTAAAAGTCCAAAGTGAGATTTCCACAAAATTTCAGGGTTTGTACTCTTGCCATTTCTCAAGTTCTTTAAGTTTGTTTCTGCAAAGTTTTTCTCTCAGAGTTCTTCCCTTCACAAGATGAGTCTCAACTGCCAGGGCCCTCCCAGAGCCTCAAAACATCAGTGCCATGGCAATGTCTGAATCCCTGAAGAACACTTTGATCCTCTTCACCATTCCTCCTTGTGTACCCAAGAGGAAGAATATTGTCAGGGTCAAATACTGTCACTGCATCAGCAGAGCACAGACAAGCAGCAGGGAGAACAGGGAGGTTAGCATTGTGAAATGTAATTTAAAAGAGGAATTCCAAAGTGCAGCATAAAGAAGAGGCTTAAGGATACCAGATACCATGGAAGAGCCGACTTGAAACTTTAGCTACACCAGACCAACACAGATGAAATGAGGAGTCTCTTCAGCCTCTAGAGACTGATCTGCATTAGCACCCCCCCGCCCCCAAGGCCCATTTTCTTCCCTCAAGATCTCAACCAAAACTTTAGAGAAAAATAAGACAGCCATTAAAGAAATAGTCACTCTTACATCTGTAGTTATTAGTGTGGTTGGATCTATCATTGCTAGCATCCCCTGCTAAAAAAGCAAAAACCATTAAATAACTTTGTCTGGAAAGCCCTGATGTGTAAAACCAAAGAAATGCATAACCATAAACAAGCTAACAAAAAATGGTTGAAATTATGCCATCAAATACAGAAATCAGAGATTCTTTAAGTATCCAAAAGCTCTCCACAGCACAAAGTCACATGTATAAACTGTTACTTTACTCCATCTTTTTAAGTATCAGACTTCTCTTCATTGTCACATGCATGTGTGAATGGGACATCTTGTAACTACCAGGGGAGCAGTGGGCCGCAAGGAAAGAGCTCTCAAAAAGCAGAGTAGTTTTAGACAGATTAACTTTTATTGCTTTCATGGAATGAGGCAGCATGCTGTTCAAGAAACTAAACTGTTTGCTCTACAATAGAAAACATATTTTTGTTGTCTAGGTTTTTTAAAGCGTAAAGGCAGCAAGAAGGGCTATGGTGGGATTTGGAAGATAGAACGTGAAGAGATGCAACATACAAATAGTTCTTTCACTCTCCTGTCCCTTTTCTTCTCCCCTGACATTTCCAAGGGAGTATTTAAAACTAAAAACTAGTTTCCCCTGTAAAAGACAGTATCTGCCTGCTCTCCCCACCTCCTCAATCCCCCAACAGGCTCAGTTTGTACACACTGACCATTCTAATGCACAGGGACCATTCTAATGCAATATTAATAGCTTAGAGCACCCAAAGCAAATAGTAATAAAAGAAAGTCCATGCAAACGTCAAGTCTTTTGTAGAAAGAGCTCTTTTAAAAGATATACCTCATTAATGATGGGCAATATTATCTGTGGGGCAAACACAGCAAGGTCTCACATTCAAAGGCTGTTTAATACTCATGAATAAGATCCCAGATGCAAAGAGTCTAGTGACTAAACCCATACACAATGTCATGTGAACAGCTGCCTCCTTTTAGAAAGGAAAAGGAGTTAATGAAATATTTTGAAGGCTATTTTAGAAAGCAATCCCACCATGGAGTCACTGCCAGATGTCTATAATATTTGACAAGTTACAATGTTTTGCCAACACGTGTTGTGGTTTTTTATACAGCCTAGTCTTCTCAGTACTATATGTTATTTTCCCAAAATATATGGGAAACCCTTTTACAAACAGAAAGTCAGTCACAAATATGACTTCTACTTCACATACTCGTGACCCAGGTATACACGTGAAGCTACGCTAAACATATGTGCTGAAAAACAATCCAACTCTTCAATGAAACTTGTTTAACAGAGTTTCTCTTCCTTAAAGTACAACAGCATAAGTTTTAAGTTAATTCTTTCTGATACAATTACACAGCCACACTGTTACACAGATTTTTTTGTTTTGGCTCAAACAGTTGAAGCTAATCATAAACATCACTAAAATCTTCTAACACAATGTATGAAATCATAGTCCTTTCAGTCAGAGCGAAAATACTCATCTGTGAGAACATATACATGTATCCCATAATGAATTACTTACACAAATAAAGGCAATGTCCTGCCAAAATTCTATTATATGGCATATGAACTAGCAATTCCTTTCAGCAGCTCTCTGCCCTCCAACTCCAAAAAGCAGTTAAGACTGCAACAACATAGAAACAATAGCACTGAGCTTTAAAAGGCAAGACTTTAAAAATAAGTGTTCAGAAAACAAGATGCTGTAGGGAAACATTTACACACACCCACACACACAAAGTCCATGTTTAGACTTGAGAATACCAACCTTTTTCGTAGTTTTGTCCAACATCCAAAGCATGGCACACATCTCCTTTAATCAGGTATTTTATGCGAGAACAGCGTAAATGACACAGCATTTGAGAAACTCATGTATCAAAAGGTCCAAGTGTGCATGTGAAACTCTGCTCAAATGCAGTACAATTGACAGGCTTAGTGCAGTGCATTTAGCTTTTGCAGTGAACTTGTTACCAAGGAAACCAGCAGCTGCAGGTGTTTTCCCATACCCCAGGGAATGGAAATTCAGCACTGAGCTTACTTGTCTACTCAGTATTTCATTCACACATTTTTTTGGTCTCAATAACAAACTATTTCTCAAACTCTGTTAGAAGACCAGACTGCATGAAAAAGTAATTTAAAAAAGCTTCCTCTACACATGACCTTACTGAACAGTGAACAGCACCTTTAAATGTTTTCTTTATTCTCCTCCAGTCTCCCCTCCAAAAGTGACCTACCTCCCTTGCTTTGTCTCCTTTGATAAAACTGCAAAATCCACCCCATGCAATGGGTTTTCATTTTAAAAAGTGTTTCAACAACTTGGCAAGACTCCAGCTTCCAAGAAACAGTGCTGGCTTGGAAGAGGCTACAGAAATGCCTTTTCTGATCATGCAGCATAGCTTTGCAAAATGGTACCATGTTACAGAGGTATCACCATGACTGCAATTATTCATGCTTCTTAGCAAGAGAATATAAATACAAATACTTAGTAAAACCATAATGGAGATGCAAGGTAGAAAATCCACTTGCAATGCAGTTCTTCCACGGGACATTAAACCAATAACTCAGTTACGCACACAACTCTTACTTCTCATTTATCCTACAGACTCGCAGGCCAATATATATAAATTAAAATATGGGCGCTGCATTTTTAAAATATTTTTTTCAGCAGCCCCTTCTCTCTGAATAAGATACTGGAATACTTACAAAACCTTCTGAGCTCCTAAAGCATTTTTCTACTTGTCCCCTTTCAGTGTTACTGATTCAACAGCAACATCTACTGGGCACAGAAAGACAGGATTCGATTTCTTAGAAGAGATTACAGGACCAGGCACAGTAGCATATAATACTTACAGTATCTATTTCTGGATACTTTGGCATCACTTTGGCAGTCACTGTGAAACCAGAAACAAACAAAACTTTTAAATATGCATTTGCTTTCTCTTCAGCTCTCCAAAAGGAAAACAAACCCAACAGAAAGAGGCACAGAAGGACAGCACTGATTCCTGGTTGCCCTTGGGAGATGACATATTACATAATGACATACATATGACATATAGCAAGTTACAGTTAGGAATATTAGATACACTGGGCTAACAGAACCAGTTGACAAGAATTCTGCCAGCGAAAGTATTCAAATATTCTTCAACTTCATGCAATGGAGAGTTTTATTATGAAGCTATTTGCTCTTTAAATCTATTTTCCCTCTTTGTTTAAGTTACACAGATTTACAAAATAAATAAATACATAAAACAAACCCCACCAAGCCAATACCAACCAAACAGCAATGACTAAAAACCAACCAGATAGCACCAAGCAGAAGTTCTTCAAAACTTCACAAAGAACAATATGAACACATGTGGACCTAATAAAGGCTCAGAAAAAGGATTGCAAAGAACTTTGGCCTAATAACACCCAGTTATCCTTTTATAAGAGAACCTACTGGGGTCTAAATTCCCTAACTAGAACACCATAACTGGGGCCTTGTGAGAGGAGCATAGGACAATCCACATTTCTGACATGCTCATTGAAGCAATCCAAAGAAAATGCCAGTGGGGCAAGCTCAGTTCATCCCTGCTGGTGCCCTTGTGCAGGGACTGGTGTTTCCCCTGCCTGCTGAAAGGCACACGCCGTGATCAGGGCTCACAATCACAGCCCTTGCCTGGATTTTGACACCTACACAATTCTGTCTTTTGAAATGCGATCACATGAGAACAGGATCTCTGCTGCAAGCACTCGTCATGCATCACAAATCAACTGATCATTTATTAAGTATAAATACTACTGGAAACTAAGCCAAACTCAATACTTTCCTTCTACAAGTTGGGGCCTCAGCAGCAAACCAAGTTTCCCCTTGCTACCACCCCTGTGGTCTAGTGACTCTTCAATTCTTCCATACAGTGTCTTCCCCCAGGAAGAGCCCAGCAGTCAGACTGAGCACTCCCCCAGACTTCCAGGCTGAGGAGGAAACTGGAGAGCACTTTTTGTCTGGTGAGTGCTCTGCTCACTTTGCTATGGCATGTGTCAGGAACCCCAATGCTTTTGTACCCCAAATACCCCAATGCATGAAGCTGATTCCCCTGCCGTTTGAGGAGGCAAACAAGCTGTATGCAGGGCACACGAAGTGGCTCAAGAGCACAACACACACCCAACTGCAGGCAGCCTTCTCAAAAATGACAGCAGCTTTGGGAAAGCAGGAGGATCCATTATGAGGTAGCTCGATCCTCATCAGGAAAGCTACTGAAGGAATTACACTCTCTCAGACTTAAAGCATCTAAATATCATCTAAATGCTACCAAGGTGACCCAAACATTGACACTGTTCTCTCCCACATGCTCCTGGGGAGCCTCTTCCTTTGCAGTGCAGTGAACAAGAGTCCAGCAGCGCTGCTGGAGCCCCACCAGTTGCTAAAACCCAATTGCTCCATTTGGGACTTGTCCTGGCTGCACTCACGGCTGTCATTTGGATACCTCCTGTAATCTCACTGATAGCCTTCCTATGTAAACACGTTTTGCAACAGCAAAAAGGGCAGGCACAGGCCCTTTTCTGTGCAGTGGAGTATGCCCAGGCACACAATACACCACATCAGACCATTGCCCTGCCTGAGACTACACAGAAGCACAGTACAGCACACGAACAGCAAATTTCAATACACAGTGTGGCTCCAGAACATATACTCTATGTTCTAAAACAAGGTGTTTCTCAAAAGAAGCTACAGTAGGGAGGGGGAAAAAAGTACAACAGTAAAAACGTGTAATGTGGCTTTTTATCCATATTTTCCCCCTACTCCCCTGACTGCAAGCCCTGTCTATGTGGAAAAAAGAAACTGCTAGTATCTCACCTAGAAAAAAATCTGTCCTCAACACAGAGAATGCTAGTGAAGAGGACTTCAGGCAGCATTAAGAGAGCTGACTCTCCATCTAGACCCACCGGCCTCATTGCAATTGATTTTTTTTTGCAATTCCTGACAGCACTGCAAAGGTCTGCAATATGTTCTCTGCACATACTTGGCCTCATGCATGCATCTGCACACCTCACTGGGAACAGAAGCTGCTGGCAAGACCGCCTGGGTTTCAAGGACCTGCTCCCTACCTCAAAGAAACCTCAGCAGAAGCACTACTAATGTGTTTTTCTCGAAACCTTCACCTTTTGGCCATGTTTCCTTGGCAGCAGTTAATCCCAGGTGCCTTATTTTCCACTGAATCCATCATTTCCAGTGTAGCTGTTTTTCCCCACGATCATTTTTGGATGGAAGTGACACATGTCACAGGGATGCCACAAGGCCTTCTCCTCACACTTAGTGGAAAGTACATTTCCCCAGGTATTTCTTTGCCAAACAGGTTGCATGAATTTGACAGCAGAAAATTTTAATGGACAAACTCCAGATACAACATCAAATTTACTTCCCTCTTCTCTATATAAAGAGTTGTTTAGCAATGTCAGTGAAAAGTATATTAGTCTGTTCAGTAATTAGTTTAAGTAACATTTGAAGACTACAATAATCTAATCATGTGCACCAAATAATTTTAAAGAGTCACCATTTTTCTGATGCCCCCTATGATCAACAGATAGGCTTAAGCAGATATGATAAGCTGAGCTGAGAAAATAAAACTTCTCACTAAACAACTAAAATTGCTTCCAGCTATAGCAGAAAGCAAAACTAGAGATGAAAAGAAACTTCAATATTTTATTTTATTATCTGCAACTTTCTGTTACCAAAGCTCCCTCCTCCTATGTAATGAGGGTCTGACTTCCTAAACACTGAAAGAAAGTGCATTGATTAACCCCAGAAAATCCATGCATTTGCATGAAACAGCCCTGAGTAATTCCTCAGCGCCAGAGGCAACAACTGAACCCAACATCTAATCTGGGTATTGGCTAGAACTGAGGCAGAGCAATTCATTTCCATGACAAATGGTCCAGCACAAACAGTCCAGCTGGAAGCCAGTGAGTCTGTGTAACCCCACATTTTACCCTACAGATATGTAGATGGTGCTGAAATGATATTAGGGCAGCATGTGAGACCTTGGCACTCAGATTGTTTCTATTGCACTTCTCCAAGACCTAACCTTCACATTCCCAAATTCTGCATCTTCCCAGCCTGAGGAGCAAGTGCCAATTCCAGCAAGCAACTTGCCCCCACAGAAGAATAAGCCAGTTTCTAAGTTTGGCTCTTTTCTGTTTAGTTACTATAATCAAGCAGATTTACAAAGATATCCACTGCCTACAGATGCAGGAAAATGGGATTTACAGAATGCCTAAGCAGGTTAGACGTGCAACCCCTCCTGAATTTCAATTACGCTGCTGCTTAGGCACTTTTCCAATTTCTTTGCAGCCACCTGAGGCACCAAAAGCACAAAGGTACTCATGTCAGGGACTAAACAGAATTGACAAAGCTTTCCTGCTTTAGTTTCAGCAAGCATCTCTTGCTTCAACCTGCACTGGGAATATCTGAAAAGCAAAGCATGATTTAAATAAAAAGAGAAAGATTCACTGCATTTAGATGCATCACAAAAGCTATGAATTTTCATAATAAACTAAATGTTACTGCTTTCCCTTCTGATTAAGTGCCTATAGATTTCAAAATAGATTATAAACCAAAGGATACTTATAACTACATAATATTAAAATATATAAAACCAAGAAAGTTGTATTAACTTTCACTAGTCTAATGTTGCTAGAGAATAATTTCATACCTCCCTATGTCCCTTAAAAATGCCATTATTTGAGAAAATTCCAAATTTCATTTTGCATTCATCACATCTTACCATGGAAGTGTTTTGAGCACCATGCAGAACAAAGCAGGCATAGTTTCCCCCTAATTTAATCTTTAAAAGTCCTTGCTGCTCTGTACAGATGATTGGTGTCTGCCCCTCCCTTGGCAAGAAGCTCTCCAAGCACAGAGAGATGAAGGCAGTCAGGCTGACAGAGCTCCAGCTACACCTCCCAAGTTCATGCAATCTCCAGCTAACAAGGAACTCCAGCAAAACGTCTGAAAAGCAAGTCACTGTCTAGGAAACGGGAGTATAGAAAGGGGAAAAATAGCAAATTCTGTGTCTGGGCTGCTCATCATGACAGAAAACTGGGGGGGGGAAAGAAGGAAGTGTAACAATAAAGGAAAGATATTTCCAATACACCTAATACACCATTGAAAGCTGTGATGTATAAGCCACTGCAGAACCTGGTGCTTGTGACATCTCTGAAATATTTCTCAGCAGAGTTCAAAGAACTTTGAAGAAAAAATTAAAAATGCTTTCATGCCTTTAAAAAGCCTAAGAGCAATTTCAGGCAGGACCATTTCCTGAAAAATGTTCTTTTCAGCAAGCAGCAGGTGAACTGTAAATCCATCAAGTGTGGCACTTAATTACAGAGATAGATAGATAGATAGATAGATAGATAGATAGATAGATATACACATATATACACACACACTGAATTTTACTGCTGACATTATCAAACTACCTCTGCATAGCTCATTTTTAGCTGGCAAGGTCTTTTTACACTAATGAAGCTTTTCTGCTCTAACTTCTTGAACTGAACAAGTTATTTCTATATATTCCATATCTGCTGTAATTCCCAGGAAATGAGGAATTAGAGTAAGATGTTTAATATTAATTTCATTTAAGAGGCTGGTTAACTTGTATAGCTTAGAAGCCTTAAGACGAAAATCCTGACAAGACTCCTACTGATTTTAATCAGACTGGATTTCACTGCTCTATTACTCCAAGCAGCAACACACTACAGAAGAGGTTTACCATACAAAGGTTTTCTTTTCCATGTTGTTAGGTAGATTATTCCAATTAGCTTTAAACATGTCTCATTTTGAGGAGTAAAGCTCATAAGAATTAGCAAAATTCCATCAGCAGAAACTCAGTTTTAATGAAGAGCAGCTCCTTCAGCTAACACATAAAAACCCTGGCTCACAAACACGTGCTGAGACCAGAGCCAGTCCTACAGCAGCCAGTAAGGGAACAGGCTTGTAAAGACATTTACAAGGAAATAGTCTCCAACGCTGGGAAATGCTAACCCTGCACACATAATTCCTGCTGTGTCTGACTTGGACTTGCACTTCACATCAATCAAAACACTAGTACCAAACAGAAAGCTCTACATGGATTTTCTTAAAAGCTCCACAGCAAAACACCTCCAGTCTTTAAAGGACAACGCACTGACACCAAGCAAATGAAGAAGAGTGCACAACAAAACAAATACCCTTCTCTGCCAAAAAATTACACTGAGCCCAGATCTATGTTCACAAAAAAAGAAAACAAATCCCAGGTTCCCCCTCCTTGAGCATTGTGACAGATGCCACCAGGGACAACAATAGCTCCCAGCTACGTGCTGGACTGTGTATCACTAAGTAGCTTGTGCATTATGGCTTAGAGACTCCTGCCCTAGTTGGCTTCTATTTAAAGGTAAAAAAGGTCACGGGCTATTTAGCACCTGCATGGCAGGCTGAGAAGTCTGTAATGCCATCTTCGTTCCACAGAAGACACACCAGTGTTAATCAGATGACAGGGCACTGGTGTTACTCCCATGAAACAAAGCAGCTTTCTTGTAGCTGCATTTGGAATTCTAACAAAGAGGAAATCTCCAATTGCCTCACAAATTTTGGTCTTGACATTTTAATTGGAATTTTTTTGTGTATGCAAACAGCCTCATTAAAAATACTTAGTATGATATTCCTAGCCTCATTTTTCACATATACCTTCTAGCTTAATTAATCTAGTTTATAAATTATCCCCTGAAAAGAAACTGTTCATCAAATTGTTACTGGAAGCATGCTGTAATGTAGACAACTTTGCCAATTAAAATTAAAATTCTATTGAGACATTGAATCTGATAAGCTTCTTGGAGAATACAAATCAGCTCCAAGAATCAGGGAACTTTCTAAATAGGTTGCATAAATGAAAGACTTCTCCCTAAAAATGCAATGGCACTCTTCTAGCTACCAATAAAAGCAGCTTCTAAGAGACAGTTTTTAGTTTCTTAATTTTTAATTAAGATTTTTAAGGGTTGTCTTTGTACACTATCAAGGAACAGAAAGGACTTGATCCAAACAGCATTAACTATTGAGCTTCTGAAAAGTCACTTAATTTGAAACAGTATAATTATTTTTACAACAAATACCTACAATGTTTCCCTTGTACATTACTTTTGAAATCTTGTATTTATACAGTTCTGACTGGAGGAAGGAAAGGGCTAATATGTGTAAATGAAGTTGTACTATGGGTTCTGAGTATATCTGATGTTACCAAATGTACAAGTGTTTAAGAGACATTGTTTTTTCCCTCTTCTGATGCCTCCAATGAGTCATCAGTGGTCCTGATGATGCAACCTGAGCATCCTGTTCCAGTGATGCTGCAGATGTATATAACTCAGTTAAAGCTGTCACCTTCTGAAAGGCCACTGAGCAGTACCTAAAAAGGTGTTTATGTGTGGAAAACGAAGCAATTTAGCATTTTGAGATGATACCATGCACATTTCTTTCAAAGAGCACACATAACGGATGAGCATTTCAAGTGCCTCTGAGTGCAACAGCTGATATTGTTTCACAGCATTGTTACAAGCACTAGAATTGGCACATCACAGTCACTTCACTGTCTTTTCAGCTGCCTTGTAATTTCAGATGCAAAAATGCTAAGAATCAGGCCAAATGATAAAATGACAGAGGTTTTATATTTTGAAATTATTAAAAAATATTTTCCTACTCATTAAGTATGTCATCTTAGGTAAGTTTAGACCAAGCAGACTACAGACTTCAGTCAGCTGTCACCTGTACTCCTGGATTCCTCAAAACCTGGGCAGAGTCATGACAGTCCCTTACTTTTGTAAAAGCTGTAGCACCCTCATGGCTATTCGCTACCACATCAGCAATTACACTTCCCAAGATGTAACACTACCAAATCTTGAGACCACAAAAGGGTTCCTCTACTTCCCTACTGCATCATGGCAGGAGGCTAAAAAACCCTGCATGAAAAGATTATATTCCAAACAGATGTGAACTGAACAGGGGGAAAAAAATTCCAAACAAAAAAAGAAAAGGTGTCAATCATTTGAAGTGGATGATCTCTAGAGGAAAAAAAAAAAACAACTGTATGTAAATAGGCCACCAAGCACATCACTCCTCAAGTCCAGTGCCTCACAGGTAGAACAACATAACAGGCACTGAGAAAATACCGAAATACTGGATTTTAAATTTTTTTTGTTATTATTATTTGTAAAGACTCATGATTGTCTTCCATGCCTCCATTCATTTCCAGGATCTTTCCATTTTTCAGCCTCTGCTGAAGACAGGAGAGGGAGGGCTGAATTACACACACCATTTGAATTGAGGCAAGAGAACACACAAGTTGGTCTGATGTTCTTATGCTTCCACCTCACTTGTGCTCTGCCTCAAGCTGAATTTTGCATGCTGGTTCATCTATCGCTTTCAAGCTTGACTCCTAAAGCTTTCAAGATGCAGCATCTTCTCTCTGTGTGCCAACTTACAGACACAATGAAGACCTGATCTTAATTATAACTTCTAGGAAGACACTGCAGTAAAAATATTGCTGTTAATATAGTATCAATAGCACACCAGATGAGTTCCTGGGGAGGGAGAGAGAATTAAAGCTTCAGCAACAGCAACATATGGTTTAAATAGCAGCAGAAAGATGTTCTCCATCATATCATTATTAGTCTGCATGGGAGAATAAGACCCCTCACATTTGCTTTCAGAAGTCAAAAATAGACAAGGGAGAAGAATCCAGCATTATCTTCCACAGCAGCATTTCTCTTTTCCCACCAGAAGACTGTAAAGATTAGTTTCATAGAACAAGGGACTACGGCTCCCTTTAACCAACAGAAAAAATATTTGCTTCTTTTCTTGAAATAAATACTTTAATATGTATTAAAGTTAGACCAAAACATCTTCTCATTCCACCATATACCCACCAAATAAATAACCCATTTGAAATGTTCACCATGTTATGCCACTGTAGTTCTTTTCAGAGCAGACTCATTTTAGCAGTCCCTTGAGAAAGTCAGAAACTCTTAACATACAAATTGCATTAATTAAGAGTAATGATTTGTTAAAAATCAGAACCCAATAAAATGTCCACAAACAATGATTCATTCACTCCTCAATACCAGCAACAACAGTATTAATTATGGCACAGAAGAGCTTTCATACTTGATTTAGCTGTAAATTTTTTGAACTCTAGCAGAAAATTATCTGCCATTAAGTTTCTCATGTAGTCTCTGCCTAGTTCTGAGAAATCTCCTTTCCCAGTTTACACACTGCTGTCTTCAAGTCGAAAAAAAACAAACATTTTTTTGAAAACTACAACCCACTTTTTCCAGGGATAAAGAGTATCATCAGGTGCTTTGCAGTTTCAATTAAAGGCTTGCAATTCAGCTGTCAAGCCACACATGGATGTAATCCTCCATTAAAAATCTGCTACTTCTCAGGCCAGGAAACTTAGTCCAGAACTTTTCACTAAAGCCCATGTCCCTTTCACATACACTACAGTGACAGAAGGGCAGCAGCCAGAGCTAAAAGATGAAATCAGCACAGTCAGGTATGTGCAGGCTATCATAGGCAGCCTCATGCCTGTGAAGTACATCTCTGCACTCAGCTCCTGCTCTGCCTTCCCTGCTTTCATTTCCATCTGTGCAATTTACTGAGCTTCCTTTGTAGATGAACAAGTCAACAATTGCTTCACTGATATTTCAGCAGAGAATACACATGCAACTTTGTCTGAATCCAGCACAGCTCTCCCCTGAATTTCTGGGGAGGGGAATAGCAGAAGCCCTCCAGATGACAAAAAAAAAATCTTTCCTCTGACTTCATACTCCAGGCCTGCCTTCTCAGGACTTGTTTGTTCTTCCACCACAGAAGCACAGTCCTCTTAGCTCAGCTTAAAGCACTGAGGTGGAATCAAGCACACCCAGCTCACCTCTGGCAGTGGTTTGTTTCACTAGAGATTTCACTAAGAACAAGCTAGAGATTGTGCAACCACTTTAAGCAGTATGTTTAAAAATTGTCCCAATTCATTGTGTATCTTCTCTGCAGGAATCAGGTTCACATTTTCTTGCCCTTACTCTAATAGTTATGGACAACAAGAAAACTGAAACAAGCAGATAGCATCTTCTTCCATAACTAACAAAGATCTCCATTAGAAAGTCAGAGTACATATTATTTCCCTTTGGCTTTCTCTTGTACTCTAGATACACACTCCTTATTTCCACAGAAATCATATCTGATCAACCCTGACATCATCCTCCAGAATTACTGCAGGGTTTTTTTGCATCTTTCCTTGTTGCTTTCAAAAGAAATCTCATTCTGGCTGAGACGTCACTGGTACATAAACAAAATTATTACTCTAATCACTACTTCCTGTTAAGTCAGAGAAGAATATGAATCATTCTGTCGTAGCACCAACATCATTAGCTCATTCCAGCTGAAAGAATGAACTTTTTTTTTCTTTTAGGACAAAGGAGTCATATCCTGTTTTATAACTGTATATTAAATCCAAAACTGTATATTAGTGAATTCTACCCTTCTAGTTTTGGATCATCTTTCCAGATTAGAGAGGTTTGCATAAATATGTGTAGGTATTTTTTAATTACCTAGGAGGCTTTATAAAAACATATTTCCAAAATGAAGTGAAGATGTGTTAATACAGACCAAATACCATCAGATGCAACTGCTAATCATATTATAAAATTACAGTCCATCTGCACTAGTACCAAGGCAAGGGTTCCATTCATATATGAACTATGTGACAACTTCCTGCATATATTTATCCTCTCGGGTAAATATAAGATCAGATAGTACAGTAAAAAAAAATTCTTAGTCCCAGTAACTATAAACTAGCACTCACTACAATTTTCTGCTTATGGTCCACAGCAACAAAAGTAATGTGATATGGTGCAGAGGTATTTTTTAGTTGCTTCTCAGCAGTTTCTCAAAGCTATGATTTTAAAACTGTAGGAAGGTAGGTCAGGTTTCTCTGGGATGGCTATTTTTTGCAAAAAAATTAATTTAAGGAATTATTTTAATTTCTTATAACAAGCATCAGTCCTCCCGAGTACAAGTTTTCACTGGCTGCTATTAAACATTTGTTGTCGTGGTGCCATCAGCCCCTCCAAGTGAATACTCAGCTATTCCTTTTCTTGGGCTCCCTGCCCTACTCTCGCTGTTAGTGATGTGATACCATTGCTAAAATCTTTGAAGCCATCAGTCCTCTTCTTAACACAGTTCGGTAGCCAGCTGGACAGTTTCAAAATATGCTATATTGTTCTCACCTGCCGTGATTTCTGTCACCTCCTGCTTATCTTGCACAAGCTGCATGGTATCTGACACCACAACCTGATGGTTTGTATCTTCTTCTTTCTCTTCATTAGGCTGGTTGGCTGTTGCAAAACAGTTGCAGCTTCCAGCTTCTTTGCACAGGATCAGGGTCCGATACCAGTAGTCAGACATGAAAACTCTGTGAGCTGATTTCTGAAATATAAAAACAAACAGAAAATAATTTTTTGCAAAACATAAGGTAAAAACATAGCTACTTGAAAGAAGAGGCTCAGATGTTAAGGATGACAATTACATGCAGATTATCACATATTTGATTTTATTGGAAGAAAAAAAAATGCAGTTTACGATAGCCATCCATGGTATAGTACCCAAAGTAAAAAGTTCGAGTTCCCTGTAGTTTCTCAAAATGCTTGTGTCATAGGTGAGGAGGCTAATATAAAAAAACCAAAGAAAAAACCAGTACACAAATATCAAATCACAAGTGATCTGCATAAAGGCAAAAAAAAAAAAAATCAATATCACTCTGTATTTTCAGCAGAACAAGTCAATATTTATTTTAAAAGCACCTTCTAAAACCAAGTTTAACTAGGTGAAAGAACACACCAGAACATGGGCTGTCAAAAAAATGAAAGGATAAAATAATGATCAAAAAGGACAAGATACTATGATTGCCATAGTATATGGGGGCTGAAATTACAGTTCAAAGTTTTCATAAACAAATTAACTGAAGATTTGACATTTGAAATCTGGCAGGAAGAGGAGATGCTTTGGTTTCTGACACAGCACCCAGGTCCTTCAGCGCTGCCCTCTTCCTGAGCAGAAGGAAGGGGCAACAGTTCCCTTAGCCTAGAAGGAGCTAGAAATTACCAAGCTTAATAGAGGTGTTTGGAGGTAAGAGAGCAAGCACATCCTTAAACACCTGCAAGCTTCTCAGTTTATGCCAGAGAACTACCAGGGAGTTTGTTTTTAAACATAAACAAAAATCACCCCCTTCTTGAAATAACAACTGAAACAGACTGACTGTGAAAGGTTTTGTCCCCATGAGGAAACATCTTGAGCTTTCTAAATACTCAATAGTTGTTAAGAGGTAGTTGGGAACTCTGCAAAGTTGAATCATCGAATAGTTTGTGTTGGGACTTTTAAGAGTCACCAAGTCCAATCCTCCTGCATCACTGCAACTCAGTCAGGTTGCTCAGAAACCTGTCCAACCTGACCACAAATGTTTCCAGGGATGGGGCATCTACCACTTCTCTGGGTAACCTGTTCCAGTGTCTCAGTGCCCCATTGTAGGAAAAAAAAACCCAAACAAAAAGCAAAACAACAAAACAAGAAGCCCCACCTTTCTTACATCTAATCTGAAATCAATCCTTCTTCAGTTTAAAAGTATTACCCCTTGTTCTGTCTCCACATGCCCTTGCAGAAAGTCCCCCTCCAGATTTCCCATAGGCTCCCTTAGGTACTGGAAGGTGCTGTAAGGTCTCCCTGGAGCCTTCTCTACTCCAGAGTGAACAGCCCCAACCATCTCAGTCTGTCTTCAGTGGAGATGGTCACAGGGCTGGAGCACACCTTCACAGCCCTCCTCTGGACTCACTTCAACATGTCCTCATCATCCCTGTGTTGGGGACCCCAGAGCTGGATGCAGCTCTCCAGGAGGCTCAGGATTCAATTGGCTTTCTGGGCTGCAAGGGCACACGGCTGGAGTGTGTCCAGCAGCAGCCCCTGGGCACTGTCTCAGCCACAATCACCCCCAAGCCCTTCTCAGCAGGGCAGCTCTTGAGCTGCTCATTCCCCAGCCCAGACTGATACCCGTGGCTGCCCTCACTCAGGTGCAGCACTTTGCCTTTGGCCTTGTTAAACCAAATGAGATTCCCAGGGTTCCATTTCTTGAGCTTGCCCAGGTCCCTCGGGATGACATCCAGTCCTTCAGATGTGTCAACAGCACCACTCAGCTTGGAGTCACCTGCAAACGTGCAGGGCGTGCACTCAATCCCTTTGTCTTTGTCATTAGTGAGGACATTAAGCAACCCTGGTCCCCATACAGACCCCTGAGGGACAGCACTTGTCACTGATGTCGACCAGGACTCTGAGCCATTGACACCACCCTCTGTGTATGACCATCCAACCAATTCCTCATCCACTGAAGAGTCCACCACCAAATCCATTTCTCTCCAGTTTAGAGAGAACAATGTTGTGGGGCACCATGTCAGAGGCTTTACAGAAGTCCAGATAAATGACATCTGTAACCTTTCTCTTGTCACTTGATGTAGCCAACCGATCATAGATGGCCCCTAGGTTGGTCAGGCAGGACTTGCCCTAGTTGAAGTCACACTGGCTGTCCCTAATCCCCTCCCTCCTCCGTGTCCCTGGGCACAGCTTCCAGGAGGATCTGTTCCATGATCCTCCCAGGCACAGAGGTGAGGCTGAACAGGTTTTTAGCTCCAAGGGTGCTCTCTTCCACACTTTTTAAAGATGGGTACAATTTCTCCCTTTTTCCAGTCACCTCGGACTTCACCTGACTGCCATGACTTTTCAGATCATGGAGCATTGTTTGGCAACATCACCAGCCAACTCCCTCAGGCCTCTGGCAGGCATCTCATCAGGTCCCATACATTTGAGTTCCCCAAGTGGTCACAAACCTGATCTTCTCCTACAGGGGGAGGGCCTTTGCTGCCCTGGTCCCCATTGTGCAGTCCATCTGCTCGAGAGGTGTGCAAAGAGAGGCTGCCAGTGAAGCCCAAGCACTTCAGCCTTCTCCTCACGCACTGCTCCCAGTTTGCCAGCCTCGCTTATGGGCAGAGCTGCACTTTCTTTGGCTTTCCTTTTTCGGCTGACATACCAACAGAAGTCCTTCTCGTTGCTCTCTGCATCCCTTGCCAAGGTCAGCTGCAGTTCCACCTTGGCCTTCCTCACCACAACCCTACAGCTGGACTGCATCCCTGTATTCTTCCTAGCACACCTGTCCTTGCTTCCCCTGTCATCTCCAGGAAATGACACCACATCCAGAGATGAGTTTGTTCCCACTGTCCACCAGAAGGGATATAGGCAAGAGAAATAATGGCCCAAATCTCCAAGCATAAGGGACCTGACAGGCTTTTTCAAGTCTATCTGGAAAACACCAGGCCCAAGTAGGAGAGATACGCATCTCCCTGGGCAAATTTAATGGTTTTTAGATAATAAGCAGATGCACAATCTTAATTTGCCCTGCAAGCATCAAAATCCAAGCTAGTGGATCTGTTTCTAGCTGCTGATTAAATTGAGTAAAAGCATCACTCCAGACCATAGATATTAAGAATTATATAAGTCTGGATTATCTATATTACATTTAAAGGTGTCAGTTTTATAGACTTGAGCAAAGTCAACTCCATTTTAAAAGCTTTCTTAATATAAAAGAGTTATCTGTTTAAAAAGAGGCAAAAAAAGACACATTACTTAGCACCAGATCCCTCAGGAATCACCCATGAAGAATAAAGTACTCTCTCTGGCACTTACTACACTACTTTGACAGGAGAAGATTTCCAGATAAAACACTCTTCAAGTATTACAGCAAGATGCATCTTCTCCCCAGTTTAAAGAGAGCATTTCAGTTTTATTTTAGCCAACATACTGCCATTTCCTCAGTTCTCACTTTGCCTGTTTCCAGAGTCTGAGGCTTTGCAGTGTTTGTCAGAGGATGGGTAATGGAGTTAAAAGCAAATTCCTCCACTCTTTCTATAGCTGCTGAACTGGACAGGTTCACTGCACACATCCTCCTCGTCACACAGAGAGTGGCAAACACTTCCCGCCGTACTAATGTACATTCTGCTTGTAAATAATGTATGTAGCAAATAGGACATCATTTTAAGCTACTTTGCCTCTACAACTGTCTGGCATGCCATGTGCAACCACGGGCACAAGTATGCACATGCAGGTACCTAAACAGCACAGGGGGGTTAGTAAAAAAGCACTTCAGAGCAATTCAATTTTTTTTTAAATTCTGTGGGAGCAGGGGGAATTCTTTCAATTACCCTTACATCTGAGACATTAAACGGATTTTACTTCTTAAGGCCACTTAGCAAAGTTTAAAGTTTTCCAGTCCAAACTTTATACCCCAAGAATTGGGGTGGTGATGGGGAAGTCTTCTTTGCAGGAGATAAGAATCCCAGAAACTTTCAGCAGACTTTTCTCCGTGCTCCTGTGCAAGGTGAACTGAAAAGCAGCTGGATCTATGCTTCAGGAATCAATAAACTATTCTAGGAATATTTTTTTTAATTTATTGCCTTTCCTAACAGAATGGAAACTCCTGAAGATTAGCAGAATTATACACAAACATGCAGTTAAAGATATGCATTTTATTTATGACCTCAATCCTTAATTATTTTCTGATCCACTGACCATCTTGACTTTAAGAGCAGTAATGTGAACTTAGATGTCAAGCCAACACAGTACAAACTCCGGGGGGAAAGGAGCTGGGGAAAAAAATACAAGAGCTCTGAGAGATAGCTGCTGTATAAGTTTGTCACACTTCAATGAAGAAAGACATCTTGCACAGACATTCATAAAACTACTTGACCAAGACTGCCTATAAAAAGGAAAACATAAAAAAGGGAGGAAAAAAGAAACCCCAAACAACCCCAACTTCTTCTTTTGGTTCATGAGCTAATACCAGACGTTCCAAATGGTCAAAGCATCCCTGAGGGATGTATCTCCACTTGGCTCACTGCAGTCATACTGCAGACACAAGTAGCTTTTCTTACTATATTCAAGATAAACGCATACCCTCAGCCTGCATAAAACTAAGCTGATACACCAAGAAAAAAGCCCAAGACTGAAATCTCCTTTTGACATTCACAAGTCTGAACAACTCCTGAACCTCACTTTCATGTGCTAGAACAAAAACTGCTTGAGAGCTTGAGTTTCTCTGTTTGCCTCAAACTAGATTGCTGATGTCAAAGTTGGTGAAATACCCAGGAAAAGCAGGGGCAGAATTTGGATTTGTTTAAGACATAAAGGCCCTGACAGACTTCACTGCAGCCAGAATCTCTCTACCTGTGGGCTGAAGAGCTATACTTAGGTAACAATATTCTTAATATCCTTAACTCCACATTATTCCTTAATTAAGGTGCAAATGCTTCCTGAAACATTGCTTATAAAATTCAGGCAAAAGAGCAGTTTCTGAAAGCAAGAGTCCTATTTCACTCACTTTGCACACACTTCACTGAATTTACTTCAGTTTCCCATCCAAAATCCCCCTTTACTTCAAGAATAACATTTCAAAGGCAGTAGTTAATTATTATCTTCTAATGTAACCAGATCATGCAAGGCACACAGTTATCTCAGAAACTTAAATCCATGTTCTGCAGCCACTTCACCAATGCAGTCAAACCCAACTCCCAGGGTCCCCACCACCCTGAATCCTGCATTGTTATTGGACCACTGTGGCTGCCCCATGATGCAATTTCTTCAGCCATTTCCCTGGTTATTTAGGCAGGGCATACAGGGAAATACTTCCAGTCAGGTGTAACACAAACCCTTCTAAGACCATTAGTCTGATATTTTCAGACTGTCCTGTGAATTACCTCCTTCAGCATTTCATCACTGCAGCATTTTACCATTCTTTCATCATTGTTCCATTTAAGTCACTGAGAAATAAAATGTGTTTGTGTGGGGAAAACTGCTCCTAATTTAGCACCTACTAAGATTTCACACCCTTATTTTCCGTACACATGATGACACTTTATGCCAATGCCCTTAAAGAAAAACTGCTTAATATTTGGCCAGGATAGCAGCCTCAAACTTGGTAATTCACCAAGCTCAGTAATGCCCTCATCAACAGAGTGGGGAGTTCAGATGATGAAGTAAGAGCTCACTCATGAATCCTGCAGGTCTCTGCAGAAGAATGGGACTGAACTGGATACCAACATCTGTACAGTAGCATTTCTTTATTTTAGAATAGATTAAAATACACCAAGTCTTATTTAAACCTGTCAATGTTGCTCTGAGAATCTTATTTCAGGTGCATGTATCTGGCCTGCAGCATTCTTTTCAATTTTCATGCTTTGCAATGCTGACCAGCCATTCTTCCTATTGCTCAATGCAAGGGGAAAGTGCAAAATACATCAGACACACATTGCAGCCCAGGCTCCTCCCATCCAAGAGCTGACATGAAACTGAAGGTCTAAGTTAAGAGCCTACTTGATCCACATGACTTCAGCATTCCCTGGAGTAAAACAGATGTGCATCCTCTGAGGCTCATCAGCCCCTTGCTTCAGTTCGAGAGAGTCCAAGGCAACTGCAGATGAGCCTGAGTTTGTATAATGGAAAGCCACACTTTTGTATATGTTACCAACAGAGTGCCACAAAGAATGAGACACATAATAAAAACAGTAAAACATTTTAGGATTTCAGTGAAGTCCATGAAATGACTCAAGTTCTGCCTATGGAGTTACTGTATTTCTCTCTTGCCCTTCTCCCCCAGTCCTTTCACATTTTGTTCAGAAAGATGAAGAATCAGCAACAAAGCCCCATTCTCATATCTCTCTAGGGCATGTGGAATACCCTCACATGTTTTGAGTCAAAATCAATTTAAAGACAAAATCTTTTCTCATTTGGAGTTGTACTGTGATCAACATTTAACTTGAATACTAAGTAGTCCTTCAAGATAAAGGGTCTCATTTCTTATTTAAAAGCCTTTCAAAAAGCATTAAAAGTCATCAACAGGCTTATGTAGAAAATACTAATTTCAAAGAAAATGCAAGACTATGAAGCAAGAGCTAAACTGAGGCCTCTTCAAAGGACAAAAAAAAAATCAAATGTGTTTCATAAGAGAAATTCTTCCTTATTTATTCAACTTTTCATCGTATAGGTAGCCACTTCTTTGAGGAATGCTTACAAGTTTAAATGAAGACACTCGACTGTCTTCCTCCATTTGGGGCAGACAGACAAAAAAAGTTTATCTTTTGTTAGCTAACTCAGAATTATGCATTATATTTTAAGACCTCTAACAAAAAGAATAAAAAGATAAACCCAAGATGACAGAGGACAGCTGAGTTCCCAAGATTTGAGCAACTTTCCCTACTGCCTGACTCCGACCACTCTGCACACCGGTACAAGAAGAGGTTCAGAAGTAGTCAGCCAAATTCTCATCCTTTTCAGGGCTCTGGGCCCTGTGCAAACCAAGACATGCACAGACCATCGGAGCAGAGCACCAGGACAAGGGAACAACAGCTTCATGCAGGAATTAAATGAGGTATGGACAAAGCCAGAAGTTCCTTGGTCTCCTCCACTTGCTGTAAGCATCCTCACCTGAGCTGCATCTCATCTCCTTCAGACACCTGGACCTTGGACATGCCTTATTTCCCCTTTGCACCCACCATGGGCCCTCAATTTTTATACAGCATGGAATATGAAAAATGACTTGTTGTTCGTTCTGCACAAACTTGATGTCTAACACTGAGTGCAAGATCTTCCATATTTTCAGTGAATATAACCAAAGAAAAGTCAGATCCTGAGGAGTGTTAATGTAAATGTGAGAAAACCACCATATTATAGAATTCCAGTTGCCTAGAGATCATTATTAGCAAAAGCATAATTTTCTTAGTCTTTAGAACTCCCACCAACCACCCACATTCCTGAAAACTGAGCTTTCGGAATTAGACACCTAAACTTCTCCTCCCACCCCCTCATACTGCCCCCACACACCAGCTTTCTTCCCCACTCATTTCTCTTTCCATCCCTGAGACGTCAAATAAAATACTGGCCTGAACATGGTTGTCCTCTAAAGCAGCATGGAGAGCACCTTACACCTCTCTAGAAAGGTTCACTGTTTCTATTTTCACTCAGATCACATTTCAGAGATTTTTCCCAAGACCCCAGAGAATGACAAGCCAGGTTTCATTTTTAGATTAAGCCTGAAACACAATAGAAGCTGATAGTGCTATGCAGCACTCTGTGGAGAATGAGGTGGGTTTGTACTTGACCCCTTATTTCAAGGGGCTGGTAAATCTCCCCTTGCTCAAGTTGTTGTCATGATAAACCCCAACTCCCGTCTCACCAATGCATTATTCCATGCACAAAGCTGTGACAAACACGAGATGCTGCCCACCAGGACAAGGACACTACACAAATGCTATTTGTTTAACTCAGAGGTACCTGTGGCCAAGCATGCAAATCCCAACTCCTAGGCGAATTCAGTTGAAAGAAGAAAAATATATGCTGCTTTCTGAATGTCAGTGAGCACATGGCATGTTCTGTTTTTTAATTCATCACAGGAACAAGCAACACAATATTAGCAGTTTCTCTTGAAATCAGAACTTGGAATACCTAAGAGCCTTGTCTGCAGAAAGCTCCAAGGAGTGCCTTTGTTCAGCGACCGTAAAACAGGAGTACGTGCTTTGCTCAGCTCAGAGGACACAGGTCTCTGAGAGATCACTTGGGTCACTTCATAGCACCGACTTGCTGACAAACATATAATAGGTGTCCAGTTTCAAAGGGCTCATGGAACATCTACTCCACATGTCCCTTCTCTTCCTCCCCCCACAACACCAGCTTGTGGCAGATCAAAAGCATTTTGCAATAACCCACCAAAAAAACCCCTCAAGCCTCATAGCTTCAGCATTCAGTCTTTTACCATTACACACACAGAGGGGAAAAGAGGCATGGCTGAGGTTTCCTAAGGCTCAAGAAACCTTCCCTAACTGCCTGTCTACAGAGATGGAGAGCACTGCCAATGTCCTGTGTCTGCAGAATTTGTTGACCATAAGGGCAAGGTAAAGGTAATGCTTTAGGAAAGAAGAGGAATGTTCTCTTCTGATCTCCGTGGATTCAATTTCCTGTTAAGTAACCATGATGAATACTTCCTAATGAAGTTGTTATAGATTTACCCAAGAGTGTAATTTTGTTAGAAACAGCAACTGACAACTTTAATACTGAAAGGAGCATTGCATTCAAAGTTTCAAGTAGATATATGTTTTAAGACGATTAAATCTGGTAGCTATTTTGAAGCTCCCACAAAGCCTCAACAGTGCACACAGGTGGCTGCCTTCAAGACTGCTTTTACAGACCTCCATCATTAAAAAAAAAAAAAAAGGCCTTTCCATGCAACTTCTGTAATTACTTTTGTATAGTCCAGTCCCAAATCAGTGAAGCATATCACTTCTGGAAGCCATCTGAAACACAGGAATTACAAAGTTCAACAGGAAAAAAAAAAAAAAATCACGTGCATGTGACCCAGACCTCCCTACAGTAGGGATAAGAATGGATAAGAGGGCTGTGTGGTAGCAGCCAGGCCCAAAGCACAAGAAAGGACACACAACATCAAGTACAAAAACAACGCTCAATTTTCTACCCTACCACTGTGCCTTTATTAAACGTATTTTAACACCTTCTTGAATTAGGATCTCCATAAAATCTTTTTCCTCTCCCCTCCTACTAAAATGATACGATGTTTACTTTTGTTCAGAATTTGTTCTCTTTCAACCAAAGAGAAATAATAACCAAAGTTGCACAGGGCAAGTACCTTTAATAAACACAGGCCCTGCTACTGAACATTAATTTGATTGCTCCACTCCCCAAGCCAGAAAAGCTCTACACAAACGAATAAACTCCAAAAAGCACTTACGAGTATCATAAAAAAGTAACCTACGGAAGATCTTTTAGAAAACAAAATTGGCTTCTATTTATTTACTTTCTGAGCTTTTCTATTTCTCTGCTATTTGCATTCTCAGTCATTCTGAAATCACTAAATCAAACTGGCTATATGAAGGAAATAAAGGGCTTGCAAGAGCAAATAGGCAGTAACCATTGCCAAGTCTATCGAGATAAAGTTTTAAATTCCTTTTCCAGGTTTTTGGTTAAAAATATCTTTAAATAAACCTTTATTTCTTATTTTTAGATTACAAACACTTAAGTCTCCTTCCTCTTGTAGATACAAAAAGAAACAGAAGTTTAAAAAAAACCCCACAAAAACAAAAACAACACAATCACCCACAAATCTACAAACACAGCTGGCAAATTTATTTTAATAGTCCAGCCCCAGTGAAATACAAGAGGCAAATAAACACCACAAGCGGCAGAAACATCCTCTTTTATAGTCCCTGTGATTAACCATCGCAGGTAACACCAGCCAACAACACCCCGCAGCTAAAACACCTTCTTCATGCCAAAGGACCGCTTTGTTTCTCCAATTCGGGGATGCAGCTCGGGGAAGCACTCCGGGGGCACAAGCCCTGCTCGCACCCCGCAGCGCAGGGCAGAGGCAGCCCCGGCCGCCCCCGCGCCCCCCGGGAGGAGAGGGCATCCCGCGGCGAGCGCCCCGTTTTTCATTTGTCCGCTCGATTTCAGGCAGGTTACCGTGCCCGCCTTTGTTTGGCTTCCTCCCCCAGCCCGGACCTATCGCCGCCGAGGCTGAGGGGGTAAGGCAGGGAGGAAGGAAGCGGCGCGCCGCCCGCCAGAGCCGCGCCGGTGGGAGCGGAGCCACGCGCGCCGTGAGCCGCCCGGCGCGGCCCGCCCGCCCCGCTCCGCTCCGCTCCGCTCCGCTCCGCTCCCTCCTGCGCGCTCCTCCCGCGGCGCCGGCGGAGCGGGGCTGCCGGGCCGGGAGGCGCCCGCCGCACTCACCTCGGCGCCCTGCCCGGAGGACCAGGTGGCCGCTGCCGCCGGCGCTCAGCAGCTCGCCCGGGCGAGTGGGGCAGCGCCTCCCGCCGGGGCCCGCGGCATTGGAGGGAGGGAGGGCGGGCGGGAGGGAAGGAGAGAGCTGGATGGGATGGGATGCAGTGCGAGGGAGGCGCCGCGGGGCCCCGCCCGCGGGCGGGGAGGGAGGCGGCGGAGCGGGGCTGCCTTTTGTCCGGGCTCCGATGCTCACCCCGGCACCGGCGGCCCCCGCCCCGTGCGCGCCCCGCGGGAGGCGCCGGCAGCCCTTTGTGCGGCGGGGCGAGGGAACAGAACGGAGCGGAGCGCTCGCCCCGCCCCGGGCGCGCTCAGCCCGAGCACCTGTGCGGGCTGGGGAGGCACCGCCGCCCCCGAGCCGCGGGCTAACAAAGGGCAGGTGCTCCCCAGCTAGGGAGGGACTGTTGGGGTGAGCGGCTTTGCGTCCCTTCTGCGGGGAAAAGTGGTTATTTCTAGGAAAGCTCTTGCTACCTGTAGGAGTATCCTTCATCTTTTGGGGAACTGGGGCACTGAAGGACATTGTTTAGTGGAAGTGCTGGGTCAGTGGTTGGACTCGATGGTCTTGGCGGTCTTTTCCAACCTGAACAATTCCGTGGTTCTGTAATAGCAGAGCGGTTCGCCGTGTGCCACGTGAAGTTTTGTAGCCTCAATTCTGACATTTCATGGTGTTTCAGTGTTTGGCTCCCAGCGTTTTGTTTTGCTCCTCTTGGAATGTGTATATGAAGGTAACAGCACCTTTTGTGTTTACATCGTGATCAGACAATTGAACAGCTGGAAGTGGATTTGTTTTCCCATTATAAAAAGAAATAAAAAAGCAACAAGCCAACCCATAACAGATATTTGCTTTTTTATTCAGGTATCCCCAAACAATAAAACCTGTGCTTTTAGGCAAAACAATGCACGGCATGTGCTTTTGTGTGCTGCATGTATTAACAGGTGAAAAACAGGTGCTGCAGAGAAGATGTGTGTTTCATGGGAAGCACCCAAGGTGTGTCCCTGGCTGTCTGCACAGCCTTTCCCTTCTCCCCTCAGGCCATCAGCAGTCTTCAAAGCTGCTCTCTACATCCTTGCTGCAACAGTGGTGGTTTATGTTCATGATAACTCAACTGCAAGTTTCAGACACTAAATTTTTCAGTAAAAATATTCCAGAACTGAGGACAGAGGGGGGCTACCACATATTTAATGTACTTCCTATTTCTTGAGAGGCTTTTGATTTTTAGAAATACATCAGATGACAGAGATATGCTGTGTACACTTGTCCTCTTAATAACCTGAAATGCTCTTTCTTAAAGCCCAGTGACCCAGGGTAGTGTCAAGAAATGGCTTACAGAAACAAGGTTTTGGTATCTAGCAGCTTCTTAGAGCAGCTTAACCCAAAATGTGGGTCAAACTGATCCTGAGATGCGAGTAGGTAAACAAGTCACCTCTGCAGCAGCCACGGTGTGTTCTCCAAGCGATGTCCCATGGTTCAGTACGTTCAGAGAAAGAGTGACCCTGTGACACTTCACTGTGAAACAGGGGACTGCAGAGAGACAGTGCAGATTCAGATAGCTCACTCTTTTTTCTTTTTTTTTTTCGGTACCTCACAAAAACATTTTCAGTGTTGGTTGAAAAAATCTGGTTGGTTGTCCAGGGAAAAGGGCCAATTAATGATGACATGAAAGAGCAGAGAGGATGCCTTAATTTCGAGATACCATCAAAAATAGCTTTGAAAGAAGTCTCTGAAGCACACAAGGGGCAGCAATCAAACATACAATTTAGATTTCAGTTCTGGTTTGTGTTGCAGACATTTTTTGATCTCTATCCCTATAGCTATCCCTACAGCAGTAAACTAAATGGGGCTAGGGTTCAGGATTAAAGCATGGCACTGGTCATCCTCTGAACTGTCCCCTGGGTGGTGGTGTCCCCAGCGTGGTTCTGTCTGAACAAAACAGCAGTCCCTGAGGCAATGCCCAGCTCAGCTCAGGGGTGGCTGTGTGCTGGGGGCCATTCCCAGCAGACTGTCTGTGTGCAACTGACCTATTTCAGGCGATAAGGGTTTAGTTGTGCGTATGAAAGCCATGTTGTGCCAGCTGGTTCCTGTGCCAAAGGACAGTTCCTGACCTGCTTTATTTGCCTGTAGAAACATGAGGTTTTTGACTTTTGTGGTCCCTGCTGTGTTGTGTGTCAAACCAGAACCTTAGGCGCTGTCTGGAGTCAAGCAGTGCGAAGTCAGACTGAAGATCTGAACATTTGATTGATCGAACAGGATTTCTGCAGAAATCTTTGCTCAAAGGAAGATACAGTTGCACTGGCTAGTAGTATCAGTTTATGGAAGAAATGGAACTTATTATGAATATATTTTTATTATGAATAGACTCAGAAATGTTATTTCTTTTACATTAAGTAAAATATATTCATTAATACAACACTGGCTTTTATAAGAATGCTATACTCCATGGAAAATATTTCTGTTTTGACTAATGCTAAGAAGCTGGGGGTGAACTTCAGCAGGAAGCGGTTAAGTTTCAAGCAAATGTCAAGAACAGATGGCATTTAGGAGGTCTGAAGAAATTAAGAAAGAAAGAAAGTAAGTCACTAGAGCAAATGTGTGCTTTCACTTTACAACAGCTGAACGTAAAAGTGGGTTGGTAAGAGGTTGAATTATCTAAAAATATCTGTCCTAAATATGAGGAGTAGGGTTGGAGTCCTAGGAATTGTAAGCCAGTACAGTTTTATGGCTCTAGCAAAAGTTGTACCATGGGGCACCTTCTTCACACACATGTACATGGTATTTTGGGTGCTGTCAGTGTGAAAGCGCTATAAATTAATAAGTTTTGATG
Source organism: Acanthiza pusilla (assembly GCA_036630365.1). Classification (NCBI taxonomy): domain Eukaryota; kingdom Metazoa; phylum Chordata; class Aves; order Passeriformes; family Acanthizidae; genus Acanthiza; species Acanthiza pusilla. Next base: position 9,902,050 of record JAXCHO010000098.1, read on the forward strand.
ACTCAAACTTTTCAACTCAAAAGAAAGCTTGGAAGAGAAAGCCCAGAAGGATCTAACAAGGATGGAGAGCCAGACATGCTCATCTCTTGCACAGATGTGGAGGATTATGGATGGATAAACTCTGCATGGTGTTTGAGACTCACTGGCATAGCTGTTTCGGGAGTCGGGCTGGGAAGGCAGAAGACAGTATTTTCAATGAAGGAAGGACCTTTAGTTCCGGAATGCCTGTTGCCAAATTTCTCCAGAAGAACACTCTAGAATACACATTTAGGACACAGGGTTAAGTTGCACCAGAGGAAGTTTAGGTTGGACATTAGGAAAAAATTTTCACAGGAAGGGTGGCAAGGCATTGGAATGAGCTGCCCAGGTGGTGGTGGAGTCACTGTCCCTGGAGGTGTTCAAGGAAAGACTAGATGTGGCACTCAGTGCCGTGGTCTGCTTGACAAGGTGGTGTTTGGTTATACGGTGGACTCGATGATTTCAGAGGTCTTTTCCAAACTCATTCATTTTGTGATTCTGTTACTTGAAATTTTAAGGAGTAAGAAGAGGTGTACAAAGGAATCTAAACAGGGAATCATTATCGTGTGCCCTCTGTGCCCTTGTGTGGTTCTATGTGCACATAATTCAAGCGAGAGCAGAACGAACTATGGCACTATGGCATAAAATTTTCTTTGTATCTGTACCTGTTTCTGCCAGTTATGAAGTCTGGAGGGGCTACAAAATGACAACATGTTGGCTTTCAGGAACAGATTACATTAATTGGGTCTATCAAAAATCTGAGACCTTTATTGAGGAACTGGTCTAAACCACAGCTTGTACAGAATCAGAAGCTGTCTGTAAAATCATAGTAAAGTATTGAGAAAAAATACACAGAAAATTAAGACTCAGAGCAGAAATTCTCCAGGGTAATTTAGGGAGATTTTTGAAAAATACCAAGAATAAAATGGTAATAACTGGATACACACAAGAGGAAATTAATTTTTTTTACATAGATTGACAATGAGTCTTTTCTTTATAATTATAGCAATAATTAGTGAATGATGTAAACCAATTCTGATTAAAATTAAGGCAGTCTAAAAAACCAAACCGAGCAATAGAGATGTGTGTAACAAAACACAGGGTGGAAAAGTTTATTAGTGGCAAATACAGTGGAAATCTGAATAAAATGGGAAAAGGAAGAGTTAAGACTTTAGAGAATCCCACTGTTAAGCTGCCCAATTCCATGTTTTTACAAGATGTGAGCAAAATATGTTACTAGAAAATCTAGCCTGTCTTATTACATCATGAGCATTAACAAACATGACTCATAGGTTCAGGAAACACTATTGCAATCATACTCTGCTTTCTGATGGTGTAAAGTATCTCCAGAAATTCTTCTTTCTCTGGTATGAGTATTTACTTTAACATGAATCCTAAGAACTCTGTAAAAATAACACCAGTCTCTCCATAAATAATAGAAAGACTCTTGATTTCAGGGTTATTCTAGGGCTGAAAATTCAAGCTGAATGTGCCAGCAATACCAGCAGAGGCCATGGTAGTCCTTTTAACCTATAGTAAGTTAGATTTTATCCAAAGCGTGCAGCAGAAGATTCAGCTTGTTATGGATGGATACTCCTTTTGTGTCCACCAGAGTTCTTGATGAAACACAGGACAATTGCCATAACAAACGGGAAAGAAACTGGCTTGGGCAGGAATCAAATTGACAAGACACTCAGATATGTGCAGTGAACAGGAAGAAAGCTAATTAGCTACAAGGAAAAAGAAATGTGCACCCCAACTGTTCTTTGATGCCCTTCCTGAACTCAGTTTAATCAAAAACTGAGTACAGGCTTGGGATTTAAGAGCCAGGTGGTCCAATGAGAGACTTCTTGTCACTACTTGTATGGAGACACACAGGATTCTGGAGATGAAGTCATCCATTTAAAATCTCCTACCATTTATTGCCATAATTCTCTGAACAAAATTCACTGGAACAAAAGCGAAGATACATTTCAGTCTTGTAAGATGTATGAGGAATTAATAAACCAGGACAAACATTATCTCCAGAGAATCAGGTGATGAAAGGAGAATCCTTTGGTGGGACCTTCCTATTGGAAGGTACTAGAACACCTGTAGCAACAAGAGCAGGGACCAAGGGAAACTATAGCTAATGTGGAGAAAGTCTCTCATTTATCTGGCTTTAAAAAGGCAGATTAAAAAATCTCTTCTGATCTTATGAAATCTGGAAAGGGTTTTTCTGTGCTTTTCCTTTCTAATTGAACCAACACTGTGGGAAGCATTAGCAGCAAAGAGCAGGCAGAGTTTGTGCAGCTGACGTGCCATAGCTACCCTGCACAGGAGAGCTTCCAGAAAGGGCCTGGAACAGCAACAGAATCTTAAATACCTGTCACAAGATAGAAGGTGGTTTCCTGCAGGCATAGGGAAATCTACAGGGCAAGCATCTCCCCATATTTTGATTTAGCAAATATTCGTGCTGGAAGTGGCCATGGAAAATCTGTCCTGTTGTTTACCTGGATGGTTGGCACAGAATCAGACTCTTCCACCACTCCTGCTGCCTGTAAACATATCTGACATGTGAAGCATGTGATCCTCTTTCCTCTCCTCCCTTCCTTCCTTTCAGAGCAATAAGTCAGACCAGGTCTCTTGTTAGCAGTGCCACAGCTGTTAAAGGTATGGGGAGGACTGGAAGATCTTCCTCTGTTGAAATGGAAGGAGGAAGATTCCCTGGCTAGAGATTTGGGACTCTGAAAACTCTTAGGTCCTACAAAATTCTACAGCTTCAGGGTGCAAGGCCAGACCTTGTCAGCTAAATAAATTAGTCCTAATATGTGTACTGGGGACTTGGCCACAAGCAATAAAAATCATATGGGAGGACAAAGCTGTAAGTCCATCCCACTAATGGCTTGTGCGAGACCCCAAATTCTACCTCTGCTGTTCACATTTCAAATTTTGTGTCTCTGTGTCTTTGTTGTCATAGCAACAGAGGGCACCAAGAATATTCTATGGGTTTTTTTCTTTGTCATAGATGCAGAACATCCTTTGGCATGTATGGTTTCTCTCCCTCCTGGTTGCTTTTTTCCTTAGCTTCCCCAAAATTGAAATAATTAATGAAGTTCACTGCGCTTCTGTTTAGTAAATTAGACAGTAAATACACATACACACAAACAAATACAATACATACTAAAGGACTTGGGCTGAATGTTGTGGTTAAAAATATGTTGTAGGTACTATCTGTTTTTATTTTCAGTGACCACCCAACAGGAAATCTGCTGGCTGTAATGGGAGCTTAGACACCTGCATTGAACACAAACAGCTGTAAGTGCCTGAACCTGAACCTCACATTTAGCTTCTTGGATCATATTTTGATGTTGAGTTGTTCAAATACACAACTCCCACTGAATTCTGTTGTGCTGAGAAGAGGCAGAGAGGACGAGGGGAGTGGAAAAGTTCCTGGGACTAGAAACATGGTGTGCTTTGGTCTGCAGTATGTGAGGCAGGGTTTGCAAAGTCATAGGTGCTGCTGTCTTTTCTGTGCGAAACACAGTCTAGGTCAGAGTTTTGGGCTCTGCACCATGAAACAACTGAAACTAACAATGAAGACTCCTAACAAATTGTTTGGGACCGAACAAAAACAATGGACTTTCTTTAAAAATACTAGTAGAGCATGTTAGTTTAGAGTATATCTGGTGTGGTGGTAGAGAATAAATGGGTTTACAACGCATAAACGCTATTAGAAGAGTGGTGTGACATGGCAGTAAGATAAAATGTCTGTGAACAGTAATCTAAAAGGCACAGCACACGCAAATGTTCAAATGGACATTCATAAGATTTACAGGTCAATCCACGTGAGAGAATGCATGAACTCTATTGTGGATCAGTGAAATTTATTTTTTATGCCACTCTGATCAACTTTCCTAACTCCCAACCTGTAGTGTCCACATACAGATGAGAAGACATCTCATCTAAAGTATCGTGGGATTTATAGTGCCTGGCAGCAATAGTCTGGGCTTTTTGCACAGCATCCACTTTCCTCCCTAAATCAGTAGAATTCCAAACAAACTGTCTTGGCTCAATACCTCGATAAAAAATTAATTATATCAAGATTGGTAAGTGTGCATCTCTGTGAAATATAAGGAGAATGTAAATCTTCATAGACTGAAACAGTTAAAAAGTTAATAGTGTGGCTGGCAATTAACCTTATGGAAAACACAAGTACTTTCTAGCAACAGCTCTTAAACAATGAGTAAGGGTGGAGCCTTCTTGAATGAGAAGATTAGTTGCCAGTGAAATTGAGATACTATCTCAAGTTTCTGTGTTTCAGTGTTCATACACATTTGGAAATGAAGTGTTGACAGATGGTTCTCATGAACTACATCTGGATATATAAGATGCCAAAGCTGAGTGCATGAATATTATTCCAATAGGATATGGAAATATTCATGGACTCAGGGTAATGGCATATTTCCCAAAGTTAATTGAAGGATATAATCATGATGAAACCAGATCAGTAGGAAAGCAGAGTGAAATTTATCTTTTGGAGATGGATAAACTGGTAGCAGTGGCGTTAGAATTTAAATAGCCATTCCCTTTCTGTGCTAGCTTAAAATTTTTCAGTATGCATGAAAACAGACCTTTTTCTCTTGTCAAGACACAATTATAGGACAGAGGTAGATTGCAACAAATTGAGTTAAAAATTTCTTTTTCCCAACACCTTTAAATCACAATTATTTAAAAGGAAAAGAAAAATTTAGTAAGTTCCACGAGACTGTGTATCCTTTTGGAGCAATTAGCATGAATGGACTCTATAGGGAGAAGGTTAATTTCCCAAACATGCCCAATTTCAGTACAGAAAAAGATGGATGAGCTTACTTGGAGAGTTTATTTGCTGAGAAAGAGGCCTGGGAAAAGCATGATGAAGATGAGAAATTATCTCCCACATGAGATGGGGACACACACCGATTGTGGTGTTCATGTGCATATGTTCAAGTACTTCTTGCGTAAAAACAACCAAGAGAAGTGACCATTGTGGTGGTGACCATGTTGCTTCAGAGCTGCTGGTTTGCCTGCTGAATGTTCCTCTGAGAGAGCACAAAAAAGAGAGATCACTCTTGTTAACATGCATGGAGCTATGTTTGCTCAAACATAAAAGGAATGTTTATTTTTTTTCTTTCAGAATTAAGCCTGGTATGTTAAACAGACTGCTGGGGGGAAAGGGAGGTACCCCAGCATGTCAGGTAAGAGGCAAGTAAGGGGAAATGTAAACATATATATCCCATTTTCTACCTATGGGGAGAACAAGTGTGGAGCAGGCATTAAAGTTTGAAACTCCAGTTAAACTCCAGATGGACGACTCAAGAAAGTGGGATTCCAAATCACCTGCTGTGGGCCACATCTGAGAAGACGGAAGCCTGACTCATGTTCCAGTACAATCTACAATGGAATGATCTTCAGCTTTTTTCCATCTGAACCACTTCCTTTCAGCACAATGATGCACAGAAATGGCTTTTGTGCTAAACTAATACATAATTTGGACTTTCTAAGAAGAGTCGCTTAAAAGCCAAATGAACCCCAGCTGGGCTCTATCACGGCATCAGTGTTAAGCTTTGTGGTCTCGTGCCTGAAACCCCTCAGGAGGAGAGGTATTTCTTTCTGGGCTATAACTTAGTCAGAATAAAATGATACACAGACCTCTTCATAGCTGCAAATAAACAATTAGATTTCAGTCTAATTAATACTGACAGCTTTCTCTAGCTATGCAGTTTTATTCATCCTAGAAGCAACCTGTTGAGTACTTCCTAGAAAAATGCTCATCTAGGCTGGCTATTTGGCTGGAAGTATTTTTTGAAATAAAAGTTAGTATACCACTTCACTTAGACCAGGATGTGTTTTCTTTCTCTTCTAGAACCCAGTATTTATTCAATTGCAAGATTCAAAACTTTCAAGTTTGGTTAATATTTCAGGATGAATTATCTTTACAAAAGATACCTGAAATCTCAGGATAAGTTGTTGATGTACTTTTTGAAAAAAACATTTACATTGCTTTCCTTGCCTTCCTTTTAGGAAGATTAACACATTAGCTTTTCCCACATTAAATAAGGAGAGACTCAACAGTTCTCCCTGAAATAGGAAGCCTCTGAACCTAGCAGGACACTGCATCATATGTATTTTTAAAAGCATAATGCACCATGAGATTTCTTAACCAAAATGAATAATGGATAACAACAAGCCTTTTGGTGGTTTAAAATTGAATACTATTTGTCTCCTTTAAATGGAAAACAAACACTTAAATGATTAAGACTCAACATTATTAATTTACTGCAGACCTGCCAGTTAAAAAAGAACAGATCATACAGTGCAATTCTCTTTCAAGAAAACTTAAACCTAGATGGGGACATTAAGCACCTGATAAACTGATCTGTATAATGAGGGAGGTTAATGGATATATTTGGTTTTATCCCTATCTTATCACTTCCTAATGTAAATGAAGCCTTTAAATGGATATGGGTTTTGATTTAGCACTTGAATAAAATGAAAATTAATACACCTGGATGTGCAGTGGAAACACACAACAACAAAGCTTTCATAGAATAGTCAAGTACTGTTTCTAAATTCCTGTAGAGTATCACTCGAGGAAATCAGAATATTTGAAAAACAAAACCAAGGAACTGGTCTGTCTCCGACCTACCTCATTTCGTATCAAGATAACCTCCAGGAAAGATTTTATAGAGCAGTGTTGCATATATTGCAGAAGAAAAGTGTAGCCTCAGTGTAGAATGCAAGAGACAGTTTTCAATTAATTCTATAATGTAAGCTACTAAAAGAGCATAACTTAAGAGCTAATGGAAAACACATGGTATTTGATTTAGAATACTGTTCAGCACTTAAATTATTTTCTATCCTTTTTTCCTTTAAATAAGTGAATGTATTTTTATATGCAAAATAAAAAGTTGTGTGCTTATGAGGTAATGTGTCCCTATTGGTAATGTGTTCTTCCTGAGATCCAGATACATCATCACATTAATTTTTTCAAAAACAGTTTCAATGTAACATTTCTATCTAATTGCAATTTATGCATTTTTTTCTTCTTTGCATGAATAAAGGAAAAAACATCATCCCTATTTCCATATCCCCTTCAAACTACCTTCTCTAGAAGTTCATTCAGTAGAAACACAAAATTTCTTGATGTATGAAAGTGAGATGGGTACAACATTCTTGTATTGTTTAGATAAAAATTTCATATAAATATAAACCCATTCCTCTGAAACCCTTACTATGGGAAGTGCAAAATTAATATAGAAGCAAAGGTTTAAGCACTCTACATATCCTCAGAGCTGCAGAGGGAGGGACCAAATCTGACACACTGAACCACTTTGTGGAGGCTGTCTGGGATACCGTCACCCTGACGGAGCCAATGTCCTATGGAGCCTATGGTTTTGAAACTGCAGCAAGTTCTGTAATATTATATCATAAAATAAAAATTAAAAAAAAAAATAAAAATCAAATCATAGTCTTTCTGTGCACTCAGCCTCTTCTGAATCTATGAACACTGTTTGCAACTCAGATGGCAGAGCACACTGTTTTTTACTTTGGTTTCTTTAAACTGACAACATTGCAAAAGAGAGGAAAAAAAGGAGAAATAGCTCTGGGTACCTCACACAGCAGAACAGTATGGAAATGTAGCAGTGTAGCATGTGTAGCTTATTGAGTTTACTTTGGAAAGAGCCTTAGCACTTAGTCAATCTGTGCAGGAGGAACAAAGCTCTCTTGGATTGGTACCAATTTCTATTAGTTTTGGAACAACCCCTCGCCCCCCAACTTGTGTTCCAGACCTTTGAATTTCCCTTTGTTAGCTTGCTTTTTTAGCTGTCTACATACACTTTGAAAATAGCAGAATTACAGAACTGGTAGGGTTGGAAGGGACTTCTGGAGATCACCCAGTCCAACCACCCTGTCAAGGCAGGGTCACCTATAGCAAATTACACAGGAACGTATCCAGGTGGGTTTTGAATGTCTCCAGAGAGGGAGACTCCACAAGCCCCCTGGGCAGCCTGTTCCAGGGCTCTCCCACCCTCAAAGTGGCTAAGATCTTCCTCGTGTTGAGGTGAAACTTCTTGTGGTTTAGTTTATGGCCACTGCTCCTTGTCCTGTTGCTGGGCAATGTGAAAAGAGCCTGGCACCATTCTCCTGACATCCACCTTTGAGATATTTATATACATACTGATGAGATCCCCTCTCAGTCTTTTCTTCTCTAGACTTAGCAGGTCCAGCTCCCACAGTCTCTCCTCATAAGAGAGATGCTCCAGTCCTTTAATCATTTTTGTGGTGCTCTGCTGGACCCTCTTCAGTATGAGAAATGAGCATGACTACAAGCATACTCAATAACAGAATCAAACACTCAGCCTGTTTTCGTTATATTCTTACATTTTATTACAGACTAATATGAAACCATCTCATATTCATACTAGAATTACTGTAATTACTTGTGAGCAAACTTAAACCAGTCTTGAATGTTTATATTTATTGCAAGCAGATTTGTATCTCCTGCTTATATATTCTACATAAGGATCCAAAATGTGGCTGAATATAAACAAGTTATATTTGGTTGTCTACAGAAATAAAAGTTAAAAATAGCACTGAAAAGAAACTTTACAGTAATGTATTCACACACTGACTCTTCAAATCAAATAAATGAAGTAGTATAGGATAATCTGAACATTAGATTTGAAGGCTGATTTATTTTCAAATAAATGCACCTATAATTGTTCAATTAAAAATAAATGTCAGTATTTGGTGCTGATGACTACAGACATCTTTAATGTTTAAAGCACAGATAACTACCCCCAGCTCCATACAGCAACTTTCGCAGATTCTACTTTACATTAGATCATGAAAGAATGTCTAAAATACACAGTGTAAATAGCACAGAATTTATTTCCAAGACAATGCAGATTGAAATCCTGTGAATTTTCGTAAGGTAAAAAATTAAAGCTATATAAACTGATTTTTTGATTATTCTGCAAAGTAGAATCATGTATGTTTTCACTTCTGTAATACTTTCACAAATTTCCATTAAAGCTTTTTTAACAGAGACAGTAGCATGAGCACAATGATCCCACTGGCTTCCAAAAGAAAAGTAGTGCAGTTCTTCAATTAAGCTATTTTCTTCCTCTTATTTTTGCAAGCCAGTTGGGTCAAGACAAACAGGCTAATGCAAGCAAGAAAGTAAACTGTAAGCTTTTACATTAAGTGGCTGAACAAACAATTATTGTACATGGTAAAACAAAAAAGATCTTTTGCCACAAGCCACTGCAGGAATATATGAACTTCTGTGGCCAAAAAGCTTGAAATACTTTCTAAGTCTTCACATACATTTGGTTAGCGCTTACCAGTTTCAAGACATTTATAGAAGCGGTTATGGAGACATTATGCTGTTAAAGCTGCAACAATTTAAACGAGGCAAGTTAGAAGGTTACATAGATTTTTAGACTTTTCCACTTTTTTTTTTCCTCATACATAAAAATCTGCCTCCTTTCAGTGTCCCACCCATAATAAAACACTCTAATGAATTATTTTGATCTAATTTCTACTTTTTCATCTTTGTATCTTTTGCAGTACAACTCCCAAGTTAACACCTGCTGCAGTGGACTAGGTTTGCATGGAAATAGTAACAGGGACTGAAGCAAAAACATATCAAGTGAAGCCAAGTTGATGTTTTATGTTCATTTCATTAAACAGTCTATTTTAACAAACAAACAGCACCAACTTTTAAAGGTAAAAGTATTGCTAAATCAAAGCAGAAACTTCCACTTAAATTCAAGCATTCTTTCTCCTCCGAAAAATGACATGTTTAACTAAAATTTCTCAAACATGTATATAGGTATTTCAGCCTGAACAATGTTGTCAACAATTTCTAAGTGCAAGGCTACATGAAGTTTGTAATGAATTGCTTTGTTAGTAGGCAGAACAGGAATGCAGCATTTTCAAAAACATCAAGCATGTTATTTAAGGCTAAAAGATAGAACTCACAAAGTAAAAAAGCAGGAGGCTTTTTAGAGTAAAAAAACTAGCAGTTATAATATAGCACTGCAAGTACAGCGCTCTAATCACTGCTACCACAAATCCCAACAAAACATTGATAACTTGGGTGAGACTCACAGAGCAACAGACCTGTATTTCTAATTTGACATTCATTAGAATTTTAACATTCAGCCACAACTCCACTCTAAGCTAAATTTAAGTGGCCAAAACTTATAGTTATAAAAAAAGCCTTCAAAACATATACTTAAAAAAAATAGAAATGGTGTGTTAACAAATGTATGCGTAAAACAGATTTATAAATAGCTACAGTATGAAAAATATTTCAGTGCAAAGGCAATTTTAAGATTTCTAAAAAATACATTACAAATAATTTGTTAACTACACACAAGAAATTTGTCACTGCTACTGGTATAAAATGTATACCCATATTAACTTCTTAAAAATATATACACCAGTGTTTTATGTAGGGGACGGTTCTAACTGACCAACATTCAAGTCTGCAATGGCAAGTATATGTACACACACCCACACATGTGTATGTATTTCAAAATGCTACTGCTATAAGGACATTCTTTGAAACTTAAAAGTGCTATATGTTAAATGATACAAAACCTTTGTCTGTGGTGCTGTTAGACTTTGTAAAATTCTGTTATCTTTGGTATACTGAAGATTTAATATCTCACTTTACAATCTCTGCTTGACCCAGGGCATTTTAATAATACATCACTGTTTGTTTAATATGAAAACTACTCAGGATACTGTGAGGAACATTTCATAGTAAGTTGATTTTTCTTTTAATAAAAGTAAAGTAGTAGGTAAGCTTATTTTGCCTCTGTTTTTTCTTGTTAAAACACAAAAAGGGAAATAATTCTTCCCTGCCACCCTCATCCACCTGAAAGAAAACTAACAATGTCTTGGCCAGGTCTTCCAATAAATGCTGCAGGTCTGATGCCAAATATTTTCTTTTCACACTGAAATAAATTTTTAGCTGATGTCCTCACAGAGGTATTGAATGAGGATGGCCATTAACCAGTTCTAACCACCAGGCTGAAATTGTTTGAAACCAGATTACTCCTTCAGGCATTTTTGCACCCCAAAATAAAACACTGGACTGAAGAAACAACACAAGGATGCAGCTAATAGTTGAATTACTGCAAGGTAACATAAATGTAGCAGAGAAAACAGAAGTGCAAGTTGGCTGTCATTCTTATGGTAATACAAACAGAATCCTTGCAGTCAAATATCCCAACTGTGGTTCAACTGTTAGTCAACAGCTGTGTGCCACCTCGTGGTGTGCTTGCAAAAGCTAACAGCTGTGTGCTTTATAATACATCTACCAAGCCCACTAGCCAGTATCTAACCCCACACATACACCAAAAAAAAAATCAAAATTAAGAGGATGAATCAAGATAATAAAAGATACTCATCCAGAAAAACAACTTTTCCTCTTTTAAGGAAAAAAACCAACAAACTGCGTCAAAAAAAGCTTAATATATAATACTTTCTGCTATATGTATTTTACAATCACAGGAATAGGAAGTGGGAACACCAGGTAATGTGCATCTTTGACAAATTCAAAGACGTTTTAGGCAAAATGCTTACATTCAGTTTATAAGTAGATACCAACACTGCTGATAATTTACCTATTTAACAGCCAACTTGACTCTGTATTGTGTGTGCATACTCTACACAAGGATTGTTTTGCCTATCTTTCTACAGGGTAAAACTAACTGAAACCATACATAGCCCTGATTTGGCCACTTACAAGGAAGTGAACATTAGAGAGTGTTTCTTGAAAGCAGATTTGCACAGAGGAAACACCAGTTTGTTCTACAGAAAGAGCAAAGAAAGAAAAAAGGACAGAAGAAAATCAGAAACAGCATTTGTTAAATATGCTTTCATTTGAGATAACTGAGATCATTGCTTCTGGCTGAAAATTAAAACTGTTGATCTCAAAATGTAGGTCACTGACTGAAACTATGCACTTCAAGTAACAAAGAAAATCACTAAAGGTGACAGAAGTAGTAAATGCACAGACGTCTTGACACAGGATGAAGAGAATTTTTAGTGCTACCAGTCTCACAGTACCAGACTGTGCAGATTGTTCATTGCTCCAGTAGTTCAAAACATAAAAAGAGGCCTATTGGCCTGGAAGGGTTCATACTTCTAGCTCTTGATCCTGTTTTTCTCAACACTAACTCAGACAGCAAAAGCCACACATAGTTCAATATATTTCTGTGACATGTCTGTTTCCTGAAAAAGGAAATAAACAAAACCACAGTTTTTAAAGGCTTGACTTGGTGTTCTGTCATATAGACGTTTCCAAACCTGACCCACTGTAGTGGTAGCCTGCACTGGAACGGCAATGCTTATTTGAATAGCCAAAGACAGATGGAAGTACTGAATAATCAACGCCTTTCCACTGCGTAAACATCACTTTTTTAGAATGAGAATTAGACCTTCTTGCTGGGGAATTGCTGCAGTCACTGCTCCTGTATCTTGGGCTTTTCAGACAGGCAAGAGGTGTGAATTCCGAGATGTGCTCCCGACAGTGCCTTGATGCATTCTGTTAAAGGGAAAAAAGAAACAAATACACAGTAAATAGACAACCTTGGAACTAGAAGTATATAATTGTGTCCTTTCATAGGGCCACTGTCCCCTTGGTATAATAATACTTTTCCCTAGATCACCACTCTGGTTATTTTCATGTGAAAGTATAATCCCTCATGATGTTTTGCAATCAACCAGTTTCAATATGATTCATTTTGTACTAAGACCTACAGAACCAGGAATGGTTTTACACTTAAATTCTAAACCTGATAATGGGCTCTTTAGAGAAGAGACGAAGACACAGAGGCCTGCTTGCAAATCAAAGTGTTTTAAATAAAGGTTATGTTTCAGTTTGGAATTTCTCCCGGTACATCTTTTTATCTCTGAACTTCTTATGGGGCATTTTAAGATGGAACAGATTCAAGTACTTTGCCCTGTACTTCCAAGGGGAGGAAATTCTTTACAGTCAGTTTGTGCTAACAGATGAAAGTTCCAGAGGTCTAATGCACTTGCTTTGTACTTCTAAGCAGTATTGAATTTTGGACTTGCTTAGGTTACATGTAGCATCTATACAGGCAATTTATACTGCAGATCACAATACTATCTTGGTCTAATTGCCCATTAAAATATATCACTCCACACTCTGGCAGAATCAGCACTTCCACTCAGGAAATGCTCACGAGTACAGAACACCATGGCTGCATGACAAGAGCCTGGGCCATGTGCACAAACTGAAAGAAAACTAGCACAGCACTTTCCCCAATGAGTTTATAAAATTCTTCTCACTAAATGCACATATAGTTTCCAGGTATAGAGATATGGAGGTTTTGTGATGGTATCTAACCTAAATGCATTATAAGCTTGATTCAAAGCAATGTTATTCAACAATCTCTCCATAAATGCTATATAAGCCAGTTAATCCTCCATTCTTAATCATCCCCTTCCTTCTTCGCTGTTAACCAGAACACAGTAGGACAAAATCACAAAATAAATATTAGCAATGTAGCTTATAGAACTTCGGCTGAGATGTAGTATTACACTTTAATGTCAATCACTAGCTTGAAACACTACTCTTGCATAACCGAGAGCAATCCGAAAGCTCTTAAAAAAAAGATACTCTTTTTAAGGATCTTTAAGTAAAGAAAAAACTATCCTGAACTGCTCACCACAGTGAGGCCAGGGTTCTTTTAAACACATATAGACCAAATAGCAACATTAATACAGAAAAATCAGGTAATAGATTAGCAGACTTTGCTTTGGAAATGTAAGAAGGAATAGTCATACAGTTTGTAACTAACTTTCCAATTCTTTCAGCTAGAAAGTGAAGCATTTTAGTTACCATAGATAGTTCTGAAAGTAAAATGTTATTTTCTACACATGGCTCCGAGGCAAAGGTCTTTACCAAGCCTGAAGCTAGTCAAGGAGGTTGGAGTTTTTTTACTGTTACTTGCCTAACAGTCATTAAAAGCAAATAAAAAAGCACCCTTCAGCTACCTTGAAGTCCTACAGCACACAGAGCACGTGATATTTGTCCTTTCACGTATTTCTAGCCTTGTACCTTCACTTAATTCCTCATGTGCTGCTTTTGGGGTCAGGAGAGCACGAAGGGACTGAACAGTCATGGCATCCAGGTGGGAATCATTAGAGTGAAGAGTGTACTTTTTCTTACTTGTTCGTGTAGTCAGTGGCATAGCAAGGACATGATGTAAAGCAGCGAATGTCATTCTGCTGGCCTAATGTTTGGGGAATTTAGTTCACCAGTCATGCTGCTGTCTCAGATATTTGGCTAAACTATGATGCCTCTCTCTTGATCTGAGGCAGTGGCACAGCAATGCCTGCGTCAGTACAGAGCACAGCAGTATGGCAGACACTGTCAGATGCAGAGCCCCAGTCTTCTGACCCAAGCTCCTACTCATAAATAACTTGCTATGATTATCTTCACATGTTACCATCTGCATTTGGTCTATATATGTATTCAAAAATGTGAAAGCTGATGGATAAACTGCTCGTGGATAGTAATCACCTCTGCCTTTATGTATTCTACACTGTGGTGTAATGTGAATACATGCTGCAATAATGACTGCAGTTCTTAGAGAAGAAATGTCACACAACACCTATACATAATACAATGTATTATGGGACATGAATATGGTTATATTGATTTATTGGTTTGCTTTACATGATTAAGTTTCCGAGACAAAAAGATCTTACCTGTGGCAGGAAACATCTCTTGCAAAAACTAGGCTCTTCAAGTAAAACATAATGATTTTGTATCAATACTGATAAAGTACATCAAAAACTCTGGAGGAAACAGTTGATTTGTAAATAGCACCAATAAAAATTAATCCAAATTGGCAACACGTACAGTACTGTTACCTAGCTTTGATCTAATTATGGCTCGGAAGGTGAAAGATTTCCTTCAAGAAGTGGCCCATCGCTGTTCGGCAGTGCATTTAGGGCTGTTTTATGTCTCATACTCTTCTGCAAGGATGAGGAAAAACAGTGAGACTCTTGCTGAATACAAGAAATGTGAGTGAATTGTACCATGTGGTACAAATATAACTGTTATAGCAAAGTCCTGTAAAAGTGATGGATTTTCTGACAAATTTAAAAAGGAAAGGTTATCTAGTGTAAAACGAGGTTTCTATTTCTGGATCCTGAGATTAATCATTTGAGGGTGTTTTTAATTTAATTTCAAACTCTGTTAAAAATTTACTCTCAAAAGCTCTAAACTAAGTACTGTGGGCTGTGTGTCCTGCCCCCCCTAACAATAACCTGCATAATAACTGAATGGGAGAGGTGCCTGTGATACGAGGCAAAACCGATCCTAAATTAAGGAGTGGACATTCTGCTTCATCACTCCCCAGAACAACTGGCACACTGAAGGGAGTACCCCACTCGGAGGTGATGGGGCCGCTGCTAATGCAGACTGACTTACAGCTTAGCCATTACACTGTGGGGAGAGAGGGCCAGAGAGCTGCCAAGCAAACTTCTTCCACAGGATTCAAATACTGCAACAGCAAGATCCATTGCTTTGTTTCCCACTGAGGAGGAGCCTGACACGTGACAAAGGCAGCAGTTTGCTGGTGACCAGTTTTCTGAGTGCCCAGTGCAGTTCAACAGCAGCTAAGCCCATTGAGGAAGAGAAGAATGATGAATCCCCAGACAGGCTTCCCCAGGCAAAAGGACCACTTTGGGTTTCCCCAGGTGCAGCAAAGGGTAGAGATCTCATAACATGGCTGATGGCCCAAGCTTGCGACTGAGTGAAAGCGAAGTAAAAAATCATCAGTCAAAAACAAAGAGAAAAAGAAAAATACTTCTTTAAAAGGAATGAAAGTACAGAAGTAATTTACAGGTCAGGAAGTAAACACCTGGTATTTCAGCTACCAAATACTTGGCATTGCTGAAACATTGTCAATCAAAGTGAAAATTTTAAAAATGGAAGTAGGATAATTTAAAGTGAATGTGTATTTTCCCTAACAGAAAGGCTGAACTTCTGCTACTAATTAGAGAAGAATAAAGAAAAAGAAAATATAATCAATGTAGATTGGATATATTACATAAAAACACCCATTGCTCTTTAAAAGTAAATGCTGAAAGAAACCTCACAGTTGCACAGCTTTAATTACCAGTTAAAGCACAAAATTCAGTTTGTCATTGAGCCAGAGTTGCAGAGACTACACGTATAAGAAATAAGCAGATTTTGATCAAAATTACCAAAAGGCAACAGATTCCTCCAAAGCTTTTGCAGAATTAATGTTTTAGCCCAAGAAAGACAACAGTTCATATGGATATATATCAATATCAATATCCATGCACATATATATACATACACTTGTATGTACATATATGTATGTGAATACACACATATGTCTATGTGTGTGTGTATGTGTGTGTATATATATATATATGTCACTGAAAAGCTCTCTGAAGAAGACCTAGAACTATATGTGGTATGTTTAAAAACATCTGAATGGTAATGATGGCAAACAATCACTCACCACACACACTGGAGTGACTCTCAAATAAATGAAAAATTTAGAAGTATAAGAATTGCTTCAAAGGTTTTACGCATTCTTATTGCCTGAGTAGAACTAATTTAGTAAACTGGGAAATGGTTGCTAGTCCTATGTTAATCTTTTCAATTGCTCCAGAAGCCCTTTTGTTACAAAGAAAGCAATATAACTTTTAGGAACGCAGTACATTTAAAAATAATTCTTTATAAGCTCAATTCAAACCAATCCTAAGGCACTTAAGAGACAATTTAAGTCAGAATTTTCAATAGTGAAAAAAACTGCATTTTCCCTCTGACTTACATAATTACAGTAAAGTTTATTAACTGTGTATTTTTGAGGAGGAAAGAATGATTAAATATATTCTTTATGTTAACCACTTCAGAAATAAAGATATAAAATCTGCAATGGAAACCAACAGACTCTGAATATTAAGTAAAAAACAGTTTTCTTGCAGACTGTAGGGGAAACAAGATTTACTAGCATTTCTTCTACTTTTATATTAAATAATGTCATAAACTTTCAGATCTTGAGCTGTTTTCTTTCTAGAAAGAGCACAGAACTTCATAAAAGGAAACATAAATTTCAAATACATGCTGGGGAAAAAAAAAAGTAGCTGCATTTTCTAGCAGCAGAGAAGATGCATTAACATATTCCAAAGACTGCTTAAGTGGTTTCCAGTACCACATTTTCTGTGTGATGCTAACACACAGTAACATCAGCTTAATCAGAATTATCACTTGTTTGTGTGGCCACTATCCCACTTACTCAGGTACAACAGAAACACAACATGGATTCGCCTACAGACGATCAAATTATTACAATGATTAAAATGGGGATATAAGAATCATAGATTGAGGCAGAAACTTTTTGTAAAATGCAGCAAGAACAGTGACAAAAATTGATAGTGACAGTGATGGACTGTGACAACAATTCATGCAATCTCTGAGATACACAGAAGGAAAAACTACACCAAAAAGTATTCCTCAAAATATAGTTGACATGAATCACAAATGGAGATAATGAGTATGGTAAATAACTTCTGATGATAAACTTGACAAACTGTCCTTTGAATGAAATGGCCAAGCATGCAGAAAGGCAGAAAAAAGTCACCTTTTGTTCCATTAGAAACTTAGACTGCTTGAAGTCTGAGAAAGCATAAAGATGGTGGACTGCTCAACAGAAAGGCACTGATGTCTAGTCTGATTTCCCCAGAAGATTGTAGGAAGCAACCGAGCAGATCATTTATGTTTAAAGCAAGGTAGCAGTTATTTAGACAAAGCAGATTGGAAGACAGGAAGAAACAAAGAGAGGGAAGAAGAAACACAAGGGATATTACTGGTTAAAAGTCACAGATTTTCTACTAAATATTAAAAAATTAATATTGCCAGTGTTGAGCCTTAAGTCTGCTTTTACTATTGATGCATTTTCCAGCACTAATATACAATGTCTGTAAAAGGTGCTGCAATACCTTTGTTAGGGGTCTTTATTTACTAGCTCATTTCTTTACCTTAACCCGTGCTCATTCTCTCTGGCTTTCAAATTAACTATGCAGGACCTATTCGGAGGTCAACTCCTTCCACAAGTGGTACATATAGCAAAGAGACATCTAAGATCTCAAAATGAAAAAACACTAAACACTGATCTGCCTGGGAATGCTTTCTTGCTATTTTTCATTCTTTCCTGAAGTGAGGCATTATTACACTTGTACATTCTAGGAATACAGAACAATGGTAAGGGGCTTTACATTTGCCAAAGGGAAATTTTATTTTCCTTGGTAGCAAAGTTCCTTTATTCCTTTCCTCTTAATGCAAAGTACCTTCTCAAATAAACATCAAAATGCTACCTAATCCCTTCCGTTGTTGGCAACTCAGTATTTTAACCTACCGGTGGCAGCCGATGGGCTGAAAAGGGCAAGGGCAGTAACATTAAGGTTCACCACCTCTACTGTCCTTCATGTTCTAACATATATAAAAGTTTGCTGGGGCTAAAATACAAGAAACATTTTTTATTGATGTCCTCAGCATAGCACAATCATTCCCACAGAACCTGGCTTCCTCTCCAGCCTTAGAAGAGCAGGGTTGTATTTACACAGTAGTTTCTCCTTTCGGCCTGATCAGATGACAGGACAAAACAGATTTTAAAATCCTCTTCCCATTGGCACAGCAAGGCACATTTATGTACAAATCATGGATCAGAACAGTCAAAATGTAAGTTGAAATATGAAAGAGGAAAAAATTATTAATAGGATGTGAGTAATAGGATGTGTTTTTGTAACAGACATCAGTATGTTATCGAAGGTTAAGTGCCTCTTATCCACCCTTACAGAGATCCCAATCCCCTTGCCCTTCTTATCTCCTCAAATCAGAAATCATGTTGAGCCATGTAGCTGTCTCCCACCACCCTCATCAGGAGATTTCCCTGTGGTTGCAGGTACAGAGGCTCAAGTGCTGCCCCAGGATTCAGGTTAATGCCACCATGTAAATAACAGGTAGCATCTTTCACCATATTGCTCAGACACTACAGGTGGGGAATCTCTGCTCTAATCTTGTCTCTGACCTTGACCTAGGTTATTAGCCATTTGCAACACAAAAACCTAACTTCACAATGAAAACGATTACTTACCTGGATTCTTTCTGTTGCCGTAGGCCACAACTGCCTGCATAAGACCTTCTTCAGAACATCTGGAAGAAGGCTGACAGTTATGAGCAGAATTATACCCAGCCACGCAGGACCACTGGACAGCATTTGCATGAACACGTAATACATCCTCTGATAATTGAGAAAAGGCCTTGGAGGAAAAAAGATTAAATAATTATTACATTTCAATACACAAAACAAAAGCTGACAGTGTTAAAATATGAGAATGATGCCAGTAACGAAATACTTCAGGGTCAGCTTCCCAGTTTGCGGGAGTTCATCCATCCCAGTTTTCTCAAAAGGAGAGCTAAACACGCATGGACTGGAGACAACTACCTTCCTTTTGTCTTCCAGTCTGCAAGAAATATCATGCTGGCCCCTCCCTTCTACAGTACCTCTCCCTTGCTAAAATAAACTAAATTTCATTCTCAACCTGTTTGTGCTCTCCCATGTACCCTTATGCTTGCCCCAGGTATTTTCCACCTTTCTTCTTAGTATCCCACCCACTACTTCCCTCCTCTTTCCTAAGGCACACTCCTTTGTATGTATCCTCACAGTAAGGCTCGTTAACCACACCTATTTTCAGACCTCTCAGGCTCCCCTAAGCATCTGTAATGGTTTCATGTTATGCTCCCCATCCTACTCACCACACAGTTATCTAAGCACACTAACAAAACTTTCTCTTCCCTATCTCCCTGTATCCCATGCAGTTGCACGATCATTAAAATGCCATAACTGTATGGTACTGGGAACCAAGGCCATAATCACCGAGAGCCAAGACCAAACAACAGTTTTCAGGGACACTGCAGTGTAAAACCAGTTTCCTGACAGTTTCCAAAATTTGATAGTATTTGCATTCTAAAAAGGTAACTAAGCCAAAATACATTGTTACATACACAGTCACATCTTCAATACACAGAAAGGCTGGTAGGAAAACATTATGTGGGAAAATGTCACTTCTGCATACTGATGTTGAAGAAACTGAGATCTGATATTACTAGGAAAAAGAAGAGGCAGCCAAATATCCGAGGAATTAAGAGGTAGTCACTCTTTTGCAAAAGACCCACTGAAATACAAATCCTTTCTCTAAATTATATAAAATATCTTAATCACCATGCAATAGTTAGCCTCCTCCTTCTCTGGTTGCTCTAAAGATTGTGTATACAAAGTAGAATGGCTCCAGCAGGAGTTAAAAAGATGGCTTTGTAACTGAGAGCTCTACAAGTGTGAAACAGAATTTCCAGCTCCTGATGGCAATCAGACACAGTATGGAACTGAACCTGTTCCAGCTTGATTTCCTTCCCAAAACTTTCAGTTTCAAGTACACAGTATTTTTAATAGAAAAAACCCCAACACTTTAAATTGGCTATGCACAAGAGTTATACTAGTTTCTAAAAAGCTTCTTACCAACAGGAACAAGAAGGTGCTCAGATACCTACAGTAGCTCTACTTTGCTAAGTAAGGAGGCAAAACAATGAGCTCCAACACAGGACTCTTGGCCATCCACATCACTTCAGTACTGAGTTCCACTCTGTGTCTCTAGTTTTGAGTGCTACAGCTAGCTTCCAAGACAAGCCCTGCAGGTAGGTGGGTAGTCACCAACTGCACAGATGTAACCTATTCTGTGACATTTTGACTCAGAAGGCAACCTGATCTCCCTGAACCATCCCTCGGGCTGCTTTTGACTGACACTACTGAGATAAACCCAGTTTGAGGTCTGATATTACTCTCCTTGTATTCTTCCTTAAGGAGATTTTAGCAGACATTCATTGAATGAAGAGCAAAGCACTCTCCAATTAGCATTAATGATGTATTTAAAATAGAATTCTGCATTGTAAAAAGGCTAAAATTAACTCTGTGAGTGACAAAAAGGTGAAACATAACAACTTTATGTTACTGAAACAACTTTTGCAATGCAATTAATATTAGGGTTCATACCAAGTAATTCCTCCCCAGAGCAGAGAAAAGATAATGTAGAATACCAGTGATCCCCAGATCATGAAGTGATTTATCCACGTCCAATAGTGTGTATCTAGTGCAAGCTGGAAAAAAAAAAAGATATTATATGGTGTTATTACTATCGAGAAGCAACAAGAATTCTCAGCAGGAGATAGAACAGGAGATTTTCCCTTTGAAAATAGGGAATAATTCTACACAGAATTAGCTAAAAACATCTTACAAGTTTGAGCACAGTTAAGGCACAGATAATGAACTCTCTATTTAAAGTAATAAAACAATGCATAGTGATAGAAAGAAACTGATATAAGTAAGCAACAATTAAAAAACAAGTTTTAAGAAAGTTTCAGTGGATAAAATAAAGCATACCTTACCTTAAATGTAACCGTGAATACAAGCACAGTAAACACCACTGTTCCAAAGGTCCAATTTCCAAAAATCTATAAAAAATGGTCCAAAGCAGTTATAGGCAATATTGTCCACTATGTCGTGAATTGTTCAGAATAAATATCTTAAACCTTAGTATTGCTTTCTATCATGAACTGACACTTGAGCAAAAACTGAATTACTACATGATCTATCCAGTGCAAAGTGTTTTGGTTTCTTGCTTTTGTGTGTACACACCTCAGATTTCAGAAAAGACAGAAAAAGACCACAACCCATTCTCTCAACCTGAAGTTCACAAATGTATTTCTTAATGAAAATCAAGAGCACCACAATTAACAAATCACTGAGGTTTAAAAATGAACTGCAGTAATTTCATCAATCTTCTTGGACATCATCTTTTTTCTGATCTCCCTTCTCTGCTGTCCTTGGCATCCATAAATTTCTTGGAGGTTCAACAGCATGTTATACAGATAAACAACAGTACAAGAAAGAATGTTATAACAATCTAGACTACAAAAATGTCTACATATGTTTTAAGATAAAACACTTTAAAATTGTGTTGGATTTTCTCCCCACCTGTATAATGACATAAAAACCCTTTGGCATTTCAAGTGGGCAAAAATGACCGTTAATGCTGACGCAGGGAAGAACTAGTGGTGAATATTGTCACAGAGGATTGCTTGGACTTCAGCAGCTACTGGATGACCAGGCTCAGGATTCAGAGAAATGTAGGAAAAGTAAGCAATAGTTAGGACACTGTATTTTAGAAGTGACTTTGTTTGATTCAGGGTATTGCAGCCATGAAAGAGAAGTGTCCAAGAGATCTGAATCATTTTGGAAGAGAACTGTTGAGATCTCATGAACTCCCTTCTGCAGTTACAACTGCAGAAATGAGACAACTTCCATACAAACATGTAATTTCAGCAGAAGATCCAGTTGGCCAATTAGGATATTACTGCATGGACAAAAAGGCAAAACAGAAGCATTCAAGAGATGACAATGTGGGCAGGCAGCAAACAGCATAAAAGCAGAGGAACAAACCACAGACAAAACTCAGCTCTAACTAGGATTACTGAGGGGACAAAAAGGATATTTACAGATATCCTTGTTTCAAAGGAAAAATATAAGTCCACTAATGGAGTGGTAAGATAACCTAGTGGAATATTTCAAAGAAAATGCTGAATTAATCAATACTCTGGATATTAGTCTTCAAAAACAAAACCTGCTCCTCGCATTTAACAGCAAAGCTTGGGAAAGAAAGGAGCAGGCAACAGTGTGGGACCAACAGGTTGAGGAGCTCTTAAGGAGAAAGAGCAGTGGATGCAACGTATTTTGAATTTAGCAAGGCATTTGACACTTGGACAACAAGGAAGCAGGGGTTTGCTAACAGATTACTACCACTACTACAGTTGAAAACTGGTTGAACCACTGGAGTCAAAAGCCCTTGATGGATGGTTGGCTGCAGGTGATCAGTGAACCCCACTAGGAACAGCAACTGGGGCAGAAATTACGGAATATCCCTCTCAGTTGCTGGATGTTGACACAGAGAGTTTCATGAGCAAACAATGAGGTAATATAAAAATAGAGAACAGGTAACATAATGAATGACAGAGTTTCAATCCATAGGGACCTCTGCTGATTTGAGAAGCAGGCTAACAGATATTTTATGGAACTAAATATGAAAAATGCAAAGATTAACACCTATGCAGGAGTAGTGCAATATATTGGAACTGACTGGCTGAGCAATGGCCCTGCTGAAAAGGAAGTTGCAGTGGCGTTATGTGGGCTCCAGGCTGAATACAAGCCTGTATTGTGCTCTCTCTAGACATAAGGGAAACCTCCCAGCTGGGAGGGACATTGCCACTGAAGAAAAGTTGTTATCCCCATCTATTCAGATACAGTGAGGTTGAACCTGGAACACTGTGCTCAGTTTTGGGCTTCGCAGTTCACGAGCGATGTGAAAAGAATTGGAAATGATCAGTGACAGGCAACCAAGGTGGTTTGCAGTCTACAGCTCATCTGCTAAGAGGGGTGGAAGGATCTAGTTTGATGAAGGGAAGGTTAAGAAACAATCTAGAAGCTGCCCACAAATGTCTGAAGAAGAAGGACAAAGATGAAGAACTGGAACAAACCTCCCTTCAACAACAAGAAATACTCTTCTTAGGTATTGTGAGAAATTTTTTCACCATGAAGGCAGAATATTGCAATAGCTTGCCCAGGAAAGTTACGGAATCTGCATCTTCAGGGATATTGAAAACCTGAAAAAGACTAGACAAAGCTTTCAGCAAATTGATTGTAATTAGCCCTGCACAGAGCAGGGAGTTGAACTGGATCACGTCCAACCTATACTTTTCCGTATGAGCTCACCCAATATTACATATCCATGTGGGAAGTTGATCTCACATATATGCTGCTGTGTGAAAAATATTGAATGGAGACCACAGCCAACCACAGAATATAAACCAGTAGGAAGCTAGGCTAAGATAATGTGATCAACTGGGAATGGAAAAAAAGATAGACAAATGACTGGCTAAAAGTTTTATTATTCTCAGTAACCATTTCACTATTTTAAAACTACTCACTGTGTGACTGAGTCTATTGAACACTAACACTAGATGAAATTCAGAAAACCTTCAGCATTTTGATCTTTTACTTTGATATATAATAGGCTTAATGCCATTATTGTATTTTCTGTGCCTTAAAAAAACCTGTGCAGTTAACACTGGACAGGAATTGGGATCACAAACTTCCAATCATGCCATTTCCCAGCCTTCTTCTTGCAGTTAAATTTTACTATACTCTTGTGTCATATGTGGCATTTCTCAGAGAACCTGCTATCAGCCAAAGTAACTGCATACTGAACAGCTTTATCCATATTTGCAATAAAAGCTGCTAGATGAAATAAAGAGTTGAAACAACCTTCCCCTGTCTGTTTGTTAGGCTAGATAGAAAGCCTTGATCTGCAACCAAACTCCTCATCCATCCATCTTACTGACTCAGGAAGTGAGGTCATAGCACAGGGGCAAGATCCATAAAGCTGCTACTCTGATGCAGAGAGAGGTAAGAGAAGCAATTTGGAAAGGTGTTTGTTACAAAAACTCACTATGTCTTTTTAGCATTGGATATCTCAAGATACTACTCATGCCTTCAGGCAATGAATCATTCTTTTGTAACTCTATTTGTTGGCATCTAGTTTATTAACAAGTATTTTTCTATGTTCTGCTCCCAGCCTATCCAAGACTTCCCCTCCTCCTCCTGTGACTTTATTTGTTGAT
Source organism: Acanthiza pusilla (assembly GCA_036630365.1). Classification (NCBI taxonomy): domain Eukaryota; kingdom Metazoa; phylum Chordata; class Aves; order Passeriformes; family Acanthizidae; genus Acanthiza; species Acanthiza pusilla. Next base: position 9,926,909 of record JAXCHO010000098.1, read on the forward strand.
CTTCCATGTCCCAATTCAGCATTCTGCTCACCTATCTTCCTTGTGTTATTTTGTATTTCTCATTCTGTTATTCCTTTTAGCTTAGCCTTTCTCAACCCAGCTTAACAATTATATTTAATGTACTCTGTATCAAACATTAAAATAAAGAAAACTACCCAGGAAAGACATTTTATTATATGGGTAAACTAAGATGACATTTGCAATCTGCAATGACTTCTACAGTGCCTTCCTTTCTTCTTACCTTTCTTCTGTACTTGGTTTCTAACTATGTGGTTTTGCAACACCAACCATCATGTCATATCCAGAGTGGAACACCATACACACAAAGCAGTATCACAAATTAATAACAATTGATAGGAGATAAATCTCCGGCATTCTAGTTTTCCTTACCAGAAAATGACCAAGAGGGGCATTTGTGAAGTAGATCTCAGTGATCAGAAGTATACTTTTCCATTACTCTAGTAATATCACACTACACTAAGCAGTTTCAATTGGGTTTCTAAACACTGAGAAACATCTTGGGGGGAATTGTGTTTAGAAGCAAGCTTAATAGTATGTTAATGTTAGTCTGACATATCATTCTATGTGAAAGATATTGACTTTGTTCACTTTTTACTAGTTTTGTGATAATTGCGTCCAGTTCATTTGTGAGGGGAAAGAAGAAAAATTCAAAATTTTTGCTTCAGCACCCATTTTAACAATCTTGAACCTGACTTGAATAATTTCTTATCACTTATGGCATTAGTGTTACTGTCAGCTCTTTTATGTTCTTTATGGCTTTCTACCTTTTCCCTGTTCCATAATAACATTTTGTTGCAGTAGCAAACCTTTCAAACCTTCAAATTCTTCACTGACTTTTTCCAGATGTGAGCATAATTTAAAAACTGGGAAACAACCATCAGTATCTACTAGCATTCATGAATGCATGAACTCACATAAGTGTCTCTGACTATTCTTTAACACTTGACATTTTCAAGCCTTTAAATCTAACATTGTTGCTCAATATCTCTTAAGTTTTATACATAAACACAGGCATGCATGCTCAGTAACAACAACTTTTCTAACACAGACACCCAAGACTCAGACTGTCTCCTCAAGCAACACATTACCTTCAGGCATTAACATGGGTATCTAGCTGTAGACTTAAACATGAAAAATTTGAGAATTAGGTATTAATCTGGCTATAGAGCCTTAGAATTAGATTGACTGTGCACAACGGAAGGCAACTAGAATTTCAGAGAGGAACCCCGTCAGAACATTTGTAATACAAACTGTTAACAAAATTGGTACAGGTATGATAATTCTAATTTTCAGGACTATAATATATGTTGATGAATTTTGGACATCTAACAGAGCATAATGGTACCAAAAGAAAAGACATACTGCAGTGTACAGTTCTGTCTAGTGGAAATTCATTCTGTCCCTAGAAAAAACTGTTTTTAATAAGTGCTCTTTCTCACACTAGAAGTTCATTTTCCTGTGATGTCACAGAGGTGATTTTTAATGGTATCTGAACATTGCATTTCTAGCAAACGTGTATGTTGCATACCGGCAACAAAATTGTATAGAGTTTATTTTGTCTCTCACTTTGAGGGTATTTTCTAAAGCCATTAAAGCACATTATAGCATAAACCGTGAAAAAATTTTTATAGCAGAGAGTCAGCAATAAAATGTAGGTTACAGAAAAGCATACAACAGAATAACAAAATGCAAGGAAGCAAAAAGACTTTTTAAAGCTCATCGTTCTTTACCACACATCATATACCTCAATATACTCTGTATAAAGTTCCTTTTATTTTAAGTACTTATAGAGTAGCTATAAAGAACATTTCTAACTATAGGCTTAAGTGACATTTTACTGCTCTTTAACAGTTTAATTAAAGAACAGTGAAAGATGAAATGGATATCATGACAAATCCACAATAGTCTTACCATGTGAGTGCTGGTTGTCATTAGCTGAGGATAGGAAGAGAAGCAAGTAGCAAAAAGAAAAAAAGCACACAAATAAAATAGACCAAAATATCAATGGATAAAATAAATAAAATGCAAAAGTTCATAAAATTTGCATTCATGTGACTGCAAAGCAAGTAGAGATAGATTATTTTAAGCTGCTATATGCAAAAAATAATTAAACTATTAAAAAGCTTGTTATATTTAAGATATTTTATGATCATTCATAACTACTCTACCAAGAGTCTTTTGATATGTTAAACAGATATTCATCAGATGCATGTTAAGCATGAAACTGAAAAGTTACTATAAAAATTTGGAAGTAATACCTGAAATTTATGTTATATATTTCTCCTAATTAGCATCCAATCCTATATCTCTGCTTACTGATACACAGTATGTTCCATTGCATAATTCAGATTTTGCTAAACAGATAACTCATCTATCTCACCGTAACTCATAAAACAGTTATCATCTTGCACAAAATATTGAAGGAAATAATTAAAACTACATTTATTTCACAATTGTCATTAAAAAAATTACCACTGATTGACTGATGAAATCCAACACTAACCTGTCCATTGCTGGTCACAACTGTGTTGTCTAACAATAAATAGGCACCAAAGAAAAATACCACAGCATCAAACACTCCTAGGAATGTCCAATAAATAAATGCACGCCAGCGCAGCAAAGCATTCTTGGCAACATCTCTGTGTGAAACAAGAAACACATATTCATTACCAGCAGGTTTGAAAATCCCAGACAAATGAGATCATTCATACTGTTTCTTGAAAACCACATTTTCACATTATAACTGTCCACCACTTCAAATCTAACTCTGTCCTCAAAATGTCCTCTTTATTTATTTTTATTTAATTCTTACTAAACCCTTTTAACTGCTCCCTGTAATTCTGCTTATTTAAAAATGGCAAACTGCCCTGTGCTGTACTGGTTTACTTTTCAATCTTTTTACAGAAAGTATCTCTTTTCCAGTACTTGCTGTGCATGTCATGATCCACTGCAGATATTAAATGGAAACACTAGAGGTCTCTGGAGACTTTGCTTTATTTCCTGTAGGATACTTATATACAGACTATTGCAACAAAATAGAACACTAATTTAATGTGGAATGTGAAACAAGAGGTTTGCATTTGACCTGAAGCTTCAGGTCAAAGAGGATTTCTTGAATGTCTTCCCACAAAAAAAAAGGGATTTGTCAGAAACAGAACTCTTCACTAGCATGCATTTTCTTACTACAAAAAAATTTTAAATGTTGCAACTTTAGTTCTTGTCCACAGAATGATATGTATCAACTTGGCATATAGTATAAAACACATCAGAGTAAATCAGGACACAGTTAAATGAAAACCCTGAGTTACAGAAACATTTACTGCCAACCAGTACTTTCACCATATGAACTTTAAAGACTGCCTGATGACCATATAAATTTCTCCCCACAGATTAACACTATAAAGTGCAAACCTGTATGTGGCCAACAACAGCCTCATCTGGCCCAGAACAACCATTATTGCCCAAAACAGTGTAGAAATAGGCTCAGTTAGGTATCAAACCCCAGAAGCTTCTCACATATAACCTCTGCTAGCTTTCAAAAACCAAAATAGGTCTTCTGAATTACATTTCTGAATTAAAAATATTCAAAATATTGAAGAGAAAATAAAAACATGTGGGTTGAGTTTCAACAGTAATCTCTTGTATTCCTTTTCAATTTCATTGGTAAAATACATCACTGCATTGACTAACAGTTGGGCAGCTATTATTACTTCTTTCAAAGAATTTTTTTCCTTTCACCTACTCATCTACTGTTACCCCGCCTTGAAATGTACTGGCTTTGCAGCTACAAGGATCTAAACTGGGTACTATTCCTAATTTAGATGGCCAAATGCAGTTAATTGGCAAGAACTGTATTTCAAGTGGCTAAGAACCTAAACAAGTCAATTCCAATGCCCAGAAGGGGGTCAACAATATGCAGAGGACAATGCAGGACACCTCACAGACTACATCTTCTGATAAAATACTCTAACACTCAGTTATCTTTTCTTTCAGAATAAAACATGCACATAGAAAAAAAAAGCATGTTTTCTTTTTTATAATACTTCTCTTCCCCATGTTTCCTCCCCATGGTTGAAGGAAATAAAGAATACTAAAATAAATAATAATTTGATTTTGTAGAGCAGTGATTTCTATTTTGCTCTCACTCTTTTTGTAGCAAATGTACAGTGTGGTTTGTAAACATGCATGTAAAAATACATGTTTATCTACTGTACTTTGTAGACCACCATGCACGTGGTCTTCAACTCTTCTGGTACAGTGCATCTGATGTTCTACTGTAATCTTGTGGTACAGAAATCCTGAGGACTTCCACTGTAACAGACACACATCCCACAACAGAGCAGTCAAACTTTGGGGCACAGTGTATTAATTTTACCTGTACAGGGAAGGCTCTCTCTTGAGTGTGTCTGCACTGACATGTTGTTCCATTAGACTGTACAAGAGGATAGGAAGGGAGGTGAAGCTGATATTGTACAGTGTTAGATACGCAGTATCATATAAAGTCTGTAGATGAAAAAGAATTAAATCAACTACTTTTAATTTAAAATTAAATCTTACTTTTAAATTAAATCCTCTGCATGAGACTTGATTTAAAGGAATGTGTGAACTTCTGCAGAAAAATGAAGTTATATTCCTTCAGAATTGAGGAATGGCTGAACAGTTGAACCCCTGAACGGCTGCTAATTGATACAGAACACCACTCTGCACTTGTATGTCATTCACCTAGAGGACAAAAGATCAACTAAAAGAACCAATTCATAGTCTGGTCCAACTCCCAACTCCCCAAACTGAACAGCAGATTCCCGTAGAGGCAGAAATTTCTCTCTGACACATCCACACATCCTCTCCCCTTTTATCTCCTCCATGTCTATAAAACATGGAGATATTCAAAGAAGCAGGAGCACTCCAGAGGTTTTTCAGCTGTGTGTGACTGCAATGAGCTGTACAAAGAAACATCCCAATGTGTCTTTGATTCTTCTTCTCACTGAACTGCTTTCTCACCTATGCGTCATCACTGTAACTAGCCCTCAAACTTACCATGTCACTCCACAAAAAGAACTGTTTATTTCCCAAAACACATTTGATCACCATTCATGCTGGAAAAATTATTATCAAAACCCCCTTGTTTGAGTCAAAATTATATTTATCATGTAAAAGGATAAAATTAAGCTAAATTTCCATCAACAAATGCTTTCATATCCAAATCCTAATAGTGCTTGATAAAAACTTAAGAAGTTTTCAGTGGTCATTTGAAATGGAAACCAAAACAGATATAAAGTTTTTTCAATTTAACTCCTCCCGGGCCTTTCTTTCATCAAATTCAAAGCAATAGTACTATTTTCTCCCAATTAAATCCAACTCTTGCTCAATTTAATTCTAGAAACATAAACCCTTTTTGTCTAAATTCAGTCATTCATTCCTGTGATTTTTGCTCCCTTACTCAGAAGAAAGAAGAGGTTGATCTTTTCTGCACAAATTAGAGAAGAACAACAGAGAACAGAAAATAAACAAAAATTCAGGAAGGTGAATACTGGATCCTCCCCTGAATGATGGCACTTTTCTGGAGAGCAACAGTTCACTTTTCCTCTATTTTTCAGTTTTTTATATTTTCTTTTGAACTAACTGAATGCTGCTATTCAACTGAAATGCATAATTCATACCTGTACATGCCCGACAAGACTAGCTTATTCTCTCATTTTCATTCTGGATTCTAAAAATGAACAACTAGTTCAATTACTCATCTTTCAGGATTTCCTCTGTCCCTGCCCAGTAGGCTTAAATCTAACTGAATGTACATTTCCCACAGACATTCCACTTTGCATTGCCATTTCCAAACGTTGTATGTCTGTATTCCTTGACTTTGAAAATAACATTGCTTTAATGATAATTCATAAAACTGATTTCTGTAACCTAAGTGCAATTAACACTGAAAACCATATGAACCAAAAGCGATGTTCTTCTTTGTGTAAACTAACTCTAAATTCTCAGGAGGATCCCTTTTTTTTTACAAAAAACGCAAAAGAGAAGTAATGACGTTGACGGAAAAAGATCAACTAACCTGTTGTGAAAACCCACAGAAGAACTGATATAAAAACTGAGGAAAAATGAAGCAGACATTCTGAAAAACAAAGTGACCATCGTCAAGTGAAATGCAAGCACTAATTTATGTACAGTGCTCTAGATATGTATATCACAATTTATAACAATGGCAATAGTGAGCATTGCAGGAACAGTAGAAAAAACTATATGTATTAAACACCAACAGGCACATCTTGCAGTAACACTGATAGAAAAAAACACTTAAAATATCTTCAAAGCAATCTTACAAGGCTACAATTTGAAAATTCAAGGGCAGTGAAACTTGGCATCCAGGAGCACAGTTCAGTTAAGGCAAAGCAAATAAAGGACAATCCACAGGAGGAGGCAAACTATGATAAGCAAGCATGGATACTCTGGTTAGCATGGTTTCCAGCAAAGCAACTTTAAGATGTTTCTGGCTGTAACCCCAAATGTCATCCTCTCCTAATTTGATATATAGTCTAACGCTAGAACCCTGAAGTACCCATGACCGTTCTTTTCTATAATCTTCCACTGCTTACCGAAAGGACTTTGATTGGATCTCAACATTTAGAAATAGCAAAACTGTCTAAATAGGGGGATGCTCAATATAAATTTCCTCCACGTACACTCTCCTAATGAATTTAGCATAATTTAATTTACAGTAATTTCTAAATTCTCAAATACTATTTCCAGTGTGATTTGAAAGTTCACTGTAGGGACAACCTGGAAGGTACTGGAAATAAGCAGACCAGTCTGAGACGGAATTTGTAGGATAAGAAAAAAATAAGACAAAAATTTTGGTTTTAAATGTAACATCTATTACAGAATGTAGGTATATAAAAGCTATTTCACTTCATATTCAGAATAAAAACAATAATCCCATTTCAGCACTGCATCTGGTACTTGAGAAAATCTCTTTATGGAATTACTGCTGTTTTATACCATTAGCTCCAAAACCTGGATATAGTTAGATACAACCATTTAGGGTTTTGAGATTTATGTAAGTAAAATAAGCATTCTCCTACCTTATAAAAGAAGTATTGCACAAGTTCAGATATCCTAATGTAATAAAAATGCCCATGAACAAGCAACATTTTTTTTAAATGTTTAAATTTAGGTATTGCATAGTCACTGTTTCTTGCTGCTTGACGACCTTCTTTGCCAATGATTCCTTTAAAAAAAAAGAAGTGAAGCTATTTAATAACTGAAGAACTTTTAAAAAAGATACCATTAATTGCAAAATTATATAATGATGCTATGACATTGATCCAGTGGGAAATCATGACAATATCTCATACAATTCCTAGGATAAATGCACTAAACATTGCCTATAACACATACAATCTGATTCTTTGAGACTGCCTGTTTTTAAGAAATAAATGGTTTTTGTCATTTCACTTCAATTAATATACTAAAGAGCAGGCTTACCTATACCAACATGTGCTTCTAGAATCATACTGACATCATTTGCTCCATCACCGATTGCTAATGTGATAGGATGTTCTTTTGATAACTTAATTAACTTTACAATCTGGAAAAAAAATAGTGTTAGAAACTCTCCCTGTAATGGTGTGCTTACTTTTCGTAAGTGTACAATTACATAAATATTACCAAGACAGTTATATGAGAAATTCTCTGAAGGGACACAAAAACAACATGACCCAATGCAACTACTATGCATAAAGATCACTTCATATTACAAAATATTTGTTCCACATATTTTTCAAATACTGCCAAACTACTTTGAGAGAGATGGAGCACGAGAAAGGAAGAGCAGAATAACAAAAGATGTTGTTGAGATTGCTTAATGCTGTGTCAGTGCATTAATAAATTAAGAGGGTTCCAGAGTGTACAATTTCAAAGAAATCCTGAAATGAAAGACTAAAATAAATTCGGTATTCCAATCTATGCTGAACGCTTTTCTTACTATTTAAGAAAATATATTGGACTCCATATATATATGTAAAAACTATTGACATATAAACTGCCCAAAACTTTGACTTCAAATCTCTCCAGTACAAATGATTACCTCTGTAAATTTGGTTCTGAGTCAGCTGCAACTGAAAATTTCTACAACCTTCCAAACAGTTATAGTGCGGGCTAAATACATTAGCTAATGTGAATAAGGGCTACATATGCTGTACCTGCGCACTGAGAAAAAAACATAACAACTTGAAAGAATAAAGAAGTGCATATTCCAATACTCGTTTCCTTTAAAAGTTCTTCAGCTATCTTGAGATGTTTCAGTAATGGAAGGATATGTTTTACTTGATACAAATGATAAATGCAACAGTCAGGTATACTTAAACATGAAAATGCACACATTTTTTGGTCTGGATTCTTCCTTCTTGGCTTTCCACTTATGTTAGAAACAGAGAAAAAATATCACTCAGCAGTAGTAAGTAACACAGGTTCTTGTAGTATCAAAAGAGTAGACTATTCAAAGCTTGTTAGGTTAAAAAGAGAGCAGTTAGTTCATTTATTAAGTATGTTCATATTAGCATATACCAACCATAAAATTTGAACAGTATGAACATAAATCAAATTCAGATGCACAGCTGGGTGCTGTTTTAGCAATACCATTATCTAAATGGTTTGCCAGCAGAAATTCTCCCCTCTCCTTTTTTTTTAACTTTTTCCATTTCAGAAGATACAAAAATGAATCTTATCACAGTAAGTTATACAGAGTACTAACCTTCAATATTTACATATGTGCAGGGCTAACAAGCAATTACAAAATCAAACTCAAACCTGTGCTTTTTGCAGAGGTGCCATTCGACAGCATAACACTGCACTGCAGTTCCTGCAAATATCAAGAAAGAGGCTTCTGTAGTTACTAGAGCTCCCATCTTGTCTTGTTTTCATTATTATTGATAATGCTGCTCCATCAATAATTAAACCATAATCTTGCATATCAGTTGAAAGTCTGTTTGGGGATAAAATATAAACCAAGTGTCACTGTAAAATTCTCAGACATATTTAAAATCTGGCAATAAGAATTACATGAAAATTAATTAATGAAAAAATAATGAGTACGGAATACCACAAAATTTATACACTTCAAATGAAATTCCTTGTATAAGACTGATATTTAAAACATTTTTAAAGCCTGGATTATGTTGAAAATATTCAGTGCTTCACCAGTTTAAATACATAAATCTGATACCTCAGTGACTTCACCAGTGAGTGTAAGTGTGTAATTAACGACTTTTACGTTTGATTTGAAAAGGTTCCAAGAAATGCAGTGAGGTAAACCATGCTGCAGGAAAAAAGTTAATTTTGTGGCCCATTCCGTAACACAGAGGAAAAAATGTTGAAGGGAAATACCTTTGGTACTCTGATGAGGAAATAATTTTTCTTTCCAAGGGTCTACATTTAAGGAAGCAAATCACTCCTTGAAGGAAAATGCCTAAAGGAAACCTGCTGGCCTGGATGGATAAGGCCACTGTCTACATGAACAGTATGGATATTTTGCCTTTAGTGCAGTGGCGAAGTCAGATACAGGCTTACTTTCATTTCTAATATTAAAATATAATAATTATATGTGTTTTCTATAATATTACAATATATTCCTATATATAAAAATCTATTGGCACTATGCCTGTAGTAATTTGAGCATTGCTAAGAATGTAACCACAGTCACAGGAAGTAGTTTATACACTATTTTATCACATGCTGAACACTGGGGGAAGATAAGATGGTCTGGACTGCAAGAGCCATTTTCTGCAGCATCTGAACAAGTTATTTCAGAGCACCTTTGCATTTGCCTGCATTATGCAGCAGCCTCAGGCTCCAGGTCAACAGTGAGTGTTGTATAAATGTACTCTGAGGTTTATTTTTACTCTCTTTTCAGTGTTCCAAGGTTATACACTACTGTTCATGGGGTTTCAACAAACATGGTTTCACCAAGACCAGTGTTTGTGAGAGAAACACCATATTTATTAATATGCATTTTAGGCATCTCCATATTTTCTACTAGAACAGAAGCTATTTTTGGCACTTAAGATAAAATACTGTAAACTGCATTTAGTAACACTTCACAGATATTTTCAATACTTTGCTACCATTGGCACAAATAGGGCAATGCCAGTAATGTACAATGATATCAAATTAAAACGTATCATTAAGAAGTTCAAGCAATGTACTGAATGTTTGGTGCATTATACTGAAATATTTCCAGCCTGAATTTGAACATACAGGCAGAATCCTGCTATAACTATCTTAGTACATTCTCCAGTTCTGGGGATAAAGGCAAAAAAAAAAAAATCTAAAGAGTTTTAACACCTAGAAAATTGGCATTGCAAAAAAAGTTAAACAAACATGTTTGATCACACCTTGTAAGGCCTGTAGTACTTAACCAAAGAGTGGCACAGATGACATGGAGAAAAATTATATATTTAACTGAATATACAAATGTTCTTGATTAGACCAATGGGATATAAAGTGTAAGGAGAGCTAAGAAAAACTGTCTGGTCCAGAGATTTAAGCTGTAAGGCTAAGAGAAAATCTCCGCTAAAATAGTATCACAAATGCTTTTTAGCTTGTTGCTAACAGTTTTACAGTGAAAAAATAAATACAGTATCAGTTATGATTTTTCTTTTAACAGTTAAAGCAGTACCAGAAATGAGAGAAAGAACCATGACTGAAAACCTAAATTTATCTAAACAAACTTACACTTAATTGCCATACAATAATTCACACATTAGCAACAGAAACCAAAATGTACTGCTGCTCTTAAGGTTATCAGTCAGCATTTCATTGTTTGCAAAATGCACAGAAGACCATTCCTGGCCTGAAAATCCAACCTTTTCCTTACCCTGAGAAGGTATCCCTGGTTAAGCTGCCATTTTGTCTTAGGACAGTTTTACTTAGGTCAAAAAGCACATCGTGTAAACTCTGCTCCTCAAGTTTCTTTGTGGTTATCTCAAGTATTTGTGTATTTCTTCGGAAGAGTTTGCAAGCGTAGCAGGTAGCTGCAGCAGTCTCCATTTTGTCTCCTGTCAGAACCCAAACTTTAATTCCTGCTTTCTGGAGTGCTTCAATAGTGTCAGCAGCTTTTTCTTGCAGTCTGTAAAGTCAATTGACAACATACATTGATGGATTGCTTGGTAATGAGAAATTCAGAGGTCTTTATTGAAAGATTTTCATAAACAAATCAAAAATTTCAATAGAAGTTATCAGATCTGAGAATTTTGGCCCAAGTGTGACTCCAGAAATATTTAGGGGACTAGTATATGTTTTTGGATATTTTTAAGACCTAAAGGTTCTTCCTTCATTTCCTCAATACCCATTTTGTAGTCCTTCCCTCCAAAATTTTTGCCTACAACTTGATCAATAAATTATTAAATGCATGTAAATTATTCAAATACACTGATTTTTGCACACTTAACCATTGTTACTCACTTACTAGGTTATAAAGTTACCAATAGTATCTTTAATAAGCTAAGGGTGTGGAATTGATTCAAATAAGGGGTTTCCCAAATAAATCTCTAAAGCAGAAAAAGAGTCTTCAATTACTTTGTCATCATCACTGAATATAAGAAACTAAGAAATGTACTAACTAACCGATCTTCAACAGCTGTAGCACCAAGTAAAATAAAATCTCTTTCTATATTCTCATACACTTCTGCCAATTTCTTTTCCCGGTCCTGAAGGGCCAACTTCGCACTCTGAAGCAGCTTCTGCACATTGCTATATTCTTCTGCTGTGAGCTTTTTATATGCAACACACAGTGTTCGCAGTCCCTCCTAAAGAACACAATCAAAAGAAACAAAATGCATCTTACAAAACTCTTCTTAGACTTCTTGCTGGTGTTTATGCTCGAATATTTGAAAAATTAACATCATGAAGGGAATAAGTATGGACTGGTACAGTATAGTATAGACTAGGATATGGTTCAGCTTGATTTTGTGTCCTGCTCTGGAAGCAGTTACAACCTGATGGACCAACCTCAATCTTCCAGAAAATAAACAGCCCAGTGATCCAACTGGATATATGAGATTACAAGAGAAGACAAAGTCAAGGCAAAGGCACTATGTGTATAATTAGGCAGGATGAGTCAGAATAAATAATAGTAATATAAATAGTAGCTTGTAGAGTTTGATCTTATGCTGTGTTGCAGCAGATGTACAGACAGGGACCAAACATTACAAAGAGAACTGAAAGTGAAAATCCAACTGTACCATTTCAGTCAAGTGAAAACTGGAATTTAGCTGTGGATGTTTCAGACTGTGTCAAATTTCTGGACTGTGTGATGAATAAGAAAGGGAGTATATAGATTGTGTAAGGTAAGGAAAAGCTGTTAAAACACCAAAACGTTTTGCCACCTCAGTTATATATTGCTTCTCACAACATCATTTAACTGGCACTTCAGCTTCTTTAATCCAGTAGATCTTTGTATATTTACTTATTACAAAACCAGGAAGGAGAATTATTAAAATAGCTCTCTGCCTCTTGTTATTGATAAAAGCAAATGCCATGTATTTATTTTGAGAGGCTTCAATATGTAGGAGCCAGCCCTATTTCCAATTATCCAGGATGAAAAAGCAGCTGTTGGTCTGGATGTCTTTCTTGACAGACATTGAATGGATATGATATGTAAATACTTTTTCAATTACATGAGCCTCCTTTACTTGTAATTATCTGGCAGCTGTCCCATATAAAAAAGCTTAGCAAAGCACTTTGAAAGTTTTTTGCTTCGAAACAAAAGCAGGTGACACTGTAGGGCTTTTTTTCCACATACCTGTAATAATACTTTGTTTTGTTTGAGTACTGGATGCCAGCAAATTATATGCTATTTGTAAGACTGGCAGTCATACTACATTGCAATGAGTTCCACGTATTTTTGGACACAGCAAAATTCCATATTTTACAACTCTAAACGCTACTTTTAGGTAAAACCAAGTTCTGAATTTCTTTTGAAGGTGATCAGCCAGTTCATAGCTGATTTTTAGAACACAAAAATATCAGCTATGGATGATCACTGCACTGTCTCCCCAGAGCTTGTAGAGCAATCAAAGGCAGCAAATCACAGTTGCTAAGGCTGGGGACTGAAACTAGCAAAGAGATTTACAGTCTTTCACTTTTCTTCTGTTCAAAAACTAGTCCAAACCACAATTGTGAAAATGCCATACTAACAAGCTGATTGATGACCTCTGGTTTAACATGCATATCTAATGCATTCATATTGCACCACAACTACCATTTAGAAGATGAGACGGAGGACAGATGCAAATAAGGGAGTTACACAGACTGCCACCCACACAGCCTGAGTGAACCTTGGCATAGAATAACCTTGGTACCTGTGAAAAGAAATTTGTTAGCAGATAAAGCCAGAGGTCAGAACACATGATTTCTTTTTGACACTGATACCATGTGAACAGATCAATAAAATGGAATCTTACCACTGCATTGCGTTCTACTCGGGCTCGTACTTGGTCAATTTTTCCTTCTTTAACCCTAGGAAATATGGAGGAATCTGCTCCCTTACAAAACAGAAATATATCACCTAAAAGAGACAGCATATGGAATTCAAAATAACCAAATATACTTTCTTAAAAAAAAACCCCAAATTAATAAGTCTTCAAAATGCTTTCTTCCAACTTTTTTATAAAATGTACTCATGCTAGCACCTGGTCCCTTATTTTATAAAGAAAAGCACACAGACTGTGATTAACGCTTAACTCTGATAAATTTGTAACAAATTCAAATGAAATAAAAAAATCTAACAATGTGACAGCCCTACCTGTTGAAGATTTAACAATTACACTCATTCGCCGTCTCACAGAATCAAAACTCAGAATCTCCAATAATTCAAACCTGAAACAGAAACAGAACTATTTTAAAAAAACTCTACTTTTCCTGATCCCTAAACTGGTGATTATGACTTCAAGCATATAAATTAAACATGACTTCTAACATGGAAAATTATGTTGAGTACTATGGAACATGGAACTAGTACAGAATGAAACAGCAGGTTGCAAATAAAAAATAGGGAAAGCCCTAAGCTCCTAATTACTTGAAACAGAACTTGTGATGTTCCTAAGTATCTTTGGATGTACAGTCAATCTACATTATTTAAGCAGAAGACTTAAATAGCAGAGCAAGCAGAGCATTGTACTGCTAACAAAGAATTTTTCTATGTATAATACTTAGACATAACCTTAGAACTTGAAATGCATGTTTACACAGAAGTCTTTATTTAATATTTTTGTAATTTTCACTATTCCTAATCTCCCAAAAGTGCTGACCTAATTCCATGAATCGTGCTTAAATGTTAAACGATAATTTATTCAAGTGAAAAAAAAAAATTCTTTTTACTGGTTTTACACTTGCTGTTAGTTCTATCATTTGATTTTTACCACCTGCTCCTTTTCTTTCCAAGAGGAAAAATGAACACAAGCTCCTGTTGCACTGTTTTGGTTTCATCAGTTTGTATATTTGTGTCATTTACTCTCTTATTTCCTTTAATCTGAGAGCCTCTCTTTTTCCAGCGCAAACACAAGCAATCCCATCATTAATCCCAACTTTTTCAGGATTCATCACCAGATCTGCTTGTTTAATTAGATCCTTCAGTCCTAAATCCTTTTAACACCCTAGAACTCAAGCCTGTGCAAAGCTACATCAGGCCTATGTCTACAGACTGTGATGCATTTGGGAGAAAATTCTCAATGATTATAGTGCTTTGTTCTGAGTCATCAAATGATACTGACTTCAGTTCTTATGGGCTGAGCCAAAAAAATCTGAAGCTAACCTTTGGGAAATATTTCTCCATATTACCCTAAAAGCAGGTAAGGCAATAGCAGGATTCCTCTATTTGTGTCCAAGAGTCCCTGCATAGTTAGCAGAGCGCCCATGCAGGAAGATCCAGTTACACAACAGACTTAACCAGCAGACATCTAGAGAATTGTAAGGTAAATTTCCAAGGGTATGTACACCCCACAGAACAGCTGTACTACTTCATTGCCACAGAAAATTTGACTCATATTATGGTCTACAAAATTTATTCTACAGATATTACCCTCCTGTAAATTCCACAGATTATTTGAGAACAACAAACTGGGTATACAGCATTTTCTATTACGAATATATTATTTACCACATAAAAAAGGAAAAATACCCATACTTCTTAAAACCACTAGGAACTATTAGATTAGGTCATGAATCTCACACCACACCTTCGTTGTTGTATCAATATTTTGTACTGCTTATAATGCCAAACAAAGTGAAAGCAATTAAAATCACTTTTAACAAATTTTTATATTTTTTTTAACAAAAACTCATCAGTCTCTCTTGTTATATTTTTAACCACTCACTTCTCTATGTTATTTTCCCGATTTAAGATCTCCATAAAATTGTCCTTCAGCCTTAGATAGGTGTAACCAAGTCTGTAAAATGAAACACAGATCAAGAGAATCAATACAACAAATATATATTTATCCAATATAAGCATGTTATAAAGATTTAAGACTGAGTCCACAACAAACTAACACCTGAACTGTTTTTAGTTGATTTTAGACTATGAATAATCATGAATTCATGTTAAGAAAGTAATCAGCTGTAGATTACTGGTGCTTGTTATTATGATTTTTGTTCTGAAAATAATTTTAAGCTTCAGTGATTAATCTGTAGTTTAAAAAAGTGGAATACCTAAGTACAGACATACCTCTGTATTCCTTCAACTAAAGCAACTTCATCAGGTGATGATGATATATATATACAAGGTCTTCTTGAGAACTGGTTTTTCTTCAATCCATCTACACTGTCATCATCCTTTACCTGAACGGTGTGGCAAAGACAAATAGCTCGGAAAAACAGTTCCTCTCTCTCCTGAAAAATAAAAGGAATGGTTGTTATTATGTGTTATCACTTGAAAACTCTTCTTTTGGAAGGTGACTGATGTCACTGATTATTAATCAGACAAAGGCAGGCCCCTTCAGGAGGAGCCAAGTGTCTCCCGGTGGTAATCACACAATTATGTCACAGCTGCTTGCACCCACAGGACTGCCATACAAGCCAAGTTGCTGGGATTGCCATACAAGTCAAGCTAATGATGCAAAAAACCCCCCAGGGTGCATTCGCTGCCTTCTCTGAGTGCCTAGATGTGGCTGAAGGTGTTGTTTCTTTACTTTTGCTTAAACTTTAACAACTTGAATTAACTAAATACTAGTCAAGGTGTAATTTAGGAGTCCTGAGTGCACACAGAAGGATGTAGTACCTGGAGTACAGGTATTAGCAGGGCTTACAGACTTCAATCTCCCGAGCAGCTTGAATACCCCTCAGAACTATATAAATTACTGAAGCGCACGTACTTTGGCAGCTCAAGCCTACCACTTTCTATAAAATTTCAGATGGTTTGGTAATGACAGCTCCTGGCACCAGAAACAGATTTCTGTTTCATGGATACCTGGCTGTGTTATCTCTTTGTCTTTGTGTCTGAAACCTATTCTTCTGTGCTGTTGAATACAAACTGTCTGCGCCATCATAATTCCAAGGTCCAACCTTGGGACCACATTCTGAGGGCCATGGGTGAGAGACATAAGGCTACTGAATTGCACCAACACATTTTAAGCAACCTTATTTTGTCATAGTGAAGGGCATGACATGAAGTGAGTGTGAATGATATTACACTGTATTGATATAATAAAAAATGTATTGTCCTTTAGCTATGATTATCCTGCTCATATATACCCTGTTCATCTGTTGACACACGAGGACTACTGAACTTTCAAGTAACTCTGCTTTACACAGCAAATAGCCAGAATCCATATACATGCTGTATGTAGCACACATCAGATGTGGCTAAATTAAGTCATATTTTAAAGTAATTTGATTTGATCATAAACCATTCTCTGGCCACATCTTCATTCAGTGATGATGAAGTAAGTGTTTGCATTGAGAACTCATTTTCCCCTTTGAAGAATTGCCTGTCTTGCTTTCCCTGCTGTATCTAAGGTTAAACGGACACCAGTTATCTCTGTCTGTAGCTATTAACCAGAGAAAGTTCTCTATTTGAGTTTTAATTCAGCTTTACAGCTGCATTAAGTGGAGAAACTTCCCATTAAGCCCTTAAATCTTACTCTAAACTAGGAAAAAAAATGTCTATGCAGTTATCTACTTTGATTAATGAAATTCAAGAATGTTGAATTTCTACTATTCCCTTCATCAGTACAGTTCAATTTTCATGTTTCATTGTAAAAAACCAAGAATATAGAAATAGTTATCATACCTTTCCACTACCTCCTGGAGATGAATCAATCATATCAATGCCTGTACAATCATGGAGGATTTGTCCATTGCAGATAACATGTGGTACATAAACATGCCCTTCAATGCAACATTCTACGAATTCCATGTTGTTCTCAGTTAATGTTCCTGTTTTATCTGTGAAGACATACTCAATCTGCAAATGAGCACAAATTAAAAACAGCAGGAATATGAACAGAGATTTTCCAATGCCTCTAAACAAAACTGAGTTTATTACTGGGTTACACCTTCCTTTAAAGATCCTTACGCTCTTTCAGAAAAGGACGACAACAATTTCTTTTGGCAGTTATCGTCATAGAAATATAGGCCATGAAAGATTTTATCCTACAAGAGTATAAAGCAATGCTATCTTTTGCCTCATAACACATACAAATAATGTGTTTAACCTACTTTCACTCTTCTCTCTAGGCCCTTTTTAGGTTTTAGTGTCTTTCTTGCTGCAAGACAGATATTCATAGAAACAAAATGCACACAAATTTCATTTCCCAGGGATTATTATTTAATGCACATGCCCAGATTTGGATCAGTCACTGTCAGAACAGTCTTTAGGGCAGTATCAGAATTCCACACTACAATTACATTAGTTTAAATGAGGATTGTGGACACATACAATTATACACATGGGCGCTGAAATTGCCCTGGAAACACTCATTTTGTCTCAGTATTGAATTTTTCATTAACTTTATCTTTTACAATGAGCCCCAGTGCTTTTGTCTAACAACATTAAAAAAAAACCTGAAATCTAAACTATAAACTAGAAGAGCCAGATTGGATCAATTTTGGATACTGGATGTAGGTATTCTATACATACTGCATGTAATATTTCATAAGAGAATGATGTGAGGTAAGGAACTAAACACTGAAAATAAGGTGATTATTTAGAATTCATCAGATTGTTTAACAGACTTCAACATCTATGCAGTGCATTGAATAAACTAAAAACCAAATAAATTTTTGCTCTCAGTCTTAAAAAAAGTCATTAATTATGCAAATCTTCAACTGAGTTTGACTTTTTTAATATTCACTAATCTGAAAAGGCAAATGCCAAATTTTCCAGTTGCTTTTTTATCTGTGGACAAACGACCCATAATTCAACCTTTTTCAAAGAGGGTAGGATTTATACGGGTATTTTCATCACAGCTCCTACATTCAGTTTCATACTGCAAGTTACAAAATGCTATCAAGCAAAGGTCTTTTAGTCATCCAGTGTGTTGCCTTGTCCTAGTGTTTCCTCATGTTCAGAGCCTCCTGTTTCAGGTTGTGCCTACAGCCTCTGGTCCTGTCACTGGGCACCACTAAGAAAATCCTGGCTCGATCCTCTAGGTACCATCCCTTCAGGTACTTGTACACATTGGTAAGATCCTCCCTGAACTTCTTTCCTCCAGGCTGGACAGTCCCAGCTCTCTGTACCTATCTTTGCATGAGTGCAGTCCCATGCATGTCTTTGTTTTCAATCCACCTCAATGTCTGCTCATCCAGAGGATGATCCTCCAAAGATCCTCTTTGAGGATTTTATGGGAGACAACGCCAATTGCCAAAATAATGAAATACCTGGTACCACCCTTAATCCAAATAGATCCTTAAAAGCTTTATTACCAGTTTGACTAGAAAAAGAAGGAAATATAGCATCTTATTTATTTATCTGAAAAACCTATGAAGACATTTTTAACTGAGACCCTAAATATTTTATAAAAAAATACTTATCGCTATCTGTCTCAAGGTGATGATTTTCTTAACACAGAACAGAATTTCCTTTCAAAAATGAGCATGACGACCATTTTAATGGATGAAACTTGTGTCTGGAGATTCAATGTCAGCTAGTCAGACAAAAAGGGGTTTTTTTCCATCTAACTTTTAATCTAAGGAGGTTAAGAAGCCTATATAATTTCCCTCTACAATCAGTGGAGAAAGTGTTTATCCCTTAATAATATAGTAATACTAATTTAATTCCACTGGGTGACTGGGTGAGAAACCAGAATTTTTAATTCTGAAAATACAAATATCTCAAATTTTATTTTTAAAATTTATCAGCACTAAAGAAAATGTATATGTAGCTCCAAAAAACCGAAATAGAACAAAACCAAAGAACCTTGACGGGACAATTTTAAAATAAAAACATACAGAAGAATAGTTGAAAAAAAATCGTTAATGAAATCTACCTGTCCCAACTCTTCATTGAGGTCAGAAGTATTCACCAGTGGTCCTTCACCTGTATCCTCATCAAACATTTCCTCATCCCATGTAATGAAATACGAACCAAGAAATTTCTGCATTTCCACAGTGACGTACATGGATACAGGAATAATGTAGTTGAAAAGAACCATGAATGCAAGGAAGTCTGTAAAAGCTTGAAGAAACTGCCAAAGAAACAAGATGAAAATATTGATTTTTCACATACCGTTAAAGAGTGCGAGTTCCTGCATGTGTTTACAAATCTTTTTTCATGTAACTTTCAGTCAGCAACGCTTTCCATAGGTCACAGTTCCATGGTTTATAACACCACAACTGGCATGAAATACAGCTTTTTGTTTTAAATTTGTGATTTTCTTTATAGACATACAGGTGTAGAATACCATTATGTAACATTATTGTAAAGTTCTACAGCAATTAATGAGCGTGGTGAAGATTTTTTGGAGAACAAGAGAAACATTAAGATGTACATTCACAAATTACCAGAAAAACATCACAGAACCACAGCAACTCCTTCAAGACTTACCAAATTACATAACTTTCAGGCAGCATTTAATAAATAAATAAATGGCTTCCTACAAGTAGAATCTATGCACATAACCTGGCTCAATTTTTCAGTGGTGGAGACTTGGTGGAGCTACAGTCAACCTGCTGAGCAGGTTGACACAGTGCTCCTGGGGGTAATGAGAACTCTAGAATGCCTGGCTAGCATGTGCTCCTCACAGACTTAGGGTTAAGGAAGCAAATTTTCCCCTAGTCTGATCGGGAGGATTTAGTTAAATAATATTGTGTGTTCTGTAGTGCAGGGTTCAATTCACAACTTTGGATCATCTGGGTATCCATGCTGGACAATGTCCTTGTTCCCACAGAACATCTGACACTGCTCTTTGATGCCTCAAGGGCTCATGACAGAGCAATATGAAACTAAGCTTTTGAGGGGGATTTTGTGGAGATTCCTACAGAGGATTTCTTTTGAACATGTCTCTTACAGGACTGCCAATAGCTGTGGGATTCCTTCCAGCCCTGTATTTCTCTGTAAGAGATTAATTCTTTAGTAATTTATATAAGTAACAGGCAACTCCAAAACACTTTCATGAAGTTTTTTATACTAAAGCAGACATCTTCTCATCAGTTAAATTCACACATACAACTTAAGCACAAAAATTTAACATACAAGCTTTTTACAAGTACACTATCACCACTGTTAGCAAAAAAACTGTGACTGGTAAGTAAGCAGGCTGTATATACTTTTCAGTAGAATCTCTATAAATTAAGGTTTAGGGAACTTTTTTGGTATTGTAATTTATTTCCTTACCATATTTCTTTTCCTTTCAGGCTCTGTCTTCTGATTATACCATGGCTCATCACGAAATGGTTCACTCTGCCAGGCATACTT
This sequence comes from Acanthiza pusilla, assembly GCA_036630365.1. Classification (NCBI taxonomy): domain Eukaryota; kingdom Metazoa; phylum Chordata; class Aves; order Passeriformes; family Acanthizidae; genus Acanthiza; species Acanthiza pusilla. The sequence goes on from JAXCHO010000098.1 coordinate 9,947,841, forward strand.
CAGAACAGTATTTATTAGTGCTTTACTGACGAGAATACAGAGGTATACAACAAGAAATACATTCATTGATCTAAAAAGAGAAAAGGCAAAATAAGAATTCCATTAGTGCATAAACTACAGTTTATTAGAAAATGTTATAATCATACATTAGCCTAACATGTGCTGCAAGTCTAACAAATGCTAAGAAGTTAAATAACTCTTCTACAGTGCTTTTCCAATGAAGAAAAACAGTATTGAGGACCACTTTCTATTTAAAAAGTTAACTGCTATAATTGTTTCCAAAATGTGTGACACTTTACCAAAACTAGTTTGTTAGTGAAAACAATAGCATAGATAGAATCATAACAGAATAACTGAGCTTGTATCTGCAGACATTTTTATGCCATTTCTCTCAATCAATAAAAGATCACTCACGTAAGTACTTTAATAAAAATAGAAAATCATCAAGAGCATTGCACTATGTAGCTGTAATGTTTTAACTCGAGGCAGATCTAAAAAAAGAGCAACAACATTTTGCATTTACGATTGCATTTTCATTAATGATGGGCATGAACTAAAAGCCATGGGTTATATATCTCAACATAAAGAGATGTATCATCATTGCTCAGTAACTGTGTAAGAGAAGGGCTGTCAGCTGATCAGTACATCTTGCCTCAATCAATGACATCTTGTTTCTCACAAGGTTGGACACCTTACTTAGAGCTGATGATTTCAGATAGCAGAGCAGGAATAGAAAATAGTCTCTATTTTAAAAACAGTAAGCAACCAATGTCAGCTCACTCCTTAAGGATAGCATTGTCTTACTTTCCCATCATGTATGTCTGTGTGGAACTTATCAATTTACCTAAACCATGGAAAACATGCCACAGACAAACACTGGGCTGATCCAAAGTGAAGTGAATTTAAAAAGTTGCCTTCACTGAATTCAAGACTTAATTGCAATGAAAAGCATTGAACGTTAGGATAATAAATGCCACAACCTTGGAAAACTGCCAGTAGATTTACCCTAACCTGTGAAAAGAAGTGTCTTATGGAAGAACAAAACATCGTACCTTAAAAAGCAAAGCATTAAATCAAAGCAGTTTTATTTTTTAAACATCTAACAATAATAATTCAGTATTGAGAATCTCATCTATATGGTGCTGTATGACTTGTATTATAAGTAAAAAATTATTTAAAGAGAAGGAAATTTTAAGTCACTCTACCTCTTTTTTCCACTTAAATCAATAAAACATACACTTTCAGAGAAAAAAATCTGATTTGCACCATTCAAATATGCAGCTTTCAAACCCCAAAATAAATATTAGAAATTTACTTCTCTACAGCAGATCGCTTCTGTGATTTTGATTGGTAATTTAATGCCATCTTAGTTTCCATGCCAGTGTAGATAGCAACACCTGAAATGAGACAACTTGTTTTACTAAAGATTGCACAGTGCAGTAACTTCAAAAGAGCACAATTCACTAGATTATTATACTCTGTCATTTCTTTAATTCTTTATTCTGATGAAAAAACCCACCGATTTGGACGATAGCCCAAAATTAGAAATAGCTTTATTATCTTAGTACTTAGAGAGAAATTTTAAGCAGCATTTACATTCCATTCCAGTCACAGTTTCCAGCTGCTAAATTGTTTCTATGTAGTAACATTAAACCTTATGAAAAAAGGCAAAATGAGTGACTCAATTGAAATCATAAGCCCAGTGGTAACTGTAGGCTTGTAATCTTGTTTGGTGATTGCTTATTACTTCAGGATCCATTAAAATAGTCAACAGAAATATTTACCAAAGATTTTTTCTGTGTTCTTTAAAGTGGCTCCTCTAAGAAGCAGATTTTCAGATCCCAATGGCCTGCAAAAGGTTAATATTAAAAAATGTAAACATTTAGAGAAAAACATCAGAGCTTAGTGGAAGTCACATAAAACAGGACATTAGTTTAACTAAAAAAGTTTTAACAAACCTACAAGGCCTATTAAAAAAATTAAAAAATTAAAATTTAAAAAAAATTTAAAAAAAAAGATGCCTAAAATTAAGCTCACAATTTCAGAATTGTAGTCTTAAACCAATGCACCTAAACCCCACATATGTAGGTACCAAATAAAGACTCGACATCCTAATTGCACAGTACTTACTTTTAAAAGTATTAATTCAAGTATTTTTAGGCTTATATAAAACATAGTGTCCTGTATGTTAGAATTACTTAAGGACTACACTCCTCTGTTGTATTCTAAGTATAAATTGCATACAAGATATTTTTGATACTTGTAAATATTTAAAAATGCTGATAAAATATAGGTAAAATAATTTATTGAAGAGCAATGGAATTAATGTAAGGATATCAATGAAGTTTAAATAATATTTTGGAACATGATATGTAACACTAATCATCATATGAGTTCAAAACCAAGGACTACTTTACAGACAGACCACAAGCAGAATTGTCAGATTCTCTCTATACAGCAATAAAACCCCAAGAAGTAAGTTCAATGTTTTTGAATGTTATTCAAAGTCTACTTGTGGTACGACACTCCCAAAAAATCAGAAACTCTAAACAAACAGGGCCATAATTCTGATGCAAAACCTGAAACTAATTTCAATAAACGAATGGAACAATGTTATGTGAATGACCCAGATCAACTGACAGTTTTTATAGCAGACTGTGACAGAAAATAATGGATCTATGGACACACTGAGGTTAGGAAGGCACTTAGCCAGCACTGAGTAACTCCCCACATGCTGGGATCTAGGACAGCACCCAAGCAAGCAGCTTTCCCTCCTATTGCTTTGCCTCTTTGTGGCAAGGATCAGAACAAAATCAGGGACAGCAAGCTGGATGCTGCCTTCCTTGAACACACAGCACTGTCGACATTTTAGACAGAAGTACAAACACACTTAGCAAAATTAAATGCAATTATTTGACATGTTCAACGTCTTCAAAATCTAAGATGAAAAATTAAATACACAAGTGATACTATTTATATGGCTTAGTGCACTACCAAGATCTCACACTAATGGGGCAGTATTGTACAAGTGCTGTCAAAATCCTATCAACATAATTTACAAACTAAATACATGTCAACTAAAATTGAAGTTGAATAAAGACATTAAAATACTAAAGAAGAGAATTATGATTAAAGGATGAAATATTTATTATTTATGAAATAACAGTCTGGAATCTTTTAAGAGAAAAATATTTCATCACTAAAACAAAGCAGCACAATGTTGGTGAACCAAAGGTAATTCTCATTATTGATACTTATTCAACTGCGAAATGTTTAAATGTGCAGAAACTCTGGATTTCCCCACCTTGCAATAGGCTCATTTCTATCATGGTAAACATTTATTCGACCAACAAATCTGAAAGGGAAATATACAAGTAGTTTAACAGTACTGCTAATAGTTTAATTGAGAAATATTTTCTAGAGAGTATTTATCACAGAGAACATTTTGCAACTGAACAGGCTCCAATTATCCAGAACATGAACAAGAACATAAGAGATACACATAGATAGATATACACTTAAAACATGTCAATACAAAAATACACAGAATGGTAACTTGATATAAATTTTGCATACAAAGAGATGTGAGAGATTATGAAATTAGGGATAAATCTGCTAAGTAGACCCATGAGCAAGAAATCAGAAGTCTTACTCCTTAAACTGCCTGAGATAAGTCAGTGTAATTACTATCTTTTACAACATCTAAAGCCTACAACTGAATTAAAACCAAAGCATAGAGCTAGTAAGTAATTCTCCCTCTGAATATCTATAAGTACATTTTATCTGTATGTGGTGGCTTGACCCTGGATAGCAGCAAAGCACCCATCAGCCTCTCGCTTGTTCCCTCCCCAGCGGGATAGGGAAGAGAATTGGAAGAGCAAAAGCAAAATCATAGCAGTTTAATAAGCGAAGAGAAAAAAACATGTGACACAAAGGCAACCACTCAACAACCTCCCATGAGCCTGCTGATGTCCAGCCAGTCTCCAAGCAACAGCTGCTTTGGAAGACTGCCCCCTGCCCCCGGTTTTATTGCTGAGCATGACACTATACGGCACAGAACATTCCAACTGAGGTCAGCCTCCTGGCTGTGTCCATCCCCAGCCCTTTGCCCACCCCCAGATTACTTGCTGGAGGGGCAAAGTGAGGAACAAAGTTTGACACTGTGCAAAGATTTGGCAACAATAGCTAAAACTGTGCAATTAATGCTGTCTTAGTCTCAGAGCAGTAACACTACACCACACTGGCTGCTGTGAAGAGAACTGACTTCATTCCAGCCAGACTCAGTACACTGTATTTGCAATACCACTGTCCAAGTGGATAACCTAATGCAAAGGGGATTAGGCTGGACATTAGTGTTCTCAATGGCAGAGGAAACTGTGGGGAACTGGAGGGCCTGTCACTGTGAAAGGGAACCTCTGAGGCTCAGAGGAGTGGTAACCTGTCTGCTTAGAGAATATACAACATGGTAGGGCCACATCTAAGGACAATAATGTACAGTTGGTTATGATACATCATGATACAAAATAACCTCATGTCTGGGGGGGTGGGGGGGGGGAAGATTCACCACTGTGTTTTGTTCAGAGCTAAAGTTTCAAGTAAAAAACAGCAGAGATGCAAGCTGATTACCAATAAGCATTTTCATTATTTGTGTGTCAACAGCTGTCCCAAAAGATTTCACCATCTAAAATAGCATTTGTTTCAACTTCCAGTCATTCACTTGGTGAGCCAAGTATTTAAAAAAAGGATCAAGCGAGTGATGGCCTCAATACTCTTAAGAACCTGTTCTCAAGCAGATTTCTAAACCAGTTTCTTAATCACCAAGATCAGGGAAGAGAGATGCCCTCACACCTCAGATATAAACAATATTTTTTCTGCATCTTCAACAGTATTTGCTGTCAAAAGAGTGCATTTTAGCTTGACATCATATTGTTTTCTGTGCATTATTTAATGTACTTTTTACTGTGGCAGAAAAAACAAGTGTTCTCTCAATAGTATAGGACTTTTTGTATTACTATTAAGAAAGAAATCTCAAAAGGGGCTTCTCAAGATTTATCATTACGTTTAGTGGAATTGTGTACAGTTCTTTTCTAAAATACTGAGCATTGCATGACTTTATACAATTGTAGACATCTTCCTTCATGTTCTGCACACTTATTTTAAAGTGTTTTGCTAATTGTGATGGCTTCATGTTGTATTAGTATTTCAAAGCCTGTAGTGTAAGGCTCAACGTTAACAATAGCAGATGTAAATCTGTACTTCAAATAGTCTTGACTATTTAAATTTTTTCTGGCTGACGTCCTGTCTGATCGGATTAGATTGACAGTGGCAGTACTTTGTAATGTGACTGATGAAGTTCTCTACCAGGAGTGAAGTGCTTGCCATTTACTTATTGTCCATTTGTGCTAGAATGCTCCTATTATCTTCAATCTGCAATTTCTTTGCAAGAGTCTTTTTAAGTCACTTCAGCATTTTATGAGTGTTATTTTAGTTAAAACTAGATAATATAATCTGTAAATCCATTTAACTGGGTACACCTAAACGGCAATATTTTGCAATACACTGAAAGCAAAGGAGTGAGCGCCACAGGCAACTTTTCTCATATTGTGGAGCACCTCATGAACTGTATGTGACATATAGAGGGAGCATGGGTGCCAATACCAAGAAATATACTAAGTATTAGTGAAGCTTAATTTCTTTCTTATTTTTAGATTATTTAAAAAAAAATCCTGAAGTTCTAAACCTTCCTCACATTCCTCCGTGGATTGCTTTGGCTCTCCCCCTTTGGAGATCACTACCCCAGAGCACATGTAGGGAACTACCTGCAGAAACAGAGTACGGATGGAAGACCTACCTGACTTCAAGCTTACTCTGGGGCTCACTCTAACCAGAGAGATGCAGCCAGTATCTTTTCATTATGATATTTTTATGATTCATTGCTAGGGTACCTTAAATGAAATAGGTAAGAATTATTTTCTTACTTATAAAGGTCAGGCTGTGGTTGTTCACATTCAATGGTAGCATGTAATGCATCGATTTCTTGTTCATTGTGAAATGCCTTTGTGTCTTGGACAGCATAGTATGTCTGGAATGAAAAAAAAAGTGTAAAAAATAAAAAGGACAGATATACATGATATTAATCCGCACATACACTTCAGTTCAGCATGAAATTTACTAACTTATAGGTAAGAGCTCATAATTCAAATAAAATGTATCTCTAAATGCTCCTATTTGGGCATATTCTTACCCTAATGATATTTCCAACCCTAATGATTCTACGATTCTGTGTAAGTACCTTGAAGTGTATTCATAAATCAGGTTACCATGGAAGTATTTAAGTACAGAAAGTTTGTGTATTATCACTGCAATCTGCATGCCCATACTGGACACAGACAAAATCACAAATAAATATCTTCAAACTTTTCATAAAATAATATTACTTTTAGAGAAATGAAGTCAGATGGTAGAAACATAAATTACACAAATTAGTGTACCTGCTCACACATATAAACATGAAGTCATATTATGTGTCATTTTCTGGGTCAAAAATTAAAAGCAAACTTTGCCTTAAAATGAAAATGTAGAACACTTAATTACTTTGTGACTGGATTCACCATCCAAACTAGTTGTTGTAACAAAACATGTTCCATCTCCTCTACTACTCGACAGGAATATTAAATCACAAGGGAATTTTTCATCTTCTTTTACCATTACAATATCTCCAACCTAGGGAAAAAACACAAGAAAATAAAATACTCTTATGTAGCAGCACAAATTTCAGATTCCAAAACTAAAACCTAGATTAACAAATATTTTGAAAATTCATCCATTTTTACCTACACCAGGACTTTACCGCAGGTGTAGAGAACTACAGAAATATCTCTGGAAAACTGAATTATACCTTGTGGAATGTCTGAGATCTACTGTTTACTGCTTTCCTCTCAGGGTAACAATCTTGCAAGTACTGTCTTATTAAGTTTTGTGACATTATTTGAGAGATGGAAGATATTATCTTTGTTTCAAGACTACATACAAAAAAATGTTTCAAAACCACCAGAAGATGTGAGCTGCTCTCACTATCTCATGAAGACAAGCATCCAGATCCAAGTATTACAATTAGAGATAGCTGAAAAAGCCAACAATTCTGAGTCTGCTGATAAAAACAAGATACTTTTTTAGCAGAATTTTTGACTAGATTTTCATCCTATTTTTATCCATGTTTAAAGGTGAGCAAACTAATTTTTATTCATGGAAACACAGGCAATATTTTACAACACATTAGAATGTCACAACAGAACAGTCAACCAATTATAAATTCAAAATATTCTTGCAAATCATTCAAGAAAAAGGGCTTTTTCTACATTTCTGGAGGTTAAAAAAGTGGCAAAGACATACTCCATGTTCTAAGAATATTAGGGCTTTAATAAAAAACCCATCAAAAATATGTAATTTTTGCAATTTTTCATGTAGGTCAACATCTGTTTGATATACTTTTATGTCATAATTTATTATAATAAGACTCAGTTTAATCACTGTTCTGTTATATGCTTATAAAGCTAAATCCCACTATCCTTAGCAGTTGGCAGGAGTCACTTAATTCCAGTTAAGCAAAACAATCTGACAGGAATCAGCAATAGTAACATCTAAAAATAAAAATTTAGAATGATGATAATAAATGAGATTTATCTAATTGTAGATATGAAAAAGAGGGTTTTTTTCTTAACCATTTCATTAACCAGTAGCAATGAAAAATTGCAGACTGTGCACATGGCACATGAGAACTCAAACTCTAAGCATACCTGCAACAATCAGGTATGAAATTCCCGTTTTCCTCAACCCAAACCAAATCAAACTATTAGTACATAGCATCCTAATAAAATTTAAAAGGTGTTCCAACAACATTTGCTACTATGTTTGCTAAGGATGCAAAGAGGACAGGGACAGGTGGTGGTGGCCAGTGACAAGACCTGATGCAGTGGCCACAACCTGGAACACGGGAGGGTCCATCTCATTTTCATCGTGCAGGTGACTGAGCATTGGAACAATTGCCCAAGGGAAGCTGTGGAGTCTCCCTCCTTGGAGATACTTAAACCCTGTCTAGATATGGTCCTGAGCAACCAGCTCTTGGTGGTCCTGCTGGAGCTGAGGGTTGGATCAGAAAACATTCAGAGATGTCTGCCAACTTCAGTCATTCTCTGGTTGTGTGAAAAAGAACTCCATCTTTTCACAATTCTTTTTTTCCTTCATTAATTGAATGTCCCCAGGCTTTAGGTGCTGACTACAACCTAGTCCATTTTCTCATATAAAACAGATCTGAGAGTTTCATCTGTTTACAAATACACACAGGTATCCCTTTCCATGCAAGTATTTTCTAGGTCTGTCTCTCCTATCATTTAGACACTCAATACACACCCTCTGAAAGGCAATAAATAGGGGAGAAATTAAGAAAATATGGGCAACAGATTAACCACTAAAATTCAAAATCCAGTTGCAGGGTACTTTATTGTTTTTATTTGGAGTATTTAACTGCTTAGGTACATACCTGGAATTCTCAAGCACGTGACATCCTAATTTTATTTTATTGCCAGGAAGCCCTAGGCAAAAGCTATCATACTCAAATGGAAGGTCACAGCAGAAAGGCTGTGAACAGTGTTGATGCACTTATGCTCAAAAACAGCAGAGCAGAAAAAGATACCCCAAAAAATATATGAGGAAAAAGATTCCAAACAAATATCCATCAAATTTTCTGAGTTCTAAAGAAAATATTGTTAAAAAGTTAATCTGCTCATGAAAAAAACCCAACAAGCGGCAAAAATTAATTTCTGAAAACAACCTTCACAATACCAAGAAGGGAATGTAGCAGCATTCACAAGGTCAATGAAGAGATTGTGATTTGATGGGTTTTGAGAAAATATTTAGAATGCCTTGTGTCTGTATGTATGCATGTCTCTGTATACATAGCACTGACTTGTCACAATCAGGCTTAAATAAATTATTAATGTGCATAATAGTAATTATGCCCCATCCCTGAGAGTGTTCAAGGCTGGGTTGAATAAGGCTCTGAACAACCTGATCTAGTGCAAGGTGTCCCTGCCCACGGCACAAGGATCAGAACTAGATGATCTCTAAGATCCCTTCCAACCCAAAGCATCCTATGATTCTGTGATAATCACAGAGGACAGAAAACAGAGAAAAGATAAATCATGACAGAAATTCCAAGTTAAAAAATGGAAAACAAAACAAACATTTATGGAAGGAGTTAGTTAATTCTAGTTAAGCAAAACAGTCTGATAAAAATCAGCAATAGTAACATCTAAAACTAAAATTTTAGAATAATGATAATAAATGAGATTTATCTAATCTCATTAGTGATCTTAACTCATTAGGAGTTTAATTTTATAAAAATATTTTATTAAGAGGCATAAAACTGAAAATTAGTATATTGTAGGCCTAATCTCCATTAAATTAAATAAATGCTACATCACCATACTACATTCCTGCATAACTTGTTTTATGTGTGAAGTGTGTATGAAGGGTGAAGTAAAGCCTGACTCACAAAACCTGTTAAGTCATAGTTACTTACTCTTAATTTTCTGCTTTGCTTTCTAACCAGTTTACCGTGCTGAATGAAATGAACAGGGCATTGATTTATTGCATTGTCAGCTTTATGTCGCAGCCAATCTTCATAACCCTAGAAAAAAGTGAAATGGAATGATGCAGTGATGCACATTTGGCTATAAAGACACAGAATAGCTCTAGCGTGCAAGAAAAATTTTAAAAATTATACTTGATCGCAGTAAGGAAAAAAAATTCTCCCTAGAACAAATGAAATTGTGATACATGTCAGTACTACAGCTGTGCTGGATATCTATGAAAAAGAGAATTCATGGTTACAACTAGTCAACAAAACTATGTATTTCAACGAACACATTTGGATGAACAAGTAGAACAGTTTCTGGTATTTAAGTGATCATCTCTTGCCCATGCTTTATTGACACTTGAGTAAGTGCCAAGTACTTATAAAAGCAGATGACTAGAAGGCAGAAGTGTAGAAAATATATTTTGGAAGAATGGGACTTTATCCTGCAAGATGATAAAGAGATGACATGACTAAAGGTTGCATTTCCTGATTCTCATACAATTAGGCCAAACCTTTTAACCCTACATACAACATATAGTTGTGAAGAACTTTGGTTCAAGAGACCTTGCAGATTACCCTATTTTTAGTGCTCAATTACTTTCCATGGAAAAGGTCCTACCATATAATAAAGATTGGGACTGATAAAAGTAATCAGTGGATAAGTAATGGAAAATACCACCTGTAGTCCATAGCAGTTTTACATCTAACTCTCTTGAGCACATTTGAAAATTCAATGCAGAATAAAAGTATCACTACCTTGGATGCTCTCAAGAATAACCTGGAAACTCACAGAGTTTATAACTTTAGTCTAATATACTTCAGGGATTGATACAGCTCCTCAAGCAGGTCCCAAAATCTACACAAGTTGGTGGGAGAAAAACTTAAGGAGATACACAGAACTGCAATACCAGGCACAGCATGGCATAACCCAGGCTTTGGGAGGTCACTACTAACAGCAAGACTTTAAAGTGCAACTTTAAAATCTTAAGAGTGGGAATGCCACACTGAAGTACTAGCTTTTGCATGTATCACAAGTTTTGCTCAACAAGAAGTACTGAATTTAACTATAGAATATATTCAATTACGAACAGTTACCACTGTAAAGAAAGAGAAAAGTCTCCATGAGCTTCTTTGAAAACTCATGAAGTCTGCATTTAGCATGAAGCCAGTGAAGGTAGTAAGTTACGTGTTACGGGACAATCAAAATTATCCTCTGTTCGGGGTCTATCTGGGGTGGAGTTAACTTTCTTCACAGCAGTCCTGTGTTGCTGTGCTTTGTACTTGGGGCTAAACCAGTCTTGATTACACCCCAGTGTTTTGGCTACTGCTGAAAAGTGTCAGCGTCAGGGCTTTCTCTTCCCTGACACCAGACCAGCAGGCTGGGGGTGGGTAAGAGGATGGGAGGGGCATTGCTTGGACAGCAGACCCAAACCGACCCAACTGTTCTCTTTAGTTTTACTTCTGCTCACTAAATTACTCACCTGTTTGATAGCTGTGACGGTGATGACAAATAAAAGTGGAAGCCCACTTGTAACTGGACTAGTAGGTGTATCAATAATTAACTGCAACATGAAAAACAAATATTTTCTGGTTATATTTTTGTGAATGTAAGCAGACAATCTTTCAAGTAAGAGCTTTCAAGTAATTTCATCAAAACAAGGCATCAAAGAATTTTAATTGAAAAGACTAGTACTTCAACACAACTTTAAAAATGGGTACTATACCGACAAAATTTGAAAACTGGATGCTGTAAGATATAATACTGTAGTTAGATCACATTAACATTCAGATGTTAATGCCTTGTAAAAATATTTGCTTGCAAGGCTTTAAGGAAGTACTAGACTGGAAAGCTGCAACTTTGGAAGCAAAATTATGGAGCACCATTAGAAATTAGCATGGCACTGGATTTTCATGTTACACAATAGAGCTGTTCCTATGCATGCAAAAGGTAAATTCTGAAACACTAAGCTGGGGCTTCTGCAAATATAAACAAAGAGATAGAATTCACAGAGGGAGTGCAAATGACAAAATTTAAGTTGTCCTGGGAATCTGCACTGTGTTTCTTTCTACAGAATCTGGTCTGCAAAGTAATACAGCTTTTCACTTAGTAAGATTTTTATTATTTAACAGAGTAAGTGATTGTGAAAGGTTCAGAATTAAGACACCTAGAAAGCAGCACACAGTTATTCATGAAACTAATTTCAAAAATAAGTACTTATGTGCCTCCCTAAGCAAGCATCGTATCAGTGCCTATTATTTCAGTTTCTCTATAGGATTCAATGACATTACAGTTGGAAAATTGCTGCCAAGACACTGTTTCGTTACAAAATATTTTTGCAAAACTTACAAAACTTTTATCATCAACAGAATTTGTAGTAATAGTTTTACTGATCTGGATGTTTATAACAAAATAAAAACAACAGGCATTCTTTTCAATTTTATCAAGATGTGTCTTTGCCATTCAGCTAGTGATGCTGTCAAATTCTGCTTAGATTAAATACACATTTACAACCTGGAAATGAAATAAAATTCCTTTTGTCACATAATCCGTGGAAAAGGCTGTCTCATTTACCTCAAAGGCTCAACCATTTACCTCCATAGTCAACAAAATCAATTACTTTTAAAACCTTTCTCAACTTCTCCTTACTTTAGAAACAGCACAGAACTTACAGGAAAATGGGGATATCTTACCTGAACAAGGAAAATGATGAGAAAATAGAAGTTAGCTATTCTTCTGAATTGCTCAAACAAATTTTTTGGTATAAAGTTCCAAAATGTGTACTGAAAACAAATGCACAGATTATAAGCGTTTGTTAAAGAAATAATCACATTCAATTTCATAACTCACATTTCAAGCTTAAACTACACAAGAAGCAGGAACGTTTTTGTTACTTAGTCTAATAATTCACTGAATCTGAATCTTATTAATCATACAAGCATGTATTCATGTATTCTCAGAACAGTATCATTTTTCTGAGCTGTGATAATCTTCGTACTAGGGACTGTAATAATTTTTAACTAGCAACAATTCTTGTCCAGAGTTAGTGTCCAGAGTTAGTTAGTTATGGAACCGTTTATTTAAAGCCATTAATAGATTTTAAAAGCATCTTAGTAATTTCAAAGAGCACTTTTAATTCACTTCTATGTTGTGTTCATGACTTGAGATAGATGGCACTCAGAGTTAACAGTAATAGCAAGACAACCAAATAAAAGTGGCTAGCCCCTCTTCTGTTCCTTGGCTGGGACACAAAAATACTCCTCAAGAAAAACTATAGTGGTGAATTAGAGTAAGTGGCTGCACATTTCTGTGCTGATCTTACAAATTATCACAAGTGTTGTAAAATGACATAAGAAACAGTACATAAAGCTGCAAACAGAAAATGCAAAAACTTCAAATTTAAAAAGTCATGTAAAAGTGATAAAGGACTTTAACATCATCTAGTCCACTTCCCCTGCCCTGCAGCAGGCTCAACTACACGCTTTTTACACAGCTCACTCTGTAACTCCAGAAAAACATTGCAAGGATTGCTTATAAGAACACATGTAAAAAATGTCAGCTAAAACTGTGTGAAAAGGTTTGAAAAATGGCTTGAGAAAACTAACACTGCATCATCTTATTATCCAAATTATCCTTTGACACGTAATAAAATGACAACTCCAATAAAACTTTCATTTCAAATGAGATGGGCTAAGAAGCTTATCCTAATTTATTTGCTCTGTTACAAATGTGCCTTGTCTCCTCTTGGCAGATTGCACTTATACTTGCTGATAACTAAATTATTCCATGAGCTAGACATCTTCTGAATTTGGGCCTGAAGGCAAAGACCGACAGAGCTCCAGAAGGAAAGTACTTTTTTATTACATCTGAAGACAAAAAGTATCCCTGAGAAATACGCCTTAAATGTATGTAAAACCCCAACTATATAGAGCAATCTTTTTACTTCTCAGGAGCTGAAGCCTGATCATGTGTAAGACATAGGAATGAAATGTTCTTTTTCTATTTGTGCCAAAAATCAGTATCTATCCTAAATATGCCCTAAGTTACCACTTGTCCTGCATAACAGCTAGTTCAGTATTTAATCACCTGTGAGCAAGCCAAAACTCAGGCAGGCAGACATGCAACAGCTAGAAAACCAAGTGTTCTAGTCTTGCAATCAGAACACTTTTCATCAGACAGGAATGCAGCTTCTCATTAACCCCCTATCCAGGAACTTGGAATTTTCAAAGAGAACTAGTTAGATTTGATTATTTTTCCTTGCACAACAACGTTGATCATTCAGAACTGCTGTTATGATAGATGACAATATGGATTCTAATTGATGACAATAATAGCATATTTTCATCATTAACTTCATCAGGTAAGTTATCTTTGTTTTCTAATTTCATCCATTTATTTTTTAAGAATCTCTGCCTGCTGGTAATGAAAAATGAACAGAGGTTTCAGTGAAAAGTATTTGCTTATATTTTTCTGTTAAGCTCTTTTGATGGAAGTAGTATTTTTTCCATGGTAAAGGGGTTTTTTAACTGTTAAAAGTTAGATGATTTACAGAAGTCCCCCAAACCACTATTCATTAAATAAAAAATGTGATCTCTTATGCAATAACTTCCACTTTAAATCTCCTAGAGGGTTATTTGACTAAATGTCTGGTAATAGCATATTACCGTGGAACTAGTTATTTAAAATATCTGATTGAAAATGCACGGAAATCAATTGAAACAACAATCCAGAAAAAGGTTGTTCACCTTTACCCTTAGTATCCAATCCTCCTCACATTCCAACCTTAGTTCACTGCTTTCCCTGGCAAGCTGTGGTCTTTCCCACAGCTCCACCTTTGATCAGCAATGCCCTGAGCTGAGCAAAAGTGAATAACATGGGAACAGATCACTTTTATGGGTGAAAAGTGATTCCTAAAATGGATGCTTCTTTAACACAGACTACTTCCTAAAACCTTATTTTCAAGCAATCTGACAGCACTTTATGACACTGGGTGTCAAGCACACAAAGTACCTTTATTCTGCCCATTCATCTTCAACAGAGAAGTAATGATTTTTGCAGTTTAGGCAAGAAAGAACACGAAGATGTCTAGACAGTCCTTCCCCTACCCGAGCCATCAGTAGCTCAGAGCAGTATCTACAAATGAGCAAGTAATGTTTAACCAACATAATCACTCCCCAGAGAAGCAATGGAGGGGCTGCCACTCAGAACAAGATTTATCTCATGACTGCTGCATTCAAGGCAGTTTCTCTACCCTAGCTAGGCAGGAACAAACCAAAAATTTTTAAAGGCAAGACATTAAAAGTGATACTAAATCCATCGCATTACGGTGCCCAGAGTTAATAATACCATCTCTCTTCTTCAGATAATTTCTAGTCATGCTCTTTGTAAACTCTTGAAAAGCAGTTTATGTATATTTAACTACCTTTTTTCCCACTATAGTTCACTTGAAGGATGTTAAGTTTCTCTAAACAGCTACACACTATTTAGATAAGCTTTTAAGTTGGGGATGGCTTAATTCATTTTTTCCAAATGCTACAAAAGACTCAGAGGCCACAGCAGATGGGTGCTTTTTGCATATGGAACACAACACATCAGACACCAAGTAGTAGCTATGCATTCATCCAAGAGAAGAACACATGGTGCCAACAGATGAGTCTGAAGCACCATGCAAGAATCTGTAAGATCAGTCTGGCGTCAAAACAGCATCATTCAAGTAGATTTTCTTCCCATTTATAATTGCAGTAGCACCTGCAGTGCTGGTGTATTTCTGCACTCATGAGCATGTCCAGAGTATTCCTGCTCATGCCCCTGGCTCAATCTCACCAATTCTTGCATCCTCTTTACTGACACCATCTTGCTTTCAGCTCCAATGCTTCCTTGTTGCAGACAGGCACACAAATTCAAAAATGTAAAATAGAGTGTTCTTGACACTGTATTCTGACCTTTACATTTGATACCTGCATGCCAGAATTTTAGCTCACGTTTCAAGCTTCTCTTTACATCCTAAGAGACAGATATTTTCTTAGGAAAAAGGAGACTTTCTTAAGAAATTTCTTTACATCAAAAGCAGAAGCTGTAAGAAAAAGCACTTCGTACTGAGTTTTGTCAACACCTCAGTTTCTTACGGATTGTTTTAAATAGTCACCACCTCTCTTCTAACCCACTCTGAATTCACTCTTTTCACTCAAGCTTTTTGACTGTTTCTTGTAAATGCTTATAACTATTATAACAAAAACATCTATATTGGTTTAGCTTTGGTTTGTAGGCATCTTCCCATGATAATTCTCATCCCTTCTGCAAAACAAAATACATCCTAAGGATAATAAAATCAGGGTGGTATAGAGAAAAGCTGATCTTGCAGTCACTTGTGTCCATGTTGACTTCAGTATTTTTAATGTACACATTTTTTATACTATCAATTACCAAGAAACAATGCATTCTTGAAGTGGCAGTTTAAAAACTAAATTGCAGGCATGTGTATGCATCATGGACCAGTTAGGGTGGAAAAGAATGTTCAAGATGTTCTCAGAGCATCTAGTGCCAACCCCCTGCCAACCTTCCACTTGACCAGGTTGCTCCAAGCCCCATCCAACCTGACCTTGAAAACTCCAGAAATGCAGCATCTACAGCTTCTCTGGACTACCTGTTCCAATCTAAACCAACCCTCTCTCAGCTTGATGCCTTTCTCCCTTGTCCTATCACTCAATACCCTTGTAAAAAGTCCCTCTCCAGCCTTTTTGTAGTCTCCTTTTAGGTACTGGACACAACATTTTATATATAACACCACCTCACGTAGCATTAGTTAGTAAAACAACATAAATATTACATATATCATATACATATAGGTAGCCCTCTCCAATGGAATAGCTGAAAAAGGTCTGATCTAAAGTTTGACAATTTCTTCAAAGGCAGTTTTATTTATAAAAATGTAATTTTTCAGAAACACCTTTTTCCTAACTCTAATAGAGTAGAGAACTGGTAAAGAAAACTATAGCAAAGGATATATAAAAAAAAGGAAATCAATAATTAGTTGAATTCGTAAGAACTGAGTTGAGAGTATGCTTTGTCTAACTCAAGTAATGTGCTTATAAACATTTAGGAAGTTTATAGAAGAACTGATCTATGTTCTGTAATGTATTTAGTATCAAGGCTTGAACTTGAAGCAAAAAAAATCAGACATCTGTGCTGATATGCTACTCAACAGAACTGGATTATTTTGAAAAGTATTTTGCCATATTTATTATAATTTGGAACGAATACAGAAAGACACAATTAACAGTATTTTAACATAAGTATTAACATATGCACCATCTGCACAGTGTTTATCACTCCATTGAGGGAGGGACACCTGTTTCTCCAGGGTCATTCACAATGCAGGCATCACTGGAAGCTCTGCTACATGTAGGGCTTTTACAAGTGAGTAACAACCACCAGCACATTCAGAGAAAGTGCAAAAATGAAACTGATTTGGGGAACTTAGATCAAACTGTACATTTGATGAACAAACATACGTATTTTGGCATAGGATTTCTTAAAAACAATTACTGATAAAACAGGATTTCTATTACAAACAAGTCTATCTTTAGAAGTCTGTTCAGCAACTCGCAGTCTTATCAAACAGAGGCTATTAACTCCAGGAACTCCTCTGACAAAGACATCCCCCAGCATCTGTAATTATCTAATTATAATTTAAAAAAAGAAACCTTACAGCAAGGATGACTGACTGAAGACCAAAGTCACAGAGAATACCAGGAAAACAGAAGAAAGTGTGTGAGCAAGCAAGCTTCACTTTCTCACTTACAAAGAGAGAATTACACCTGTCTTCCCTAGTGTTAGGTTTGGACCTGCTTGTTTTCCTTCCTTCTGTTTCTCTCTTGCTACATGCAGGCTCCCTACTAACACAAAAAATTTAAAAGGCTCTGTTAGGGGCAGCACCTAATAAAGATAAAATATTGCTAATAACCCTGGACTGAGTCATGGGAAGGGTAAATGGCTTCTCCTGGGAACATAAGAGAGGTTGCAAAGAGCCTCTGACCTGGAAATCCCATGCTGAGCAGGACCATCAAGAGCAAAGGAGAGCTTTTCCTTGCTCTCTTCTAGGCACTGGCAGTTATCCCCAGAAGGAAACTGTATAATTGTGCCTGGAAGAAGTGCACACGCACACACTCTCATCCCAAGTATTGAGATCCCTGAGCAGGCCCCTAGGAGAGGCCAATTGATTCAGAAGCATTTGAGCTTTACTGCCAACCACATCCATTTACTCTTCTTCATCTTTAACAGCTCCTGCCCTACTCACTGTCTAGCAGCGCTAGGACAGACCTACCTCTTCAGCCCTTGCAGCATCAGGCCTAACCTCCTCCTGTGCCCCATGTGGCTGGGAGTCAGGGGATTACCTGGACAGAAATGGAGAGCTCTGGGTGACAGCTGCTTTTAGAGCAGATCCGTGTGTTCACACTGAAAGGCACACACGCCACTCCCCACATTAGTCCCTGCCCCATATACATTTCTGTCTACCCACCCTCACTGCCCCCACAGAGTATGCTACACAATTATTTATTGGCTTCATAAACACATGACCATGTGGGCTTTGGATGTTTCTCTGACTTTCAAATGGCATTGCTTAGGGCTGTGTTTGAACTCCTCATTTTTAAACTGCTATGTCATGGCCTTAGAGAGGCCATACAAAGCCTTCCAGGGAGGAAGCATCACCATGGGAAAGTCTGGGACAGCCTAGGTTGTTTCTGGGTTCCAAGTGGCTCATCTTGATAGAGATGGTTTAATATTTGCTTGAATTCATTATTAACATTTCTTCTAAATGTGGCAACAAAATGAGAAATCAGAGCACGCCGTGTCTGTGTGTGTTTATAATGGCCCTATGAACAAGTGCTGCTGGGGAAGAGGTACAGCACAAGGGCATGAATTTCTGCTGAAAGAAAGGAATATTTCAACAACATTTGCTGAAACATGTCAGAATTACTTAGCTTTATTTAACTATTAGTCACAGCGACTGAGATGACTCACAAGTAATCAGATTAGCACTGAAGGTAGCTAAGGTTTCCTTTGTAATGTATTGGATATTCTCAACATGCAGCATTATTGTCTCAGGCCACTATCACAGAAATCAATGTTTGGATCAGTATTTGGTAAGAAGTCTTAAGGAAACAGGCAGACAACAGAAGACTGCATTATTTATGCAACAAAACCAAGACTACTTCTGGTCCATGAATACAGTGTACAGCATTACAAAGCAGGAAATAACAATGGTACTGTTGTCCCATCTGAGTTCACCTTATTGTTTTTCTATAGGAAGAACAGGACATAGAACTACAGCGCAGTTGAGCATTTTGTAATTTCATCTATAATTTAATTTCAGTGACATCTCTTTAGGGCAAATTCTTCAAGTAATAGTTGTGCATCCACTGTAGAGTCAATCTTGCATTTCACTTAAGAATCATATCCCACTGCTCTTCAGTATCATCTTCCAGGAGCCCTGCTGCCTCCAGTTACGTTGGTGACCCAGGCACAAATGGGTTCTGTATCTGTAAAATTTCTATTATGAAACTACGACAGTAAAAGCTTGCAACCAGACAGGACCACCAAGGCAATATACTGTGTATTGATTACCCACAGGCTGAAAGGAAGGATAAAAGACTTACAAAGTCTCCCCAACCCAACTTCCTCTATGGGTGGTATGGGTGGAAAAAAAAATTTAAAATCACTTCTCCTACCTAAAGTTCTTGTATTTTCTAAGCTTGTCAGGTGTATCTGACATACAGGAAATTCTCCCATCTCTCATTCAACAGGCTATTCCTATCCAGGAAGTTTTGCAATTTTTGCTTCTTTCTTGTGGTCCATTCTTTAAGTTTTGGGTTTTTTTTCCCAAAAGCCATAGTAGCTGAAATTAAGCATGTTCCTATGAACTCCATATTGTTGCCTCAAAAAAGATTTTATTTTCAGTACAATTTTCCCCTCTGTTCAAGAGAAATGTGCACATCCAATCAGTTTTCAGTTCATTGATTCAGGTAGAAGAGGACATGCAAATCCCTACTTTGTCAACAAATGAGATCCTTGAAGCACAGCAATTCTATAAAGGTATTAGATGAATTTCAGGGAAAGAGAATTTGGATATTGAAAAATATTAACTAATAACAAACTAAAAACATCATCATGCCACTACATAAATCTGTAGTTTGCTATGTATTGAATAATCTGTGCATGATTCCACTGGCTTGGAAAAAGGTACAGACCAAACCTGAGCAAATGCACAGAGTAGCTTCCACACAAACAGTTATTGAACAGGCTAAAGGTATTCCTCCTGGAAAGGAATATGGTGGAAGACCACCAACAGAAACAAGATTATAAACAGGGAATAACAGTCATTGTCAGAGTCAAGGATTTGGAATATGAAGGAAGTTTTAAAATGAAGGCTCATAGTTTCCTTGGCAAACATTTCTACAGTTGAACTGTTCTATTCTGCGAATTTCATGGGCTTAAAAGGTATTGAAGAAATTCACAGAGGAGGAATCCATTGAAGACTCCTACATATAAAATCATATCTCCAGCACAATAATATGAAGCCTGGACCTTAAGGAAGTTTTGTATTAAAACATTATTTTCTAATTTATCCATTTTTTAAAGTAAAATCCTGTTTCAGAAGGAAAAAAAGGTTGTTTCCCACCAAGTTTTGGTAGCTGCTAATGCTGCACAGTTGAACTTAGTTTCCTTTTAATCTATAAGTTCTACCAAAAAGTAAATGATATCAAAAAGTGTATAATTTAAGAAAAAAGCAAGCCACCTCCCTGCCACTTCAATTACCTTCTTTCTTCTACATTTGAAACATTGAGGTTTTTCTACCAGCTGATATTTTGTCACACTGCAGGACTATCATGTGATAAATTCAATAAAGGGCACATAACAGCCACTTCAAAGGCCAACACCCAAGGCAGCTGAAGTAGCTAAAAGATCAGCAAAGGATCCTTACAAAGGTCACTGTCTCTAGAACATAAAACAAACTGCATGCACAATCCAAAAGACATGTATTTTTGTGCTTTACTAGTTCAACAGACACCTTTTGCAATACCTTGTTAATATCACAACTGAATTAACACATCAAACCAATAGAACACTTTTGTCTCACCAAGGTCTGTCTGTATCATTTTTCACAACCAGGAATATATCATTAAGCAGACAGAGCATTAACCACATTCCACAGTGACACTGCAATGTATACTAAATATCCCTCTGCACTTGAATCAAAGTATTACCTTGCTGACACCAGGAAGCCTCTGCTGAAGCACAGTAAAATGTACCTTTGGAAGGACTAGTAAAGTCTAAGGTTCATATTACTGCAAGCTGCCGTCCTTTTCAGGACCTTATGACATGACATTTTTTAGTAAAGCAACATACAGACAGACTAATTGATATTTCCTCATGGTTTTCAACTACCCTTTTTAGAAATTCAGTTTGTCTTAAATTGGTAAAATCTGTACTGGGAAGTTTAGAGTTCCTCATCCTTGAAGGGCAATCATACACTTTCTTATGTAAGCACTAAACACCTATAAAAGTCCAGCTCAAAGTTACTGTCTGTCTCACTGATGAAAGATGAAGGAGGTATCCTTCACAGTTGAGGTAACATTATACAGTGTGCTTGCAAGCATGTACCTTTATTCTACTCTAACAATTATGGACTTGCCATCTTAATTTTACACATTTGAGCATTTTTCAGGAAGTTTATATCTGCGTTCCCTACACTGAAATTGGTTCCCCCGCCAGAGGGTTCATAAGCGAGCAAGGGACAAGGACAGGGGAAAGGGTAAGAGTGTAGAGAACCAGAATGAATGCAAGTCAGATCACAGTAGTGCTTTATACAGGCTGCTTGGGATGGAGAATGGGAATAACAGAGTTTACTTTAAAGGGATAGCACAGGCTAAACAGCATGGAAAGTTCTCATACACAGACAACCATCCTTAAAACAGCTTTCAGCAGTTTAAGGAACTCTTCAATATTGTAAAGCATTTATGTGAATTCTGTTCCATCCTGAAATATCACCATGGTATTCACTTTCACAAAGACAATCTGTATTTTATGTTTTAAATGAGAGAAGTTTAATCAATAAACAGAAGAACTGAGAAACATCATGTATATATAAAATGTATATATTTCCACTAACACCTTTTGTTTATGAAAGGTTATTTACAGATACTGTTCAAAACTGAAGAGTTTAACATTTAACATATTTAACTGAATATGCTTTATACTCAAATAAAAGTATAGGAAAGTCTCCATCCTGAACTGGTTAAGCCATACATAAACTAATTGCTGGCAGGGACTCCCTAGCTCCATGCAGGTTAAAGTCATATTTAAAAAATCTCACTCTGCAAAGCGAAGTAACTTGAAACTTCCACTAACTTAATAATCACAAAAAGATGTCAAAACACCTTGCACAGTTGAACAGGATGTTTTTATTTCAAGAAAAGTATCAGCAGTAACTTCAATGGCTTTATTTAGATATATCCCAGATGAGATTAAAAAAATAAGAAAAATGTCACAGGAGTACAAAAATTTATATTAAGTGTGTTTACTTTTCATAATTAAAAGGCAATACAAATCAGTGTGTAGAGTACAGCATTTCCCACTGTATCAGTTTCACTGTACTTCATCTGCCTTACATTTTGAACATTAATTAAAGATGCCTAAATACTATGTTGTTTCTTAGTTCACGGTCTTTGAATGAAGCATGGAAAAAAGGTAGCAAATAAAAAATCTCACATGAGAAATGACAGACACCATTTGTGAAAAGTGTGGCTTTCATTATGCTAATGGATGGCAAGTATTCAGGTCCATGAGGGTAATCATTCATTCCTTGAGATCACAATGCTACTAAGTTTCTTAAAATGGCTGGGGATTTGAAACACTGTTCAAAAAGAAATTCTCAGTAGAGAAGTTATTATTTTAAATTGATTCTTTCATAATTGGCAAAAGGTGCAAGCTCATGAAGATTAAAATCTAAGCACATTACAAACTTGGGAGTTCTTGAGTTGCTATACATCACCTGCTAGTGTTCAAATTTCTATGCCACTGCAGCATAAACCTTTGGCTAAAGCAATCCAGCTGGAAAGTACCAACATCCCAACTACTCACAGAAAGATGCTAAAGCCTATGGGAGTTAAAACTTACTAATTGAAGTGAGGGACAACTGGAAGGTTTCTAAAGAGCACAAATGTATCACACTATCAAGACTTTAAGTATGATTCACTTCCATGTGAATAACAAAGACTATGGACAAAATCCCACAGAAACAGTACGAGCTTTTGAAGGGAACGGCACTGTTATGGTGGAGAGAATATGATGAATCTAAGTGCTCAACAAATTAAGTTATTTCTAGTACTTTGAGGTATTGCTTTCAAATAAAAAAGATGCAGTCTTTCTTTGGGAAGATTTTATTTACTCCAGGATCGCCTCAAATGAAAATTGTTTTTTTCTTTGTGGAAAAGCACATGATTACTCAAAGACTGTACTATATTATGTACTACAGCAAGCATTGGAGAAACTATTCTATTTCTGTTCATTTTAGAGGCAACTTAGCAATTAGTTTCTCCAGAAGAAATCTGAGATATCTTCACTTTACCTCTGCTGGTTGTGGAAAGAACAAAATATACAGGAAGACCAGGAAAAAATCTTTAAACAAATAAATAAATAAATACGAAGAATAACTTCAGCTGATTTATCTAAATGAATGAAAGAAAATATTGGTACCTTTGACGAGACTATTCTGTTATCTGGAAATCTCTGTGGAATGTACGCTTCAGTGCCTGGAGGTGGTTCACGATGCCCAACATAAATAGTGCGACTGTCCACCCAATTCTCTTCTCCAGCACACTATGGGGGGAAAAAAGAGTTACTGTGTCAGTTCACTCAATATTTCTGCAGTAAGCTGAGTCACATGCTGCATTAACTAATCACGTGCCTGACCAGCAACACGTACACAGCCACCAGCGCATGACCCCTCACACTCTTCTGCCATCTCAAGATCACCAAAACACTTAAAGCCAAGTCAAATGCCAAAACTCTGCCTTAATTGCACTGCATTTTCCACAATGCAATGAAAGAGCATCCCTGAAAATTACTATTCTTACTTTTTCATTTATGACTGAAAAAAGGACAAATGGTTTAAGATTCTCAACTAAAGCATGTACTTAGTAAGCATTTATATTGTTGTTACTCATTTTACCATGGATAAAAACCTATGCTAATTCAAATATTATATATATGACAAATAGTTCACATTTTTGAGACTAGCCAGCCAAAACTTGGTATTTTATTTGCAGCCAAGTATAACTCTGCTTTCCTGAAATACTAGTAGTAATCATTTCCCCACATATGAACACGCTTAGAGACTCCCAGGTTGTCAGGGAAAGACATCATCTTGTCAACTCAGAACATTTGGTCCTCTATGAAAGCTGTGCCTACGAGTAGAACAACAAGTAGGTGTGCCAAATGTTCACTGCCACACCTACAGGTGCCCCAAAATTAGTATTTCTATGTGTTCTATTAGCTATAAAATAAAAAAAGTACAAATCACTGTAGAAAAGTATTTACGCAAAATGAAAATAACAAATTTTTTAATTTAAAAATTAATTTTTTGGGAGGACATGGATTATAAAATAACCATCCCTTAGTCAACAGTCTAGCTCACTTTCTATATAATTTATTGTGGAAAGAGACATATAAAATTCTGCAATACTCTGCAAATTTGGAGCAGTTCAGCAAATAGAACAATTATCTATGTGATGTGCATGGTTTTCTTGAGGTTGGGGAGAAAAACAAAAATATAAGAAGAAAATCTATTGGACTCAGACTATTAACCACACAATAGCTGAGCAGTAGTCATCAAGTAAAATGTAAAGTGAAGGATTAATGAAAAGCAACTGCTGCCATCCCAGAAGTAGATACTAGAAGCAGACACCAAGAACCATAAATCATTACTTGATTCTTACACATGACAGAAAAATGAAGGCATTATATTCAGAAGATACCAAATGCCAAAATTACAAGACTAGGCATAACACTAAAACCAAAAGTAAACCCCAAGTTTTCCTTATGTGTTATTCAATTTGCAATAACTCGAAAGAGTCACTTAATACATTACACGAAGCTGTTCCCCAAGGAAGTAAAAATGACAGCCATTCATTTGACACACCAATGGCCCAGTCAGAGCTTATGCTAAGCCCCGTAACTGCCCCTGCTCAGTGGGAGTGCACACACAACATTTCTCCCATGCCACATCTAGCATTGACCTGAAACTAGGACATGGGTCAGTATAAAAATTGCATTGATTTTCCAGTCAGACAACTTCTCCCTTACCAACAAGTGGGCTTGTCAAAAAGTAAAGTGCCATTCAGCCCACTTCTGAAGATCAGGTAACATTCTTTGAGCAGGCCAAAATATTCGGAAGGAAGTAAAGCAGGACAATGTTTCCATAGTCCACCTTACTTTTATGACAATAACAAAACATGGTATCTTTTACCATTTTATCAGTACACAACACTTTTTTATCTTGTCAGTGCACTAAACGTACAAGGCACAGAAATTATCTACTGACACTTGTGGAAGTAAATAGTCATAGAAATACAAGGGAATGTAAGATATTCCTGTATAATACATTAAATTGTACAACATTCAAAAATTTTTCATTAGGAAGGACATTCCTGATAAATGCAACACAAAGATTACTCCTGATAAATGAAATGCCTGAGTACAGAGATGACTACATAAAGGTCTAACGGGAATACCACACAAACTTTGAACACCAAGAAGAAATCCCTCAGCTTCTCCTTCCCTCTGCAGAGGCCCAGCTTGACAATTTATCTCATTATGAATCAGTCCAAGACAGCCTGACACTGGTGCTTGTTCAAAAAAGTGTTTTTTAAAGTTTCACTGAATACATTGAGTATTTATCATGACTCAGTTAAAACAGGCCTCTGAAATTACATATTAAGCTGGGAAGACAGAGCTCTAAACAGCACTCTCCTGCATTACTGCCAGTTTTACAGGTCTGACAGCCCTGGAGTATTGTCAACACTAAGTAAATCAACCACTCTGGAATCTGTATCCCTAAAGCAAGGCTCTACAAAATTTACTTTAAGCATCACTACAAAACAAAGACAGTCTCTTCTATTAGCTTAATTCAATCTGGTTTTATCATGAATCAATACATTTACCACAAATGTACAAAACCATATGTAACTTAAACTGTCTGCTAGCAGAGAATATCTTTTTATTTTCATTATTTTAATAGAATATAGAAAATAAATGCACCTTACTAACCTAATTCAACAACTTCAAACCTCCAAACCATTCACATTTCAAGTGTGAAAACCATGCAGGGAAGAGTAAGGCTCTCTTTACCAGTGAGGCTCAACTGCAATGCACAAAGTCATATACACTGTTCAATATGGCAACAAGGCAACTCACTTTTGTGAAGCAGAGGAAAAAGATACCTTTAGAAAATCAGCACTGTAAAGTCCAGACATAGGCCATGTAGGGAAATCAAACCATACCAACTCGATGTTTGGTAATGCCAACCTCCAAAGCCAAACACCCTGATCTGGAAGTTCTTTTAGTGTTCTGGTATTATAACGTAGAGAATTACACCAGAGTCACTGAAAAAAGCAGTCTGATGCTGCTGCCAGAACAATGAACTACATTAATTTTTTTTTTTTTTTTAGGTTCCATTGCTGAAGCCCATTAAGAATATGTCCAAGAAACCATAAATAAACTTTAGCATTACCTGCTTCTATTTATAGTGTAAAGCTCAATGTACTGAGACCTAGTTTTATTGGCACATCAATGAAATGTTACATAGCTTTTACTCTTTCAAGCAGTGTCAGCAACCATGAAAGCAAAGACCAGCAAAAGACTACGGCATCTTTTCCTAACACTGAATAAGAGACAGTTAACAGGATTTTACCTTAAGAGTTTAAATATTTCTGCAGCAAAAAGGTCAAACTGACACTAGCTTGAGATTGACCTTCATGCTACTCTGGTAATTTTTATATAGATTTCATTTAAACAAAAAAATATTGCCTGAAAAGACAAGGGGCTTGGTATTCAATGGGTGACAGCAAAAGAACAATAGGAAGATGCTAGGGGTAGCTGCTGGAAAAGCAATAACTTTGAAAGATTCCAAGTCTTTCCACATATTTTTAGCAAAGAGATTTAATGTATGATTTTGAAAGCAGTGGAAACACTGAATGACATTTCCTGACTCTCCTCTTGAGCTATTAACTTGGGCATAATCACCAGCAACCATTTTCAGCTCAAAATAATATTTTCTCTCCAAATAATATATATACAAACACTACTTAAATAAGTTAATATGCACTAAGGACAGCTGAAAACTCAGAAACAACCTGGCCTGGCCAGTAGCTTTAAGTACATTTCATCGAACAGTATTCTCTCCTACTTTTTTCTAAATGCTCTCCGGCTAAAAGGCATAGTGCACTCTAACCACAGATTTGACAGCAACAAACTCTCAGCATCAGCTATAGCCTTGTTGACCCAGGCTGTGACTCCATTCCTCCACACAGAAGTATTTTACACCCAAAGAGGCAGGCTTTCCTAACAGCCTGGTGTTTTATTGAAACACTAATATTTGATGTCAATTAAGCAATTAGCACCACTGTTAAAACTGCACACCAAACACGCAGCTGCTCAAGCACTTTGGAGTTTTAGGATAACAGATACTGACAAGCCATTATCACTCAGAATCTACAGGAAGAACTAATGGTGCACAGTGTGAAAAAACATTCACACATTACAAGAGCTCTGCACTAAAGGCTCTCAATTTCCAATTTTTCATTCAGTGAAGGGAAACAACTCCAACATCTCAAAGCTGTAATTCACTAAAGCAAAGAAAAAAGTTGTTTTCCTTTCTAACACTGTAAGGAAACAGTCCTTATCATGCACCATGAGATTACATAATCCCATCTTAGTCTCCATTTCTCAAATGTACTGAGTACCTGCTCCTTGACACTTGACACCATTCTGCAGGAATAGGTGCAGCCATCTCCCTTTGCAAACAATAGCACAGCAGACAGATTTTTACCTAACCTTTCCAAATCCTGCCAAATCCACTCCTTTTAAGGGTAGATTCAATCTATGGATCACAAAAATCCATCTAAAGAAATAATTTTGAAATAATCTACATTTCCTAAAATTGCTGACCAGTAAACGAGATAAAGCTTTTAAATAGTCCACTTCTGCAAAAAAATCTCTTTAATTTATATGTATGTCTTTGTGGAGATAAAGGGTGAAATTCTCATCCACTTAAATGATCTTAATAAGATTTCAAATGATAGGCAAACTCACAAATACTTATTTAGAGAGCACTTAAATGTTACGTTTCATTCACAACATTATACCAACTCTTTATATGAACTGGCCAAGCTCAGAATGAAGAGTATAACTCTGAAAGCTGTTAAGACTTTTGTTTTGTATCAATATAGAATGGCGCAGATAAAACAAAATGAAATTATCAGATAAATACCCTATCAGGTTTTATAAGTAGGAGACACTGTAAACAGAAAGTAAATTTATTCATTCACCTCTAAGTCATGGATATATGACATTAAATAACTAATTTAATGGAATACCAAAATGCAGCTCTTCAGAGCCAACCACAAAAAAAAACCAAAAAACCAACCAAACAACAACAACAAAAACCACCAAAAAAGAAAAAAAAAAAAACCACAAAAACAAAACCCAAAAAACCCACCCCAGAACAACTCTCTCCCAGAAATTCCTATGACTAATTAACATATTTCGTATGGGTCACCCATAATGGGATCTGTTGCCACAGATTATTTATTACTGGATTTCATTTCAGTAAATGCATTTTAAATCCTTGGATGATGATTTTCATCAGAAATAACATTTGAAATGAAATCTCTCCCAAATCAACTGCCTACAAATCACAGAACATTGGACATAAGTATATGCAGAGGGACAAGAAGATAATAAACATTCTTTACCTGCAAATTGATTGTTTTATTTATGACTCTCAGGAAAGAGATGTGATTAGTAGCAAAGGCAGGTACATCTTAAGCACAGAAAATGGTGCCAGGCCCACAAACTTCCCAACCAAGCCATATCTATGCTATTTGGTGAATCCTGATTTTCCAATCTTTCTTTCCACCTCCTGCGAGAGTCATGTGCATGCAGACAGAAGGGAAAATGGATTCATAGCAATAGGCTACAATAAGTTTTTGTGAAATTTTTGAAGAAGAAATGGCAAAGGATGATGATGAAATGATGCAAAGCTTCACAGCTATTAGAACATTGTCATAACAGCAAATGTTCGAGTTTCTGTAAAATACCTAACATTTCTGTATGTGTCCTTAATAGATTTTTATTTCAGCCTTCCAGTTTATGTCTCCTTGAGCACTTTAGAGTAAAACGTTTCTGAAGCTATCCTAATAAAGCTATATTCCACTTGTGTCACATGAGCTGGCAGTGGGACACGGCAATATAGCACTTTGAAGACAGTCCAATTCTCCTTTCTGATTTCCAGTTTGGAACATCATTTTTAACTGAATTCCACATACTCTATACTTTGAATGGTTGAATAATTCGACCTCCTGGATGACAAAACCAGTGATCTGTGTTCCTCCTAAAAGGAGTTACAAAAATTCTTTGTTTCACATACATAAAAACTCACCTCAGTTATTCAAGGAAGATTAAGATCTTTTCTAAGCAGTCAATTTAAATTCCAAATACTGCTGACATACTAGCCAATTAAGTATAGCTATTTGTGATGCCTGTGCTTTCTCTTCAGGTGAATCTTCTTTAGTTTCCCTGTTTATTTCCATGAAAAGTACCAATAAAAGTGATACAGATAAAAATCTTGTATTCCATCCACATATGCAATCTTCATCTAGTTTCATTGAATCACTGGAAAGATGGTAAGAAAGCAGATCTGTGACATATGTGAATTACTGGACAGAAGGAAAAATGCATTTGGTACACTTTTCCTTCCTCTCACTGTACCTTTTCTGACACATTTTGCCCCTCGTTGCCAGTGGGACGGGGACACCGTATGCCTCCTGAACATCTGCCCAGGCTCAGTCAAGGACTGCCACTACATGGAAATCCTTTTAAGAGTCTCATTTGCAATTAGAAAGGCAAATGAGAAACAAGCCACACTGCAAAGTGAAGTGGTAAGAGAAACTAGAAGAGAAAGCATCACATAAGACACAGGATATCTGACAGCCTTAGCACTTAAATTAATTAAAAATCAAGTTTATTTCTAAGTAGCTCCAGACCAACAGCTGAAATTAAGGTTTGCAGAGGAAATTTACAGCTTCCTTAGAAACTAAGAAAAAAATTGCTGTTGTAAAACAACAGCAATTTCATTTCTTTTAAGGCAACTAAAGGCCATTAAGATTCACATGCAGTGACAATTCAACTCAGTATATACAAAAATATTTTCAAGAAAGTTGCATAGATATATCAGAACGCAGGGCTTTTTTGTTTACTTTTAGCTGCCAATACTTCTATTTGCAGTAATTCAACATGAAAAAATCTGAAGCAATCAAAATTTTCAGGTCAGAAAATTGAATTTTTAAAACCTGATTTTTACCAATACTAAAGAAACAGGAGGATGGAGGGAGGCAAGCAGCAGATTGCTTTCATTCATTCAAAAAAAAGGTAATAAACCCACAGATGTGCCACACTACTTGTTTTCTTTTAAATTAAGATTATTAATTACTAAATGAAGTAAAAAAATCAAGCAAGAATACCTGCTGTGAATATTTACCAAGGAACAACGCAATGCACAGAAACACTACACACTGCCAAGATTTACAAGACCAGATGCAAATAAATCCATTCCTAAATGGTGTTTTTATAGGAGCTTCAGGTTATTCAAAAGGGAACGCATTCTAAAAATATGCTTTAAATTTAAAACTGTAAATTACATTACCATCAGATATGATCAGAACTGGCCAGAGTGAGAACACCTTCCACAAGGATTTTAGCAAACAAAAGGGGAAGAGTCAAATTTCCCATCTGCATTCCAGAATGAAGACAATTAAAATATATGGGCTTCCGTATTCTTCTTTATGCTTAAAGGGCTTAGTCAAAACGCCTCATGTACATGTTTGCTGGTTTCTAAATTGTTCAAGTAAACTACGGAAGAATAAAGGATAGTTAACTATTGCACTCTGCACTCTATTGACAAACAGCTGAGCAGCAGGCCTCTACTCCTACTTTTAGTAGAAAAATAAAATGTGGTTTTCATATCAAGAAAACCTCCCCCACTGTTAACCCTTGCCATCACATTTAAATCTGCAACAAAACTTCACTGCAAGCAGCAACTACTCACTGTCCTAACAGTCACTGCCTGTTAGCCTTCAAAAGGATTTTCATTCCTAAGTGGATACAGAGTTAGTGAAGCTATGATTCTAGCTGACAGAAAGTGGGGCAACCTTGTTATATTATGTGATGATACCACAAAACTAACAGTTTGCAAACTGCTGGTCTTGCAGGTCACCAAGTCGGTGACCAAAGAACATCCAAATGTTATTACATGAACAGTTCCATCCACAATAATACAGAACTTAAGTTGAACATTTGTACTGGAGAAGCAACAGAATATTTATTGTAAACTCACTTCTATACATATCTTTACATATTTAATTATTTATACTTACCTAATACTGAACTACAGTTTCTTAAAGAACAGTAACTCTACCACCTTTTTGGGTGGTTTTTTGCTACACGACTACTTGAAAAAAAAGTCTCCTGGTATACATCTGTAGCTATGCTACCACATATACCTGGGGTCAGGCTGCAACCTTATCAGAAGCAAATAACCAAAGATAAAATTGAGAAAAACTACCACACAGGTGCTACTAAAAGCTGTACTTCTAAAGCAATTGCTACCCTGTTAGTTTTCCACATCTACAAGGAGAAACTGAAATCCTCAGTAAAATTGGCAGGCGTCACATTTTGACAATTTTTCAAACTAAGATCTTGCTCCTGTAGGCTGGTCCTGAAATTACTCTCCCAAAGGCCAGACTATATCAGTCTACAGAACTATCCATAGAAGTAAACAGGTACGGTACAAGTGACAAGCTCTCCCCACATTACAGGTAAATTTATCAACAGCCTGGAAGGTCTGGACTTAGTCAAAATGACAATACTAACACACGAATTCCAATTATGAGTAATTCTATTTTGCCATACTCCCTCCAGTGTAACCTGCAAATTCTCTCTTTTACATGCAATTTGTTTTAAGGGCTATTTGAAAAGTCACAACATAACCCCAGCACCCCTATACTTCATCTTGAAGAAATCTTGAATTTATAGCTCAAAAATAACATGGCTGTTCAGAGTAATGGACTAATTACATAGCATTAGAAGCTACCTAGCATTTTCCTTCACCTCCATGCTTTTTGCTGCACATCAGCACCAAATCTGATGTTATGCAAATTCTGTTTGATGAACACACAGATACTTTGATAGAAGGAAGGACCCTAATTACAGGCGACTATAAGATTAATGAAACATCTATTTGGAGTTATTTGAAACACTTTCAACATTCTTCTAACTCTTACATAATTATACAATAGTATTCAAGTACAGTTCTGAAACATTCAAGGAATATAAAATTTTAGCCTATTACTTCTTCCTATACTGCACAGCAATACCATGTTGAAGTATTTGAGGGGAAAAAGCAATGTACTGACTCAGATAAGAGTTCACAAACTGTATTTTACAGTTTTACCTACTACCACACAGGTGTTGCTGATGAAATGCCACATCCAATCCTCATGCATAGTAGTGAAGATCTCTTAAATTTTCCAAAATTAGCAGGCATCAGGATGATAAATCTGACTTCAGATAAAGTCTACACTGATGAAAGACAAGAATTTTAAACTCATAAAATGGCATACCTTTGAGTGTTCACATCAGGAGTATGAGTAAACCTACTCATGATCCATAAAAATCTTATGACACCAGTAACCACAAGATTTTAGAAACCCTTTTGTTTTCACTGCACTTGGGGAATGTGAATTCCATTAAGATTAAATATTACATTTCAGTTCTTTTGATGCAGTGAGCTTTTTAATATTTACTTTTACTCTCAAAGAACAGATTTAAAGATTTGCAACTGAACGATCTGAAGTACAATAAATATTTCACAACTTTGTTCTTTTAAAAACATCAAAAGACTTCAAGAAGTTTTACAGTAACCAGTCAAATATTTACAAAAATAAACTTTATCAGCATTTGCTATTTTGCTATTATTTTAAAAGTTAGATATGCCTACAAAACCATTATTTTACATTAGAGTTATTTCCTTTGTCATATAGTCACATACAGAAAAACATATGTAACATTTTAAAAAATCAATTACAATACAAAATATTAAGTCAACTGCTCAGTTAGAAGCTAGTTACCAGTTACTACTAAAAAAAAAAAAAATCTAGAAAGTCCAGTGCATCTATTATACACATAATTAAATCACAAACTCAAGAAATGAAAATAGTCAACATTTAGCATTTAAAACAGTGAAAATAAAAGTTTATAACTAAACTCTTCGGTAACTGAAGTCAGAGAAACTCCAGTATCTAACTCATCCCTGAACAAGCAGGACACCAGAACTCAAGGACAGACTTTCAGTTAATCATCTTAAACAGTTCAGCAAAGACAGGGTGAATTTTAAATCAAGGTATCATTAATAATTCAGAAGAAATTTCTGATACAGCAAAGGTGAGGAACACTTGAATAAAATACTTCTCAACATATAGTCAGTCACCTGTACAAGTTGATTTACAATGACTGGACACCCTGAGTAAACATTTCATACTTGCAAAATACTACTAATAAAAGCATTAATAATAGCCAGAGAACTCAAAGTAAGGTCAACACAGTACACCCAACACATCTGAAGTCAAGCTCCAGTACACTAAGTACAATGTGAAAGACCATCTCTTGGTCAGAAGCAAAGATGGCTCAAATTGTTTTATTTCAGCAAGAACTGTAGCTACTTCCCACTTTAAAATGTTACTGTGGGACTTGCACCAGTATAATTATACTGTAGGGGGACCTTTTTTAAGCTTTCAATGATCCATATACCTCCTTTTATTTATATGTGGAAGACAAAATATCCACATTGCACTTCAATATATCAAAACTGTTCTGTGTCCTCCATGCAGAAAAGGAAAGCTATTTTTAAAGAAAGATTTTTCTATCAAGTCTAGAACTGTACTGTACATTGAGATTAATATATTCTGTCTTGCCATGATTTTGATAATAAAGGCAAAGGAGGTTATGCAGGTTTGTCTGGGATGAGACGATAAGTGTAATCTCAACCTCCACACGTCTGTCATTCAGTGATTGAGAGAAGAGGTTTAACAACCTTTTGATGCTGCTGGTTTCTACGCAGCAGCAAAAGCATACATAAAAACATAAGGGAAGTCACTGACTTTTAGGCTTTGATTTACTGCTGTGATTTCTTTGATGTGGGGAGGGATGGAGGCAAGTAGTTACAACACACCATCCCCTAAAAAGAACTTGTGATGGGATAGTCTCTTTTTGCATAAAACTCTGTCAGGACTCTAGAATCTAAGGAAAATCACCATTTCTTCCCCTAGACAAACACACTCCACAACATCAACCCACATCTTTAAAAATCTCCCTAAAGAACTGTTTCTCAGACTTCAAAGGCTGATCTGCCATTCCTTCCCTTTCCAATGATAAACAAAGGAAAAAAACAAGAAAAAAAAAATCCTAACCACATTTTCTCCTCAAATGAAAGACCAGAAAGGAAGCCAACATTAGCCAAAGTTGCTTACAGAAGGCTGACAGTCTCTATACCCACATTTTGGGAAACCCAAGTAAACTCCCAGTACATGCTGGCAGGAAAGACCCTGTATTTAGCAAATTTGAAAAAGCATACATATACTTAAGGACATCACAGGCCCTACAGACCCTTCATAAACCAAGCTGAGTATACCAGGC
This sequence comes from Acanthiza pusilla, assembly GCA_036630365.1. NCBI lineage: Eukaryota > Metazoa > Chordata > Aves > Passeriformes > Acanthizidae > Acanthiza > Acanthiza pusilla. The sequence continues at coordinate 9,982,502 of JAXCHO010000098.1, forward strand.
TTTTGGATAACCTCCATGACAGATTATCTTAGGGGAAAAAAAACCAAAACTAACAATTCACCTTTAGAATAGAAGAATGATACCTGAGAGATATTATTCCAAATGAACAAGTATCAAAAAACTTCTGAACCAGAATCATCAGGATTATCTATTTTAATCTGCTGTGTATGACAGGCTAAAGAACTTAAAGGGAAATAACTAGATAATCATAAAAAGCACATTTGGTAACAATTTTTTTTTTGTTTCCTAAATAAATACACATACTTAAGAAATGGAATTATTACAACAGCAAAGAAAATACTTTTAATAGATTTTCTTTAGCGTTCCTTTTGAAAACTGTCCAATAGACAAATGCTCTTTTAAAAGATTCAGCTTTCCTGCTTAATAAAACTAATTCCCAGAAAACTGTGCACCCCCTCATCTGTCTTTTCCTGTTGAACTAGAAATCCCTGTAATCAGTCCGAGCAAAAAAAATCCCCCAAACTGCAAACTCTCAGTTGCTGCAAAATTGGGTTGGGAAAAGCAATGAGGACTTTTGAACTAGCTTGTCATGCTGTGGGTTTTGTTGGGGTTTTTTACATCTGTGTCTAAGTCTAAAATGAATATTCAATACTGTTATACTGTAACATATATTCCAAATATTGTTCTTTTCAGAAGTATACAACACTTCTGTACTTTATAATCATTTGATAATATCTATCAATAAGGAAGTGTGAATCAGATTTACTGAGCAATATGATTGACTTCAAAGTTCAATGAACTGTAAAACTGTCCATATTCTGAGCAGAGGTTTAGACCAAACAACTTCTACATATAAACTGGCTGCATAAACGGACAAATGCCTAGAATTCAGCAATTATAAGGAGAGGCAATTCTAGAGAGGCAATGAGTTTATTGATTAGCAGGCCAATTTCAGTCATAACTGTGTTTGTAAACAAAAGTCTAACCATTCAATACATTTATTCTATCAGTTAATTCTGTACCTTAAACCTTTAAAAATGTTGAAAGCCAAAGGCAATATCTAAATCAAATCAGAAATCATTGCTCTAGACTAAATTCTTTGTTCCCACCAACATGCAGTAAAGTAACATGATTCTACAAATCCTACTTCACCCATAGAAATATACACTCCTAATGAATGAGGCATGTCTGACTTGTGCAGAAGAGCATACTATCAGTTTCGTAAAATCCATATTTCCAAATGTGTTTTGATGACATGGGGCACTCTTCAGGACATGTATCCTACAGGCAGGATCAGCTGTCCTGCAGGCAATGAAAATGCGGCAAGATACCAAAAGGATCATGCCAAAAATAAAACTTCAGGTGATAGCCCAAGGAGTATTACTACAAATGAGATAAGTAATCCTTGGCAGTGCCCTGGTTGGGAGCACAATGTCTTACACGAGTTATTTCTGTCCACTTCCTAATACTTTCCTTTTTTTCCCCTCCTCTAAATATAAGAAGAAACAATCCATAATTAGGAGAGAATTTTAGGAGGGGAAAGTAACTTACTTTTGCTACCTAGAAACAATTAATCAATCTTGATTTTTTGAGGCATTCTATTAGACAATTCCTCAGAAATAAAATACAACTACACTAAAGATACAGGGAATACCAGGCACAGATCCCAACTTCAATTGTCTTAGGAGGCACACTAAAAATAAAAAAGGAAACTCAACATTTTTTCTTTTCAATAAGCAGCTATGACTGAAACCAAGGAAAGCAGAAAATATTTTTACATTTATTTTATTTTTTAGAATATGACTGCATCTGGGGCCTTGCCACAGCAACTATATCAGTTACCATATCCAACAACCATGTCCCTGGAAGCAAACAGCTACTGTAGGTCTAGTGCAGAGCAAGACTGTGAATCTACCAGTTAATCTGTTAGTTCTCTTTCTAGAACCTGTGACTCCTAAGGGGTCAATTATACATTGTGCATTGAATTCAAATGGAGCAAGTATTCCGATAGGAAGAGATAATTACTTACTTTGTTTCTTAATGTAAGTTGATTATGTGCTTATGCAAGAGGCTATCCGGTGGCAGCTGGAACATTTTAACTACAGCTGAGCCACTGCCTCTACTCAGTGGGGGCACTGTGAGGCGCAAATGGCACTGGACCCACTAGCAGAAGGAAAGCAATGCTCACACCAGTTCGAAAAGTTCTGGCACATGCAAGGAGGAAGGATATTATGCATCAAGCTCATCACAGGGAGTTAAATCTGCTATTGTTGAGAAAGCTTACCACCTTTCAGGAGATGTATTATGGACAACATTCAAATACCCAAGAACATCGGGGTATGAGTGGGGTTTTCTTGTTGCTGTTTGTTTTGTTGGTTTTGGTTGCTGTTATGTTTTGTGTTTTTTTCTTTAATGAAGATGTAACATTATAGAAGGAAGAAAATTGAATTCAACTGCAAACTTCTAGAAATAAAACCTCCAGATGCTTTTGCAAGGACACTGGCAGGAGGCTATTAAACAGATAATGGGTTCATTTGCAATTTGGGTGAATTTTTACATTTACAAGAAGAGGGAAGTCTAGAAGCTATGCCAAAATGTATTTGCACTTAACATAAACCCTTTCAAATGAGAAGTGTTGAAGTCCTACAGAAAAGTCCTATCAGAAAACTACACCTCCAAATAATGTTAATATGTGAAAAATACTTCCTGGAGACAAGTTCAGATTTCATTTGCACACACACCATACACATGCACAGCATCCTCTCTTGACTCAAAGTACTAAGCTCTATTTCAAAGGTACAAACATCCAAAGCACACCATGATTTCATTTGTATATATTTAGTCAAAGTCTTGAGTGAAAACAAAGCAAGTACCATAAAACACGAGTAAAATACATATGTTAAATCATCTGTATTAGAATCTGTATCATCCCTCCCACATACTCTATAAAAAGACTATAAAATGATGCCTTAGCTCTACACAAAACCAAATGTGTGTCCTTGTAAGGAGCAATGCTAATATTGGACTGTTAATGCGGAGAAAAAACAAAATAACAACTTGCATGTTTTCATTTATTCCAATGGAGCTATTCTGAAAAGAAAGGCTTGCTAAGTCCCAAATATAAAAGTTACATCAATGTAGTGTCCCAGAAAGAACTGTAGTATTTTTCTTTGTAAGCTGCTTAGATTTCCTTAATAATAATTCTTAAAAGTCACTTTGCTATAAGTCTGTAAATTGAGTATCAAAATTCGCTGGTTTAGAAAATATCAGTTTTGGGTACTTGAGAAATACTGTTCATTTTTTCAAGAAAAATGAACAATAAAAATACAATGTCTCCACAACACCAGTGCGTCCAGCTGATGAAGGTGCTTGCTTCAGCTCTACTGAAAGCACAGAGGTTACAATCATATTTTCTACTTTGTCTTATTGCAGAAAAAGCTCCTACAGTATCACCCTCTCAGAGAACTCTTCAGTTCCTGAGCATTTGCTCAGGGAACTGAAATACAATGAACTTTAGAAAGAGCTTTCTCTTTGTGTGTGTGCAAAGGGAAGTGAACTAGACCATGGAGACAAGAGCGACAACATGCCATAAAGCAACTCATGCTGGAAGACTCTTATCATGGAACAAATACCCATGTCCTCCAATTAAGCAAGTAATTTCCCCTTTCCTTGTTATTTTATGCTGCTGACCATTTTAAGGGCCTCCATACTTTAATACTAGCCAAATCACAGAATCACTGAATATGCTGAGTTGGAAAGGACCCATCAAGATCATCAAGTCCAACTCCTGGCCCTGGGCAGGTCACCCCACAAGTCACACCATGTGCCTGAGAGAATTGTCCAAACACTTCTTGAACTCTGTCAGGCTTGGTGCTGTGCCCTCTTCCCTGGGGAGCCTGTTCCAGTATCCAACCTCCCTCTGGGTAAAAGCCTTTTCCTGATATCCAACTCACACCTCCTGTGACTCAGCTTCATACCATTTTCTCAAGTACTATCACTGGTCACAAGAGTGAAAATCAGATTTAATACCTAGCAACAATTATATTCAAATTCACTCTTTGAAGTAAAGAGAACAAATACTTTGAAGGTTAATTTTCAACTCTAATAGTATTTAAATCTCATAATACAGTAAACAGAGCATGTCTAAAAAATACCCAGATCTAGGTTTAGAGATGGCACATGAATTTTACTGGTGCCAACACTGAGACACAACTTGCTTTTAGTTATCCATTATATGGAATGTGCATTGCTTCAGCTGCCTGTGGTTCCATGGCATGAAATGTTCATTTCTAGGTTTCTCTCAATGTAATCAGCATAAGGTAATTATTTTAATTCTCAGACACTGTCTTTGTTTCAGTTTTGGAAAGAGTGCAACAAAAAGACAGATTTCTTACAATGTAGATACCAGAACAAGGAAGGAAGATCATACTGGTTTTGTTCTTAATGGTATAGAAATCTGCCTACTCCTAATGTTTCCATTTTAATTTTACATACTTACTTGCAGTAAGTGAAACATTATTTATAAATCCTTTCATGCTTTGTTTAATACATCTGCACAGATATGAAACTGGACACATGGAAACGAATTTTCCTCAAATGTGATGTTAGCTGGAAAACTTCTGGATAAAGCACAACCAAATTCAATGTCTTAAATATTTTGGTTTCAGTTTGGTTTCCCTTTTATTCGGTTACGTTAGTATCAACATCCTCATTGATGTCTCACTGAAAGTCTAGGCATTTCTAAATATTATAAAGATTAATACAGCATTAGACTTACCAAATATTCAATAGTTAGGAACAATCTCATGAAAAAGCATGTTTTTGTCTTGATGTCTTATGAGGTACAAGCTTGGTGTACCTCAGGCACATCTCAGCAAGGCAGGGACACTGAGGGCCACACCATGAACCTTGCAAGCCCTCCAGGAAATACCTATACTTCATTTATTCACCGTGGGATTTGCTAAGCAAATTAAACTGAAGACTGTCTGGTAAAATAGGCGAAGAGCCAGCAAGCAGATGTGTGTATATTGAAGGGGTTAGACCTGCTTTAGGGGACAAAAAAAATTGCACATCCCTGGAAGGAAACCTAAAGCTCATAAAACCTTTGCTCTCTGTAAAGACACTGAACTCCATAACACTCTCTTCTACTTACAAAATGAGAACAATTCTACGTGATAGGAGCTCTTAGAGAAAGCAAAATTAAACAAAAGCAAAGGAGCACGGAGGAAGTCCGTACAGGCCGAAGGACTGCGGAACACAAGCAACATACTGAGGCGCTGGCCGAAGGAGGCCGCGCGCCAGGATAAACCCACCTCGGCACGAAGCTCCAGGCACGGGGCACGGCGGGGGCCACTCGCCATGGCGGTGCCAGGCCGGCCCCTCAGGCCCCCCACGAGGGTCTGGCTGTGAGGCCCCGGGGGGAAGCACCAGAGCAAAGCCAGGGCTCCGCTGGGAACGCAGGGCAGGAGCGCCTGGCCATAGCCAGGCCCAGCACGGAGCTCCCCACAGGAGCAGACAGGGCAGCACCCAGAGCAGGCTCTCCCCAGCGCCAAAGCTGCGAGCAGATAAAGCTGATACGGTCTGCTCTCAAATGGCTGCAGAGCCCCCACTGCCAGGCCAAGAAAGGAGCAGACCAACAATTCCAGCTCTGACCTTACAAGGAACCATCCACACACTCTAAGCATTCACGTTCCACTGACAGAAGTGTTTTTGAAGTGTATGGATCTGGTTGAAGGAATTTGATTAATAGGATATTCAATCTCCTTATGGCAAATGTATTTTTCCAAACAACGTATACTGAAAGCCTAGCAAAATCAGCAAGTTCTGCCTCTGTCATACCCACACAGGTGCCACACTGTTTCGCAGAGCACATGCTCCCGGCCTGGCACACACAAAGGAACATCACTGAAGTTCCTAGTCCCTGGGGCCACCACTGCTGTAAAGTGTCAGAACGCCATGAGTTGGGATCATCTGCTGAAATCCTGGCCTCAACCCTGCTGCTTACAGGGGATCTAATCCTTGTTTGGCAGCCCCGAGCACACGAGTAACTTAAAACAGTCACCATTGCCTCAAACATGTGACACATGCCAGTGTACAAGCAAATTCATTTCATAAAGTCTCTTCCTCTCAGGGAAAAAAATGGACACGGAAAAACTGCATCTTCAGTACAAAACTGCTGGTACATGTTTGAATTTCCACCTGTGAGAGTAGAGCCACCATTACCACCAAAAGGGTTGCGCAATACACAAATCAAACTGCTTATTCTACACATTGTAAAACAAAGATTAATATCAGCTAAGAAAGCTTCTTCACCACATCTCTGTAAGATGCTGTGAAAGCAAACAAAAGATTTCTTTAAAAAAAAAAATAGAGCCCTGAAGAGATTAATGAATTTTGAACTTTATTTTTAGGCATGCAGATAGGAAAAGTCATCTAACTGAGAAGGCTCCATCTAGTGAAGCACAAAAAACCCCAATGAGACAACCTGTATTCATAGCCTTCTAAAACTTTTTCACACTGTTCTTCAGTTACCTTTGTATTTTGTACTGGTACTCAAATTTCCACAAGCTAATGAACTCCCCAGATTAAGGTTTGAAGGTGGCCTAGAATTACGTGTTTAACTTTAAAGTACTATGCGTCTAACTCTGGATATTTTTGATCACATTTGATCACATGGCAAAAATCTTGTATCTCTCCCATTTTATACAGAGCCAGCATTTAGCCTGCTTTCTGGTTTGGTCTCCGCAACATTAGCTAAGTAGTTCCAGCATCTCTAAAATGATTACACATCAAAAGATCTAAGAACACGCTTATTCTTTTGAAATCCCTCCAAAAAGGCTATTCCTCTTTTATTGCTAGCTTGTCATTATTGGTTGGTGCCATTTCCTTCAAAAATGAGTGGCTCTAAAGCTATTGATTTAAGAAGTTCCACTCCAGGGAGCTCACATTAAATTCAGTCAAATGATGTAATGTATTGGATTGTCCTATCATCTTAGTTCAAAAATTCTCTAGGTTATAGAACAAAGCTAAGAAAAGAAAAGAAATCACCTTGGCAATTCCTTGGAATTAATAAATAAATGAGAAGGCCCATACTTTTCCTTCAAGTTACAGCAAGCAATAAATCAATACACATCAAATCTCTTACTTTAATTAATTTTCCCCATTCTCCCGTGTGTCAATAAGAGAGCAGATCACAGCTCTAATTGCCACAATTACTTCCAGTGATGCCAATAAGATCAAACCAAAGTTATGAGAGGCTGTTTTAAATAGGTTATTACTACATTTCTAAGACCCAAAATTGAAAGTCAATTAGCAGATGTCTATTTAGCAACATTTTAAAACTTGCATCCTCTCCAGACACTCTCCCTATTCCAGCTCTCTAAAAATGTTCAGCTTTTTCTTTAAACATCCCTAGATGGACATTCAATATCGATACACCAGGATTACAGGTCAGCACTGTGTCTTGTAGGGCAAATATGATAACAAAGGTGCTTTCATACACAAGCTGTTGCTGCTTTTTCCTTTCAGAAAAATGGAACAGAAAAAGCACTACAAGGTATTTCAGTGTGCTTAGAATTACACCAATACACAAGGTAGTTCTTTATAAGTGCTTTCTATGATTCTTTAAACACCAATTCTGAGCTTTAGCAATTACGGGGAGAGTGGGAAACACAGAATACCTTTTTTTACCCTAGGAAAACACTTGCCAATTTCATCATCACTTAGATTTGCCTAAATGAACTTTCCTGTGTTTCTCCCATTCCCAGACATAGCCAAGAACCAACACTGCATGTCAAGTTTCTGGCATTTAAAACAAAACATAATTTGTTCAGTTCAGCCTATTACATGTTTCCTTCAGTATAAAACCAAACAGACAACTAAAGAGAAAATTCAAAACAAAACAGGAGAAGAACTACACGTGCTGACCAAGTAAACCTCAGAGCAGGATCTAAAGGTTCCCAAGCCTGGGCTCTAGAGAATTCAAATGGATCAATTTCCAAGGTCAGAAGACCTTAAATATCTGACTTTCAAGCATAAACAGAAATCCATCAGAAAAAGGCAAAGGGGAAAAGGTTGTTTAGCAACAGATTTCTATAAAAACACTGCTAACCTCGTAATTTCAGAAGGGTGACAGATTTTGTCAAACCATGTACTATGCTGCAAGGTAAATCCTATCTGCTCAATGTGTCTATTTCAAAAAAGTTTTGAAGGTTCTGAGCACATTAGGCATAAAACCAGAGCTGAAGTTGACAAAATGTGGGTAAACTTCTTCATGACACATTGAGAATAAAACCCTACCATACACAGGTTGAGGCCATGTTAGGTCATGCTTCCATATAGTCTTTGCATTTGGCTTGTTACCATAAACCCGGAAAAAGAGCAACAGCAAAGAAAAGCCCAAAGCACAAAAAGCCTCAAGCACAGATTAAACATTTGTCTTCCACTTAAGCAGCATCACTTCTAACTTGTACTACGAATCTGTATACCACTGGACAAAATTAAATCTGATACTGTTCTTCACAGAAAATTACTCTAAATCCAGTCAATGACACAATATTCATTCTCATTCCTCACTGGACCAGAAGTCGTCAGAACAACTTACCTATGTAACACTATTTTCACAAATCAAATCTGCACAGAAAACCTTCCACTGCACATCACCAAAGACATGAAACAAGCCATGTAACTGCTATGTTTTTCATATACCCACGTTAAGCTAGAAAGACAAAAATCAAGTAATACTAGAATAAACAGTGACTTGACAACCACTTTATCATCAGCAAAACCTTCCTTCTATGTAGGGCACACACCAATCAGCAAAAATAGTTCACTCTTGAAGTCAGGTATTTTAGGCCTTCAGAAATCTAACACATCTCAATTTGCTTATGTAGAATAAACAATTACCACATCAACTGCCCCCATCATTGCTTCTCTCTGCATAACAAGTGGTTACTCCTAACTGCAACACTCTTCATTTAAACATGGCACGAACAAGCAAAAAAATCTGTAAGATTATCTCAGTGTGCCTAACCCTACCCATATTGGGGTAAAGCAATCTGCATCTTAGATTTCTCTTGCTATATGCATTAATAAATTCCTCCCTCCCTCAACAGTTGAACTACTAGCTCTGAAGCAGTAAAGATACAGCCCATAACCAAAAATTTTTACACTGTAGTAAGGGACTCATATATTTGCGATGATACTACAGAAAATGCAATGTCCCTTCTCTGACAAGCTTTGCTGCCATCCCATGCCATACCATCCTTCACTCATGACACTATAGCTTGCCTTATTAGCTCAAAAGGCACAAGACTGTGTCCTCTCTATTTCAAGATATATGCAGTGCTATTTTATTGTGTATAGATTATTTCCTAAAAATTGCCCCATTTAGAAAGCTAAAAAGGTTTCTACCCCTTCACTCTATGTTAACACAAACAGAATAAAAATGCTTCGTTGTGGGACTATGCTGGCTTTTTTCTTCTTGGGAATGCAAAGAACTTGGAATTACAAACTTCAGTTTCTGTGCTCTCTTAGTAATAAGAGATTAGAAGTTAACAAAGCCACAACTGTTACAGAAAATAACACTTACTTGTTGGAAAAATCAAGATATCTACTAATATCCACTAATATGTTAAAAAACATCTACAAAATGAGAAAAAGCAATCTATTTATCTGCAAATTGCAAATACTGCTGGTTTTATTCTAGGCATTAGAAAGGAAAACTTGGATCAGATTATCATATTAAATACAGTGCTACATACTGTTAAAAAAATAATAAATCAGGGTTCAAGTTTCCTATACAGCTTCATTCTTAACTGTATGCAAAATAACACAATCTAAACAACTATGGTGGGAATGATGCAGGATTATTCTAGAAGAAAAAGCTTCTATTAATTAAAATGGTTCCTCTTCCATAAAGGAAAAAGAAGCCATAGCTGTTAAGTTACCCAGACAAAAAACAACAAGCAGCAACCTCTTATGCAATGTGTCTCTTGCTCCATCTTTAACATTGTTTAAATTGCCACAACCTAAATACATGGAAAGGGAAATAAAGCAAACACCACAACCTAACAGAGAAAGAGCTTCTTTTGTAAGACACATGAAAAGAACTTTAAACACTACTTGTAGCTCCATCTCTACGTTTTGTTCTCTCAAGGCTACCATAAGTGAGAACTCTGTATCAACATTTTAATAAGATCCTTCTCTGCTGTTCCACTGTTTATATTACCAATTTCAGCTATGAAAAGTTGCTTTCTATTGTCTTCCTCCCGGGAAAGCATTTTTGTGCACTCATGCTGGCAAAAGACTTCCATGGAAAAATCAAGGCTCACACTGTGCTCTCGAAACTAAGCCGGCTCATCCTGTTCTTTACTGACATTCAAGTCTAACAAAAGACCAGAAAAATCAGATCATCAACACACCTTACCTTGAGAACCTTCCCACTTGAGATCAGAGTGAGTCAACACAAAAAAGTAGCTCTTAGTCTATTCTTTATTAAGGAGTAACAGAACCATGAGCTAGGTCCAAGATCAATCCAGCAGCAGGACCACACACTGCACTGCAGCATAAAGTGTTATTTCTGTATCAGTCCCCAAAAATGATTAAGAGTATTACATGAGCTGGTGTGCAGGGAAATGTGTGTGTGTAGGGAGAGTGGTGCTTATATTCCACAAACAGATTCTCAAGCCTGTTATCTTTTCCTTTCAACCAGAACAAAAGAACTACATATATACAATATTATGCAGTGCTGGGTTAATGTTGGACTTGATAATCTTAAATGTAATTGTCAACCTAAACCATTTTATGATTCTGTTGCCCTGCATTGTAGTGCAGGGAACCAAAAAAATTCAGAGCGGAACAACAAATGTGCTTTTTTGTGGAGAAGTGCCAGATGACGAAAGCATGGAAGCTGTGATGTGTCTGGATGACACTGAGCATGGCAAACGTGCAGGCTGCCCAGTAAAACCACGTACACTTACAGCTGGGGACTACCCAGGACTAGGGCCTGGGTGAAGATCATCCACACCATTGAACAGAAATAACCACAAAAATGTTTTACAGGATAGTGGTAAATTTTGAAGAGAACATAAAGCTAGACACCAAAAGAGAACTGGGATATTGTATTAGAACACCTTGAAAACAGTACTAAAAAAAATCCAGCCAAATTTAATCATATGGAGTACAAGCTGAAGCACTTCTAAGGACTATTAGCAAAAGCTGTGGCCATAAACTGGCAGTTCATCAGCTGGGAGAGGGCCAGTGGATGGGGTGCTGCCTGTAGAGAAAGTACTGCACTGGTAACATTATACAGGGCATGGGTGGCATCTAAAATAAAAAAAGTACTATAATGGCCTTCCTTATTTAAAAAAAGATCCACCTAAAAATCAAACCAGGCCCACAGCAGGTCTATATCAATAATCAGAGAGCCTTTGTGATGAAATGAAACTAACCCATCTTTGTCTAGGAATACTTAGCAATCTATGAAATTCAGGTGTGAAAAATGTGTGGCTGTCCTCCAAAATACAAAGGAATCAATATTGAAACATCTGGTTTGCGAACATATATGCATAAATTGTCTGTCAAGTTTGACTGAAAATGAAGCTTCCAAAGTAGTGATATTTGGTTGTTTGTATAAGTTTTGGAAGAGGGGCAAGAAAAACTCTTTCCAACGGGAAAAAAAGGTTCTAACAACTCTTGAACTTGGTAAACTGGTGACACAAATGCTAGCTGCCTGGAATATGCAACTTGATATAAAAGATTAAAAGCCAAATGGCATCTGAGAGAGGGGAGGTACTGCTCATCATTTGCTCACAGAAACATGCTCTCTCACTAGGAATTTTTTTAAGTCACCACTAATCTGCATACTTCTTCCACTGGAAAAATGTTAAGTCATAAAATATTTTTCATTACAGAAACATGTTCTCTTTAAATAATATTAGACTATTTTATGAAATCATTCTATAGAGAGTATTTCAGAGCAGAGCTTAGAAAAGCATCATCTGACATCTGTTTTACTAGAAAGTTTATACCAACCATAACATCTCAAATTGCTAATCTAGTCTATACTTAAAATGTTCTTCCATCCCAGAAGACTTTCTGCTAACAAACATGACAAGACAAATGACTACACCTGTACATCTGTATTTTTTGGATATACATATTGTGCAGTCAACAGAACTGGCAATATGTCAGAATTGAAAATTAATGCACTTGTCAAACAAATGGAAGAAGCTCAGACTCTGCTTATTTCAATTATCTAAGCCTAGCAGGTTGTAGCCTCAAAGCTGAAGATCAGTACACTTATATTATCAAAACCTTCTCAACACTAAGAAATAGGACAGCCTTTTCTAACTGCTATGGAACAGCTTTGGAAACAATAAAAACAGCAAAATACATTAAGAGAATAGTACAATCCTAAAATGTTCAACCTTTCAAGCTGTAGTGCAATAACTACAGTCATTAAAATATCACTAGCTACCATTGATGATACTCCACTGGGATGAGAGCCACCACAGCTAAATGTAACCTTTTTATAGAAATTATTTTAAAATTCCTGGGTAAGTGGCAGTATTCAACTGAACAAAAAAGCCCAGAGTTAAAAAACAATTCCAAGTGCCATGGCTTTTCTTTGCCTAAACAAAAACCCATCCATAAGGCAGCAGTGGACTCCTGCCCAAGAAAATAGTGCCTGAAACTGGGAGTATCCCCATAGTATTATATGGGGATGACGTACAGTGTCAAAAGTCTCATAAACATCTTCCTGTAATTACACTTACATTGTAATTACCTCAGTTTTGCAATAAGATTTCTACAAAACATTTTCAGGGACGAACTAGAAGCAACATGCAAACAGTCATCACTGTCTGTAAGGCAACCTGTTCTTTCCTCCTAATTCCCCATTAAGAACATTCATAGCCTGCAACACAGGTAAGTGAAGCAACTTCTCACTTCAGTATGATCAAGTCAACATTGTGTCATAGCATCAGCACAGACAAAGAGATCTTGCTCCTGACTACACAGCTGCTGCCCCAAGATACAGATAAGGAATGAGAGGCTGAGAACAATTCCACAGAATCATCTTCTGCCTCCAAGGGTGATGGTGCTTCTTGGAGGCACTTGGTATATGTTGTAGTCACTGAACCTTTTGAGTATAACAGGTTATTCTAATGAAAGAAACCAGAGCAAAAAATCGCAGAGTTGTCTAAACTTTCTAACCTATGGCTAATGGAAAGCTATCTACTTCAGCCTTGGAAAGACCCATAAATAACATTTTGGGGGGTTATCATATCAATATTAACACATTCAGCCTCCCACAAGTTTCCACTGTAGTAATGGCCTACCTGTGAGAGACATAACCAGTGTGCTACAAGTATTTATAGCTAGCTTAAAATAAACAGAATCTTCAAAGTTGGAAAGGACCTCCAAGATCAGAGTCCAACCTTTGATCACCATCTTGTCAACCAGACCATGGCACTAAACGCCACATCCAGTCATTTCATGGCTTCCAGTAGAATTTGACTCACAGACTAAACACCAGCTATGGAGTGGCTGCTGGCAGCAACAGCTGAAGTCTTAGTGAACCCCAAACTTCAGCAAATAACCAAGTATGATCCTAACAGTATCACAGCCAGGCATCCTTGATGGCTTCCTGGGTATAATGAGCTGCGTACTGCCAAAACTCAGCTGTGTTCACCACTGACAGGGGGACAACTGTTGGGTCATAGGAAGCAAGGGGACCAAAGGGACAGGAGACTAAGAAATGTGAGCTTACGCCAAAGGATTACCTGACATGGTTAGGTTGACTGCACATAGTCTCTGTAAAGCAGCTGTGTCAGAATTTGTCTTGAAGTGTAAAAACAAGGCTTTAAACTCTATCTTAACTGCAAACACAAACATATATATGTGAGGCACCCTGACATAGTACTAACATATATGACAAAGATAGCTGGGAAGACAGCAAAAACAGAATTTACTGTGAGGATGTGGCAATAAAAATTAACTAAAATTTCTACAGAAGCTTATTTAGTACTCAACTGAGACAAAGTTAACAAAATCCTGCCTAATTTTATTAGCACTGTTAAGCACTCTTCAGATGTGACTGCTCACCAGAGGTAGACATCAGAGGAAAGAATTTCACTCTTCTGAAACAAGAAGAAATAGATGTGACATTCAAATCCAGCTTCAACAAAATACATTCTGAGCAAAGAAATTGGTTAGCATGGGCATAGGAACAAAAATACATCATGCATAGAATGAGACAAAAGAATTAATGTTGAGGAAGAGAATAATCTCAAGAGGTGAAGTGTGCCCTAAGTATAAGAAGATCAGTATATTCTTATTTTCCATGCAACTCCTGAGCCCTTCCAGGCAACAGTAATATCTGTGAGACAGCACCATATTACCAAATGCCAGAAACAGGAGAGGCTGGAATGAAAAGGAAAAAGAAAATACTAAAGGAAAAGAGGAGTCATGAAAATGAAAAGAGCAAATGGGTAGAAGTCCTTTGAAAAACGATGTTTCTTCTGAAATAAATCTGACACACTTAGATGTCACTATAAGTTCCTGGTAAATATGATTCCGCGTTAAAAAGGGAGTTACACACAACACAAAAAGAGAACCTATTCTATTCCTGATGGAAATCCATTTAAGGCAGACATGCTCTACTAGCAAATTTCTAAGTGGTATTGACACTAACAATACACAAATAAGGTATTTATTTCATACTCCATAAGCATCTCTAAGATTATCAGTCATTTTCCACAGGCATTTTCTGGTTTGTGGAAATAAACAAGTAACATTATTTCTGCCACAACTGAAGAGCTTTCTCTTTCATAAGCACTGATACAAATACTGCAATCCACTTGCACAGATGTTTCTGTATCTTAATTTTAAAAAGAGGCCCTAGAAATTCCCAAAATAATCTGAAACCATGTTCTTTCCACACATTAGAGAATAGTGATTTCAGCTTTGAGAGGATATTCTCTAACTGGGAAATACTAATCCTTCTATGAACCACACAATTCTCCAGACAAATTCTGCTGCATTGGCATGAGCAAAACGTCATGCAAACCTCCTTCCTCCAATAATAAAGCCAGCTAAACTTGACAGAATCACCAAGACTTATTCTGAATTATAAAAAGAGAAAAAGAGAAGTGTGAACCTCGTCCTTTCAGCAAGATATTTTAAGTTTAAATCTCAACTGTTCAATATATGCAATGTCTTAAGGAAAAAAATCACAAGCATTAAGAAAGCAAAAACTGGCAAAAACCTACTTTTCAGAAAATATATCAGTCTTCCCCTCTTCACATCATTCCTTCTGTTCAGATAACTGAGTTGTATACATCATTTTATAGTCAGTGACCCACATTACACAGCATTAGCTGATTTAACAGTACTTAATTAGAAAAAGGGCTTAAGTAGTTTACCATGCAAATGGTAGACCACAATAAAAAATGGACAAAATGAACAGAAGCAATTTAGCGGTCATGTTTCAGTACACTGTCAGATTTAGCTAACAAAACAATAGGGATTCTAAGTATTTAAACAGATTTGGGCATTTCAAACAAATGAGGAATTACCAGGGGTTGATTAAATGAAGTATTTTACCTAGAGACAAGACCCGCATGTGCATACAAATTGCAAATGATGTCAAACATTCTTACATTTAGAAAAATTATTTTCAACAGTCATAGTCCCTAAAAGAGAACCAGTTCCTTCCCTCTTGTCATAATCCTGTCATAGCTTATTTCCATACAAATTCTTGCACCAACTAACAAAAACTTCATATAAAAATAATTTTTGAAGTTGTAACTGCAGAATAACAATAAACATTTGAACGTATACCCAGAAACATTCGTAAATCTCTTCCAGAACAAACACAACCAGGACTAGGACTGCCAAACTTCATTTTTATCCAAAAAATCTCGATCTGGTATGGATTAGACTGTTTAAAACTGGACTTAAAAATTTCCTCTCTACAGACAGCCTTGAAGAAATTCTATACATTCAAAGGCTTAAAGAGCAATGCTGTGGCAGGACCATTCTTCAAACTGCTCTGAAAGTCCAACCATGACTGCTAACAGGAAACATTTGACAGGCATTTGTAAAAGCTCCTTCCTTTATAAAGATAAAACCAGAATAATCTTCACAAGAGTTCAGAAAAATTTTAACTTGAGATAGCTGTATTTAGCTTGCTTAATATACAGGTGACTTTCACTATTAAGATATAGAGTCCAGTGCATCAGGCATTAAGAGGAGAGGGTAAGTCAATTCTCATCTCCATATACAAAATTTAACTATTGTCTCAGTTCAACAAAAATTTAAGTGAAAAAAAAAGTTTACAGCATTAAACAGACATCCAATTCAACAAAGTTAGGTCAGGAAATTAAAACAAGATTTTTTTAAAAAGACAAAATCAAAAATTCAGGTTTTATTGCTAAATGATTTCTTCCGTATGGAGAAAAGTTAATATTTCACAGAATTGTAAATGATCCTCAGTTCTAACAGACTCAAGCATACCAGAAGTCTCAACTATAATTTTTTTTCCACAGGTTTTGAGGAGAAAAATCACAATCTTTCAAAAGCAGTTCTCCTGTGATACAATTTATAAATAAGTAAATAAATTCTCAACTTGTATCAATTCCCCTTTGTCATTTTGTAGTATGTGTCTCAGCATGAATTTACATTACAGGAAAAAAAAAAATCCAAAAAACCAGCAATAACAACCCATACCCAAAACAAGCATAATGTTTTAACCAGACTATCTCTGACTAGATAAAACTTAGTTTGGAGCTTTTTTTTTCCTCCTCCACTTAAAAGTGACCCATATTTTATCTCCCTTTGTATACTTCACTAAAACTGTTCAGAAATTTCTATTAGCAATTTGGGGAAATAAGAGGAAGGGTTAATAACCTCACTTCTTTACATCAAATTTAAAACGAAAATTAGTCCTGGCAGCTTACATTGCATGATCAGCTTTTTTCCGCTACTACTCATAGCAATTCACAGTAGGTGGTCATCAAGCACCACAACTCACAGGGAGGCACCTATTCTGCCAGTCCATTTGGTGAGTCATTCAGGGTGACACTCAGGAGTATTTTCATGACTGAATTTGTAACACCTGTATTCCTCTCTACAAGAGCAGCAGTGCTTTAGCCATTGACCTGACCCAGAAACACTCCCCAATGTCTCTGAAGAGAAGACCAGAGTTGTTACTTTGGGCCTGGAGGAAGGTGACTAAATTAAAGCTGGTCTTGTTTTAAAGAATTTTCACTACAGTTTCTCCTGAAGTAGATAATCAGGGCTGTTGGTGATTAATACCTCTATTAAGAACGCTGTTTTTCAGGTTTCAAAGCTCACTTGCCCAAGTTAGCCCACATTTGTATTCCTATATGTAGTTAATGGAAACCCAAATTTCCTAAGTTTTACACAGGACACAATCATTCACAGACAGCAGAGTTATCCATACTCTACATGACAGCCTTGAAAAGTCAGCTATATTTGCAGTGCTTTATTTTTTCATATTTAGCATTAATTCTTAAACTGGTCAGGGCTCTTCTCTAAGATTTTCTGTGACCTTCTCCATAAAATCTCCTCTGCAAAGCACCTTTTAGTACCATACAGTAATCCATGTAATAGAAATTACCTTGCAATAAAGTGGTGGGACTTGCTAGAGAAAGGAGGGAGAAAAAAAGCAGAAACACACCCTCTGAGTGCCTTTTCTAGAAGAGCCTTGTGCTGAAGTTTAACCCACAAACTTTCCCCTCACCGCTCAATCCTGTTTAGCCTTCTCTCAAATGAAAGCCAGGCTACAGTGATTATCCCAGTCACCATAACTAGTTTTACTCCTGGACAGTGACCAAAGATGGATACAGCATACAGTACATCATGGAGTAACAATAATGATCTTTTCTGTTCCACATCCTACTCCTTCCCTAAACATTTCTGCCTTCAAAGCTTATACCTTGAAAGAATTGCCCACAAAACAACATTTCTGCCAAAGACTCACAACTAACTAGGATTCCGGTAAAGCAGATATATAATCAGAACTGTTTTCATCCTCCTCCTGCATTAAGCATTACATTACAATTAGCACACACTAAATCCCAGCAGCTATTTATTGTCCAGTATCTGTCTATTTTGAAATTCTTCTTGAACATCTCACAATTAACGGTGCATTGTGTGATTTTGCATTCCCAGCTGAATGTCAGCGCACTTTGTTCCTTTGCTTAGAATATGTATGAATTTGCTGAGGGCATATATCCTTGAAGATCCCATTGGAAAGACCTCTGTGGAAATTGATCATTCAGTCTTACCTTTTTCTCATCTTCTGGCCAGTTATTAATACAACAGGAGGCGGTTCCTCTTAATCCACAGCAGCTGATTTCCTTTAAAAGCCTTTGGCAGGAGGTCTTGTCAAATGCTTTTTATAAATCGAAGTGCATTACAACAGCCATATACTTATTCCTCTCCCTCCCTGCCCCCTCCAAGGATTCTAACGGCTTTATGAAGCACGACTTCTAGCTAGAAAAGGCAGTCTTTTTTTTTAACTTAATGTGTTGAATATTTTTTATGGTACTCTACTTTCTTGAAACACTCAGTTCTACTTCTTTCCTAGGACACTGTGGTATCACATTTGCAGCTTCCATTCCTCTGGTACACACAGCTTGTTCTAAGTGATGGATTATGTACTTCTGACAAAAAAAAAAATCAAGACACTTCCATGTCTAAGGTATTTTACACCTTGAGTGCATTTTACTTGGTTTGCATGATGTCCATTTATACTGATTGCCTCTCAACATATTAATCAAAAAGATAAATCTTCTTGACCATGTTCTTCAGCCTCAGAATTTACCTACAGTCCTCCAACAGTGAACACTTCTGCAAGAAACTCCTGTGGCTTGTCTGCTGTAATAGCACCTTCCGTAAGGATTCCCTGGTATGCTGGCCACTTAACAGACTACAGCCTTCCTCACATTCTTCCCACTGTCAGTGACATGTCAGTAATTACCTCAGGGTTTTAATTTTAAACCAGTCACTCTTCAAGCAGTTCTACTCTTTGAAAGATTACTACCATCAGCTTTTTTCATTCTTTTTAACCTGTTGGGTTTTTTTTAAGTTTTTTGACACATTACTTCGAAGCCTCCAATCTGTTGTTTTGACATATGCAAGATCACCTTCACAGCTCTAACTCTTCATTTCTTCTTACTTGGCTTCACTGACTCTATGAGGCTTGATTTAGTTTTCGGGAAGGGGAAAAATAAGTCTTATTAAAAAATTTGGGAGCATTTTTGTTCATACAGGAGGGCCATATAACAATACAACACAAGTAATGTTTTCAAGAAGACTGCCAAGTAATATTTTGAATCAGACCTCCTGCATTGCTTAAAAATTAAGATGTCCTCTTAGTGTATCAAGGTAGATAATCAAAAAACATCCTTGACAGCTGAAATAAATATTGTCTCCATCACATTCTGTAGAGAGATTTGATCTTTCTCCTCTCTCTTGAGTAAATGAGCTGTACTACTTTTACCAAAACTTTTTCCATTTTTCATGCCTTCTGGCATTTTATGTTATTGTCAATATTCTGATTATGTGGCTAACAGCACAGCTACACTATCAAACAGTCAACAAAACAGCAACAGTATTAACCCCCTTCTCCTTTTAAGGCATATTTCAAACCATTTAAACTAACACATCTTACCTTATCCCATTTTCCGTCATCATATAGCATCTTTCTACTAAAGCAAGTCATCTGTAATGCAATTCCTACATATTTGCCCCCAGACACTGCAGTCTCAGTGCTTATCTCTGTTCCATCAAGTTTCTCAAAACACTTATTGCATGAGTATGCTCATTTTAAAATAGTTGTTTGTCTACTACCTTTTTCAAAAGGCACACCACATTATGTAAAGGCATACAATATTCCATGCTTTATCAGCCTGTCTATTTTTATACACCATTTTCTATATAATTTAAGAGGACTTAATTTGGCAATACATTAAAATTCAAGAAAGAGGCAACAAGAAAAAAGGGACAGAAGTATCTTCCTCGGCCTTTCATCACTCAGTGAAACACCCTCCAAAAATCCCTTTTCTTATATAGCTTTCAGTTTAAGGAATGATAAAAAATTTATTGCAATAAAGCTAGCATACCTTTTAAATTTCATTTCAGATTTTGACAACAGGCAGAGTGCATCTCCAATCTCCAGGACTAAAAACGAATCCTTGCATTTTTAATTCACCTGCCCATTCACTGCTCATTCCTACGCCTTCCAGTAGTTCTCCACTGAAAAACCTTTTAGCCCCTTGGCCAGTTCCTGGGAGGTCTAACAGCACCCCAGCTTCATTCAGCAATGCTGCTTCTCAAATACTGCCCTGTGACAGCTCCTTCTCAGCCATGTGTTTCATGAACCATTTCTGTGTCACCACCAGCTCACAAGAGCCAAGCACTCCACATTCATCTTATCTGACACTACTACACTGCTCTTGAGAATGTCCAAAAAGCTTGTTGCTTACCTGAAGCACGTCTGTTGCTCAGTATTGTCTTCTTTCAACTCCCCATTTCTATCATCACGGCTTAACCCCTCTCACTGGCAAGCTGAGACACCTGTCTGCACGCTGGTCTGTATGAACTTCTTGGGTCTTCATATTACTAACAGCATGGCATTAATACAACCCCACTCTACTACAGTTCAGGAGTGGATTTGGCAGTGTAAGGTTAATGACTGGAATGCATGATCTTTTCCAGCCTAAATGATTCATTCTATAATCTCGTGTTTTAGCGTAACAGCCCTGAGAAAACCAGACTTGGTTGCAACAAAAGAGCAGACAAAGCCACCTACACTGACAGCAGGTGTTAACAAATGCCCAAAGTTCAGCAAGGATATGGCAGCTGGCAATCCTCACGGTTTTAAACTGATTTCAGCTCAGATGCTCTCTCGGTGAGATATGTTTTCTACATATTTAGATGTATGCTTCCATTAAAAATGTTAGCGCACAGCAAATTACTGGCATTTATTAACACATCAAATTAAACTACAGGGCAACCTTTACATTCTGTTAGGCATTTCTGATGTAGCTCACTAGCTGTCAAAGTCTGATGCCTTTTGTTGCATTCTCTTGAAATGTCAAAGTTTCATAACCTGCAGCTATTCTGTCACTTCATCTGACTTTGTATATGAAATAAATGTAGTGGGCATCAGATCACTGAATTTGGCCTGCTTGAAGGGTGAAAAATTTAAGTCACAGCTCAGCAACAAAGTAATATAATGTGGCAGCCTCTTATTAAACGCATGGAAGGAAGTAGAGCATGGAATAGTTTTCTTATTACACCAAAAATGACATATTAGATTACAGTATGCTCATTTTTTGTCAGATTATATAGTCACTGCTTCTAGAAGGACAGAGAAGTACAGTCTTCATCTAGTTTTTTAAGTACAATATATTTATTCCTAGAGTTTGAAGGCTTCCTGGTTTTATTGTTTTGAAAACTATCATGAGTAGCAAACTACCTCTAATAAGTGTGCTGTTAAACAGAACTAAATTTTTTAACCACAGTTTTTCATTTTTGTTCTATTTCAACTTCAACTCCCTCTTGTGACTAGAAGAAATACTCGAGTATTTAAAGGTATAGAAAGCACTGAACCTCAAAAATAGAGGAGTTTCATTGTTATTCTGACACTGTTCAACCCTGCCAGCTTCTGCTTTGCTCAAAGCAATGTCTTTGCTCCCCTTTTCTATGGATAAAACACCTTTGTAAGCATAGCTGGTGATATAGACACTTCAGCATGCCCCGACATGTAAAACCTGCATTTGAGCCAGTGAAATCATGAACAGTCACTAGAAAGGTGAAGTCTGAATAGCACTATTAGAAGGTGAGTAAAGCCAGAGACTGCTCACCAACTCTGCACAGAACCCACAAGAAGATTCAGAGGGCTGCTTCCCCATCCAGCACAGACTCCTTTATTGTAGGCACTACAATCAAAACAACAAATTAGATGACTCTCAGGTGCTCACCTAACAGGGAGGTCTCTTACGGAAATCCATAAGCCCAAAGATATGCCACTCCCCCAAATAAAAACAGCTAAAAAATACTAGCTTGGATTTGCTTCCATGTGTTTAGTTAAAATTAACTACTTGATTTTGGAGAAGAGAAAACTTAGATATCTTCCATACAAGCACTCCCTGCTTTTTCCAGTTTTTTTCCACATGAAGCTACAGCTGAGCTGTGCATTACCATATCACCAGGCACATGAGGTATTACATGCAGGTATCTGAGTACAGTTTAAGTAGACAGAGAAATCATGTGTAAGATTAGAATGGTGTTCTAATTTTGATACATTGAAGCAAGCAAAATAAGCAATTAGAGTATCACATGACTTATCTTTGTAAACCTTGGGAGTCAAAGCTGAACATCCTAAGCTTGAGCTGTGTTACTTGTCTAAGTCTTTAAAAGAAAGTAACAGTGGTAAACATGAGAAATTAAGATACTTGCAGCTGATCTGAAATCTCAGCCTGAACACCCTTTAGGTAATTTTAAAGCATTAGGCAAAGATTTGTCTTCTAAGTACAGACTTCTCAGCACTAACACGTGGATAATGGTTGAATGGAAATCACATAGGGAGAAAGCCATAGGAGGCAAGTAACTCCACAGTGCCTTCACTGCCACTGGAGCTCCACCCACCCTGCAGCACCCCCAGCACTTCTGCCAGTCCTGTCCACCGACAGACCACCTGCTGCTGCCCTGCACAACAGATGGTGCTGAAAGATTAAAACCTTCATTTTACATTATCAGTTGTATCAGAAAGCCTAGTCTTATTGATAGCATTCAATAGGCAAATTCTAGTTTTCACTGTCACCACTAGGTTTGAGGGACCCTGGCTAAATTATTTATTCTGTCTAGGACAATCTGTTCACATTGCACATGAAATAAACTTCTCCAGCTCAAACAGCTCTGGAAACAGAGACAGCAATTCACTAGCATTTAGTTCCTTGGAAATTCTTCAAGCATGCCCGGTACTGACTTAGCTAATCTCCCAAGGTCAAAATTACAAGAATTCTTGAATGTATTAAATGATTTGCACTAGGGTGGGGCACCACACGTGCCTGTTTCTACAAAGCTTTAATTCATCTGTTACCAACTGTATATACAATGGCTTATCCTCCTAAGAGCCAGGCATGGATAGCTAAATAGCTGCCTTCTCACAATTTAGTCTACAAACTTGGACACAATCAGAACACCAAAATAAATTTTGTTTTGTAACAAAATTACAATTGCTGCCTGAATATCTAAAAATTTTATTCTTTTAGTCACTCCATTCTTCAAGGTCTTTTGTGAAAGCAAAGCTATTAGTTGCATGCCATTTTCAGTTCTAAGATGCCCGGATATAACAGCTCAATCTTTGCTTTTGCCATTTACTCCCAAGTCTTTAACCAGTATAAACTTATTCTTGAGAAGTATAACCTGCATGCTAGACCTCACTGAGTGTCCTTCCTTAATTTTTGGTGTCTTAGATTAGTCTTAGATTAAAAAAATAAAGCAAATTTAAGAACAATTCAAATGCAAACCCAAAAATTTCAATGAATATATGTTTACTCGCCACTGGGAGACACTTGTCAAGCTCCTGTTCCTCAGTAACAGGCCTGATGACTGGAGAAATGAGAGCAACACTTCTCCCTTGAAGCAGGCTCAGGTAGTGCATAACACCAGTTAAAAGGAAGGATGCTGCACAGACAGTATCACTGCTGGAGAACACAGAAAGGGAAGGAAGGCCATTCCATAAAACATTAGAAAGCTGTGCCAGTAATGGAGGGAGTGAAGTTACTTTCCACAATGCATAACAGCAGCATACAGGATGCACTACAATATAAAAGCTTCAAACATGCACACACAAGAAGCAGACACTACATCAGAAGCATATCCTGAAATCTCTAATGCAAAAAAAGGATTTTTTTTTCTTTTTTAATACACAGAAGTAGGGCAACATCTACATGTACCATCACAATACACTGTGAGGAATTTATCCTCTAAGATTAAAACACAAGGGTTTTTTTAAGAGTGCAATAAACGGCAGTAACTGCCAAGGAAAGTTAACAAAGTTCCATTCTAAGATCAAATTATTTGCTTAACCGTTTTTGAGCGACTTTACCTTTTATTAAATGACATGGTAGTAATACAATGCTACAAGATTCGGAAAATACAAAGAGGTGGAAGCCTTGTATTGATTTCAGAAAGTATTTTCTTTATGCAGGCAACACTTTCTTCCTTCCTCATTTATATCTATCTCTACTGCACCAATATCAGTCCAAGAGTCACATTACCCCAGGTCATCAATGTTATAAATATGGCACTGTAGGAAGGAGTCATTACTATCTGAGCAGTTGCTTCTACTGATTGGGCTTTTATCATATATCGCTGTAGTAGTAGAGGAGTCTAATGTTAGCACTGCGGTAAATAGCAATATTGCTAATCAAGAGAACAAAACACACTTTACATCAGGGAGGCATCCTTCAAACTAACTGCTGCAACAGAAGCCTTCAGGGACTGCTGCAGAAACAGCTAGAAAAACAATCCTTACTTCTCATAGTTTCTCACACTTCTTGACGCCCCAATACTCTCTGGATTCCAAGGTTTCAGAAAGAGTTCTCATCTCGCAGGGAACAGCACCTCTCAGTAAGGGTCCTAACAAACAACTTGTGGAATTGGGTCTAAGCATTCTCTTGGGTTTAATTTTAAAATTTACACTTGAGCTGATTAACGCCGCCAAGTATTCAATTCTTCAAACATTTTAAACAGTTAAAGTATGAAATTAAAGTCCAAGTCCATAACATGATATCTTCTGATAAACAACTGCTTTGCATTATCTTTTAAGTTGTTGTTTCCTCCCTGCTCCCCTTCCATACCAAAGTGCAAGTCTTCACTTACCTACTACCTTTCCATGAGAAGTGTTTTTATTATATCAGAACTGGCAAACACATGACCCACAGCCACATTAGAAAACGGAAAGCATGTTGAGAGCTCAAGGACAACACAGGTCTGCATGCACCTGCAACTAGTCAAACAAAAATATTCAAGGGTACTAAGACCTACAAGAAAAGCATTTGCTAAATGGACAATAGTGTTTATAGCTTAAAAGCAGAGCTTGCTGATCATTAAAGCTTTTGGAACAATCTACTTCATTACCCTTTCTCTACGATGCTTTTTAAATCAGAAAGCTATCTAAGCTAGTAACTTTAACTCCTTGAAATAAGAAGAGGGGAAACCTAGCAAGAACAGTACTTTATTTCAGCGTTCTTTTTTTACCATCACCTTACACGAAAAAAGAAAACCCAAAAAAACCTACACTAAGAAAAAACCACAAATAAACTGACAATCGAACAAAAAAACAATGAACACCCCCAAAGACTGCACTGAGAGAAAACCATATTCTGCAGTTATTCTGAATATAAGCAGAGTAAAACTGTAGGAATTTATGTTTGGCGCAATGTCGTGAGTGTTTCAACACTTCATTCTCTACAAGCAAACCCATTTTGGCACTTTGAAGAACCACAAGTATACACGAAGTTAAAACTTAACAAAAACAACCCACTTAAGACATGAAGTCAGATCAATTCTGCTGTTAGTTTACCAGGTGAAAAATAGGCTTTGAGGCAGCATGAACAGAAAGGCTCCTACATAAGAGACGGGTTTTTCCTCCAAACTGGAGGATATTATGAGCCTGCCTACAAAAGGAGCAAACTAACAGAGTATGCTAAAAGCCAGGAAGAGGTCTCAAAACTCAGACAAGAAAGGGCAGCAGAGAACTCCAAACATTTGCTTATAAACGACTCTTGAGAATGAAACCCAGGAAAGAAACAGGTTCCTCAAAAGCTCAGACACAGAAGCAGAAAAACCCAAATGTGGATTCAACCAGACATGAGTCAGAAATTGGCTGCTTGTTTTGTTAAAGCCATTTGCTTTTTCTGCTGTAGACATGGGAGGCAACATTAAAAAATGCATGCAAAACAAGACCAAATACATTTTGATATTTGGGAAATGGAGAAATTATTTCAGAAGCAGAACTGGTGCATTCAAATAAGGGAAATGGAAAGGGCTACTCAGAAGACTACAGAGACTTTAAACAGTGACAGTTCTCTTGGTCACATTTCATTTTCTCCTCTGAACATCTTTGGTATCTACAACATGCAAATTGTTTCCACAAAAAGAGTTTAATGTATGTATGTTTGTATACAGATATATAAAGTCACAGTATACAATTATATCTTTATTGCCCCAACGGGACACAGCTTAAAAAAAATTGTCACATCTATTCCATAGAATATTTCAGAACACAGAAAGTCCAGTAAATCTTTCCAGGTCCAGTAATATTAACATGCACACACATCTCCCATCATGTCTTTCATTAAAGGCACATCATGCACAACAACTGTAGAAAGTTAACTCGCAGGCTCTATTTCAACCCCCACGAAGACATCAAGAGTTAGCAGAAACATTTCATACCACTGGCAAAAGTTCCTTTCATGCCTCTTATTTTGAAGGATTATCACTGTGAAGGTGAGTTCAATCCCATCATATTTCTTGCATATCAGGTGTCCCCTGCTTATATACACACCACCACATTCTAAAGCAAACTGCAGGAGATTGAAGTCAAACCCAGTTACTTAAAAACCTCCAATCAATAAAACCATTTTAATGTTGCAATAATGCTTTTGATAATATGCATATCTATTTATTAAGACCACCTTATACTCTGAAAACTTTTAAAAAATCTCAATAGCAAGAATTTACTCTATCTTGCCCAAACTAAAAATATAACAGAGTAATTATCAGCATTTTCAGAGGTAGCATTATTTGAAGAGCAATATAATGTTTGTGCCTTGAACTACTGTTCTGAAAGCTCACCTTATACAGAAGTGGAAAACAGACAGCCAGATATAAGCGCACACTAAGGGCTTCAGAATGGGTTTATTTTAAAGTAAAACAGAGGAAGAGAGAACTGCAAACCCACTGAGATGCAATATAAAAGCAGGAAGTCGGTTTCTTATGGAGCTTAACTTCTGTGGGTACTACTTTGAATCTGTCCTTCCTCATTTGCAAAAAAGTGAGTTTGGATAATTTATATTAAAAGTTGCTCAACATATTAATGTGCTTTTAAACATAAAAATGTGTATATAACAATGTTTTTTCACTCCAGGTACACTCAAGCTTATAAATGACAACATATTTTCTTGTTTGGAGCATAATAAGCAAAAAAGGGAAATATTAGGTAGTAAAAGTAAATTCCAACATCAAAAGTAAACTGCAAAGTTGAGCCATGATAAAAAGCATGTTTGAGCTTATTACTTAAAAGAAGTATTATTCCTCTCATGTACAGTTCCCCTTATTTATTTGCATGTCAATCTTTCTCATTCTTTCTTTTTAAATGCTTCAAAAACTACAGGAGCTTCTCACCAGGCCAGTGATACATTTCAAAGTGATACAGTGAGCTGTGTAAAGGCCATCTCAGAACTTGTCTCCCATCATTAGCACAGCCTCAGTTTTGAAATAAATATTTATTATTCCTGAAGAGAGCTGTGGTCCCCAGGGAAAACAAACAAACAAAAAACCCAAGAACCCAAAACCCACAAAATACCAAACACCTGTGAAAAAGGCAATGCTGAAGGCCAACTCTCTGCAGAGAGCTAACTCCTCAAATACTTGGCCCTTATTGTGAAAATCCAGTAAGCCCCTACTTTCTTCTGAAATTTCCACATTGCTCCTCTATTTTAACACCCTTCATTCCACACAATAGAAATCAAACAGTAATAGTGAGGGAGGGGAGGAGGGACAGATACAGGGTGTCTCAAACAACTAAACATCCATCCACACTGGTTTCTTTTTTTCTCTTCTGTAACAACTTTGGCCTCCTTTACCTTCCACACCTCATTACTTCTGTTCACTCCTTCCCTAGTCCCTTTTGCATTTGACCAAAGAGGAAAGAATACTTTTTGCATGTTTCTCTGGATGCTCAAAGCATCGGCCACACTTGCTTCACTTTCTTTCCCCTTACACTGAAGTTATAGATATACCAGTACTAGTAAAGCACAAGGAAAGTTCATGTTCCCATGAGGTTGACAGACATGCCTACCATCTTAAAAAATAATTTTTTAGCACAAGTGACAGTTCCATTATTAAGACTTTCAAGCAAACAGTTCATGCTTTTCAAATAAAAGATTACGAAGTGAGGTCTCCAAAAATTG
Source organism: Acanthiza pusilla (assembly GCA_036630365.1). Classification (NCBI taxonomy): domain Eukaryota; kingdom Metazoa; phylum Chordata; class Aves; order Passeriformes; family Acanthizidae; genus Acanthiza; species Acanthiza pusilla. The sequence goes on from JAXCHO010000098.1 coordinate 10,010,701, forward strand.
AGCCAGCTGGAGTATGGAGCAAAAGGAGAATTTCCATCACCCAACCTGTACTACGTCTACCATTCTGGATGAAGATATACCCCTTGCAGCCATAAAAGTAGGATTACTTAGTTTTACCATGCTTAGAACCCACCCACACCATTTACGTCTTAACTAAACTGAGACCTTTACTCCTGCCATCTACGTATAATAAAGCAAACAAACCATATCTCCTTATGTGCAGCATTTCATAAATAATTCAAAATGGCAATTTCACTTCCTTTAGATCAGAACCTAGCCTGTTGAGAACTAGAAATCTTTACTATTCTTATTAAATATTTACTATATGGCTGTTCTGGCATCCTTACAAAAACCACCGCATACAAATGTTATGCATTAGAAAAATACAAAAGCTACATTTAAAACATTTAAAAGATGCTGGCAACTGCACAATAGCTGGGAAATGCAAACAAAGCTGACAGCCTAACTTTCACTGCTGATTCTTTCCAGGACAAAAAGCAGCCACATGAGACAGCTTAACCCTTTGCTTTAAGGTCAACATGCATCAATGATTTTTCCATAAAATGGACATTTGTCACTACCTGAAAAAAAAATTTAGGAAAACATTTTTAGAGAAGCAAAAAGAGAGACAATGTTTTTCCAAGATTTCAATCAGTGTATGTTACAAACATAGAAAGGTCACAAATGTTTACCAACTCCATGGATGCAATAAAAGTGTATCTATTCCCCTCCGCCAGCAACATTTCTACCTTCAGAATCGCAAACCTAAGGAACCTAACTAGGTATGTAACATCTACAACAAAAATCCAGAAGAAGAAGAACACAGGAGACTTAACACACTTTCTTCAATAGCCCATCCCCTGTCACCAAAGGAAAGTTTCAGTTTATATTAAATCTATTTTTTCACCAAGCTTTTTACACAGTTGTCCTGGTTATAGTCATACAGCCATATCTCAAGGCAACAGGCACACAGAACAATGATTAGACTCAGCAATCCCACTGCAGCTTTCAGATTTATCCCAGTCAAGGAGATACAGCTTGCACTGCAGCAATAACCACAATTCCTGGGGCTTGGCAGGCCTCAGCACACACTGCAATGCAACCACAGTAAGAGGCTGAAGGACCATGCTTCCCTCAGGCTCCTGCCATCCCTATACTATAAAACTGCTACAAGACAGCATTAAGTATCACAGCTCCTGCAAACCATATGCCTGTAAGAACAAGCTTCCCAATTTCAAGTTTTATGTGAAGTGACCCAATAGCAACCACTGCCCTCACAAAAGCTTCCCAGCCTAAGCGACAGATCATTATTTAAATAAATCAAAATATAAACCAGACCTGGACAGACCAAAATAATGCTGGTTGGGAATGTTTTCAGGTGGTTCTCCCAGGCAGAAAACTTGCTTTGCAGCTAGCAGGCCAGTCAAAATTCCAAAGCCTCAAGACAGCAAGGCACATATTTCAAAATATACCTTTATTTTCCAACTCCCTTCTAGCAACAAGCAGCCAGGCTGCAACGCTGACCATGGTGCAGCCCATTTCTCTGAGGGCACAGGGTGAACACACTAACATTTCCCCTTTGTACAGAATGAAGCAGCCCTGAGCTACCATAAGCTAAACACTACTGTGCTCAGCACCAGCTTTCAATCCTCTTTTGCTGCCAGGCTGAATTGCCACTTTCAAATGCATCAATCAGATACACACTAAATTAGGAACTGCACTTCTTCCTAGCACAGCCTGCCAAGACAGCTGCAGCACTGTTTTCTGTACTAATGACTTCGAAGGTACTAAAATAAAGTTCTGGCACTGATGTCCACTAAAAGAAGGTACTCCTGACATTACTGCGGATAGCTATCATTGTGTTTTTCTTTTTAGTGTAAGAGTGTCATGCAAAAATATATTTAGTAACCTACTGTGGCATAATCCTTTCAGTCATACACTTCAGCTCAGTTTGAGGGAGATAACAAAAGCAGGCTTTGCTGGTTGCAGTTTTCCAAACACCCAAGGCAGTGGGATCTTCAAAGGAAGCCAGGGTCAATTTTTCCTTCCTGCAGAAGGCCCCCACACAGCAGCAGCTGATCTGGTCAGCTGGGGATCAGATGACCCAGAGCAGACTGTGGGAAGGAGGCAGGCAATGTCTCTGTTGGGCCAGGGAAACTCATTTGGAGGTCACTGTAAGTTGTTTCCTGTAATTTCTCCATAGGGATGCATACAAGAAGACAGACAAGCCAGGACAAAGAACTGCAGAGAGACCCTCCTGGCACAACCTGGGCTCAAGGAGGATAGTAACGGTGGAACAACAAACCAGGAGACCTGAGCAGAACAAGATCTTTTAGAAAGTCTTTACAGAACGAACAGGAACCATAGTAAGATTACCTCAGGCAGCACTGAAGGGAAATTGAGGCACTGGAATAGGATGCATTTGGACTTAAAGATCAATTTATTATTCTGACATAGTGCATGGAGAAACAGAGCATTCTGAACCACCTGCAGAGGAAACAAAAGCTGGACAAACAGAGCTTTAGCAAGCCATGTGAGGCTGTCAGATGCCCTCCAGAGCAGGGGTTTTATACTTTCTGGTATCTATTTTGAGCTCAGGCTCAGAATTAAACCTTTTCAGAAATGTCTCCAGGATTTTAAAGGCTAATGGAAACTTCCATGAACAGTGCAAAATAGGACCAGATGTTTTAACACATTTGCTAACAAAAATAAACATTTTTAGCAAAGATGGTTTTACGTAAATGGATGGAAAGGCTGAGTCCAGTACAAAAGGAGTATCATTAATTCCTCAGAGGTCTACTTCAAAGAGAGGAAGAAAAATCTTCCTCCTGGAATACTCTATCAAATCTTCCAGATCTTCTTTTAGAACATGCCTCATAAGAGTACATCCCAATTTAAAACACTTATGCAGGAGCAGGTAGATTCACTTTGCCTTTTTTTAAGAGTAAACGCAAATCAGAAGCAGGAAAGCTGGCTTAATTTGCCAATTTAGTGGTCAAGTTCTAAATAAAAGTTCAATCAAGCTTCAACTGACCACATAAGTGGAGAACAGAGAAGTATTTATAGCTTGCTCTCCCTCAGCCACCAGCTCAGAAACCACAGAAGGACGCATTAGAGCACGTGACTTCAAGCACATGATATCAAGTACTCAAGCTTCTCTTTCAGCCAAGGACTCCCTCTCTTCTATGGAATATTCTTTCACCATTTTTCTCTCTTTGATATTTTAAAACAGACAAAGAAACCCATTACATTAATATGCCCCAAATTATTTTAAGAAAACTACTTAAGTAAACTGAGATCAAGGAAGTTTTACCTTTTTATTTTTCTTCCTAACAGTCAAATACTCTTCACCACCTTTTCCTCACCTTAAGGCCTGAGATCCTTTCCAAAACTTGTCAGCTCTTAACCCAGCAAGAAGTCTTTCAAGAACAGCTTACTATTACATGTCTATTACCATGATCCAGTATTTTTTCTGTATAAATGGCATTGAATAAGTAACTGTTTATAATATCTAGAGCTGATGGTATTTTCTATCTTCTTTTTACCATTGCCACACTTCCCAAACTAAACACACATAGTTTCGGCACCTACACGGAGCTGCAGAGTAACTCCTCAGAGCACATGCACCCATCAGTGCTGCATGGTGACGATCTTGTCGTGAAAGCTGAGACTGGCCAGCTTAAGTCTCAAGGGCACAAGCATTTTCACACTATTTGTTACTAATTAAAGTCTAGTAGCTTTTCTTTTCCAGCCTCTCAGGTCACACACAACAGCAGCTTCCAAATTAAGTTATAGGCATGTAGCTCCCAAGGGTTTCCCATCCACAGCTCCATCCCCACCTAGCTACTCACTACCATCCTCTTTCAGGCTAGGACTTCCTTGGATATTATGAACATCGGAATTAAAGAACATGAATCAGACAGCTTAACAAATTACTCACTACTTTGAGAAAAATCCATTTTTTGATGGAAAAAGGTTTTGGAATAGGCACAGAAGTTAGAGTAAGGAATTATGATAATGACCATGTATAGGCTGACTGCAGTAATTTTTCTTTAACTGAAGAACAGGAACCTGGAGAAATACTTAAACCTGGTCAGGTCCAGAGCTATTAAAGCCTCAGTTCCACCTACAGTAGTTTTTACCGAGCAGATGAGCACAAAGAGGATGTCGTGAACCACTGCTATGGCAATCTTAAAATACGAATGAACAAATGCACCATGCGACCTAATTAGCGATGTGGAGTGCCTGGGTTATCACTTAGAAGTGTTATGCAGCTTTATCACAGAGCCTGTTTTAAACTAGGATGTCTTATTACTACCACAGGCTCAGAGATGAAAACCACAACAGCTGCAAGAGGCAAGAGTATTTTATCCTTTACATTAACATTAAGCAGAAGTCACTAGTTCTCATTTTAGAATTAGAGCAGTGCAGGTTAGAAGGGATCTCTCCAGATCATCTGGTCACTTTTTACAGAAAGTGAGGTAAAAAGTATGAAGCTTTTCAAGACTAGTCTGAAATTAACAAATAATTTTTGTTGTTTGTTTTAGAAATGCTGAGTTTAAGTTACTATTTTCAGAATTAATTAATTCAAACATCATTAGTGAAACAGATCATGTACACCTTGTCTTCATGCAAAGAAAACCTTAATTTTTAAGCATTTGACACTGGTCTTCACACTAAACCAAAGATAGCAGTCTCCCACAGCTGCCTGTGCTATCAACTTTCACAATCTTGAAGTATTCCTGCACCAGCACCATTATTTCTATAAAACATGTTCTCATAAACACAGGAGGAAACATTAGGTATATAAGGGCTGTTCCACTGCCCCCCCACATCATTACGTTTTGACTGCACTTAAGAAAGGTCAAGCTGTATGACACAAGTGCCACAAGAGCATGCACATCAGAGGGTTAGTTTGGGGAGAAAAAGGTGGAGTTATTTCCTGGTTGGCTTATTTTTAAGTAACAGTCTCTCCAGTGTGTAGTCCCCCACATACTTCTCCTCGCTCCATAAATCATCAAGCTTCTTGACATTTACACGAACTGTTAACTCCCACCCCTCTCCCAATCACTTCTTTTCTGATGCCAGATGCTACTCACAAAGCAAGGCAGTGTTCTATGGATGTCAGCATCTTGCCAAATCAGCCCCTGACTCATCAGTCAGCACTCTGGGATGTCACTTGTTCCAGTTAGAAGCACTACCTAGAACTCTGGCACTTGGCAGCACTCTTTCCCTCACAGCGAAACTTGCTGCTGCTTCACCCATTTCAGCTTCCAGCCCAGAGGAACAGAGAGTTGCCTCTCTAGGAATGCACCCACACGGAGTCACTGCCCAGTGGTTTGTAACTCAGCAAAGTGGAACAGATGTCTCTATGAACAAATCAACAGCACATCCCAACTAGAAAAGAAAGCACAAACCTGTCTGCACAGCCAGAGGCCCCTCTGACAGCTCTTCCAAGATTACAGGAGCTATATGGCACAGCCTCAGCCCACTTAACACTTCTGCTTTGGTCCTTTCTACATACTCTGGGAAACTGAAGGGAAGTCCAGATGACACCTGGAATCAGTTAAAGGAAGAAGTGACATGATGCAGGTGCCTGCAGCCAGCAGCAGCACCACAGATGTGCTCTTTCACTCCTGTCCTGACCAAACTGCCCAGCACCAGGCAGGAAGCTCCCTGTGCTCCAGTCCATGCGGCTGCAATGACCACGTTTCTCCTTTTCCACTCCGCATCTCCGAGACATAACTATAAATTTGACAGTGTAGCAGCACTTTTTCCCTCTATCATAATATAAAGATCAGCTAAAAGCCACATAACTAAGCAGCTGCTATTCTGCAGCAAGAAGTAGTCATTATAAGCAGAATTAAGTGGTCTGACTGCAGGCAGAGGGAGAAAGCAAGAAAAGCCAATGCCACTTACTGCCAAGCAAGAAAAACCAATGTCTTACTGCCTTACAGGCCTTCAAGTACTTGCAGTTGTCTCAGTGACTCAACTATTACCACAACATGAGCCAACTTTGTTTGGCTTCTGTCACCACTTTTAACATTTAATAAAGCAAATGCCTGTATAAAAGCATTATTATTTTCAACTTAAAATACCTTAGAGCTTGCAAGAAAATAGCAAAAGAATACTGATACTTTAATTCTACATGCCCAGCAGAAATCTAGCCTCAAGTCATTTTTCAAAAAACTTACATATACACTGCCATAAAAGGTCTTTAAATGAGTTACAGCAAATATCACTAACAGAGTAAAAATGCTCAAGGTAACCTCTTCACTTCTTACGAAGTAAGTCAGAGGCTCAAGAATATTCCCTTTAAGAAAAAAAAATAAGCCTTTCAAATTTGAGACCTCCTGGGCTGAAATAGGCAGGACATGCAAAACCACAATCCAGATTGCCCTTTATAAACACGTCTTTATACCTGCCTGTGCTCACTGTGCACTGCTTCACAAAAGCATGTGAAGCTTTCCCATTGCTTCTATGTCATTACAGCCAACAAGCATGGAAACATAACCTCCTTATGTCAGAGAAAAGCTTACAGCATCAAGAAGTCAACATATTCATATTCATGAATCAGCTTAAAGCAATCATGCAGTTCTGGGCTAAGGAGAGAGTTTTTTTCGAGTTTTCATTTCTTCCCTCTTAGTGCCAGTACACAGGCACCTCCTACCAAATTAGGCCAGCTGGTCACTTGACAACTGGAAATAGCAAGCAGTCAGTTAACACTGTTCAGGAGATTAACAGCACCACAGCATTTGCAGGTGAAGTTACAATAACCTTGTGGGTTAGTTTGGTGCCTTTTTTTTTTTTTTTTACTTAGAAGGTGAAAGAATTGTGTAGTTGTACATAATAATTGTAATAATAACTAAAATTCTTAGCTTAGCCTTAACCCACCTGCTCCCATCCTCGCAACTATGATATTAACAAGCAGCTGCATATTCAACTAGCTATGTATCTGCTGTACTAACAATATAGGAAGAGCTTAAAGTCAAAAACAAAGGGGATTTGTTTAGAACCCTGAAAACTGCTTGTTTAATGTAGTCAGGAACTGAAAATCTGTTAAAAATTTCTAGTAAAAAAGGATAAACATACTAAATAATCTTTTAAAAGAAACTATATAAGACATTTAAAAATCTATATACTGGATTTTACACATTAACTTGATAATGTTTTTAATACTTGAGGCTATCTGAGAATTTTTTTATTTTTTTTAAATTATTTTTTCTTAGCCTAGGTGAGCAGAAGTTTTTAACCAGAGTTAAGCTTTCAGAGTTCATACTTTGGTGAGGAGACTAGAATATGAAAGATTAAGGTAATTCTTAACATCATGCTTACTGTTAATGTAATTCCACTGAAGAAAAAAAAAAAATGAAACAAAAAGGAACTACACAATTTAATAAAAGGAGTTACAGCTGTTCTGTAACACACACATACAACACCAATAAATAACAACAGCATGTCAGTGTATGCTATGCTTACAGAAAAAATGTTGAGTATTAAACTAAAGGACTAACATTAATCTGTCAAAATCTGCTTAGAGTGTAAGGGGTCTTTTCAGCCAAAGCAAAATGTCTAGCCAGAACTTAGTTACATTTTATTTCTGCTAATATCAGCATAAAAGTTTTTTAGCTATGACTCAGTCAATAAACTGTTTTAAGCCTACATTTACAGTAACCTCTTTCATACATATAGTATTTCACATAATAACAGAGTATGCTTCTACTCAGGCACATTTTTATAGTAAGAGTATATGGCAGCATGGTTTTTAAGAACTTTCACGCAGTTAAATTTTAAATAACGTTTTCTCCCTCCAATAAAATAATCACTGAATAAGTAGATGTCAAATTGTCCAACGTTTCTTCCACATTGCCAAAACTCACCCAGTTTTTGGCTTGCCCACTGTTACTATAGCCTGAAACCCAAGCCACCAGATACATTTTAACAGAACATAACTCTCCTTTAAAGGGAGCTTTGGGATCCCAGAGCCAAACACTCCACTCATTCAGGAGCCACGGATAATGCCAGTTGGGGAAATTACAGCTTATTCGGCTCCAAGTCACCTCAAGAATAAGATGAAGTAAATAGGCTTCAGCTTTTTCCGCACAACCCTTCTTCAGATATATTACCATCCCAAAAACAGGATTAGATTCAGCTCTCCCGTGTTCTGTAGGAACTAAACCTAAAGAAACTATGCATTTCAGTAACCTACCTACAACTGCTAGTAATGAAATTAAGACTGCAAGAGCAATTTTTCAGAGGCAAGTGTCACTCAACCACCTTCTCTGTGGCTTCACAGCCTAATATCCATGCTTCATGGAATGCAATCAGTTCTGTCATTTACAGGATGGATTCAGAAGCCAAACTTCTCCAAAATACCCACAGTCATTTTTCCTTCACAATAATCATTATACTACCTTATGCACAGAATGCATGTTCCAAGAACAGTAGCATTTTTCAGCTTTATTTTCTAATGACCTCTTGAAAAGTACAGCAGTTTAATGTTAGCCATCAAATGCCACTGCTGATTCAGATTCATCTCAAGAGACACTACTTATAATGAACAAAAGTAGCATAAAATAGATATACAAGCAAGGATAATGGATAGGGTTTGTACTTCTGTTTACAATAATCTGTGCAAACAGCTTATTAATAGGACTTTGAAAAGAAGTGAAGGACTATGTCAAATGCTAAGCATGAACTGCATTCAGACAACAAGAAATCAATTTTGGTTCATCTGCATGTCTACTCCACAGTGTAAATTAGAAGCATTAGAGACAAAAAACTACTGGGCAAACCATTCAGTATTCCTTCCCTCTCCACTGTTCATCCATGCAATTATCTCCAGACATGTACTTCATACACACACTTTTTTTTCTGTGTACAACTATTTTGATTATTAACATTAATTTTGTAAAACTTTAATGGCACATCAGCAGATGTTCTTTTCAGAGGATTTCACAACATCCCATCTTAATGGTGAAGTAGAGGAAGAGCCTAATTGTCCTTAATCCTCTATTCAAAATAGGTTAGATGAAATCCTCTTTTGACTGAAGCTAGGAGATTAGTGAGTGTCACCAGGAAAAAGAAACACTATTCCCCCCTCACCCTGCCCCGTATCTAAATGAGTTTAATGATTAATGAAGGAAACACATTCTCCTATTTCAAAAAGGGAAATTAGTCTACAGGGAAGAGCAAAATAAATGGAAAAATGTCTACGAAATCTCCAAATTCTTAAGCTTCTATGCTACTAATGACCATGATGATGTAAGTAAGTAGCATACCAGAACACGCTTTTGCATTATAACTCAGTAACCAGAAAAGAGCTCATCTAAAGACCCTTTTTTTCTAATACCAATATACATCTGGATCCCTGGTAAATCTTGGTGTAATTTTATTCATGCTAAATGAATAGCATGTAATTTAAGGAAGTACATGTGCACCCATCTGCACATGAATGCATATGAATGTGTGCAGATGGAGGAATGAAGAGAGAAATAGGAGGTATCAGGAGAAACAATGCAGAACACTTAAGCAACAAGAAAAAAAAACAACCCCAAAACACAGTCATTATAGGCTCATGTTCACACCCAGTCTTCATGCTGTGGCACAGTAATTTTGTTACCTGGAAGCATTAAAGTACCCTTACAATTTCTCTCTATGGAAAAGGTGGACAGCACTCTCACCACTGTCCCAAGAAAAGATGAATGCACAGAGAAATTAACACCCAGATGCACAAAGATATCTAGGTGAGTTATAAGCCTGTGGTCTGTGATCTTCCAAACAAACTCCCAAGCCACTGGTTCGTCTCATCACTCTCCTAGAGCAATCCAAGCTAGGCTGCTCGTTTCCTTCTAACAAGAGTGCATTTTTTAAATACAGTGTAACAAATACTCAATACTCTCAAACTGAAAATCAAAGTTAAATTTAAAAAAACAAACAAACAAACAAACAAAACACTTTTCATGATGACTCAAGAGTCTGTTTGTGCCACAGGCTTCTAAAGAGTCATTACTGAGAGGGAAGAAAAACAGCTCGTGTACATATGATACAGAAAAAGAATCCCTGGTTTGCCTTGTCTACCTGCAGCTGTTGCCATGGCAATTACAGCAGAGAAGATAATAGTATTCCAGTGTCATTTAGCTTCACTCAGGAAGAACTTCAGCTGAAATGCCCCTCAACAATTATACAAATAAAAATAACACACTATCCTGTGTAATGGTAAGCTACTAGAATAAGCAGAATTATTCTGGAAAAAGTATAATCTGACTAAAAGACTTACAGGAGGAGAGGCAGGCTATTTTGCTCAAACACACACCAAAAAAAAAAAATAAGCCAAACAAAAAACCAAACAAAAAAACCCAGCAAAGTTGAATCCAGTTGCATAAACAGGTTCTAAAACATCTGCTCAGTCTTCTCTGTGACACAGTTTTCTCTTGTTTCTGCTCCCTGACACACCTGCACATGGCATGCAGAAGGCATCCCACAGTAAATCCCGTTGGAGCACCTCAGAAACCACAATGGGCTTCTAGTCACCTAGTTAGATGGAGTAAGTTTTATTATGCCCATCTCAACACCATGAACAGTAGCCAGCTATGGTATTTGTGGAATGCTTTACTTGTCAGCCCAGTTACAGTTTTCTAAGTGTTGGGGGTTTAAAATGCAGACTCATTAGAAAATCCCATTCCATCCTGTCACTTTTCTTGTTTCAACCACTACTGTATGACAGAAGAAAAAAAAAAAAAAAAATCAATGTGAAATGGTGATCAGAGATGTTAAGCTATAAATGTGCTATGTTGTACTTTATCTTCTTCCATTCCCAAAAATAGTTTTCAAAAGGCTTCCTGCTTGCAGAACTGATACTCTGTGGCGCTTGAGAAAACACATAAAAGCAGAACAATATTAAACTTTTTTTTAATCAAACAACATGTTATCAAGAGACAAAAGCAACCGTACAGTTCTCATCTCAAAATTTTTGATGCTAAAAAAAGATTTAAAAGTTCTTGATCTATTTTAAGTCACTGAAACAGTTCTACAATTTAGATGCTCCAAAAGCAATGTTTTCTACTATCACAGAGCATCTGATGAGTGCAGATGAGCAATATTTTGTAGTCAATAGCAACCAGCATGTAATATGTATGCTGACTTCCTGTAAGTGAACCGTTTTACATATGCAATGTCCTATTTTTATTTGTTTATTCTCAAAAGAAAAAGGAAATCATGTTTTTCTTGTGTAAATTAGCTAATTGATGGAATGGGGGGAGGGGAAAAAACAGAGCACATGCAATTCTCCACGTTTATTGCCCTTCAGCAATAAATAATTGATGGGAGAAGGGAGAGCATCTGGGTTTTTATTTTTTAAGCATCAGATAATATTGACATCTCTTAAGAGTACATTACAAATTAGAATGAACCAAGATTCACTACCAGTATGAAGAGTTAGATTTGCAGGAGTGACAAATTCTGTCAGCCACGTCCAACAGAATTAACTTCTAAGTCAAGCTTTCAAACTTTGCCTTTTTTCAGTAACTTGCTGAAAAGTCAGCAGGAAGCATTCCACACAGATACCCACCCCACACAAAATAAGAGAAAAAGGCAATTAGGTGAATAACAAAGCAATGATGCTTGGGGAAACAGGAATTCAAAAGCTGCTTTTGCTGTTTGATGCCTTCTGTGGAACCTTCCACAGCAGGAAGAACTGGTACCTGCAGTAAAGCAGAGCTGAGAGATGGAAAGCATCTCAAGTTTCAAAAAAACATTGTGACACACAGACTCGCACAAGAGATAACAAAAATGGAATATATACCACGAATAGGCACAAACCCTTAAGAGCTGCAAGTTACTAATTGTTGACCCATGAATGCATATATAACTCATGTAGAGAGCAGCTTTCGTGCATTCAACACAGCTAGCAAAGTCTGTCACATAAATGTGTTTATATTAATTTAAAACAGCTTAACATTTTGACAAATTATACCAAAACACAACACAATGCTTTTAACTTACTTGACTAGGAAGAAAACTGTTTATGCTAACAGGAACCTTGCCTAAGAAACATAGATGGCACCAGTTTAACACTCATCTGCAAGAGTGCAAAGAAGGCTGAATAAATTCAGAAGCAAAAGCAAGAACCAGACACACTCAAATGAATTAACTAAATTTCGATTAAAAACAACAGGTCATCTGAAACACTTGACAAATGGATTGTCCTTTAAGACAGAAATATCTATAAAGCACCAAGGCTTACAATTTCACCAGCTTTCAGGTCAGAGCAGTTATCAACCTCTACTGCATCTGAGTTAGATAAATAAATAAACTCAAGTTCCTTATTCATTTATGTCTACCAAGACTACATACACAAGTAAAATACTTAGGAAATCTAATTATAAAACCATTTTAGAATTACAGCGCCAATCAAAAACTACAAGTCAATGACCAAAAGCCACAGGCTATCATGAAACTCAGTTAAGAACTTGCTAAAAATCCCTAACATAACTTCCTGGTTAGGCTACTCAAACATCTTCTCAAACTACGATTAAAGTTGACCCACTTCTACAAAAGTGAAAAATAGAGCATCCATTTGTAAATTCAATTTATTCCAGCCTCCCAAAAAAGAGAGGTTTTTCAGAAATACCTGCACAACTAATAGGCCAGCAGCTCCCCAGAGACCAAAGCTGTTGTAAATCACTGTTCCTTCTGGAAACACGTGTTACCTGCTACTACAGGCATTTAGAGATATTTACACAGGTAAAAAATACTTAAGATCCAGATTTGTAATCCTGAAGTAACAGGAGAGCATGAAAGAGAAAAAGCAGTAAAGTAGCAAGACCTCTAAATATACTACATAATACAGGCAAAACTCTTCAGTAATACAGACCTCTGACCCAGTAGCATTTACTGTAAAACCCAAAGCCATCAACCTGGGCAGGAACTTTTAGTAATGAGGGCCAGCTGTCTTACAAATACAGAACAGACTGTCACCATAGGCTGCAAGATGTTTAGCAACCCTTTACTGTCCAAGCCTATGCTGAAGAGCACCATCTTCCCAGATTGCCCAGATATATTCAAATCAACAATATTCAGGAGTATCCAAATCCATGTTCAGCCATAAACAGCTACTGTGAATACACAAAAGCCATATGCACATGTTTTGTTAAGGAAATGTTCATTTTGTGAAAGACATCACCAAAACTTGTTTAAACATTATTAACCAACTTTTGACTGTGATGAGGACAGACTTCAGAAGTCCCAAGACCAGCAAAAAATAAGTTATCAGAGAAAACTAAAGCAGCTGACTAACACAGTCAGAGCAGACCACCTAATGATATTCACAATGTCCCAAACAATGTAACTATTAAACAGATGCTGATCCTGTATGGAGGCAGTTTTAATTGCCATTGTATGCTTGTTTTTTCCCTAAATAGTGTACTGCTTAACACTAAGCTAACGAGTTTCTCTTGTTACTAAGCACACAGCAGGTTCTGCACGACACTTACAGGACAGCCCATGCTAATTCTGTATTCTCTGGCTGTGCAGCTGCCCTCCCTGGGGGAGCACACATCCTCTGGGGAGTCCGAGGAGAAGACAGAAGAAGCATGCTGTCTGATGCAAAAGCAACACACAGAAAAAAGGTTACATTTTTATGGAGTATGTGACCAAAAGTATAGCTCCCCCCAAGGTACTGTTCATACTACCCACACACAGCCATTATTTCCATTATTTGGGCACTAAGTTTTAGTGTCAAAATTTATTTATCTTAATGTATAAGACTTATTCAGTTCCTATGATTCCATGTAGAAGAAAAGCTGTATATAACAGTGTTTCTATTTTGTGACTTAAAGATGCCTCTAATAGAGCTCATACACATTTTAAAGCGGTAAAATATACAGAATAACCACATTAGACACAAATAAGAGAAACTACAATGCTGTAAACCAGCTTGAAGGATCACAAAGGATTTTGAAAACTGCACTGAACTTCATGTCAGCTGTACTGCAGTGAAATAAACATCTTTTCTATTAAAAAGTTATTTTTCACCATCAGCCCTGTAAACTGTGTATGGCTGCAGTAATGGTTACAGGAAGCAAGCGGTGAAATTAAAAAACCCCAAGATTTGCAGAATTAGTTAAAGATGCGAAACAAAAGCATGTCAATTTAAAAATTTAGTAAGATAAAGACAATTCCCTCTGTCCTTCTAAGAGACTACACCATCTCTTGGTGAAGAGATATGAAATACAGTATGACTAGCATGCTGAACATGTCTTTTATTCAACCCATGTCACTCAACTCCTCAATGCCTGGAAGATACAAAAAGGACACTCATGGCAGGTAAAACAGCAGACAGATATTTGAAAACGCTAACCAGGAAGCTGACAGCACGCAGTCATTACTATTTTTCTACAGGGCCTTGGAAATATGTGCACTGATTTTGCACTGCTTCAGAACAGCACCTGTACAGAAAAAGAAAGAGGAACCGCGGCATCTTCACAATCACAACAAAACCTCTAGTATTTAACTTATGCCTTTATGTCCTAGAACAAACAGGACCAAGAAAGAAAACAAAGAGCATGGAACTGTTAGAAACCATCCTATTAGAAGCATCCATTACAACATCACATCACAACTGTTTGTTTTCCCAAGATCGTACCATAAGAGCTCCCAGCTAACCCAACATCTCCAGAAGTGTCTACAGCCAAGGTTCTCAGCACAATCCAGAGACCTGCAACTGAACAAGTCCAGGAGACTTGCAGAACAAAAATTCACAGTTCTAAGACCTTGATTATGGAAAAGTTTTTGTACACATTTGAACTAATCCCAAGCTTAAGTTTACTCTGGAACAAACACAAGATGGAACTATCCACTCCAGCTCTCCCACAGAACAGTCACTGCCTTGTCTTCCTCATTAAAAAGCAGTTTGGAAGGTGGCAAGCACATCTGCATCTGTGTGCCTGGCTGGTGCATACAGGGCTTTGGTCAACAACTCCAAGTAATACCCCTGACACGTACATCTACTACTTATGCACAGCAGTCAGTTTCAGGCCCAGCATTCAAACTACTACCTGTCATTTTCACTGCTGTAGATGTACAGAGGAAGTTGAACCACGGAGATACAAATAAGGAAAAGATGAAAAAAAACACACGACACAGACATCAGGTGGCCAGACCTTAATGGTCTTACTAAAATGAACACAAATTGACTTACAGCACCTTTTCCTCAAAATTACCTCTCTGTGGAAGAAAGGTTTCAAAGCTGAGGTGATGCAAAAGAACAAGAAGCAACAGGTGAAAATATACAAGGCAGCATGGACCAACCTAGGCAATCACCTAGGCATAGCCTATCGGCATACACACAATACAGAAAGTAGTGTGACCTAGGAAATAGGAACCCTTCTTCATATGGGATATAATAATACTTCATTTCTCTTTTAGACTGCTGCATTAGTCTCATAAGCAGTGCAGGCACGAGGGTGGTGACAGTCCACAACTTAAAAGCTCAAACCCCTTACTTTCAACATACTGTCTTCTTATGGATATTTACTGCAGCTGCTCTCAAGCTCATTTCCTTCATAGCTGATGCTTAAGCCTACTTTGGAAAAGGTTAGCAACAATGTTATGCAGAAGAGCTTTAACAGTGTGCTTGCTCTGTGCACAATGAACATGCTACTCCCTATTCATGTAGGCTCCAGATGTGAGCACACACAAAAAAAGAAATCTTAAACTAAATCCAACAGTCAGATCAGCACTGACAGATCTCTACACCCAAAGTAATCCTACCTGCTTCCAAACAGACCTCAGCACAACTCACCTGGTGTCTCTATATCCACAGAGATCACTGCTTCTCTTATACCTTTTTATTACTGTTACTACACATTGAGTATTCTCTTCCTTCCCTTAGGATCACTTTCTAAAGATCCACATACACATAGATGCTTTCAATAGTCACCCCTCCACTCTCTCCTCATCCCATATATGCTCATTTGTAAACCAGAAGAAATACAGTCATTTTTCACCTCTGCTACTTTTCTTCATTTATACTTCAAAAAGACAGACTTCAGCCTGTATTAGGTGGACACAGCTCTTGGCACACACTAAACTAAGTGTATTGACTGTGAGAAAACTTGAGTGCTCTGACCAAGGCAAAAGTACTTCCTGCACAGAAAAAAAGGCTATTTGTATTTGAAAATCCCAATCACCTCTCCCTACCTTTTAAAAACTACTTCTATACCCAAAAGCAGAAATTTGCCATTTCCTGGCTTCCCATGCCTTGTATTGTACAACCCCACACTTATAGGCATTCTGCTAATCTACTTAAACCATTATCCTGATTATTTATTAGGGGTTCCATGGAACTCGAATCGCAGTCGCTGACGCACCTTCAGCCTACACTTGGACCGACTCTAATACGCTGCCAAGCGACTCTCTCGGGTGGCGAGGGTGGTTTTTCCCATGCTGACCAACAAGGAACACCAGCCCTCTTTCCCCGGAGTACTCTCAAGTCTGGCGTGTTTGAATCTTACTACGCACACCTACAAAAACTTGGGACCGTTCCGACCATTCGTCAGTATACTTAAATTGGGCAATTCCACAAGAAAGCCGCTTGACTTAATATAACGAGCAGAAAGGGAAAAAAATAAACCAAAACCAAACATACACAAAACCCCCAAACAAACAAACAAAAAACCCCAAAAAACCTCCACCAAAGAAACCCAGAGGTTTTATCTGCTGTGGTAACTACGAATCGCAGCACAGTGTAAATTACAGTGCGCTGAACTTAGGTCAAGCCGCGGTGGTTCAGCGAAGGACAGTCCCGCGGGGCGGGCGCGCTGCGGGGAGCGCACGACACGCGGTGCCGCCGCTGCTGCATCCCCGCTCGCACCGGGCATCACGTGCGGCGGCCCCGCGGCTCCCGGGCCGCCGAGCCGGTCACGGGACCGCCCAACTCCTGACCGAGCCCTTCCTGCGAGCCCAGGGCCACGGCGGGGGCTGCCCCCACGGCGGGGGGCGAGCGGCACCGGCGGTACTCACGTATCGGCTCACGAGGGTCCGCAGGAGGCTGCAATCCATGGCGGGCGGGCTCAGGACCGCGCCGCCGGGTGCTCGCCGGTGCCGCCGGGCTCCCTGGCTCGCCTCCTCACTTCCCACATGCAGGGAGCCGCGCTCGCCCCGCCGGACCCGCTGTGACGCCGGCCCGGCGCTCGCCGCCGTCCCCCGGCTATGCCATGTGCTCGCCGCCGCCGCTGCGGCGCGGCGCCCCGCGGCCCCGCATGCCCCCCGTCGCCGCCGCCGCCGGCACTAGAGTCTCGCAGAGGGCAGGCGGAGAGGGATCGCGCCGCCAGCCGCCGCCGGGAAGGGCTCTCCGGTTCCCGCCCCCCGCCCGCTGCGCTCTGCCCGCCGCGCGCGCGCCGCCCAGGGCTTTATCCGGCGGGCGGGGCCGGGGCCGCCCCCGCGCCGCTCCCCCCCCGCTCCCCGGTCCTGGCGCGCGCGCGCGCGGGCCCGCCCGGTACCGGCCCGGCCCCTGCCCGGCTCGCGCCGCTCTGATCGCGCCGGGCGGCCCCGGCGGCGCTCACGTCACGCGGGGCGGGCACGCGCGCGCCGCCGGCCGTGGCCGCTCCCCGTCCCGTCCCGCGCGCGCGGCTCCCGGGGCGGCCGGCACCGGCTCCGGGCGGGGGGAGCGGGAAACCTGCCCTGGGAATGGGCTGGGAACACTGCGGTGAGCCAGTGCATCACACTGGGAGCGCTGCGGGGAGGGATACTGGGAGGGAAGGGAAAACATTGGGAGAAGCCAGAGAGTGAGACTGGGTGCTTGGGGAGGGAACTGGGAGCACTGGTGGAGAGCCAGGGAGTGGCACTGAGAGTAGTGGGAGGGAGCTGGGGGCACTGAGGGTAGCCACGAAGCGATACTGGAAGAACTGGGATGGCATGAGAGCACGGACTGGAAGCCAGGGAGTGATGCTGGGAGAGAACTGGGAACACTAAGGGGAGCCAGTGAATGGTGCTGGGAGTACTCTTAATTATAGAGTGGATTGGGTTGGAAAGGACCTTCATGATCACCTAGTTCCAAACTCCCCGGCATGGGCACGGGGACAATGGGGACACGGGGGTGGAGCCAGGTAAGGTTACTGGGAACACTGGGGCAAGCCAGGAAGTGACACTGGGACACCTGAGGGAACTAGGAGCAATGCGGGGAATAAGTGAACGATCCTGGGAGGACATGGAGAGCACTGGGAACGCTGAGGACAGACAGGGAGGGGCAGTGGGTAATCCCTGCGCCCCGCCTTCACCTGCCCCGGGCAGGAGGGAGCGGCCGCCGCGCCCTTCCGGGGCGGAGGTGCCCGCGGCAGGACGGCGCCGACCCCCGCCCGCCCGGCGCCGCCGCCCGCAGCGAGGGGCCGCTGCCCCGCCGTGCCGGTCCGGCGGAGCCCGGCATGCCTGCTCCCGCCTGGGCAGCGGGATGGGCTGCCCTAGGTGCTGCCGGTACCGTGCGGCGGGTCCGAGATGCGCTGGAGGCGAACCCCGGCCCGCCCCGCGCCCGCCCCGCCCCGCGGGCCGAGGAGGGGCAGCGCTGGGCGCAGCGCGGCGGAGCCCGGCGCGGACAAGCGGGACCGGCCCCGCGTGTAAAGGGACACATAAAGAGACCTCTGCGCAGCGACAAGCCCAAACATCGCAGCCCTGCTAAGCCCGCAAACAGTAGAAATTACTTGGTGATAGGTAAAGGGATAAGCAGGACTCGGCAAAAAGAGAAGTACGAGCATATAATTATTCCATTTTATTTTCTAAATGCCTGAGAGAACACCTTTTAGATGTTAAGCCCTTCGTTGTCCGCCCCTGTTGCTCTTTCATGCCATTCATACCAGAGAACTCGCTCAAGTTTGCAGGAATCTTGTAGGTAGCGTCAGGTTACTCGTGTATTGCTCTTGTGTATTAACTTAATATAAAACGAAGGCTCTAAAGCAAATACTTTCTCAAAAATTAATTGGAACTTACTAATTTTATAAAATTCAATCTTTTCCTAAAAGAGTCGATTTTGACAAAATCAGGATTTTATGCTTATGAAAATCCATTCCCTTAGCAGCCATCACAAAAGCTGTCCTTTATTGCCTAGTTCATGGCTAAAACAATGCAGTTTTTGCTTATTTGGGTTTTTGTTTTGTCACAATTACATAGTTCTCTGGCCACCATCAAATATTCTACCACAAAGAATGCACAAATTTCTAATACAACAAGCACGTGGGAAAAAATAGAAATTGCACTATTTGAGATCATTACATAAATACTAAGAGAGAGGACATATGACTGTTTCTTTACAGGTCACCTTTAATGTAGGTGCATTATATACATTCAGCAGTTTTTATTGCTGGTTAGATTGCAAAATGTTTAATTTAATGCACACTAAGTGCACTGTGGTCAAACTAATGTTGCTCTGCAAACTCTAAAGTGACGTTTGTCTAAACCCCAGTTTTCATCTTGGTTGCGACTAATTTATATTCATTTTGCAGCACCTCCCGTTTTCATGCTCCTATTTACAGACCTAACACTTCTGGGACATAGGTTTCTGTACTTGTATTTCAGTTTCAAGAAATCATCACTGAAATTGAAAGATAAAAATAATTAAAATATCCATGAAATAACAGGAATTTTAAACAAAATTAGCACTGCTGCATGAGTTGACACAAAACAACTTTATTTTCTGTTTATTTACATGAACAATTACATATTAATATGTGTGCATGTCATCAGTCTTTAGGAAACTAGTTTATTATTAAATACAGAAGAACTTCATTCATGAATGTAAAGGGATAGTTTCAAAATACACAGATTGCAAATCTGGAACAGGAAATTGTTTCCATTGATTTTTAGCATACTTCTCTGTCTAGCTATTCCAATTTCAAAGAACCTATGGAATATTCACATTTTGTAATATTTTACAAGTTATTCCGCTTGTATTCCAACAGTACCATTTAATCAATCCAGTATTTTTTATGATATTGCTTCTTACCTTGGTTTGGAATGAAAGCAAACTTTCAAGTTATGCAGAAAGCTGCTTTCTAAAGTTTTCTTTCATTTCTTTCATCCAAATGACACAATATATTTTTTTCACTTCATTAAGTGTGTGATGCCCACGTTACTTGGTGCACCTCATGCAGCCTCTCTGAAGGGAAGGAAGTTCACCTGGTGAGCTGGAACAGTTAACAACGGTGCAGTTCTGAGCATGGCCATCACAGAGATGTTTCTGAAGTCCTTGCTGTATCCTCAGCTTAGGTAACCAAGATGGAGCTGCAAGAAACAATTTCCTCAGATCCAGAGCCTGGAACCCACTCATAGGTGTAGGTTGGCTGCATTCCCTGAGGTGAAAAGGGGTGCAAGGCTCCTGTCCTCACGGACTCAGTCCAGGGCAGAGGACACGCACGTGCTCAGATACAGCCATTTCCAGGCAAAGCTGAGCCCTTTTCCTGCCCTTCCCTACACTGCCAGGAAAAGGAGCAAAAAGGAGCACAGCTGGATTCTCAGCACACCCTGAGGTGAAATCCCAGCCTATGTTAGGTCTTTGTGCCTGTATTTCCACAAAAATGACACCTAAATGTGCAACCCAGAAGAGAGCACTGGTAGGACACTGAAAGTTAACACAGGACTCCCTTGCTGACTGAGCCGTGTTTGTGCAGGGAGGACTGCACAGCACATATATTTGACTTTTTGGAGAGACAAGCTTCTCCAGGGCCAGTGTGCAACTGAGGAGGGTGCTGAGGTCATACTTTTAGACTTAGGTACTGCAAATCTGCCTAAGTCAGGCTTAAGGTGCCTGAGTCCTTTATTGGATCTATCCTAAAGTGACCTGCTAAAGGTCACGTCGTGACTGAGCAGTCAAGCCAAAAGAGGAGGCTTGATCATACTGGTCATGGATCTGTTCTGCCTATTATGCAATGTTTCGCTGTTAAGCAATTTATTAAACTGATCATCTTTGTCTTTGAATATGCCATCACATTTATTTCACTTCCCATTTCCCGTTTTAAAAATTCCTAAAGTTACCTGTATGCTGTATTTTCTAAATACTAAATTGCTAGATTCTAAATATAAAATGCTAAATTCTAAGTTGCTCTCTGTTTCTCCTTCCTATTCTTACTGAATGATTCCTTGTTATCCATTACTGGCCTTTCAGCTCACAGCTACCAGCCCAGCTGAATTACCACATTCTCTAGATCTTAGTGCTTAGCACAGAATCTCACACCCCTTCTGATTTACTTACTATATCAGTATAGCTCTTCTTGAAACATCACTCTCATTGTTTAAATAGCATTAAAAACCAAGGTGAATATGTTAGTGTGCAAAAGATTTACTTTTCTTATGTACAGCTGTATTTTCTGTTAGTTTGCAACCCTTATTAAGTTACTCCATTTCATAATTGCAGTGAAAATGTTGAGAGACAGGTTCAAGGGCAGCAGCTCACTGTATGCTGGATTCTCTTCTTGAGGTAGTAACATATTTTGCAGTTTAGTCTACTGTGATTTTGGAAGATGGGAAAGCAGGATTCAAAGCTGGGCTCCAATAGTGCCACAGTTCTCACAGGCACACTGGTGACAGAGTATAAATGGATAACATGGTAGACATCAGAGGATTTTTGTTCCAGATTTTAGTTTAACATCTGTTTAGGTTCCTGCTTCCTATTATGGTAGTGACTGTGTACCTCTAGTAGTTCTGGCCAAAGTTACTAAATACTTCTTGAAAAAATTGTGTGTAGGTAGTAGGAGTTGACATGGGCATATGTGAGAATAGTGTGACGAATGGGAAATAGCAGAGATTGAAAAGCCATTAATTGTATGCAGCTTACCTGCTTGAGAAACTGGTATGTGTTTTGAGTGAAATTACTTACCCTGCAGTGTTCCTGGCTTTTCCCCTATAAAGATATCTCTCCTTAATTGTGTCTCTCCATCTATTACATTTCTGCAAAGTTAATGAAAAGAACAACTTCTCATTCTTGAGTCACCATGTATTTAAACTAGTTAATCTGTACTAATAAGAGAAATTACTCCCTCAGTGGAACAGATGTTTGTGTTTTGATCTATTGAAATAGATGTTTTCTCAGATCCTTTTGAATATTGTTTGTGAAAAGAGATACCAACAATAATTCTGAAGTTTGCTTTATATTAAAAACATTTCACTGCCTAGGCTTTGGAACAGAAGTACTTCATTTGAAGAAGAATATAATTAACAGTTACTGTGGTACTCTGAAAATTTACCTGCCCAGGACAGATAACAAATTGAAGGTGAAGACAAAGCAAGTAAAATGACCAGCATCAAAGCACTCTGATGGGGATTTTAGTAAAGTAGGTAGCCCAAAGGACGGAGGGAGACTGAAAAAACATTGGACACTGAAGATCACTTCACTCTTGCTTGACTTTCTTTGTGTAGATCTGTTTTTTTTTTCCAGAAAACACATATGTGAAAAAAAGACACATTTCTGACTCTTTGACCTCTCTGTTTCTAACCTCTGGCAATAATGCATAACTTCTCTGATAGGCAAAAGCTAAATGCACTGTCATTATGACAACATGAAATTCCCACATCCTTGCTAACAAAGGTGACCTTTGTTAAATAGTTTCTTAACAAAATCCTCTAAAAGAACAGAGTATGGCTTCTAAACAGATGCAATCAAACAAAAGTACATCAGTTAAAATAATTTGGCTGCAATCTTCTGCCAACTCAGGCAGTCAAGTGCAATTACAACCAAGATTTGTTCATGTGCTTTACCTGATGCAAGAGATCCAGTCCCTGGCTGCTGCAAAGTAATCCTCTTCAGCAGGAAAGGCACAGCAGTCAGGAAGGTCTTACTAGTGACACAGAACAGTCACATGGACCACTTGGAAGGCTTGCCCCATCACTGTGAAACAGTGTAGGAAACTCATTCAGAGGAAGCCCAGCCTCCTCTAAGAGGAAGCTTCTCCTGGGATGAGATGCTGTTGGCTGCTATGGTTACTAATGTGATTCTCCATTTACTTCCTCGTTCACTCACCTGCCTTCTCATTCAGACACCATGCACAAGTACCTCCAGAGATATTTGTTGTTGGAATAGTGACAAACCTCATTAGTGGCAGCCATGCACAATCAAAGAGAAAAAAGATACAAATGATCAGTAAATAAACAGAAGAAAGGAAAGTGCTGGAATCTATGGGTATTGTGAATAATATTCTGTCCTTGCTGCTTTGTGAACTTTGTGTTCTCTTCACTTTGGATTTGCATTAATGTTAGTCCTGCCTTATGTCTCTATTTTACACCTCAGTGCTTCGATCCAGCAGAGAACTCCCCACAGTCAGACTCCTGTGACTGTAAAGCTGAGTGCAGCATCAGGATCTAGATGAGCAAAGTATTGCGGTTTATTTTTGGTATCTTAAAGGGACAAGAACATTATTTTGCTATTTTATTTTTGGTAGTGCTTCACAGGTCTTGTTCCCACCTTTAAATAAATTTTTTCCCCTTTTACGTATTTCTGATCAGACTGTCTGTGTAGTAGTTCTACAGTATGAAACTGCCAAATTCCAAATAAACTACGTGTCTTGAGGCTACTTCCCCCCCCCCGCCCCCAAGTATCAAGAAAAAAGAGATAATCTTATAAAAAGTATGTGAAAACTCCTGTCATATTCCATGGTAATAACCAGATGGACTAGTTAGTACAACTAGTATTCATCATAGCACACTTCCAGGTTAGGAAATACTTTTTGACAATACTTTATAGCCATAACAGCAAGCAGCTGATCCTCCTGAAGAATAGTAAATAATAGGGATATCACTTTCTGGCTAGTTTAATGTCATCTGTAAAATTACTTTCATTTTGATGTAGCATTCAATCGAAGCTGGAAGAAATCTTTTAGTGGTTTGCTCTTTCCCACCAAATAAGGCACTAAATATAGCACTATCGGCATTCTGGGCTTCAAAAAAGCTGTGGTTCAGGTTTCTCAAGAATATCTGCTTTTTCTCCTGACTCTGTTCAATTTCTTTTATAACTGTTTATTTAGGAAGAATGAGTAACTACAAATCAATACATAAAGTACCAGAAATATTAAACACTACAAAAATGAACCTTTCACTTAGATAATAATGATGCAGTGATAGTCATCAGATTTTCCGGTTTGAAAGTTGCAGCTAGCTGGAGGACAAATTCCTAAGAAAGGGACACAGCACTGCAGTCTAGGACATTCTGACTTGTCCCACTGCCCTTTGCATCATTCTCTCTTCCCTTCCCTCTGTTATTCTTGGAAGCTGTGTGCTCACGGGCTGGGAGTGGACGCAGTAGTGGAGTGGTGGTGGCGGTAGAGTGTCCAGAAGAGGGTCCTTTCTTCACCACTTCACACCTCCCGATGACCCCCCACAGGCAGTAGGGATGGAAGTAGGATGGCTGCAGTCCGTTTTTGTTCCTGTAGGTAAATCCCAGGCGACAGTGACACAGACTGCACCTCTTTCATTTCCATTGTCCAAAAAGCATCAGCATTTCCTCTCAGATTAACAAAAAAACCCAGTATTCCAATGTATATTTTCAAAGTAATTTTTGGCCATGTTTTCAGTATTAATGGTCTGTACATGGTTTTTTCATCTGCCTGTAGCAAGTATCAAAACTGCTTTTGTGGTCACGGCTTATTCGGTTGAGAAGTAGTTCTTTAAGATGCTGTTATGTTTTCCCTTACTGCAGCTATGTCTGTCTCATCTCCTTGAACACCGCAGAGGCTGGGCATGATGAGCATTTTGTGGACTGGGAATCTTGCTGTGAGGGAACATGGTGAGACTTAGCATTTTGTAGGTGGATTCAATGAAGTGTGTGAGATCCCTGAAGCTCTCAACCATGACAACATTCAATTCCATCATGTCACTTGCTGTGAAATGTGTAATGGCCACAGCCATTGCTTTTTTTTTTTCTTGTAAGAGTTTGCTTGTAATTTTAATGAAGTTGCTGTTACAAGTTTGTTCCAATTGACATTTGTATATTAAGAAAAATTGCTTTAGTTAAGTGGGCAATAATTCCAGGAAGAATGTTTCCTCCTGACAGAGATGTATTATCACAAACCTTTACATCTTTACAAAAGGGCTTATAAAGATATAAATTAGCTGCATAAAAAGGCAAAAATAAAAATTATATTAGCATTTTCATTGTCTTATCTTTCCTCTCCAGAGCACAGCCTATTATCTTGTAAAATATCTCTATATTATATATAATTACAGAAGTTTCAATTCCATATTCTCCTTTAACATTCCACACATTTAAATCCTCTGGAGGAGAGCAGGAAGGGGAACCAGACTGGTATAGAGGCTGGTATTCTCTGGGGACAGATGTATAAACTGGCAAATCTAGTTCCGGTCTGCACAAATTTTATAAGCATGACAAAATTTGTGTAGCTTGCTGAGAGTATGGAGGTAGACTTGTGTGACTATTAAAGTTGCTTGCTTACAGACACTGTGTCTTCTTTTGCTGTATTACAAGGCTTTTTTTTTTTTTTTTTTTGGTGTCTTTATTTCATGTAATGGGCATAAAGATTGTGTGCTAAACAGGAAAGGATTAACAAACGGTAGTGATGGCATCCATGCCTTGTCCTGATACTTCCCAAACTTCAGTTCTGAAAGGAAGCCCACCTGACTCAGAGCTGAGTAGGAAGGAAAGGGAATCGGCATCTACACAGGGTGAAAAGCCTAGTGAGGGAAAGATTTTATCAAGAGGCTGTAGTTTGCAAAGCAGCAAACTCTCATCTTCCCTGAGATGTTAAGTCTGTGCAGACTAAGGTGGCTCGTTGTGAGGAAGCTCATGTTTCCATGTAACTGCTCCTAAGTTCTGGTTAGGCAAACCAGAGCTCTTCCTGACTCTGTGCTCTAACCTGAGAAGCCTGTTTGCTGGAGTAGGCTGTCCTGGCAGGGGACATCAGTTACCACCCTGCCAACAGGTGAAAATCTCTGCTGGACCCAGGCAGAAGCTGCTAACAGGGGGTTTGACCTTCTAGTGTCCAGAAATGTGGGACAGAAAAAATATCCTTAGCTGGGAATTAGTCCTGGGGAACTGATGTTTAATAGTAGTGAACTTACTGTGGAGGTGGATTATACTACCAGAAACCATTTAAGAGGGATGTATCTAGTAGTAAAGCTAAGTACTATGATTAAGTGCCACCAACACTATTTGGTACTCTATAAATAGACACCTACTAGGGCAGTCCTGCAGCAGCCATTCAGTGTTGACTGATTTTAAGACAGTTAAGGCTGCTGTTGCTTTGCCCGATTTTGATGCTACAGCTTCTGCCAACCTGACTGGTGCTGGAAAGGAAGAGCCAAGCTGTGACCAGTGCATGGTTGGTATCTGCTGCAACTAGTGTGCTTTAACATCCTCAGGTGAAAGGACAAAATAAAAACTACCTTACTTTTTGAGTATGCCTCTTTCCTTTGCTTCTTAAAAGAATTGTTTGCTGGCAGTTTACTGACTCAAATTAGGCCACCATTACAAATGATCTTCAGTGTTACTGCAGAAAGATGAATGTGGCTGAACTTTCCTATTCATTGTGATTGAGCTGTGATTGAAAGACACGTAAAGTAGGACTTCTGTCCTGAGTGGCACAGGCCTGCCCTGATGCATCTGAATCGGGGAGTGCATGAGCCTGTGTGACATTTCTAGAACTAATCATCCTGGCAGAATGAGTCCTATAATGGGTATTGATTTATAGCTGGATGTGAGAGGGTTTGTTCATGTTTTTGTAGTGCTGTTGAATTTGAGTTCTACAATTAGCAACTACTTTGACTGCTCTATAGTGAGAAGCACATGAGCAAACAGGAATTTCAGATTTTTGCCTTCATTTTCCCTATGGCTTAGAGAGGGGAGAAAGGGAAATGTCAGCTTTTTCCACTCTTCCCTGATATGCCCTTCCTCCTCCTTTGGAAAGAAAAGGTGGCTCAGGTTAATCATCAAAGGCAAGATATTAAGGGAAGAACCCAGGAGAGGGATAAGTGATTTATGAAGGCTCACATGCTTTAAGGTCATGAGTCAGGGATTCCTTCCTTGAAATACTTAGCCCTTAGGCTGCCTTCCCATCTTTGCTTGCCACTGTGTAGTCCCATTGGCGTCGGTGGACTGGCACGTGGGTTACATGAATTTGCTCCTAATGATCATCACACTGAATCGATCTGAATGGCTTCTTGGATTTCTGTAGAGCTGCTTTGAGCTTGAGGGATGGTGACAGTGAAGACAGAAAAAAAGTCTTATGAAAAAATTTGCCCAAGTCTTGGGCAACTGCTAGCCAGAGAGAAGAGAGATGAGGGGAAGATAATAGAGAGAACAAAGGTGCGATTTGGTAGCTCTTAAATCAATAATTTCCTGACACCATTATTTATAAATGTGTATACAGCCACATGCATGCAAACTCCATTTTTCTGTTTAACAGCATGATTTCAGTGAGGCCCTTTAGTACCAATCACTGTATACAAGCACACAAACACATGGAGTGGTACAAAATCATGGCATAACCCAGTGGCCAATGCATTTCATATTTGTGTATGTGACACATATACAGAATGATGCAATGCATATACATATGAATTACACTATTTGTAGAGA
This sequence comes from Acanthiza pusilla, assembly GCA_036630365.1. Classification (NCBI taxonomy): domain Eukaryota; kingdom Metazoa; phylum Chordata; class Aves; order Passeriformes; family Acanthizidae; genus Acanthiza; species Acanthiza pusilla. The sequence continues at coordinate 10,038,269 of JAXCHO010000098.1, forward strand.
TGAACTTGCTGCTAAAAAAGAATTGGAATACAGAAGCTGAAACTGTATTACTACAGTGTATTATATATCCCTTAAGTGTTACAGTTATGGGACATAAAAGCTAATTTTAGTCAAGAAGCGGCATATGTTGTCTGAGCTCCATGAGTAGACTGCTGCCAGTATGCTTTATGCTAGTGAGCCTAAAGAGAATTTGGATGGCCCCATTACAGCTCTGTAGTTTTTAGAAAAGCTCTTAATGGCACTGAAACCCTGGATAATAAAAGCATTTGTTAAGTCATAGACTTTCTATTCAGTCTCATCCCCAGCGAGCAAACGAAGGCTGTGGGAATACTATGTTACACTCAGAAAAATTTTAAAAGCAAACAAACAAAATTTTATCTCACGATTGTGCATCTGCTGGTATCAGGATATATTTAGCTGCGTTTATACAGAAAGTAAACAGGTAATTGGACTTCAACAAGAATCAGTGAAGTACTCTGATGGGATTTTTTTTGAGAAACACTTTATTTTACAGTGAAAGCATGGTTGGGCATTTTTCCTGCATGAAATTGGAAACTGCTTGAAATATGAGTATTGACATGGTTTATTCTTGTGTTCATCACATAAACAAAATACTATAAAATAACTTTCCTGAATAATGCAAGAAAAGAACATTTAGTAATAAAACTATCCTCATGTTCAAAGGCCTAAAGAAGTAGTGAGGTGCTGCATATGCATATAGTGTTTTAGAAATGCACTAGAAAGCCTAATCTAGAAGCCTGGATTTTTATTTTACATAAATTGGTGGAAAAATAGGAAAGAGCAGATAGAGAGACCACCCTACTTCCATTACACTTTCAAAGATGCTCTTATTCCAAATACAAAAACATTATTACTTGAAATAGATACTGCTTATTGCAGCTTTTACATAAGCATTAGTTTTGCTGAGAAGAACATAACTGTGCTTCCTTTTTGCCCAGCAATTTTCCTCCTTTTGTGATATAATGATATGACTCTGCATAATGTCCTGCTCTGTACACGGTTTCAATGTATTCCAGTCACTACTGACAAAACCTAACATGTCTCTTTTTTATGTAGCCTGTTACGTTTGTCAGGAAAAGGTGAAGACAATGAACTTCCCTTCATGACTAAGGTTAAAAAAGTGCCTTCTGGTGAAATATCCTTTCCTTTTTCAATAAGCTTAAGTGTTACTCCTCCTGTGCCAATAGGTTGCCAAGGCCTTTATTAAAAGCTGGAAAATTTGGCATGTTTTCCCCTCAGACCTGAGTGGATTGTTCATACATCTGTTGCAGGCATATATGAAGCAATCAATTTATCATGCTTGAGTTTCTGTGCCCTTGACATTTATATCTTAAAAATCAAACCAGCCTGGAACTGCACAGCACTTCATTCCGAACAGGAAGTATATCCCTGCAGACTTCAGCTCTTTAGCATTGGTTTAGTGGTAAGGGGCAAATAGCTGTAAAGCAGCATAATAATGCTCTTTTCACTTATATGTCATATTTAGAACCCTGAACGTGGGTTTTTTCTGATAGGTAGATATCAACAATATCATAATTTGATGTCTGTCACACTCAGATTACTTTTGTTATGATCTGCTTCAGGGCAGGATTCAGCACCAACCTGACAAGGGAGATGTAGGGAACCCCAGCTGTAGCAGCTGCAGAATATACCAAATATCATGCTAATTATTTTTTAGCTTGTCTTCAACAGGTGAACAAATTCTTAGACTGTCCTAAACCACAGTAGTAAACTGAAATGGGAGGAGACATGTTAGGTAGGGGCAATTAAATATGTCAAAATGGCTTGATTTCTCTAAATCTGTCCAGTAAAAGTCATCTTTTGCATCAGCAAAATAATCTGGAATGTTAAGCAACAAGAAAGGAGAACCTAGAAATGTCTCAAAACACCATTTTGGTCCTGTTTGTGGAAAAGGATTACAAACAAAAATCAGTCTCCACAGTAGACAGAGGAATGGAATGACTTTCTAGGATTTTCTTAGTGTCAGACCACAGCCCTTAGAAGCTTTACAGAGCCAGGAATGCAAGCTCAATGAAACTTTTGGCCAGATTTACAGAATCACTTACCAAATGTAAATCTCTGATGGATGGAAACAATAAGAAGGGAAGAACAGTCTTCTGGCATCTAGTAGGCACTTCAGTCCCTGGAAAAATTATTCTTTGTGGTGTATGATTTATAAGATACCATCAAGATTGATTACGCTAGAAAATCTGACACTAAAGTTGTGAAGATTCTCATGTGAACGGAAGAAACCAAAATGAGTCTATGTACTGGGGACAATAAAATATGATAATATTCAAGGAATACTGATGGAATTTTATTAATCCTTCATGGAGTTGCCAGTGAAGAAAGATCACCAGAAAATGCTACTGTCCAGAATGAATGCACTGCTCCTGCCTAGCAGAGACAGGTGTAGTGATAAGCAGTTATATAGCAAATTGCCTGCCAGGTAAGAATATTATAGCATACAGTTAAGAGAAAAACAAAATTTTATTACTTTTACAAGTTTTTACTTTGCTTCCACATGTGATGCTACCAAGGTTTTGCCAGTGACTGGAGCTAGAGTTACGAACATCTGGAAAGAACGTGTTCTCTGAGAAGGTGATCAGTCTTCCTGAAGAAGACAGGAGGATCAGGACTATACGTGGTTTTTTCAACCTCTGAACTCACTTTCATTATGATGTTTTGTATCTGCCATCTTATTTGAGGTCCTTTCCTGTGTGAAAATCTCTGGTTCATGGCAGATCTTAGATAATAGAGAAGGCAATAATAGAAACAATTATTTTCTAGAAGAAATACATTTAAAATGTTGTTGCTCTACAAAAGAATATATTAAATGTATAAATGTAAAGAACAGATATTTTCCTTTCTCTGTAATTTCCTATGTGGAAAATATCTATTTCTGTTCATCTTAGTTTGTCTATCAGTGATTACATTACATTGAGATGTATTTGCATCTAGTTTTGCTCCTACTGTTTCTACAGATTTCAAAGTAAGTACATAGCTGCAACGCCGACATATTCTGTATTCTTTCAAACCCTAGATATTTAGGTTCAAGAAAGACTGAAAACATGGGATTTCATTGCTTAAAACCAGGTTAAAACCTGGCTGAATGTCCAGACCCAGAGAGCAGTGATGAATAGTGTCATATCTATTCCCTCTGTCTTCAGCACTGGTGAGTCCACACCTCAAATCCTGTGTTCACTTTTGGGCCCCTCACTGCACGAAAGACATTGAGGTCCTGGAGAGTGTCCAGAGAAGTGCAATGGAGCTGGGGAAGGGTCTGGAGCACAAATTTGATGAGGAGCAGAGGTAGTTTAGCCTGGAGAAAAGAGGCTCAGCAGGGACCTTATCATTCCCTACAATCACCTGAAAAGGAGGCTGCAGCCAGGTGGGGGTCAGCCTCTCCTCACAGGCAACCAGTGACAGGACAAGAGGAAATGCTCACAAGTAGCACCAGGGGAGGTTTACATCGAATATTAGAAAAAATTCCTTCACTGAAAGGGTTGTCAAGCATTGGAACAAGCTGCCCAGGGTGTTCAAAAGACGTATAGATGCGGCACTTACAGACATGGTTTAGTGGTGGAGTTGGCAATGCTGGGTTAATGGTTGGACTCAATGATCTTAAAGGTATTTGGCAACCGAAATGACTCTATGATTCTATGATTGTTAAGAGACTGTTTTCTTCAAGGTAACTAATTTTGTAATGTTTCGTGTTGAGTCCATGAGTCCAGATGTACCAAACCCACATTTTGGGTGTATTTCATGTATATAATTTCACCTATGTTTGACTAAAATTAGATCATTGAATTCAGTTCAGAAATTTCTGCCTGTTCACTCAAACTACAGTTTAGTGAAACTGATTTAAAAATATGCTGTTAGTGCCAGCAAAATGAGGGTATCTTCACTGCTCTGCATACTATTGAGGTTTTCCGTTTTTCTTTTTGGCTGTAGTTTAAAGTTTTGTGACTTTTCCACAGCATTCCCTTCTCAGCTGGTATATGTTTAGGAGGTTTCTATTGATGTCATAAGGACAGAAACTCTTCAAGAAACTCAGGGTAACAATCCTGCCTGGAATTTAATGAAATTTCTATGTCTCTGCAGTTTGGCTTAAACAAGTAACAATTTAACAAGTATTCTTTACTATAACTAAATATGCCTCCTTTAAATAAATAAAACCAAGAAAGCTACTAATGCAATTCTAACCTCATTGTGGGTTAATGCTCTTCCAGTGCCTTGTTGGTCTCCATTGATAGGGAGGTAATTGGTTTATGCGCTAAGAAAGCTAATTATGTTGCCCAGACAGAGCAGGAGGAGGGTCTGAAAGGTAGAAAATATGTAGACCAGAAGGATCTCCACATGGGAAAATATCTACGACCTGTGCAAAATCTTCAGTAGTTTAAAATCTGGTTTTTTACATACTTCCTTGCTCACCATGCTCCATTACTTACAAATGTTGAAGATGATGTGCACTGCTGTGTTATCATCCAAAGAAAAGGGAACTAGAGGAATGAGATATGTATTAGAGAGGCTGAAGTCGCTGAGATTGAGCATGGGAACAGAAGCCTGAAGCTTAGACAGAGAGAGGGAAAATAATGGGCTGTAGCCAGTGAAGGCTACAGGTAATCAGGAGAGGTCAGAGCTCTAATTAACCTAGTACTTGTGAGAGCCAGGGTCTCTCCTCTTCTTGATCTGCACTCTTACTTCCCTTACAGACAATTCAGAAAGGATTAATTCTGTAAATGATGGCCTGAACAAGCAGGACCAGGAACTGCTGTTTCCAGCAAAGTTCCAATGTAACACAGAAGGAAACCAGACACAGCTCTGCACACTAATTCAAGTAAGGCCCCACTTGAAGGAATTTTTAAAGCAAATCAGACCAGACACTCCACAAAGCAGAGGAGGTCTAATACATTTATATCCTAGCCATTGTCCTTCTGTGGATAAGTTTAATCTGTCAGTTCATATCAAGTTAAACTATGAAAGAAAATCAAACACTGTTGCTTCAAAGGCAGAGTGAGCTTGATACTGCCTGATGTGTCAAGCCAGAATAGCTGACATGCAAATTAGGATCCAAAGCATTCACTCTTTTATGCTCAGCCAGGTGCTGGCAAGATCAAAGGGGCCCCTAAAACCTTTGAATTTATTGAAGGGAAATTGGGAAATTTGTCTAGAGCTTACAGAAGGGCAGAGAGGACCCTAAGTAGAGACATGGGAAAAACTGCAGAAGACACAGTGTTAAAAAAAAATCCAGACGTCGTTTTCTTCACCGGCATGATATCTCTTAGTCAACATTACATTAGTGAAATTCTGAAAAATCTTTGATTGGCATCTTTGATATGGTGATGAAGCCTCTTACAATTCATCTTCAAAATTATTTAGAGTATAAAGGACTGAGATAAAAGGGTCTTTGGATACTACAGGCCATAGGCTTTTTCCTTTAGTTGATACTAGATGTCCCAGGGAATCTGAATACTAAGTCTGAAAGTTCCCTTGAAGACTGTTTTTTAAAATTGATAGCCCATCAAGAGAAAGACCCAGGGAAGTAAGATAAATATTTCTGTGTAATAGAATATCTGATATCTGATATTCTGTCTGTGTAATAGAATATCTGAATAGTCCTCAAGAAATATGGAGCTCAGAATAGGTGTATTTTGCTTATTGTTTCCTCTAAACTAACAAGATTTTCAGCCTTTTAATAAACATTGTCTTGAGCAAACCACTTGTATCATACTCTTGTAGTTTGGATTTACAAGTAGAGCAGTTTCAGGAGTGAAACAGCATTACATTTCTAACAGGGTAAGACCTTAAAACAGTAAATCCTAAAACCTTAAATGCTAAACCTCAGTGTCTGTCAGTGGGCATTAGGTGAGAAAGCAATAAACAAAAAAGTGCTTTCCCTTCAGTATCTTGTTACAAGAACATGGGCTAAAGGATGTAAATAAAGGTTTTACCAGCATTAACACAGGATATCATACAAAAAATGCTATCAAGAATGCATTGAAATTGGCTAGACTGCTTAGCTTTTTCTCTCCTAGCAGTGTCAACAAGAGCACCAGACCTTTTCAGCCTTGAGAAGAGGTGACTGAGAGGGGACTTTGTCAATGTCTGTCAGTATCTGAAGGGAGGGTATCAAGAGGATGGACCAGATTCTTCTCTGTGCTGCCAAGGAATAGGACAAGAGGCAATGGGCAGAAACTGAGGCACAGGAAGCTCCACCTGAACATGAGGAAGAACTTCTTTACTGTGTGGGTGATCATGCACTGAAACATATTGCCCAGAGAAGTTGTGGAGTCTCCCTCACTGCAGTTATTCAAGAACTGTCTGGATGCAATCCTGTGCCATGTGCTCTAGGATGATCCTGCTTGAGCAGGGAGGTTGGACCAGATGACCACTGTGGTCCCTTCCAACGTGACCCATTCTGTGACTCTGTGATTCTGTAATATTAGGCTCTATTGTGACTGCCTAAGAGCAGGCTTTTACTGGAAAAATTGATAAATGGTAACCAATAGTTTTCATCCAAATCTGCATTATATAAATATTTATATAACATGCAAGGACTAAGAAAATACACTAGAAATTTTACCACCTTCCTAAAATATTTGTCCCTTCTATCTATAAAGAGGAAGTTCAATAGTACACTTTATTTTTTGTACCATTGCCTATAATATATTTTGTCACTCTTGTCATAAAACCACACTGTGAGGCAGAAGTACTTTTCTCCTCGCTTGCCAAAGGAAATTGAGAACACGCATCAGTGGTGCATTTCATGTGTTTTTTTATGTTTTAATTTTAGTTCAGACTTTCCAAATGCAAGTGTACACCGTGGCACAAAATCAAGGACTTAAGTTTCAATTTGACTTAAGTTTCAATGTCTGCACTGTAAGAATTTTCACCTGAACAAAGGGAACTCCTGCTATAATCAATGAAGACCTGACTATTGCAGGCGGGGAGCTCAGGGAGGCTTTCAGATAATCAGATGTGTTTTCCTGTAGACACCTGTCTATATGCAGCCATTTCCACTGTAGACACCTACTGTGGGAACCCCAAGTGCTGTGTAACCCCAAGTGCAGCTGGATATGCTGAAATCTCTGGCTGAGTACATGACAATATTCAGCAACAACCCTTCTTCGGTGTGTCCTGTGGCTGATGGAAAACAGACATGTCAGCCAAGGACTGTGGCCCTGGTGTGGAAGTGCACTGGCTCTCCATCACATGTGGCACAGACAGCTGGGGTCTGTAGGTGGCTGGAGCTCAGGCAGCCTCACTCTTTGATCAAGGTGGTCACAGACCAGCTACTGAGTAAGGCAGATAAAGGAACAAAACTCTGTCAGGAAATATTCTGGCTGTTATCCCACTCTCTGTCCTATAGGATAATATAGATATAAACAGCATGATTCAGACCAGATCCCACGGGAGTTGGACACTGAACTCCTTTGGGATTTTGTCTCCACATGAATTATTATAGGTTACATAGGAGGTCTTTGAGGCAGAATATAAACACACTGTGGCATGCCAAATGTTAGGCTAATGTTTTACAACTAAATACTCAGTCTTGAAGTGTCTCATAATTTTTTTTTTTTTCTGAAGTACTTTAATTTAAAGCACTTCTATGAGATATAGAAATAAATTTGAACTGGCTGTTAACTCTTTACATCTGTTTTCATTGAACCAGAAATCACTTTTTGAATTCTGCCATTTTATTAAGGAGCACTGACATGTCACAAAATAAGAGACAGAGGGGTGCTACATGCATTTTGTGCCTCTGAATAAAGGTGCTAAATTTGCTCAGTCTAGGAAAAACAGATAACGTTGTATGCTGGTTGAAGCACAGGCAGAAAGAGGGTATGCCTCTGACTTAGGCTGGAAGGGGTATGGAAAGATGGCTGTGATGGAATGTGTGAATTCAGTGCAGTCAAGCATGACTTAGGTGTTTTGTGAGGTTTAGTTCATGTATGTTATATCATGTAAGGCAAACATACAAAAAGTTTAAGAATGTGCAGCAATGTGGAGATAGATTGTTATTTTACATAATCTGTGTTCCCCAGTGTTGCACGACACGTTGGGTACCTTCCCCTTTCTATTGCTAAGGGTCTCCTGTTGGCCCTTCTGGACCCTGCCTTGCCTCCCAGCTGGGTGCTCCTGCCCCCAGGCTGTCCCACAGCCTCAGTCCTTTTCCCTTGCTGACCTCAGCATGAAGACAGCATGGTTGTTCTCATGCTGTTGTTCCCACGGCCTCACCCACTGCTGTGGTGGTGGTGGTGATTCTCTTGGGAGTGACCAGCAGTGGCCGAGACTGACCCTTCCCACTCCTGTCTCCCCACCCCAGCTGTAGCTGAGGTCTGGCTGACCCGAGGAGACCCATGAGGGACTGCACAGAATAGTCAGCACAGAGCAATTCCTGCATGCCCTGATCAGCGCTGACAACACTGTCCACAGGAACAACAAATGTGACAGGGCCTGGGGCAGGTCCCGAGGTCACCCAGGGCATCCCGCAGGGAAAGCGGGACGGTGGTGGTACCAGCTGCCCAGGGGATGGTGCTCATCGGAGGATCTGCCATCCTGCCTCAGCTTTTTTTTTTCTCTTTCTCCTCCACTATCCTCTTCCCAAAAAGTAGCATTCAACATGAGAGGTATTGTAAGCCACCAGCTGTGAATAATTGCCCCTGACAACAACACTTTGTGCATGTGAACCTGTCTCAGCAACCTCTGTGCAACAAATATAATCTTTGTCAGAGCTTTTTAGGCCAATATCCTTTGATCACAATACATTTAATGATATTGATGTTGATATTAATGTTATTGATGCCATAAGTATTGAGAGTGAAAACTATTGTTTTTAAACCTCTTGTAATATCCTTTTCTTCCCCCTCTTCTTTTTCACATAGATGCATCCCTGCTCTCACAATCAAGTGTAACAGATTTTGGTACAGGAGAAAATACCATCTTCTCTTAGCACTAGGATCATGGAGTTCCCTGTCTTCAGTTATGGAAGAGATGTGTATATGGAATATGTAAAATTTGTTATTTCCTGGGTTGCTTGCCTGGCTGATATTAGAAGACCAAGTCTATGATATTTACATTCCTGGCATTACTTAAGAAGAAGCTGAATCCCAAACGGATATAAACCTCCAGGGTAAGTATAGGTTAAATCCATTTTCGAAGTAACTTCACGCTGTCGGCACAGATTTTCCTAGTTACTTCAAAAGTCTATTTATTTCAAAAGATATTTAGATCACTGGAGATTGTATTTAATATCAGTTTCATGTGATAGAAGCTCTATAATATGCATAACAAGGAATTGCCAAAGAATCTTACACCAAGGCATCTTGATTTTATCTTCTATATTAATTGTGATCTTTTAAAAATAGAGAACATTTATATTGTTGCTATAAAAATGTGTAAGCTGGGCCATTGTAAAGGCTGAAACCAGCTATGTTTCAGATGGAGAAGATTATTTTCCTAATATTTGGAATGTATTAAATTTAAAAACATGTTTTATGTGAGACAGTAGGAAATAATCACATCTCTTTTTATGTAATGTCAACTAGTTTTGTGTCTAATATCAAATATAATTATTCAATACAGTCATGTCATTCCTGTACTGTCAAATATATGCTGCCATTTGAGAGAACAGTGGGGTTTTTTAAGGACAAATAGCATGGCTATCTGGAATATTGTTTTTAGTAAGATAAAAAGACTGAATTTCTTATCCATGAGAAATGTTTTCGTTTCTTGGATTTTTTTTTTAACTTGCCGTACATTGAAAAGACAACACAATGGCAAAGGCAACAAAAATAATCCATTTTTTAAACTTTAATAAAATTATTTAAGTTTTTTATTCCATCCACTACTGCTCATACGCAGCTGCCTCATGCATAATATTCTATAGACATCTGCGGCAGTTAAAAAAATCCAGGAATTATGAAAGCTATGCCAAAATGGTGAAACGAATGGAGCCTGCTAATTTATTTTATATAATGATGCAATGAGGACTGAAATTTTGACTGTGCATTTTAATTGAGTGCTCATTTTAACTTTTAATTCATATGAATATCCATTTAAGCCTTTAAAGGAGGCTACCGTATAGAACAGACTTTCAAATATTTGCTCTGCTTTAACTGTCTTTTAAGGAGTATTTTTATCTTGCATTTAAAATTAAGCTAAACGTCCGTGTATTGGCTGTTGCTTTAGCTGATTATTTGCCACTTTAGCTTTTTTCCTAATATGTTTTGTTTACCTGTGTATCATACAGATATATGTTGTATATCATTGAGCTGCATGCAATCACACAGATTTATGATCTAGATATTTGTATGTCACATACATAAAATTGGTTTAAACCACTTCAGGTTATTCCCTTATTTAAGGCATTCTACTCATGCTGTGAGTTAGTGCACCTGCATGACATCTCACGGCAACTTTTACTTCTTTGCACTGAGAAACTCCTCCAGTCTTGATCATCTTAAACAGTAACACAATCCAAGAAAATTTCTGTAAATCCTTGTGACGCTTAGAGGATAATAGCTACCCTGGAATGCTACTAGCTGTAATCAATTCATAGAATCATAGAACCTTTTAGGTTGGAAAAGATACTTAAAATGTTCAGTGATTTCAACCATTAACTCAGCACCGCCAAGTTCATGACTCAACCATGTACCTAAAAGCCATATCAACATGTCATTTAAGTCTAGGTCACTGCAACCTTGATTTAAAGTTGAACACAAATCATGCTAGAATTGTAACAGCATACCTGTTCTATACACCTCATGTCACAGAAACATCTCAATTGACCTTTGCAATGCCTTTTTGGGAAGGTGAACAGGAAATCATAAATGTAATGTAGACGAGGAATTAAATTAAATGTTCAAGCAATAGCTCTACTTGAAACCATTTAACACCTGCTACTAGTGACAGCCACCACTAATCTTGCTATTAATTTCATATTTACATGATATGGTTCTTTTTTCACCTCTTACACATTTTCTCTGTTTAGTACATTAATAAATCTGATTAACATAATTTGAGCACTCAGATAGCACTTTGCAGGATCAGAATCCCTATGCAAGAAATGTTGACTTTCTATGGCAACAGGGCCAAAAGGGGTTTTCACTCTTTGTTAGAATATTTAGGTGCAACAGTTCCCATAGTAGCACTTATGGTCACCTTCATTTCAGTTCAATAAATTCAGTGATGTGCATTCAGTTTGCTGATATGGAATTGTAAGGCTATCAAACAACCCTGTATATTGAATATGTGGATTTTCTTCTTTGAAATATGGATGCTTTTCTACTTGTTTATTGACAATTAGATCCTAGATAAATAACTGAATCTCAAGATACTGTGAAGGGCTAACTGGACAAGATATGCACAAGTGATTAAATGCAGTTTTTCAAAGTCCAAATTAACTCATTGAATTGATCTGTATTTGGCTAAATTTTTCATCATTAGAATAAGGTTTTAGAGGAAAAATAGAATGCATTTTTTCTGGTGCAGAGTGGAGACTGGTCTGTAAAATTGCCATATGCTGTATTTTTTTCCTTTGATATCTTTTCCACACTGGGAAGTTTTTAAAGGCATGCAGTTATGCAGATATCTACAGTGGATAGCTGGTACTTTTGACTGTGTTTCTGGGTAGGAGTAGAAGAGCAACAAGAAGACATACAGCTCTTACAAAATCCCCCAGGGTTTCACAGAGCCCTATAGAAGCTGAAAGCTAGAACCTGCAGTACCATTATTCTTTCAGAAAAAAGGTATAAAGTCTTTAACAGAGGGAAACTCCTGCAGGTAATGACTTCCATGACACAATTTTTCCTTTAGTGGAAAAGAACAACCTGGTCCTTTAAGGAATTTCCACCTTCTCTTATAAGTAATCTGTGCTGAGTTGACAACTTCTTTCACCACATTTACAGTGATGTTAAATAAGGTCATTCAGAAAGTGGAATTGTACTGGCGTTAAGCTAAGTTAATCTTGATGAATTACAATACTAAAATATTCCAAATTTAGGAATTATTGTTAGTTTACATTTTAAGACAGAAAACTAAAACAAGGCTAGATTATCATATAGAAGAACTGCTTAAGATGCATTATATTTTTCTCTAGATTCTAATAATAAATACAGTTATTCTCACTGATAGGCTTTGTTCTGAGTATTTTTAGACTGAGATAAGTATTTCTGAGTAACATAACTGCCCTAAAGTAGTGTGAGTGTGTGCGTTCATGTGGCCAAGACAGGAATGAGTACATATTTCAGAAGAGGATTTAGTATGTCACCTTCCAAAATATACAGGATAGATATATGGTCTTTCAAAATCCTATCATAATAGTCATGGAAAGATGTTAAAAATTAATTTAATGCAATATCTTTTTTATTGGGTTCAGACTTGTAGAAGTTGGAGCAGAACATTTTCATTTTGTATAAACAATTCTCATTCTAAATTAATGGAATGTGCATCAGCGTTTCCATATTAAGAGATGGCTCTGCCACAGCTCATCTTTTCCATCAATAATAGATACCTGTCACCCTTGGCAGTTAAGAAATCCTAACTGGTACTGACTGTTTTCAGAAGTATTTCAAAATGAGACTTAAACAAAGGGTCCTCTGTTGGCAGTTTGAATCATTATTTGACTTTACCCAGTTTGCAGATGCAAGCAGGCATGTTATAAATACACAAGCATTTTTATAGCATGCTTTATTAATTTTTAGAGTTAGAGATTGTCTGTTCATATCTGTCAGAGGTAGATTTATTGGGATGGGCTGAAGGACTTTTAGATCTTTTCTTCTCACAGTCTACCCCATTAGTAATGTCAGCCCTCATCACGATGGTGGGAAAAAAAAAAAAAGCCTGTACAACATTTCATGACAGTTAAAGCCTATCCATAGCAATGCCTTGATTTACTCAAAACACTTGTAATTTTCAATTAAAGCCTAATGGGACTTCACCCAATCTTGTCTTAGCTCTGACAAGACAAAAGCAGGACTGTAGTTTACGAGCTAAGCAGTTTGTAGGAATCCCAGAAATACACTTCTATGTGGTTGACATTGTGTGCTGTTGTTTTCACAATGCTGAATGTCTTGCTCCAAGGTTATTTTCTGAAGAATTCCCAGCAAATGCAAGCATATAATAAGAATCAGTTTTGCAAGCATTTTCACTGTCCTTGCAGTAACTGCGGTGTTCTACCAGCCCCTAATTAGGGCTGTCAGTGAGCAGCAAGGGCCGAGCTGCAGAAGACAAACATCTGTAAGGACAGGAATGCAAGTGGAGACTCCAGGACACTTGTATATCTTAAGAGGTATTCCTTTCAGGAGGACTAGGTCACAGCAGAATTTTAATCAAACAAAAATACCCATATCCATCCTTTACAAAAGGGATAAAAACTATGCTGAAGTCAGTGGAGTTGATTCAGGATTAAATGTAGAATGTGGAACCACATGAGGTAGAGTCCCAATGCCATCAAATGTTAAAATCAACTTGTGTGGTATGTAGCTAGAGTCTCTGTGGCTGCAGTTGTACATTCCCAGGAAAAGGGCCAAGGATTTTATAAAGATGGCTCTTGACTATGTGAATCAGATGAGAAGCCCTCCCTAGCAGTAAATAAATTCACTCATCTTATCTGAGTCATCAAAACTGGTCTGTCCATGACCTCTAATTAAAGGTCTTTCAATTCTTTGTCCATATCTTGCCTACTTTTCCTATTAGTGAAACATAACAAGTATACACAAATAGTTAAAATAATAGAATAATACATATCTAGAAAAATGTATTCCTGTTTTTACAGGGAGAATCTGAAGAAATAATTCCTTCTGAACTTTTACCTGCAATGGTATTTTTACTGCTCAGTTTTGCTTTTTTTCATGCATACACACAACTGCCGTTCAGAACATGAAAATTTCAGACCTTAAAATAACATTTCACCTATGTTATTCAGCACTACAGTCTAAAAATTCACGTGTGAAGAAGTACATTTCCAGTGACATTGAATGCTGGGACATTTATGCTATGGGTTAGCATGCATGTCAGTAGAAAGGTTTGGGAAAGACAAAAGGCTGCTGTTGTGCTTTTTGATTTCTGAGAAATTAAATTATAAATCAATCCACATTTTTATATACTGATGAATGTAAAAGATTAACATACCTCAGTTGTAGAGATTTAGGAGAGAGACCATAAATCTTGTGATAGAGAAGCTGATGAATGTCTAAAAGGACATATTCTCCAACGACCTTGCAGATTTCAAGACTAACAGAAGGACACAGTATTTTACAAAAAGGAATTAAAATGTTCCTCTCTTTTCTGCTTGCTTCTCCAATTGGAAGCCTGAGATGTTTTCCAGCCAGAAAGTCTTTGCCTGCAGGGGAACATAAGATTATGAATCTGTTTTGTCATGAAAAGCCTATGCAAAAACATGTATTTGCTAAAAATTCTGAAAATAAATGGTAAGGGTTTATTGTAACTATTAATTTAATTTTGTTTTGTCACGATCACATCATGAACAACTGAACATTGCAGTGGAAACATACTCACAGCAGATTGTCCAGATATAGAGCAGGCTTGTTGAACGTAAAGGAAATTTGCTGTGATGAGTCCCCAGCTCTATTGACAGTTCGGGATGCGAGCAGTGCTCAGCCTGTGGGAAGGAGGAGAGCTGCTGCTGAAGCTCCCTGGGATAACTCCTGTGCTGTCTAGAGACAGAGCAGCCTCACACCTCTGAGAACTCTGCTGGTGTGCACATAGCTGCTTCTCAGTGCCTGCAATGCATACTCTGCACAGTTCTCTTAGCACAGAGCTAACCTGACATTATCGCTACAGAGGCTTCTTTGGCCAGAACTCCCGTCAAGATTTTTAAGGGAGGGTTTGCTTGCAATCGGCTGATAGAAGAATGTAAAAAATGATTACTTGCACTAGACAGCACAGAGATCCATCGTCAAACTGTAATGAGAAAAGAAGATGGTATTTGTGAAGAGAAACTGTGTATTACATTGTGACGGTTCTTTATGGTCAAATGTTAAAAAAATTCAAGTACAAGTACTTTGGCTGGTGGTGTTGCCTTTCACTGTGTTCTTGTGGTTTTTTCAGTTAACGTTAAGCTATATAATTTAAATATAGGAAATATCACTAAAACGGTTGTTTAAAATTATTACAGATTTAATTTTGTGCATCACTGTGGTGAAAGTCTGGTTCTATCTATCCTAGCAGGCATTTTTTTGGTAAAGACTCAAGATATTAAAATAATTGCTTCTAAATACATAATTTTAAAAGTGCACTTGGCAAGCCAGGCACCACAGAGAGTAAGATAACAAGTACATCCTGGGGCCTCTCCATGGTATGCCCTGGGCTGTATCAGAAGCATGTGCCTATACTGTGGAGCTCTGAGTTCAGACACCACTGAATGTGGGCAGATTACAATAAGATAGCTAAATAGTTTCTCCACCTATCTGTCTGTTCTACTTCTTTCCTGAGGGCTTGTATTACCACGATAAGGGGAAGTAAAGAGCCTAAAAGTGCCTTTAAAATTTCATGGGTTGCAGGTGGAGAAGGTGTCTGAGGTGTCTGTATTCCTTTGTGAAATGTGTGTCACTAGACAAAAGGGAGGAAGCAACTGAAAACCAAACGAGGTCTGAAGTTGTGCACAGCCTTTGTTTCCCCTCTGGTACAGGCCAGATAGATCCTATTTCATATATTATTAAAGCTCATACTGAACTTCTGGAAAGTGATATTGGGGAAGAACATATTTTATGGGGAAATGCGCTGTAGAATACCAGTGAGGAGAACGTGACTGTCAACGACAGTGGGAGTGTTTTTATTTCATCTAAGTTTGAAATAGGAGAACAGGATAGACTGCTGAAAGCAACTCTAGCAATGCAATATCCAGTATCAGGAGAACAAAATCCTTTTGTTTCCTGACCTCGGCCTCATTAAACAAACCAAGAGAAAAGTGTTATTGAGCTGGGAGAATCTGTTTACTGGAACAAATACTGAAGCTCTACAATGGCATCTTAGAGCACAAAGATGTTGGAACAGAACAGTCCTATTCTGGAAAAGAGAAGCAGCAATCATGCACAGATGACAACAAAGTCAACGGAAAATGAACTTGGTGAACTACAAAGTAAACTGTCAATAATTTTGTTTCCTGTATTTAGCTTACAGCTGTACCTAAAATTCATCACAGTTATACTGACATAAGATGTTTTAAGGACTCTTTAAGTGACATCTACATTTAATTCTGTTTGAAATGTTCAAGTTAAATCTGCTTGTGCCTTCAAAAATGCATGATCTGGTTGAGTGAATAATGGTGTAAAATATCTATCCAAACTTAATGTCAGTTTTTTGTATTGTAGAGTTAATGAAGCTAAGTGTTTAAGTTATTTAGTGCCTTCCTGTAATTAGCTCCTGATCATCTTGCTGTAATATCAAAGACATTGTTTAGTATTTGTGCTTTGTTTTCCCTAGCAAACTGGCTTCAGTATATGAATATTCTTTTACTCTATATCTTAATATGCATTCTCTGGTATATGTAACTAATCTTCTAAGCTATGTACTTTGCTTCTTGACTAGATGATATACTTTCAAAATAGGAAAAATATCATTTATCATAAATAATGCATTTTTATGTTAGATTACTTGTACTAATTTCTATATTTGTATTAAGCTTTATGATTTTTCTGCAATTTATGTTCACTTTTGAATACTTATGGATTAGTGTAAGCAGTGGCAGACAACTGAATTCTCTTTTATTTAAAATAATTTCTATTATTAGTAAAAATATAAATAATTTAAATATGATATGACAAATTACATTCCAATATATTATCAAGATTTTTCCATAAGTTTATTCGTGTTTCTAAGAAGTGTGTACAAAAAGACATAAGACAGAAAAAAATTTTTGAATAACAGCCCAAAAGTTATAAAACACACTTCTGGTTTTTATCTCTAGCAAAAAAAAACAAACCAAAAAACCAAAGCCAAAAATACCCCCCACAATCCCCCAAAACAAACAAACAAACAAAC
This sequence comes from Acanthiza pusilla, assembly GCA_036630365.1. Classification (NCBI taxonomy): domain Eukaryota; kingdom Metazoa; phylum Chordata; class Aves; order Passeriformes; family Acanthizidae; genus Acanthiza; species Acanthiza pusilla. Next base: position 10,055,297 of record JAXCHO010000098.1, read on the forward strand.
AAACAAAAAAAAGACAAGCTGGAACTTATTATCTGAAAGCAATGAATGATACACTTTGAGTATTCATTTCATCCTGTGTGTGAACTACACATACCAAAAAATCACCAACTTTAACAAAACATATGTAATAAATCATATGACTCTTCTTCACACCTGCAGAAAAGGGCTGAGTAAGCACTTGAATCTTGTAGGGTGTCCCCGAAGGTCATTGTCTCAGCCTCAGGCTCTCGTGCATCACTGCAGTGAAAGCAGGTGTCCTGCATACTTCCTCTTGTTCTCCCAAGGGTGACATTGTGCCTTTTTGATTTGACTTAGTTCCTTTGGCATGCATGACAGTGTCCTGTCCTCTCATGCACTTGTGGAATTTATCTAGGAGGAAAAAAAAATTGATTATCTGTAGCTCCTCTGCAGCTCCCCGAAGGACTAGGACATGATACGTTGATGGACTCAAGGGATCAACCCAGTTTAAACAGCAAGTTATTTCATCAGGCACCTGAGAAAAGAGATATAGGTGTACAGTTCTGTGTTTTTATAGTTAGATCCAACTTCTGCAATCCCTTTTTCAGCATCTGAAGCTGAACATCCTCTTGATACTTAAATTCTGAATGTTATTGTCTCTCCTGACCAGCACTGATATCACGAGCTGAAATCTCATACACCTGCTGAAACTGCCCTGCCAATTTGTTGGATTCTCAACAAATTTTAATTCTACAAAATTTATTTTTGTGATTGTTCTCTTTTCACAACCTGTTCTCCTCCCCCACTGCTACAGAGTCCTGTTATTCTGGAGAATACATGGCAAAAGAACTGAATGGCAGATGGGGCTGCTCCATATTTAATGCCTTCAGGGAGAAGAACACAAGGGCATGCAGAGCACATGTGTGGTCCAACAGCAGTCTGTCAAGGCAAACGCTCAGAAATGTGGGAGGCTACTGCCCCAAGAGTGAGAGTCACAGAGACAGAACAGCTCAAAACCACACTCCTCGGGTGCAAGAAAGCTTACTAGTCTCATATTAATTTATGAAGCATTTAGTCTGATATTTTGATATTTCATAAGTCAGAGGTTTTGCTCAGAAGGCTGAGGAGGTTTTGGATGAGACAATGTAAAGAGGGATATCATCACCTCCTGTTTCTCTGGGAGTTGATAGTGTGGAGGAGCACAAACAGAACAAAAATTAGATCCTAGCTGTTTTGAATCTTAGAAGCTGTACCTCCTGTGATCTCTGTGCTCATTTACAGAGACACTGAGAGTAGCACACTTTGTACAATGACCTGCTTTATTATGTTCATATATCCCTTGCCCCAGGTGGTGGTATGTTTAATGATTACCCCAAAATCTGTCTTTTGCCTTAAAAGCAGTGATTTGGCTAGTGAGACTGGGTAATGCAGAACCATGAACAAGCTGTACAGGTGGAAGATCTTTCCCCCTTCCGATATACTCTTCTCCAACCTTCGAAGCAGTCTCACTGAACTTTCCCTGGACCTCAGTCTGCTCTGTCTGGCTCCCTTTGCTGGCTGTGAGAAAAGAAAGGGACTTAGCTTCTAGGCCAGTCATGAGAAGATGACATGTATTCCTCCCTTAAATGAACAATAGCAGAAAGAAAAGAAAGGCATCTCTCTCCTGCACCACACATTTTTTTTTTAACAGCTGAGATGATTAAGTGTGAACCTGCAGAACTGAACTGTGGCTGTGGCATTTGCCTGAGCGGAAGCAGGGCAAAGCTTTGGGAAGAGCCCATGCCTTGGGGTGTGCACAGGAAAGTTAAGTTATGTCTAACAGTTAATGCATCCTAGGACAGTAAGGCAGAACTGAGCTGCCCTCTTTTCCCAAGTGAGGGCTGCAGTTTGCATTCAAATAAGAGTATAATACAGGCCATTTATTAACTAGAGGGTGCGTGCTCTTCTCTTCGTTTCTGCTGATACGCAGTTATCACTGCAGTTAGCTGATAAGGAGGCAGCTGATGACGGCCGCCGCAGGGCACAGCCAGCGAGCCCGTGGCCAGGGTGTCGCAGAGGAAGGAGCTGGCGGAGCACTCACAGGGCGCCGGAGCGAGCGCGGCTTTGGAACAGCGACTGCATTTTCTGTGCCTTCTGCAGTGACACCTGCCGTCGGCTCCGGGCACGAGAATGGATGGCAAACGCTCTTTCTTTTACAAAGCTCTCTTATCTTTCGCGTCTAAGTCTTTTGAAGACCCAGAAGAACGGCCTGCCAGACTGATAACTTCAGTTGGATATTCCAAATAAACCTGATTTCATGTTCTTATGCCATTCTCCTTATAACAAAACTAATAGCAAAACACTTCACGTTATTGTTTCATGCTGACTAGCAGCAGTAGCATATTTATAACACCACTTACCGATAAGATGCAGTGTCAAACAGAGAAAAGGACTCTGTGAGATCAAACTTGAGCTCTGACTTGTTTTAATGTTGTTCTGCTCTTCACAGCAGCAGAATATTAGATTCAGATTCTGGTGCTTGTTTTACTAAATGTCATGTCTCAGCATTTGTGTTTTGCTTGTCTCATTTCTGCTCTGGTACTCTCGTGTTCTCAGGTTGCAGTTGTTCAGCTGCATCTTCTGAAGCTAACACGAACAGAAATATAACCTGGAGAGCTCACTGGGAGAGATCTCTCCCAACAGTCTATAACTTGCTTATATCATGCAGCCAAATGGCCTCATTTTTAAAATTAAATTACAGTCTACAAGACCAACTTGGTTTTATCAGAAATCCAGAGTTTGCTGATTATTTGCTCTTTCCATCATTTTCAGCTGAGAGTTGTAATTTAAAAAATGTTAACTTTCTCTAGACAACTTTGCCCATTTCCAAACAATAAATAATTTAAAATTGAATAGAGGATTAAAATGAGAGAGAATTTATGATTACCAGATGCACACAATATATTAGCTGAGCCAGTACTTATTAACATAGATAGTTCCCCTATTACATTAATTTTACATGAAGATATGTGGAGTCTGTCATCTGGAATTAGAACTACACTGACATACAACACCCAGAGTCACTTCTAACAAACACAAGCCTCCAAGTTTCCCAATCCCACACTGCAAAGTGCCTTGGGCACCCAGTACCCTCTTCCCTATGCCCCTCTTTTCCTGTAGAGGAAGGCAACATGTGGGGCCCACCCGTGAGCAATGCTGCACCCCCAAGTAAGCAGCACTCCCAGCTCTGCCAGCAGTGGGCTCTACAGTTGTGCTGCAGCAAATGCTGATGCACAGCACAGGGAAGGCTGTAATACTGTGGTACATTGGGAGGAAACACGTATCAATATAGTTGAGCTAGATCAATGTAGTGGTGATGTTGTATTGTCTTTGCTAAAGAACGGCTATAGCTCCCAGTAACATAGGGCCTTAAGAACAGTAAGAACAAATGGAAATTGAGAACCCTGAGCTGAGGTTGAATGTGTGGCAGTACTCCTGCGTCACACATGCAGTATCTATAATTACACAGTCACAGGCTTTCTATTTTTCCCAACAGTTTCAGATGTTGTGAAGTCCACCCGCAGTAAACATGACTCCTTTTCTCTTAGGCAAATATAACTAGGCATCTGGAATACTAAGGTGCCCATAACTGAATTTAGATGCCTCCCATTATATCAGACAATTGAGGAAAACTTACGATTTTCATCTAACACTGATTTTTCAAGTATTAGCTTGTATAAGGTTTGTTGCTGAAATTCTTTCTCTATTCAGTGAAGCAGACTGTGTTGGAATGACTCAGTGTGATGTTTTCCATCTTAATGGTTTGATAAACAGCTCTGTCTGGTTTGTGTTGTGTTTCTGTCCAGCAGAGGAAGTGACTGCGAAATGAAATGAACCTGCACAGTTTCCTGGACTGGACTCTGCTTTGTTTGCTTATTTGATCACACATTTAGTCATCTCATAGTGTCCCTACAAAGCAGGACAATAATCCTCACCATGCAGTTTTGTAAGAAATCAGAGAAGGAAAATTTCATTTCTTCAGATTGCCAGCAACTAATTTTGGAGAAAAGATATTGCTAAACAAGATTATTTGAAGACTTCTACACAAAGATTATGCAATTGTTATTATAGTCTCTCTCTTATTAAGCAATAGTAATAACTGTAATCATAATCCAGTGAATTCCAATCTTCATGAGAAAAGCTGTTCTTTCTAAATTATCTGAATATAGTGTTCACTATTTTTCCTATACTGAGGATAAGAGGGTTTTCTGACTTTTAACTTCATATTGGCCCTAGAAAGATAATAATGACTTCTTTCTTCAGGAGGTTTGAGAAACCTGAACAATCTGTTCTTAACAAATATATGCTACTGTGGTGCCTTCTAGAGAAGTGCTGAGTATATATCCCTGTCTTTAAATAGAAAGCAGTCAAAGGATAATTGCAGCATTTTAAAACACCGAGAGCATTCTAAGTAGGAATGAATGATGGTTCTGTGGTTAAAGTATAAGAAAAAGAGACTATCTGGGTTATACTCCTGAACTGGGCAGATTTTTCCTTTATAACCTTGGGCAAAATGCTTCATCTGTGCCTGTCTACATTTCCATATTTTATTCTGTATAAAATGGGGATTATAAGCCTTTTCTGCCTCAGAGAATACTAAAAATATATGTGCGGGGACAGACATCCTGAGATGGAAGGTGTTATCTGATTTATTATAAATGGAAACACAGGATATGGCTACACAGGCTCTCAGTTTAGAGCTGATCTAATCACACAGAGGAAACCCAAGAAATAAAGTCAACAAACCTCTTTCTCAAAGGCTCCAGTTACTACCTGATTGTATATCTCATACGTATTTATATCTGTCTCTGGGAGCCTGATTCTCTTAGAATATGTTTTTAACTGCTACAGATTTTCAGGGGGGAGGAAATGTTGATATTAGTTCCTAATCTATCAGATATTATATTTAAGAAAACTTTGAACAGTATAACACATAAGAAGTTACCTACATAAAAACTACCCTGCCTCGGCACAACAAAATTCTCCTGCATGGAGGAACCAAATGTGTCTCCCCTGCAAAGCACACACCTAAGAATTGGCAAATATTTGCAGCTCCAGTGCTGCTCCTTTTGTCCCTCTATTCCCTCTAGCAGTTCAACACTGGTAATAATAAACTGCACTTGGAAATTCCATAGCTTCCTCTAATCCGAGCATCTGTGAACAAAACCCACCAATGTTTTAACAGCCGTAGCGGCACGAGTTCCTACACCCCTTTATAAATTCAAGCCTTAAAAGTCACTTGGTTAGACCTATTTATTGCACCTCTTAACCTAATCAAGTATGGTAGTTTTTTAACCAGACATAGAAAAACGATTCAATAGTTTCATGCAAGAAACAGAAAAATGCCATATTCACTAACGTAGATACATGCGATAATAACCATCAGGCTAGAATGTGGCAGACAGGAACACTAGGAATTGTTCTTAATTTTTAAAGAAGGCTATGGATTGAAGTTTGTGAATGTTTTTCCTTACAAATATATAGTAATAAACACAGATTCCTCCTAATAGTGTGAATGAAGTCAGTAATCTTCAAGAATTGTAATGGAAAAAGCTCAGGCTGGTATGAAGTGGACTTTAGGAGACAGATAATCAGCTTCATAAATATGAAGAGTTCACTAAAGTGAATTGCAATTTTTCTTCCAATGTTTGTAGGAAGATGAAGCCCCAGATGTATTCTGCAGGGGATATTGTTACCTTGGCAGTCATTGTCTAGAAGTATGGTACACATTGTTACAAAGTGACTAATTGCTATACTCGAAATAAACCTGCAGGAAAGAAAATTAAAATGTTTACTTCTATTTTTAAAACTGTTTACCCTATACATTTAACACAGCTAGGGACATAGCTAGTACATCATTTTCTTAACTAGTTCATTGGAAAGGAAAAAATTAGTATCAGGATAAACTCTCCAAACACTGAGAGCAGAAAAATCAATAAACATTCTAAAAAGCATTACAGAGTGAAATCTTCAGACTGACCCCTTAAAGAGTACACTGTCAGAAAGCTACCTAAATACAGCTAGCTCAAGTACCATCAAAAGATGACATTTGCTTATCAGTTCATGAATATTTTTGACATTTAAAACAAAGCGTGGGGAGAATTGGTTCTTCCTTTGCCAACTGGTTGCTGTCTCTTCTTCCCTGCGATGTCAGGAAAAACCCAAACTTTGACCTTGAGGCTTTCAGCTCCCATAGACATGAGTGTTGCTATTGGAATGAGAAATACGTGCCTGGGAAAATGAGTAAACAAAATAAGGTTCTTAAAATAAAACAATACTTTAAAAACCCCAACCCTGACTTTATTGCTTTATAGTGATATCACATAAAACAATGCCACCAAAAAAACCTAACCAACCAACCAACCAACCAACCAACCAACCAACCAACCAACCAACCCCCTCCAATTATTTTGTCATTCCTGCTTGCACAGTATCAGTATTTTGTAGAGCTTTATTACTGACTTACGCTGTATTTAATGAGTTATGTTTGCCTAGTGATATTATCACATTTATAGAAATAATTTCCGTGCAAATACATTAGCACATCCTTTTTGATTTGTTTGTTACATGCCATTTTTTTATTCAGTGTCTTACTTTGATAGCTTCCCCCCACACACCTTTGTCTAGGGATGATAAAGATCAAAAGTCTTTGCTCTAAAATACCAAAGCCAGATATGGTCAAAACTCCTATTCAAAAGCTGATGGTCTGTTCAAAATGAAACATATATTTAGAAATATTAACTCAGTTTTATTACAGGACTTTGTTCCAGGCTCCCTTCCAAAATTACTGCTCTGCTTTTTAAAATTAAAAAGTTATCTCAAAGTTGCTTTAGCTTTCAAAAATATTTTGACAGTATATTAGGAAGTTTTGACAAAATAGAAATGCTCTTGCAAAATATTTTCATGGAATCACTTGCTGGCAGAGTATGATTTGATGGGATTTTTTAACTGAAATGCCATATATGTAATGTGACTGTGATATGATGGACAGCACAGGAACTAAGAAAATGTCAGGTAGTTTTACTGAGCTTGTTGGAATGTCTGTTTGCTGGCTGCAGCTACGCTTCTTTAGAAAGATGTATAATGGTGTCCATTCCTGTGTGATCAATAGCATCTAATGTGGAGTGGGCTTCAATGTGCATCTGTCTGTGTGTCTTCCTGTTGGAAATAAATTCTGTTTATGACTAAAGAGTACTGGAAAAAAAATGAAACTTCTCAGACAGCCAAAGCACCAACAGAAAAGGCAACTGTTTTGAGATACAAAACATCAGTACTATTTCCAGCTTATAGGTTAGCTAGTATTATTCATCTAGACAGTTAATGTTATTAATCTAGATCCTGCCCCTCTACTCAGCCCTAGTGAGGCACATCTGGAGTGCTGTGTCCAGTTCTGGGCTCCTCAGAACTAGAGAGACATGCAGCTCCTGGAGCAGGCCCAGTGGAGGGCTACCAAAATGATTGAGGGACTGGACTATCCCTCTTATGAGGAAAATCTGAGAGAACTGGGCCTGTTCAGCCTCAAGAAGAGACAACTGAGAGGGGACTGTGTCAATGTCTATCAGTATCTGAAGAGGGGCTGTCAAGATGATGGACCAGGCTCTGCTCTGTGGTGCCAAGCAACAGGACAAGAGGCAATGAGCAGAAATGATGCACAGGAAGTTCCATCTCAACATGAGGAAGAACTTCTTTACTGTGCAGGTGACCATGTACTGGTGCAGGTTGCCCAGAGAGGTTGTGGAGTCTTCCTCACTGGAGATATTCAAGAATTATCTGGACACCATCCTGTGCAATGTGCTCTACGATGACCCTTCTTGAGCAGGGAGGTTGGACCAGGTGACCTACTGTGATCCCTTCCAACCTGACCCATTCTGTGATTCTATGATCTAAAACTGTTGTTTTATTGTAAATATTTAATAAAAATCCCAAATAAAAAAATTAAAGTATTTTTTAGTTTTGCTCTTATATAGCTTAAATCATAGTTTCCGGAATCTCTTTCAGTATTGGGAAACACAAGTTTCTTTTTTGATATACTAACACCAATTCAGTAGACTTTCTGTAAGTATATGGCATTATGGAATGTACTTTAGGTTGCTCAGTCAACAGAGGAACAGCTGAAGGGAAGAGTTTGAAAATGGAGAGCTGGTAGTAATATTATGAAAGTCAGAACAAATAGGCTGTGATGCAGAACTAACACAAGCAGGAGGGTTAAACTGGATCAAACTTTCTCTTCATCCGAGCCCCTCTTGTGCATAGGGACATCTATCTGAAACCAAGTCACAGAACATCATCCCAAAACATATGGCCTTTCAAAAATTAGATATGTTTAATAACCTTTTAATGCTGCAGACTCAGCGTAGCAGGGCTCCAGGCCATTATGAGGTTGCCTATGTGGAAAATATATGCTTAGGGACAGAAGGCTCATGGTGCTGGAGCCAGAAGAGGCCCAGCTGCTGTACTTCCAGGGCTGCCATATGCTAACTAAGGCACAGACAGTATCTGTCCCTATTTCCAGCCACTGTAACTCTTAACATTGGCTACATGACACATAAAAAAGTCTGTCCAGCACAGTGAAATGCTGGAGGTGTTAGCATGATTCCCTACTGCTTTTGGTGTACCCCATGAACAGCTAGAGCTATATAAGGTATTGTGCCCTATAGACATAACCCAAGAAGAGTTCACAAAACCAGCACAATTAACCCTTAGTTTTTTTGTAAGGATTTTTTTCTTAGTATTATTGATTTGATTTAGACAATTTAAGACTAAAAGGGACAATGACACCCTCCAGACTGATCTTCTGTGGAATGTAAACACAACACAGCTCCTGTGTCAATTCATATCTAGCCACTAGGCCTGTAACAGAAGGCTGATTTAAATTGTTTCAGATATGGAGAAAGTGCCATGCTTTTAAACATCTCTGGTAACTGAATATCCTTATTGAATTAAAACTGTCATTTGTTTCTAACCTTATTTTGGCAAGCTTTAGCTTCTACTTCCTGCTGGATCTCATTGCATGTTCTTTTGTTATAAAGCTATTTACTATCAGAAATATGATCTTTAAGTAGCAGATCTTAACACCAGTCCTTTAACCTTGTATGGATGAGCTGATTTTCTTGTAAGACACTGTCATAATTTTAAAAGCACACATTTAACTCTGCTAACTGATGAACTTTCTGTACTGTGAACAATCTGAGCAGCATTTACTTTTTTTTATTGTTCAGTTCTGAGAGACCAAGCAGCAAGGTGAACTAAGCTTATGGTTATACAGTAAGAAATTAGCTTATATTTTTTCATTCTCATTTTTAATGAGATTTTTAAGCTGATTTAAGCAATCATAGCCTTACTGGAGTTGGTAAAACCACAATAAGGTGCATGTACTAGCAACTTGCCTTATCAGAATTAGCATTTCTAAACCAGATTGCAGGATTCATTCTTTCCATTAAGAAAAAAGCAAGGAGATCTGTGAGGAGTGAAACTAATGAAGCTTAGTTTCCCTCTATTTTCCATCCCTCTTGTCTCTTTCTGATTACTTTCCACATTATTTTTGGAGTTCTCTCCCTTACACCTTCAGTTCTTAAATCATCCATCCCTCAGGCTGGGCAAGCAGAGCTGGTAGCGTAGGTGGCTCAGAGCTAGGATATGTGCCTACCTGCCCAGGGTGCGCACACCGATCAGTTGGTTTGCTAAGAGCAAAGGCAGTAGGGAGAAGCAAGTTCTCCTTACCTTTCCTTTCAAGGGGGCACTTAGGCCCCCTTGACTTAGGTCTTAGCACACTCAGCCACTGAATTCTATTAAATTTTACTAATAGCCTTAAGAACTCTATCCCTCTGCTGAATTTGTTTAAAATTAGTGATGAGATACAGAACAGATACAGTTACGAGGAGACACTGACATACAGAATAACTGCATTAAGCCTCATTTCCTTAGGAAAAAGAGGCTAGAAAATAAGAAAATACATTCGCAGTAATATAACAGAATGGTTGGCTATTACACTCCTTCAGAAGCTTAACATAGGATGTGATTGTGCTGAAGTTGAAAAGCTTAGGTTTGTATTTGTACTTCTCGCAGGAGGTGTGAGTGAGCCCATTTCAATGGCATGTTCTCATTGTGGTGCTTTGTAATGTGCTCTGATTTCAGACCAGTGACACAATTGCCTTAGTTAAAATGACTAGTGTGACCAGAAAGAATTAGTATTATCCAGTTAAAAGCAGTAGCAGGATATTTGTGAGTGACTGGATTCCCTTGGAATGTAAAGGTTCTGTAAAGGAACACCCCTTCCAGATATAATTGCCAAAGTTATTTTTTTGTCTCATGTGAGCAACCATATTTGCTGCTTGATAGATTAACACCTTCCACAGTGGAATCTAAATCTGAAATGACTAGCAGCAGCGGTGAGTCACCAGCTCTTCATAGCACAACTGTGTTTGCTTTGGGCAGAAAATGGAACAGAGATTCTTCTGCTGCTCAGTACCAAAAAAAAGGTCACACCATGTTTGAAGTCTTTACTTCAGAATTATTGGAAATGAAGCTTACAACACTTATTTACATGGGATAAAGTTCTGGTAACTTCATTAGTTTTGGGTCCTATGTTACTTCTCAAAAGAATCTGAAGAATGTATCACTAAGACCTGAAGAGTTATAGTGTGTGTGATGAGACTGCGAAGGTTTCTACCTCAATGTGTTTCAGCTCTTGGCTTGTCACTGTCATTTGTTTTTAGCAGTAATGCTAGCAATGAGCTGATGTTTATATCTATAATGTTCCCATAATGAAAGGCCACATGTATGTGCCCATAGAAAGCATACACAGAAAACTGTGGATGCATGGAGCCAATGAAGCCAACAGGGGCTGCCAAAAAGCCATGTGCTGCACAGCAGGAATGAATTTGTTCACAGCTAGCAGTGCATCAAGCCCACCTGGCTGCTGCTGCAGCGTTTCAAACCACCTCTTATGGGTTACACAGGACTCCAGCAGCACAAGGGCAATAATTATTTCCTAAGTATGTATTTTGGGCTGGACACAGCATGAATTTGCTGAAGGGATGGAACATCCTGTAACGTCAGTGTCTGTGCTAGGGGTGACAAGCCTGAGGAGCAGGTCATGGGGAGCAGCGCAGGCCAGCCCTGAGTGTGCTGTCCCTGCGCCCCACACTGCCCAGCAGCTGGAGCCCAGGACCTCCACAGGGACTGGGGACACCCAGATGTACAGCATGGAGATGTGGGCCGAGGATCTTCACACGTTTTTCCAGACCTGCTCTGATTTGTAACCACTTCATGTGGAAAAGCCACCAATGTGCCTTGATCCCCAAGGCAGCAAATCACAGAAGTGCAGCCACCCCACAGCTTGTCCTTCTCTGAGGGGGAATAAGTGAACCTGCTCTCCCAGTAAGTAATTGACGGTGTTCAATTACTTCTACAGTGTTTAGGGGCAAAAACCTGAGATACCTAAGAGATCTTTAAATTTAGTAGGCTAATTTCTAGTAAAAAATGCTAACAAGACAGTGAAAACATCCATCTTAAACCATTTGTGTAAATGGGAATCATTAATAGAAAAGAATGCTAATTACAAAGAAAACTCCGTAACTTGTTGCCAATAAACACTAATTCCCTTGTTTGCTAAAATGTAGAAATAGTAAAAAAGTGTTGATAGTTATTGCGCTGGCTTTGAGGATCTGCCACCCAGCACCCCTTTCTGTGCAGATCTGTAAATAAATCAAATACCTCGACTCTGTGTGTGGATTGGCCTCTAGCACATTGGGTGAAAGAATCTATTTTGGCAACAGGATTACTGTGCATCCGTGTCTACATTCTGCAATCCCATGCCTGAAGTCCTCCATAAACCTTCCATCAAGGACTTTTCCGCTCCCGCCCGTGACGGTCTGAGGCGGCCTCCACCTCCTGCACTTGTTAGAAGATCTGTGTTGACGCGAGTCCGTGCTTTGATGGAATGTGACTTCAGAGATTCTGAGGGGCAGGTGAGAGGCGCTTTCCAAGCGCGGACAGGTGCTGCAGACAGCACGGCCCCGCCGCAACTCGGGGATCGCGGGGAGCCCCCGCGCCCTGCCCAGCCCTCGCGCGGGGGGCGGCGCGTGCCCCGGAACCGCCGCGCGGGGCGCTCCCGCCGCGCGGGGCATTGTGGGTGTGCGGCCGCCGCTGCGGCTTTCGGCGGGTCCCGTTAAAATGGCGCCCTAGGCGGCGGCGGGAGCGGGAGGTGCCGCCGGCTCCCTGCGCTGCCGACCGGGCGGTGCGTCTTCGCCTCCCCCCTTCCCTGCGCCGTCCCGCCGTGCTCCGGGTCTGCCGCCCGCTCCCGGCCCCCGCGCCGCCTCTTGCTTCCCGCGCGGCGATGGCGACTCCGGACCAAAAATCCCCCAACGTTCTGCTGCAGAGCCTCTGCTGCCGTATCCTGGGCAAGAGCGAAGGTAACGGCGTCCCCCCGCCATTCCCCCGCCGGCAGCGTTCGGAGCCCGCGGGGGCTGCCCCGGCAGGGCTGGACAGGTGCCGGCCCCCTTCCCCCCGGCGGGGAGCGTCTGCGGCCTCCCGGCCCGGGGGGTGGCAGCCCGGGCGATGCTGAGGTGCCGGCCGGCCCTGGCAGCGGCCTCTTGAGCCGGAGCCCGGCGGCTGGAGGCTGCTTCGTGCCCTCCTCCTCCGGCTCCCCCGGAGCGTTTGGCCGGCTCGTGAAGGCGCTCTCCTCTTCGGGGAGCGGGGCACTGGTGCCGGGCTGTTTGGGCGAAAGGGGGCTCGTAAAGGCGTTGAGGGACCTTCGCCTCCCGCCGGTGCCTGCTCGAGTGGAGCCATTGACGCGCGCCCGGTCCGCTACAGGTCCTCGGTGTTTGATGCTGCTGTGAGTCTCCAGCAGGGGAATGAATCTCTTGCCTGTTTAAATAAGTTTCTCCCTTGCAGGCAAGGCAAAGACTGTTTTTAGTAAGCGGTCGGAGGGGTGGAAAGGAAGGCATGCATCTGCTGAGTCTCCTTTTTAAGTTGCTCTGTTTCTAAGCATGGCTTATTAGGCAAACTCATGTAAAAGCTTTTATGGCATCTGCTTTCTTCTATAAGAGATGACTTTCTCCCTTATTAGTGATGGCTGCCAAGTCTTTTATCTATTCTTTTCTCTCTCCATGCCCCGTCTTCTGACAAACCCGTTTAGATATTTCCAGGACAGTAACTAAAATTTTGAGCATAGACCTGTTGTAAAAAATTCCTAAAACGTGGCCTACATGTGGATTATTGCTATCTTAGAAATCTAGAAAGTGAATAACAAGGTACAGATATATGTTGTCTGTCTCTCAAATTTTGTTTCCATCTATTGCAGACAGCATGTTGTGTTCTCATACCCCATCTTTGTCTCTCAGTTGGACAGATATGAGTTTAATGGATGAACTGTTTCGTGGATAAGGACCTGGAACTTGCTGCATGGCCACATCCAAAGAGTTATAGTCAGTGTCTCAATGTCAAAATGAAGATCAGTAGCAAGTGGTGTCCCTCAGAGGTCTGTACTGGGATTGATGATGATCAATATCATTATTAGTAACATAGACAGTGGGCTTGAGCATGCCTTTGGAAGGCTTGCAGATGACACCAAGCTGAGCAGCGCAGCTGATGTGCTGCAGGGAAGGGGCTACCATGCAGAGGGACCTTGGCAGGCTTGAGGAGTGGGCCTGTGTGAACCTCAAGGTTCTGCACCTGGTTCCAGGAAATCCCCAGTATCTGTAGAGAGTGGGGGATGAGTGGATTGAGGGCAGGCCTGCAGAGAAGGACTTGGGGGGTGGATGAAAAATTGGACATGAGGCAGCGATGTTCATCCCAGAAATCCAACTTTATCCTGAGCTCCTTAAAAAGAAGCATGAACAGCAGGGAGAGAGAGGTGATTCTCCCATCACTGCTCTGCTTTTGTGAGACTTCATCTGCAGTACTGTGTTCAGCTCTGGGGCACTCAGTACTGTAAAGACATGGATGTGTTAGAGCAGGTCCAGAGGAGGGCCATGAAAATGGTGAGAGGGATGGAGCACCTCTCCTACAAAGCAAGTCTGAGAGATTTGTGGTTGCTGAGCCTGGAGAAGGCTCTGCTCAGAGACCTCATTGTGGCCTTTTGGTGCTTAGAGAGGGCTTCTAAGAAAGACACTTTCTATTAAGGCCAAAAGTGACAGAACAAAGGGTATGGATTTAAGGAGTTATAGGGTATGTTTAGACTGGACACAAGGAAGAAATTTTTTTACTATGAGGATTGTGAGGCACTGGAACAGGTTGCCCAGAGGAGTTGTGAATGCCCCATCCCTAGAAGTGTTCAAGACCGGATTGGATGGGGCTTTGAGCAATCTGAACTGGTGAAAGATGTCCCTGACCATGTCAGGGGAAGTGAACTAGATGGTCTTTGAATTTCCCTTCCAGCCCAAACTGCTTTGTGATTCTGTGATTCGTCTGAGACCCTGGGTAAAATTGGAAGGAAGCTGGAATCTTTGTCTTCAGTGAACTGTTGAGTAGAGACTCCTTCACAGAAAACACTCCATATAACCCTAAGATCTTAAGGGTCTCTTTCAACAAAAATAATTCTATGAGCAGCATCTGTTGATTGCTGTGTTTTGTTTTTCAAAATCTTTTCCTTCTCCATTGCATTTCTAAGTCTTCTGCAAGGCAATAAATTTATTTCTTTCCAGAATCTATAGTATTTCTGTGACAGGAATTAATGTTGTGGGATTTTATCAGGATATGGCAAGTTTCTACTCTTCCCCTATCTCCACCAAATCAGCAGTAGCTTCTAAACTGCTTAATGCCTCTTGTGTTCTTCTGTAACTGTGTGTTTGTTATAGCAGTTGTTTTAACTGTATTTTACAGGGTGCTTCGCATCAGCCTGAAATTCTAAGGTGCTCTTTTAGCTCTGTTTTTAAAGCTGTTTCTTGCCTTTAACATTCTTGGAAAACTTTTTTGTGATACAGTTGATATATGTTCTTGTTTAAGAGTACTTCAAACATTTGCTACCAGAAATCTCAAATTACTGTGCTAGTTCTACTTCCAAAAATAGATTAAAAAAATGAAAAATAGATTGTCTTGCTTTATTGGAATAGTGGATGCCTTTTTGAGGACATTATTTCTATACTGCCTAGTCCTGTTTTCTTCATGGCTCTTTCTTTCTTTGACTTGAGCAGGTGTGCAATCTACACTCAATCTAAGCTTGTTTCTTGGTGTTATTTAGGTCTGTGATACTTTTAGAGGTTAAACAGACCATGAGAACAGAAATGGAAGCCTCTGTTTATCAACTGAAGTATGAGTATTGAAGTGAGGTAACTTCTAGTAACTTAGGATCCAGCTTCTTTTTGAAGTCATAGTTTAGTTATGTGTCTGTATCTCCTGACTGGAATAATAATTTTATTTGCAAGCAGTATGTGCAAAAACATGCAGGAAAACTGGGTTTTGTTATTTTTTAAAATAAGTGTGGAACTCGTTCCTGTGTGTTGGGATTCTTACAATGTAAGCAAAATCCTTTCTTTGTTTGACTAATGAAAATGGAAATTTTGGGCAAAATTGCAATGAGTTCCTGCATGCAATCTGTAGCTTGCTTGTCTGCCCACTTGAGGGTTATCTGAGGACTTCTTCAAAGTGATAGCTTAAAAAAAAAAAAGTGGGTTGTCTGCCACATTTATCACCCGTGTTTTTATGCATGTGGCAGATGGGAAGCCCATTCTTACCCTGCTCTTTATTCCTGTGTTATGAGGGATGCTAGCACTGAAATCTCATCCTTCTAACATAGGACTTCCCTTGAAGCAATTAACTGTAGTACATGTGTTAGGCCAGCTATTGATTTCCAGTGTATAGAGACTGATAAAGCAAAAAGTCTGTGAAAGTTTGTCATGAAAAGTATGTGTGGTGGTTGTTCCCCCCCCCCAACCCCTGATGTCTGTTTCCAAGAAATACATAAAGAGAGTAAAGGAATTTTGTTACTACTAGCATCCTTTGTGTTGATACATGTATCCCTAGGCAGTAAGGAACCCACCAGACAAGTTGTATAGCATTTTGCTGTTTTTCAAGCTTTTAATTTTTGTTCCTTTGGCTCAGGTTAAGTTTGAAGTAAGGTATTAGTGTGTGGTTAGCAGTCTGTGTGCAGCTTCTCTGCTCCTTGTATGATGAAGTTAGGCTGCTTTGTATATACACGTTTTCTTTTTTGAGGCAAACTTTACAAGTATTATCAGTTTAGTCTTTGGAAAGTAATTTATGATGTTCAATTAATGGTACAGAGTTTAGGGGCAAAAACCTTGGACACTTAAGAGATCTTTAAATTTAGTAGAGAAATTTCTACTAGCAATTTAAAATAAGAGGCTGAAAACATCCGTCATAAACCATTAGTGTAGTTAACCTGCTATGAATGTGAAGTACAAGGTACTGACATCATTGGGTGAAATTTAATGGGTAAATAATAAAGGAACTGAGGTTCGATGATTTAATGATTGTTCCTGCCTCTACACTCTCTCAGTTTGTCCTTCAGAATTTTTGTTCTCCCTTTGCTCCTTCTCAACACTTGTGTGTTATTATGTTTGTGAGGAAGCTATGGCTTCAGGAGGAGCTGAAGGGTTCCGTTTACATAATGTCTATATGATAATTGTACACTTAAGGCTAAGGTGGGATTACTCTCCTTCTATGTCTACATTGTGCAATCCCATGCTTCAAGTCTTCCATAAACCCTCGTCAAGGAGTTTTTTGCTTCTGTCCGTGATGGCCTTAGAAGGCTTCCACCTTCTCTGCTTGTTAAAGAATTATGTTGAAGTGAATTTGTTGTTTGATGGAATCTGACTTCAGGCTCTCAGTGGTGGAGCTATCTTCTCTCTCTTCCCCCTTTAGGGATCATCCCCTAAGTAGATGGCTTGACTTGTTTCCAGAACCAGTCAGCTGCATAGGCCTAGTTACTGGGATTTTTTACTTTTTTGCAAACATCTCTGCCTTTGAGAAAGTCATTACAAGGTCTGCTGAGTTATGTGGAAGAACTCTGTTTAGCTGGGTTTTTTTGGGGTATTTTTTTAAAATTATCTAGCTTAATTTCTTTTTCCTAGAACTAAGTTTTGAAAACTCTCTGCTGCTGTGCTCTAGACAGTCCTCAAGGAGAGGCTTAAAGCTTTCCATGGTGCTGTGTGTCTGTAGGCAGCCACTGTGGTTAGCTGGGGGTCTACACCTGCAGCTGGAGCTGTTGCTGACCTTCTCTTTTGCATGTCCTCATAGTGTCTAAGAGCTACTCTACTGGCTTTGTATTATCAATCTTCTGTGTTTTTCTAGGCTATCCAGCTCACTTTTGTACTTAAACCTGATCTTGCAGGAAGCTTGCAGTACTTTCTGTAATTTTCCCCCCATTGTTTGTGGACTCCAGCAGTTACACAGAGTTTCATGCCTCTCTTAGGACAGTGATTTTAGTCCTTCTGATGAAGAACTTGTTCTTAGCAGTCATTCACAAATATCCTGGTAATCTTGGACACCATAGACAAAGTGCTCAGCTCTCAGAACTCTTATTGCCTCCAATGGAAACAAATGGTGTTGCTGTAAATATTCAAGCTAAATCTATTTGGGTTTGAATCCTAAAAAGATTTCTGTGTGCCAAAGTACTAGTGGAGATGTGCATGCTCTAGAAAGTAAAGTAGTATTTCAGTCTTTGGGGAGGAGTTTGCTACCTGAAGTCCATACTGTGGCCTCAATTTAATCTTCAGAGTGTCAGTGGCAGTTTTGTGATTGCTATTTGATTTGGGTTTTTCAAACTCTGAACTATTGCAATAGATGTTAAAATTTCATGTTGGGGGAAGAGCGTAGCGTTCATTCAGAAGGTGATATGGAGGGAGTTTTACCTATGCTGATAACAGCAGATGTGGGTTGACAGAAGAGGCAAAAATTCACAGTGAGGAAAAATTCAGAAAAGATTGTGACACAGAGTTGAGACAGTCCTCAAATAAATCTGTTTACTAACAGTGCAACAAGAGCCAGCCATATTAACAGAATTAAAGAACAGTTGTGTTTCCTGTGCTCTGCTTCAAAGTTTGTGGACAGCTTCTAAGGAAAGATATGGGAGTGTGTGTGGTTTGGGCTTTATTTTGTGCTTTTGTTGGTTTATTTTCCTTTGTGGGAGAGGAGTCTGGAGACTAGAAAAACAGTTAATTAACAATGAATTTAAAATGCTTCAACTAAAAACTTGTATCAACAGAAGAGAGGTTTAAGGTAGTTGACTAAATCAGAAGACTGATGTAAATTTTTTTTTTTCAGGGACATGTCATAGAATCATAGAAAGGCTTCACTTCGACGGTACCTTAAAGGTCATCAAGTCCAACCTTTCTGCCATGGGATGGGACCCCTTCCACTAGACCAGGTTGCTCAAAACCCATCCAACATGGCCTTGAGCCCTTCCAGGATAGGACATCCACAGCTTCTCTTGGCAATGTTGTGGTGTCTCACCACCCTCACTGTAAAGAATTTCTTCCTAGCATATTGTTGAGATGTCTCCTCTTCTATTTTAAAATTGTTCCCCCTTGTGCTGTTACTATCTGCCTGTGTAAAAATTGTTCTCTCTTTTTTATAATCCGCTTTAAGTACTGAAAGGCCACAATAAGGTCTCTACCCAGAGCCTTCTCTTCTTCAGGCTGAGCAACCCCAGCTTTCTCAGCCTGGCTTCATAGGAGAGGTGCTCCAGCCCTCTGACCATCTTTGTGGCCTCTTGTGGATCTGCTCTTAAGAGGTCCACATCTTTCCTGTGCTGGACACCCCAGAGCTGGATGCAGCACTGCAGCTGAGGTATCACGAGGTCACAGTAGAGAATCAGCTCCCTTGACCTGTGGCCACTCCTCTTTTGATGCAGCCCAGGATGCATTTGGGCCTTCTGGGCTGTGAGTGTACATTGCTGGCTCACCTCCAGCTTTTCATCCATGGGAACTCCCAAGTCCTTCTCTTCAGGGCTGCTTTCAATGCGTTCTGCCAGTTGGCAGTCATGTCTGGGATTGCCTCAACCCAGGCTGGTCCTAAAATTGCACTTTTCAAACCCAGTGTTTTCCACAGGAGCAAGCAGTTTTGCTCACAATACTTGTAGATTCTCATCAAGAACAAAATAGTAATGCTAATGGCATTTGAGACTACTGTTCTAGTTTATCATTATATGCCATGTTAATGCAATTACTTTTTTCCCCAGGTAATACTTCACAGGGATGTAGAACTTCTGATATTAGTAAAACAGGGGAGATAAAGCAGCATTACTATCTTGACAAATATAATAAAACATAATATGTACTCATGGTGTATGTGAGAAGCTGAGAAGTTCTACACCTTTCCTTCCAAGCTTAGTTTTGCAACAGTAGCACACATTAGGCATTTTGAAAACACTTTGTTACAGTAAGGAAGTTTTTTGTGTGGGATTTTTTTCTTCAGCATGTGTTTTTTGGCATCATTTGTGTCTGAGTAGTTTGCAGTAATAAGTTTTACCTGGTCAGTGTCACTCTTACAGTACTGATTGCAGTTTAGAGTGTAATCGTTTTACAGTAATTTTGTATTTGAGTTTAAGGAAAATAGTTGCCTGGGATGACAGAGAGCTGACTGGAAAAAGAGAGTGGAGAGAGTTTGCTAATCTTTGAAGTCTTTCAAGGAAGAAAGTGATTACTGTTTGGTTAAGCTAAGCTTTCTTTAGCATGGTCCTGTAGTTGAGAAATTGTTTATAGATGTATTTAAATAACCAAATGACTTCTTTCCAGGAAACAAGATTTCTCACAATCATGATACACTAATATTTGGAAAAACAGTTTCAATTACTGCTTAGTTTTTTCAGGACTTTCCCCTGCCCTGTTTTGGAAATTTAATTCACCTATAACAAACCTTGTTTAAATAAATGTGTAAGAGCATAAAGTGAATTTCAGTTTACTTTCTTAAAATTATAGCTAATAGTTAGAAGCTTCTTTATGGCAAAAGTCTTGCTGAATTTCAGCATGTCCTCTGAAATACTAGTTTCTCAGAAGTACGTTGGTCAGCTATCTCTTTGTCCCTTGAAGTTCTCCTTTAAATTTTATGTTTAGTCCTCTTTCTCCTTGCTTCCTTTACAACCAGAGTCTTTCTGTGCATTGCTTCTGTTTTTTTCTCATGTGCTACGCTTGTATTTTCTTCAGCCTTAAAATGCTGTTATCTGCCTTTTGAAGTATTTCAATTCTAAAACTGCATTGTGCGTAGGAATGTTTGAATGGTTGTGTCTAGTATAGATCTTTGAAGGATTGATAGATTGCTTTGTTCAAAGGAGACACTTTTAAATTTTTTTTTTCTTGTGATTCACAAGTGTTAGTTCTCTTGATGCCTTAAACAGGCTGGTAAAAATATGAAGCAGACACAGTAGTACAGGGAAAAGGGAATTTACCTCGGTTTAATAGGATCCTAGGTGCCCAGACCCATCAAAGGTGGAAAACGCCATGGAGCGAACGACGAGTTGGGAACCCCCGTACAACGCGTACCGGATTTTTATGGATTTCACAAAATTAGCATATCTACTCTAAATCCCCCAATAAGAAACTTAATAAATGAAGTAATTGCCCCCTATTCTAATGAACCCCCCTCCCAAATGAGACTACAGCCTAGTTTACAAAAACACCTCCAAGAGAGAACAGGTTGGAGCCTCTAGTTCTGCGATAATATGAATGTTTGGTCTTCCTCACTGTGCAGGACCCCAAACTAAGCTAAATATCAGACTACAAGGGTTGTAAACATGTGGGGCTAAAGTACAAGGAGTGTTTGTGCAGGGCACAAGGAATGTGTATAGAGGGTAACAGGGAAGGGAAAGGGTATAAGAATATATAAAAAGGGTATAAAAAGAAAATACAAAAATCACCGGCATCACTCTGTTCAGCTGTGTGGCTTCTTATCAGTATCATTAACTGTGTGTGGATTACTTAAGGGGTATAGTCTGAGGAGAAGTGTCTGTCTATTTGCATTCTCTGCTCTGATCGAACCTCTGGAAATCAAGTCATGATCAATGTTGTTTTTCCCCCTTTAGCTCTCAGACAGCTGCATCAGATATATTGAGCTTCCTGTTATGTAACAGGGTCATGCTGTAATCATTTTCTGATGAAGGATGTTCAAATAGATTGATGGCTGTATATTTTAAGTACGTCTGCTGTCGTAAGGATGATTCTTTGAGGAGGGAAGCAATTAGATGTGCTTATTAGTTATAAGCTGTGTGAATTTTTATTGTACTGACACATATCTGTATTAAGTTATGTTTAATCACTTTAGGTGCTGAAGTTATTTTACGGATTCCTGAGAAATAATCTGCTGAAGAAACACCCACGGCAGGGAATTTTGTTGTATAAGAGAAGCTGGACTTGATATGAATAAAACATGAAAATCTGAATTAAATAAAATAGAAAAGCAGTGTTGCTACAGGGCTGTTTAATTGCTGGTGCAAATCAGCAATGTATAAAGAGCAGATAATTTTGTTCCATGTTGTCAGTAGTGTAACAGGTTTGAAAAGCAGGATTTGTTGGATGGAATTGTAGACTTTCAACTAGAGATCTTTCTCAGATGCCTTGTTAGGGCAGTATGGAAAAGACTATAGTAAGTTTCAGTGCTTTAATAGTCTTGCTATGGTTGGTGTTGAAATAGAAGGTTGTTACAAAAGGTAATAAATCTTCCTTAAAGCTTCCCCATTACAGGAAAAACTTGCCCCTTTCCTATCTGCTGCCAAGGACACAGTTAAGGAATTAATGGAACGTAAGTTGTTTGGGATAACTTAGTGCCAGTATTTGACTTTAATTGACCATGCAGAATACTTTCTTAAATCTTAAGAATTACACAGAAATGCTTCCTCATACTTAACTCTTCATACCTGGTTCATCAGTAGCTGGACTGTTAAATTTTTATATTTTTATTTTCAAAAGCTTATTGCAATTGAAAGGTTGCTTAGTCTAACAGTAGAGGAGACAATTAAGTCATAGAGACTTGTGACCACACAGTATCTGCTTATCGGCATTTTCTTCTCTGACAGAGCAATACTCTTGCTCCTTCTGTAGGCCAGTGTTGTCAAATACTATTAAACAATAATGATTTTGTCTGAGCAGATTGTTTTCCTGAGTATGTGACGTACTTCCTTGTGTGAATTGGTTAATGCTTGCTGTTCTACAGTTGTATTCTGGTAGAGTAGGACCAGTGACTGACATTTATAGTAGAAGACAGTATAAAATGGACATTCAAGAGTGTATGGCATTCAAAGACAATCTAGCACGTTGTGATTTTCAAATTTCAAACTTCTTTCCATAAGTTTTTTGGGATTTGAATGCATTTAATCAATAGTTAACTCTTAGTATCTGCCAGGTGATTTTTTTTCTCAATTGTAGGTATTATTTAAGAGATGATAAATGCTTAAAATATTTCTCCTTCTAATGGTCCTTTCCCTTATTTAATTTTTCTGTTCCTTTTGTACATATTTGTCCTGACCAGCATCCGTGGTTTTTCCTTGGCCAAACCTTTGCTGCATTACTCGGCAATTTTCCCTGAAACCTGAATGCTCAACTGCCTAAATAAAACACATGAGGGTCTGACGCATTTGCACACATAATTGTTATACACAGAACAGCCAATATGCAGAGTTGCTTAGATGGGTTTTTTCCCTGAACTAAAAAGATTTGAATACCTGACAAACACACTTGGATATTTTCTTAGGTACCTTTTTCCTTGTGTTATTACAGTTGTTTCAAGATAAGGAATAAAAATGTCTGACCTTTTATAAGGGCGCTTGACAGTAGTCTTACTGTTTGATTTTCAAATCAATAAATGGGAATATGACTATACTGTAGAGGCATTAATACTGACCTGGCCCTGTCTGGGTGCTACCAGACTCTTAGTTTTCCCCAAAAGCAAGATACTTGAACTAAAAATGCTGTTCAACAACAATACTAAAAATAGAAATATTGCATGAGGAAAAAGCAGTGGAGGGAGGTCACTGACTTTTGACCTCTGTGTTAGTGTCCACATTATGCATTGGGATGTGATGCTGATATCTCTGAGCTGGCTTTGAACCAAAGGGGAAACCATGCAAATTGTTTTATAAGCAAAACCAAACCTAAAATGAAGATGCAAACTAGTAAAACCACTGTTGGGGATGTCTGAATGAAGATGCACGGGCAGGTGGTGAACGTGACTGTATTGCTGTGGTGCGTGAGCTGAATTGTGTGCCAAGTCCCACAGCACTCCTGTCCATGGGGATGGGCAGAGCCAGCAAAGTGTGCAGATGCTCTCCAATAACTGGGTAGACCTAAGTGTCTTTTTCAGCACAGAATGGGAAAGCCTTATTCACAAAGTTTGGTGCAGTGTTTGAAGTATAGCATTAATACTATGCTAAACTGGATAAAAACTGGACTTTACTGCCCTCTGGTTAAAAGTGTCTAAGAATTGCAGCCCAACATTATCAGCTGTAAGCCAAGTATGTTTATGCTGCCTTCAGACATAGCAATGTAATCTTATGTCTCACTTTTTTTGAATTAGTTTTAATAGAGCTTTAGCATTCTCCTTAACTGAGTTTTCTTTATCTTTCAGCTGATGCAGCCCAACAGTTTCAGTATGCAGTGAGAGTTATTGGGAGCAATTTTGCTCCCACTGTTGAGCGTGATGAATTTCTTGTAGCGGAGAAAATCAAGAAAGAACGTAAGTGCATCTTGTTCCTTTCTTAAAAATACAAAGTTCTTTATGAAGTTAATCAGGTTATTTCTCTGTAAAGGGGACAACTCTGCCTCACAGATAGTTATCTAATCTCTTATTAATGCTTACTTCCTGAAAATCTCATGATGTAAATTCCATCAATTTCCTAGTGAATATTCCTGAGTGGCTATTTGTATTCACGGCTTAGATTTTTTTGAATACTCAACTTAAACTTTACTTGCTGCTTTGTGTCTTAGCCACTATGAAGACAAAGAACAGTTAATATTACACTCCTTTCACCTTAAAAGTACCCAGAATTTATGAATCCATGGTTCTTTTTAGAAGACTACAAGCCTGATATTTTTGAGATGTGCACTTTAGGAATATTATACCTTGGCACAATTAACTTCATCATCACCTGTGTGAAACGTGTTGAATGAGCATCCTGCGAATCGATGGAATGGTTTGTGACTTACCTGATATTTCTTGCCCCTTCAGTTTCTCTACAAGTTTTCTGCAACCACCTTCTCAAAACCAAAATCTTAGACTATGACTTTGTAAGGGATGTTGCAGTTCCATTCCATTGCGCTCTGTGCTGCTCTGAGTGAAGTGTTGCACTGTGTGTATCCAAAGGGGATGTGATTAATTCTTCTTGAAAAGCCAAATACTGCTTTCAGCAGATTCTACTGCACAGTAGCATGTCCAGAAACAATTACTTGAATTGTGCTAATGAAGTTAAAGCTTCATATTTGAGCTTTGAAGATTCAGAGAGATTGAATTAGGATAACTGACGTCAGTGGTTTTAACTGGTTTAAGGTCCATGTGTATTTTTTGCTAATGAAGAGCTTCTGTGACTTGCTGATAGGCAAATAAGCCCATTAGAATTCTTCTAGCTGCAACTCCAAAGTATATACTTTCTGCCACGCTTTGGCTACTTGTAGGCAGCACAGCGGATATTCTTTGGGCCTATTGCCAGTTTTCTGAGCAGGACTGTCTCCCTCATCTTCCTTCTCTCCAACTTCAGCTTGTTGGCTTATGTTAGTGGTCGTGTAACGGGTGACTGGATATATATCCTTTTATCTTTACATTTATTTTGGAGATACCACACAGGAAGTGACTTAGTTGGTAAAGTGTGCTTACCAGTGACATTTAATGCTAATTAACATTTCTAATATTTAGTAGCTATTTTTTGTGTCACTGAAGTTTCTTCAGGTGTTTTTATTGCCTTGTTCTTTTAACATGGGTCTTTCGGATGTAACATAGCTTTTTAAGAAATCTCAGCTTGAAGATGTGTCTCTTCTGAGAAGATGCTTCTGTAACAGGCATTGATTTGAGACTGTTATTTTTTGTAATATGTAAAAGTTGTATGACCTTGGAATTCTGCCTTACTTGCAGCAAAAGACATTACTACATTTTTTTTCTTGATTTTATTGCCAAAAATAGAAACAATTACTTTCTAGTTTTGGAGCAATTACATGTAGTTTTTATAACCTTTAATGCATATCTGCTTTCAGTTGTGTCTTCAGTCCCTTAGGTCCCTAAACCTCCTGAGTGGCAGACTAGACTTCAAAAGGGCACTTATTTAAAGATGCATATTTTGATTGAGCTAAGAAAAGCAGATGCATTCATTGAATCACTTCTGTGGCAAGAATTCTCAGGGCTGGAATGCAGATAAGATGAAAACAGGCAAAATGTTTGAGTAAATAGAATGAAGCAGTTCAGCATCATTAAGCTTTCTTGGTTGCATTTTCTGATTTACCGCAAGTATATGTTAAGACTTGACTGTTACACTTCTTTCAAATTTTTAATCTGTGTTTCTTTTTTTTTTTTAATAGTTGTGCGACAAAGAAGGGAAGCAGATGCTGCTTTGTTTTCAGAACTCTACAGAAAACTCGGTTCACAGGTAGTTTAATAAATGTAAAGAAACTGAAAGCACAAATAAGCGTCCTTCTGATGTTAGAGTTGCTTTGGAGAGTGTTCAGGTCATAAACAGTATTTTTTCTGGGAGGATGGTTGAATACTGGAGCAGCTTGCCTAGGAAAGATGTGGAGTCTCCATCCTTGGAGACAGTCAAAATCTGTCTGGACACATAGGCAGCCTGCTGTAAATGACCCTGCTTTCTGCATGGGTATTGGACTAGACAACTTTCAGAGATGCCTTTCGACCCTAGCTATACTTTTAGTATTTGATTCCAGTTATATGAAGGGGGACTTCATATGAGGAAAGGAATTCCGTAAAAGAAAGTGTTAATTTTATGTGGAAAACTAATGAATTTTCTCATCATTTATTTTACAGAAATGCCTTGCCTATTGATTTTACGAATCTAGTATTCTCATGCATCTCAGTTTTTAGGATGCAGTGCTCAGTGCTCTAGATCTTTAATGTTGAAGGTTAAGGGTTTGCTGACTTTGGCTCTAACACCAGTGTTAATCAAAAAATATTGCTTATTGATATTCTGACAAAGGATGTTAGTGTGTAGAAAACCTGAGTTTAACATGATAATGCTAAGATTAAGATTATAAAAAAGGTATTATGTGGAGAGTATGACTAGTGAGAACTTGGTTCTCCTCCTGCCCTCTTCATACTTAACTTACTCATTGCTTTGTTAGTGTTTTGAGCTCAAGTTACTGAGTAAGTCTTCCTGGTTTCAGTATCTTGTGGGTTTGTGTATTATTTGCACTGGTTTGTACAGCAGAGCACTGATTTGCAGGTGACTCTTAATACAGACTTCTTGTAACATGTTTCTGTAGCTTATGTACTGTGCTGCTATTTGGCAAGCAAAGTGCTGTGAAGCATGATGAGTAATCTTTGAAATAAAATGCCTTGCCAGTGTTTTGTTTGGTTATTCTTCTGAATGTAGTACAAGCTATCTCCTGGTATTTTACTGCCTCCTCAAACTTAAAAAGTTCTTTTAACCCTTTTTTTCCCCCTCTGCTAGCATCTTGTGTTTGTGAAATGGTATCGTGGCTTCTTTAAAATTCACACTACCAGTTATTATTCAGTCTGGTGTTAGGTTTATTACTGATGGTGTACAATCATTTATTTTTCCCAAGAGCATAGGGAAGGACATACAGGAGATCCACGTTTTCTGAATCAATGAGGCTCTTTCTTCTTCCAGCAATTCTCTTGAAAGTAGCTAGGACAAAAAAAAAGCATGTGTGAATCTGTTTTAACTTTGTTTCATCTATTACTCCAAACAGAAAAGGAGGTCAGTGCTTATTTCTGTGGCAGCCTGCCAGCTGAATAAACCACGCTTCTTGGAGCACTTGGATTTATTCTATTCTGGCCAGTAGAAGAAGAGTAATGTTGCTGTTCTCCTTCCCCAGTTGTTAATTAGTTGCTGTAGTAGTTAACTGCAAGAGATGCAATACCTCTACTTTTTGCTTGTTCTTCAGATCAAAACAGAAGATAATAGACTTCTGCTCTACATAATAATATAGAATGTCTCCTTTTACTCTTAAATAACAATGTAGGGCATGGTAGATTTGGGTAGTGGACTCTGTCCAGGGGAAAGGAATGCTCCATGTCCAAAATTCTTAGATCGTGTAAATCATACACACTAAATACGTAATTTGCCGCAGGTAGAAAAGTTGGAAAATGGTGAAAATGAAAATATTTTAAAAAGGAAGTTTTCAAGTGACCTTGAAAGTGCTTTTTGCAAGACTGATAGCACTGAATTATGTTGCTCCATAAGGGATGGAGTCTGTGTTGAATCTTAGTATGACTCAAGTTTGTGTTATATTCAACACTGCTTAGTATTGCAGATCGTAGCCTGATTGATATTGTGAGGGAATTAGTGTAAGTTTCTTTGACTCAACTTAATGTCCATCATAAGGTTCTATGCCCTGAGTAAATTCAGGTCCAAGTGTTAGTGTCACAGAACTATGGAGTAACATATCTAGGAACCGGCATATTTAAAATAAAACATTTTAGTACTTGCCTTCACTTTAATGTATTCTGTTTGTAGCTTGGACTTTAGCTGAAGTTGGTAAGCTTTCTGCTGAGATTTAAAACTTCTGACAGTCTTATTCTAACAGTCCGTGTGTGTCTGTTTGCTAAAGGCTATATTGTGTATTCTTCAAGTTTCATATTAACAGTGTCTCTATCTTATGCTGTGAAAATTTTGGTAACTGTTAAATTGCATTTAAAGTAATAGAAATTGAAACCCTCACTTTTGACGCCTCCCTCTAAAGGAGAGTGGAGGGGGAAGTGGAGAAAAGACAGTTCCTTGCTTAAAACTTCACCAAGAGTTTTTCTTCTTCACATTTAGGTTAAATTAATGGCTGCATCTGAGATGTTTTAAGTGGTGAGAATGTGTAGGAATGCTGGTAACAGTTCAGCTCTGTATAAATCTCATTCTTAGTAGCTATGATTTTAAAATTGAACCTGCTTGCTGATCTGAGAGCAGGTGAGAATTCATGATTTGAACACACTGGAGAAAATTCATAAAATTAGCAACAGAGAGGCTGCACTGCACATTCCCAGTTTATTCAAGAGTGTGGCTCTGAGTTAGTCTTACTTATCTGGAAAGTTTATTTATATGCATATATATTAGAAGGTTTGTTAATTAAATAGAATTGTTATTATCAAGAGGTAAACTCACTTATGTTTGTCTTCATCTTTTTTTGAAGGGCATTTTGAAAAACAAATGGTCAATACTCTACCTCCTGCTTAGCCTTAGCGAAGATCCACGTAAACAGTCTAACAAGGTAAGTGATGTGACCTTTGTTGCTTCTGAGAAATAGTAAATGTGTGTCACTTATTTCAGATGGCTTTAAGAATCATTATCTAGACTTAACCAATACCTCAGGTTGTTTTCATGGTATCTGTGTGTGAGGCTGAAAGGAAGAAAACACTTGACTTAAGTATCTGTAATATTTGGTGTAATTTTCTTACACTATGTAAATATAAAAATATGAGCTGTCCAACACATGTAACTGAAGTTGTGACTGTATTAGATGGGTGGTTTTTGTGTTTACTTTCTGCTTGGTGGTGTGATGTCTGCTCATGTGCTAATGAGTCTTAAATGGAGTAGGCAAAGCAAAATGCAATTGCAACTCTGCTAGCACTGGAGTGCTTTTTGCAGCTATTGCTAATGACGATTTGCAGGCAAAAAGCTGTATTGCTAAAAGTACTGTTACTCACTGTAAGGAACTTTTTTGTCATGATGATTTTATCAGCAAATTATTCTTTGCATATACATGGTCTTCAGATATTTCTTGTGTTCTTGATGTTACACTCTGATTAAGTGAAGATGTGACTTAAAGCAATTCCCACATATTTTAATTATTCCTCCCTTTTCAAATCCTTTTTAGGTGTCAAGTTATGCCACGCTTTTTGCTCAAGCATTGCCGCGGGATGCTCACTCAACCCCTTATTACTATGCCAGGCCTCAGACCCTTCCACTGAATTACCAAGACCGCAGTGCTCAGTCTGCCCAGAGTTCCTGCAGCATGGGGAGCAGTGGGATCAGCAGCATCAGCCTGTATGCCCTAAATGGGCCGACACCAACTCCACAATCACTCATTCCAGGGTAAATTTCATCTTACAGAGAGGTTTGGACAAGACTGGCCTTTTTTTTTTTTTTTCTTCTTCACCCTCTACTTTTGTATGTCATTGGAAGTTCCACTTTAGGTGCAGAGAAAGTGAGTTACTAAGCTGAACAGTTCAGAATGTCATGTGCTGGCATATGACCATATGAAGCCATAAATGGCTGCCCAAATGTGTTCATCTTAATCACTATCCTCTTGTTTCTTAATTTTCCTTCCCACCCCCAAGACTTGTGAAACAAAATCACAAGATGCATTTTCAGAAAGGGCCAAAGCTTTTTTTTTTTTCTGACGATACATTTTTTTAGTAGAGTGCATTTGACATGAGTTATTGAATTCATATTATGGAAATAATTAGTGCTGACAGAACTGGATTTTATTGTTATTAATATGCTTAACTATACAAATACTGCAGTAGTGATATGATGATGTAGTTCAGGATTCTGGAAGAGGAAGCATGGTAAAAAGCAGTGTTCCATCCGTGGAGTTCAGGGGAGGAGACTTGGGGCTTTCTTGGAAAGATCCCCTGAGAGGCTACCCTGCAGGAAAGAGGGATTAAGGAGAGAACGGAATAGGATAATTCCGTTTGAAGGGACCTGCAGTGATCATCTAATTCAACTGCTGGACTAGAGAGCTGCTTGATAGTAAAGGGTCATCTCCTGCAAGCTAAAGAAAGAAATGGGCAAGGAAGAATTCAAGCAGAAGTGGCAGGAGGCCTGCATGGATAGCTGCTTGTGACAAAATTCAGATATAAAAAAGTGTACAAAAGATGGAAGCAGGGCCAGGTACAAAGGAGAATCCAGGGGCAGAGTGACTGCAATTAAATCCTGTACTGACCTGAGCGTAATCTGTGAACGGGCATGAAGGGAAACAGTAGATATTTCTGCAACTACATAAGCAGTAAAGGAAGGCTAGAGAAAACCTGGACCCCTGTTCCATGGGCATGGTCTGTGGTGACAGACAAAAGGCTGAGGTTCCTGGTGCATGCTTTGCCTCTGTGCTGGTAAAGCCAGTGCGGGTTGCTGATACCCTTGGGAAAGTCTTTGTTGCTCTGGAAAGCATATCCAGACCTGTGGTGGACAAGAAGGGGACTAGGAGTAGTCAGCGCAGACTGAAAAAAACAAGGACATGCTTGACCAATATTACAGCCTTCTGTGATGAGATGACTGACTTGGTGAGCAAGGGGAAAACAGTAATTGTTGCTTATTTCAACCTTACTAAGACTTTTGATGCTGTCTACCTGTGACAGCCTTATTGATAGACTTAATAAAATATGGATTAGGTAAAGTGACAGCAAGGTGAACTGAACCTGCTAGACTCAAAAGGGTTATGATCAGTGGTACAAAGTCCAGTTGGAGCTCAGTCACTAATGGTGTAACCAGAAGCTGCATCCTTCTTCCCACCTGATGGCACAGAGTGAGTCTTTGGCAACTTTGCAGATGATACAAAGCTGGGAGGAGTAGTTGTTAAAGGTCGTTAACCTGGTGCTCAGAGGGAGCTTCGTGGGCTCCAGAAACCTGGGGAGGAATAAGTCCATGCACCAGTATATACTGGGTGGTGACTGGCTGCAAAGCAGCTTTGCATAAAATGCCCTGGGATTCCTGGTAGAGACACCATGTTTAACATGAGTGTGCAGTGTGTGGTGAAGAAGGCTAAGAGCCTCCTGGGTTGTGTTATGAAGGACATCTGCAAGAGGGTGAGGCAAATAAAGCTTCTAACTGCTCAGTACTGGTGAGGGCATACCTGAAATTCTGGATCCAGTTACAGCACAAAGAAAAGATACAGGCGGGCTGGAAGGAGTCTGGAGAAGGAAGCCCAAAACCATTACAGGGGTTGGAGCAGCTGACATATGAAGGAAAGCTATGAGACCTGGAGTTGTTCAGCCTGGAGAAGAAAAGTCTCAGGGCATCTTACCTGTGTACTGATACGGTAAAGGGAATAGAGAAGACTGAGCCAGACTGTTTTGGGTCAGGGAGAGAGCAAGAGGTAACTGGCAAAATTTGTAGGTCAGTTAATCAAAAGGAAAAAAACCCCAACTTCTTGCGTTAAGGTGGGATGTATGTTTTAGGGCAGGGGGCATATTGTGAAACACTGAAATGGGTTGCCCAGAGAGGCTGTATAGTCTCCATGCTTGAAAATACTGAAGGAATGACTGGAACAATGCACCAGGTAACCTTCTCTAACTGATTGTGCTTTGATCAGAAGGGTTGTAGGAGGTGATCTCCAGAGGTCCCTTCCAGCCTCAGCCATTATACAATCCTGATACAATATTGAAAAATATGCAATGAGGTTATTTCATATATCTGCTTACTTAAAAATATCAGCAGAATCTACCCTCTTTCTGGCTCATTCTTGGTCTGACCTGTTCAGACTGTTCCATTTTATAGCAATTTCACTCTGCTCTTTAGTCCTGTAGTCTGTGAGCTGAACAGCCCAAATTAAATCTCTCTGTGAGCTTCATTCCTCCTGAACTTCCCTTTATAGCTGTTTAGAACAGCCAAAATTCAGTGTTGTGCTCTGAGGCCTTATAAAACCTAAACACAACAGATCTCAATTTTCAGCACTGAGACTGGTTGTTCTCAGGACAGCTGGCCTCCTGAGCCGGTAGACATGGACAGGGAGCAGAATGGACCCACTGTAATCTGGGAGGGAGTAGTTACTGACCTGCTAATCCACTTAGATTCTCACAAGTGTGTGGGGCTGGATGGGATTTGTCCTAGGGTGATAGCAGAAGAGCTTGCTGAGATGCTCTTCATTGTTTAGTCTGTCCTGGCTAACTATGGAGGTCCCAGATGCCTGGAACTTGGGCAATGTGACATTTTTTCACGTTTCAGACTTTGTGAGAAGAATTGACAAGTTTGAAAGGAAGGGAAGTTGGAATTTGTCTGGATAGTCCCTACTTGATTACACCTTCAGGCACTTGATACAAACTATCTAAAAGAGTAGAGTAGCTGGAAAGTAAACTTCTCTTTCTCTAGTCTCTTTCTCTAGTCTTAGTTCTTTGGCATGTGACTACAGGTAATAACAAAACTTAAA
This sequence comes from Acanthiza pusilla, assembly GCA_036630365.1. NCBI lineage: Eukaryota > Metazoa > Chordata > Aves > Passeriformes > Acanthizidae > Acanthiza > Acanthiza pusilla. The sequence goes on from JAXCHO010000098.1 coordinate 10,087,495, forward strand.
TATTTACATTTTTCTACTATGGCAATTGCTTATTATTCTTATAGTACCTTCACTTTTGACCCATTTCAGCATAATTACACTTTTCATCAAACTTAGTCTTTGATATGAAATCATGTATGTCAAATTTATACTTCGCTTTTCTGCAGGTTGGGTTTTTTTTGAAAGTGTAGGCTTATAAGAACAAATAAATTGCTTGTATGTTCTGTACCCTTTTATAAGGCTCCTCTATTAAACACCCCACGCTGCACCCCCCAAATGAAACATCTGCAAAAAACTTGGGATATTTTTCAAAATTTGCATTGCTCCACACCAGGTAATAGATATAGAATCAAAGGTTTTAAAGGTGTTTCTTCCTTTTATCCTTTTAGACAATCCTATCAAGCTCCAGGTGTTGGAGATTGCCTCCGTCAGCAGCTAGGATCACGTCTTGCATGGACTTTAACTGCAAGCCAGCCTTCTTTACAAAGCACTACCTCAAAAGGCTTTTCAAATGCTGTCTCTCGTGGTGTGCCAAGGTCTAGGCGAGAAGGGGATACAAGTGGTGAGCAATGATGCATTTGTTAAAGATAATGTTTTTTACAATTGCTGTCTGTATTCTCCATTATCTTTTAAATTATTTTCGAATCGTAGCATGTTGTTTTTTTGAAGAGTGTTTTTATAGAATGTGCTTAATAGAAGGATAGAAGCAAATATGCAAGGCTAGTGTATTTGGCCACAGTCTCTTTGGGTGGTTGTTAATTTCTTTTTGCACTGGTTGGTTTCATTGTGATCTGGCCCTCTTAAAAGACTAACTTCTTTCCAATGCTTGTCAGAGTTAAGTGATATGTGAGCAATGGTCATGCTTTGATGATTAGAAGATGCTGCTGCTGTTAAAGCCAGAAAGAGAACTCAGTGAATAGAACTTGTTGAAATACTCAGGACTTGGAAATGTGAAATGAAATATAGAGCTCTTAAACTTATTTCTTCTTTAAAGTAGCATACTGTTTATGGTGGTTGTATTTAGAGCAAGTGGCATAAAATGTTGTCAATAAAAGAAAAAACAGATAAATACAGACTTGTAAAATCACAGAGTTTGAGTTGGAAGGTACCTTAAAGATCATCTTGTGCCAAACTTCCCTGCCATGGACAGGGAACACCTTCCACTAGACAGATTGCTCAGAGAGCCATCCAACCTATCCCTGAACGCTTCTAGGAATGGGGCATCCACAACTTCTCAGGGCAACCTGTTCCAGTGTCTCATCAGCCCTCATAGTAAAGAATTTCTTCCTAAATTCATAATATTGCTAATTTACTTCTATGGTTAAGTGCCTGTAAACTTGAAGCTGATGCCTAGAGGATCTATTCTGAATTTACACAATTGTAACTAAGGAGAAATTGTTTAACAGGTGATCTCTGTGACAACTCTTACTGTAAAAGTGGCAGACCTTTCTGAATAAGTGAGCTGATGGTAGATGTCATCCCATAGCAGTTATTCTCTGGCAAAGAGAGATAAGAGATGCAGGCTTTTGTTTGTGGTTTTTTGTTTGTCTTTTTTTAAAAAAAACTTTTATGCAAATAGGTGTGGATATTTAGGAACTAAAATATAGCCTGTCTGCCAGCCTCTGCATCTTTGAGTAGCAGTGTACAAAACATGGCTTGTAGATCAAACAGAGTTGTACTGGTGTATCTGAGGGCAGCATCTGGTGTTTAGAACCTAATTAACAAGCCTATTGATGTGCAAGGTGTGTGTGTTTGTATATAATGTAAATATGAGTTTTTTATATGTGGTAGATTTAATATATACAAAAATAGGAAAAAAAGAAAATGGAAAAAGGAATAGAAAAAAGCATAGGAAAAAGAAATAGAAAAACATATAAAATCTAGCTCTGCCTCTTAATTTATTATACTGATTGCTATAAAAAGTCATGCTTCTTCCGTTGAGTCAGCCAGCAGCTGTGACTTTGGTTTATATGTGGGATGGGTATAAGGACTGACAGTTGTCTTAAATGTAGTCACTTGCTGGTGTAGAAGTAGAAGTGGGACTGCATTCAGAATGTAGAAGTCTATTGTCAAGAAGATACATTTCTATGCATATGAAATTCTTGTAATTAATTAACTTTTTTCTCCTTAAGTTGTTTTTATTTGAAAGTTTTCTTACTGTTACAGCTGCACACAGAACATGGGAAGGCACATTGTATGGCTGATGTTAATACCTGTTGTATTATTTATCAATTAAGGAAACATGCACTTGCATCTTTCAGCGTTTCACTATGAATTCTTAAGAGGGGCAACCTACTCTCATGTGCATCTTACTTAATGTTGTGAGGGGAGACTGAGTTTTAAATGGCATCTTTAAGTGAAGGCTACTTTGGCTGAAATAAGAACAGAATTTAATTTTTCTGGGTTTTATTCTGGGAAAGTGACTTGTTGGGGAGGCAAACTGACAAGAGTAAGAGTGCTGTCTAAATTGGGAGAAGCATATTGTAACATCTCAATTTCTGGATAGTTGTTGTTAAAATAGTTTAATGCTTGAAATCTTAAATGAAGTTACAAAAGCACGTGGTGATGGGTTGCCCAGAAAAGGTGGGGATAGTTTCAATGGCCTGCACAGTGCCCTTTTTGTTCTTAGGTTTCTTTTCAATCCTTAAATATTTTGTATCTCTAACACAATCTAACCTCTAACTAGAGATAAGAACCAGAATGCTACAAACTGTATGCTACAATAGCAAAAGCTTTAATAAATCGAAGATATATTTATCTTCAGAAGCTGTATTTACACTTAAATGTTTTCCAGCTCCATGGCTGTTTTGCAGTCTGATTGGATCAGTCTTAGCACTGAGCAGTGGCATATGTAATTGAAAGCTGTTATGGAACAAGCAGCTCTTCCTTGTGGATTAACTGTTCTTTTCCTAGGTGAATGTAGAAAAGGTTATTCTCTAAGTCTATTTAACAACTTCAGCTCTTTGTTCAAATAAAGATAAAGTTACTGTGGTGCTTGCCTCAGAACTTGCACTGGTGGTTGGCTCAGAAGAGATAACGAGTTTAAGAACTGTCTGATGTGTTGGTTAAAATATGACATGTCCTGTGCCATGCAAGCTGACTGCTCTGAGAGAAACCACAGGTAGCATTAGACGCAGGTAAAGGCAATCTTGGGCTTTTGTGTCAGAGAACCTAAAACATTTCTTTACAGGTTACAGGCACAGGCTTTATAGTTTTTATAGGTTTTTTTAAAATTTTGGCTGTGCTTCTAAATAGTTCTTTGAAGTTTTAATCAGAACTAATTGTCTCAACAAATCTAAGTACTTGTTGTTTTGTTTTTGGTTTTTCTTTTCCAGGTTCTGTTGAAATAACCGAAGCAAATCTTGTAAGAGATGTTTTATATGTCTTCCAGGGAATAGATGGCAAAAACATCAAAATGTGCAATTCTGAAAATTGCTATAAAGTGGAGGGAAAGGTACTGTATGGTGTCTTGTATTTCATATGTGAACAGAGCAGTATATAGAGGAAAAATAGCCATGAGAAACATATTAAAAAGTTGAAATACTATTACAAGTTTTTATTTCCTCTACCAGCCTTGTTTTGTTTTGTGCTGGTATGGTTTGGTTGGTTGGTTTTGTTTGTTTTGGTTTTGGGGGTTCTTTTGTTAGTATAACAGAGTAGTTTCAACAGTGTTAGTTGAAAATCAATTGGGTAGATTAGATGCCAGAAAGAAACTGTAGCATTTCATAAAACATGAATAGCCTCCCAAGTCTTAATCCAGTAGGAGGACTCCCAAGTTATGGTTTAATTGGAGGACTTCTGTCAACATTTCCCCTCTCCAGTGTATTAGAATTAATAAAAAGAGGATGCAGGCATTTGACTGCATTATTATTGAATTAAATTTAACAGCTTGAGATGTGGAATGGTTGCTAGCCACTTGATGTTTTGGGCCTGATTACAATTATAAGTGATCAGATGCACATTACCTAAGAAAGAAAGGACTGGTGGTAGAAGTGAAGAAAGGCCTGATGTGAATTTGAATGAAGACATCAAATAGGCGACAAAAGAACAGGAGAGATGCCTGAGAGACTTTGCTTCAAGGTGGTGAGATGTTAAGCCTATTTGCAATTCAAAACAACCCCGAGAGTGAGATTGGGTCAGCTGGGCAAAGAACAAAAAATGCCTCTAGTTGCTTTAGCATCTTTGCCTTCAGTGTTTAGACAGTATAGCTTCAGAGTTCAGTTTCTGCTAATTGGTTTTCATGTTCTTGTTCACATGGAAAGACAATGCTTTCAATTTTTCGTTGTATTAAAAACTTTCTACTATGACAATATTACATAGTCCTTAAATGGTGGGGAAATTACTTTTGGGCCATTTCATGTGCCAAGAGCATGGTAGACAGGTCTTAATGTTGATACCTGAGCTAATTTCCTTTTTTCCTTCATAATTGTAGCAAAAAGTGAAATGTGTAGTTGCTCACCATTACTTTACAATGACATTTATGGCTGCTTAATGGAGGGATAAATGAAAAACTTAACTATTGTTAAATAAGTTAAATCTTTTTAATTAACCGATTCTTAACATCTATCTGAAGATGATGCAAAGTTCCTTAACAGCTGCACTGAGTTAATTATATTCCATACATAAGTTTATATATGGCAAAAGAAAGATAGCATAATATATTTGTCTAGAGGAATTGAAGAAAATGTAGTCAGTGGTTACGAAACTGGCAATAGGTTTCCTTGGTTTTCTGTGTAACGTCCATATTCAATAGACTGCTTTGATGTTGGAAGCTGTTTTTCTTGCAACTTGTAATTCAGGAAGTTGAATTACTGACCACAAGCCAGCTGAATAATTTTTGCCTGAGAACTTTGTCTTCAGTTATTTTTGTGAAGTCAGTCATCTTCCATTATTCCTTATTGGCAGTTGGACTGAGCTAGCAAACCCAGTGAAGATGAGATTATCTGACTCACTAGAGCTGCAGCTGGAACAACTTCTGATGAACAGGGAGGACCAAGATCATACCTCCTCTAGCTGAATTAGACTGCACATTAGGCAAAATAGTAGTCAAAGCATGTAGTTCTCCCTCAGCTGCACAAAGAAGATCTCGTTGTACACAGTCTGGGTTGCTGGGTTTTTTCCCAGGAACAAACACACTTTCTAAGTTGCTATTCTTGCTGAAATGTTTTCTAATCTTAGTGTTTAATATTAGGTCTGGTGGTGACATTCAGCAGTGTTTAAGCTAGCAGCTTCTGATTTCATCTAAGACATACAAATGTAATACATCAAGCCAATTTTGCTTGTTCCTGATTTAATTCCAGCGGATGTGTATTGTGCTCAGTGTTTGCCAAGTACTCTGCACTTGCAGAATTCTAAATAGTTCTTATGTCATCTCTTTGTTTTTAGCTGTGGGCAGAGTTTCTGTGTCCAATTATGCTTGTTTGGGCTGGAATTTACCCTACAGAAGTTGTTCATGAAGTTAAAGCTGTACCTCTGTGGGTAAACAAGAGGGCTAGGGACTGAACTCTGGTCTAACAACCAAATGCTGCAGCCTGGTTCAAGCCCACACTGGTGTGGCTAACACACTCTGACACTTATTGTTGTCTTGGAGAATGCCTGTACTGTTAACTAAAAGATTTAATGAATGAGGTTGATTTCTAGTTCTTTGGCAGCATTAACTTCTGAGAACACTTCTTTGCTTTGGGTTGGACTGTTCCAACTGGCTGTCAAAGTTAAAATAGTCTTTAGAGGTGGAATAGACCCAGTTGCTGTGGGCAAAGGTCTGCCTCTTGGTCTGTCTTATCAGTCAGATTGTTTGGTGTTTTTGTTCAATGAAGTTTTGAATACTTGATTATAGAGCTCTTGAGCAATACGGCGAAATATATAGAAAAGTAGGAAGAGCAGTGTCTTATCTGTTGGTAATTTAGAGGAAGAAATGTGCTGGTTCAGATGAAAATAGTAGTGATAGCAAAATAGGGTGTTGGGACTAAGGCAGGCCTGCAAGGTGAGTGAGATACTAGAAGAGAACCAGAAACAGACTAGAAGAGTTCAGAAGGACATGTGATTAAGTAACTTATAAAAGCTGGGCTTAACCTTGGAAGTTGGGTTCTGCAAGTTTGTGTTCCTGATGCCTAGTCAGGCATTGGGACATTTATTTTCTATTAAAGGTTTGTTTCACATGTAGCAGTAATGAATTAGTTTGTTGAAGCTTTTTCATTATTTACAGTCATTAACACCTTCTCTAGAACTCTCATATTTTCAGTCTTGCTGATTGTCAGGATAAGATAATGTCTGATTCTACAATATGAAATTGCACATTTCTTCCTTTCTTCCGAAGACCATTTTGTTTCTACCGTAATTGCCTAATGTAAAAAAAGTGTATGAATACTGCTACATCGATTTTCAAAAGAAAAGGTCTCAAAGTTGCCAGTAGTTTGTTGCTGCTGCCTTTTCAATGAATGTGTGTATAAATTTAATGCTAATTATGTGGTTGGCTGCTTTTTTTGCACTATCTCTGCCGTAGAATGTAAAATGGTTGTTTCTTGAACTGGCTTTTTTAATGAGAAAGAGGGACCTCAGTGAAGAAACTAGTATTGGCATGGCAGATTTGACTTAATTGCAAACTATTGTTTCTGTTAACTTTTTAGGTGAGCTTGTCCAAATCTCTCCGAGATACTACAAGTAGACTTGCGGAATTGGGGTGGCTACACAATAAAATAAGAAAATATACAGACCAGAGGAGTTTGGATCGTGCATTTGGACTTGTGGGACAGGTGGGTCAGCTAAAAAAATAACTACAATATTTGGTCTTGTTTCACTAAGAAACTACTGAATAAATGCAGTGCTAGAATGATGCATAAACTTTGGCGCTTGGATCATTCATAATTTGATTTACTTCTTTTGTTGATGCTGCATTTGATATAGGTTGTAGTCAGAAGGCAAGAAAAAGGCATTTGCTCTTGCAGATCTTAAGGATTTGCCCTTTTATTTGTAGCTGGAAACTCTTCATAAATTCCTTTTCCTAATCTCTTTAAAAAAATATTTAAAAATTATTCATGCATGCTCATAAACAAAAACATTTCTTAAATGGGATGGTGTCATCCCTGAGCTAATTAATCACCAATTGAGTTGTCAGTGACCTGTGCAGGAGACATCCTTGTCAGCTATTGTTGATGTTCATGTGTTAGTACTGCACTAGCTTACATAAAATACAAATAGTCCATGATCTTCTGCCCTTTCTTTTGAATACAGCATCAAAAGAATATTAATTTTTGTTTTTATAGGTTTCATCATCATGATTTATAGTCTACAGTAACTTCACTGCTGCTGTAATACCCAAAACCACATTTACTGCTAAGACATGCCCGTTTCCTCTCACTTGCTCCCTCTGTAAAACTGGATATTATCCCTTCTGAGTCGACAGAAATGTTATCCTTGCCTCTAGCCATAACATCCCACCTAATCTGCCAAGAAATTGAAGTGCTTCTCCCTTCAGTCTAATTTTTCTTAAGAGGTCAGTAGAGACACTGTAGTGCTTGCTACTTTTCTAATGCTTTATTCTGTTCCATTCTGTCTCTTACTCTAAGTAACCCTTCTAGTTACATATAAATAATTCTTTTTCTACTGATCCAGTGCTGATTTCCATGTTTTATATGGTAGTGCTACTGTGTATGCATTTTCTTTGGACTCTCCCCATTATATCTGGGTGAAATTTTGTTCTTTATCTAGTAGCTTCCTACTTGTGCTTATTTTTACTGTCTGTGGTTTTAATCTTCAAGTTTACAGCAAGGGGAGAACTTTAATTCTTCAGTGAATTTAAATGTGCAGTATCTTGGCTTCTGTATGAAGGTTTCAGATCCTGTGCAGAAGGCTGTGCAGTTAAGTTAACTGAATCTGCATAGCTCTAATGCTGCTAATTTTGATTGAGGCAAGCACTGGAATATATTTCTAGGACGTAAGTGTACAAATAAAAACTTATATTCTACTCTTGCTGTCAGTATCTGGCCACAAAGAGTATGCCTTCATGCTTTTCATAGCTTTATAGCTGAGAATCTCAGGTGCTGCACACTGTGCATTAAGGAATTTAGCACAAGAATGTATATTGTGTTATTAAGCATCTTTTGCTTAATGTTCTAGAAGAATGCTGATGTAAACCCCTGTTTAAACCAGGTGTAGAGTAAGATGTCTGTCACCTCTTTTATTATGATTCTGGTGACTGTTTTTACCACAGAAAATGTCAGATATTGACATTAGAGGTAGAGATATAACAACATATTACACTTTATATTTTCCCGCCTTTGCTGATTAATATCTAAGTTCTGTTTGTCCTCAGAAAGTAAAAAGAATAATCAGCAGTTAATTATAATTTGCCTTGTACTTTGGCATTTTGCCCATTTAGATCCAGTTGAGCTAGTGGGCATTTTAATTTTTTTCTCTTGAACAAACATTCTGTTTCCTTCCTCAATTCTCTTTTGCTGCAGACCAAATCAGAATTCTAGGATAATGTCCAGTTTTTCTGTAACAGTTTGGGAAGCAAAAGTCTGTGGTTTGTGATGCAGGAATTTGTATTGGATGTAAATTTTCATTTGTAAAGCTTCTTTGAAAAATTGGTAACCAGTTAGATCCTAAATCCTTTTGGCTACTAAATCATTAACGTCAGTGATTACTGTTCTTCCTTTTTGAGCAGAACAGTGCCTTTGATTGTTTTCTTGGAGGCTCTGCTCTCTATCTTGGCAAGTGCCACTTTAATGGGTTCAAAAATTTACTGAAGAAGCAAGTGAGAAGAAATGAGAAGTGGAGTAACACATAAAGGGATTTCTTTTTGCCCTTCAGTATCCTCTGGAATAAAATGAATGTCAAATTTCTTTGTAATTTATAATGTTGAGTTGAAGAAAGGAACCTCCTTTCCTTAAAAAGGATACAATGGCAAGATTAATGACTTTTTTTTTCCTAGGCTTCTTAGCTGCTTAGCAGGAAAGAAGATTTATTTTCTCCTTCTGCTTCTAGAAATGATTTCTGCCTTTTACATACTCTAGTGAATAAATATTTTGCTTCAAGCTCTTTGGTTCTTTTTGTGAAGTTTTTCTTCTTTTTTCCAAATTCTTTTGACTGTAATTTTAAAAGGTCTTGAAGGGAAAGTCCTGGGAAATTTCCTGTTTAAAAAAAATCCATTGAAACAGACATCAAATTCATTAGCTGAGAATTGGTTAGAATAGGTTGTGAAGAATTTGTGTGCGTGCATGGGAGTATCTTCCAAGAAACCAAACAAATAAAAATATTTAAGCACTTTTTAGGGGAGTTTAAAGTCTTTTTAATTTATTCCCAAATTAATAAGCCATATTTTTAATTCTGTTTTGTAAAATGTGTTGCAGACATTCTTTTTTAGTCTGTATGTTAGGTTAAGACCAGTAAAGCAAGACTCCCCCAAACCCTAAAATGTGGAAAACTGTTCATCACTAAACAAGTATTTCAGGAATTGTTTTAAAAATTGATCTTGATTTTTAAACAACCTAAAGTGTAGCTGGGCCTAGAACTGTTTTACAAAGAAGAGTTTTGCTTTAGTTCAGGCCTGAATTAACTTCTGCATGTTTTACAGATTTTTTTAAGATATATTTTCTGTTGTTCATTTCTTCCATGTGAAGTGAAGAATCATATATAACTGTGAATTGATAAAAGGTCAAAAATTTAGAATACTTGATCTGGCAGTGCTTACTGGGAGTATTTTTTTGGGCATTGTTTTCTTGTTCATGTCATGTAGTCAATACTGTAAATATAATGATAGTTGCCTTCTGTGTTCTGTTGTTAAAGGCCTTCCTGAAATTTAGACTTTGTGACTCCACTGCATGCTGTATCTTACATGATTATTTAAAAAAAATAAAATCTTCAACTGGGTCATGTTACAATTTGTACATCCCTGTGCTAATTATTAATGTCATTACTGAGATGATATATCTGCTTGAAGAGTCAACACTTGTCATAGTTTAATCTGTTGATAGTGTTAAGACAGCAAGAAACAAGGCCACTTGATAATGTATATATAAATTCTTGGAAAAGGTATATGCGGCTCTTAGTGAAGCATTTATGCTTTGGCCAGTTCTCTAAGAATTGGCTTTTATGCTGAAGTTCATCGAATGATTCCCTTCAGGAAATTTCTGATCATATTGGATGTGTGGTGATAGAATTAAAACTGTTTTAGATTAAGCCAGAAAGATGTTTCCTGATTATTTTTCCTTTTTTCCCTTTCTTATTTTTTCTTCTTTCTCTTACAGAGTTTTTGTGCAGCCTTACATCAGGAACTTAAAGAATACTACCGACTTCTGTCTGTTTTACATTCTCAGGTAAGTTAAGTGGTACGTATTCAACTTCATTATTTTGTTCTGCATTATTTAAATATCTCCTAAAAGGTATACCTATCTATTCTGTTAGAATGTGAAGGATATGTACAGCAGTTTCCCTTGAGAATGAACACAATTCTCTGTAACTTGTACTTTTCTTAGTCTTTGAATGTATGTATCCTTGAATATTTTCCTCTTAAGAGTTCACTGGTATTTGATGTGTTACATAAGCAAGGAATAGAATGTGTATTTCTAAGTCTCTGTCCCTGGTTTGCATCCTTTTTGTCAGTTCCATCTTGCATAATATCTTTATCATTCAAATCCCAAACAATGTGACACATCCTTGAGGGGAGGAAAAAAACAATCCATATTGCAAGCAGTGCATGATTCAGCAGCTAGTAGTAACAGTTCCAACTTTTTTTCCTGTGTGGGGCAGTTTGTACATTTTTCTTGTCCCTTTGTTTTCTGAGAGTAAAGACATCTGTTCTGCAGATGTTTCAGTCTTTTACTATTTTTCTGTAACAAGTAGACCAATTCAGTGCTGATAATCTTGCGGTTTGTCCACAAATGTTTGTAGGTATGTACATCTAGATGCTGTCTCTAAAATTAAAATAAAATAAGCATTTTTCTTCAGCTTGCCTTTTTTTAAGGGGCTTTCAAGGAGTTAATTACTTGTAATGGCAAAAAATTTAGTCTGAGAATTGACCTAAAGCTAAAATAAACTCCCTTTTAAAATTCTAACTTCAATAAAGTCTTTATAGTTTGTCATAGGCTTTTGTAAATATTTTCAAAGCATCTGTTCCTTTTAACTCACTTGCAGTTCTTTAACATTCTTGACTTTTGGAATGCCTGTTATATATACTTTTTGCTTGTTTTTTCCTGGTTATAATCCAGTTATTCAGTTTGTAATTACTTCTTGCTCTGTCCAAAATGTGTTTTCTCTCTTGGTTTGCTGCAGCTTTAATTTATTCTAACTTGTAAAATTTCTTGACCATGAAAATATTTGACTACTTTGGATTGCAGCTTTGTCTACCTTTCCTGCTCCACCACCCTTTCAAAAGAAGAGATGAGTATGGTGGGAGGGAAAGCCTGTAAGGAGAAAACGAAAGGAAAGTTTTGGGGTTACTTATTTTCAAAGTGCATTTGCCTTTGTGGTGGGTTGACCCTGGGCAGCAGCCAGGCACTCACCCAGCCTCTTGCTCCCCCCTGTCTCTTGAGGAATGGGGTGAAAATAGAAGGAAGACAAAAAGACAAGTCAATCAAGTTAGTGACAGTTTAGAGGGGAAAGCAAAAGCTGTGTGTGCAAGCAAAGCAAAGTAGGGAGTTCATTCACTGCTTTCCATCAGCAGGCAGATGTCCAGCCACTTCTGGCAAGCAGGGCCTCAGGACACTTAACACTTGCTTGGGAAGACAAACTCCATCACCACAATGTTCCTACTTCTTCTCCTTTCCCTGAGCTTTTTTTCCCCGATTAACCTTTTTGTCCTCCATAAGCTTTAAAATGGTTTTCCAGGATTACTTGCTGTCCGAGGGAATGAAGTAGGTCTCACTGATGTGTAGTTTTATGGCTCCTCATTGAAGACAGGAGTAACATTTGCTTTCTCAGAGTCGTCAGAAACCTCTTCTAATTGCTGTATAGCAAAAATAATGGAATGGCCTTGCAGTGACATTGGCCAGCGCCCTCCCTCAACAGTTGTCAGTACATCCCCTCAGGTCCCATAGACTTAAGCATATCCCATTTGTTTGGTGTACCCTGGCCTGATCCTTCTCCACTCAGTCTTCCTTGTTCCAGACTTCTCTTCTTATCTTGCCATCTGGTATCCCCAACAGCAAATTTACCAAAATACCAAGGCATTAAGTACCTCAGCATTTTCCATTTTTCTGTGTCACCCCTTTCCCAGCACCATTCAGTAGCTGGGCACACATTTTTCCCAGTCTTACTGCTGTTCTTGTTGCTCTTCATGTTCCTTGCCAGATTTGTCTTCAGTGTTAGAGTTCATGAGTGTATTGAGCACATTGATGAAATGCATTTTCATGGGGAACAGTCAATGCAGTGTCTGCAATGCAGCAGACTGGAGTTTCTGGGGAATCTAGGTCCCTCAGCACCTGAGAGGGTTCCCAGAGTCACGTTATGTTTGGAATTTCAGAAGCTCCTGGCAACATTCCTTCCCGAAGGTGTGAAAGAAAGGAAGGAGATCCAGCAGTGGAAGAGAGATTCTTTTGTGACTTGAAGGGTAGAAGGGCTTGGAGGTCACATTGCAGAATGGAGAGAAAAACTGTACCTTTCAGCCTCTTGAAAACATGTAGAAAATTGACTTGAAATTGAGTGCATGCGGCATTCTTAGATTCAGGAGATCGTAAGGCTGCCAGTTGTTAGCTGCAGTTCCAGAGACAGTACAGGCATAGAACAACAAGAATCTTGTTAAAGGTTTCTATACTCTCTTTATAACTTTTTATTATGTCTTCAGAGCTTCCCCTGAGCATGTTTCTGTCCCTGAAAGAGTAATCCTGAGCATACTGTGTGCTATTCCATAAGCTTCTCTGGTCTTTTTCTTGCAGATTGTTTTCACATTGTGAGCCCATTTAAAAATGCAGTTCCATGATGAAGATGTACCATGTCTTCCCTGAAGTCAAAGGGTGGCTTTTGCTCATGTATCTCTCTTATCATTGCCAATTACCAAAAACACCAAAGAAAAATCCCAAACATGGACCCAGGAGCATTCGGAAGCAAATGAATTTAACTGGCTTTAAGGCTGGATTTAATGTGGATGGCCCTAGTCTTAAATTTAACTAGTATGTTACATTTGGCTAAAAAATGTGCTAGATGGGAAAGCACAGAGTGGGTTGTCATATGCAGGAAACTTTTAAAAGTTTGTCTGCTTGTACTGCTCTAGGAACTTGCTTCTGTATTCTTACGTTGTGTTCTTGTCCTGCTTAGTCCATCTGTAATTGTATGAGATTTGCATTTGCACCTTGGATGCAAATATTTGGCTTTTATTTTCTATGGTGTTGGAAGATTCATTTATGATAGAGTTTTCTTATTGTAGCTTTTAAAGTTTGGTGGTTTTCTTTCAATGTAGCAATTCCTTAATTTCACTATAAGGCTAACTTAAATTGTGATGGCTTTTGGAGGAAGGCATTGAATGGGATTTGTCCCACATTGAACTAAAATAAGCTGCATGTGCAGTAATAAAAAGTTTGCCTCCTACAGCCTGCCTTTCCTTTAGATGTTTTTCTTTACTCTTTATTGAATATGTCTTACTGTCTTTCAGGGTCTCTTTTTTCCTTTGCTCTTCTCTCTTTTCATGGCTATTATGTTGTTATCTTTAATTTCCTTGGTCTCTGTGCTTTGTCTGCCTTACTGCACCTCTGCTCGTCCCTGTTCTTTCACCTGTGCTTGATTCTCTGTTTCCACTAAAAATTGACTCTTAGGTTTTGGCCCAGTGATTTAATGAGAGAACACATAACACTGGGTATTTCAAGTGTATTAGTAAAAATATGACTTCAGAACAAACGATGAAATCTGAGTTCTGCTTCTGTCCTGCTTCAGTTTTGTTCTTTGACATGTCTTTCTGTTTCTGACTTGATCAGTTGCAACTGGAAGATGATCAGGGCGTGAATTTGGGACTTGAAAGCAGTTTAACACTTCGTCGTCTTCTTGTCTGGACATATGATCCCAAAATAAGGTTAAAGACTCTCGCAGCACTTGTTGATCACTGTCAAGGTGTGTTTAATATTGATTTAATATTTCTGGGGAAGTTATATAACTTTGAGTAGTTGTGCATGCTAGAGGTGGGTATCAATAACGTTGCTGCTTGCTTGGACTTTTTTTCTTTTAGAAATTTTTAAGTAGGAAATTCAGAGGATTCTCCCTCTTGTAGTTTAAACGAAGCATGACGAATTATAGTGCTGTGCTGATACATTCAGACTTCTTTTTTAAAACTGGAATGTGCTCAAAGAATTCAATTTTAAGCGTGCATTTTCCATGCTGTTTTCAATTACTCAATCATCTTTCAGAGAATGGTACACTGAAAAAGCCTTATTAATATATTATTAAATGGCTGGCTTAGGTTCTTCAATATGTGTGACTATTATGCAATTCCTCTGTATATGATGGCATAGAGGAGTCATTTGCAACTTGTCTGCAGATTCATGTGAAACAACAAAACTTTGCAAATCTGCAGATACCATGTGATTTTGGTGGCAATCCACAAGAAGATGCTGGGGGATAGTCATGTTGGAATTTACCAGAACTTTGGCCAGTAACTGACTAAACTGACCATTAACTGATGCTTCTCCATGAGGGTGCTTCAGATTTATGAGATTGTAGCCCTTTAGAAATAACGTCTTAGGTTTTATTTGGCTACAATACTTGTTTTACCTTGATTATTGGAAGTGGTAGCAAATTATTTTTTAAAAGTGGGCTTCACTTTTAAGACAGTCTTGAAAGTTTTGAGTTCTATGGGCTCTGCTGCAAGGAAGCTGTAAGCTGTGCAGCATAGCAGCAAAACCAAATATTCTATCTATTTTTTAAACTTTGTTTTTTGACAGCCTCTTACTTTTCAGTTGCAAGAAGACAGGAGATATTACCTCATGGAGCTATGGGGGCAACTATAACCAAGAAACAGGAAAGCTGTGTTTGTGTGCATGTATGCACAGAGAATATCTGAGAGTGTCAAGTACAGGAGAGAAGGAAAGCATATTAAGGCCCCTTTAATGCTTCTCTGGAAGCATAACATCGACTTCTGTGTGTGATCTGGTGCCTTGAAATTTTCATTCCTCTAAGCTACCATAAAGCAGACAGAGAAACTCTGCTTTTATTGCTTTAGTGAGATTAATAATTCATGCCTTAAAACTGAGGAATTCACTGTTAGCAATACAAAAATCTACTTTTGCTACATTTTAGAATTGCTGTTTAGCAAGGTAACTGAAATCAATGGTTGCTAAATTTAAATGAGGTGCATATTGTTTTTCTTCAAACATTTCTCTTCCTCTCCCCTATGATCTTACAGGGAGAAAAGGTGGTGAACTAGCCTCAGCAGTTCATGCCTATACTAAAACAGGAGATCCCTATATGAGATCTTTGGTTCAGCACATTCTTGGCCTAGTATCCCATCCTGTACTGAACTTCCTTTATCGCTGGATTTATGATGGAGAACTGGAGGATACATACCATGAGGTAATGTATGTGCTACTGTAAATACTTTGTCTCACTGTGCTTTGGGTATGATAATCTGGGAAGCTTAGAGGAGAATTTGAAAAGTAGACTGTGATGAAAATGTGTAACATATGAGTAAGCAATACATGCAATAACAACCTGAAATATCACTCTCTTCATGAATTCTTCATGAATTTGGTATCTGCACTTTGCAATGATGCAGTATGTTGTCTTCAATGAATCATACCCTGGGTCTGTTTAGTAGAGTCAGAATGGTGCACTGACAGTAGGTTCTTGCTTCTGAACACAAAACTATTTCTGTATAGCTTTTCTTACCATAACAACAGTATTTTATGTAGAGTTCTTTGTAACTGTTCAGAATGCAAACCTTGTGTTTGGAATGAAGCTCAGAATATTTTTCTCTGACTGCATACTGTTGACCTTGATAAGTAAGTTCAGTCTGTCAGATTGGGTAGAAGAGTTTTATGGTTCCAGAATAGAAACTCTCTGCAGAGTTATTTGTTGTGACTTCTGTAACATCAAGTTCCAGTTATTGTTCTTTTTCTTCTTGGAAATATTTTTATGCTTTTTAAAATTCTCTCGACACTTTTCTGTCTCGAGACTTTTCTGTCTCAAATCAGATTTAGGTGATTAGACTTTTTTATTTGGAATTTTTTGGTGGTTTGGGGGTTTAGTTTTTTGTTGTTGTTTTTTGTTGTTCCAAGAAGCTAAAGAATCAATTTAAGATGAGTTGAGTGCTTCTGAGACAAATCTGAATAATTTTACTTGAGAGTGAAATATGTTGTCTGTTTTCCTGGAATGTCCTTCTTTTGCTCAAAATTTAAGTGAGTGACAGTGACAATTGATCTTTGAGGTCAGCATTGTGTAAAATGTCTATGAATTTTTTTTCGAACTGTAAAATAGACCTTGTTCCCCAGCTAGTCCCCAGAAATGAGGTTTTGTCTTTATTTTATGTAGTTTGTTAGCTCTAGCCTTTGAATGTGCACTGTAAGAGTGGTCTTAATATTGAAAATAATTGTTGGATGTGTTGTACTGAAAGCTACAATCTTCATATGGTAGACGCAGTTTTCAACAAAGACAATTGGCCGTTCTTGGGGAAGAGGGTATTTGGAGGCAGTGAGAAATGTTCTTGTCCAAAAAATGGGTATCTTGTTTGACAGGATGAGGACAGAATCCATCTGAAATTCACTTCAACAAAACTAATAAAGTAGCATCAGTTTTTTACAAATGAGAGGATTCTCTTGTATGGAATTGAGAGACTGTAGCATTTGATCTCTATATCAATTGCTACATTTTTTGGGGTTTGTGGGTTTTTTGTGGTTTTCTTTTTCCTCTGAAGTTGTTAAAATAGGAGGAATAATAGGTGAAACTATAGGTTAGTTTTTTACATTCATCTTTTGCTTTTAATATTTATTTCAATCTTCAGTTTTTTGTAGCTTCAGATCCTACAGTTAAAACTGATCGGTTGTGGCATGACAAATACACTTTGAGGAAATCAATGATCCCTTCTTTTATGACAATGGAGCAATCAAAAAAGGTATGAATCTAAAAGTTTATCTTCTGATGATTTGTTTGCCCTGTGCTAATGCTTAGATTTCTATTGAGAAAATAGTGGTCAGATTTAACAAAAAATAATGATCTTAGGAATTTTAGAATTGTTTGCTGAGGAAGACTATAGGACTGTTTCTCCTTTCTGTTCTCTGACTGTTAAACTTTAAGGATATCTCAAGCAGAGGGAAAAGAATTTTGTGTTTAAAACCTTTTCATGTTAGTATTGTTGTTCTGGATTGCTGTGGTTGAGACTGTGAAGCTAAGAGCACAGAAAGATGATGAAATATCTTGTTGTCCTGGTGGTTGTGGGTGGCTTTTTTATTTGGTGTTTTATTATTTTTTTTCTTACACATTTTTAAAAAGATTTTGGGGTTTTTTTGTTCAGGTCCTTTTAATAGGAAAATCCATAAACTTCTTGCATCAAGTTTGTCATGATCAAACTCCATCCACAAAGATGATTGCTGTTGCAAAATCTACAGAGTCTTCAAAAGATGGTACAGTATTAATATTATTTGTTGTCTCCCCTTTGAACTGACCTCCCATAGAATACGTGGTTTAGACTGTAAAATGACTTCATGGATGGGGGGGTGGAAGAGAGTACAGAAGTCCCATCTGCCCTAAAATACAGATAATTTAATGGATACTTCTTTTTTACAAAAGATGAATGTTGATGCATATGTGTAATTTTCTTAACTTGATAGGTTTGCTGGATGATTGTTAATATACTGAATTTCTGAATGAAACCGTTCAGAAAACAGTCTACCTTCAGCTGGGGTGGAAGCAGGGATATTCTTGAGTGCTGCAATAAGAATTTAGTATGTTTGTCTTCTCATCAAATATATGGCATCATACTATTCCATTATAATACTGAATTAATTTTGTGGTTGAAAAATAAAAATACTCAATTAGATGTAAATAAGAGAATGAGCAATAAAAACAGGACAGAAGTCTTTCTAGCCTTTCTGTAAATGCACTGTACCAATATGTAAAAAAAAGTTAAGTATGTGGAAGGTTAATAAAATTCTTTCTGAAGATTACTTAGAATTGGGGCTGCCAGATGTTGAACATAAACACAAAACGTAACTATCAGAATTCCTTCAGGTTATTTTGTTTTATTTAGAACAGATCTTGGTTTTAATTAATGAGAATTTATATACCATTGTGGTTATTTTTTGGTGGCATGTTTGTTGCAATGAAATTAACATTGTTGTGGTGAAAGATAGCGAATAGTAAGCATCTAAACCAAGGAGACTTTACGTCTAAATGCTAAGCAAAGAATGTGTAGGATGCTGCTACATCTCAAAGAAATGGCAGGTTGCTGCCTTCTGGTGAAAGTGGTATTTTGCTACTGTAACTTCTTTTGATAACTTGTTTAATATACTAAAGATAGTCTAACTGTTAAGATATAGCTCACTGGGATAAGTTTTCTAATGCTAATCATGTAAATATTTTTTCTGTCAAATTCTTGTTTTCAAAGGACATCCTTCTTTATACTTTATAACATAAAAGTATATATGACTTCAATGCTTGTGTTATGTGGGGGTTGTTGGGTTTGGGTTTTGGGGGTTTTTTTCCCCCCTTTCCAGATAACGTTGGGTTAGTTTTAGTATTAGCTCTTCACAGTGTGGACTTCTGGCATGAGTACCTTCCATGAAAGCTGTTCTAGTAATAAAATCCCATTCACATCTGGAAGAATATGCCATCTAATAATGTGGTTTTTGTAGCATGTGCAGTGCTTGCTTAGTCAAAGATAAGCCTAAAGTGCAGAGAGGGGTCAGCGTTAAGTGAATAAGGGTTGAAAATGCATTTGAACAATCATCGTACCAGCCACTCTTGGAAAAAAGGAAAAAACATTCTTTGGCTGCACTACTTACACCACTTTATACAGTGTTTATGACCATGCTTTTCCAATAATTCTTTAAATTTGCACTTGTTTCTCTCTCCTTGATTGAATGGAAGATCTGCACAAATACAGGTTTCCTATTATGTAGGGGATGAGAGCTTCAAAGCATGTACATTATCTTAAGTGCTGAGAATAACTGTTTGAGACAGAAGTGTAGTTTCAGAAATATGTTACTCTATCTGCAGTGTGCTGAAGGCATGCTGAACTTAAGGTTGGCAGCCTAAATACCTCATGATATTGCTCTGCTTTAATTTTGCAAGAAACTGCATTTGTGTAGGCCATTTTTCCCATTTAATCCAGAAAGAGCATTCTGTGTTAGGGGTGTTGGAAATGTTTGCTTTCAGGCTTGTTTCTGTCATCTGACAATATCCTGGAAGTCCCTTCAGATAATTACTTCGTATTAAGATCATGGAAAGCTAGGATGCCAGTCTGAGTTCTGGATGCTTTTTCTCATTTTAAGTCTGAACATTTCATGGGTTTGGCTGTATTATTTATTTCTTTCATTTGTTTTGGAACCTTAACTATCATGTTTCCCCAGTTTCATTGTGACATAACTGTGTAGAAGTTGGTCATCTTGCCTGGCAGGGAATTGTAGCATTTGGGAGAGAGGAACAGTAAAAAAGACAGATAAAGTGACCTTAGCTCCAACATGTAGCTGCCCACAGTTTAGGGACTTCTGGACCAGGAATGACTCTACCTTCAGTAGCAGCTCATGGACCTGCTTGGCAGTGCTTGTAGTCTGACCCTTTATGCATTTCTGACTTTTCAGTGTCCTGAGATCATTTGGCATGGTTTTCAAAACTTCCAAACTAGGCCTCTTGTTTGTTGATGTAGATAACCTTTTCAGCAGTTTTGCATGTCAGACAGGAATGCTGTGTTTTGCCTTGCCCTGGTGTGTGTGTGTATGCAGAGGTGGTGCATTGCAGCTACGTATGTAAAATTGAGCTTTCCAGTCTGAGGTGAAAGGCTGTGGCCAGGTTGCTTCCTTCAAGGCAAGGGGAACAGTACTAAGGAGAGGGGAAAGGCTGCTTTTTCTGCTTGAGATAGTAAGAAGTTGAGACTGTCCATGTATCTGAGAGGTATTGCCTTAGACATGCTCACCCCGGTGTGAGTGGAGACAGGACCAGCATGCCTGACATGGTAGGCTGGCCATAGACAAGCCAGGGAATTGCCTGCTGCCTGCTGGCTTTGTCTCTGCCTTGAGCCAGTGCTAGGCCCAGCCTCGGTGTCCGATGGCTGAAGATATTAGCTGGTAACTCTTTCTGGATTGGCTTGTTCCCTCTCTTGTTTTGCCTGTAAGGCTCACAGCATCTTGAGGAAACACACTTGGCACTTACTGCAGGCTGTATTAATTCTCACATCCCTAAGCTTGATGTGTGTCACTTGACTAAGTAGTATTTCTCTAGTGTAGAGATTTTGAGCACAGCAATGTATTATAAAAGTTTTGTGTCTTATGGAGAGTTTCACTGGTTACTGAATGATAGTTTGGAAGCCTCCAAGAATGTCATTGAACCAGACATTGAGTTTTCCCTTTTTAAAGAGTGTCTTCTTTATTAGAGCCACTGCTTAGTTCTTCGATTTATAAGCATTTTATTAATTGAGTAATTGAGGTGGGAGTGTATCATTTAATGCTTAAGAAGGTCTGAATCTTACAGTAGTTGGCAATCCAGTATTTGGAGTATTGCTCCATGTTGCCTCAGGAGGCCACAGTTCTTGCTATCTCATAACAGCTTTACTGGAGTCCCTTTCTTGATAAGCTTATAGTTGTAGAAAACAGTGAAATAAGCTTCCTACTACTTTCTACTGCTTCCTGCTTTCTGGCCCAAATTGCCATAGATTAAGGATGGACAAGAAAATATCAGGTTGCTGGCTGTACCCCACGTAACTCGAGCATATTCCCTTTTCTCTCATTTTCCTATATATGGAAACTCTCTTCTGTTGAGTGTTTAACATTCTGATTCTTTGATTTATTTTTCCCTGCATTCTTAGAAGTGTCTTCTGATTTAAATTCCCTCTAACAAAGGTTTTTCCGAACTCTGCCATTTTAGATCTCTGTAAATTATTTGATTTGTAAACTGCAGTATTTCAGCAAACTTAAAAATCCCCAACTTTTTGTGTAAAAGTGACATAATATGAGCTTCTACTGGAAAGTACAAACTGGGCCCAGATTAAAAGTAATACTGTTGAAGCGTAGGCTGCTTTAGACTTGCTTTTGCTTTGGCTGTGGGAAATATATAACGCAGTGGATCAGAAGAAATGGCAGCTTTTCTGTTTGTGTGTTTCAACTCCAAAGCTTGTTTGCCTCAGTTTTGGAAAATGACTAATTTAATTTTAATTTTTACTTTCTTTTAGCGGCTGATTTGTTCACAGATCTGGAAAATGCATTTCAAGAGAAAATTGATGCAGCTTATTTTGAAACCAGCAAATACCTGCTGGATGTTCTCAATAAGAAGTACAATTTGCTGGAACACATGCAGGCCATGAGGCGCTACTTGTTACTTGGTCAAGGAGACTTTATCAGGCATTTAATGGACTTGCTCAAGTAAGACAATAGGAGGGGTAATTATGTTGAATTTCTTAGGGTTCTGTGCATGATCAGCACAGAAACTGTTTTGCTTTCGGAACTGGACCCTCTTTAAGTACCTTGTTCAATTAAACCTTTGAGTAATAACTTTTAAATTCTATTTTGGGTTTAATTTCTTTGACCCTGAGGCTTAAAATTTGTTCTTCCTTTTTGATACAAGTATATACAATACCATTTTACAATGTCTTGACAAGTTGCACTACTACAGATAACTTTATGCCAACCCTGTGACAGCCTCAAGGATGTTGACACTTCTCTTGCTCCTGTCCTGCAAGTTTAAGCAGAAAAGTTCTGCTGCTCTTGATGCCACTGGTTAGCACTCCTGGGATTGTGAGGCCTCTGTATTTTGGAGATGTTTGGTCCAAAATGTTGTGTCAAAATCTCAGTGCAATTTAAAAAAATCTGATTGATTCCTCACCAGCTTCTGCTTTAAGCACTCAGGTGCACCCACAACTACTGATTCCAGTTCTTAAAGTGTATTTGCATGCTCACTTTTACATGCTGGTGTTTCTGATGAAACTTTGCTATCAGAAGTGTTGTTTGCAAAGCCTCTTTGGTCTAGAAGGCAGGCTTTGTAATAGAGCTTTCATTAACTTATTTGTAAATCAAAATCAGTATTGTCTACTGGTGGTTTGTACATGGCCATGCTTTTTAATGTGAAGCCGAATTAGGTTGGTTTATGGAGTCAGTATTACATCTGAGGCAGGAGCAAGGCTTTCCAGTACTGATCCTGAGGGAGAGAGGGGTGGGTAGTACAAGAGTTGCCTGTTGCAACTCTTTGGAAAGTTTAAGTTACGTGGAGGGGGTAGGTTTCTGTGCTTCTGCCAGCACTTCTGAGCCTGTGAGATGACTATTAGTAAGTTTCTCAAAACTGAAGTGAAATTATTAGTTTGATATGCTAATGGTGTAATCTGCCTCATTTTAGATATGAATGCAACTCAAATTACAGACTAGCTAAACTAGCAATCCTGGTAACTTCAAATTACTGGCATTAAATGAGGATTAAGTTATTCCTCATGCTAATGTTCAGGAATATAGCTGCATATGAATAGACATACTCTGCTCATACTCTGCGCAAATATTTTGCTCACTGATTTTCTTCATGGTTAAGACTGAAAGAGCAATATGAGAGGTTCTGAATGCCTTTTAGAAAAGGATTTTGCTGTGTGCTGAAGTTACTACTGAATTGCTGCTGCAGGGAGTATCAGTAATGCGCTGTGACTGTTTTGTAACCACCAGGCCAGAGCTTGCACGACCAGCTACAACCTTATATCAGCATAATCTAACTGGAATCCTGGAAACAGCAGTGAGGGCAACAAATGCCCAGTTTGATAATCCTGAGATTCTCAAGCGACTGGATGTTCGACTTCTGGAGGTCTGTTGCATCATGGTGACTCTGACCTGAAACATACCTTTGTGTGTGTGTATACATGCAGAAATAGAATTTTCATATGTGTATATAAATACATTTCTTCCTTTCCACTGACATTTATTTTGAATAAAATTTCTTAATTTTATTAATTTTGAACAAATTAATGTCATTTAAGCAGTCTTCTTTTCCCTTTCCCTATCTATTTGAGTTTCAAGATGTGGGTTTACAGCTATTGACAATACAAGGTTGAGTATTTGGGGCCTAACAGAAATTGATGCTGGTGGCCTTGATGCTGAAGCTTTGAAAGCTTCATTTCCAGAGGTGAGACTGAAGTGATGAGCTATTGCATCTGAAATAAGTCTCTTTCAGACTTCAGATGCCAAAGAATTTTTCCTTACATTTGTTTTCTTTTACTGGGTTCAGTGGAGAAACACTGACATTACAAACATCAATATTTGTGTGAGATGAGTCTCATCCTTATATCACAGGGTTTGATTAATTTTTGCTTAATCTGCTACTTTCAACAAGAAACTCCTGTATCTCTTGTTGATGTGAATGCTTGTTTGCACATAGGCCCTTGAGAATAAACGAGTAAGCAAGAGTTGGTCTTCAACATTAGTATGCTCTGATTATACACTGAAAGTAGCATATCTTTCTAATACAGGTATCTCCTGGGGACACTGGATGGGATGTCTTCAGCTTGGACTATCATGTTGATGGGCCAATAGCAACGGTAATGTCATACACTGCTGGCTCTGACTGTCTCAGGTGCTGAATTAAATTGCTAAGTATTTTTTAAATGAAGTAACCTTTTTTTTGTTTTGGAATGTGAGATCAGAGATATTCATTTTTGCATCTAGGATGCACCCATTGTATCAACAGTTAAGCAAAAATCTCAATTCTTACCTGCGAGTGCTGAAAAGCTACATTTAACATAATCATTACTGAAAATCAGTAATTCATTTATTTCAGGAGAGTTTTTAGCAAGTAGTTAATATATTGAGTGCTCCTATTCTTTCCTTATTACTAGGCTGTAGATACTAATTTGGGACAATTTGCAAGGAACTGAAGAATGTATTTGTGCAGAACTGATGCTGTTTAAACAGCATTTGATAGGTAGTTGCACTGTTTATCAGAATGTATTTAGCCTCTGTAAAGAAGTTTGGTTTTTTTTAAGCAAGACAAACGGTGAGTGACCAGCAGGAGGAGTTTTCATATGTAGCTTTAAAAGAGGCTTAGGCTTTGTTTCTCCCTTCTTACACTTCCAGCAGTGTCCTCTGTGTACTTGAATGCTAGGTAATTGTTCAGCCCTCCAGGGAGGATCTTTTCAAAAGTCTTGGGATATCCAGGAAACGTTTTTTTACAATGTTTACCAATAAACTCAATGGATCCAGTAAGATGGGCTAGGAAGAGATTCTTGGTATTACAGTATATATGATATGTCTATTAATTTGTGCTGATATTTTCTTTGTTTTGTAGGTATTTACACGTGAGTGCATGAGCCACTATCTAAGAGTATTTAATTTCCTTTGGAGAGCGAAGAGAATGGAGTATATCCTTACTGATATATGGAAAGGGCACATGTGCAATGCAAAACTTCTGAAAAGTATGCCAGGTGAGAGGTGTCCAAGTGGATGACATGGTTGTAAAATAGATTTAGATGACTGCATCTTATTTTAAACTGTATATTAAGGGGGGAAAAAAGCCTGATGAATGATGTTCAGATTAATTTTGTATTTTGGTGCTCCTCTTGACTGGCTGTTTAATGGAAGATGATGGTGACGATGATGAAGTTAAAATAACCTAATTGTAAATGGAAGTTTCCTCTTTGTTGTTTTACTTAATCCTTGGTCCCTGTCTTGAAAAGTTGTGCTAACATAAGTATCTTTATGCTGGCCCAGTTGTGAGACTGTAACTCTTCCATTCTTTCCTATTCATCTTCCTTGATACCTTCCTATTTTTACCCCATGTCACTCTTTCTTGTGCTGTCTGTGAACTCCTAAGTCTCATACATGCACAGTTCTGAATTTACTAGTTTTACCTTCACTCATTCCCTTCGCTTTTGTTTAGCTAAGAACAGAAGAGGCTAAGAAGAGAAAGGTGTTTGAGAAGAAATAGGAAAGCTCTGAAATGTAGTGGCTCTGGGACTGAGACTTTTTGATCCTATTTCTCAGCTAGAAAATATGGTCATATTTGTGAGCATCTGTACTGGCTCACTCTTGAAATTTGTTTTGATCTATCTACATTTCTTTCAATAAAAAATAGCTATTGAGAGCTATGTTTCTTTATGGTGTAGTAATATTTACAAATTTATAATTAAGAATTTTTGGTGGGTGGGAGAGGACACCTGGCCTCAGAAGGTCACTGGGAAACAAGTTCTTGTAAAAGTCTGCTCTAGTGCACAAGGCTGGTATCTGGAATGGTACAGGATAACCAGATTTCCTTTCTGCTTTTGTGAGATAGGATTTCGTTTACTGTCATTTCCCTGTCCCAAGTAAGTTCTTGCTTAACTGGAAACCAGTGGTTCTATTGCATTCTTGGTTTCTCTTGCCAAGAAAAACTGTGGTGCAGTTAACAGATTATATTCCCCTCACTGAGGGTCTTCAGGTTGTATCTGTCTCCCATTGCTCGGGTTTTATTTGTTATGCTCTCAAGAGGAAGCTTGTTTCCAGCACTGTCTGAGCATGCAGGTTGTGTCTTCTTTGGCTCACATTTTCTAGGAGGTAATTGTGCAATGTTCTTTACTCCTCTGTGCCGGCTAGTATTGCTGCTACCATGTAAGATTGGTTGCTGTGTTATGAAGTGTTCAGTTTGGTAGCAAAAAGTTTACCAAGCTGATTTGGTGGCTGTGCTTGTCCTTGCAGTCTTTAACGTGCTATCTCTTTGGATTTTTTACAGAGCTTTCTGGGGTGCTGCATCAGTGTCACGTTTTGGCATCAGAAATGGTCCATTTCATTCATCAAATGCAGTATTACATTACATTTGAGGTATACTCTACCCACTCAATTAGTTGCTTAGAAAATGAAGCACTTTTAATGTTCTGTATGTCTTGTGTGTCTTAAATTTCAAAGAGCTTGTCATCTAGCAAAATCAAAACAGCCCAATCCTGTATTGTTGCTCCAGGTGCTTGAATGTTCATGGGATGAACTCTGGAACAAGGTCCAACAAGCACAGGACTTGGATCACATCATTGCAGCTCATGAAGTTTTTCTGGACACAATCATAGCTCGGTGCTTGCTGGATAGTGATTCCAGGGTAAGTATTTTCCTTTGCATTAAATTGATATTTTACATATATGTTAGGAACCACCTTCTTATACATTGGAGGAGCAAAGGGAAAAGTAATTTTTATTCCTCTGATACAAGATTTTGTAATAGGTTCTGTACCTGCTGCCCAGATATAGTGACACATGTTGATAATAAAACTTGCTGTAGTGTGGGCCAATTGTTTTTGGTCCTGAGAAGCTGTGTGATCATGCAACAACTGACTTAGGGCTTTGCAAACAGTCTTTCCAGCTATGTGTAAAAAAGTTGGTTTTTTTTTTTTTTTTAAATTTACTCATGTTCTGGAAAATCTTAACTTAAAACTCTTGTGCTGTACAACTGTTTAATTATTTGGTTGCTTGTCTCACAGGTACTTCTCAACCAGCTTCGAGCAGTTTTTGATCAGATTATTGAACTCCAGAATGCCCAAGATGCAATGTACAGAGCTGCTCTGGAGGAGCTGCAGCTGAGGTTGCAATTTGAAGAGAGGAAAAAACAGCGTGAGCTTGAGGTAAAGATATCACTAGAATGTGAAAATGAATTGAGGCAGATATGTACTTTTCTTTTGATACATGGAGGATTTTAGATACCATGTACAGGTACAGCAAAAATGAAAAATGTAGTTGGGACAGCTGTAAAAGTCATCAGCAGTTGCTAGTGACTGCAAGCAAAATGGCTGAGCGGTGTTTTTGATTTCTGTCTTGCCCAAAGTCTGAGTTGATTTCTTTAGTGGACTTTGGAGGATGAGAAATTTAGGGCTCTTTTAGATGAAGTAAAAAAAATTTTGCAAAAAATGCATAGCTCTGTGTCTGCCTCCCTGCTGTGAGACTGGCATGCAGTGTTGGTGTGAGCCTTGCCTGCTTTGCTAATTGGATTTCCTTCGTGTGCTGTACAACCACCAACGGGACTGGATAGTTTCCATATTGGAGGCTCTGTGTTTGGCTTTCTTTGGCAATGGGTGGCTTTTATAAACCTGCTGTAGCTGGGCAGAAGGTGGCCCAATTAGCTATTTGAATCATGTGGTGCTTGACTTCTTAACTTGTTTGGTTTCTGTGTAGGGCAAGTGGGGTGTAACTGCATCAGAAGAGGAAGAAGAGAACAAGAGGATGAAAGAATTTCAAGACTCAATACCTAAAATGTGCTCACAGCTGCGAATACTCACTCACTTTTACCAGGTGCCTCCTAAATTATATATTTTTAAAATACGCTGAGCTTTGTGTAGAAATTAATTTCAAATATTGAGTAGGTGTAACTCTGTATCCATATGTGTGCAGCTCGTGGATCTAGGTCTTTGTTTTTTCCTTCTCTACTTAAAAGCCTGTGTTCACTCTTCCTTAGTAGTCAAAGATTTTGTGATCATTTATGTTCCCCTGAAAAAGGAGAAGAGCTGTTTCATGTAAGTTGTCTTCTTCCTTCAGTAGCGGAAGTAATAGCTGTCTTTTGGTGTAGTCTGAGGGGAAGAAGATAGAATTCCTTCTGCATTCCATTTTTTTCTCACTGTCTTTGCAAGTCATTGCTATTAAACACGGCAGAAAGTTTCTTGTTAAGGACCTAACACTTAATTTGAAGCTCACCAATGTAGGCAGTGGATGTTTTGGGGAACATGTGCAGGCTATCTTCTGGCTTTGTCTTAATTTGTTATATCTGATGCTAAAGCTACCATTCCCCAGAAAAATGAGCCTAAACCTTGAAGTGTAGGTTGTCAATAAATTGTAGTTTATATGCTCTACAATATTGCTACAAGTTGGCAGTGTAGGTTTTGCCTGCTTGGACTGTATTCATGCTGAGCCCTACTATGGACTTTCCATACAGGACTTCTTTGGCCAGCCTTGGTCATCTTTGGAAGTAATGGCGTGCTCTGCTCTAGTTATGGGCATGTCCATGTTAATATTTAGTGGAGATTAGGAATGAGGTCTTTAAGTGAGTCTTCCCACCCTCCCAAAGTGCTTTCCTGTGTGCTGTGGGGTTCCTGCAGTGGCATGGCTAGAGCCAAATGGGAAGGTGGTATGCAGAAGTGTGCCTCCCACATGCCAAGTGCAAATCCCCCATCAAATCACTCCAAGTGCACAGTCTAGTTGGGGCTGTAGGACTTGACTGCCCTACTGGGCACATGCTCTGCTGTTCTCGGGTGCCACATGTTACTGTAGAACCCACATCAAATGGATATGTTTGAAGTCAGCTCTAATGAAGTGCTCTAATGCTGGCCTGGGTGACATTGTACCTGCAACATGGACTCAAGGTGAGGTCTCCTCTTGGCACAGGTTGGATCCTGAATGCTGTCCCCAGGCAGTGGCACACAGAGGCAGCTGCTCTGCAGCTTGGAAGGCTTCAGACAGATGGAGGGTGTGAGCAGGGAACAGGGAGTGGGAAGCACACTTTAAAAGACCAAGCTGTTTGCTCTGGAGACTCTGACCTGCATAGCAGATATTTGGAAGATAAAAGTGAGGCTCTGGGTTTTTACAGAAAGAATGAATCCAGCATAACTGATTTGTTAACAGTTGGATTTGAACGCATGTGCTTGCCTTTTCCTGGATTCTCTCTGCCTCTTTACCAGCTGTGTGCACCACCTGGCATTCTGAGCAAAACACACCAGCGATGTTTTCTTAGCTGTCATTTGGTTTTTCTTTCTCCTTCAGGGAATCGTCCAGCAGTTCTTGGTCCTACTGACAACCAGTTCTGACGAGAGCCTTCGGTTCCTGAGCTTTAGGCTGGACTTCAACGAGCACTACAAAGCCAGGGAGCCGCGGCTGCGCATGTCGCTGGGCACACGAGGCAGGCGCAGCTCCCACGTGTGACATGGCTGCTCAGGGCGGCAGCGTGGCACCCGCGGCCTGTGGGAGCTCTCCTTGGACACGGCCATCGGCGGTGCCACAGTGCAACCCAACTGTGTGATCGGTGTCTACCATTGCTGCGGGCAACGTGTTGTCAGTCGTGTGATTGTGTGACGCTGTCTAGCAGAGAGCAAAAAAAGCAGGGTTTTTTACACTGATGTTTCTAGAACTACCAGACTGAATGGGCTGATTGAACGTCATCCAATCAACTTGTTAAATCATCCTTTTAAACCAATGCCAACTTTATTTGAAGCTTTCTGAGCTTTTTCCACTGTAACTTATATCTGTGTCAAAGAAATCACATCTTTTGTTTATAGAAAGCACCATTTCCTTTTTTAACAAGAAAATAAGAAGGTTATTTTTTCTATATGTACTTGTTCTATTTGAAGAGAGCTTTTGTTAAAGCCAACAGATCAGGACCCAGACCTATTGTCCTTGTTAAGAAGCTATACAGCATTTCGTTATGTTGATTTTCAGTGTTGTGATGTGTTTGACTGTGTGAGAAACTTTGTATCAGGAGACATAAACTTATATTTAATTTTTTTGTTGTTTTTGAAGTTAAAAACCTGGAATAAAAATTTAGTGGAGAAATTCTATGGTTACTGTACAGGAACAAACTATAGAAGCAGAGTCAGGAGTGTATCTGTTGCACATAAGATCTAAAAATGAGGTTAAAAGCTCAGTTCAGTGAAGGAAAGTGTTGGTTAAGATTGACTGATTAATGGTCAAAAACAGATATGTAGGAACAAACTGACTTGGCTAATGTTGACTTCATTCTCTTCTCTTTCCTATTTTTTTCATTGTAAATATTTATATATTGCTGTCCAGATGTTGGGGAGAGGGGGATTCTTCTTTTGCAAAGTTGTCATTATATCAGGTCATTTATTATGTTCCACAAGTGCGAGCTTAGAAAAATAAAACACAATTATCTTTCAAACAAGTGTGTTGCTTTTTGTAATTGAAAGTTAATGATTTTTTCACATTAAGAAAGGGGAAGCTTCCATTTAGAAGCATATTGATTTGCAGATCCCTTCCAATTGCAGGATTTTGGTACTAGTCTTACCTACGCTGAGAGTTGTGTGCAGTTCATTAATTAACAATTATCCTCAGATCAACCAGCTCTGTGGCCTTTTTTTGCCTTTTGCCCCTACTCTGCTTGAACCCTTGGGAGACTGAGGCACCTGCCATGCCCTGCAGGCTAGTGAACTCTGATGGGGACAGTGTGCTCTTGGACTAGCTGGTTTGCTCTCTGGACACCAGAATTCTTATTGTACATGCCTTGGAATCCTTGCTTTTGTTCAAACATGTAAGGCTTTTAACCCAGTACCCTGCACGTACTGTCACTTGGGTGTAGCATGCAGTCTGCATTTCAGCTGTAAGCAAGGATGGCCTCTGAAGCCAGTGGCACTCAGTGAGCCGAGGGAAAGCTGAAGGGTACTGAGCTTGGATCATTTCATAGGCAGGTGTAACTCCATTTTTTTGTGAGTGTGGTGGTAGCATATTGTTGTGAAGTCTGGAAGAACAGCAAATATGATTTGATTTTGTTTTGATGGAAACTTAGGAAAAAAATTAGCTGCATGGGCACTCCTTTGGCCATTGGGTTGAGAGATGTGTTGCATGATCACATCATTAGACAAATCAGAGGCCAGAGAGGCAACACCAATATTGGAACTAGAGGACAGATTCCAGAGGAAGATTAAATTCTCCTTGCTGCTAAAATGAATTCAGTAGTACCTAGGAAATCCACAGCAGTGGCCATGCTGGGAGTGATCATTTTGAGGTGATTCTATAGAAACTGGTTGATCTGGGAAAAGTCTTCCCTGCTGCAGGAGTTGCTCTGCCTGCCAGGCTGCAGGGACCAATGGGGTCCTGCCATTGTCCTCATACTCCTTTGTGGGTGGGCACCAGTCTCTTGTCCTCTAACCTGGCAGCTGTTACATTTATTTCAATCTACACCAGTTTTCTTATGACAACCTCACCTTTGTCGGACTAATGAATTCAACAATTCCTCACAAAAGTGAGAGAGAAATCTTATATTTCATTTGTGCCCAAAGACCGATACTGAATTACAATAAATGGGCATAGTGACAGTCTCCTGCTGCTGGGACTGCACAAGTGGCTTTCCTTGTGATGGGTGGCAGCAGCATGATTAAGGTGTGTTTCTGAGGAGAAATGTGAGAGATTTTCACCTTTTTACTTTATTTTCCAACAGTTTATATACTACAGTCAATATTAAAGAATAATTCTTAGCACCACATTTGTCATACAAGGCTGTTATTTATTTTGTTAGGTGTGTAATGCATGCTTCTGGCTGGTGATTACAGTGTTTTTCTCTGAGAGCTGCAGGGTCTGAAAATAGAGCTGTGGGTCTATGTCTCCAACCATGTTTCCAGGCTGGAACAAGCCCAGCGCCTCCTCGCTGTATCCTGCCCCAGGGCCATTGCTAACTGAGCCTGCACGCTCCCCCCCTTCCTTTTCATGGTTGCCAGAGCCTAATGAAATTTTGCAGAAACTGCAGTAAAAGTAGAAATGCAGAAAGCAAGAATAAAGCTGTCACCGAACTTAGGATGTCATACAGTATGCAACACCCTTTTGGGTGAAGGGCTATCCATGTGCAGCCACCAATATCATAAAAACTTTAAAAGGAAAAGAGCTGGAAAACACGTATTCTTTTAAACTACACGGGGTATTGTTCTGCTAACTGGAGGGAAATAATGTCTTAACCAATATGAACTCTGAAGAAGAAGAAGTTAAAAAACAGCCCCTCAGACTCAGAGTTTGATCTCCCTCGAAGTTAGAGCGGCTCAACCGCACCAGGGTACAGTATGATGCAATTTAGTATCTTAGAAGCATCCACTAGGACATACAGAAGGTCATGATATAATGTATTTTCCAGTGAATTAGTTATAGGCTTAGGGTAGGAGATCAAGGACAGAATACAATCATAATCTAGTTTTATTTAAATGATTCTATTGAGTCAAGGCCCTCTGAATTTTCTCCTCTTATACCAGATGCAGTGAATAAATGCCAAGGTCTCTCAGCCTTACACAGGAGCATAGCATTTATTTAAAAAGCCTATATCTACAAGATTTGTTTTGTTAAAATTAATAGTTGGAAGGATTTTATCTTTCTCCTGTCACATATGTAAGATATTCATGTTTTGGGCAAGAACTCCTGTCAGGAATGACCAATTATCTTTGGTTAATGTGCAGCTGTAACTTCCACTATGCTACATCTCACAATGACTTTCAGTCTTGAGGACACTCTTTAAGTACATATGAAACTTTTTAAACACACTAAGAGTTGAAAGGTAAGAAATGATTGAAAAAAAAAGAAGGTATTTGGACAGGAAATTGAAGCTTTATTTAAAATGTCTAGACTTGAAGGTTGGAGTAATCTGTGATCTTGCATGAATGTTTCCTAATGCTGGCCTTAGAAACAAGCTGTGGGTGTGCACATTTATGCTCATTTCAATTTTCACCTGAATGAGCAGCCTCAGAGATGACAGAATGTATTTCTCACTCACATAAGGGTGCTCAGGGACTTCTCCAAAGTGCCTAATTAATTTTGAAAATAGTCCTTTGGCTACTTGAAACCCAAAATACCACTTTAACCTCTAATAAGATTCTGCTAACTGAAGAGAGGAAAAGTTGGGAGAGCTACAAGAGATGTGCAAATATTGGCAAGTAGAGCAGGGACAGAGAAAAGAACCTGCTGTTTCAGAGGTCAGAGGAAATAATTGTGTCTGGTTTCTGTAAGGGTATTGTAACCATTGCCTGCTCTACCCTATTTAACAAAACAAAATACAATACCAAGGATAACAATAAACAGTTACAAGTAAAATACTCTTTCTTAGCAGTTGTTAAGTGAAAAGTTTCTGCTGCCATTGATTTAACAAGTCATATATCATTCTGAGGGCTTCCTGAACCACAATACATGTTATTTTTATGTTGATAGGGAATACTATGAATTTTAGGTAGGAACCACTCAGACTCCCCAAAGGAACAGGCTCCCTGATGCAGTATTTTAACTATTTTTGTTAGCTTGGTGCAATGCAGTCTTTAAGGCACGAGAATCACAAGGATTCGTTTGGCGCTTCCTTTTTCACCAGAAGAGCAGGAAAGGTACCTCAGGCAGTATTTATTTTCTTGGTTTTGTTCCAAAGTTAGCTTTTTGCTAACACTTTGACTACCCACTATTGTGCATTCTTTCGTCGTGTCATGGGACTAAAACCTGAGTGCCACATGAGTGGAAACAGAGACTCAAGTGTAGGTGAAAAGCCAAAGCTGACCAGAGGTACATGGGATCAGAGAAAACACAGAGGTCAGGAGAGTTAAAGAAACCAAAGTGATGGGTATTCATTGACGAAAGGAGAGAAGGGCAGAGAAGAGAGCAGGAATCCTGAAAGGCATCAAATGGTGGCTGAAGAGATGCTCAGGAAAGATCAGAGAAAGAAAAACATACCAAGAAAAACCTGAGGAGTGTAGGAGGTAAAATTTCTATCACTGCACAGTTAATTTACTTTAGCTCTTTGTGGAGAAAATTATACTAAATGTTTTCCTTCAGAAGTTATCAGAACAGCAATTAAGTTAGCTAAACATTTGGGTATAGAAAATGCAATTTGAGTGATTATTACCATCAGTCTGAATATTAAAATATATTATAGGAAAAAGCTGTCACAAGGTGATTACCCCATGTATGAATTCTTCCAGTGCCACAGAAAATGAAAATGAAATATTTGCGTTTGGGTTACCTGCTGCAAGAACAAGGTAGTTAAGCATCTAGGATGCCTCTCACTTCTACAATGGGAGCATTCCCGAAACCCCTCAAGGCCACTTCATCACCCTTTAAAGTTTTTCCAAAAATTACCAAGAGGGAGGCAAAAACCACAGTCTTCTGCCTTGCTTTCTAACAAGGCACTGCATTCACTCCTTAAAAGAGGGTATTTGTACTTTTACCTCTCATTTTTGCTGAACTGTGCTGAAGAGCATAAAGAGAACGAAATTACAGACAGGCTTCCAACAGTAATTAAACAGGCTTTTCTGTTTAATGGGAGCTTTCCTTTAACAACCTGGTGTGCAAAAATAAGATTTGGAGCATATTAGGATGGGTAGAAAAGGAAGAAACTGAAATTCTCTAGAAAACAAGCAATTGAACCATCAGGTTGAGAGAAGTGAAATTGCACCATTTAGTGGTGAACAGAAAGCATAAAGAGAACAAAAGATGTGGGGTGAAAATGGTATTTGATACGTGAGAACAGCAGAATTTCCACTCACTGCAACTTCATTAACACTAAACTTTAAGACAAAATGAGAATCAGATCCAGACTTATCCCAGAGATAGTACATGGGTGCAGGTTCCAATATTTCACAGACAAAATGTTCTGGAAATCTAATGAAAGCTCCTTCAAATGAAAAGATCAAAACAGACATTAATAACAGAATAGGAAATAATTACAAAAACGAGTAATTGGATGGTAGCCAGAAAGCAAAATAAGATAATAAATGTTACCATTTCCTTAATTAAGACTGTAAAAGGGCAATACTGTGATTCAGAAGAAATAGCTGCGTAGAAGTTTACAGGCACTTGTGGCTTAAACTGGAGGGTTTCTTAATGGGTAATTGTACAACTGCAGGCTTATTGTAAGCTTGACCTTTCTCCTGTATAAGTAAAAAACTCTTCAAAATTATCTTTAAAAGGGTAGGAAGGCACCAAACAAGATCAAAACTTTTGGTTCGGTTTTGGCAAGCTGATTCGGAAGCTGATTCCTTCTCGTAGCAGGCACCTGGCCATACTGAGGCACTTCCAAACATCACTAGCAGAACAAACTGTATTAGGGTGCAGAATAATAGAAGTCCTGCTGATCCCATGCCTTGCCAGAGTCAGTGATGCTGCCAGTGCAGTGTCACACACCTCACAGAAGCGTTCACTCTGTGTCCCTCGTCAGACCCATCTTTTGCTGTGACTTGCAGAGCTTCAGCTGAAGCCCTTCATAAATTTCTTACATTTCTTGGGCCCACTGGCCTGTGCTCTAGTACATGAATACAGAGCAGAAGCATTTTGATTTTCAAACTCAGACTGAAATTCCTGAAGCTGCCTTTAGAGGACAGCGGAGAATTGCAAATGATGCATTTTCAGCTGTGGCCTCATAATCCGGGATACTTTGATTTTTATATGAATTATGAATTCTGATTCAAAGTGCAGATAAAATAATAATGTGTGCTGTTCATAGACTATGTTTTTTCAAGAGAAGGTTGTGACTTGTAACAGCCATGTATTTTTAATTATATTGTAGCCTTTTCTATCATTAAGAATTCCACTTTCCACCTGGCTAAACTGTGGCCTCACTGAATGAACAGCTGCATTGGCAAAAGGAGCTCACTGCTTCATGTTGAGATCTAATGGAAAAGGTAACAGTGTCCCCCCCAAAAAAATACTGGTGACCATTTCTGGAGGCTGTGGTGATCCTAGCCTTTGGCATGGAGGCTTTAATCTGTAAGAAATTTGCTGGCTGGGTCAAAATGTCGTACATCATCCTCCCTGGGAAAGACTGAGTCAAATTTTGGGACAGCTTCTAGCAATAATTAGACTCTAGTTAGGTTTTGCTTGAAATCACTAGAAGCTGGCTGGGGCAGATGCTGTTTCGTGGTGCCATGTGCAGCCGTACAACCCACTTCAAATGGGTGTGTGAAGCCAGCAGTGCTCTAATGCTGGCCTGGGTGGCATTGTACCTGCAGCATGGACTCAGGTGAGGTCTCCTGGTGCGCAGGTTGGATCCTGAATGCTGTCCCCAGGCTGCAGCAAGTGGGATCATGCTTTAAAAGATTGAGTTGCTTCCACTGGAGACTCTGATGTGCATGGCAGGCACTGGAAGATCCAACCACTGACCACCAGTTCTGACGAGAGCCTTCAGCTCCTGAGCTTTAGGCTGGACTTCAACGAGCACTACAAAGCCAGGGAGCCGCGGCTGCGCGTGTCGCTGGGCACGCGAGGCAGGCGCAGCTCCCACGTGTGACATGGCTGCTCAGGGCGGCAGCGTGGCACCCACGGCTGTGGGAGCTCTCCTTGGACACGGCCATCGGCGGTGCCACAGTGCGACCCAACTGTGTGATCGGTGTCTACCATTGCTGCGGGCAACGTGTTGTCAGTCGTGTGATTGTGTGACGCTGTCTAGCAGAGAGAAAAAAAAAGCAGGGTTTTTTACACTGATGTTTCTAGAACTACCAGACTGAATGGGCTGATTGAACGTCATCCAATCAATTTGTTAAATCATCCTTTTAAACCAATGCCAACTTTATTTGAAGCTTTCTGAGCTCTCTGCACTGTAACTTGGGTCTGTGTCCAGAAAATCACATGTTCTTTTGTTTATAGAAAGCACCATTTCCTTTTTTAACAAGAAAATATAAATCATTTTATGCATACTTGTTCTATTTTAATTCACTTTGGTTATAGCCAAGAGTTTTGGACTCAGACTGCATGTTCTTGTTAAGTTATATAAAGCATTTAGTTATGATATATTTATAACAAACTTACATACTTTTAATTTTATATGCATTTGTTGTCAAGGTTAGTATTACAAATAGCAGTCATTTAGTAGGGAAGTTCTGTGGTTAGTGTACAGGAGTAAACTGTAGAAGCAGATCAGGAGTGACATTATTGTTCATGAAATATCCTAAGAACTACAGTTAAAACCTCAGTGGTGTCAAAGAAAAGTATAGTTTGTTTTCAAAGACTGATGTCAGAGAATATATTGAATAATCAAGATCTAATTTATTTTTCTTTCCTTATTTTCCTGCTGTATATGTATATATTTCTACACAGATATTGGAGGAGCGAAAGTTTCTGAGTTTATTTGCAAAAAAAGCCAGTATGTCAGATAATTGAAGTATCCATATATTATGTTCCACAAGTACAAATTTTAAAAAAAACCCTACAGTTATCTTTCAAACAATTGCTTTGTCTTTTGCAATGGAAAGACATTAATTTTTGAGCAGGGTGAGCAAGGAGAAGGCTCTAGTTCAGAGTGCAGGTGGCTTGCAGATCTCTCTAGCCAGCAAACCCATGACAAGGCTTTGGTACTGCAATTAACTATAGTCACAGGTGTGTGGCATTCAGTAATTAAGAGTTGCTCTCAAATGAACCACTCCTGTGGCTTTTTTGCCCTTTGCCCTCACTCTACTTGAAGCCCTGGGAAGCAGAGGCACCTCTCAGGCTGTGCAGGCAAAGCTGCTGAGATTCATGAGGACGATGCTTCAAACCTGCAGGTCCAGACTGAGAGGTTTGTCCTCTGGACATCCAGACACTGCAGATGGTGCAAGCAGCGCTTCCCAGTGGGTTATCCCACAGGGAATATAACCTGCCTTTCCCAGGTGGGATGGACACAGACCTTTCAATTGCACTTGGTGGTGTAGGAGGAAGGGATCTGCAGAGAAGAGATAACGTTCAGGTAGTGAGACAGCCCTGGGAGGGGGTTGGACACAGGGCAAGGGAGGTGGGGATTCAGCCATGATGTCATTCTCTTTCTGGACAATTAGACATATCACTCTCAAGAGGAAGCCTTTTAAATCTAGATCAAAAGGGGTAGATTAACTTCTTAGCAGGTTGCCAATCCCTTGAAACAAATCTGCTGACAAGACTTCACAAATTCTGTAGCTGAGGTGAAGACACTGTTTCACCTCCTCCCAGCTCCAATGCAGTGTGCCCAGTATTTTTCACCAGGAGAATCTTGGTTATAGAACCTTCAAATCAACCTGCTGATCTGTTTGGCTGTACTGAACAGTTTGAGTATTCTGTGTGTTTGGCTGTACTAAATGAGTACCATGACCAGTAAATGATCAACTCAACTCCACTGTTGTGAGGCAGGCACTGTGGTTCTTCTAAGTTTTCATTTCTGAACACCAGCTGTGGAAAACAGGTATTTGTGATAGCTGCTTATGATTTTGGGGTACAGTAGAATTACAGAAATTCTGGTCTTCTCATAATTCTCTTTCAGTGCTGAGTTAGTGTAGGATGTCTCATGATCAGGCTGCTCTTCTGAAGCCACTGAATTCATACCGTTGCCCTAGGACTTCTCTCCTAGAAGTCATAGATGGCTGACTGCAGCAATTATTGAGATTTGTATTTTGTATGGTGATCACATACTCTTTCTGCCTATATACTCGGGAATATAAGCAAAATATATAAGCAAAATAATATAAGCAAAAATCTTCTGATTTTGATTCTTTTCTTTTACAGGCAGTATCAGTATTAGTTAATATTTTTCCTCAATAATAGTAAAAATGTTTCAGAAAAGGACAACAGTTGGACCCAATGGTCTGAGAGGTCTTTTCCATCCTTTTTGATTTTATGATACTCACTGATAGAAGAGGCCAATTAAAATAAAATTATATCAAAGATCTCAGTATTGTTACCAGCTAATGCTGTACTCCAGAGTTCAGTGGTGAATCCTGTGACTGCAAACAATTGCTAATATCAAACATCTAATAAAGAATTATGGGGGGAGGGGGGAGAGGATCAGCTGTTTTGTCTATCACTGAAATAATTACTGAGGACAACACTGCCCCAACCAATATGAAATCAGAGACTGCCACAGAGACTGTTATATGGTGTTTTCATACATATTTGCAGGCTTCGTGTTCTTCCTGTCTGGAGGGAATCATGCAATCTATCTGTTAGAGGGGAAGATCCTGCATTGCTGATAATCCACAGAGTGTTTGATGTTTTCTAATCTTGGGTAATCTGTCTTGACACTGACAGGAAGTTTTCTTTTTCACTTTGTTAGTGTCTCTGAATGAGTGAAAATCCTGCAACAGCAACATTTTCTTGATTTCAGTAGCAACAAAGGGACTTTCCAAGTCATTGCAAATTAATATGCTGTGGAGTATCTCTGCAGACTGTCTCTAGAACCACTTTTATGGCTGTGGCAGTTTTGATTGTTTT
The DNA here is from genome assembly GCA_036630365.1 of Acanthiza pusilla. Taxonomy (NCBI): domain Eukaryota; kingdom Metazoa; phylum Chordata; class Aves; order Passeriformes; family Acanthizidae; genus Acanthiza; species Acanthiza pusilla. The sequence goes on from JAXCHO010000098.1 coordinate 10,126,409, forward strand.
AATTATCTGATTCAGAGAGATGCAGCCACATTCCTTCTTGTCCTTACAGCCTATCCACAGTCAGAGAGAGGATCAAACCAGAGGGAGATCACTGCTGTCTTTCTCCATATCTCTTTCACATGTCAGATGCTCAGAGTTTTCCTGCTAAACAGTGTGGAACTGGGCCTTTAACGGGAACTGATTTGGAGAGCTGTTATTTCAACATTCAAGGGATACTCTCCAAGCTTTGCTAATGATTTAATTTGCAGTTGTATTTAACTTTTATCTCTGTGCATGCAGTCTGGGCTCTAAAGCACAGGTCTGGGCTCAAAGCTGCCATCCCAAAGGGGACCTTATCATCTGGACTGGGAGGCTGTAGGAGGACAGACCTTGAAAGAGCTTGTCAGTGCATCCATCCTATTGCTACTGCTCTGTTAAAGGATCTTCTTCCCTTGGTGGACTCAGAATTCAAGGAGCATCCAGAGGATGCTTTAGTCATAAGTTTTAGTTTTAGGTAGTACTGTGAGGAGCAGCAAATTGGAGTTGATGATCCTTTTGGGTCCCTTCCAACTCAAGACGTTCTGTGATTCTGTGAGCTTGACTCTCAGAGCAGTGAATGCTGTTTCTTCCCACTGATCCCACTAGAAGACCCATCTGCAATTGAAGTGCTTTAATGGTTACACATCACAATTGTTAAAACCCACCTTCCATGGGCAGTCTTACATGCGTATGTTCCAATGCCAACACCAGCCTAAAGGATATGTTTCTCTTCTTCCCTCCTGGTCTTTACACAGGACCACACAAATCCTTAGTTACTCTTGGCTGTCATTTGGCCCTTAAGCATTTTTGGACAGTTTTAAACAAGGAAGTCTCTCTCTTTTTCTACCTGTTATGGTAGAACTTCAATTCCTTCAACCCAACACTACTCTTCCTTTGCAAATGCAGAGACTACAGAAACAAGTTCTCTCCTTTCCACGTTAGTGTTAATTCATTCTTCTTTTCATATCTGTCTTTTCTTGCATTCTTGTTCTTTTCTATGCCCCCTGTTATTTTGATATTTATTTCTCTCCCCTCTTCAACGCCTTTTAAAAATTAATGGAGAGAGACCTTATACTACTCCTTTTCGTGGGCTGGTGTGTTTCTCAAAGAGTGATAACTACCCTTAAGGGTTTCCTACAATGCAGACCTAAAGCAATCACCTTGCTTCAGGGTCTTCCCTGATGAATTAGGCATCCTCAGAAATAATCCCTGTGTATGGAAGTGGAAACACTAACACTGTCTCACAAAAAATATTTTGGGGGTCTCTTAGGTTAATTCCGCTGCAATAACTGTACATGGTGGGATAGCCCCAGTGAACAATGAAGCTCCCACGCAGCCACTCATTCACACACACCCTCAGCTGGCTGGGGGTGGGGAGAAAACAGGAAGAACAGAAAGGAGAAAGCCCATGGGACAAGATAAACCAGGGAGATCACTTACCAATTATTGCTGTAGGCAAAACAGACTCAACTGGGCTAAAATTAATCCACTGCCAAATAAAATAAATATTTATTTAATTAGTCAGGTAGTGAGGAAAAAAAAAAGACAATCATTAAACCAACGTCCACTTTTCCCCCATTCTCAAGTTCACTTTTTCATTTCAGACTCCTCTCCTCCTGCCCTTGTTACCACTGTAGAGACACTCAGCCCCTTCAGAGAGGAAATGAAGGACTAGAGGAAGGTGTTTGTGATCAGTACATAGTGGTTTCTCTCTGCCGCTCCTTTTCTTCCACATCTTTCTTCTGCTCCAGTGTGGGCTCCCCAGTGTGGGCAGCTTCCTCCAGCAATATCCAGCTGCTCTGGTGTGGGGTCCTCCATCCATGGGCTGCAGTGTGTAAATCTGCTCCAGTGCCTGGCACACCTCCATCTCCTTCTCTGACTTTGATGCTTGCATTGCTGTTTCCCACCTTTCTTTACTTCTCTGCCCATTCAGTGTTTTTTTCCCCTTCCTTCCAAATATTCCCATGGAGTCCCATCAGCCCCACGGATGGGCGCAGCTGTGGCCAGTGGTGTGTCCACTGGAGCCATACGGAAATACCTGTGTCTGGCATGGGACAGCCCCCTCCCAAATGCCACCCCTGCAGCCCCCCGCTGCCAGTCTCCTCCATTGATACTCAACACAACATACTCCTTTGGCATCCAAAAATCAGCCCCAAACTGCATCTCCATGAGTAAAAACAAGAAGTATTAAAAAAAAATCTCAATGCAGTAGAGGGAGACTTCTGGGATAAGCAGAATTTCCAGTGGGCTCCTCATCCCTCTGTCCAATGAATAATATTTCTGCCCATCTCTCTGTAGTCTTCTACCTACAAACTTAAAATTGTAGGTTTCCTACAATACATCCTTCCTAGATGATCTTCATGAGGGAATTATGTATCTTCTGCTTTTACTGTAACATAACAACAACAACAATAATAATAATAACAAAAATAACAGCATTACTGCACTTACTTTTCTTTGTTCTGTAGAATACTTTCCAGCTGAAAAATATTGCTCAGCTAGACCCATTAGAGAGCTTTAATTTGTAAAGCGTTTTCTTAGGGTCTTTTTGATGAATTCTCCAACCAGCTTTGCACAGCTGGATTTCAAAATTAACGCAGCAAACAGACCATTGGTTTTGTGCAGTGTCTCATTCTGTATTGTCATGTCTGGCCTTACCAGAGTTTTTTCTTTGTATTCTAAGTGACTCAATTACAAAACAGTATCAGCAGTATCTCTGCAGCCGAGGTCATACAGCAATACAAAAATGTTTGCCCTCTTTCAGGTGAATAAGACCCAACTCTAAGCCCCAAAGCAAGGGTTGGAAACCAGCACGAGGATAGCTATGTTTTACTAAATCAAGAAATAACAGGGCCAAAAGACCAAAATGATAGCCCTTGCTAGCAGGCAAGTAGTCTTGACTGGATGGCCTTGTGATAAACTTACTCTGCCTAGTGAAAAGCAAAGAATATTTCAAGCAGAAAGAACTTGAAAACAGAAATAAGATGGATAACTTTAGTATTTCATTTGGGGTGAATTGCACTTGGAGGTGACTGTATTCCACATTTACTGAATGGTGTCTCTGGTGACCACTTATCTTGGACAATACTGCTGAGAACCTGAAATGAGCTGTGATATCACAGTGGGCAGGAGAAGGTGATGGAAAAGAGGTTCCTATCATTATGCCAGGGCTCCAGAGTTGCTAGGTTGCTGTACTGGAACTGAAAATCATAAAATGACTTTTTTCGTATGTGTTTGGGTGCTACTGCTACCTTAGATCATTGAAGTCATCTAAGTGATCGCCTTTATTTAGGTCTAGGCAGAGCCGGTAGAAGCTCCTGGCAGCCCACTTCTTCCCCCTGAGCCATAGGAAGGTAGACACTGCTGGTGGGCAACAGAAAGGAATCCTCCCGGTTCAAAATGCCTGGAGAACTACAGGGTAGGTCTCTCATCTCAGGCCTGTCAGGATTAATGAAACAAAAAGGGCAGATCGCCCTCGTTTTTTCTCCTCCTTTTTACATCAGAGCAGTGCACCATCAGGCATCACCTGCCCATATACATCTGTTGGTTTTGCTTGGCCCAGTTTTTGCTAGTGAGTAGGGTGGGGTACAAAGATGGCTCCTGTGTGTCCTGTGTGAAGGTTCTGGAAGTTTTTCACCATGTCCAGCAGAGCCAATCTCTGATGGCTCTGGAGATGATGGACATGCTGCTGGCCAAGCCTGAGCCAATTAGTGATGTTAGTTACGCCTCTGTGAGACCATATTTAAGAAGAAATCAAAACAATGTGAGCACACACTTCTTTTTAGCCAGAGGAGGAGGAGGAGGAGGTAAAAATATGTGAGGGAGAACAACATGGAGGCACCAAGGTCAGTGGAGAAGGTGGGGGAGGAGGTGCTCCAGGCGCCAGAGCTGAAAACTCTCTGCCGGCCGTGGTAAAATTCATGGGGGAGCAGGTGGTCCCCCTGCAGCCCATGGGGTCCAGGGGAATGCAGAGAACCCCCACAGCCTGTGGGGAGGTGCCCACGCCAAAGGAGCAGGTGATGCCTGCAGGAAGCTGTGATCCAGTGGGAGTCCCAGAGACTGAGAGTTGCAAAAGCCTTGCAGGAGAGAGAGAAAGGCCTTGCTCCCGGGATGGAAACAGCCTGGCCTCAGCTCCTGGGATGGAAACAGCCTGGCCTCGGCTCCCGGGATGGAAACAGCCTGGCCTCAGCTCGGCCTCAGCTTGGAATTCCGCACCTTGTGGACAAGAACTTGTGCTGCAGCAAATTCCGGCAGCTTTTGCTGCTTGTGAGATTGGACCCATGCCAAAGAAGTTCCCAGAGGACTGTCTCTCGTGGGAGGGACCCCCATGGCTGAGTAGAGGACACTTCTCCCTGAACTGACCAAAGAAAACCCCCATACCCTGCCCCCTCCAGAGCTGTTGGTTGCAGCAGGAGAGAGCACGTCGTAGGTGCCTGGCATTTAGCCAGGGTCAAACCTCAACAACATCTTACTGCCATTTTCTTGATCAGGAAGATTAATTCAGGAATATTGTATCCAGCACAAATTTACCTGACACCAGGGCAGAGGGTACTTTCAGAATGTAAATATTAATATTCCTTTATGGAACGATGTTTTAAAACACAAATGAAAATACAAAAAATCACTTGTGCAAAAGATGTTGCTTTTAAACAAGGGTGTAGTATTCAGTCTGTTCAGAAAACACAAATTGCTCTTAAATCCAGCGCAGATTGGAAAAAATGACTCAAGTCCATACAGTTGCAGCAGATCACAAATCAGGCTTCAAGACAACTAAACTTTGCCTTCAAATGGACATTAACAAACCATCTCCAAGTGCACTCTGAGCCACCAACAGTGGTGTCAAAGAGTGACATCTCCCCCCCCAGATACTGACAAGTGAGGGAGATGGCCTCTCAGCAGCTAAGAGTCAATAGATTTGGATAGTTTTAATAAGATTTAATAGATTATTTAATAGATCTATTAAATAAATTTAATAGATTTTGGCAAGTTTTAATAGATCTGGATTGGGAATTTATTTTAACAGATTTCTTCAGACATGACAAAAAAAAGACCATTGACAAATCTTGATATGAATGTCTGACTTGCATCAGGACATCTTGAAACAAAGAAATAGTTGAAACTAAGGGAAAAATTTCTTTGTGCTTATTATTTTAGCTTTGGTCTTTGAAATCCAAGATGAAAAAATATGTCTTGTTGGCAAGAGGTTTCAGTAATTAAGAACTGCTGTAATTCCATGCTCACTAAAACTTTCCAGCTTGTCAACAAGGATTTTTTGGGAGATACTGTCAAATACCTTGCTAAAATCAAGGCAGTGTTCTCCACAATTCTCCCCTCATCTATCAAGCAAGTTGTTTCATCGTAGAAAGCTATCACCCAATATGGCTTTTCCTAGTCACCTTCTTGACCTTAATTTGCTTGGAAATACCTTCCATGAGGGCTCAATACACAGCTTTCCCAAGGAAAATCATAAGCCTGGCTGGTGTGCAGTTTCCCAGATCTTTTTTTGGTAGATGATCATAAATTGGACTTTTCCTGCTTGTCTGGGACTGTGACCTGCATGATCATTCAAAGATGATAGAACGCAGTTTTGCATTGAGGTTAACCAACCTTTTCAGCTCCTTCAGCTGCATCTCATCAGGTCACATAGCCTTGTAAATACTGGGTTTGTACAGATGGTCCCTCAGCTCTCCTCCACTTCTGGTAAGAATTGTGTATCTGCATTTCCTGTTCTTCTAAAGGTCCTGATATATTACACGTTGTTAAAATGAACATTTCCTGTCATTGAATTCTTTTATACAAATGTAGTTTTTAACTTTCATTTTTTCTGATTATGATTATAGTTCCCTTGTTAAAGAGAGAAGACTTTTATGCCACTTTACACAATGCAGCTGCGAATAAAAATACTTCTTTATTTTTTCTCACACAGAATTAACTAAAATAGTTTCTGTAGACAAGTGAGTCCAGGTTCTGCACCAAGAGCTTGTGATACCTCATAAGAACTGCTAAAAACCACAGAGGAAGCACTGAATAACTGTGAGGGTGATAGAAAAGGCAAGTGGCCTTTATTTTCTGAAGCACAGTTTCTCACTCAAGGCTGAAATTCAATAGTAAAAGCAAAGTGGAAGACTCTGCCCTGGGTGTGTGTGAATTTTGGCTGTATTGGGCTGATCGTGAGGGTTCAATGCCAGGGGCAGCAGGGCAGATGCTGCTGCAGGCAGTGCTGGTAGCTGCAGGGATGTACTGCCTGCGGCAAAGGCAGGACCAGCTCTGGGGCTGACATGTCTCCCAAGGAGGCTAGGAAAAATTTTGCAGTGTTTATGAACTCACACTGAGGCAAAATAGAACCCAGCAAACGAAGGAGGCGAGGGAGAAGCCCAGGCACTGTTCTAGTCACACGTAACCTGTGTGGTTTGCAAAGTGAGGGCGGTGTAAGATGAGGATTCAGCTTGCAGGCCTGTTCCCAGGGAAAATTTCCCACGATTTCACTGCAAGTTCCACCAATATGAAAACCAGGGCTGGTCCCATGTGAGGTTGGCAGAGCCACCTCACTGCACCAATGCAGAACTACACATTACATTCAGGAAGGGTGTGCAAGCTCTACGCTAAATCCACAACAAAGCTGATTTTGAAATGGTTTTAATGATAGACAATCTGCATACCAATTGACTCATTTGCGTATACAATAGCTTGGAACAATACCAGAGAAATATGTAAAAAGTCTGCAATGCTGTATGACAATAGCTTCCAAGTATGCTGACCTTCGGCAAATGAAACAAATGAAAAGTACAGTACTCTTTTGATGAGGCATTAATGAAGGATTAAGAGCGGATACAGCTGCATCACACGAGCACTTTGTTAGATGCACTGTTTTCACTCCGCGCCTTTTCTGTAATTACAGCAGAAACACTGTGTGAGGCAGGCAGTGAGCATATGCTGTAACACACTTGTATTTTACAGCACCCGGGGTCAGCGAGCAGAGTGGTGTGGCCTGACCTCCCCATCCCACATCGCCTGTGCTGTACCCACCACTGCTCCTAGCTGGCTGCTGCCAGGGCATCCCTGGGCAGGGACCACTGGGAAATGGGGATGGCAAGGGACTCCTGAAATGCATCCCTGCCAGCCACGCCACTGCAATGCAGGAGGTTAAACAGAAGGCAAGAATGTGAAGCCTAGAGAAAACATTATTAATAAGTGAACAGAAAGAACATGAACGCTTGTGCGACTCCTTTGTCACCAGGGGTCTGACATCGCATGTAACAGCTGCAGAGAGCAGGGCTCTCAGAAGAGTTTGTAGGCTGGACCACAGCCTTTCGCTGTGCAAGACAATCTTCCAGTGTGCAACTGCCCCCATTCGTTTCAAGAGATTCTAGCTGTTTGAAGTGGTGCTCAAACCCTCAGTGGGTGAATAGTGACTACTTATGGTTTTGCTCTTACCCTGCTGTCTTCCCTTGATATCTGCCTCCAGAGTAGGGAGGTACACCATATAGCTATGAAACATAAAGTATATACACATATATTTCATTTTTTAGATCATTACACTGAAGCTTGTTGGTTAAGAATGAGCTTGATAAAACTGAAGTTATCAGCATGCCAGGAGGATTTCTGTTTTAATGAATTGGCTTTGAGTAGTTCAGTTCAGACATAACCTGGATCTGCTTCCTGAGTCTTCCCCTTGACACATACCTCGGGTAACTCTCATGGAACAACTGTGTCCAGGCAAAACATTGCTCTTTCTCTTTTTCTTGTCCCTTTTTCCTTTTTTTTTTTTTTTTTTTTTTTTAAATTCTTCAGAGGCGCATGCTCTGGTTGAGTCCCAAGTATGCATCTAGAATATGCCTTCCAGATGAAGAATGATTACTTTTATATTTCAGCTCAGTTAGTACTTGGTCCTTCTAACCCCATGCCTTGATGTCATTGCTTTTCAAAGATTATTAGGGGTCCAGCTGGGACCATTGTTCTCACTGGCATTTCTATTCCCCCCCCCGCCAAGTCTGGATAGTGCTTGCTCCAGCTTCAGGTACAAACTTTGGTAGCTTTGTGGTTCTGCTATATTTGTGGTGAAGCAGGGGTTCTTGCTATAGCCTCCAGAGAGTCCTGACAAAGATCACTGGGGTGGTGTGTTTTCATTTAATTTCAGTGCAGGTCATTTCAGTCATCTGCCTTGGAGCTTGGCCAGGCTGCCAGCAATGCTGGCACAAGTGCAAGTGAGTGCAGCAAAGAGGCACGAACAAAAAGATGCTCATCCTAAAGGCATATTTCTTAAAGTTAATTTTTAGGTAGAAGAAAACTTTTGTAGCAACATGAGGAACCACTGGCGCCACACCCACAATCACATGCTTTGAGCAGGTCTTAAACAGCAGTGCTTGAGACAGTAGTATTTTACTAGACCTGTGCAAGAAATGATTTCTTGTAGGGTACAGGCTTGCCCTGGGTGAGCAGTTTAACCTATCCATTGCCATTATTTAACAACTTCCTGATGATTTTTTTCTTGTGGAAGATGTTCACACACATCTTATCTATGTCATTGACTACTAATCAGTGCAAATCAAAAAACAGTAGAATTTGCTGAAAATTCAGGACAACTAAGTGCTTCATATTGCTACACAAAGCTATACAGACAGATACACATTGAAGCCTTTCCTGTGCTCAAGTCATACACAGATATTTCAAACTGTCCACTTGTTATATTCACAACCAATATTCATGCAATCACAGAATAACAGTATCATAGAATATTCTGAATTGTAAGGCAGCCACACAACCCATTGAAGTGCAACTCCTGAGCCTGCACAGGACACCCCAAGAGTCACACCACACACCTGAGAGCATTGTCCAAACACTTCTTGAATTCTGTCAGACTTGTGCGATGACCACTTCCCTGGGGAGCCTGTTCCCATGCACAACCACCCTCTGGGTGAAGAACCTTTTCCTGATATCCAGCCTAAACCTCCCTGACTCAATTTCAGGCCATTCCCTTGGGTTCTGTCACTGTTCACCAGGGAGAAGAGATCAATGCCTACCCTCCTGCTTCCCCTCGCCAGGAAACTGCAGACCCTGAGGAGGTCTCTCCCCTGAGTCTCCTTTACATCAACTGCCTTGATATTGAAAGACAGCATACGAGTATAATATTTTCATGAGATGAAATTTGGGACAGTCTATCAAGAGCTTTGGAGGACAGATTCATAACTCAGAATTATTTTAATAAACTGAAGAGATGAACTGATTTTTTTTTTAAAAGAAAAAATTGAATGCACAGTGCACATCACTGCATTTAAGAAGAAACTGATGCACAAATGTGGAGAATGGTTCTTTACAAGTGTCAGTATCATAGGTTCCCAGGATTAGTAGCTTTATCTGAACCAGTGACATGATCCTCCTTCAGAAGTATCTTAGAAGAAACATCAAATGTAAAACATGGGAAGACACTGGTGAAGCTTGCAATGGAATCCCAGAGTGGCTTTGCACACTGGACTTCGAGAAAGAGGTCGGCAGGGAAGACTGCCATGACAGTGGTCTTGCAATACCTAAGAGGGCAGATGATTATCCTTGTCCCGGTCTGTGGGAAGTTGTCAAGCAGATTAATTTGCCATAAAACCTTGTAGCCTAATTTGCAAAGCCAAAATTCCTAAAATAATTTAACCAAGTTGATTTTCCAAGGCCAGATTAGCAAATTGTGGCCTGATGGTGATGGCAGCTGAGTTGAACTCCAGAGTGGTGTAGGTCACTTGGTCTCAAACTCCTGCCTGCTGTCACTTCATTTGTATATGTTATGGCCATGAATGAACAATTTCCACCTGGAAATCCAGTCTTGATCTGACAGCAGTTCATGGGAAATGGACTGAATGGCTTTTTGAGGAACCTTCCAGCCTGACACTGAAATTTCAGAAACATCCTTTTCCCAGCCCTCAGTTACTGTACTGTCAGTACATTGTTATGGTCTGTGCTTATCCTGATAAATACTAGGGTGGCTGCAGTCAACATAAATTCATCCAGAACCTTTGATGAAAATGTGAAGTTTAAGCAGTTCTCAGCTGAGCAGGTGGCAAAGGTGAGCAGGGTGAAAAAAATTTCTATTTTCATTGGATGCTGTGGATATGAATGTCTCATCTTTATGTCTACCTCTTTTAATAATAACAAGAAGAAAAGACCCTCCCAACCTACTCATCTAGAGCACCTACAAGTTTGTGGCAAATGAGCTTTCTGGCAGTGTCAGCTCTCACTTTCCTACTGTTGTTGCTCTTGAGATATGTGCTGGGTGTGAGGTTAAACCAGGCAACTATGTTCAGGCCTTCTACTTTTTTGGTTGGGTTTTTTGTCTTCAATTTGTATTACCTGCTTTTCAATTCTAACACCATCTCTGAACAGTCCCATAGTTCTGCACAAGAAAACAAGAATGCAAAATAAGAATGGGAGAAAACTAGCTAATCTGTTTCCTTTAATAGTTATCCTCCTTCCTGTAGAGGCAGTAGAAGTGGACTAGAGTCAGGTTCAAGTCCTTTTTGCACGCCACCAAAATGTGCTAAATTCACTTGTGTATCTGCCAACCTTTACATTTACTCTTTTTTTTTTTTTTTTCCAGCTTTATTTCCAAGGGAACTTACTCTTATAAAGTTTTTTAGCACATTAAGAGCTTTTTGGTAAGAGAGGTGTAGGGTGCTATCAGAACAATATTGGATAATCCACCCCAAGAGAGTGTCTAGGAAAGATGATCACTAGAAACAGCAATAATATAATTTCTGATTATGTCTTAATTATAGGAGCAGTTTAAAAATACCTTCTTGTGAAACCCATGGGCATATTAGTGGGTAGACTGACAACAGACCATGCAAACTGTTACCTTCTAGGAGTCAAGAAAGGGAAAATTTTAACCAATTTGAACTTTCTTGGTAGGAAGCATAAAATTATCTGTATCAGTTATGAAGACTGGTCCAAAATTTCCTTGGTCTGTCTTAGTAAATAGCCAGTACCTGATGGTTTAGAAGATCATGGAAAAATCTTAAAATACAGTCTTCCCTCTATAGTGGTGAATAAATCATAGCCACAATTCTATGTACCTCAACACCTGGAATACAAAATTAAGAACAAAAAAGAAAGTAATTATCTGAAAACTACTGTCCTGGTTTTGTTCTTAACAAATGCATCTATCTAGGCTACCTTCTCTGTATGAGTGTCACCTCTGTTCAAACAGCACACTTTGAAAAGATTGGGCTGATTTTCCTCCTCACTTTGAACACCCTCTGAAGCACATAAATCGCCTCACTGCCTCAGCCCCAGGCTTCATTTCCCACAGAGCTCTGTGCTCTAAAGGAACCATGCAAATGCAGCAGGTGATGGAGTCTCACCTGGTATGTTAAAACAGAACGGAGCATACCCAAACTGCTCCTGAGAAATGTTTGTTTATCCTGTCCTTTAAGACAGTACTTTAGCAGTAAAAATGCTACAGTGCACTGAGTTGAACCAGTGTTCTGCCATTGGGTTGGAAAGTTTTGTTTACTCACTTAAATCTCATGGGGTTCTCTTCTCTGGCCTCACTTGGAGGATTTTCAAGCCAATCAGGGATTTCTAATTCAAGCAGGAAGGCAGGGCTGAAGGTCAGTAAATTACAGTGGTTGAACATCCAAGCAAGAAGAGACAGTGAGTTGCATAGCTGGAGGTGCATGGAAAATAGAAAGGGATGAAAGTGATTGATTAGAGAAGGTAGTGAACTGAGATTGCTGTGACTGAAACTTGAGGTTTGGGCCTTCCACGTTTGTTTTCAAGACACCCACTCTTGTTTCAAGTCAACTGAACAGAAGCCGAACAAAGCTGTATGGATGTGGATGTGGGCAGGCTCCTGCATTTTGGTAGAGGTGGGGACGCTGCTGTTAGGTACGATTCATGCTCCTGGCAACCTCTGGTAAGAAAAGGGAAGAAGGCCCAGGAAAAATGTCCAGTGTGATAAGGAGTAAGTGTTTGTTGAAGTTTAAACATTTTTTCATAGAAAGCCAAGTTAAAGATAACTTGCTTTGCCAATTACTGATTTTATTAACTTTGAGAGTATACTTAGATATATGAAGAAAGAGACCTGCAATTTGGCAATATACACTGCATACAAAGTAATAGCTTGTTTTAAAACAGAAATGATGCTGACTATTATAATGTGAACTGTTTTCCAGATGAAAAGAATGAAAGGGATGTAATTGGAGAAGTATGCAACAGTGGCTAATATGCTATTATTTGCAAAGAGATATTACAACTTATAATCTTCTTTCATGGGTTTACGTTGTTAGTGTTTAATCAGGCGTGTGAGTGTATTCAGGTGTTAAACCATTCTATTAGCTAGGAAAATTGAGCTATTATTTACTGAGCTGTTTGTAATATATTGTTGTTGGCTTTTTTACTTTCTATTTCTCATCTTTGTGCAGTTTATGCAATTGTCCTTTCTACTTTTGTCTTGTACGAAGGCTTGTAAGGTGTCACTAGGGCAAATTCGCCATGTAATAATCAGGTTTTTTGGGTTTTGTTCTTAGTAAGTTATATGACCTAATTTTATTTCCCATCTTGTTTTTTGGAAGGCATCAAGTGACAAGCTGGTGCCTTTGAGCTTTTATCAGCTTTCTGTGAAGTTTTAAAAAATACATGAGAACATATATTATAGAAGTGAAAACACACGGTCCTCTCCATTATTCTAGCAAAGAGGGAAACACAGAAGCCTGGTGGTGGACTAACATTGAATGAGAGGAAGTGCTAGCAGAGCAATCTTACTGTGGAGCTAACCTATCTTAGCTGGGGCATTGTGGAGACAGTCCTGGACAGACCAGTTCCAGGAATGCTGTCAAGAACAGGGAAGGATCAGTGTACCCATATAGAAACAGATCCAGGAGCCCAGAACCTTTCTGGGGGAATTTTGGGAGACAGGGTGCAGTACCCATCAAAGCTTAGCAGCATCCATGAAGGCAGCAAGGATAGAGTTTATCTCCTCTGGCCTGGTTTCAGACCTTGTGTTGCACGAGGAAGTATGGAATTAAGCAAAGCCTCCAGCATTTAATTACTAGATGCTGCCACCAAATACTCCGAGGCCTGAAAATTCACTTCCCTTCTTGTGTTACTAGTTTGTACTTGTAAACAGCAACTCCATCTTGGAGTGAGCTGTACTGCTGCTGGCAGGGAAAGTGGAGGTGAAAATCCATGGGATATGGGCAACAGAAGAAGCAGTCTCTGGACACAAGAGCATCCAACTTGTTTACACATCATATGACATAGGGAGAGTCCCATTGTAGGACAAAGAGAAGTGGTGCTACAACCTATGGTTAACATGACAACATGTAGTTAGAGTATTTAGTGATTACCAGTCATTTAGCTCACTTTTTTCACCATTTCAAAGATCACTTGTTTTATACATAGCACTGAAGACTAAAAGGAACTTCCTTCTAAAATTATTTGGTAAGAATAGTTTAAAAGTCTGATAGAAAGTTAAGGGAAATCTTGATAAATTCAATATAGGGACATTGGGTCATATACACTAAAACTAATTTTCACTCAAAAAAGGGAATTCTCATCTCACTGAAGTAGGTGGAAAGACTCTTTTGGTCAAGTGAGGAATTCACGCAAAGGGACTGGAAGCTTGTGAAGGAGACACCTATATGAAGTGGGTGCTGAACCTGAGAAAATCCTGTGAAGGTACAATGAGAGCATTGCTGGACAGACTCTCGTGTTTACATCTCAAGACTTTGTGTAGAAGGTTTTTTCAAGGGATGGCTTAAAATCTTTGTTCAATTAAAACTTTTCAACTGAGAACAAGATCTTCATATTTCCCCTATCACAGTGATTTTATTTAGCCAGGGGAGCCTGGCCAGATTAAATAAAATGGGTTGGATTGGCTGGATCACATGAAGTTTGGGGATATGGCTGGGTAGGTGAAGCTAGGATACCCCAATACAGAGCCTTAAGCCAAATACAGTCATTTTCTGACCACGGTGGAAAGAAACCTTCAAGACGACGAGTTTTTGCTAGCAATTTATGTCTGAAAGGGCAGTATTTTAAGACAAATGAGGAAGTCTGGTTAAAGTTCAATATGTTGTTAAGGGAAGTGTTTTAATGGAGTGAGATTAAAATAATCTTGAAAATTAATTTGTATGAATTTCAAAATTGCCTTTGCTGACAGAGTTCTGTCCTCATCTGTTTTACTAAGAAAATCTACTGAAATGCTGGTATTTCCAGAAGCTACTGCAGTATTCTTTATAAACTTTAGGTTTCTTTGCTAAACCTCTGTTCTGTCAGAAGTGATCCTAATTATCTGACATTTAATGTCATCCATCAGACTGATTTTTATTCCTCACATGCTGTTTCAAGAACTCTGATCCCTAATTCAATTAATGAATCATTGTTTCCTGAGTTTTAGCTGCATTTGCTCCTCTTCATTTTTTAAAACAATTGCAAAATTTTTTTCCACTTGTCTCCTTGAAAATAAATGCTGAAAATTGGTTGAGATGCTCAAAAACGCTGTTGCTTTCAAGACATTCTCCTTTCCTTTCCTTTCCTTTCCTTTCCTTTCCTTTCCTTTCCTTTCCTTTCCTTTCCTTTCCTTTCCTTTCCTTTCCTTCCCTTCCCTTCCCTTCCCTTCCCTTCCCTTCCCTTCCCTTCCCTTCCCTTCCCTTCCCTTCCCTTCCCTTCCCTTCCCTTCCCTTCCCTTCCCTTCCCTTCCCTTCCCTTCCCTTCCCTTCCCTTCCCTTCCCTTCCCTTCCCTTCCCTTCCCTTCCCTTCCCTTCCCTTCCCTTCCCTTCCCTTCCCTTCCCTTCCCTTCCCTTCCCTTCCCTTCCCTTCCCTTCCCTTCCCTTCCCTTCCCTTCCCTTCCCTTCCCTTCCCTTCCCTTCCCTTCCCTTCCCTTCCCTTCCCTTCCCTTCCCTTCCCTTCCCTTCCCTTCCCTTCCCTTCCCTTCCCTTCCCTTCCCTTCCCTTCCCTTCCCTTCCCTTCCCTTCCCTTCCCCTCCCCTCCCCTCCCCTCCCCTCCCCTCCCCTCCCCTCCCCTCCCCTCCCCTCCCCTCCCCTCCCCTCCCCTCCCCTCCCCTCCCCTCCCCTCCCCTCCCCTCCCCTCCCCTCCCCTCCCCTCCCCTCCCCTCCCCTCCCCTCCCCTCCCCTCCCCTCCCCTCCCCTCCCCTCCCCTCCCCTCCCCTCCCCTCCCCTCCCCTCCCCTTCCCTTCTCTTCTCTTCCCTTCCCACAGGGATGAATGTGACCCTTTTACACCTTCGAAGCTCCTATGGGGTCAGTCACAAGCTATTCTATCTGTGGTCTGTCTTCTAATGGCATCTGTGCCCCAGTGAAATCCGGGAACATTTTGGCATCCAGTGTTTTAACTCATATTACAGCTAATTAATTCATGCCTGTGAAGCACTTTGAAATTATAAAGACACTTACTTAATATTGTTCGTTTTTATGGTTTACGAATCTTAACTCACATGAACTTTGAATTAGAGGCTTTCTCTCTTTGTAATCTAAAATCCATCTTATCAAAGATTGGCAGATTGTTTCCACTTTTCAGAACATCCTTCTCAGTTTTGGCTCAAATTTGCTATTCACTGAATGAAACACCATGAAAACGTGAGCTCACCAAAGCCAGCAGGGACAATGAGTCTGTACAGAAAATGTCACCTCAGCCATGACAGGACTCCTAAAGTGGATGCAAGAAAGATTTTAGGAAGTTGTATGAAGGACCAAGGCTTATCTTCCCACCTATGGGAGCTGGTCAGGCTTTCTGCCTGTGCTTGATCAGCCTCTTCCTCCAGCATTGTGAGATAAGAGCCAAACTCTGCCACCTCGGGCTGCCACCTGCAGGAAGGCAGCCAGAGCCAGGGATCAGGCGTGGGGATTCACACGGATTTACACCAGGGCTAACTGTGCTTAGAAATGAACACTACGGTGTGGCTTGGGAAAATGGTGTTTTCATTCTGAACTTCCAAACACTCTGTTTCTATTTAGGGCTTAAGGAGGTGCCGCAGATCACCCTATCTACAAAAAAAATCGTTTTGCAGGAGAAAGGATGAACTTTTTATTAAAGCAAGACAGGAACTTAAAACCAGAATAACTCTCATCCAAAAGCTGTGGCTTCCTTTCAAACTGGTTTCCTGGTCCCAGGGGATATCAAACTGAAGGTGGTGGGATGAAGGAGGACACTGTGCTTAGGTCTTATCCTGACATAGCACAGGACATGGTTACACTGGTGCTTAAACTCATGTGAGCATTCATGAAGAGGCTGGCTCAGACAGGGCTGCAATGAGCAGACACTTCCCAAAAAACATGTTTAGAAATCATCTTAATTGTGTCCATTGTTAAAATAGGTGGTTTTACCTTAAGCAGTGATATTATTATTGTTTGTTATGCATATTATCGTACTGCCTACTTGCACTTGTATGTTATTTGAAAGTTAATTATACCTCTCATCCTTTCATCGTCTCCACTAATATTCAATTTTAATGCATTAATGTGTTATTCTTGTATGACACATATCCTAGATGCAGGAATAAAAATTAAATTGAAATCTTAAGGTAAAAAGAAGGTTCATCTCAGTTAATTAATATTTACCTCCAGCAGAACACTGACTAATTACACTGGTGCTGTAGTGGGGAGAGACCTGTATGAAGCTGGTTACCCATTATCTGCCCAGCCTAAGGAGCAATCCCAGCCCCTGGGAGCTGATGAGAGTCCTTGAGAGGCTCCCAGCTGCAGAGAAAGCGCAGATGCTTCCTCCCTCTGTGCTGTGCTGCTGAGGAACCAGCGCAGAGCTGGCACCAGCAGCTGGAGGCACACAGCCCAGGCTGGTGAAGGGGCAGAGCTTGTGCAGCACCACGGCAGGGTGCGCACCTTTCTGCCCCTGCCTGCCTCTGTGCCTGGGCTGCAGGGTGCGCTGGGCTTGGCTGCTGTGGGGGCAGATGTGGCATCTCAGCTCCGGGGATTCATGGCATCACTTCTCTTGGAGAGACTGTGGGCCCTGGATCCAACCAGTGGCTACCAATCCACTTTCCTCTTAGGCTGAGGATGGCTATGTCAGCCTGGCTCCTTTTGACAGGTTACTGAGGAAATGTAATAAATGGTACCTGCCAGCATGCTCTGGAGTCCCTCAGCTGGGCCTGGCCCCCATTCCCTTAGGGAAAATGGGGTTCTCTTATCACTGGGAAGGAGTAGTGGGATAGGGAGTGCTGGTGCCACAGGCTGGAGGACAGTTCTGCTCGTCTGCCTGCGGTGATCCTCCAGCATCACAGCACAGCGGCCCTGTGGTCCAGCAGGGACAAGGACCTGAGCTTGGGAAGGTGGGGCTTAATCCCCAGTGACACTGCCTCCCTGCTGACTTTATTTTGGGCAAACTATTTCAATTTCTCCTACACCAACAGACCTTGCCAGGTCAGATGCTCACTGATCTTACCAAGGTCTGCGGATAAACAGCTCAATGGCAGCCCTGGGATCAGGATGATCCTTGTGCAGATGGTCTTGTGAGGGCCAGCTGAGAAGTTGGCTGGCATCAGGAGAAGATCTGAGTCCACAGCTGTGAGATTCCCACAGCTGGAACAGGGGCAAATGGCTGCAGTCCTAATGCACATTTTGTTGGCCGTGCTGGGATGGGGATTCCTTCCCCCTTGCATGTGCCCCCACTAGAATCAGGCCATGTAGTCATTATACAGCCAAAACAAAAAGACCAACCAACTTTCCATGCAAAGGATCATTTTATATGTACCTTGAATAGGTCTTCTGTCTCGATAGCCTAACAAATTCACAGGACTGAACAGACAGCCTTTCTCAAAATCACTTTTGGCAGATCTTCTTATTAATCATTGCTGATCTAAACAGTTTGATCCCACTGAAGTATGTAAAGCATGCATTCAGTGACTGACTTAGTTATGGAGTCACCATTTAGTCCAGAGGTTAAATGCAAAGCTGTATTACACACAGCATATTGCTAAAATAACCCCAGGCTTTTAGTTTTGATTTCCACTTTATTGATTTGCACTAGGTAAATTTAATTCCAAATCTTAGAGATGGCTGAGATAGACATTCAATTTTGTTATTGTAGTGAAGAAACCATTAGGAAAATGGAGAAGTAAAGGTCACAGTAATCTTTTCTGGAATGAAGAACCAATTTTATTCAGAGGCCAGATTTGTACCAAAAATTCTAAAGCACTCTCACTATGTCATTATTTAAGCATTTACAGAGTTTCATTGATATACAACAATCCTGAAACACAATGTTGCTCAACAGAAAATGGAAAAGTGCGAAAGGTCTTTCCTTCCATGCATGGGCTGTGAGTTTCCCATGTTACGCTAGCAATTTGCTATGTTACTTTGCTTGCAATCCCAAATTTACTGTATTGCAGCTCTTGAAAACAGCAAGCTGCTCTTTCATCTCAGACCTGTTCCAGGCATGGTGTCAACATGGTGCTAAAAGAAGGGGACTGATGAGGACTGGACCTCCTCCTGACTTTTTTGCAGACTCCTTGTATAACTCCAGGTAAGTCCTATGGAGGCTTTGTTCCTCCGTTGGCCAAAACAGGGCTAGCAAAGCACCTGTGTTTCCCGAAGCTGGGATAAACAAAATCCTTTTCTAAATAGAAATATTTGTGAACCACAAACACAAAATAAGTATCTGTAACTATATCCCTTCCTCCTTTTTTCACAATAAGTTATCACTAAATCTATAATTTTAATTTTTATAAGGCTTATTAGCCTGGGTGAGCATCAGAAGTAATGCTTATTTACATAACATACAATTATGTGTGTTGAGGATTTAACTTTCTGCTTACTGTCCCTTCCAGCAACGGCCCCTTGCACCCTTGAATCTCACAGGACTGTCCCCTGACTTCTGTACAGAGATAAATGCCTCCATTTGATTATTTTGCTGTACCTTTCTTGAAGGGCAAAATAGGCATAAAAGCAAATATTCTACAAAGGTCTAATAAGAATTTTTTCCATGATTTGTATGAGTGCCAAGATCAATTGCTGAGAGTGTGTGAAGTAATGTGCTTTCCTAAAATTTCCTCAGCAGTGGACTAAACCTATGGTATAATTTATATACTCCTTTCTTCAGTTGCTCTACTGAATAAAAATTATTTTTTATACATCAATACATTTTATTAATAACGTATTGTATTAAATTTTCTGGTTTAGATTTTAAGCCCCTTTGTGCCATTGGTGTGCCACTGATTTTCAAATGTTACTTTGGCTGAAATACACAGTAACATGGAAAATGGCTTCAGAATCCTGGATTAGCTGTCACTGATGGCATAAGTCTGTCAATAGCAGCTGGTAAATGCAGGAGACTGACTTTCTCCTCTTATATTTATTTATAACTGCCATTTTAGAATAGCAATAAGACGCTGCAGGCCATGCATTTTGAAGGGATTATTGCACTTCTCTTGTGACTAAAGTCACCTGCCCTTTAGCCTTGTGTCTTATAACACCTCCTGAGGTGTTCAGTAGTAGTCCAGAAATGACAGCATGCTGTGTCCTATAGCTTCAATATATTTAGCTTGATCATACAGAAAAATAATGACAAAGTAAGGGAATGTGCAAGAAACCCACCCCAGCTATTCCATTCTTCTTCCATTCTTTTAAAACCAATTTACAAGTGAAATAATTTGCAGGTTGCCAACTGTTTGTAAAAATGTACATGAAATGTGGAAGAATTGTTTCCCTGTTATGGTTGTGGTATCTTGCAGTATATATGAAACAGCAACCTTTTAGTACAGTTTGGATTGTTGTGTAATATAGAAATAAAGCTAAATTCTTAAAAGGGTTAAACAGTTCCATTCTGCCTTAAATTACCACTGTCATTCAATTCATTAGATGAGTTTATGGAGTTACAATATGTCTGTAATTTATAGCCTGCTTACTGACAAAGCTTAATGCTAACATATGCCTAATTTGCCAAGGTTATCTCAAGCCCCATTCATCTCCCCCACTAACAATATGCTGCTGATTCCATGCTTCATGGATGAGGTACATGCGGTTTCATATTTAGTGCTATCAATCACAAGTAATTGCCTCCAGCTCCCCGCCTCAGTGTTCAAAGTGATTTCTCTTCAGCCTCTGAGGCTTGATGAAAAGGGAGCGCTCATAGCCAGAGGAGGGCATCCTCCTCCAGCCTTAGCGACTGCAGGCCTCAAGCAGCTGGAAATCTTAGAGGAGTGGCAGCTGATGTTTCCAAACTTTTCTCTTCTGGAGCACACTCTTTTGGCAGTCAGGAAAGTACACTCCTGGGTATATGCTTCTGCAGCAGCTTCCCTCCGTGGGAAGTGAGTTGGCTTCTGGACTGCTGCCCTTGGGATTTCCCCGTTCATGCAGCTGGGCTGATCTGGGACTCCTCCAGCCCAGCTCCCCCTGCCCCAGATCACAGTTTGGGGATGCACCACTCTGGTCCTCAGCCCTTAGTGTGGTTGCACTGGTATGTGAGACATGGTGGGACCAGAGGCTGCCAGAGGAGATTGCAGCTCACATCTGTATTTGCAGTATCTGCTGAGTCTTCTCAGGGGGATTGCCATACCACCAAAAATTGTACATTATGGAGCATAAAGTTTTTTAATTATAGGAGTCCAGTCCTACCAACTCATAAACCTGTCCCCAGCTTTTTACTAGGAAGGGTCCCATTGGTTTGTCTTGCTGAAGTGTGTATGATATCCAGATCTAAGGAAAGTGACTAAGTCACAGTTCCCTGTTCTCTTCCTCTTTGTCTGCTTGCTGTTATTTTCTGCAATTTCACATTAAATTATAATGGCCCCTTTTTTCTGCATGTACTTACCCCTCCCCCTATTCAATTAAGCTTTTTTGTTATTGCTGTGGTCACCCTAGAAGCTGGACAGCAACTGGAAAATTTAGCTGTAGTGTCTGATCCTGACCTGTTTATGCATAGTCTTTTTGGGAGTCATGGGCATTGCTCACATTCTCGTATGAGTACTAACATTTGTATTTCGAGCACGGGGATAAAAATTTCAATTTTATGAACACGAACACACACACACACATTGTCTGTTGAATGAGCTGCTGAGCCATGCAGTTATGTAGCTTCCTGAGCCTTCAGATACATTCCAGACATCTCTTAGATCACATTAGAAAACACAGAGAATGAGTTAATGAATATGTTTTGCCTAAAATATATCTCCCACTTCACTCCGGGATACAACAAAAAAGAATATCAAGGAAAAAGGTTTGCTCTTGGTGCTCTGCTATCAACCAGCTCTAATCTCAGATTTGTTGAGGGTGTTGTTGTGCTTGATATTCTGAAACTTCCTCAGAATAATGCAGACTGCTTGGCAGACCTGGTGAAACTCTCTGTTCATCTTAATTGACTACGATCTGCAGATCTGAAAGAAATGACTGCAGCTAAAACAATCCTGAATGGATGAACAGCTGTATAGGATTTAAAACCAGAGTGGTATTCGTGAGCTTCATTGCATAGGAACACCAGAAATTTAAAGTCCACTTAGAAAATAAAAAACATTCTGGAGGAAAAAAATATTTAAAGAAACAGCTGATGCTGGTTTTGGTTGGGGTTTTTTTTTTAAGAATTGAAAATCACTATCGGGTATGGAAGTGACAGCTGAAAAATAGTGTTAGCTTCTGTTAGGGATTTGGGTTTTTTCCTTTGTTTCTGTGCTGTGCCAGAACTCAGGGGCATGCCATGAAAGGATAGCAGTCATGGACTTCACATACGTTTATTTCAAAAAGACCTAACTACTACAGAAATCAGAAAAACTATTGCACTTGCACTTGCAGAAGAAAAGACTAACTCTGTGTCTGTGTGGTTGATTGTGGTTACGCTTGTTATGAACTGAGATTTGAGTGAAATTTAAAACTGTAGTGATTCTTGCTTGCACTTACAAAAGTTTTATTTCTAAAGAGTCTGACAGGATAAAGTCAAAGAATCTGATAAAAATTTGTATACATTTTACTCCCTGCCCTCAGATAAAAGGCCAACCATTTTATTTTTATAGTAGGGGTCTACATTTTTAGGTGTGCTTTTTTAGTGACAGCAAGTGAGTAACAGAAATACATGTAACTCTGTTTTCCATATAATTCATTTAATATGATTTGCAATTTAAGAGGGCTGCACTGTATGGATACAAAATAAATTCCATTCAAATAATTCAATATTAGCTATAAATTACTAGAGGGGTTGGATTTTTTCTATTAGGAATACCTGAAATAAACATCAAAACAAATCAGAGAATTTATAGAAAACATGTCTGAAATGCAAGAATATTCAAAGATTCTTTTCTATGCAAGTGTTATGAAGTTTCAAGAAGATACACATTTATGAAAACACAATTTAAGCAGTACCAGCCAATAAAATAAGTATCCAGAAAACTTATCTTTTTGTTTTAAGGATTGTTTCTTAAATCAGTGGCTGGAAGGAAATGTCTTTGTGCATCTTTGCATACATTCCAAAGGGCTCTAAGGCTAAGTGGCTGCACTTTGCATAGTGTCTGCTGACTTCCCATTCAGAGCCCCTCTGGCAGGCGGGGGGTGGAGGGGTGCTGTGCTGTGGTTTGTGGGAATAGGCTCTTTCAGTTCTGGTTTATTACATGGCTAATTAACCAAGGTCACCGAGCTCTTTTATAAGCCTGCCAATAGAGACATCACTGGTGCTTTAACAGATCTGTTTATTATATTGCATGCGCTGATAATATGACATTGATTTAAAAAAATATATAGGGCAGCATTTACCTGGAGCATTGTATAAACATGCAAATATGGGAAACAAAAAAAACCCTGAAATAATAGGCAACACAACATTCTGGATTTTTACATGTTCAATCTTAAAACCATTTTTTTCTATATTATTACATGATGCTTTGATGTAGCAAATATAAACAACTGGAATTTATAAGCTGTAATGCTAACGTGTCACAGTAGCAACCTGACTTACCTGTGACAAAGGATCCTCGGGAGATTGCCACTGCATGTACAAATTACCATGGAATGCCTGGCAGTGAACAATTGGTGAGCAAGACAAGGAACTGCACCCCAGGATTGTGCAGCAGGCTAAAATAAACCTCAGTGTCCCTGGAACTGCCGTGAATGCAGAATAGATCTCCTTGCTGCTGGCTCTGCACAGAGCCATCTTGCAAGTTGTTGTCACCCTCAGTTAAGTAACTAAGGGCTCTCTTAAAACTAGTGAGAGCACTGCCACTCTCTGCACCGAAATTTCAGGTCGGAGTCCTCAGGCTGTTTGTGGCACGCATGGTGTCCTTATTCCTGCTCCAGCCCTGCCTGTGAACACAGGTGTGTGTCACATTGTCCCTGTATGAATGACAGGCACAGCACTTCCCCGGGGAGCCTTGGCAAGAGCTCATCAGCCCCACAACACCCAGCTGGTACCTTCCTGTGAGCCCCACAGCAGCTGTGCATTGCTCCCTTCGTGTCTGCCAAGAGCAGCCCATGGAGGTACTGCCGCACACAGGACACTGCACACAGCAGTATCCTGAACCTCAGCAGGGTATCCCCCTCCCCGTGCCAGCCTCTCCTCAGATGTGGATGAGCTGCAGCTCTCGTGTCTGGGACCAGGAACAGGGGTTACTGGAGGTTACTGGAGGTTACTGGTCCTGCGTCTGAGCTGATCCACAAAGGAACGTGTTTGTCTGTGACAACATGGATGTGGCAATGTGTCTCAGAATTCCCACCTGGTGGTCACCCAATGTGGTCTGACCCCCACAATGCCACTGACTTGAGCTGGAATGATTTCAGGGTGATCTTCAGAAAGGTGAGGAATATGCAATCCAAACTTAAGTGATGGTGTGCTGTCCCTACTCTGATTTGCACCCTCTATGGGTAGGTAATTTGTCTGTGGTAGGAAATACCACCTCTCTTGCTACTTCTAGGAAAATTCCTACTGTCATTACTCCATTTTCAAATAAGTATCTTCTGGATCTCTCCACTTTAGCAGAAAGCTTCTCCTCAAAAACTTACAATTCATCGCAGCAGATCTCTTCTTGGGGTTTTTCTGTTATACCTACAAAGACTCTGATCATGGCTGTCTGCCAGTGTACTGAAACCATCGTCTCAGGTGGTGCAGAAACCACCACCCTCTCCTCATCTGCTTCTCATGTCTGCAGTATTCTCCTAGACTTACTGGGTGGAGCTCAGCTCTGGAACAGGATATTTGTACTCAGATATGTGCACGTAGGAGCCCTTCTGGTCAGCTGCCTCTGGTGGATACAGTCAGTGGAAGGGCAGGATGGTCTGGCTTCCTCAGACAGGGATGCTGGGGGCCTGATTCATCTACCAGAAGTCTCTGGTGGGGTGACAGTGCACAAGTGGGGAGTCTACAGTAATCCATTTAACACATGGATAGCCATTTAAGGCTCCTAAGACCAGATCGAACAAAAAAAATAAGCAAAACAGGAATTCTTCCTATAGTTACCTGGCCAGAAGTCTTTGCTCCTTAGAAGTATGAGCTGCCTGGGAAGCTAAAGAGTGGTTATCAGTGCCTTGTAAACTGATTAACACCACCACTGGAGCTGGTGCTGGTCATGGTGGACCACATCTGCAGTAGTCACAACCACCAACAGTTATTTCTGTCATCCTAATAAGGATCTAATGGAGAACTAGACAAGATGCAAACAATTACCTGAACTTTTCACAGCCTTTTACAGTTCATCAGGGAAATTGCATCATTACAAATCCCATCTATATACTTGGTTTCTATTCCTTCCTGTGACCATTTCTGGTCATGTTTCTTGGATACAAATTGTCAGAATGAAAAGAGAAAAAGTTCAGAGAAAAACAAAAGTCCACCCTAAGACCCCCAGCATAAAGAATCACACTCTGTCAGAATGAAGTGTCAGTAGGCATCAGAATTCTGACTCCATGAAGATCAGCCAAAGAGAACATTTTTGCTGTCTGTCCCCTGTACTTTATCTTTCAGTAAACTTAGCAGATGAATCTGGAATTCTCTTTTGCTCTTTAGCTGTTTAATATCCTGTTTCAATCCTTGGAACATGGGTCAGAATACTGTTCTAGCCATCAGAATATAGAAACGAGGTAGTGACTTGGATTAGGTTACAGAAAGACACAGTTTGCAGCTCTTCTGTCATACATAGATTTGCTTCCTCATTGCCAAGAAGGAAATTCAAGCACATCATTCATGTCCTGGGTGAGTGAAAGGATGGAACAACTAACTCTCACCTTTTCAAAACTGAGAAGAGTGATGGGTTCTCCAATTTTTAAATGAAACAAAACGAGATGCATCTTATTTGGTCTGATTTGATTTAAAATGTAATTGTATTTTTACTCACTGTGGCCCAAGTACTTTCACACACAGTGAGTGCAAACAAGCTGTCCTTTTGAGGTGAGGGTTACAAGGTTACAGAGAAGGTCCCCACAGACTTGTGTCCTGACACATCCATGCAATCATACCAGAAGTTTAACCCTCTGGAGATGACTGTGGTGAAGAGTAGTTTATACATATTTTAAATTGAGAGAAACTTAAGATACTGGCTTGTTCAAACTGGTATAAAATATTTTAGCCTTATCACAATATTTTTTTCTATAATTTGTCAGATTTCTGATTGTGGAGCCTTGGATGTACAGACCGAATTGGCACAACTTTTTTTATATCATGCCTGAAAGTTCAAACTGAATACATTGTGTTCTTACTGATAAGTAGAGTTTGAAAGGGAATCACACTGTTGCTGCCACTCTAGGTATAATGGCAGTGTATTTGTAAACATTTAATTACCGACTTTGTAAAACCTGAACTGATGTTTTATAGGAAAAATCAAACCACAATCTTTCTGGAGAGGAGCATGTTAAGACTTTTATTGCTTTTATTTTCTTCCAGCAGTGCCTAATATCTAAATGACATCGATTTAAACCACTTCCAAAAGCTTTTGATTTGAGTAGGCCATGCCTACCATTTTACCAACAATCTTTTCCTTCCACTCCTTTTTTTTCCCCAGTAATGTAAAATATGTTATGTTTGGCATTGATTTTCTGTAATTCTTTGGGTAAAAAGGTTGTTGACCTTTTTACCCTCACCATCTTTTCTCCTGAACACCATCCTTTGTACCTGGCTAATAACCTACAGTAGTATGAAAATTTAAGCAGTTAATGTCTGTTCCCAATGTTTGTCAGGAGTCCTTTTGGTTTTAGACACCCACACATGGTCTCCTTTTGTAAAAAGAGGTGTTTTTCCTTTAAGCCCCCATACATTGTTTGCTAAATCCTCAGTGAGCTGAAGGATTTACACCAGCAGGTTGGATACACATGGTCCTCTGAAAGCTGCCATTAGAGCAATTCATAAATGTGGGTAACAGAGCGGTAAAGGCACTGTGAGTTCTAAAATACCTCCACATCTTGGATTTTAAAGTTCTCCTAAAACCCTCTGTTACTGCAGTTTTGACTTCACTATCAGTAAAAAAATTACAAACATTATGTTACCTTAACAAACTGCTGGAAGACCTGTGAGGAAAATTCTTTAAGCCTCTCAGTCTGTAATGTCTGAACTTCACTTCTTTCAGCAAAGAAGTCTTTGAAAAGGTCTCTTTGTCTTCTTTGTCCATCTTATCTGCTGATCCTAAACCCCAGGAACATTATACCTATCTATATCTATCTCTATATATCTATATCTATAGCTATATCTATACCTATACCTATACCTATACCTATACCTATACCTATACCTATACCTATACCTATATCATCTATATCATCTGTATCTATATCTGTATCTCTATATCTATATCCATATCTATATCTACATATATCTCACATACGTCATTGTTACAGCACATTTGGAACTACAGCCACGCTTGGAGAACCGCTGCATACCCAAACTGGGCTTCCCCCTGTGCAGCCCCATGAAATATTTGTCTGTTTTAAAATGTACTTGTGCTACCTTGTGCAAAGTGGAGGCCAGCAAGCTGCTTGTTGCATGGTCAAAGCCTTGCTACTTTCATTTGGCTTTTCAAAACACAGAGTTCACTCCTCTCAAAATTGTCATCAGGTCAGTACAAAATTTTCTTTTGTGGAAACATTTCTGTAGCCAACACCAGAGTTTATTTGGCTTCTTGAAGGAGGATGAAAGATCTGCTGAGAAGAACTTTCCTGAGACACCTTTCAACAAGGCCTTGGAAAATATGCTTGGAGCTTCTCGTTTTGCAGCCGGAAGAAAGGGGAGCAGGAGGTTCTGTTGGTGTGCAGCTTGAGGAACAGAAAGGACATTTGGGACTTTTTGCTTTGATCCTGCAAGCAAAGACCAGTCAGACAGTGGTTTAATACTGAGTCACATGGATTTGGGGCTCTTGTTTGTCTTAACTGGAAGGGAATTTAGGATTTGGTAGGACTAAAAACATGTCCAGAACCTTTACTTTCCACACAAGCCTCACACAAAAGGAAAGTGGTGGATAGGAAAAGGGACTGGCTCAACTTCTGGAGCAGATTTCACTTAATGATGTTGAGATGTCTGCATTACCTCTTATGATTGCCTATTTCTTTCTGTTATATACTGTTGTTTTCTTCTGTCCATAATTCTGCCAAGTTTCTGTGATTTAGGATTAAATTTTCATTGCTTGCACTCTGCCAGTCCCTGAGTACTTGTAAAGAGAGGCAAGACTTCCCCATGAACGATGTTAGAAAAGGCTTTTGGATCTCTTCGAGCTTTTTAGTACAAATCTTCACCATTTTCACGGTTTTGATCAGGTATTCAGTTTGTCATGAGACATGATCTGGGAATAACGAGGGGTTTTTGTTGTCATGTGAGTGCATGTGGATCAGAACAAAATAGGAAGAACTTCACTGCTTTTTTCTGTCATGGTCCTGATCTATCAAAGGTTGTGATTCATCTTTGGTATCTCAGATTTTGCTTCTCTGATTTGAGACACGTAAAGGAAGTTGGGAACCAGAATTTGTTTTAACAGCATCACTTACCATTTTAAAAATCTTTATTTAAGGTAGAAGGAAACTCTTCCAAAATATTTCTGCATCCTGCTCAATATTTCCTTCTCTGCTACAATATTCTAATTCAATTTTTGATGCAAGAATTCACCTACCTACTTATTTTTTCCTTTAGCCATTTTAATTTTTTTTTAGTGTATGTATTTTATACTGTGAAAAAAGAATGTATCTTCACTTGAAGTTATTCCATCTCCAATTACATGAGAGCATTTATCTCTGTAAATGTGTGCTTACTTAAAATTAAATGTCTTAAAGTACTTAACAAGATTGTTTTTTAAAGAATCCTAAGTGTGCGTATCTTAATACCTGAGGATAAGAAACCTTAATTCTTTTTGTTCATGTATTTGCCCTGAAAGTAGAACTTCTTATAAAGTGAGAGAAATGTTGTTGGGCCTGCCAGGGAATCAGCTTTCCAAATCCCAGTCTGAACTCTGACAGCAAGAAATAAAAGGATGAAATATCTTCTACAAGTTGGTCTGAAACAGTATATGTGTGTATATATATATATATATATATATATATATATATATATATATTCTTTTTCTGCATAGGAAAACTGTTTATAAAACTAGCATTTTGCCTTTGACTACATAATTTTCTTATTCTTAAACACCTCTCCTAACTAGCAAAAGCCATGTTCAGGCTTGGAAAAGAAGGATTGCAATTATGCAAATCTTTCAATCCTATATGAATACAGCCTATCTTCCAAAGCTTGTCAATTCTCTCTCAGTTGCAGAAGTGGTGCTCATCAAGCCAGGAAACAGCTATAACATTATGACCAAGCTCAAACTAAAACTCACAATTCAAACTCTGACTAGTGGATATAAATCTGTTAAAAACACCACAAATTATTTAGAGTAAACACAAACAATAATATTCAATGCTTATTGTTTGAAATTTTCAAATAGATCTGAAATAGTACAAATATTCACTGGACAGAAAAGTAGAGATTTCATTGTGTAACTAGTAACTGTTAATTATTCATCTCTATGAGATAAAAAGAACATCTGAAACTTGCTTTCATGCTCATTTGCTGAGCTTGGGTAAAGGCCCTTTTACACTTTACGAAACTTTTTAGGGAGAGGGCATTGTAATAACAAGTGAGATAGATAACTAGTTCCGAGACTTTCATTACACCACCGTGTTGAGAGGTCCTCAAAAGAGGCATATGGAGTATTTGAATTGTCTTACCATTATGTACATCGCCTTCCTTCTTGGTGCTTCGCAGGTTCACTTCAGGCTCTCCTTCTCTCTGGCTGCTGACCTGGCAGAAATGTTTATGCTTTGGATGCTTCAGAGCTGCCATTCTTCAAAATTGCCTGTAGCTCTATTTGCTCAGTTCTGCATGCAAAGGGAAGACAGTCTCTAATTTTCACCCTGTTATGTGTACATTTGCTTGTTGTTTGTATTTGTTGTACTTCTATTCTGGGCTTTCATCCAGTATCTTTTATTAACATTTTTTCTTGGCTGTCTTTCCCATTCCACATCCTATTTTTAATTTATTTTTATTTTTAACTTATTTCAACACTTATATTTTTTTTAGCATGTCCTGCAGTCTTTTTCACTGTTAACTGGAGCTGTTTCCTTCACGACATCCCTCAGCAAAGACTCCATGTCTCAATAACACTGTTCCATTTAAGCTCTCTAAAGAAATTTTTTTGCATTATCATCCACTGACATAGGATCTGCCTGTCCTAAAGCTTTTAAACCGAGTGTATTCAGCTTGAAAGTCAACTTCTGTGGCCAGAGATTTAGTTTGCATTGAAAAGAAATAATGTGCTAGGCTTCTTATTTAGCGCAGCCCTTTTCCACCTCATAAAAGGGTACGTTGCAGCTGGGCCTGGGACACTGGTGATACATTTTCGTATTTGTACTACTGGTCTGAAAAGTCTCATTCAGTTTCCCTTCAGAGAGGGCAGGAGAGGCAGATCTGTCCAACATCGACACTTTCAACCATCTCTGGTTAACCTCAATCTTCTATTAGGGTCTTGTTCCATTTCCTCATGGACCATGAAGAAGCCATAGGGATTTGAAACCCTGTGAACTGGAAGGCTTTGGTGAACAGGCACACAAAGATATGAGGTCCCTGTGTACTGGGGCCTGTCTCATGCTGACACATCTAACAAACCCTTCTTCACAGAGATGGTCTTCTTGGAACATGGCAACCATGGAGGCTGCTGCCCTCCACAGAAGCATTGTCCTTGCGCCCTGACTGGCTCAGCACCTTTTTAAGCTCTGGAGACATTTCCATGCATGGGAAAGTCGAGAGACTGTTATAGCTCAGGTCCCCCTTCTGTCCCAAATCCCTTCTTTGGCTGGCATGGGACTCTGACTTGCAGATGCTGTGTCAGATGGCTGGCCAAACCCAGGTCCATGTAATACCAGCATTACAGAGGCTTTTGATGTTGATTCACTCCTACTGTTTAATTAGGGCCCCCAATCACCTTGGTGTCCGACTCCTACCCAATGAATGGATCAACCATATATGCTTCAGTCTGGTGGGAGCCACACTGCGCACTAGGGAGCACTAGGTAACGAGAGGGCTTTTCCTTCACTCTCTCTGTCTCTTCAAATAACAAAGGTAAAACAAGCCAAGAGGTCAAGGGAACGAGTAGGGGAAGGTTCTGGAGCACATTAAGTAGAAACAGTTGCACATCACGCATTCAGCAACCATAAGCAACTACAGCAGGAGGTAACTGAGCTGATAACAAACCCATAGTTTCCTGTCACTATAATGTATGTGACAAAGGTAAAAATACACTTTTTAAATAAAATTCGATAATTGTGCCATGGGAATTGTAGGGTACTGCCAGGGCAGTGGCTGAGAACAAAGCACAGTATACCAGAGATCTAATATCTGACAATCAGTGAGGAAACCAAGATGTAGCAGGGCAAATCATCATCCCAGGTATAAGATGTATAAGCTCTGGTTTTTCACCTTTCTCTTTATTTTGTGATTCTGTATGTCCTGCTTCTGGAAAGGGAGATGTTGAAACAGTCTGGGCCACCATGGCAACATTGTCCTCTTTAGCTGTTTTTTGTCCACTCCAGGAGGAACATCATTGTTGCCCATCAGAAGCCTGACTTGAACTTGAGAGGAAGGTATGAGCAAATCCGCTAAGCTTTAATCTGAGCAAGACAGAGCTAGTGCTGAAGAGGGAATCTGCAGGAACATGTATACCCTGGAGGAAAAGCCATTTGATTTCTTGGTGAGCGTTTGCCTGTTTTTCACAAAGCACTGGCAGTACAGGAGTGTTTATTACCCCATGTGCATCTAGAGCAAGGTGTGGTGAGGTAGGCATTGCCTTACTGATTTCTGCAGTGGAGCATTTGTTCTTGCTGGGTGTACCCGTGGGGCTGACAGGGAAACCCCTAGAAGGTGTGCCAGCTGAGATGTGCCATCCTGGGACAAAGCCCTTCCCAGGGCTGTGTCTACTCCAGCACAGCTCAACAGTGCTGCAGTGTGGAGTGCAGCAGTTAAATGGTTTGAAATCTACCTCCTTCATTTCTTCTTCCTCCCCAGAACAGAATAGGTCAACAGGCACTTGGAGAGGGATTCCCCAGGTTTAATTGTCTAGCAGTTTCTAGCAAGACACTTTCAGTGGAAGACTCTTGACTCTGGAATTCTCCTCCAAGGAAGCCCAGAATGGGTTCTTTGACCTGTGGGGCACATCCAGGCTTTCACCTGAAGGAGAAACGGACAAGTTAGTTTTGTTTTGGAATTACACTGAGAAGAAGGAGAAAACTACTGTGAGGTGGTGATTTGGTGAACTTTGTGCATCGATCCTCTGCTAAGCACATATTATACAAGAAATATAAATTGAATGATTGGTAACACAAACTGCATATTAGCTCCCCACCTCCGTCATCTAGTTTGTTTTGAACCCACAGTTTTTTAAGACGGGATTAAATTCCGTTCCTTTTATTCCTTTGCCTATGCTACTACCCCCCCTAAAGACTCAGTCTCAAAAATGGAACAAAAAACAACTGAATGTTTTATCCCCACTGGCCATTCCATGGCCAATGGTATTAAAAATCACTCTTCAGCATAAATGTTGGCAGATAAATATGTTTTCATAACCTTGGTGACCATGATGTCCCAATTTGAATACAACATTCTGAAATCCACTAGTATTTCATGGAGTCCAAAAGGCTAAGAGTGTCAGAAAATCCATTCCTTCTGCCTCATGTTTTTCATTACCTCAGCTCACCCACAGAAGAGTCTTTCAGTGTAATTTACTCTGTGATGGAGAGACTACACAAATCTGGTAGAATGCTCTTCTGCTGTGGATCATTACTGAATGAGACTTGCAGGCAGAAGAATCTGAATGTCAAGCAATGCCAGAATTTATGATCTATCGTTTCACTTTGCTTTGCACTTTACAACCCAAGCTTGTAAGTAGGTGTGTCTCCAGTGACTTCATTCATTTCTGACTTCACTAAAGATTTGTCAGAGAGAAATCCTGCTCTTTTGCGCTGGCAGGAGCTTACAGACTGCAGTAGACAGCAATTTCATGGTAATACCAATGATCAAGAATTGGAATCTAATGGGGAATAATCCATGCACATGCCAAAATTAAAGTGGAAAATTTTATTTTCTACAACGGCAGAAATCTATGTGGAATGCAGAAGTACATGGGAGGGTTTTTAATCTATTTATTATTTTATCTGAAATTTTATTTAAATTGTTTCAACTGGTTTTGGTAAAGAGTACAGACTCTTTGAGAACTCCTGGGCTGCGGCTGAATTGGAGGGCTCAAAAGTGTTTCCAGGCTCCTAGGCTGGGATGTAAACTACACCTGCATTTTAAATCTGTGTTGGAGTGAGATGTATGTGCCCATTATAACATTGCTTCTTCTCTAGCAAAGCAATTATTGTGTAAGGGCTAAGAGGAGCTACACCAGGTTCTGTGAGATGCCCTCTGCAGACAAAAGGTATCCAGGCAGAATGCAGACTTTGCCAAAGCAAATGGTGCAGAGATGCAAGTTGTGGCTGCGTTATTCATGTCATGGTAATGAGAAAATTAAATTATTTTCAAACCTCGTAACTTGAAGCAGCTTGAGAGGTGGACTTAAGAAAGAAGTCCACTTTGAATTACTTCATTAGGAGATACTGTCAAGTTCTTTAAGCATTGCTTCACATTTATAAAACAGTTCCGATTTTACATGTCACAATACCAAGATGTACATGGAGGGGCTCTGACATCTTATGCAGGAAAAACATGGTATGTGCAAGTCAGAATGCCCCCAAATGTCTTGTGTCTGTAAATTTCCTTTTGCACTGAAAGTCTGACTTGCCAAGATCCCCCAAAGCCCCATGAAGGGATGAGGCTACAGAGATTTGGTTCTGGATTTCAGCCGCTCCTGCTTTGCAATCTCTACGGATGCCTGTTCTTGGAGCAATTTGCACTCCTAAGTGATTAAGGGATGCTTTGTCCTTCAGGTTTTGTAGGTCGTTACATTATCAGAAGCTTGCAATATTTTTGCCAGACTTTCTTTCTTTCTCTCTCTTTCTCAAAAACAAAAAACTCAACTGAAACCAAACGTGATCTTTTTATCTGGGAGTTTGTAAGAGTCATTGGTAAGATCAGAAGCTTTAATGGAGCTGTTTATTGTAGTTCAAATAATCTCTAGCAGCATCTTCCTGGAGCCATAACAATGGAAGGGTATTTTATAGCTTTGAGCATAATAGTGTCATATGGGAAAAAAAGAAAAGCTTATTATCTCAAACTCTTTATCTCAGACTTAAAGAGCACACCAGAGAGACATTTTTATATATATTTAACTCAATACTTAATAAGAACAGAAATAGACCAAAGAACAATCTCTACCTAAATTACTGAGCCTACTGGACTTCTTACCTCTTTGTGTTCAAATGCATGCAGACAGTTTGAAAACAAGCCACCACTCCTGACAAGAGTAATTATTTTAATCTTTGTCCTGGAAACATACTGCATTTACTCTTTGGTTGCGGAGGAGCCAATCGGGAAACATTGGCAGCTCAAGTTTTCTTTTCAAGAAGAGGTCCCCATGTTCTGCTCGCTGGTCCTTGGCAGGAGCCCACTGGACACCTGTGCTCCCAAACCTGGCCTGCTAGAAGTGCCCACTACAGATGTCAGAGCTCTTTTGTTGACTTCCTATTAGTCGCCACTTAATGGATGTGAGCTGAACACGGCTTTGCCTAAGCACTTATCAATAGACAGCAAACATTCTTCTTTCCATGGGCAAAGGGTCAAACTGTTTTGCCTGGCTATAAAGCTGTGCCAGATAATTGCTGGTGATTAGCAATTTTAATTACCAGGTGCTAGGGGTCGTTGCTTGTGGAGCTTTTTTTGCTGTTGTTGTAATTGGGCAGGCTGTCAATAGGTATGGCTTATTGTACACGTAGTGTGTATTTTACAGATACATTGAGCATCCTTTTAAAGCAGGTAAAATAAAGTCAGTGGCATAACTTGCTTCTGTTTGCATCTGGTCAGCTGCATAGTGCTCCAACAGGTTTTTTGATAAAACTTGTCTGATACAGGAATCTTTAATACAACTCGCTAAAGCAGCTTTTAATCCTCTTGTAAACACTTGTACGTGCTATTGTTACTGAAGAGAGGCAATGATTTTAAAGTCTTTTCCTACTACATTGGTCAAGTTGGAACTAAGCTTGTCAAACATGTTCTACCTCACTGGTTTTGCATGCAGACTTTTAGGGGGTTTTCACAGAATCACAAAACCAATGGCACAATTAGCAGTGAACTAATCTTTTCCCATATTTGGCAACAAAATAGGTTCAAAATAAAACTGACACAAAGGACTCTTCTCTGATCTTCCTCACATCAGAGAGAAAGTAAGCAACTATTATACTTCAATATCTTTTTCACTAAAATTTCCACACGTTTCCTTTTACCTACATTATTCTACATCACAAGCCTTGCAGACATACTGAAGGTCTCTGAAAGCTGAATGTACTGTTTACTAATCTACTTGGGTTAGAAGATTAGGCTTGTTCTTCGAGGCAATAAAAAGGATGAATACCTCTGCAGCACAGAGTTCTAGCTCTGTTTTTATTTGCTCTGCAGTAACACCTTGTAGTCTTCCAGCTCCCATCATGGCTTCATTTTTTCCAGCTGCTTGAAAGAGGAGGAGAAGCTCATGAGGAGCTGTGAAACTGTAGTGTCAGGTCTCTTTTGTGTCAAAAATTGAAGGTGTCTTAATGCTTGAGATTGCTGTATCAGTTATGAAGCTCTTCAATACGGCACATCCTGCAGCTATGGATTATCCATATTGATTCACCTTCTGCCGTCAGTTATTCAGAGCTTTGATATCACTGAAACCTGCAATTAA
The DNA here is from genome assembly GCA_036630365.1 of Acanthiza pusilla. NCBI lineage: Eukaryota > Metazoa > Chordata > Aves > Passeriformes > Acanthizidae > Acanthiza > Acanthiza pusilla. The sequence continues at coordinate 10,161,673 of JAXCHO010000098.1, forward strand.
AAAAAAAAATTAATTAAATAGTGCATGTAGAAAGATGCCTCTGGGGAGGAGGATGCAGTTCCCAGGGTGCTCCCATCCCATATTTCTGCGGCACAGGTACACCCCATGGAAAACACAAAGCCTTCTCCTTTCTGCTAACTCCAAAATCTGTGGGCAAGCTGCAAAACCCCAGTCCTGACAATACTACAAAGAAAGCTGCAAACAATTAATATTCCTGAGAAGTGGGGCAGCATGGAGAGGGAATTTGATTTCCCCAATTCAGACTTTGAGCAGTGGGAGATGAAAGGCGCTGGTAGAAGATGCATCCACCAGGGACAAAAAACGTTGGTCATAGGACTAACATAGAGTCATGATGGGTTGATCAGTTTTTACAAACCATCTTCATTTCCAAGCCTGAAATCTGATCTTCATTGTAGGAACAAAATTCTTAGCTCAAGTATGATGACATTAGTTATACTTCCCTCTGTATCTTCAGCTGGAAACAGACTATTTTTCTTCCTACACTGTATTCTTGTTTGCCTAAAATCACAGGCTGAAGGGAAAGGTTCTTGATATCGTAAACCACTGCTGACATTTTATTTTGGTTTCAACACGGACTTATATTCCTTTTTTCCTGTCTCCTGATAGTGGCAGTACAACAAGATGCAGAAACCAGCACCAGCCTGTCTGCTCCTGTTGCCACAATAAGTTAAAAAAATAGGTGTTTTCCTACCTCTGTGCAGTGGGTTGACCCTGCCTGGATGCCAGGCACTCACTAAACCTGCTCTATCACTCCACTCTACAACTGGTCAGGGGAGAGAAAATACAAGGATGGATTTGTGGGTGGAGATAAGGGCTGGGAGAGACCACTCACCAAATACTGACATGGACAAAACAGACTCAAACTGGAGATATGCACCGAATTTATTATTAACAAAATCAGAGCAGGATAAAGCGAAGTACCTTAAATCATAAAAGCACCTTTCCCCACCCTTCCCTCTTCCCACCTGTAGCTCTTCCCCCCGAGCAACACAGGGGGACAGGGAAGAGTTCAGTTCATCACAAGTTGTTCCGACTGCTGCTCAGGGAGGGAGTCCTTCCACTGCTCCACCATGGGGTCCCTCCCACGGGAGACAGCTCTCCATGAGCTTCTCCAGCATGAATCCATCCCACAGGCAATGGTTCTTCACAAACGGATGCAGGGTGGGTCACCCTTCCACAGGGAGGGGTCCTTCAGGCACACCCTGCTCCAGCGTGGGTCCCCCACAGTGTCAGAAGTGCCACCAGGAAATCTGTCCTGGTGTGGGCTCCTCTCTCCATGGGTGTGCAGCTCCCTGCCAGGACCTGCTCCAGCCTGGGCCTCCCATGGGGTCACAGACTCCTCTCAGGCATCCAGCTCTGGCATGGGCCTTCCCCATGGGCTGCAGGTGGATCTCTGCATCGCCATGGTGTTCCATGGGCTGCAGGGGCTCTTCTGTCTCACCATGGCTGCACAGGAGTCTCAGCTCTGGCACCTGGAGCACCTCCTGCCCCTCCTCCACAGAGCCTTGGTGTCTGCAGGGCTGCTGTTCTCACACAGTCTCACTGTGCTTTTCTCTGAGCACAATTACAACTGCACAATGACTTCTGTTTTCTTTTTTTAAAATATGTTATCTCAGAGGTGTTACCACCATCTCTGATGGGCTCGGCCTTGACCAGCAGCACACCCACCATGGAGCCGATGGCGTTGGCTCTGCTGGACATGAAGGAAGCTTCTGTTATCTTCTCACCGCAGCCACCTCTGTAGCCTGTCTGCTGTGAAAACCTGGCCATGCAAACCCAAAACTCTTGTATGCCCCAAAAAGCAAAGAGAAATACTTGGTTATACAAACTCATTCATCCCAAGCACCTTTTGCAATGATCACAGCCTGTCTCCAAAGCCTCAGGTTTTGGCCTCAAGTAAATACAAATGCCAGTAGATGGTATCCTTACCAGATATAAAGCAATGGATAGGAATCTGCATATAAGTGTAACAATGGGTTTGCTTTCTCTCACTGTGTGGCAACACGGAGCTGCAAAGACCTGAGATGAGAATTCAGCTGCATTCATAATGCAATTCCTGAAGAGAGTGGATTATGGATAGAGTTTAAGTCTTAACTTTGAATTGCCTTGCTTTTGTGGATTGAAGTTAGACCCATACAACAATATTTGAACATAGACTCTGGTACTTTGTTGATATTAGTTGCCTGCTGTGACACACAGCACATGGCAGTTTCAGTTTTGTGCGCTGTAAAATGCAGGTATTGTATACCTGAATTATAATCTTGCTGTGATAATATGCCTCTATTGATTCAACAAAACAAGTTGTCTATTTTGTCTTCACTCAGACATCTCTATGAAGGAAAGACTGACAATCAGAAAGGTAAATATTTTGGACTTCACAACTTGTGGCATGACAAAAAGGATAAAAGTGCAATAATTTTGAAATGAGACCTCGAAGACAATGCCACTCCATTTGACCAAGTGAGATGAACTTCCTATAAAAAATGTTTATTATACAGCCATGTTAAAATGTTGTGAACAATCATTTTAAAAAGTATAACATGAAAAATGGTCTATTTTGTGATGTGCTACTGTCTAATGCATAAATATGAAGGTACAGAAATGTAAAATAAAGCTGAATTTTGAACTTTCACAAAATGGATGGTGGCTTAACCAATGAACAACAATGTTTCACTTTTTTTCGAGGTTTTTGTATGTATCACTAAACTCAGATAATGTACAGGTTTTGAAGGCAAAATTGTATTCATAGAACACTAAATTTAGAGTCTTACATGAAAATTAAAGTTAAAAAAGAAGTAGCTTTCTTATAAAATATTTCAGTCTCATTTTACATTGGCTTAATTTTAAAATTTTATTTCTGTACCTTCACAGTAAATGTGGATCTGATCTGTACCCAATAGGGTGCCCTTGGCAATGCTGATTTGAAAATATCCCTGTATCCAGAGCACGTGAGATGTATTGATAGAAGGCTGAATTCAGCCTGGACTAGTATTATCTGACATGAAATATTGGAGGGCTTTAAGAAAAGACGTGTGGACCTACAAAAGGCGGTGTTTTTAACCATTTCTTCTGCCCAGAATTTTTGCTACAAGGGTGATTGATGGCTGGAGGCTGGTGATTGATGGCACAGCAGCACAGGGGGAGGCTGCACAGCACATCTGGCTATCCCCACTGCTGTGCATGAAAAGGCACTTGCACAAGCCACTTGGTGCTCAGATTTCTGCCTGGGCTTGCCAGATGCTGGATCCAAAGGCCAAGCAGAAGCAAATTGGGCTGGCATTTGATTTGTACTCCCTGCCCCCTCCGGGGCCATCCCTGGGTCAGTGGAGCCTTAAGGGACACCTGTGCACAGACTGGCTCAGTCAGTAACCTTTCACTTGTGCTGCACCCAGTCTCTAGGGAAAACTAATTAAGTGCATCTTTCAGTGGATATTCTTGCAGTGTTTTGCTGACTTTTTCAAGAACCGGTGCTATTTAAATTGCATTGATTCAAGAATAGGTGTTCCTGTAGAACACTTGAGGGGCCAGACAAGGAGAAATAGTCCTATAAAGACATTTATAACACGGCAATGAATCAGTAGCAGTCTTGGAATACCCCATAAAAGTGATGTTCAGGTCCTGTGAAGACCTCTTCAGAGACAGAAAGAAGCCCAAGGCATCCTTAGGAAACTAGAGGAGACGGAGTGCTGAGACATACTTTGACTTAGAAAATGTCTGCTGAAGTTCACTTATGGTCTTCAAGCTTTTCACTTCTTCATGGCTGCTGTGTACAAATGTTTGCAGAGCAGAGGGAGGAGGCTGAATCATGAGCTCTCCTCCATGTCCTTCGGTGTGAATGCTGGCAGCCTACTGGCAACGACAGGTTTTTGTGGGGGTCTTAAGGAAGAGGGCCCACCTCTGCTGTGCCACAAGAACAGGGGAAATGGTAACCTGTGGCAGGACCTCGGAGACATTTTATGTTTCATTGCTCTGTGCATCTCTCACGCTATCTCAAACAGAAGCGTAATTCTAGTGAAACATGAATATTACTCATTTCCATCACCTTATATCCCCCCCATATGTGAGTCATTAACTGAAGTGCTCATGAAGGGCAATAAAATCGGGAAAAAGCCCATGTACCAGAAACTTAAGTGCTTGTACAGGAGATTGAACTGCAATTCCTGGCCTTAAGGAATTACTCAGCAGGATGGCAGGGCTGTACTTTTTTGAATGATTCATGTGCTTTGGGTTCTATAAGTGTGCTGAAGGAGAAAATGCCTATCACCTATCGTGCCAAGGGAATGTAAAAGCATTCAAGCACAGCGATGTCGTGAGGTGCTCAGGAGAAGACCAGGTTGTGGTGAGTTCAGTTGAACAAGCTGGGTTAGAGAAAAGGGAGATGACTTCTCTCTCATTCCTTATGGTGAAGGAAATGGTATTTCGTGGCTGATGAGGATACCAACCACTGAAGTAATTTGAGAATGATTCCTGGATCCACAGCATAAGAAAACCAATAGAAATTTGTTCGTATATTAATAGGGCTTTCAGGGATTGGAGGAGGAAGGAGAGTTTGTGGCAAGCAAGCACTAAAGTAATGTGATGAAAGAGGTTAATGTGATAGATATATGAGAGAAAGAATAAAGGAAGCAAGTCTAAAATGAAATAACTAGAAGATGAATTATCAATGTCCTACAAATAACATCTCCTTTTCTAGTAAAGGTTTTTTCCTGAAATAAGCACAGAATTTTATATACAAAAATAATATATCAGTGACCTTTTAGAACCTTTTGCTATTTGTGACCCATAGTAACTACAAGACAAATAAGTAGTCTGGAAAGAGTTGCTTTAAGATGTATACACCACACATGGTGAAGAGAAAGGAGTAGTCATCTGTTGCCCTCATTGCCCTGGTCTTTATATTTTTGAAAGCTGTTGATCAGTTCCCTCAGTCTCCTTTTTCTGACCATTGCATTTCCTCCAACTACTCTTTTAGTATGTCCTGGTTAGGGCACATGCTTTGTATAGCCTCTGTCCAACTTCAGTGCAAATCAGTCCCTGTAGCTAGAACTCAATGCCTTAGCTGAGGCTTTATCAGCCTCAAGTAAAGTAGAAGGATTACTTTGTGTGTCTTATAGCTGACCCTCCTGTTTACACATTTCAGCATGTTGGGATTTTTTTTTTTTGCTGCCACATGATGTCTTTGGCTGACATTCAGTTTGTGACAACTCCAGATCCTGCAAAGCTCTTAGGTAGTCAATCATTCATTTCCCTTTCTGAATTTAAGCAGCTGAAATACAGAAATGAATGTGGAACTTTTCATTTATTTCTTTTGGACAATCCCAGTTTCTCAGAGTTTATTCAGAGTCCGATTCCTGTCCTCCAAATCACTTCCAGTTTCTACCCTGTTAGAGTCAGATGTAAATATACAAAGTACGATCTCTGTACCACCATCCAAGTTAATAATGCAAATATTGAATAGAGCCAGACACAGGACAGGCTCCTGGGAAATCCCTCTCAATACATCCTTCTAATTTGCCGGTTGACCATTGATAACTAATTTCCTAGCACAGCTTTCTGGCCAGTTTTGCATCCACCCTATGGCTGCTTTTTTGTTACTGTCCTGCAACTGGGGGTTGTTCCTGTGAGCACCTGGTCTTTTCCCAAAAATGCTTTTTTGCCCTCAGCCATATTCACGTGACTGTTACCCCAGGAAAGAGTAGCAAGCACACAGTGTTTGAGGAGCTCCTCTGAGCCCTTAGAGAGCCAATTAGTACCTTTGGGGTACCTGTGGATTATTTGTATTTTCATTTTGCCAGTTAACTTTTATTCAGCACTCCAAAGAAATGTCCTCAGTGTTTATGCAGTTTTTTTTCATGTACTGCTCTTGTCCTCCTCAAAGCAAAGAAAGTGTTTGTCTGTCTGAGAGTGAGCTAGTGATAAACAGAAGGATTTTTTTTCTCTTCTTAGAACTTGATGTTTTTTTCCTTAATATCAGTATTCTATTAACAGCTTTACTATCCAAAAAAGATGTAAAGAAAGGCTATGTGAACCCAGATAACTCAAATACATTTTGGTTTCAAAGCCTCAAATACATGTTTTTAACTCTGATTGCTTAGGTAAAAAATTAGTACCGTGGAAAATTAGAAGGAAGCTTTTTGCTTGGAAAAATAATTAGCCAAAAATAATTAGTGTAATACTAGATCATTTTTGATCTTCAGCTCTTTTTTTTTACAAACTTGCCAATATTTTTTCTGTGTGCTTTAAAGTCCTGAATTGAGTCCTACACTTCCTGAAATTAATGTACCCCATAAGTTAAGGACAGCGCATCTCAGAGAGTCCTGATGAAAAAGCATCAAAAGTTTGGATATGGGAATTACCAAAGGTCAGAATATTGCTATAACTATTCAGAGCAAGTGGAAACAAAACCTTTTAGATATTCAAAGAGATATTCCCCTGAAGGTTGGATCAAGGCATTTTAACTCCTCATCTTGTACAAGAGGAGAAGACATGAGGTGAAGAGAGACGTTCTGACATATAGTTCAGGAGTCATTCACAGTTTGTAGAGCAGCCTGTATGAACACAGCCTGTTCCATGCCCCACCTTCAGAAAATAAGTGTCTGTGAGATTTTTTTATTTAGAAGCACATCAGATCTTGCAATTACAATATTTTAGATGTCAAAAGCCCGGATGGATAAGTGTGAAGAACATTTTAAAAAAAGGAATCTTTCAGATACTGAAGTTGAAATCCCATATTGAATGAATAATCCACTCTAGAAATGTGGAAAATATTTAGTGAACAGCTGGAGTGACTGCAGTCAATTCATCTCTCTTTTAACATGGGATAGAGGTCAGCAAATGCTAACTATGTTTAAGTGGGGGTATGAAAATGAGTATAATCAAGAATTTTTAAAAATATAAACCATCTGATTCAAGGAAGAGAATTAGAGGATAATTTTCCAATATCAGAAGCTAAGCTAAGGGATAATTAGGAGAGCAAAAATATGAATTTTGAACCACTGAGAACATTTCAGCTATCAGCAGAACACACAATGAGGCTAACACACGCCTCAGCTCCAGTTTTAGCAGAGCGAGGGACTGACATATCCATTTTCACCCCAGGCATTTTCTCTGCAGCCAGTGAAGCAAATGCTCTATTCCCACTGCTGGAGAAGTGACATCCTGGAAACATCCTTCTGGCATGTTGCAGCAAAAAGGAACAGTCAGCACTGGGATTTTAAGGTGCGAACCTTCAGCTGGGCTGTGAACACCAGTAGGATACACCTGCCTGGTTGAAAGTGATTCCTCTCTGACATTTTTTCTGTATTTTATTATGGGCTTTTCTGTTCTGTCTGCACAGTAATTTGGCCCTAAGTGAGTAATAGAAAGGTTTGCACAAAATAGCAGAGTTGTAGATCATCACCAACAAAAATAATAAAAGCACTTCTATCATCTTTAATTTCCAATCAATGAACAAATGAGGTTATTGGCTGAATAAGGGGTAGAGGATTGTCAGGCTTTTTAATTCAACCATTCTTCTGGTCTGACTCAGCTGTCAGAGCTGACTTGAAGGGGATGGTTGAGACAACACACAATCTGAGTTGTTAGAGGGCAAGGAAATCTATAGAATGAAAGCAATGATTATGACTTCCCAGGAACATTGATATGCTAAATCTGTGAGTGAGAAAGATATCTCGGATAAGACTTTTAAATAAATTCAAGATTTTTGTAAAAAAATTAGCTTTTCAGGCCCACAAGAAAAGCTTGCATTTGAAATGTTGGCTGCTTGGATACACCTCACCTACATGAATTGTCTCGTGTGATTTTTTGGTTGCTAAGGATGCTATTGCAAACAGACAGAATTTCAATTGGAGCCTGGAGCAGGCAGCCTGCTATTTCTGGTGGAGTGTGGAGTAGCCTATTCTTGTTTATTTATTATTATTTTCATAGCAAGGTATCAGTTCCTGGAACTGGCAAAGTAATTTTTCTTGGATGAAATGGTCTCAGGTGGGGGGATTCGGGATAATGCCACACAAGTTGCATTATTTACCAGCCTTATTTAAAAAATAAGAGCAGAAAGCATTTCCCTGGGTCAGGGTTTTTCACGTTTAGTGCACAGAAGGTCAAAAAGGCATATTCAGACCTAGCAGGTTATTAATGACAGTGAAACTGAGGCAGCACAAAGCTCAGCAAGGTGTGCCCAGCAGGATGAAGGTAGCGATCATCCCCCTGTACATGGAACTGCTGAGGCCACACCTCGAATTCTGTGTTCAGTTTTGGGCCCCCCACTGTAAGAAGGACATCGAGGTGCTGGAGAGTGTCCAGAGAAGGGCAGTGGAGATGGTGAAGGGTCTGGAGCACAAATGCTGTGAGGAGTGGCTGAGGGAGCTGGGGGTGTTCAGCCTGGAGAAAACGAGGATCAGGGAGGGTGTTACTGCTCTTTACAGCTTCCTGAAAGGAAGCAGTAGGGAGCTGGTGTTGGTCTCTTCTTCCAAGAAACAAGTGATAGGACAAGCAGAAACAGCCTCAAGTTGTTCCAGTGGATGTTTAGATTGGATATTAGGAAAATCAGCTTCACTGAAAGGTTGATGGAGCATTGCAACAGGCTGCCCAGGGAGGTGGTGGAGTCACCATCACTGGAGGTGTTGAAAAGATGTGTAAGTGTGACACTTGGGGACATGGTTTAGTCATGGACTTGGCAGTGCTGGTTTAACAGTTGGATTTGACCTTAGTTGTCTTTCCTAATCTAAACAATTCTGTGATTCTGAGGTCACAGGTGGGAAAAAAACCCCAGTAAACACACGGAAATCAGTTACTTTAAGTGGTATAATGCCATCAAAACCCAGTCAGCTTTAAGCTAACTGCAATATAAGCATAACCTTAGTGGGGATTTGCTGTGCAGGAATAGTCTCAATCCTTTTTTCCAGAATATGTAAGAACGGATGATGCCTAAACTGCTGTTGTTCACAGAGACATAAAGATGTCTGTGAGCTCCAGGCTCCCATGGAGGCTTTGAAATGTTTCCCTCAGCAACACCATCACTGAAGAAGAGAAGGCTTGCTCTGTCCACAGCTGCTAAAAAGTTCCATTAAAGCAGTTCCCAGTATCTCTTCTATTTCTGTTGCTCTAATGTCCTAAAGTCAGGCAGGTTTTTTTAAAAAACATATAAATTTATACTAACAGAAGTACTCTCCTAAGGTTTGGCATCAGGGCTTAAAAGAGCTCTCTCAATTAAGCTGTTTAGGAGAATATCTTGCAAGTTATGTCCCCATTCAAACAGACAGCTACTCACACAGTGACAATTCTCTCCATTTCCAAAGGCCTCTCTGGATGGAAGGAAGAAGGAAAGAGGGCACCTGGCCAGCTGTCAGAAGCTGTGAGCTCCTGGCCACTTGTGCGTTAGTTTGCACTGCTTTGCCTACCACCTGCCCCCAGATTGCACTCTGTGAGTGACTGACAGCAGGACACACAAATGTGATCATTGCTTTTAAACATGAGATTCACAGTGTGAATTTTAAAAGTCTGAAAGTCTTAGCCTGTGGTCTGTCACTGTGTCTTTTTCTGCTCCTGCCTCTTTTTCCCCATCCTCTTTTAGGTATGCTGTTGAAAGTCATTCTTAAAGGAAGTTTGTTACAGGTGACAGCCCAATCAGTGACTCACCACTGTGACTCCAGAGACACTGAATTACTTTTATTTTTTAAAAATCCAAATAAGCTTTTCTTTTCCTATATGGGAACAGATAACCCTTGTTATTAATTTGAAATGTATGTAATTCAGCTTAAGTGGGGGGAAGGGAATTCAGAAGGAAAAGGATGCATCCTGTTAGAAAATGGAAAATACTGTATTTATCATCTTAAAAAGAACAAAAAGATCTGCAAGTTATGTGGGTTTCTGTGACAGTAATTATCCTTCTATTCAAGAATGAGTAATTACATTATTCTCCATGCTAACTTCCCCCTCCCCAGTTATGTGGCATGTGCAGGCAGGTGCACACACACATGCAATGTACTTGTACCCTGAAGAATAAAACCATGGTGCACTAGAAAAGGTAATTCTCTTGTTTTCTTGAATAATGGTGGTTATGGTACTTCTTTGTTGATGCTAAACACCACTGGGTGAGAGGAAGGCAGGCTGAATTTCCTTATTTCTTATAAGGAAGCTGGGTACTGCTCTGTCTCGGCACCAGCCAGTGCAAGGGTTCACTCCCTTCTGTTCACAATGAGAAAATACAAAGTATTGATTAACCTAGGACACAGTTTGTGAAATGTGTGTTTAAAGAGAAAGCTTTAGGAGTTCATTGCAGGATGAATATCTGCTACAAATATTATTTCTGTGTTTGTGCTAATCAAAATGCAAAAAGATAACATTTGAATGTGTAGATATATTCCAAGTATTTTTCTGGGAAAATATATTTTCAAATTATTCTTACTGACTAATAGAAACACAAAATCATTTAGGTTGGAAAAGATATTCAAGATCATCAAGTCCAACCATTAACCCAGCACTGCCAAGTCCACAATTAAGCCATGTCCCCAAGTGTCACACTTACACATCTTTTCAACACCTCCAGTAATGGTGACTCCACCACCTCCCTGGGCAGCCTGTTGCAATGCTCCATCAACCTTTCAGTGAAGATGATTTTCCTCATAGCCAATCTAAACATCCACTGGAACAACTGGGCTTTTTCCTCTTGTCCTATCACTTGTTTCTTGGAAGAAGAGACCAACACCAGCTCCCTACTGCTTCCTTTCACGTACTTGTAGAGCATGATAAGGCTCCTCCTGATCCTCGTTTTCTCCAGGCTGAACACCCCCAGCTCCCTCAGCCACTCCTCACAGCATTTGTGCTCCAGACCCTTCACCATCTCCACTGCCCTTCTCTGGACACTCTCCAGCACCTCGATGTCTTTGAGATGCTGTTGACTTACAGATCAGTAATAAACAAGGGCAGATTCTTATGAATAAGGAAAATGAATAAGGAAAAAGGGAAAGAAGGAAGGAGAGGTGAGGAGAAGAAAAGGAAATGGAGAAAAAAAAGAGATCTAACACATTCATCAGTAATGCAAGCCTTGAGAGAACCTGAGGACTGGTCACAGGAAAAACACAAAGCAGGTACAGCTTTATGGAGGAGATACAGTCACAAACAAGACACTCAACTCATCAAAAGACATTTCTACATTTCTATGTGCTTATATTTCTGAAGTACCTTCTCCAGACGAAAGTAAGGTTTTCCTTTCAGTAAGTACACAGCATATCAAGGCTGAACAATTTGTTAATGTGAATGTTTGAGAGAAGAGTGATTACAGCAATAAAGGTTCTGACACATCAATTAAAGTAGTTGGGTTAGACTAAAAGAAACACCCATGTGCCCAAATTTGTAGACAAAATTCATATGATTTGATGGGGGGAGGTGGGGGAATGGCTTTGTGATCATCTAATCAAGGCCTGTGAGGGTGGGAGCACACCTGGGTCAGCGTGAGTTTTGTTGCTGCTTTTGTGAACGCAGGTTTAACTGCACGCACAGCCCCAGGAGCCCTGTGTTCCCAGGGAGATTGGAGACAGAAACTTTGCTGTTATGTAGGTTTTAACAGTTTTGCTAAGAAAATCTAGTGAGGCTTTTTGGACAGGAAAATTGCAGGATTTAGCTGGAATTTGAGGAATCTTCGGGTCCCTAGTTAATTATGATCTGCTTTGTTACAGTAGCAGAAACAGTGCTAGAGAAAAGGAGATAGTTCTTGGAATAATAAGAGCATGCACTCTTACTAATTTTTTATTTGTATTTTTCCTTCTTAAAAGTAGCTGCTGCAAACAACTGCAGTTCTCTCAGCCCCTCCTCATAAGACTTGTTCTCTAGAACCTTCACCATCTCCATTGCTCTTTGAACATGCTCCAGCACCCAAACATGAAGCTTGACTTGTCTTCCTTTTTTCACAGGCTGGCTGTGTAAAACATCTGAATATTTGCCAGACTTGGGAACTACTCACAGATTAGAGCTCTCCAAGGAACTTGTGCTTTTACAGAGCTATCCTTGCTTTGTGCAATGCTGTGCTGCTGAGCAGCCTCTCATTTAATCAATAATGTTCATTTCTCTATCCTACTTCTGATGTACCCACAGCAACACTCATAAAACCTTGGGTAGAGCCATGGATGTGACCCCAGGGGCTGAGCTGGGTCTTCCCAAAACAGAATCATCTTCGCACTCGAATTGCTCAGGAATTCTCACCCAGATTGTTCTTAAGCAACCCTGAAATCAGAGGTCTCATTTTCCCCTCGGACCATCTGTCCAACTGCTTCTCCATTTTTGCTGCTACTGTGTCATTTGTCATTCCTAACCTGAAGTTTTCCTGCCGCCATTCAGTCCATGTTTTCCAGCCCTCACAGAACACATATCAATAAATATGTGTGGACAAGATGCATCAATAAAAAATTACTATAATATTATTTACTAGTCCTCTACATATTTGAAAACTGTTGCTCTGTCTTCTCTAGGATAAATCCTACTTCATTAGGAAATGTGTTTAGGCCTCAGACACTCCTATTTCAGGGCAATGTGCAAACAGTCCACTTTTGCCTGTAGCCAAGGGACCCAGAACCTGACATTGCTCTAGGCAAGTCTTCACCTAACCTACTCACCCACTTTGAACACACATTTTTGCTGGTAAAGCCAATATTCTTAAAATAATGCCTTAAATTTCTAAAACTCAATCTCCAGAGAAAAGTGAAGTCTAGGACAGAATTACTACATGTAGACTGAGAGATTTCCCCTCTGCAGATCATCAAAACTGTCTATCTATCACTCTGATAAGTCTTTATTCATTGCTCAGGACTCTGCTTTTCTAAAACTCTCATGTCACATTCACGTGTGGCAGGCCACTGGGTCCCATGTGGTGCCCTTTTAGACCTAATTCTTATTTTTCATGTGTTCCTGCAGTTCCAGGCTTCAGAAGTGATGAGAGGGCGGTGCCACAGCCCCCCCAGAGCAGTGGTTTTACAACACAAACCCCAGGGTTTGCAGGGGGGGTGAAGGGGGCTGGGGCTGTGTTTGGGTACCAGGCAGGTTGTGGCACTGTCACCCAGCTTGTCTGCTGTCACCTCTCTCCAGAGGGAACTGCCCCTCATGCTGTGTCTGGATGCTATTTCATTCCAAAAAAGAGTTTCGGAGCATGATAACACAGGTACAGGACCCAGGATTTGTCTGGGGAGTGAGGTCAGTTGACAGCATGGGTGTGCATTGTGTCAGGAGAAGGAGGTTCTGTTTGTAGCATTTTTAGATACATACTTAAAAGAAAGGTGTGCAAGAACAATCTTGTGTCATGGTCATCATAAAAAAAATTTGTCTTAATATTTATGCCTCTGTCTCAACAGCTTAAAGTACACTTCAGAGAAGGACTCATCACAGCATCCTGTACTCTTTTTTGTGGGAGTTTGATTTAACTATGCCAAGAGAAGACAACAAAATAATGAATTGAGATGATCAATGAAATTTCTTAAGCAAATGTTTGTTAATGCCCTGCATTTAAGCCCCAGCTGCATTTAAACTCCAACCCTGCATTTAAACCTGGCCCAAATTTATTCAAACATTTATTTTCCCTACAAATAATTTTGTTATGGCAGGCTTCTTCCCAAGCAACTATTTGAATTATTAGAGAATTAATCTTCTCTCATAGTTTGCAGAAGAATAATGTTGGTGTGTTTTTCACTTTTTATAGCATCTTCTTTCCTGCCCAGCTATGGGAGGCACAGAGTATCCTGATAGAGTAAGTTGTTTATTCCTAGGCTTGAACATACCTACCAGAAAACATTCATTTTAACAGGCAATTTTCAAGTGTCTTGTAATAAGTCCCTCCATTCTCTGAACTTGGTGACTATTTCCCTTGATCATATTCATTCTGTGCTGTGAAAAAGCAAAGTGAAACAGAGAAGGGAAAAAACCCCAAACCACTCTATAAAACAAAAGCCAGGTTTCAAATGTATATGCATTGAAATGTGATAAAGTTCTTGAAATATAAAAAATACAGGGCTTCTGTAGATGGTCCCATTTCAAACAGCAGTACCACAACACGCATACTCAGAGATTAACAAAGAAAATAATATTTTCTGTGTTTTCCCACTATGAAACAGCATGTTTCACTACACTGAAAAAGGGCAGCTGAGTGTCAGTGATCTGGGTCAGTTTTCATTAACAGCTTAAATGATAGCATAGCAACTGCGTTCAATACATTTGCAAATAAGCAAAAACTTGAGAGAGGATGTCGGCATGCAGGTCCAGGAATAGAATTCAAATGTTCCTGGCAAAGAGGAGATAAACTGAAAAGGCTGGGTGTATAAATAACAGCACATGTCATGTCCAGTTCTTCTTTTCTGCTCTCCATTAGCAAGGTCTTGCATGAAATGCTGTGTGCAGTTTGGGGTGTCACATTTTAGGGAGAGTAATTGGAGGGGGAACAGTGAAAATGATCAGAGCTCCAGAAAACATAGCATCTCAAGCCTGCTTGCACTAGCAGAGTGAATACTGAGGTGTGACATGACAGGTTTTTAAGCACGTGAAAGGCTGCAGCAGAGATGGACTAAACTGTTCTTGTCTAAGCTGAATGGGACCAAAACAGCAGACTTACACCGCATCAAATACAGATTCAAGTCAGACACAGAAAAATCCTGCCAGCTCTGGAAGCAGAAATGCTGGAATAACACTGGAAGAGTTCATTATTACTGGAGGTATTAAAAACATGTTAGACTGACAGTGCTTAAAAAGGAATTGGGATGCTTGAGCTTCCTTGGCCATAGAGGACAGGGATATAACCCAGATTTCATCAGTCTTGTGCTTTTACAAATATATAAATAGTCCATAAAGATAAAGGAATCAACACCAGAGTAGAAAGTAGAGCCAATCATTTTGTCGTCTACCTGCAAGGAGGAAGGTGCTTGTTTTCCTCCTTTTGCCCCTCAAAAGGCACTGGTGACTGGAGCATTTGAAAGATCTCTCCGAACTTGCAAATGCAGAATTTGCTTTCCTGGTGCTTTCACAGACACTACGTGATGGTGCAAATGTATTTCTGAGTTTCCATGTAAAACCATACAGGATAAAAATAAAATTACATTATATCTGGATCCATGAAAGCTGTGGGTGGGTGGGAGGGCTGCTGCCAAAGCCGTGATTTTAAGCTTCATGAATTGGGGAGAAATTGCGGCTCCTCAGTGAGATTGATTCCATGACTGCTCAGCTTGATAAGCTCAGCAGAAGATCGGCAGGGAAAAAAAATCCTAAAACCTGTGGGGATTTTTTGCTTGAATAAAAGCCCATGTTATGAAACTGTAGTACTGCTTGTTAGTAGCTTTTGCTGTTTGACACAAATGCTACCCATCAGCTGATAGCATTAGTGATTATTTATTATTTCAGCCTCTAATTAACATAAATTTCTTCTGAAAATGTATTGTACTTGGCACTGGATACTTTTTTAAACTTGTTTTATATCTTCTACTGAGGCACATAAATAGAATTCAGCAATAGGAAGGTTTTTCTGCATGGTTGGGGTAGAAAAATAGGGTTGTGTGCATTTACTTCATAGTTTGAGAATTCAAGGACACAGAGGAGCTGTTGGCATGTACATCTTGGCTTTAAAGAGAACTGGGAAATCTACACCAGGCTTCATTGTATTTTCCTGTAGATCTCCATTCTCTTTGCCATCTCTCCTCCCTCTTTTTAGACGGGCTTTGAAACTCCTTACGGACCTGATAGAGCATTGCTCTAGGAGTTTCCTCATAACCAAATCCTGTCACATGAGGATACTGCTAAGAGAAGAAAAAGCACTGACAAGTTCTAGCAATGCCAAATTACATTCAGTTCTTATATTTTCACTTGGCATGGTAACACTTCCAAAGAGCAATTGTTTCACAATCAGAACTTCTGCAGCCTGTTCATTTCCTTTCTCTTACTTAGCTGTTCAGAGACCATCAGACACCAGGCAAGCCAATAAAAGTCCATCTGAGCAATTATGTAGCTTAAACATCAAGTGAGACAAACTATTTTTTTCTTGCAAGTGCAAGTTAAAGGGACAAACCTGACAGTATTACTAGAAGTAATTCATTTACATAGCACATCTTTTCTCTTTAATGACCTTCAGGTGGTAATTAAATTAAAAATCATGATTTTTAAGAAAGCTTCTCTCCTAAAATAGTCCCTCTGTCATGACAGACATGGGACACAATTCTCTTAAGCAAAACTCAGTGCTTGTGGCCATGATTCTTGTGAAATTTCCCCAAAATATTCAAGAATATGCTAGCTGTTCCTAGGCTGCTTGGACATAATTTTACACTAAAAGTTGTATTTATAAATAAGGAGCTTGTGCCTGCATCATTGGGAATAGAAGAAAGTCTCTTTTTAGACTTGTCACTGGAAGAAACACTGCCATGCATAAGGATTTCAATGGTTCTTCCATTAAGGATGACTGGCAACATCATTTAAAATGCTTTTAATAAAGAGCTTGAGAGGTTTACAGCTCTTCCCTCTCATAAGCATTTAAAGAAATTCCTTTACACAGCACAGCAGATGTGCAAAAAGATGATTGATGCTTAATATCCATGCTGATAGTCATGTTGCCCACAGGGAAGTCCTGAGCAAGAGGGATTTCTGAATCAGAGCACTCTGAAGGAGGAGGAAACCTGATTTGCTAAGAAATTAGTTTTGGTGGGATACTTGTGAAAGAGGTCAAAACGAGCTGGGTCTGGTTAATATGTCTTGCAGTGAATTGCAGAAATCTGAAGGCTCCATCCTTTGTTTCAGGGTCTATGTGCAATGTGGAAGTAAATAATTGACATTACGTTTATACAGTTTGTAGTCTCAGATTAATTGCTGTCCTTAACAGGACAATGACTTTCAATCACTTTCATCCCAGTGAACTCCAGGTGTTCAGCAAAGGGGGCCATGCCGCTGAGTTGCAAAGACTAGAACTGCTATCTGCTGTCTTTAGATACCCACAGAATAAATGTCTGTGTGCACTCATCTCCCTCACTGCCTTTGTATTAATTGGAAGAGAATTTGACCATATTTTTGGCATCTGCTTTAAGATGGCATGAGTTATACCTTCAAAATGCTTCTTTCTCTTTTCTGATTGCAGAAGCAGCCAGTCGTGCCTAGCTTAGGGACAGACATTCAACTATCAAATCTATTGGGTTAGGACAGATGAATCCCAAACAAAAGTGCAAATATACACGGTATGCCTGGACACACATCCCTTATGTTGTGGTCCTCTGCTGATGCCAAATGACATCTGTCTGGGCAGCGCCAAGGGGCACTCCTGGCTGCATGTCTGCCTTTCACCAGGAAACTGGACTAGAGGGAGGCAGGAGAGGGGATGGCTGCTGCCAAGCTCTCATCCCGGTATGGTGCAGCAAAGTGGCTGCAGAAGCTACCAGGACCAAGAACTGACACGTATTCTGGGGTTCCACAGCACAGAAATAGCCCAAGTGCCTGCTGTGAAAATGCTGTAGTTCAATTCACAAGACACCCCTTGGGCACTAGATTAGGACATCTCAACTGATGACCTTACTCCTTCCTTATGTGATGTTTGTCATAGAAAAAAGAAGTCAAAGGCACCAAGGCTGAAAATAAGAGCCTCGGCTTTCTTCTGTTTTAATTTTCAGATATAGGAAATTATTGCTCAGCAAGGGAGGCACTGTTAAAGCAAAGCCTCTGCCTAAAGGCCCCAGTATCTCCTCTGGCTGCAGAGCTATCCCTGTGTTGACACCAGCAGTCTGGTACTTCACAAGGCATTGCTCCAGCTGAGGATGGTTGGTGGGAGCAGCAGTAGCGAGGCAAGTCACCCTCCCTCATTGTTCTTTGACTTTGCTTTCAGGTCATTTCAAAGAGAGGTTAATAAAGACTGTTTTTCATTTGAGCAAGGCTTGCTTTCTGTGATCATTTTCTGATAATATCATTCGTTTTCAACTTGGCAGTAGGTTTGCGGAATGAGATCCCCCCGGACCTCCATGACTTTGTATTTTACCTGTCAGCAAACATCCCAGTTCTTTCTCTTGTCACTTGATCTGGGATAAAAGAAACCTATGCCTTTCTTAAGGAGGAAAAAAAATTAAAAAATCCCTGAGGGAAAGAGTGATTATAAGGAACATGGGATGTACACTGTACTGGGTGGCCGTTTTCTGGCAAAGCCCTGAACACAAACTCTGAGTAAACAAAATGTTTCATCGTGTGCAGTGTGTCTGATTCTGCAGCAAGTGGCAGAAACAACGCCATGTGCCAGGCAAGGGGTGAGATAGCATTACACTTCTTCAAGCTCTAAAAAGAAACCTTTGTGCCAGCTTTGGTGCAATATTTGGTTTGCTTGTAAAAAATCCAGTCTTCTATAATTTATAGTAGGTGTAATGATATATGTGTAATTTGATGGACAGTCCTTGATAAGATACCAGCAGTGGCAGCATGGGGATATTTCCTAACTGGCATTTGAGAGAGCCGACGTGATTAAATCAGGACTCATTTTAAGTTGACTTGTAATTGCCTGAACAGGAAAGGTAAAAAGTGAGTTCCTCTGTAACTATGAGATTTTGTTCCCCACATCCAGATGGAATATAATATTGCTGCACTGGCTTGTAGGCTTGTGGGGTTTAAATAGTGCCTGCAATCTGGTGCCATGCTGATTTACTAATCCTTGATCTTAGTTGAACATGATCACAGTCCCTGCTTCTGTTCATAAGGGATAGGCTTACTGTTAATTGACAGGCTTTGGCGTCCTACCAAAAGAGCTGCTATGTAGAGAAGGAACTAAAACTGAGCAGAGGATGTATCGGACAAGCCAATTTGGTGGGGAAGAAATCTATTTAGTAGATCTTTATGCCAAAAATTATTCTCTATTTTATTGTGTCATTAAAACTACAGTATGTGATTTGCATTTTAACATGAAACTAATAAAACCAGAATAATCTGAAATGTGTTTGCAGGGTGATTAAGTAACTAAGACGTGGTGTTTGGAATCTTCCCAGCTACTCTGCTTTTTGTTTATTTAATTATTGGGTGAACTTCCATGTTTGTGTCTGCTCACAAAACTCGTGTGCGATGGTACATGCTATGCATATCCAATCTCATATTTGTGATATTGCCCACAGATTTCAAAGAGATTGTATCCTGGTGTTGGGGACTGCATGACATTTTATCCAGCATTTTTGAAATTTGATGGAAAAATGTCAGCAAGCTGTCATTTCTTTTCCAGTAATTTCCCAGAAGTTTCAGACCATCTTCTTTTTATTCAAAACTATGTTTGCCCCAAGTTTTGATCCCTTTCTCTAGCTTTATAAACCTGGCAAAATCTGAGAGAAAAATAAGAGTGGAGGGGAGATTGAAATCCTTTAAGATCTGTCCTCTGCCCTTCTGTGCTGCTGGCCTCGCAGGCTTCAGGCATGCTAAATTGAAGGAGAGTACTTTGATGTCAGTGGTACTCTGGGAGTATACAACCTTCCACCAAATAGTTTTATAGCCTACAGCATTTTACAGCCTTCATTGGCTGAAGTTGCCAATGTAGATGTGCTTATTTGTTGATAACTTTAATTATCTTGTGTTCTGCATCTGTCACTCATGCTAACTTTGAGCCCACTTCCCTGCAGCCTAATATAAGTGCTTTGAAATCCCCAGAATACAGTTTTTACCCTGTTCACTAAACTTCAGGGGATTTCCTGCCTAATTTCAACATTTCATTTGACTAATGGAAAAGAAGACTCTTTTTGTGTTTTGGGAATGAGTTGTAACAGTTCTTTCACTGCTGCGCAAGCAGGGAGCAAAGTCGGAGCCTTCCTTCCTATTCGGTGATTCTTTAGGCTTAATGAAGGGCAGTGTAACTCTAAAAACTGAACAAATTATTTAATGCTGAGCCAGGGCTGAGCTGTGGAGCTGGGCAGTGCAATGGCATCTCTGAAGGTCTCACACCAAACTCAAGCCAGTGGCTTGGAGTCAACTCTGAGCCTTCCCAGCTCCTGATTTTTTTGGGATGTTCAGGTGGTGCATTTTCCATGCTGGTGTAGAGAATATGTGCCCCTTTTCAAAGTGGCCAAATAATTGTTCCCTGACTACGTTCTCACACAGGATATTTGGAGGTGAAGACTGTGATGTCGACAGTCATCTCATGGGTGTATAACCCATCCATGGAGTCTGTCAATAGTAGGGAGACATGTCTGTATCAACACGAGGTTTTTGTTCTCAAGAGACATCAGTTCAATAGAAAAACAAACCTTTCTCCAAGCCATTCCACAGCCTCTGGGATGGTCCTAGGCCTCCACAGCCACATTGGAGCTTTCGCCATATAACTGCAGGTCTGTGTAAACCTTTGTCTTAGGGGCAAGGTCAGTTTATACTTCTAAGTGTGGCACATGGACAAAATGTTCATGTTCTCTCTCATGTTTATCTGCTTTCCTGAGCTCTGTCCAGTTCTTCCAAACTCTAAGGCCAAAAACTCTCTACCTGAGGCTTAGTAAGCAGTGCCACCACAATCTTTCCCTCATCATCTGACCACTTGGGGGATGTCAGTGTTTTGGTTCCTGTGGGGTCACTGTGTGCAACCTTGCTATTGCCCTGGCTGATTTTAGCAAAATCTCTTTCTCATCCCTTCATATTTCTCATCTCTGACAGCCATATCACCATGGAAAGAACAGCTCTCTTCATCTGCCTCCCATGAAGGGTTTTTGTAAACTTGCTCTCTCATGCCTGGGGCCATGGTCTTCTATGGAACCTGGATTTGGTGTGAATCAGATTTAGAGAAATCCTTCTTCAGCTTACCTGTGGTGATGTCTGTGACTGTGCCTCAACAGTTCTCCAGCATATCCTCTTCTCTGGCACCCTGATTGCCTGGATTACGCTGAGATACAGCCCAGCTCTTTCCAGTCTGTGAGCCCTTGGTTTTGTCCATGAAGATGGGAGAACTGGAGTGAGGGACTGAGCTGAGGGGATGCTGCAAGCCATATCCTCACCCTGTCCTGGATTTGGACACCGCTGGGGCACACAGCTAAATGTGGGAGCTGGGAGACATTCCTGGGTTCAACAGGAGAATAATGAGCTGGAGCATTTTTTTGCCCTCTAATTATTCTTAAGCAGGTTAAAAACAGCAAAGGTATTGACAGCCTTGACAGATCAATTTACACGGCACTTCATAAAGTCGTATTGAGGTATTGCTGCAACTTCAAGGCAAAAAACCATAGTGTTTTTATATCAGACAATTGTCAGTGAATCATCAAATATCCTGATCTGGAAGGGATCTAAAAGGATCATTGAATCCAACTCCTGGCCCTGAACAGGATAACCGCAAGGATCACACCATATTCCTGAGAGCATTGTCCTAACATCTCTTTAAACTCAAGCAGACTTGGTGGTTTTCATCATCGGCGCCTTCGCATCCTGTGATTGACAATCCAAATATTGAAAGACCTTTGGCTTCTAACCAGAGAGGCATGGAGGCATGTGCTGTGTGGAAACACCAAATGGGATCTTTCTGGAACTGTAAGAGAAGTTGTAGTCTCTCACCTTTTCTCAAGGCTACTGAACTGTCTTTTTAACTATAAACTGGTAATAACAGTTTTGCATTTTTTAACAATCTAAGAGTAATCTTGTTGTGATTGCTCAGAAGATATCTTTTGAATTAATAGAGGTATGAAATCAAAGTAGATTAGCTAAATCATATTAAAAAAATTATGTGTACATTCTCATTCAAAATTCAAAAGGTTTTCATTCTTAGTTTCATTTATTTCATGCTGTGGTGGTTTTAAAGTGTTGCTGTGGTGGTTTAAAAGTGTTTAAAATCAGGGCAACTTTAATTCTGAAGAGGAAAGCACTCAGGGAAGCTGAATACGATTTACCTGAAGTGCATTAAATTTTAACTTGAATTAACTTCTTTAAGGAAATCTCTTACTCTTACCTTGCATGAGAGAAAACCATATTTGCTTGATGCTAAAAGTAGAAAAAAAGGTTTGTCATGAGAGGAACATAAAAATGGGAGGTGGAAAATAAGGTCTAGTCTCAGAAAGTTATTTTTCAAAAACCCCTGTAAAATTTAGGTGAGTTTCTAATAAAACAAATCACCTGGAAAATTCAACTATCCCCTGAAGAGTCATTGTGTTCAATTTGGAGACACCACTCAGCCATTACATTGTGAAACAGCTTTGCTTTAATTGAAAATCTCAGAGAGGTCTCCTCCAGGAAGTTATTTCCCACCTTTCATTAATAAGACTTGACTGTGAGGGGCACCTGCAAACAACTGACAACTGCCTTATTACAAATATTTTATTAAAAGTACTTATTTTATAAACAGCTTTCTGTATTGGCAAGGACTTTTGACTAATGTTGGAAAATGTTAGCTACAATTAAGTAGCTCGCTAATAATTCAAAGCTGGAGAAAGTTATCAAAAGGATGCTAAAAAAATCTCAGGATAGAAATGAGGGCATGTATGTTTAAAGACAGTCCTAGGGGGAAAAGAAAGTATTGTGGTGAGAATGTAATGTATTTATAGAGCTCAAAAGGGTGTGCTCTGTGAAGGTATTGATAGGCAGTCTGTCCTTTTTTCAAGTCTTATCTTCAGGGTAGCAGAGCTCAAATGTGCCAAACACTTCTCGTGTTCAACTCTGATTGCATCTGTGTAATTTTCTCTGAGATTTATGTCTGGTGCCAATGAAAGCAGTGGGCATTGTCTCACTATATTTAACATATTTGTTAGATTAACCGATTGCTTAAATGTTTTTATTCTTATCACATCTGCAGTGCCAAAACTTCACTGATCAACAAAAGGATGCTGGCTGGACAGATAGCAAAGTGACTGCTGTTCCAGGCAAGAAACGCAGGCTCAGAAGTGTGACTACCCCAGCCAGGGGAGAACAGAGCTCATGTGCCTGCTGAAGTTGTATTCCTGATACAGTATTATGATTTTCCTAAGGGTTCTGGGGTATGCACCCCCTCACACACATGCTTTGCTTCTTAATTTAGGAGTGACTGTAAAAAAGACAAAGGGATCTGGAGCAGGAAAATCAAAAGATGCAGTAATGGGCTAAAAATATTCACACTTTGTCTTTTACTGGTGCCCTCTCAGTTACAATATTCTTTCAGGATATTTAATACCCCACTATTTGCATGTGCGCTACTACCCCAGCGCACATCTGAGTTAACTGAATGTAGCCACTGATCACGGATATGGGAAATCAATTGTTGTTGCTGTCTGTGTGGCACAAGTTTTAATTCTATAGGTAAGTAGCTGGCTTGCTTGAAGCCAGGCTTCTTTAGCTTTCTGACATGTCTTGTGGGGTCTGGACTTCCCAAAACACACATCTGGGTCCAAAGAAGTTATGCCTGCTGTTCACTGGGTGCTCTGATGCAAGTGGGTGTTCCAGAACATTGCGCTGCTGGCCTTTCAGAAGAGGTGAGTAATTTACTCCTGGACTATGCTTTGCCATAAAAAAACTTCCAGCACTGTATAGCATGACAATATATATGCCCATCAGTAGCCTCTGGGTGGGTGATTGAAGTGACCTTTATTGGTGTATATGTTGTATTGCACTTGCCAGTGTACTCTTCAGTACTCTGAAGTACAATGTTTAATCTTTAATTTCTTCCCTGAGAAGTGGGTTGTAAATGGCAGATATGGGAGATAGAAACCAGCGATACACCATCCGACACTCTTTTGTTCCTCTAGATTCAGTTTATCAAGTGGCCTTTATCCCTACCATTTACCACTGGTTCATTTCTTGTAACTGCTGTGGCAGACATGGGCTTGGGAGGTGATTTAAAAGAGAAAGAAATGCAAACCTTATGAATAAACTCTCTTGGAGACCGCCTAGAGGAAAAAGCAGTTACTGTGGTAGGAGGTCAAACCAAGGCTGATGTCCAGACAGCAAGGGAACAAGATGGCTGTGATGAGAGGGGCAAGAGAAACAGAGGAAGATACAAGGTTAATTAGGAAGGATAAAATAAAAGCATTGAGTTTGAAAGAGTGAAAGAGAGGAAACTGTTAAACAGGTAATGAAACAGAACATCAGACAAGGGAATGGACATTTGCCATTTCACCTGCAAAACTGCAGGTGAAACGGCAAATTCTAACTTCTTGTTTAGCCATTTGAGAAAAATTGTTTGCCTAGGTTGTTCCAGAGTTTGCACTACCCTTTTAATGTTCAGGGTGATCAGGGATTTCCATTCTCTATAGACTTTTAAATATGCCTTTTTATTCCTGTGAACAGAAGAATTTTATGGAAATTTCGCAGGTATCATTGTCACAGTGGCACAAAAGTGGAGGTTATCTGTGCTGACATTGGGCTTGGTGTGGCTGATTCTGAGTTTCATGGCTGCATCCTTCAGTGCCCTGGTGGTGCTTCTCTCAAAACACATAAGCAGGGTGGAGTATGAGTACAGAAAAGCCATGGTAATTTCAAATTTACTTCTCATTCAAGTTGAATGCCATTGTTTAGATTATGTGGATCTCCTTTATGAACCTGCACAAGATGTACATTCTTAGCCAGAACACAATTGATAAGCCTTGAAACCATATATATTTCACAATGCTCACAAAATCCACACAAAATAGACATCTTATAATGCACAAATATGCTCATTTAAAAGTTGATGGAGGAATTGTCCAGAATGTAGAATATCACAAGGTTTTGTACAGAACAATTTTTTAAAATGAGGCTTTTGTTTTTGTTGTTGTTGTTTTTGTTTTAAGTCTTTGAAAATAGGATTTGATGCTGATCTGCTGAAAGGCCTTATCCAGCAGTACTGCTGGCACTAAGTCACAGAGTAAACACAGCCTGGCGGTGCAAGTCACAATGGACCACAGCTTGAAAATTACTGGCCTAGCAGCCTGGGAGTGGGAGCTCTCCGAGCTCTGCCTTTGAATCTCTTTTCTATTTCCTTTCTGAATTTCATCATGAACAGTATAAAAACCATCATTTCTGCTCCTTGCTTTTGCCTGTGTAAAGGGAAAAGTGCAAGCACAGAAATACATTGCCTTTCCCCCCACTATAAAGTCTTTATTCAGAAGCTCATCAACCTAATTTTTCCTTCCTTCTCCTTTTCGCTCACAGGCTTTCAGCTGTTTTTTGCCATATCCCCCTGCTTCTGTTAGCATTGCTCCTTTGTGCCTCGTGTTGTTTCTCCTCTCAGCGTGGCCCACTGATGCGCTGTCGTGCTGAGCAGAGGGGCTGGAGCAGGGAACAGTCCTGCCAGCGCTGGAAGAGGCAATGCTGTGCCTCCATTCAGCGCCACACTTACGTTCGCTGATTATCAAGAGGTGCTGGATCCAGCTGAGCCACTTCAGCGTGGTGTGACAGCATATCAGCAGGGTAAGGAGGGAGCCCCAGGCCCTGGCACACACTGATTCATGAGAGCATCCCACAGCAGCCACAGGCTTTCTTTCCTTCTGGCCAGCGGGGACTCGGTCCCTCTCGTGTCTGTCCGGTGAGACTCTTTTGTGACGATGCGTTTATAGTGCATTACTTGTCCACCTGGTAGCACACAGGAGACAGGCCTAAGGATTTGATATCTTGTTCAGGTTCCTGGGATGCTCTCCAAAACACATCTGCTTAGGGTCTTGGTTGAGAAGGGCCGTGTCCTGCTGCAGGCTGGAGCTTTTCAGTGTCCTTTGGGATGCTGCACCAGCTGCTGTCTCAGCTGGGACACACTGCCTTGTTTGGATGCTGTGACCTTTGTGCCTCTCCAGCCTCGAGGGGGATGGTGGCTTGCATTGCCTATTTCCATCAGTAGTTTGTGGCCACTAAATGCTTCTGAATCAAGTGGCCTCTCCTAGGGCGAGCTCAGGGATCGCAATACCTGAGATGGGATGGGAGTGTGTGCGTGTGCACTTCTTCTAGGCACAATAATACAGTTTCCTTCTGGGGATAGCTGCCAGGGCCTAGGGAGAGCAAAGAAAAACCCTTCTTTGCTCTTGAGGATCCTGCTCAGCATGGGATTTCCGGGACAGAAGTTCTCTGTAACCTCCCTTGTCCTGCCAGGAGAAGCCATTTACCCTTCCCATGATTCCTGTTCTACCAGAGGTAATTTTTAAAGAGGTTTATAACAAAATACATATGCTTGTCTGTCTATGTTCCTATATTTAATTTTCTCTATGAATTTATTATTATCTTGATCTGTGCATATGTCTTCTTGGGAAGTTGGGCATTAGCTTGGGTGCTTGCTGCCCTTGACCTGAAAGATCCCAAGAGTGTAGGTATCCTTTGAACTAATTCCCCCAAATCAGTTTCAGTTTTGCACTCTCTCTGAGTGTACTGGTGGCTGTTCTTCACATGCAAAAGCTTACACATAACAGTGTTGAGCAAAAACTAAGTACCATTGTAATTTGGGCTTCAGGTATATCCACTTTTATGTACTATAATTACTTCATAAGTTCTTATCTGAGTAACTTTATTCATACGTACCTTGCCGTCTTGTTTGCTACAGGTTTTGGGCTGCAAAAAACTGTGCTGGAGGCTCTTCCGTCAGCTTCAGCATTATCGCATTAATTTTTGTGGACTTTAATAATTTTTCAGCTGTAAGATTTTCCTTATGATGATACGGTATTCTGATGTTGAATTTCTGTGGTACATACTCTTATATATTTCCTGGAAGAGCCTTTTTCTTTTTCAGAATTACTGAATTTTTTTATGTTTGGCTGTTTGGCTTAACTTTTACTTTTTTTTTTTTTTTTCCCCCCCAAGCACTGCAAGTAGAAAATGGTGTCTATCTTATCTTCAGCTTGAGCTAATTTTTTTCTTCACATGCTGTGACTCTTTCTGCTAGAGCACTGATTTGTCATGGTAAATTATATATAGCTCAGTGCCATGTGGATTTCTGTGCTTTAAGTTGCATCCTTCACTAGTTTTCTTAGTCTAGCACCTTTAATCAAATACTTTTCTTTCTTTTGCAGCTAAGAAAAAATAAGAGTAAATAACCTTTTGCTATTTCCTTAGCTTCTTTGTTGCAAACCCTGCAGAAGTTTTTTGTGGTACCATCTATGCAAACTACTGTTTATCCAGAGCAGGACATGCTGAGGGATACCACAAATCAGTTCTCAATGAGAAGTAGGAATTTGAGAATCCCTGTTGCAGTCTCTTTTTGACTCTTCACCCTGGCTATATTTCTCAATTGCTCTCTGAGGGTTTTGTGGTGTGATTGCTGTTACTTGGTATGGTTTATTTTGTCTCTGAGCTGGTGAGCTGCAGGCTGCTGGGGTGGCCTGATCCCGCTAAAGCCTTGTGTGGTGGGACAGAGCTGCTCACAAGGCTGCTCTCTGCTGACTTGCAAGAGTTCTGCCTTTACCATGCTGTGCAAAGGAGCCATGCTGTGTTGAGCAAATGGCGAAAGAATCTTCTCATTCCCACTGAGATGAAATTGCTTGAAGGGAAATTTGCTGTTGGAAAAGGATGGATGAGGCAGGAAATCATCTTGGTCTGGATTTTTCATTAGAGTGTGGAAAATGCCCCTCTTTGGTAGGAAAGCCAATCTTTTGCCAGGCCAAGGGAGGAACCAAGCCCATGTTTGCTGGTGCAGGTTCCTGGTCAGGGAGGCTCACAAATAGCATTGCTGTAACCCTTCTGGGCTGGAGTGGCTCTGGGTATAATGCCAGAAGTTGTTAGAGGTCCACTCCTCGAGCCCTTCCTGCTCCAAGGGGGAGACAGGCTCCTGGTCCTCTCCTGCCCTAACCTCCAACCAGGGGAGGCAGAGGGGATGGGCAATAGGAGGCTGTGCCCATTTCTAAAGAGATAAAACTCCATCCCCAGGAAAGCTGAGCTGCTGAAGAGAGAAATTATATTCCTGCTGAGTTACACCAGCCTCTCACAACTTCCTCCACCTGTCCCCTGACTGCAAAATAGCCACTTCAAGGGCTATTTTACACATGGAATAATTGAACAGGTGAGCTGAAGAAAATAATTTTTTGTGGCCTTCCTAGCTCCAAATTAAAATTGCTGCCTTGTAAGCAAGGCGTTCTTGCAGTGACAGAGTGAGGAGCAGATAAATGCCAAGTAAATAGTATGTACATCTCTCTAGCACAGTAGGACAAAACATGAAGTGGGAGCTGCATATCAAAAAGCCGTAGCACCATGACGAAAAGTCTCCTGATTTGCTTTAAAGTGAGGGCATAAGCTTTGGTCCTAACTCTCAGAAGGGGGTGCTATTACCTCATCTGATTTCATTGTATTTTATAGGTATATCTATATGGTTTGCATGCATATGTATGTATATTTAACCCCACTGTAGTTTTAAAAGCAGGCTAAAATATTTATTTCCCTTTGCCCACTGCTTTAGTGTACTGTTTTTATCAACAGTGATAATAAAGTTGCTGCTTTTTTTGTTTTAATTACTCACTAGAGCAGTATGCAAAAAAATTAATTTGATTTTCAGCAATATGAGGTTTTCTGAAAAGTATGGGAAGCCTTGAAAAAGGAAAACCAGAGAAACAAAGAGAGGAAAAGGCACAAAAAATATGGTGCTTTTATTTTATGTTGTACAGTACATAGAAAAATTTACTGTCTTGTGCAAGAAGTGAGAACAACATATTCATGCTAAGTGTGAATGAAAACCACTGAGTTGAAATCAATGTATTTTATTATGCAAAAATATGATGGTTTAGATTATGAAATCAGATAATTTTAAAAGTCTGGATATTGTTATGGTGTTTCTACTATTTTTTACCTCTTGAAATTCATTGTTTGGACATTAAAATAGTCTCGTTAATTTCTTATCTTGTTTGTACATTTATTTATTTAATTTGCACCTCTAAATTAAACAAACAATGGTTGCATATATCTGTCTTGGACACACTGCTGCTGAATGTGACTGACTTTCTTTCTTTTCTTCAAATCTGCCTGCCCCTGCTAACTCTTAGAAACACATCACACTTCTTTCCTGCCAAAGCCCTGCTTTGGAAAATGCTACGTGGGTCTGTAGCCTCTCTGTCTTTGGGCAAGAAGGAGCTCAGGCGCTCAATATCACAGTTAGCAAGCGGTGTAAGCTGTGCAAGCAAAGGCTCCTGCTGAATCTGCAAGCTTCCCCCAGCACTGCTGGAAGATGCTGGGACAGGAAGGCTGTGCTCCCTGGTACTCGTGACCATCCATGAGGGAATTTGGCACAACTGGTTTGTGGTCTCCAGCTGCACCTTTGAAGAACAGCCTTGCCCTCATGCTGCTGCTTTGCAGGGCTTTGGACTCTTACATGACCAGGTCACAATCTTGACTTAGAGGCCAAAGTAAGGCCTTAGCATTAACTGATGATAATTAAATGCCATAACCTGTGACGCTGCAATTAGCAGCAGGATTTCTGTTTATTTGAGATCATGGTCGTAGCCATGTTCTGGGTTTAATGGGTGAACATATGTTCTCCTAATCATTCCATGGTATGGAGCATCATTTCCCACACATGCCTGCAATCCAGACTTCCTGAAAAACCAAACCATTGACTTCAGTGGGTGCTTAGAAAAGAAGGATTTTCAGGATGGTTCTTATTTTGCATAGGAACCTCCTTTGGCAGATATTTGTCTACTGTCTCTGAAATATTATAAAAACAAAATTCTCATTGTCCTGAGGATTTCACCTTCTAGGTTTCTTCTGCCCTGTCATCTCCCATGTGGTAATGTCATGAAAATGATCACATAAAATGAGGTGTAAATATAGTGTTAAAATTACATTAAAACAATAATCTTGCCTATTATTCCTCAATTATCTGGAGTTCATAGTTGGAATTTGGATGCAGAAAAAATTGAATGTGGAACTTCAGAAGAACAATAGCAGCTTCTTGTAAATGTTTCCCAAATGTTAGTTTTGTAGTTCTATGAATCGTTTATCCTCTGCCAGGAATAAGATCCCAATCATAGATATCTGCTTTAGGGTGAGATGAAATGCCTCTGGATATGCACATTTCCTCTCAATATCATAAAAGGAACCCTAATTTTAATTCCAGACAGATTATTTTAAATGTTAAAACAGATGAATTCTACTGCATCCACGATCCCTGTGAAGAGAGTCTGGCAAGTTTCAAGTGATTTCTAAAAGTGCCTTAGTCTGGTTCCAAAAAACTGGCTAGCATGACATTGTCCATTCTAATATCCTCATGTCTGTGATGTGCCTGGGACTCTGGCCACTCCAAAAATGCACAGGATGAACATGAAATTACCTTCTCCAAGGACAAAGTGTCTAGAGACAGTCAAAGGTGGGCTTCACTTCATAATTTCCTTGAATTTCTCCCTGTGGAAGGAGTGGGGTTTTAAAGAGCTATATAGGAGAAAACTGTTGTGCATTCAGAATGGTTGCAGGAAGACTGACAGGGAACAAAGTGTAACTGTTCAGTTTGAGACATTTATTTCCTTTTACTTTGTGTATACATATATAATATGTATTTCAAAACATGGTAACTGTGGTTTTTAAGGTTCAACTTAAAAGATCATCCTGTGGCACCTGTAACAATCTCATCTGAAATTGTTCCGTACCAAAATTTTTATGATTAGTTCCAGACAACAATGAACTCATTTGCACTTTGTATTTGCTAGCAGCTTCTGAATACAGAATTTTAAATCCTTGGGTATAGTTTTAGAAATTTGCTGGTTTGTTGTCTGAAAGAATCACTCCATCTTGCATAGCTGTAAACAGTCATCCATGGGAGGAGTTTTAGGGCTGTACATGCTGGAGGTTGCAAGCCCCTCTAGGCACTTCTGGCTGGATGGCCGTGGCCATTGGAGCACAGCATGTGTGCTCCCCTGCCTTGCGCTTTGTGCTGTGAGGAGAAAATTCACTTTCTGTTCTCATGTCCAAGACCTGCTCCTGCACCAAGCTCCTGCATGCAGGACTTGGGTGAAGATAAGCCCTGCTCTTATCCTGCACACACACACAGGGATGAAGGGCCCTCAGGGATGCTGAGCCAGGCCATGCCTCTTGAAGAGCAGACTTCTGGAGTGTTTCCTGCTGGGGAACAGTGCAGTTTATACTCATGAGGACCAAGAAACATGAGGTGCAGTCATCTAGGTGTGTTTGAATGGCAACCTTCTCCTGTTTGGTTATCGATGTACTAAGAAGTAGGCTAAGATTAGACTTTATGTTGATGAGATACAGTCATTTAATAAAGAGGATGTGATAAAATCAATGTGAAGCAGAATGTGCAGTCTGCCTTTTGGTAATGTCAGCACTGTACACAGAAGTTGCTCAACTTGCACACCTCACCGCTGACAGCATTGAAGAATAGAGAAAGAAAACCTTCCTGGAGGTTCAGACTGCTTAGGTGGATGTCAGGAAAAGTGGATGAGTCCGTGTTGGAAAGGACTGATATAATCCTCATAGGTACCTGAGTGCAACATGATGACGCCTTCTTACAGCTTTTGTCACCTCTTGTAGTGATGGTATAAGAATTCTTGAGTGTCATCACCTTGGTGTTCTGCTACAAGCCACAAAACTCAGTGCATAAACCCTGCACAGCATCTGTTTTCCTCTCCAGCACTTGTTTGTACTTCTCTTCTTGGCTTCAGCTGCAACACACATTGTTGTGTGCATGTATCACATATCGGATGGGAAAATCAGGCCCTTCGTGTCTGATGTTTCCTTACTGCAAGGCTGAGCTCTCCAGTATCGTCTGATAAGATTGTGCTATAGAGCAGTCCATGAAACACAGCGTAAAGTGATTTCAGATACCTTCCAGCATTTTACCAGCACATAAATAGTTAGCTGCCATTGGAAATCTTAAGCTACAGACAATGGGAGATGGTAACCTCTTGTGCACAGGATTTAAAACTATAGGATCATTGACCTTGAATCGTGCATGTAGCCTGGGAAATCTAGAGTTAAGCAGCTTGCAAAGCCATAAAAGCCAGCCACCAGTCTGAAGAAAAGAAGCCTTCTTCTAGTTTTCCTGCTGATATTCAGTGTTGTTTCAATCAAAGTACAGGTAGTACTTGAAGAATGACAGATCTTGTGAGCTTTATATACCAGTAAAATGAGATTATGCTTCACGACCCTCCTGCATTTGACTTTGACATTAGAGAATATGATTCAGGAATTCATTTGAAAATCCACAAAAATATAAATTAAAATATTTTTTTAATTGCTGGTTTCTCATTAATTGCACATCATAACTGACTCACAGGAAAGCAAGAATCATAATGAAGAAAATCAGAAATAAAAAGGTACTCATAACCTTAGTGTGTATCAGTACTGAAAAAATTATGAAAAATATAATGAAAAGCATAGAAAACTATATTTTTCTTACTGGCTTTATTCTTATAATATTATCACATTTTAAAAATACAATTTTAGAAAAAAAATGAACTATAGCTTTTTGCAGTGATAGGCGACAGGTCAGAAAAGCGTTTCAGAATAATTTTACACCTTTTAACCTTAAAAAATACTTTGCTGACAATTGAGAAAGGGCCTTAAAAGAAGCGCTGATAGGCATTCTCACAGCAGGGTTGCCATGTCCCATCACATAGCAGAGGGTTTCTGCATAATGTATCCTGTAATAAGAAGTGTACTGCAAATCACCGGGCTTGAGTAGCAGTTTTAAGAAAGTAATCCTTGGCATGAACTGCTATTAGTGATGACACTGAAAGTTTGTTACGTAAAACTCTTCAGAAGACACAAAGAAGGTAAACTGTTTAAAATTTTGATTCAAGCCTTGAAAGAACTACTTTGTCATAGAAATTTGTCTGCATTTAAATATATATTTAGTGTGCTCTGGATTTTTTTTCATTTTTGCTTATGCTTGGACAGACTTGTTAAAAGGAAACTACAGAGTTTTGTTAAATGAATGTCACTTTTCTCTCTTTCCATGCCACAAATGGTAATTGTTCCAAAAGCATCTTAATAATTACTGGTGTTAATTATGAATGCTAATACAGTCAATGATCACTCAGAGCCCCCATGTTGCAAACCCTTTACAAATGAAGTAAAAACAACCAAAAAAAATTTTTAAACTTCCAGTATAACAAAGGCTAAATCAGTCCATCAAAGCACAGCAAGCTATATTCATGTTTTAATGGCTAGACTAATCAAAATGGGATATGAATCTACAAGAAACCTTCTTGTTGAAATTAATTTTGTATTTGTCTGGAAATGTAAATAAAAGAAAACGTGAAGGGGCCATTTCCAGGCAAGTTCTTTTCAGTGTTAATGATGCAAATCAGTGAAGTTTCTCAGTCCCTGGGGAATCTTTTTGTCTTTCTCATTTCCATAAGAATGATTTTTAGGTGATTAAAATAAAAATCTAATGGAAAAAAAATTCTTTATACTTTTCTCACAATGCAGTTTAGTAGATGTCTGAAAAAAACCTAAAAAACCAGAGATGGAATTGACTTTAGAACTATAATAAACCTTCTTAGGAGAGTATTGGTCACAAAATGTTTTTGTATTTCTAATGGAGACATTTTTGGTTGTCTTTAGAAGCATTTGATAGAAGTTGCAGTCATCTGAAAGCTTGATGTTTCAATGTAACTCCAGAATTTTCTCAGCAGCTAGTAAGAGGTAATGAAATGTTTCATTGTGTGTTTTCTAAGTGATCAGTATGAGAAACAGGCAGAGACATAATAATTAAAATTTTGGCTTTCTATATTTTTGGCAAATATTTTATTCAGAGCTAGATTCTCCTTGAAGATTGAGGACTGGACTGATAGAGAAATACTGGAGAAACATTGATCATTTCAATCTACTTTTAATCCAATCCTTTCTCCAAAAAGAAACTACCCGAGTGACTCAATAAAGGGCTGCTATTAAACCATGGCTTTGCTGTAAGGCAAGATACACCCCACAGAGCTTCAGGATTGGCTTTACTTTCCCTCTTTTTCCAGGCGACAGCAAAAGGCAAAAATGGAGATTAGCATGGTCCATGTTAGCCCAGCATAGATAACACTTCTGTCCCCTCCATGGCAGTGTGGAGGGGAAGGAATAAATATCATTGTGCCACCCTGAGCCTCTGTGCACAGAGAGCAGCCGTGCCATGGGCTCTGCTCACACACACAGAACACGCGTGTGCTCACAAACCTGGGCATGTGCACAGCTCCTGGCGCACAGTGGGGAGGGACAGCCTGCAGGGGACATGGGGAGCGCTGGCCCTGCTGGTGCCTCCCAGCAGGCAGCACAGCTCACCCTCAGGCTGGGAGAGGGCAGGGGGCAGGAATAACCCCGGAGGGAGCTCAGAGCAGGAGCTGCTGCTGGGCTGCACGGCCAGGAGCAGAGAAGATGACAGGAGAGGAGTATGTCCCTATTTCCGGGCAGTGCTCAGCCACAGTGCATGTCCTCAGTGCTCAGTAGTTGCTATAAATCGCCCAGGCCCAAGCAGAGAAGCAAGGCAGGCTCTTTGGTGTGCTCCTGCAGCGAGAGGAGAGCAGGGAGGCAGGGAGCTGCCCTGGCACAGGGAGGGATGTTCACTGTGGATTCAGGGCTGCATGAGGAGGCTGCAGGCAGCAGGCACCGCAGAGAACCGAGTCCCTGTGCTGGCCCAACCAATGCACTCCTGTGCAACAGGGAGAGTGAATGGGCAGCTGCAGCCCTCCAGCCAACTCACAGAGAAATGGAGTTGGAGATTACTGCTGCTTGGGACTGGATTGCTTCCTGCTGGCTCTCGTCTTCAGCTGCTAATGAGCCACCAAGGAGAATCAAGTTGTTCCCAGGACTGCTTGGGTCCTGGGTTTGGGTTGTGGAGGAATGAACAGCCCTCTTGGGCTGGATATGGGATCAGATGGTACAGGGGACAACTGTTCAGGGAAAAACACACAGGTGACTGATGCCCCTGTGACTCTGGGAGGTGATTTCCTTCTTAATCCCTCTCCATAGCTCCTGGCTGAAGACTTCCACTCCTGCCCCAGGCTTCCCCAGCCCTGAAGGGGCTCTCCTCCAGCTCCAACAGGAGACACTCATGAAATGTTCCTGGCTGTGGTGAAGTTAGAGGATGCTCAAACTCCATTATTCAACAGATATTAGTCAAGAGTCACAAAACCTGAGAAGGGATCTAAAATCTCAAAGCAAACAAAACCGTAATTAATTCTTTATAATGCTTTTTAGACAGCAGTGCTTGTAAGTACATTTCAACATTGACTTATTAATTGTTTGCTATCAGATGTTAATATTAGAAAGGTGACTCTTCTCAAGCTAGTCTCCAGACCCTGAGGACATAGAGTTTCTTGTTTCCTTAACATGCAGGGAATACACAAGCCCAAACTTTAAAAAGAAATACAATATACCTGATGAATTCACTACTTTTTGACACCACCACCACTCCACAATTTTAATGCTGTTCTTCCTTGTTCTGTTTGGGTGAGGCAAGGAATTCCAGGAAAGTTCTTTGAAGCCTTTAAGGGAAGAAACTCCGTTCCATCTGCCACTCTTCCTCACAGTGCCTTTCCTTTACATCCCCACACAATGTATGGGACACCCTCAGCAGCCCACATTGCCTGCCACAACCAGCAAGGACAGAGGAAAGACTGGAGTGAAATGCTCCTCAAGGCACCTTCCCCTGACCACCCAGGAGCCAGCCCTGCGTGCCTGTGCACAATCCTTTGCTCCCCCCCTTATCATGGGAGGCTAAAACATTTCTAAGAAATATAAATACACACAATTTTACATGTAGGACATGGCCAGTGCTTCATATAATCCTTTACAGACACCTACTGTCCAGTGGATTTGCCTGGGGTTATGAGGCTCTGGTTCCACCGCTTTGTGGAAAGACATTTTCCCCCATTCCCAGGGTGTGCTTGCTGCCTGGCTAGGAGCTGGCTTGCTGGAGCATTGCCACAGAACATCCAGTCATTTGCTTTCAGTGGTCTGCCAGAGAGAAGGAACATGACCCTGTAGCCTAAGGACTGAGTGCAGATACCTGGGATTTTCTTAAGTTTCAAGGAAAGATCTGAGAGGTGAAATCAGCCTTGTGCCCACCATTCCTTCTGAGCATATATAACTAGAGATTGGATATGCCTTCAGTGAGATATGAGTTTGTTTTCTCTTAGACAGAGAAAACATTGCACATAAATCCGCAATTTCCTAAGGAAGTAGAAAAGCATTGTGGACACTGGACAGACGCTGATGCTAAATCAGGGATCAGGTCTGCTACCAGGGACCCTGGTCTGGCACATTGGGCAGGCAACTTGCTCAGCTTGCTAAGACCTTTGCTGGATGCAATCTGAACTCCTCTTCCCTGGCCTTGGAGGGTGTTGTCTGGAAGGGGATGTAGCTGGTGACTTGTGAGGGTCCCATTTGGCCCAGGCCTCGCTGTGCCATGCTGCCAGGCGACACTTGGCAATGTGCATCCTGCAGCCTTCCCTCGCCAGTTAGGTACAACTCCAATGTGCTCTCCTCTTTGTCCTCACAATGTGGCGTTATGGATTGCAGCCTTGGAGATGCCAGGCAGGGATGAGCCTGTTCTGGGAAACTGGTCCAGTAGACCTGCAGAAAGTGTAACTGGATACTGCGCAGCTGACATGAACTGATGTGCAAATGCTGTCAGCTCCTCTAGTCAGAAACCTGTTTGAGACTGTGCCATCTGCTCCCAGCCAGTGCCCGCTGCTGCTCTGGACTGGAGACAGGACTGCAGCTCCTGAAGCCCTCAGAGCTGCTCCTTTCCCTTGGCATTGCCCTCCTGCACAGTCCTGTGGTGTGGGCTGGGGCTAAGCAGGGTGGGTGAGCTTCCCAGTCAGACGCAGGTTGTGTGAGTACACATTGCTCAGGAGATGAGACGGCTCATGGTGTCTGCCCTGTCCATTCCCTGAGTGATTCATTCATTTATTTTTGCTAATTTAACAGGAACTACCCCTGCATCTTTAACAGGTTCTTTGTCTAGTGAGCCACAGAAAAGAAAAAATTAGGTCCTATAAGAAGAGAGATCTGGCTGTAATGCTTACTTTTCTTCCCTTACTCTCTTCTCCAAGACTGGATCAAGAATTTCCTCATGTGGATCCCAGGAGTATCTGCAAAGTAAGTTAAAGGAGGGATTGTTTTCCAGACCACTCCCCTTGAAACAGAAAAATAAATGGTCTGGCATCTTTTAGAGCAAAATGGGAGAATCCTGCAAACATTAATGTTTCCTTGGGTCTAGAGAGCCTCCAAGCAGGAATTACAGTTTTGAATTTAGATACCTTAAAATGCCTTTATGCTGTTTCAGGGGCCTAAATCCCACCTAACTGTTGGGGTATGTCTAGGACACAGTTGAGGAGAATTTCAAGGCATAGAGATAGTGAATTCTCACCAGACTTTATAACATGACAAGAATGAAATTGAAATTGCTCACCCAGAGAGATTGTTTTTAGTGATCCTCCTCCGGTGTTGGGAAGATCCTCTGTAAGTTTTCTGGGAATATCCTTTCTGGGTGAATCCTGTACACATGTTATATGCCTCAGAAAAGTTATATGAGATAGGATAACGCTGGTGCAGGTGCAATAGGATGTCTTTAAAAGTGTTAGAAAAGTACATTCAGAAGTGTGAACTTTGTTCACTAAGAAGGTAAATCAGTCAGGATAAGGAATCCTCTTATAATTAATTAACTCTTGCATTAATTGGGAAGGACTATGAATAGTCTAGCTACTTATCCCAGAAGACAGGCTGAAGCCAACACTAAATTTACATTTCAGAAAGGACAAAATATATCCCAGAGGATAAGAACAGGAAGACCAGCCTGTCTCACATTTGCAGAAAGGCATAGCTCTGTTGCTGTCCCCCTGCTCTCAGGTATTCCCCAAAAGAGGAATTCTCAAGAGGATGCTCCTGTTATTTGTGTTTGTCTCCAATAATGCCCTACTACAGTTTTTCATGGAGAAGACTGGAAATGCACCACACTTTTGCAAAAGTTCTGATGAACAGTTTTGGCATACTTCCCAAGGCAAAATGTAGCCACTGAATAAGCTGTGTTTGTGGTAGGGATGGTTTTGTTCCAGAAATTCAGGTTTAAAACCTCAAAGAAATCTTTCTGCATTACTGACGCATTTCACTTTGGGTTTTTTTGTCATGGAGAGCGGCATCTCAAACC
Source organism: Acanthiza pusilla (assembly GCA_036630365.1). Taxonomy (NCBI): domain Eukaryota; kingdom Metazoa; phylum Chordata; class Aves; order Passeriformes; family Acanthizidae; genus Acanthiza; species Acanthiza pusilla. Next base: position 10,199,624 of record JAXCHO010000098.1, read on the forward strand.
CCACAGCCCAACTCCTAGAAAATTCACCCACCACCCAGTCTTAAAACCCATGCCTGCCTTAGGTCCACAGCTTATGAAAAAGTTGTCCTGGGAAAGATGTGTCCCTCCCCTCCTCCTCCTCCACCCTGCAGCAGGACCATTGTCCGCCGGCGGCAAGGCATAAAGGAGTTAACGAAGGAGCCGGCGAGGAGGTATGACGGGGTGATGTCAGAATATTTCCAGGGAAAGAATGTGTCGGGGGGCGCTGGCCGGGCCGGGCTGGGGCTGGGGCTGGGGCTGGCGGCCCCCGGCCCCACCCCGACATTCTTCTTGTCCGGTTCCCACAGGCGGAGAGTGGCACGGGGGGTCAGAGTGGACGAGCACAAAGAGAGACCCCCTGCTGCCGGGGCCATCGTGCTGGGCTGTCACTGCTACTAATTCATGACTTCACCTTTAATCTCACTGATCCATTATAGGTTAAAAAGAGACCCATTTTACAGCTGACAAGATTGAAGGGAGCGCAACCCAGGAACTGAGGGGGTGGGGGGGTGGGCATGGGGGAGGGAAAAAATAAGAGAGGAGGAGAGAGATGCTAAAGTTTGTACAATTGGGACCATCTGCTAAAAATAGATTTTGCGGGGTTTGTTTGTCCTTTCCCTTCACTATGACAATATCTGTTTTAGAGAGGTAAGCTGGTAACTGCAGCTAAATCAGAATTTTAGTGCACAGGGTCAGAGCAAAAAAGGAATGGGGAGGAGCAGGGGGACGGCGGAAAAAAAGAGTAAGATTTTAGCACCAGGGCTGGACAGTGGAAAGGATGGGAAGCATTCAAACAGTTTAGTGCTCTTTAGAGCACATTTGGTGAGGTCATCATGGGGAAATGACTAAGAAATTTATGAAATGCTGATGTCAGAAGTAAGCTGATCAAATCAACATTGATTCAGCAGAGTAACAACTGTATGTGTGTGGCACTTACAGCATGTTTACAATGACACAAATACTTGATGAATTTTCAGAAATCATTAGACCTACTGTGGTCAGAGCTGTAGATGAAGTCTCTTGAAGTAATTCTTCTATTTTCGTCAGTAGCATAATCACTTTCAATTTGTCCTTTAACAAAGATTTTTATGTTGCTAGTTCGAGGCAACTGCAGTACATGTTCTCAGTGAACTTCAGAAAGTAAGCAAATTGGAAAGAAAAAAAAATTGAGTCTCTGAAAAAAAACCCAGAGGGATGATAATTTTTCATACACTTATAAAATAATTATTTTTTTTAGCATATAGCAAAGAATTCAACATTCTTGCATTTCCTGGTTTTGTCCTGTATCAGCAAGGATGCTGCAGGTACCTGCATGTGATGCTAGTTCAGGGGGTTGGGGTATTTGTCATTTTTGCTTCCTCTAACTGATATTCTTTAAAAGAACCTTTTAATTCCCAAAGCAGGTTTACTACGTCCACCAAACTAGTCTATCCCTCCTACTGTCCTGATGGTATCAGAGAGCATTGAAGCTCAAGAAGGAGATTGTTTGCTGGATTCTCCCTGTGTTTTGCCCTTGAACTGCTGGAGCTGCATCTCACAAGATTTTTCAATGTAAGTATGTAGATTTATCCTGCCAGAAGTGCAGAACTTTTGCATCTGCTACAACACCCTGTTTCTTCCTTTTTCCCTTCCCTGCAGAGGAGCTCTGGGAGTTACTGGCATCATGGTTGCCCCACTGCCACGAGGTGAGGGTGGTAAGTGGGGAAATTTGTCCTGAGTGTGCAAAGAAATTTGCAAAGAGTTTTGTGTTTCTGGGATTCACGGACAAAGTCTGTGAAGGACATCAGCTGCCACTGTCTGCTGTGGGAAGATATAAGAGAAAATGGGGACCTTTCACGTGAACCACTCTGTCAGTTAAAGTCAGTGATGAAAGTCCCATTGAAAAGAGCCTCTGATCAAACCAAAACCTGTTTTCCTAAGAGTGACACTGCCTGCAAATGGAGGCAGATTGAGGTCCGTAACTGGCCAGCACTTTGGACACATTCTGCTTACTTTAGTCACACAAAATGACGTATTGATGCAAGTTTCCAGGATCCAAACAGGCAGCCCTTTCATAGGCAAAAGCCCTAATGAAGTCACTGGCAGGCAGCCTTGCTGGCCTAAGGCCTGCAGGCTATTTCTCTAGTCAATACACTGGACCTAATCTTATACCCCTTGAGCATCAAACTCCATGTGTATTTTCTGCAAGTATTTGTTCTCTTTCTGCAAAAGTGCAAGATTTGTGTGCTGTAGAGTGCGGTGTCAGTGAGCAGCTGCTTCTCCTTCAGCATGAGTTGTTCAACACACAGACCTCATTGGCTACTGGTTGGACAAAACCACCCCACAAAGCTGAGGCGAGGAACAGCAAGGATCTAGGCTGCCAAATACAAACCTCCTGTTTTCGTCTGTAAGTGTCTGAAATCAAAGCAAAATTATTAAAGCAAAAGTAAAATTTAAAAGGCTTCACCAAATATTAAGAAAATATGTATTTTTAGCTGGTAATCTGACTATTTCTAATTTAGTGGAACACATTAACTCCTCCACTTAAGTTGAATGCAATCTGTGACGCTGTCTTAACAAAGAGTTAGAGTTGCAAAATGGATTTCATTACCTCTTTGTAAGCTTAGTCCTTCTGATTTCTGATCAGTCAGCTGAAATTATTTTTCCTATTCTTAAGAGTGGAAGAAATATAGATTGGAATGGCAGCTTCATGTATTACCTTGGTTCCAAAGTGTCATCAAACACTAAGTTAAAAAGATAAAAATCATAAGGATGTTTTCATAATGATGCTTTGTTTTAGGCAAGGAACTTGTATTTGTTCTTTCTTACTGGAATTTTTGATTAAAGTGTTTCCCACAAGCAAATGTTATAATGCAATGTCCAGGTACAAAGGTAAAAAGCATCTGTTAGAACTGAAAAATTACTATCTCCTCCACACTTGTCAGAAAATTATAGAATGAATAAAGTCCTTCTCAGATAGTTTTTTTTCCTTGTAAGTTTTGTGCATCTTCTGCAATGCACCTGTAGGCAGGTGTCCAGAAGGAGCCAAGAAAGCAGCTTCTGTGTGTATTGGCTGGATCAGGGTTGAACTGCTGAACTGGATAGCCACAACTTGGCCTGGAAGTAAAAGAAGAGGGAATGGAGGTGATCCAGGCTGCCCATTAATTATGAGCCCTCCCTGCTACCACATTCCTGTCACTTGGTAGGATGGGTGCTTGCAGCTCATGCAAAAAAACCCTGAAAGGCTCAGCCTCTGGTTGTGCTAGATCTGATCTAAGCCCACAGGCAGGCTCTCAGCTCAAACATACCTGAAATTGTGGGCCTTAAATATTTAGCTTTCTCCGTGCACTGAGCTCCTTTGACAACCTATATCCATGTTGTCATCATGCTTGATGTGCTATAAATACATTCATGATCTTCGATGCCAATCAACTAATATCAGGTCCTTATCACAACAAGCTCACAGTACCTCATTCAGTGTGCTCAAGGAGTTATCTTTGTATCTCCTTTTTTAAGATGAAACTAATCCATTGTAAGCCTCATAACAAGAAACCACTCACGGGGTGAAAGCATAAGCACAGTTTTCAAATGGTATTGTATGTGTCTCATGACTCTTGCCATTAAAGACACAGGTATGAAAAGATGCTCTCTGTTTTTCTGTTGGAGATAGGGTAGGTTTTTCCTTGTGCTTACCAAGGGAGTGGTGCATGGTTTAATTAAAAAGTGTTATTATCCCAAGGCTTTTTCTTTTTTGAAGTGAAGTCAAGCACCCTACAGAAGACAAGGTACATTCATCCACCCAAATATGTGCCAGAGTCCTGCTGGCAATAAGAGCTGTTGCACAAACATCTGATTGCAGAGTTAGAATTCAACAAAGCAAGAAGAAAAAGGCTGAAGAACAACTACCTAAATACATGCAGTAACACAGAGAGAGGGAAGTGGAACTGAGAGAACAATAAATGAAGAAACAAAGAAAAGGTCAAGCACTTATTCAGGATCCGTAAGTACAAATGTTGCAGTTCAAGCAGTGCAGGTGAAAAATTAAATTCCTTCTCTTAGCAAGTTTTTATTTCTCTCTCCATATTTCTTTTTTCCAGCTCATAAGTACCACTGAAGGCAATCTTACTTGCAGTGGAAAAAAACAAATATGAGATGCAAATAGTACACGAGGCCATCAAGACAGGATGAAGCACCATTTTTGCGACTGTCTTCAGCAGAATGCACTGCATTAAAAGAGAGATACATTTTGTGTAAATGATGTTGGAACATTCGATGCAAAAACATGATCTTGCATCCTTCCTTTCACACAGAGCTGGGTCAGTCAGGAATAGGTGGATGGGAGAATCCTCACTTGCTGGGCAAGTGTCAGCTGGGGCAATATACATGTGGTTCTCTGAGCTCCAGAGTTTTCAGAGCATCTGGAGCAGAGTGTTTTCTGCCTGATGGGGAACTCCCAGGCCGAAGGGAGGTGTGCCCATGTGTAGGTGAAGAGCTGTTGAACAAAATGGAAGAAGGAAATTATCATCTCGAAGGTTGTTTAGTCTAATACTACCTGAGCTACTTTTACAACCATCAGAACAAGCTCTCTTGGAAAGGATAAAAGAAAGCCAATGTGGCACATTGAAACTCCCATATGTGGTACCTTCAGGGATTCCTTTCAGCAGTGGTGCACCCCATCACTGATACTTACCCAGGAAAATTTATATCCTTTTCTCAAACATTCTGCAGTGCTTTTTACATTCCTGATCTTCTCTATCTTCTTCCTGCAGTGCATATGTTCCTCTGCTCTCTGGTGTTTTTCCTTAGGTACATGTTTCCTTGGTATGTGGTCCTTTCCTCCTCTGGACCTCCTGCCTCATCACCTTCTCCCACTGGTAATTCCAGCCCCCGCTGGGTTTTTGCCTAGTGCTTGTACAGTTCTTTCTTCATGGTCTAGAAAAAGCAATGCAGAGGTGCAATGTCAGACAACCCTCGATGAAGAAAGAAGGGATGGATCTGACAACTCCATGAACCTGCAAGTCACTCACACTTGGAATCCTCTTAGCCCTTGCTGGGACTGGTTGCAGTAGGTGACCAGGCCGTAGAAACTGGTTTAACCAGGATTGACAAGACAATAAATGGAACTTTGAAAAACAAGTGTGATTACACAGTGGCCTAATTTCTATAATTTTGAACTGCTCCTGCGTTTTCATGACAACCTGCAGGGGTAAAATTCCTTTTTTTTTTTTTTTTTTTTTTTTTTTTTTTTTTTAAAAAGAAAACAGAATGAAAGAAATCAAATTGACTAATTAATCCCCATACTAATACTAACTGCACTGCAACTAATACAGTTACATCAGGGCTTCCTTTGGGTCAATATTTTCCTTTACCTGAAGGCCAAAGAGGTATTTATTTAAACATCACCTAATAACCAAACACCAAACACAAGCACCAGGCTGACATGTCATTCATTTCCCACCCCCTCCAGATTGTTTCTGTCTGTCTCATGCTCTTCAAATGGCAATGTAAAGCCCATATGCTACAGTGTCGGGAAAAATTCCCAACACGGCATCTGGCTGTGTGGCAGATCCCGAGGCAGTTGGTGTGTCAGCTTTGGAGCTGCCTCTGCTTTTGTCATGTACCAGGGATTGGTGATGGGACTGCCTTGTCACCCCACAAACCACTTTGGATTCCAAGGAATCGCTAGGTTTGTGTTTGTCAATAAGCTTCTGCTTAAATCCCTCATGAGACCTCTATACAGGCCTCCTTTATGGCAAAATAATGAGAATTTTTTTAATGCCAATGTGTGTGTTCAGCAGAAATATGTGGGTTTAGTTTAAAGTGGACCATAGCCTGGTATGTACAGGTCACTTTGTACTAGGATTTCTTTCTCAGAAAACCCTTGAAGACTCTTTGAAAAGGGTTTGGTTTTTTTTTTCCCTTTGCTCACGAGTGTAGAAGCCACTTCTTGGTGAATAGGATCCATAATGCCCGGAGATATTTGAGATCAAGCATATGGTCCATTGAATATGCATGGAAATGGGGTGGGAGGGAATTGGTGAGCAGCACTGGCAAAAGTGTGTCTGAAAGTTAAGCAGCACAGAGTTAGGAGGGAGCCTTTCTGCCTTTTTGGGGAAACATCACTTTCCGTGTCCTCTGATACACCATTTACTAGGTAGCAATTTAAGGTCAAAAGCATAGCTGGGGGGTTGAGCACTCAAAGATTTGGTTGTGGCTTATGTTAGAATAATACCATTTCACTTTTGGTTTCCTGAAAAATGCTTATTTCTACAACCAAAACATCAGACAATAAAATCTCAGGTTACTAAAAAGTACATAAAGATAAGAAACTTCTTTAACTGACAAATGACCAATTCTTTGAGAGAGGAGAGAGGCTCAAATGACTCTTCTTCACATTTAAATGAAAAGAGTGCTTGGAGAATACACATTCTGGTAAGTTTTCCTTACCAGTGGAGAGAGAGAAAAGGAGACAGCACTGAATAGGAGCGATTGGGCATGAAGTAGTAACTATGAGGTCCTGGAGGCAGGAGAACAAGAGAGGGAAGGAAAAAAAAAGAGAAGAGAACCCAGAAGAAAGGCAAGGGGGAGGAGGGGTGAAGGAAGAGATATGTAGCAGTTATTTAAGAAATGTCAGGGAAAACTGGGATGTTTGTGTGTTTCAGAAGAGAGGCAATCTTGAAATACAGAAATTGAGCCCAGAACTATGAAGATTTACTGTGAATAACCTTGGGTAAATTGCTGCATATCTAACATTTGAATGAGTTTTTGGGGGGATTGGGGGTTTTTTGTATTATTGCCACAGCATATTTTTTCACATGACAAAATGTGAATTAATCTCTAAATCACAAATATGTTACAGTTAATTTACTTCCTGGGCCAAAATAATGTATCACACTGCATTTATTTCTTATGGCTGCTGAAAGTCCTAGAGAAATGAAGAATTAGAAGACTTTTAAAATAACCTTCTCCCTCACATACAGGATGTGACAGTGCAGGAACCAGAGTGAAGTGCACCATCACCAATATCCCTTCCATAGGAAATACTCACTTTCTAATCTTACTAGTAAGAGTGGGTGTAGGAGAGAAGAAAGATTCTTCATTGCAGTATGTAACAGCCCTGAATAAATTGCACAAAACTGACCTCTTGCACATGTGAATTGACTCCTGCAGATGTACCATTTTGTGGAGGGCACTGTGTTTGTGTGTCTGTGAAAAAGGCTTGTGGGGGGACATGTTCTGATACAATCTCTGTTTCCAAACCAACGCTATTCTGAAACAAAACTCTAGACCTTTCTGCTTTTTGTCTGGTGCTAGTCTGACCCTTCAGCGTTCACCCATCTCTTAAATCTGATTTAAAATCATGGAGATGAGGGGAGGAAAAACACTAGGTCTATATACTGTCATTTTTGTCCAGTCAAGTAGATATTTTCAAGTGTCTTTGAAAGAACAGTTCTTCCTAGCTGTGGGTCCTGGGTATGTATTGAGGATAACAGCTTGAAGTCAGAGCAGTTAATCTATTACAGCCTGTCCTGTGCAAATGTGTCTTTGGAAATGTTCATGCATGTATGATATACTTACATAAAATATGATCATTTGTTTTTATATGAGTTTGCTTTATATATTTTTCTGAGGAAAGCCTTTTATCCATTTAAACAGTTTCTACAGTAACACGAACACTCTCAGGTAGATATTTTGTAAGATACTTAAGCTAGGCTGTTTTAAAAATAAGCAAAAAAAGAGTAAAATGATGAGGTCTTTTAAAGTATCTTAGTAGCAGGCTGGAGAACAAGGCTGCTGGCTGAACTGCTCACTAGTAGTGATTTCCTCCCAGGAAATTCCATAGTGCAACAAAGCCAAATGCATTCAACCCTTGGCCCATCTGAATGTGCTGGAAGGGAATCCAGCCTTTAGCTGGATTTTTTCTTTCCAGTTCTCTTAAGTGACTTTAAATGCTGTGCCTTTGGTGGTGGGGAACCTGGGGGCTGGGCTCTGCTGTAAAAGCCATATGAGTGATCAGCCACTTTGTACAACAGTGCATCAATCCCTCTAGAGACTTTTCGAAGTTAATGAACATCTCTGGGTGCAGTGGTCTCATGCCTTAAGTTTGAAGGTTAGCATCTTTTTACCACTCATTAGAAAAGTTTATTTCAAGGGAAAAATGCATAGGTGCAGGGTATGTGTCCTCGGGAAATTCAAAACAAAGATGCATCTTGGTATGTTTATATTCAAATCCTCTTGCTGCAGTTCTGTGCCCAAGAAAATTATGTCCAAGTAAAATATAATTGTCAGAATCTGGTTATATTCAGGATGCTTTCTGGGTTCATAATCACTGTGGATCCTCTTTCACAAAGAGCTGAAATATGTGCTGGAGTCCAACAAGTTTCCATGTAATTTAAATATGTGCTGTAATGTAGGCTTGGCCTCAAGCAGTTGCTGAATAAGCACAGGAGAGCACACACAGACTTAGATCCAAGGAGGTGCTTGAGTGCTGCACCAAGTCATGGCCTCCCTCTAAAACCTGGCTTTCTGTCACTAAAGAAGATGCTGCTAAAGGTCTGGTTGCCTCCAGGCACGCCAGTCCAGGAACGAAGTGCCAGGCAGCCCTCCGCTATGAGGGGCCTTGTGCTGAAGAAGGCAGCTCTGAATAAATCCTTCTCTGGAGTCGTAGGAGTGACAGCATGCACGATCACTAAAGTCATGAAAAACCCTGAACTTTTTTCTTAAGAGATAGGGGAAAATGTCTACTCCTGCACTCTTTGCAGATAAAAAGATAGCACTTTCTGTGCAGTAACTAGAGCCTTAACTGCCTTAATTAAACTAAAGAAGACTAATAATAGTAGGTGTATCTATACAAAACCTGTCCCAGACTCTAACGATATCCTTGTATTGTAAACATACAACTGATTCCTGTATGCTTGCTTTTCTCTTCATTGACCATTTTTTGTCTGTCAGAGCTTTTACCTCTATTTTCCCTGTTTTACAAATAGTCACTGTGAGAATGATGCACACATTACAACACTTTGTTTTGCTGCTGTAAGTTCTGACACATGGAATATGTGCGACTCAGGGAATTGTGCAGGTCTGTACATGGACACTGAAGATGCACTGAGGTAAGGATGGCAAAACCAAGAAGTTTTACTCTCCTGGGATACTTTGAGAGAAAATGAAATGCTTGCCCAAGTCTAACTGAAATACGGTTTTTTATTTATTTTCAAAAAAATTTATATGTACAGTGTGTTAGATGTCAAATATATATTAAAAACAGAAGAACTACAAAGCCAATTACTAGACTAGAACTGACTTCTGCTGGTGACATGTGATATAATTTGTGGGTTTACTTATCTTGAAAACTGTACCTCTGATTTTCCCTGCTTGGGTCTTTGCATTCTTCCTAAAGATTTCATCAAAGCTAAACAATTACAAAAACTGTACTGCTTAATACAAAATATTTTCTTTTCTACTTGGATATCAGGGATGTACAAGGGAGAAGCTATTATCCTACTCAGGATGCCATGGAACAGTCATGTGTTGGACACTGGGCGAATAAACTGGGCTGGCTGGGAGCCTCCTCACTGCTGCTGGTCGTCAGCAGCTGCTCTATGGCTGCTCTCTGTAGCCAAAAGCTACACTGGAAGGCTCAAACTGTTTCTGAATTTGTCCCTTCTCCACTTTGTCCTCCCCATGACCTCACAGGTCTCTTTGTACCTGCCGTGGAGAGGAAGGGAGTCAGTGGAGCTGATATTCCCGTCATCCAGTGGCCCTAACCACCCAAATTCCTACCCTTGCTGAAACCTGCAGCCCACTTTCCCAGTGAAGCAGGGCAACTTTTTTTCCTTTGCAAATGTGGCATTCATAAGAACAGCAACCAGGGCAGGAATTTTCCAGAGAATAATAAGCATTTCCTATGTGTACTTCCTATGTGAACACAGGTATATAACAGCACAGCCTGGACTTCTGTTGTGTGAGGTAATTTATATCAGTGTTTGTAGAACTGGGGCCAAAATCTCTCAGCACTGGTGCTGTATTTCCACTCATTTTGTACTAGGGTCTTCCTGTGAATCCCCTGTGGGAGCAGTTGAGTGGTACTTAAAGGGATGGTATTTCTGTAATTATCTAATTATTGCTCCAAGGTTCTTTCTTGTGCTTGTTAAACCTTCATTCCAGTGAAAGTGTAACCCCACACTACTGAATTTGGATAAAACATGATTGAGAATCAACATTAATTCCCCAGTAGTCTTTAGAGTAAGTACTGTTGGCTAACTTTTATTATTTCCGGCTTGAAAACATAGAATTCAGACTGGGTCACTCTGAACAGAGTGAAAACTTTGAAAGGCAGTACAGTGTGCAAATGAGGCTGCAGTTCTCCATTAGATTCTTTATATTGGCTTAAAAATTCATGAGACTTCTATTTCTTTAATGAGTTCTGTAACAATTACCTGAATTCCTGTTAGTTGCTATCAAACTCATTTCTAAATTCTGAATTTTTCAGTAAGGAATCAACAGTGAATTGGATCATATTTATACTCAACAATCTTTCACTTACTTATCCCTTAATTAATATTGTTTTGTGCTCTTTCTTAATTCCTTTATGAGTTACTTCTCCCCATTAGACAGGAGTCTAAGGCAAAAAAAAAAAAAAAAAAAGGAACGGTTAAATATATCTTAGGTTACTTCCTTCTGGTTCCTACTTTTTAATTCGTTTTTCACAGTCAGCCATGAATATTACACCTTCATTTGAATTTTCAGCTGCTGAATCATGATCAGTTGAAGATCCAGTAGCCCTGCACTAGTGGATATAACTCAAGGGGTTATGCTGTTTTTACTGCTTGGCACATACTCAGGAATGGCAACTTAGCTTAGCAGTTGGAGCATATGGCAGGGGGAGATAGGCCAGCATCTTGGATGAAGATGCATATATTTTGTACTCTCATGGTATGATGCATTCTTGTGCTTTGCAGATGGCACCTCAGAATTGTGGCTCTGAAAACTAATTTTGCCCAGCCACGCAGGTCTGCTGACACAAGCACGAGGATCATCTGTTTCTGCACAGACACTACTGCACACTGCAGATATCCTAGGCAGGAATTTCTCTGAGAAGAACACCTGCATCTCAGTTGCTGTGGTAAGCAGAAAGAAAAAGCTCAGGAACCTATGACTGACCTTTGTATCTAGAGAGGACAATTCAGTCAGACACGATTGCTGCCTTCATGTAATACTTGGCTGCTGTTTCTGCTAAAAGTTTATTGCATCATAGTAGTCAGGGCAAGAGTAACGGGAATATGGTGATCCTATGGCAGCTGGAAAGAGGGGTTTATTCAAATTGACAGAGCTCTAACATTGCCTTTATTTCCCAGCAGCTTCCCTGTGTACATCAGTCCTCAGAGAAACTGCTTTCGTACCACACAGGGATTGTAACACAAACAGTGCCACTCTCAAAACTTGTTTGTGCTCTATGTCTGCCTCTCTGTCTCCACAGAACAAGCATCTTGTTACACGTGCAAGTGGACCAAGGGCTTGCTAGACAGGTTTCAGGCAAAAGATTCTGAGCAGCTAACAGAACTGCAGATTGAGGTATGAGTACTTTCTGTTCTCTGGCATAATTTGCATTACTTAAGATCACTCTGGGAACATTTTTTAAATGCACTAGGCTGGAGTGCAGTTTTTCTCAGAACTGTGTTGCTTCCTCTCCAATCTCATTATTTGTGGCACTGTGTCCCTGATCTGATCAGGGAGATCATAGAGGGATATCATGTAAGAGTACATCAGGCAGATGTATTTTTAAAGATCATTTTCCTGCATGTGCAGTGGGCTTCACACAAGCTACTTTCAGGTCTTCTTAGCTTTCTTTTTTTTTTTTTTTTCTGGACAGACAGCCTCAGTACTTCTCTGTGCTCTTTGCTAGATATTCTCCTGAAAGAGTAAACAGTTTGGCAGCAAGTAAAGCCATGGGTGATGGACACAAACAGTTACATTCTATTGTCTACCTGCAACAGGAGAGCTAAAGAAGAGGGAGGAATTGGTATTAAAAACAGATCTGTCAAGCAATGAATGGGATACTGTCTGGAGTAATGTGAAAATTGCTGCCAGCTTATGGTGTACCAAGGGGCTTCGCTTTTTTTTTTTTCCAGATGATACCAAAGAACTATTATTTACAGGACCCCTGAGCAATTGTTTCCACATTGAGCTAAGACAAGAGAACCATTGCTGGCACTACCAATAATATATGTCTGCCTGCTAGCAGCAGGCTGGAAAGCTCCAACACCTGCAGGGTAAGCGATGGATTCTAGTGAGGAACCTCCTCTCGTCACAGAACTTCTGTGGACACAAAAGATGCACACATTTTTGATAGCATGCGAGTAGATAAGAGCATTTGCTGCCTGCAAATGAAATGCTAAAACAGCAGAGAAGTGACATAATACCATCCTGCATTCAGATGTTGTGTAAATTAGTGAGAGGTTTCAGAAAGGATCTCATTACCCACAGCAGAAGGAACCAATGTGCTGCAATCATAGCATAGATTTAAGGCAAATTTGAAGACTTAGAATAGAAGAATATCTGCCCTCTAAATTTATGGTGCTCTGTCTCCCTTATTTTTCCCATTTTTAGACTTCAGCTGACTACCTGGGGTGCCTGATTTAGGCTTTCTGACTACTATTGCATCCAAAATCTTCAGTGATTCAGACTGCTACTGACAAAACCTGGTTCTTTGTACAGTCACTGGAGAGAAGCAATTTCCATGCCTAAGTGCAGATCTGACTAGGACCCATCATTGTATTGTCTATTTTATCTCCACAAGCAGGAAGAACAAATAATTCTGAAGCACTGAGAAAAATCTTTTCTACCTTCCTAGGTCTCATCTGTCATGGTTTCCCTGGGAAGAAGACAAGAAGAGGATCACATACTTAATTTTTTTTCTATGGGTTTTGTTTACTTCAAAGATTGAACTGAGTTTTCTTTTTCTTTCTTGTCTTATCTGAGGGGCCTGAGAACATGAGTAGCTCTTCTCTTGAGCCCATTTCAAAAGTATGTTAAGTGCACAAGCATTGCTGGATCATTTGTTCATAGTGTTCTTCACAAGTGTATAGAAATTATAATTCAGCTCTAAAAGAGTGCACAGCAGCAGCATGATTAAAATCTTTTTAATTGAGTTATTTAAGAGAAGATGTTTACTTGCTCCTTATCTCAGTGACCAATTTATTTACATCCAGGCACTTTACAGCAATGCATTTTGCAAAAAAACAAAGGGCACATGAGAAGATTTTGAAAACTTCAGAAACAGGAAAAGCCTTGAAAATCATGGGCAGTTTTTCTACAATTACACACCTGAAAAAGGACAGCAAAGAATCTGTAAAAGACTTTGAACTGTATCTTTACCCTAGTGATCTCTGTTTTCACTGTTACTAAGCATAACTTTGAACATGTATATTCTGAGGGGTGTGTTTAATGATAAATGAAAAGTTTCTTTAAATATTAAGGAAAGAAAACAGCAAGAATGGAAAATGAAACCAAACTAGAGATTTCCTTTATCAGTTGGTCTATCTAAAGTGGAAACCTCATAGGTGAAAATAAAAGAAACAGTGGAAGGCATGGAGAAACCAAAACAAAAAAAAAGTATGTTAGCAAATGACTGTAATGAGAAAGAAGCTGTTACTGTATGAGAAATCAGAGGCTGTTTTATAACATTTATCCGTTGTCACGGCACGTAAGATCTATCATATGTATGTTGTCTAGCTTATTTAAATGGTCCCTTGAAATCATTCATGCTGTTTCATGATGTAAAACATAAAAAAGGCAACAAGGAGGGAATGTGATGTCAGCACAGCACTGAAATTAATTTTTCAGCATATTTTAGGAGAAGACATGGCACCTGAAACTGGAAATCTATGAGACAGTGCAAATTAGTTTTGAAACAAATATCAACAATGCAGTAATTATTAGACTATCTGAGCCCTGGAAAGTCAGTCGATTAGTTCCAGCATTGGCACAATTAGGTTATTTTACCAAGCTGATAGATGGTAATGATTATCAAATGTGTTCAAGGAAATAGAATCCTGTAGTCAAGTCAATCCCATCCAGAACCTGATTGGCTCTTAGAGCTCAAGCTTGATTACTTTGATTTCGTTAGGTAAAAAACACCACAAAACTAACAGACACTTAGAACCATCAAATGATTTTTTTTCCCTGTGGTCTCAGAGCAGATGTCACATGAGAAAGCAACATAAGACTGACACAGACATTGATCCTCTTCATGAGATTTGCACAGGACTTGTTTACCACCTTTTAGCAGTGAAAAGTTGCCAGATGCACTCTTCCCCTTGAGCTTCTATCTGTAATGGTGGTATGCCGAGGGAAATGGTTTAAACATTCTAGACAAACACAAGAGAAGAGCTTGAGTATGTGGAACTGCTGGTGGTGCATCTCATTTAGACACAAGCTGCTTATAGACAGTCCTGTCAGACACTGTGTAGTGTCCTTACAGAAATGTTCCATAGTCTAGTGTGAAGAACCTGTGTTGTATCCATTTTTCTTATTTCCCCAGCTAAAAATTAAGTTTTGTCTGAGAATGTTACACGGTAAATAGATAATGCCTGCTTACTGGTGCAAGTTGTCCTATTGAATATACAGCTGGAAGGTTATGTGGATATATAGATGAGGAGATATTAAAAATTATATACATCAAGGTATTCAAAACTGTCTGGACATGGTCCTGCTCTAGGTATCCCTGCCTGGACAGGGGCGTTGGACAGGATAAGCCCTGGAGGTCCATTCCAGCCTGTGATTCTGTGGTAATATCACAAAAGCTGATCATTGTCTTTGCTCAGAAAACAACAGCTCATGTCACAGTCTTATGATGAAAATAGTAACCATGTGAGCATTAATTTTAGTGTCAATCCTCCCTTTTAATATAGAAATGTCAGCGTTCTTGTAGACAGCTACTTGGTGATGGTTGTGAGTACGACTGGTGTCAGCAGGTATAATCTGGGCTGATACTACATCCCAGTGAAACTTCATGAGCCCGTTTCTTGTTTATGCCCCACGCATCTGACATGGCCTCACAGAACTTTGTGAAAACATTGTATTTGTCTTGTGTGTAGATGTACTTAGGGATCCAGAGTGTCTCCGCACCATGTGTAAGCTTTTAAAGGGGTAAGCAGGCATTCCTTCTGCCTACCACCAGCTCTGCTGGTTTGTGTGGCAGCTGTAGAGCCACTGCCCTGGAAAGACCAATCTGTCTTTGAAGAACTTTGTGCTACTGTCACTGTGAGACTGGAGCTCTGCCAGCACCCACATTGCTACGAGGGCTGGTGGGTACATGAGGAAAGTAAGATCCCTGAGCCTCTCCTTCCCACAGCTCTCCCACACAGGTCTTTGCAGAGCTGAGCCTCAGCTTTCAAACCAGTGCAATTAAAAAAAAACCTCTTTGGATAACCATTTTAGTACCTGACATTGTCAGTTATTAATCATAAAAATCCTCTGATGGAGCCATGCAGAAGGAACTGGAACCAAACCCAGTCAGGAATCATATTTTAATTATACGGCATCAGCAATGCGGTTTTGTCCATGGTTATTTTCCATACAACATTTGCAAGGTGGGAACTGTCACAGCTCAAACACAGTTCAAGCAATTAACACACCATTTAAAACCTAATTTTTGAAAGGTGTATTTCATTGAGGTTTCATGAAAAAGCAAAGAAAAGATGGTAATGGATTTCACAAACATTCATGCAAATAATTCTTCCCATTTTTCTGATACTTACGGTGTTGGTAAAAAATAGTAGCATTTCTGGTTGTCACTGGGAAGAAAGAGTAGTATTTTAGGAATTTTTTTGAAAGTGTTCCTTTTTTCCCATACTTCTATTTTCGTGGGACAAATTAAATATAGTTGGGGTTTAGAACATGAAGGTGTTTTGATATGTGAATGTTGGTGCTATACTCAGAAATTACCAGCTTTTTCCAGGTAAGTTCTTTTTGAGGACATTTACCACCTGAGGATAGGGGACTTCAGCAAATTGCATTAACTAATGAACATAGCATGTGCCTAAACTTTGTCTCTTAACCAAAAGGCGGAGAACACAATTCTGCCTTCTTCCCCTGGCTCCCATATTCTCCTTCTCTTTGGAATCCTGTGCCTCAGAAATACATGGATACCTGTGCAGGGAGATTACCACTGAGTAATGTGGTATTCTTGGTGGTTTGTGTTTTGGGGGGGTTTGTATGGAGGAAGAGCTTAGTTTCAGCAAGGCCCTAGGAAACCATTGCTTTTAGGAGTACTACTGCCTGCTGCTGCTGTAAAGAATGCAAGAGGAGGATGCAGCAGTGATGGTTTTTATCAATAATGATAACTGGTTTTTATTTATATTTCTGAAATCTATCTTGCATACTATTTAGTGTAGTGGTTCTGATACATTTTCCAACTCCCACATGGAAGTAGCTACTCCCAGTACGGTTGCAGTGAGCTGCCTACACTCAAAATATACCAGCTGATCTCGTGTTTTCCTGCAGGATGCCTTTAGTAGGCATGAAAAAATGTGGTACATGCTTGTCATGGGCTTTCTGAGAAAACTTCTGTATCCTCATTCCTCAGTCTGGCTGGCTAGCAGGCCATATCCAGGCTGATTTCCTGCCTTACGTGTAGTTTTATCATAATTCTTTGACCAGTGGGCAAGGAGCAGCCTTTCACAGACTCTCAGGACATCATTTTAAGTAATTTCTTAGTAACTAGCACTTCGCTTCTGGAGCTAGATGTGGTCTAAACTGAGTTTCAAAGTGACCATTAACTTCTTCTCTTTCAAGTAGAGCCAGTGATTATTTTTTCCCTCTGGGTGCACACTTGCATATCTTTACAAACAGGGCACTGTTAGATTTCTACCCTGCCATAAACTCTGACTGTAATACCTCATCCGCTACTGACCTGAAGTGAACTCCGAGGAGAGGGAACAGTAATAAAGCAAAACCCAGCAAACAGTGTGAAGCTTTTGTAAGATCTTATATAACTGAATTGGCTATATTGGGAACTTGCCTTTGGTTTTAATTATAGATTTAAGGGTGCACTTATCGGGCTCTGTGCCATCTCTTTGCTCCCTCCCTTCACTCTCAATTTGCTTTATATAATGAGCAGCCACTACAAAAAGGATGTTTTTCCCCCTTCCTTTCAGGAAGAGGACAGGCTGACAAAAGTTCACTGGGGGATGGGGAGGTCTAGTGTGTTAATTGTCCCATGTGTCACTCTGGTCTCGGGCTTCAGCCTGGTCCCTCCAGAAGGTTTCAAAGATCAGCTGTCAGAGCCCAGTAAAAATGTGTGATGTCCCAAAACTGGCCAATGTTTCTTCCCAAAAGCTGGGGTTGAGTGACAAGTACCTCTTTGAAGTTGCAGAAGAGTGTCAAGAGAATGACAATCCCCAAACCTACCCAGATCTATCTCTTACTCACATCTGTTCACCAGCATACACAAAAATTACTTTCACAGAAGCAAAGCCAGAGCAGATGCAAAGCAAGAAGGTCTTCTGAGGGAATCATGAAGTGTTAATGAAACCTGAGTTGAGACTTGAGGAAACAGGACTTGGATGTGCAAAAAATTAAAAATATTGCTAAGTCAATTTATGCTGCCTGAGCATCACTTCTCGACTTAATCTTTAACTCAATTTGTATTCATTTTCCTGGTGACTTCTACCTCTCAGAGCATCTGCTGTATCAATTGTTACATGTGCACAGGGAGAGAGGCTTGTAAAGCAATAGAGAAGCTGCCCTGCAGAATTACTCTGGCTGTGCCTTAAAGGGTAGACACCTGCTGCCTCCTTTGAGGGGTCCCAAGGTCAGAAATCAGGTTTCTGAATCTATTATACATATCAGAAGTTAGTCCCCTGCAGGCCTAACTGGAGTTAACTGCTCTGCCTCATCCAAGAAGGTGATAGAGCTAGTGGCTGTCCCCCTGATCTAGCTTAGATGTCTTCAGCTTTTTGTTTCAACCTTGTGAATGGCCAGGGCTTAGTAAAATCAACAAAAAGGTGTCACAGTGTGAGCTGAATTCCTCTAAGTCAGTGAAAAGAACAGCTTTAATGTCCACCATCCATAGGAAGTAGAGGGGATCTGTGATGTAAAGGAAGAGCAGGATACCTAAGCAGCTCAACACAAAGGCAGCCCACTATGGCTGGCCCACAGCCTAGAGCTAAAAAACTCTGCTTGTCTTCCTGTTGCTCTAAAATCTAGGTAAAGCATAGCAGGGGAATTAAGAGATCGCTGTGCTAATAGCTTTTTTTGATCCTAGAATGTTTGTAACAGCCCATCTCTTACAGTACAAATGTAATGGCATAGCTCCTGGTTACCCTTTCACTGATACCAAGTTAGAAATATTGCTAAGGACAGCAAAACTTTGGAAAAACTGTGAACCTGACTCTCCTTAGCAGCAGCCTACTTCTTGCCATCCCTGTGACTACTGAAGAATTTGTCATTCCAGAGAATTGTACATGATGCTGACACGTGAAGTTACAAAAAAGACTGCACCTAACAAAACTGTGGCTGAACAGACAGAAAGTTTCAAACCTAAGGCCTTACAGAAGACACTGCAAAATGTAGTCTGGGCTTCCTGGTTGGTATAGGTGTGCATGCTCTGTAGCAGCAGTAGGTGTGCTCCTCCTTGCTCCCAAACTCTCAACTGATATTGCTGTATCCAGTTTTGCTTTCTTTTTTTAAGCCTTTTCCTAGGATGTGACTCAGTGCTTTTCAGAAAGCAGAGCCTTTGTCTGCATCATTCTCCCTGCCAATCCTTTACATCACCTGCTTGATCCAGAGTTGGGAGTGACTCATTTTTCTCATCCAAGCACATGTGCACACAATGAGCTGTCTCCCATCTAATGGCCCTTCACAGAAACTTATATGTAGGGTCATGATTTTGTTTTGTTGCAGATGCCCAGTGCCCATCTGTAGAGGACAGTCTCTGTCTGTCTCAGGATTTATATTGTTCTGAATGCTTTAAAGGCTTTGCAAGTGAAAGCAAATGATTTATTTTTTTCCCCTTCCTCCCTCACTAGCTAATTTTGTATCTATTATTTACTGTGGGAAAGCTATGCCAAACAAGCAATCTCTACATTTTGTTCTGAGGCTGAATTCCATCCTAAACTATTTACTTACATGAGTTTGAACCTGTTTCTGGAAAATTTTTATATCACTCACTCACCACCTTACCTTTGTTGTTTGCCCCATATGTGAAGATACAATTTTAATGAAATCTCTTAAACTGCATAGAGTCACTTGTGGTGGTCTAAGTAACTAAAAGTAACTAAAATCAAGAGATGCACAATGCAGACATGTGAACTAGTCCACCTCTTCTTTTGCCCTGTTAGAGTCAATGGAAAGATGTAAGCACTCCCCAGCAGTAATTTGGCTCAACCTGAATTAGACAGATACTATAGGTCACATGGCTTACAATAAAGAAAAGGCAAAGCAAAACAGCTTTGGTGCAGATGTCTACATATTGTAGATGTCTATTGTTATGGTGCCTTACATAAATTAAAGTTAGTAAACTCGCCTGTGAATAAAGCAGAGATCCAGGAATTTCCAAACAGGCAGATTACAACATTGTCACAAAATGATACCATTTTAATTCTTCTGCTGAGAATTCGTTTAACCCTAGCATTAGGTATAGGCATCTGTCTGTATCTACTTCTACAGTAACACAGCCAAGAAAAGTTGCAAACTGTTAGAACAGAATCATGGAATTCATTAGGTTGAAAAGTACTTTTAAGGTCATCAGATCCAGCTGTTACTCTAGTACTAATAAGTCTTCCACAAAACCATGCCCTTAAGCACCCTGTCTAAATACCCCCAGGGATGGGGATTCTGCCACTTTCTGGGCAGTCTGTTCCAGTGCTTAACAATCCTGAAGAATTTTTTTCCTAGTATCCAATCTAAACCACCCCTGGCACAACTTAAGACCATTTCCTCTTGTCCTATTGTATGTTACCTGGGAGCAGAGACCAGCCTTCATCTTAATACAACCGCCTTTCAAGTAGCTGTAGAAAGTGATTAGGTCCCTTCTAAGCTTCCTTTTCTCCACCCTCAGCTTCCTCTGCTGCTCCTCATCAGATTTGTGCTCCAGACCCTTCCCCAGTTCCTTTGCCCTTCTCTGGACACTCTCCAGCCCCTCAATGTCTTTCTTGTAGTGGGGACCCAGAACTGAACACAGGATTTGAGGTGTGGCCTCACCCAGTGCCAGGTGCAGGGGGACAATCACTGCCCTGCTCCTGCTGGACACACTATTCCCCTGGCTGTCCTGCACCTGCTGTGTGATGGCACTCAGGATGATCTGCTCCATGATCTCCCCAGGCACTGAGGTTGGGCTGACAGTTGTAGTTCCCAGAATCCTCTGGCTCTTCTTGTAGATGGGCATCACGTTGGTCAATCTCCAGTGAACCAGAACCTCCCCAGTTAGCCAGGACTGCTGGCAAACATTGAAAAATGATCCAGTGAGCTCTTTTACCATCCCCTTCCCTACCTTTGGGTAGATGTCATCCAATTCCATAGACTGCAGTCTAACAGACTCTTCCAACAGCTTTTCAGAGGAGGAAAAAGGCAGATAAATACACTTAAGAGTAGCACAATTGCCCTGGAAGAACTACATTAGTAGGGCTCAGATCCAGCAAAGAGGCTGACTATCTCCAGACACCTATTCTGAAATCCTGGCTGGATGTGAGATAGCAATGCAAGAATGGGAAAGATAAGGGCAACAGCTTTATTCATGGACTCACCAGGATATTGGAACAGCGAGATGACTTTGACCCTTCTTATCAGGAAATATTTCCCCATTGTCCTATCTCACACATCTTCTCTGCTCATCCTTTGCAGTGTGAATTAGTAATGTCGGTGGTACTGTACTGTGCTTGGGCCCAGTAGAGGGGACCCCACTTTGGGACCCTAAAATGTCAGTGGCAAAGAAAGGAAGATCCAGTATGTTCAGGATCCCAGAAAAACTGACAGAAGGGGACAAGGTTTTATAGAAATACTTAAGTGATATCTCAGAGACCCAAGGGTATCTGCTTCCCTCTTCTGTCTCCCAACAGCCTGAGGACAATGAGCTGAGAGCCTGTATGTGGAAGACAAACCTTGACAGTTTATCAGACCTAGACTGAATTTTGCTGATGCTATCAACAAGGCTGAGGCAAACTTCTCACTATTTTTTGTGCAAAAAAACCCACTTTGTGCGTCTTTGTGCTCTGGAAAATTTGGAAATAGATGGCCTTGGAAAAGCCCATTTCCCAAGAGAAGCAAAAAATTCTGATGCCTCTTGAGGCTCCCTTGTGTGAGCCATTGGCAATGTGGTTTTGTACTGTTTTAGGAACAGGCCAGAAAGCAGATGGCATTTTTTAGCATGACAGTCTTGCTGACTTATTCCATAAATGGCTTGTCTTGTGCTGGCCTGATGACAATGCATCCTCCTGCTGACTCTCTGGGGGACAGAGGATGGGAAGAGCTGCTGCTGAAAGTCCTGACAAGAAGACAGTGCTTTCAAGGCCTCCCTTGCCCTGTACAAGGACAGCCAGAGGTAGAGAGTATTTTTTATTTCCTTGCTGCCCTTTGTGCAAGGCAGGTCACAGACTACTGCTTGTGTTACTTAACATTTTGATATATTCTCCAGGCAATATTTTTTCCTTCTGCTTAGAAGACTGTCTTTCCTTTAATCCATTTATTCCTGATCTGCTTTTCCCATAGTCCTCATGCTCACTGAACACTGTAGCAAATCTGCTCTTATTTATTGTTGAAACAATGGAATTTTTTCACAAGACAAACGAAAAATGGGTGGTAAAAACTTATCCAGTTCTAATTTTATGCCTTTTTTTTCAGGAAGCATGGAATATTTTAGAAATCCCTCTACCTGATTAAGAGTAAGCCTTAAAGGCAGTGCATAAGAGAGTCTCACCTCTTTTGCTCCTCCAGCAAAAGCTTGTTTTCATGGGGATAGCAAGGAAGAGGTATCAGGACTCTCTCAGGAGAGCTTTGTAGGAATGAAGGTAGACATTGAAATGAGCCAACATGGTCTTTGTTCATCTAATGTCATGTTTTTCTGCTTCAGGTTTTATCCCTTTTGTGATACGTAAAATGTTACTTGAATTTTGATTGTATCTCGATTACATGCAGATATTTTCAATTATAGAATAGGATAATGTAAACTCCCATGAACAAATCTAGTGAGTATTAATATAAGATTGTTTTCCCTTGCCTTTTCAAGCATCAGTCTGAAATTCTATGAGGAGAGAAGATAACAACTGATATGAAATGGAGTAACGTAAGATGAATGTTATGAATTTTTCTCTTGTTTCAAGAAATCTTTCATATTTGCAGTGTAGGACATTGGTAGTAAACTCACAGGGATATTAAGGGATGGAAACCGTTTCTGTAAAAGATCGTTGAACCATAAAGCTCAGCATGAAATGTTGCATTAGTTGCTGCAGCCCTTTTTGGAATTTGCTTCTTCCTAGTAGCTTGCTCTGAGCCGTGTTTGTGACAGACCTTTCAGAGTCATTTCTCCAGACTCTGCCATAGCAGTACAGTTGGACATCAATTTTAGCAAGCTATATTTGCAGCTCAGGACAAGAGAAATCATAGAATGATTTGGGTTGGAAGGAGCCTTTAAAAGCATCTTGTTCCTATCTCCTTGCAATACACAGGGACATATTCAACTCAGGTTAGTCAGAGCCCCATCCAATCTGGCCTTGAATATTTCCAGGGCTGGGTCTTCTACTACCTCTCTGAGCAACCTGTTCCAATGTTCACCACCCTAATCTTAAAATAAATCTTAAATGGCTTGGCTCTCTGTCTGTTTCAATGTCGGTTTGCGAGTCTTACACTTTACAACTTTGCCCAAACGCATATGATCCTGTTCTGAGAAGACAGCAAGGCCTGAACTCACTGCATGGCTTGAAAATTAAGTCCCCAAACGACCATACCATCGAATGCTCACTTCCACTCCTTGTGACTTTACTATCAGTGCAAATTCAGCGATTATCCACAAGTTGTAACAGTGTGAGTTCGCTTTCAAAGAGTTGCAAAGAAGAGAGGGGGAAGAGAGTGCAACTTCTCCAAAGGACCTGTCAGAGTACCTGGCCCCAGTGAACCCTCTCAGTGGGGGTTCATTCCTGGGATGTGCCCACGGGGTCTGCTGACCCCAGCATTGCCACCTGTGGTAGCGTGGGGGTGAGAACATCTGTCCTTCAGAAATGGAGTGGGACCACCAACTGTTCCCACAGGTCAGCGAGCACAAACCTTGCGATAGCTGTAGGTATTCCTCTCCGCTGACCTACATGATTTGGTCTGGTGACCTACTGCTTTTGTTTATTTTTTTAGGTTATAAAATATGCTTATCCAGCCTCTATAAGCAAGCGTGCAAATTTGAGAGTTGCAGTTCTAGAAATCCACTCGAAAATGCCAAGGACTGCTAACAAACCCTCTCTTGCCTTTAAGCACCTGAAACCTTCCAAACATGCTTAGAGGTGCAAGATTGCACATCCTATTAGGAACCTGCTAAGCTAGCCTGGCATACTAGCTTGATTTTTAAGGTACTCTGCGAAGATCATAATCCTCTTCTTTCTGGGAGCAACTTTATTGCCCCAGGGAAGCAGCTGAGTCAAGATTGTGCCAATATTTCCATCACAGTGTTAGCTCTCTTTTTTTGAAGTCTTCATGAAAAAGAAGTCATTTTGTCCCATAATTAAGAACCAAAAAAACTTCTCATGGCAGCAGATTTTGTTTATGATTTTCACACAAATATTTTTGACAGCGTTGACATTTTTACAAGCATGACTAACTACACATTTACCCAGTTCCTTTTTTTATTCTTTTTGGCACTTAAATGTGCTAAAGATAATGTAAGCTAGAGAATTCCAGAGTCTGGCGAGAAGTTTACTACATGCCAGGGACTGCTTTCATTTATTTTAGAAGACAAGTAGATGGCCAAGATACTGAATTTGAAATGCCACCTGCTGAGCTTGCATCATGGTTACTGTAACAAAGGATATTCCTGTCATAGGGGACTTTCTCAGTAACCATTTTCATTCAGGACTTTGTCTTGTGCTTTCCTTGCCTTGTTGGGTACGGCACAAATTTTAGAGCTTCAGTTTCTTTCTCTGTGAAACTAATTTCATTACCTACTTCACAGGAGTATCTGCTGCATAAATTATCAGTACTTAGGCAATGCTGAGGGAGGAAGAGACTTCACAGCTTGGAAAGGACAGGAGGGTGCCTACACACAGCAGGGGTACACACAGTGCTCACAAGTCTGCACGTACAAGGCTTTACCTGGGAGCCAGGTAAGGACACAGATACCTTCACTCACCTGGAAATTTATTCATGTGATGTTCATGCTGCACCTTGTGAAAGCCATTCCTTCTCAGGAATCCATCTCAGACAGCTGGGGAAATGCCCTGTGCCATGCAAATCACGAAGCAGTACACTTACTAAAGGAACTCTTACCCAGAGCTCTCCTGTCTGTGCTGACGGTGATACCTCATTGCAATGCGTGTGCTCCAGAGGTAATACCCACCAGCAGCTCCCACACGGTGCCCTCTAAGGTATTTGTTTATTGTCTGTTTAAAATGTTAAGGAGATGAGTGGTGTCTTGGAAACTGTTGTGCACAAGCTGCAGACAAATGCTGCCATTTCTGATGGTGTCATCTGACAGCGTTCGTGAGTGTGGTAGCTGTGCGTTACTGACCCCACAAACCTTCTGTCACTGTACACTGGTGCCACCTTTAGCTCTCTCTGCCCCTTCAATCTCTTCTGCTTTTTAGTATGCCAGTACTACACTCCTGCCGAGCAGCTGCCTGTTTGGCATGACTCATGCCAGACATTTGGCTATTTTGGACAAATGGGGATAGGCTATTTATCCCAAATAACTGCCTGCCTTGGATAGCACATTGTCCTGAATAATGGAAGCACTATCAACCTAAAAATCCTTTAGAATTCTTCTGCCTGCACCCACATATTGCAGCAAAGGACCCAGGAAATATGCAAATAACTATTAATACAGCAGATGACAAGAGACACACTTTTGAAATGATCACTTGGTTTGACGTGGTTGCGCCCCCACCAAAGCAAGGAGACCAACTTCCCTGGGTGCAGGGTCTGGGAGCTACTCCAGAGCTCTGCGCCCCAACCCCTGAGGAACCCTCAGGAGAGGTGCAAGTACTCTAGTGACTTCCCTAGACCTGTCGCTGGTCCCCGGCTCCTGGGTGGCAGACTTACCACAGAAACATTTCTGAGTATTTTTTTGAAGCTGTTGATTCACACACCAGAAAGATCAGCCTCAGGTCTGAAAATCTACTGGGCATGTTCTGCCAAGGGAAACAAAATAGAGATTGGGTAGAAATTAGTGTTCTTTTCCCTGTTTACCTGGAGATGGCTTGTATAGGATGTGAAATTCAAGGGGTGTCCTAGGAGATTATAGTGTCTCAGGCACAGATTAAGAGGACTTGAAAGAATTTTCTGTCTTGACACAGACCCTCCTGGGAGAGCTTTTTTTTCTTTGCTTTTGCGCTTTTTTTTTTGTTGTTAGACTTCCCAATCTTTTAATGGACCCATTGTAATTTATAGTAGATTCTTGCCTAATGATGAATGATGTAGTTTGCTAATGATGGATTTGGTTACAGTGTGTGTGTGTTGTAGAGTGAGAGATGATTTTATCTTGTTCTGATGGAGGACTCAGGTTACCAAGAAGCCTTTATAGCTCTTTATCAATCCAACAGTGGAGCCACCAGTTTAAAATGTGGGATTTTTCTACTTTATCCTCCAAATCTTAACTAATTTTAGAAAATCTTTTAAAACTGATTATTTCAGAACACTGCTGTCCTATAGGCATATTTGTCATCATTTGCACTGGTAAAATTTCCATTGATTTCAACGTGTGATGGGAAGAGGGCTGAGCATGAAGAGAATGTGAGGTCAGACCCAGAGAGATGAGATATAGATGGACCAACAGCAGGGCCAGTGCCCTTGGAGAGCAGGGTGGGCGCTGGACATTAGGGTGGGCTGGGAATAGCAGTGGTAGGTAGCAGAGGGAATTGGGGGTAAATGGAAGATTCTCACATGG
Organism: Acanthiza pusilla; assembly: GCA_036630365.1. Taxonomy (NCBI): domain Eukaryota; kingdom Metazoa; phylum Chordata; class Aves; order Passeriformes; family Acanthizidae; genus Acanthiza; species Acanthiza pusilla. The sequence goes on from JAXCHO010000098.1 coordinate 10,225,698, forward strand.
ATTAACCTGCCAGGCTTGTTTTTGGAATCTGTTCTGCATTCACTTCAATGGCTCATGGGCATCCCTTCCCCCTCCCCATCTTGCTTGAACAGTTTTAATTTATTTTGCTTGTATTTGGGAAAATATGTTTTACATCCTTTATAATTTCCTGATATTTAGTGTGCTATTTCATGTTTTAACCAGTAGAGTATTTTTTTTTGTTATATTTGTAATCTAACTGGAAAATATGGCAGGTTTTTATCAGATTAATTCCATATAATTTTGATATATGTATATGTAGTTAATTTACTACTGTTCACTAATATTATTCAGTCCACTACTTTTGTCTTGTAAACACATTTTTTAAAAAGCAATTTTTAAAAAATTGGCTAATTTTTTTTCCCTGAAGAGGTATGGGGAAAAAATCTTTGCCTGCAAAATCCTTTGAAATTTTAGCCTTAAAATATGAAATTAGTAAATGAAAAGGTGGCATTCAATGACACTATTTTGCAAAGGTGTATGACATCTGCCACAATCATCTGTTTGCCTGTGACAATAATCAGAAGATTTCTGTATCTCTCATCACTATTTTTTTCCTCTAGAAAGGTTACCAGTATGCTACACACAATATAGAATTTTCAAATTTTGAAACATTTTGTTATTATAGTAATGGCTATTGCTGTTCCTAACACATACCCTGTCAGAAGGCTTAAAAAATTTATGCCTTGGTTCATGCAAAAAAAAAAGGGGGGGGGAGGGGACAAAAAAAAAACAAAGGTCAAAACTTTTAAAATGTCACTTCTTCTACAGTTTTGCATAGAAAATACATTGAAGCAGTGGGAGGGCTCCTTGCCCATAGAAACAGGCTGTAAGAAAAGAATGTTATCCTGCTGCTGTAGTTTCCACTTTCACTGGCAGCTGCGGGCTGAGCAGAAAAGCACTGTGGGAGCCTATTGTTACCCCAGCTGGGTAATAGTTTTCTTATTTTACAGTCAGCAACCGAGGGGGGTTGGGGTGTCTCAGCAAAGTGCCTGAAAATATAACTCCTGCAAACAGATCACTTTCTCCTTCGCTATGAGAAAGAAGGATCCATAAATCTTTTATTTCATTTGTTTCCTCTACCAAGGTAATTAACCATTAAAAAAAAAAAAAAGATGGATTTATTTTCCATAATGTATATTTATGCCTTGTGGAAATGTTGTTCTGAAAGCTGGAAAATCTCAGATCTTTATTGGAAAGCTCAATAATATTCTTTTTTGTTGGTGGTGGTGGTTTTTTGGGTTTGGGGTTGGGGTTTTTTGTGTGAAATTTGATTTCTGAAGAGTGAATTTTGCAAGAGTATGCCTGTATGGATGACAACCCACACTTTACCAGAACAAAGTTTTGCTAGGAAATGGAGGAGGTGGTGAGTAAACTTTGCAAAGCCTTTCTTTTCCTGACAGGGAAAGTGTGAGCACCCCTGCAAAAGTGGCATACACAATTTTATGTTGAATGGTTATAGCTCGTTAGTCTAACGCTTACAAGACTGTAGCTGCTTTTAGTGCTGGCCTATCCATGCAAGAGCAACTGTTTATGTCCCCACAGCAACTCAAGCTGGAGGAAGGGGAGCAATGACAAACCCATTTAGCTCAGCAGACTTTCCTCACATCTTTCATTTCCTAACTAGAATTTGCAAGACCAGCTGCAAGGGAAGACAAATCTTGCCTGTGGTGGGAAAGTTGACTAGCTAAATGATTTATCTCCTCAACTTTTGATAGCCTCAGGTGTCACCTTAGCTCCCATCTGAAGTCCTGCAGAGCACTCCATCAGTGACATGTAAAGGCACAACGCCCTCTGGTCAGCTGGATGACACTAAAGATGCAGTGTGCAGTTGATGGGCAGATCACAGCTGATCAGAAGACTATTTTGATCAGAGGAGACCTGTTCCCTGGGCTTTTTCCTGTTGCAAATCCTTTGCAGCCCCTTGGAAAAAAGGAGGATGTGCTCCAAAATGGGGTGGATCTTCTTGTAGCCCTGTTACCAACCAGGAGCACTGAGCAGTTCTTGGAACAAATCTCTCTCTCTGGAAGTGATGCAGGGGAGAAGGCAAGAGGAATACCTCCCTTACCACCCAACCTAGTCTCTGCAAAGTGTTTTTCCTTTGTGTGGGGTTCATGCCAGAGGAATGTCTGGATCATTCCCAGGCTTCTTACATTGATGTACTTTGCCTTAATCTTGTAGCTTGTGGTGGTGGTGAAGTCACTGTATCACTGGGTTCATGCTGCTGAGCCTCTGCTGCCTTTTAAAGCTGGATCGCAGCTTGCTTCTCTGCGTTCTCCCACTCCTCCAGACTTCAGGGCAGGCAGAGCTACCATTTCTTTCCCTTACTTGCCTTGTAGTGTCTGTTCTCCATTTATGCCATGCAGTTGACACTTGTCTGACTGATCTGGCTGGCAGAGTTGAGGGGATGAAATGCAGAGATGTGTGATGCATGAGGTCAGGTCTGATGCTCTGCTGTTCCTTACTTTCCTTCAGTTCATACATCTATGGTTTTTGGGTCAGTGGAGACACTGCTTCCGTGTTCTGCAGAGAGACCTTCTGGGATGCACCCGTCCTGGGTGCATATGCAGCAAGGATAGAGTCAGCTATGTGTATCGTGGGAAGATGATTGCATGCGTGGTGGGAAATCGCTGGGAATGGCCTAGCACCCCCAAGGTCTGAGCTCAAAGCTTTGGGAAGTCTGTGGCTGTGCTAAATTTGCACACACACCCTCTGATGCCCTCCACCATGCTGGAGGAAAACATCTCACTCTCCAAAGGGAGGACTTTATATCAAGGTGTCCTGCCTGCCAATACTGAAGGTTTGCCCAGCGCATGTTCCTGGACCCCAGAGCTGAGGTATAGACACAGCCTGTCTGCTCTGCGGGGAGAAAGAGCTGAGACTTTGAAAGGAAAAGAAGCCAAACTCCACACATTTTCTGGATTATCTTGGACAAATGCAATAGGAATGGATTGGTATTGTGGGAAAGAGTGATTCATTCTTTGCTTTCAATACTTCCTCTGCAGATATTTTCAAGGGAAAGAATGAGCAACATTAGAGTTTGGCATTTAGACCAATGACAGCAACATTAATTGCATGCACTTGTTACATCTGTCAGCATGGAGCCTCAGATCAAGCTGTGGCACATAGTTGCTTTTACAGACTGTAGATTCAAGCCCAGTTATTAAACAAGCAGGGTTTTGGACATTATAAATATTCATAATAGTGGGGTTGGGCCAAAACTGAACAGGCCTTGCTGCAGGCCCAAGGGATAGATTTTCAAAACTTCACCCTGTATTTCAGGCTGAAGAAATTCTTGTCCTTTTCTCCACAAACTCTTGTCTTAGTTCTAAGGCTGCCACACCAGCAACCACTCTGGTGTAGCACACACAAGATGAACCCACTTTGGCTTTTATATCAGCCATGCTCCAACTGTGTGAACTACCAGAAGCAGGAGCTTTGGGCACGCTGATGAAGGAGACCATGAGCTTTTCTCTGCTCAGAGAGCTGGACCAGCTTTCCTACGTAAAATCTCCCTCATGCCCCAAAGAGAAGCCTGTTGCTGGGAGCTCACACCTGAGAGCATCCGCTTGGTGGTACAGGGTAATGCATTATGCTCTACTGGAAAGAGATATAGAGCATCTACCCCACAGGAAATTTTGTTAAGGTTTAAGGACCAGTTTATGCAAAGCCTGTGAATCTTCCCCAGCAGAATTCTTTTCACGCTCTTCTGAATGTTTGAAAACATGTTGAAAGACTGCAAGCCTGGAGTGTGGCGTGAGAGTGCACATTCATTGCAGTACAATGATTGGCTACTCTGCTATGGTTAGTGGATTTTAAGTTTAGCTGATTCCTTATTTCTAAGAACATTTCCAGCTAGTTGAATAAATAGCTGAAAAGCACAAGCTTCCTGTATATTAAGTATTTATTCATAGCAGTGCGTCAGACTCCAGTACCTCTGTGACATTTTCATCCTGGGTAGTAAGTAAGTAGCACACTTATTTCAAAGACAGAATGGTTGTATTCCTTGACTGAGCCAAAATCTACAAGTGAAAGCAGTGGTGAAGGGAAAGACAGGGGCAAGGAAATTTCCTGTTTTATCACTTCAGGAAAAGGGGTTAAATACATTGTGTAAATGCACACAGATACACACACAGGTATACACACACACAACTTTTCTGTTCATATTATTAATTTAAATTTGATAAATTCTTCTGCTCCTTATGGAAGAGAATGATTCATTAGAAATGCCACCATCCCAGCTCTTTACCCCATGGGTGCATGAGCTGGGTGGCTGGCCAGACCAACAGAGACACAGGCAGTCAATAAATCTCTAGGTCAGAGTTTACTGCCCCTTTGAGCTGCCTGTTCTGCACTCACAGAAGAAAAGACAAAAGTGAGAGGATGCTTTCAGTCCATGGATATGTAGACCTGGATTTGTGCTCTGCTGATGCCACAACCTGAGCAGAAGAGGCTTCACTGCATCTGACAGAGCACAAAGCTGGAGCTGGAGAGTTTCTGAGGTCCTAGGTATGTTACCTCAGACTTGGCACCACATCATCTTGGTCATGCCATTTTGGGTCAGGGCATGGAGACAGCTGGTTCCCATCTGACTGCAAAATGGCCTCTAGCCATCCCCTGCACAGACAAAGGAGGGTGCAGAAACAGATGGTGGAGCAGTTTGCCCAAGGCCACACAGGAGGTCAGCAGGAGAAGCAAGAGTGGAGCAGACATCCCTGTGTCCCACAACAATGATTCATCTCTTGAACTCACTGCCTCGTAGGGTTTTACTAAGGAATAGCATATTTAAGGTCTAGACAAAACTCCATCTCTTTTCTCCACTGCCGCCTCTCTGTGAGCAGAGTCATTGGGTATTTGTGTCTGGCAGAACATGGGATGGTTGTGTAGAATTATCTTTGATTCAATAAAGTTTGTAATAAATTACCAAATACATAGAAAGAATCCAACATCATACAGAGAAGGACTAACTTCCACTGCAAGCTTTTGAAATTGTCTACTCACATTACCTGAATAGCAAATGGTACCCTCATGGGCAGCAGGCTTTGCCTCATCTGCCTTCAGCCATCTAGATGGACAATCTAAGCCAGATGTCTATGTCTCTGCTAGAACCAATGGAGAGAAACAGAGCTATCTATTTTAGACAGTAATCTAGGGAAGAGCTGAATTGCCCCATAAGGTCCTTTCATTACAGAAACGTCTTTGCCAGGCAGTTTAGTCTGGAAAGACAACTTGCAGAGAGTTTACATTTAATATGAGAAGTTATGCATTGGAAATAATACTCTGACTTCAGTAGGGCCAGGTTTTACTCCTTGTTTTTCCCGGTTTATACAATATCTCTATCTTCAGCATACAAATACCACATACAGTAGATTAAAATCTGTCTTCTCACTCACAAATTCATGCAATTTTTTAAGATTTGAACTTGTGGGACCCCTGTAATTAGAATGGAATTTGTCAATACTCTCATAAAACTGATTTGTCTGTTTATGTTTTGTTTATTTTCAGGTTACTCATCCTTAAAAGCTTTGTCTTAACAATGGAAGGATTTAATAAAATTGAAAAAGAACTTCCCTTAATCCATTTTTGCTTTTCAAGGTGAATTGCCATATATTTATATAGGTAAGTGCTTGTACCCCATTTGAAAACATAAGAAACACTGTTGATTTACAGAAGACCTTTTCAGTTTGATAAAGTTCCATGTGTGCATAAAGCAGACAATTAGTTTTAAAAAGCAGAAATACAATGCCCGAGTTGCAGACAGCCTACTGCAATGTATTTTTATTTTGATAACACTTTAAAATTGCTAAGATTGTGTACTGATTCCATGTTAGGTATTTAATGTAGCCACTCTGTATACTAGAAAATCACTGCTTCTTCAGGAGCACTTTCTAGTGTAGTTTTTGGGTACTGTTTACTGCCATTTTTTTATCCTTTAACTACAGGCCATTTCCCTTAAATCAGAGGGAGCTTTGTTCAAGCTAAAGGCAATAAGATGCTGGCCTTTAACCCCAAGTTAGTGCAGAGCTATACTGTGGTATTCTTTGGAGAAGAATCTTGTATTTGACAAATTTCAGGCACTTTATGCCTTTTGGAGGACTGAATGGACTCAATGGTCTTCCATTGAATGCTTCTCTTCCCAAGAGAGCATTAGGTCTGCTTAGAAATTTTACTGGAAAACAGACTCTGATGTTGAGGATGGAAAACATTGACACAGGTTGCCCAGAGAGGTGGTGGATGCTCTATCCCTGGAAACATTGAAGGTCAGGTTGGATGGGGCTCTGAGCAACCTGATCAAGCTGAAGATGTTCCTGTTCATTGCAGAGGATTGGACTGTGGAGGCCCCTTCCAACTAAAACTATTCTCCGATTCTGTGACTGAAAGGGTGCTTTGAATGGAGTTGACTTTGCTAATTACACAGTTTGACATGACCAAGGACCTACAAATATTTTGTGACTTTCTTCCTTTTCCACAATCTTCATGGGCACAGGTTATCTCAAAAGCACATCTTCAAAATATGTGTTTAAAATTATTCAGAGAAAATGGTCTATAGGTGTGTTTTTTCTTATTGTCCACAAAGGGAGTCTTCAAGTCAGATGAATACAGGGAATACATATGGGATAAGATGCTCCCAAGAATTTTCCAGAAAGCTTGGGAAAGCATTAGCCCATTAAGGAGAAGTTACATATGATTTTTGTGTATCACCCCATTATATTGAAGAGTGGCTGTTCAGAAACACAGAATCATAGAATGGTTTGGTTTGTAAGGGACCTTAAAGATCGTCTAGTTCCAACCCCCCTGCTGTGGACAGGGAATATTCCACTAGACCAGGTTGTCTGGAGTCTCATCCAACCTGACCTTGAACACATCAAGGGATGGGGCATCCACAACTACTCTGACAACCTGTTCCAGCATCTCACCACCCTTATAGTAAAAAATTTCTTTGTCATACCTAATCTAACCTCCTCTCCTTCAGTTTAAGGCCATTCCCCCTTGTGCTATCACTACATGCCCCTGTAAAAAGTCTCCCTATGGCCTTCTTGTAAGTTCTCTTTAGGGCTTTACTGGAGGTTGCCATAACATCTCTCTGGGGCCTTCTCTCAATCAATCAATCAATCAATCAATCTTCAACAATCCCAAGTGTCTCAGCCTGTCTTCATAGGAGAGATGATCTGGACATTTGATCATCTTAGTGACCTCCTCTGGACTCATTCCAACAGGTAAATATCTTCTGCTGGGGGTTTCAGAGCTGGATTCATCACTCCAGGTGGGGTCCCACCAGAGCAGAGCAGAAGGGCAGAATTCCCTCCCTCTCCCTACTGGCCACACCTCTTAAGAGAAGCCCAGGATGCACTTGGACTTCTGAGTTGGGAGCGAGCACTGCCAAGTCACATTAAGCTTCTCTTCCCCAAGTCCTTCTCCCCAGGGCTAGTGTCAATCCATCTTCCCCAGGGCTAAACATCAATTGATAAAGGTCTGTGAACTGCAACATTTTCCTTGGTTGCTTCATTTTGTCCCAAATCTGCCCTTTCTCTTTATTAATCATTCATATGTCCATTTCCATAAATGGGAGTTATCTGGTTTTCCTTTCAAATTTAAACAGATTTATTTGTCTTCAGAACTAGTTTGAATTTCACATTATTCTTTTCCTTTTTTTTTCATATACAGGTGTGGACACCATCAAAACATCTACTACCTGCTGATCTTACAGGAATGTACTCAATTTTTTGTAGGAAGATCTCCAGAAATACAACTGAATACAGAGGATGATGAAGAGGAAGCTGTTTTTTCTGGGTTTTTGTCTCAAATGGAAACTGATGGGAAAAGAAAAAGGTATTAATTTATTATTTTTTTAAATCCATCTCTGGTATCAAAGGCAAAGCAATCAATGTGTGGGATTCAGTTGCCTATACGGAAATATTTATAGTTATTTTAGGTGCACAGGGTACCTATTTCCTTGCCTCCATCTGCCCCTACATAGGCAACTCAGAGACTTTCTAACATGTCTGCCAACATCCGACACTGGCATCTAAAATGCCTTGAAGTGACATTGTGTGCTTATGTTTGGAAGGTGAATCTTGCCTTTTCTTTTTAGTTTCATTTGTGGTAATTTGCCATAGTGCTTTTTTTTTCTTTTTTTTTATCTAATTTTATATTTCCATTGTTGTTTTTCTTCAGGGAAATCCCATCTTTGATATATATGCAATATTGGTTGGTCTCAGGCACTTGGCAGTAGAGACTGCACAGAAAGTGACTGAAGATGCAACCCCCAAACAATACTCACATGTAAAGTACTACATTTTCATAGTAACTACTGGGGGAAAATATCTCTTGATAGAACTTTTTCTGCTTGAAGAATATTTTTGTGGAGTAGTGATTCAAAAACTTGTAGAAATGAGATCTGAGACTTAACACTTCCAAGCTGAAGGAGTCACTGAACCCTGACACTTGTTGTCCTGGGGGAGGATGTTGCCTGTTTGGAATGATGTGGAAAACTCACCACCATGTTTTTTCTAATGTCTGTGTTTTCAAAAGGAGCAGTGATGAGTAGAACAGAATAACTCTTTCATAAGAAACACGCCACACCATGGGAGTTCTTCAAGGACAAGGCACCTTCAATGCTGAGCACATTGAGATCTTGAAGTTCTGCAGAGGGCTGAGCCCCAAGATGTGTTTCTCTTTCTGGTGTTCCTCTTGGCTGACTGTTGGCAGTGCCCTGCCCAGCAGGACGGCCGCGCTCGATGTCCTCATCACTGGCCCATCCCTCTTCTGTTTAAAGGCCTGGGGGTTCATCTTAGACTCCTCTTGAAAGTCCATGTACCCAAAATCATCACACCATCTAATGTTGAAGCACTGTGTCTTCTTTCTTTCCATTCATCCACTGTAAAGGACTGATACATTATAAACAGACTGAAATTACCGCATTATTTTTATACAGACATGTAATGACTAACAGGCACAGTAGATTTTATAGTCCTGATATTCCTTTGATGATTACTAACCTGAACTAGTAAAACCCCTTAAGCAGTTCCAGTTGTCATCAAAGATCAGATGGGATTGTACAAACTAAAGGTGATGAAAGTGTTGTATGAGATGTCTCTGTAAAAAATTCCATCTTTCACTCAAGTCATTTCCTGGCAATACCTCTGTGAACAGCAGTGAGAATTTCGTGTGATTAAGAATTGGTTGAAGATAACAAAGATAGATCTACACCCTGAGTATCTCTACTATGTATTGTTGTAAGAAGCAGCACTGGGATGTATCACACCCTTAATTCATGATGACTAGTAAATTGAGGCTCTTTCTCACCTTGGTTTACATGAAATATTTCTACTCATCTCTTTTTTGCTGTTGGATTTTGGCTGAAAGGGAGAGTTTGCCTTGTTGTGGAATGGATAACCTGCTCTGCTAAAGCCATTCTTGTGTGCAGGGATCCCTAGATTTGCAAGAAAACCAAGGTCTAGTAAAGCTGCTGGTGTCATTTGCCTCTTGTTTGAGCCCCTCCTGATGGTGCAATTCCCTGACCTGCAGACCTACTCCAAGGAGCTTGGCAAGGCTGCTTTTTCAGAGTCACATCCTCTCCCACATCTCTTGGTTTCCCCAGCTTTGGCACGAGTTAAGGCAGAAGATACATTGCTATTAGCGGTGCACTGTCCTTGGGAAGCATAAAGCCAGAGAGCATTGCTTGGGCTCCTGCCTCCAGCCTCTGCCCAGAGGGGACTCCAGAGTTTTCTGGGGAAGCTGGGAGTGACATCACAGCTGCTGACTGCCCTACACAGCCACACAGATCTACATGAGTAAGTGACCTCTTGCTTGGCTCGTTCCCGGCTGTGGCTGGTACAAATACTCCAGATCTACATACAAATGTTCCAGAGCTGCAAACCCTTCCCATCATATAGATGGGTCCATAAGAGTTTTGCCACCCTTACAACTCTGCACAAGATGCAACATTGACTGATATGAGTCATGGTTTTGCAGACATTTTTCTGTACATGGAAAAATTAATTTGACTTTTGTGAGAAGTTGCCTTAAAATAGAACATAAGATACACACAGCTTTTCCTGTGGCTTCATTTTTTGTTTCTGTGGAAGTAAGAAACCAGAAGAATATTTCATTAAGCAGAAGCTTTAAAAAAATTTCATGTGTTAGTAAGGGTAAAGATGCAGCAAAACAAGGTATGAGTGGATGGAACAACAAGCAAATCTGTTTAAAGAACTCCTTCTCCTCTGCAAAGTTAACAATGACTGAATAGTAAATTGTTTTTTAATAAGTTTTGTATTCTCCCGGGATATGGTTAAAGGGTTAATTTAACGCTTGACCCATTAAAACCGTTGAGTGCAGTGAGAACCTTGTAAGGCTGATCAGATGATTATTGCTGGAAGATAAGTGGTTGAAAACTGAGCCTCACTAGTTCAGGTAATCAAGGGAAATTGGCATAAAAGAGAAGATGCGGCTGAGTAAAGACAGAACAGCTACCTGAGATTCTATTACTTGTCGTCTTTCAAGCATAATAATGAGATTATAGTAACCCTAAACTGACTGAAAACAGAAATCTGGCTGTCTGTCAAGTTCATTGTGTTGAGTTTTACAACACTCCAGATCTGGTTCCTCTGAACCTACAATAATTATACCAGGAAGACAGGCTCAAAGAAACCCTTTTCAACCTTGGACCTTTGTCAGGTTTTGGCTTATGACCAGAGTACCATTGTTTATGTCATGGGAAAGAAAAAAGAAAAAAAAACAACCAAAAAACATTGTTAATGTTTATTATTCTTTTTTCATCATGCAATTCTTAAAAAAATATTGCCACAAGTCTTTCCTCAGTCCACCTGTCACATTGCCTTGTGATTTTCTGAATGAACTTGTGTAGAACCACGAGCCCCTTGGCTTCTCTGTGGTTATTTCAGTCAGAGCCTTTTGCTGGAATAATTTTTTACGCCTTTCATTGACACACAGTCTCACATCACACACATGTGGTGCAGTGCTCCTACTTCTTAAAAAACAAAAAATTACATGAGAGGCAGAAACACGGATCCATTACATTAGCCTCAAAAGTCTATCTGTTTCCACCATGGACTAGTCTTAAACTCAGGTTGTTTTGGTGTGGAGAGTTGTCAAAAATATGAGATGTGAGATCTTGTTTTGAGACCAATTTTATATGGCAGCTCTAAGGCTGTAGTTCAGGAAGGCTTTTAGGCATGTTTGGAGTCCATCTGCTTCAGCTCTGTCAGGTGCACCATTCCTCCTACCCAGAGGGAGGCTCTGTCCTTCCTGCTGTCTTGGTTCATGCTCCTATAAATGCTTTTCCAGATTGATGTAGGCTTGGATTGCTAGTAGGAAGAGATGTTCACATCCATGACTTGCTTCAGACTGTGAAAAAATAATCAGGTTAAAAGTCATTAATTACTGTGGAAAGAACTGTGTCAGAGGAGGGTGTCACCAACCTGTTTGTAGAGGTCACTGTTGTTGCTGTTGCATGGGCAAAGCTGCCTGGGTTAGGCTGGATGAGCTGGGCAGCTGGCATTAACCTGGCTGCTTTCTGCCAAAAGGCTTTACAGGATTGCTCACAGAGCCAGAGCTGCTGGAGCACTAACCTCCCGCCATGGTCAGGGATCAGCACCTCAGCACAGTGCTGCTGTCACTTAGCATGGCAGCAAGAGGGGACATCTTACACAGCTTCAAGCCTCCCTGCAAGAGGTGCTGATATCCTGGCCGCTGATGCTGGCAGACAAGCTCTTTTGCCCCATGTGTTTTGTAGTCTTGTGAGCTGATCTATTTGAGTTGCCAAAGAACCCTTTCCCCTGCTCTAAACTGTATCTCCCAGAGGGAGTCAGAGCACAGGAATGTCTGTTTGCAGTTCCATAAAGTCCTTCAGACACAGATCAGGCCCTAAGCACAGGTATGAACTTAGGAATGTGATTACATGCTTTGGGCAATAGAGATTTGTGCTTGTAGCGAGTGTGTTTCAGACAGACATTCCGCATGGGTTAAGGGCTGTGCCCACTGCAGGATCTCCCATGATTTTTCATAGACTATTGGGTTGTGACACTGTTCATGTGCTGCCTTTGTTCCCATTTTTAACTCCCAAATATCCATGCAGAAAAACAACTACTGTTTATTGAATAGGGATTATGACTATCACTGAGCTACGTTCCATGGTTGCCATGAATTAGCAACCACTGGTAAATACTTCTTAAGTCATGAATATTTTTAAGACCTTAATAATGACTTTGAAGACAAATTTTCAGTGCTCCTATTTCTTAAATGTGAGGTTTATAACTCAGTGATTTTTCTGGAAAGGCCACATTGTATGGGCCTTTCTCATGTGAGCAATACAGAATAGTCCTATGGCCTTAACCTTAAAAGTGAACAGAATTTCTGGCAGCAGTGTGTTCCATGAATCACACAGTAGATGTTTTTATTGCAGAACTATCTTCCCTGTTTGTTCTGGAAATCAGATTCTTTGTCTCATAACTAATAACCATGGCACTCAGAATCACCAAGTTTATGTCAAAGCAGAGCTAAATTATGAACAACCTTTTCAGTCTCAGGCCTGGTTCTCATAAATCAAAGTCTATTCAATGATGTCTCTGCAGTTCCTAAATCACTGGCTCTGAGAAATGAAAATACACTGTACTATGGTATTTGCAATTAGTACAGGATCTATCGTGCCAAACCTTCAGAGCTCTCCAAGCACTAGTTCAGGAAGATGGAACACTGCAGTTAAACAGACTGGTGAATTTGGCATCAAATCAGATATTTTTCACTTCAAAATGATGATTCATCAAAATGAAACCATTTCATGGAAGTCTACGTTTTAGCAAAGCTGCCCTGGGAGAGTTTAACCCAACCTCGGAGGGGAGGACTGGTCATTGTGGAAAGAGACAACAGCCTTGAGGCCAAGAAATGAGCTGAGCTCAATGCCTGCAAACAGCTACTAGTACCGGCTTTTTAGATTACTGCAGTTTTTATTTAAGGGAGGGGAAAAAAGTAAAAAGTATTAATAAGATTTCAATTACTAAAAATAGATATATATCTGAAATATTTGGTTGGTGTAAAATCCTAAGGCTTCCTGGAAAGTCCACATTGTATGGACTTTCTCATGTGAGCAACACAGAGCAGTCCCTTCCTGGGGAGCCTCCCTTCCTGGGTTGAGCAGAGAAGGATCCCAGCACAGACCAAGCTGTCCAGAGGGGAGAGGGGTGCAGGATTTGAACAGAAGGCTGCCCAAAAAGTCCTGTAAGCAGTGCTCTGGTTTTCCCACCCCAGCCATGTACCCAGATCTTGTGTCTGCTCTCATGGACTCAGGAGTAGCTCACAGACCCCATGCTTCTGCCATTTGCCTTCAATATGCCTGGTAAGATGAAATGCATTAATGCCCATTTGCATGTGGAATAGCAAGTTTGGCTAAGGTAGAACTGAGAAACTCATTCTTCATTCTTCTGGCCTATATTAGCTCATACATACCTGACATGGCTCAGGAACTATTTAACCCTAACATGGATTTAGGACATCATCTTCATATATTAAAAACAACAAAACAAAAAACTTGCATGAATAAGAGAAATGGGAATGTGAGAAGAAACAGGAATATTTGAAGACCAGCACAAGTCCTGAAAGTGAGGAGTTAAGTACGCTTCACTTCAATTGCCTCAGTATCAGCAGTTCTGAAAAAAAGAATGTTTGTAATATTGAATGAACCTGTACAGTGATGTTAAGGCCAAATATTATGAAGGAACTACAGGGAAACTGCAGAGTTAATAGAACTGAATTGAAGCAAGGATTTTCAGAAGTGACTTAATCTGAGGCTTGAAAACTGAAAGAACTTTTATCCTTGTTAAGAAACTGCTGGCTCCCTTCACCCAAACATATTTATATAGATATTTAACTGATTTCACTAGTGAACAAGCTAATGTATTCTAGAACAATTTATTTTAAAATGTGAACTGTAAAATTATGCTACAAAGTTTATTAAACTTTCAGGTGTTACATTTTGACATACTCAGATCTTTCCTTTAACAATGACAGAATGCTACACAAAAATACTGCATTTCATCTGGTGTAGGTCTTTATCTTATCTTGACAGATTATTGCTGGTTAAATTGTAGAGCTGACTTAAAGGCAGGACTCTTCAAGGGAGTGAGAAATTAAGGCTTCACCAAATGGTAATAAAGCTATTAAAAATGCAAACAGAAAACAGCTACACTGTACAGGTTAGACAGCTAATCCAAACTAGCAGTTTAAAAAAGCAGAGCAATTACACTTTTATTTAAATGCAAGGAATATGAGCAAGAATAGAATGAGGTGCCTTGTTTAAATGCATTCTTTTGAATATTTATTAGAAATAATACATGTAGTTAAGCCACTTATCTGATTTCAGTGAATAAGTAAAATGAAAAAGATCAATTTTCATAATTATACTAAAGAAGTCTGTCTTTCATAAAAATCTCATTAATAACACCATTATTACTGAAAAAATATCTCAGTATTATTATTGTTATTCTAATTATCAGCAAAATGCTACTGATAATGTTGTCATAAAATTCCTTTTTAGTATCCTATTAAGGAAGATAGACTAAGTAGTGGTTTAAGTTAAATCTAGATACTAAGTGGCATTTAGAAAAAAAAATTCTTTGTGTATTTGGATAAAATACATTATGTGTATAATTACATAAATTACTTCAGGTTTGGCAAACAAGAGATATATAGATAATGCTAATGTGCATATGTATTGTATCTATAGAACTATATAGCCAGCCCAGAAGGAAACACACCAAGGCATGCAAGCAGAGCAACAAAATGTTGCCTGAGGACAAAAATAGTTTCTTGGCAAATTTTTAATAGACATTTTCACTTATTTTTCATCATTCTTATTAGAGGGCCTGTCAATCCTCACTATTTTTTAGTACTCATCTGGATTTATTAAATTGCTAAAGATCTGGGGATCCTCTAGATATTAATATTAGAAAGGGCACATTACCTTACACAGGAAGGAAATTTTAGCTGCTTATACCCATTTTCCAGCGTGATTCAAAACTAGGCCAGCGTGGGCTGCAGCACAGAGGAGGGAGCAGGAAGGATTTTTGGAGCTGGAACCTGACAGTTCTTCATCCTTATGGCAGACAAGGACCTGGACAGCCACCATGGCTAGAGGAGAAGAGAATTTGTTCCTGGCGTGTAATTCTCAATACATGGGCTGGCACCACGTCAAGGATCAGCAGGCATGGAGACCAGAACCTCAGCCAGGCAAACAACACTGCTGGCTCCCCCTCCAAAAAGCTGACTAATAAATAATAGCTGTGGTAGCAACCTAAGTCAATAAAAAACAGGTATGCAGGCTTTCTTGGGAGACCCAAGCTTGTGAAGAGCTTTCTGAAGCAGGAGGCATCTGGAAGATGAAGAGACAGCCAGAAAAGTTGCACAGGCTGTCATGGGAAGGCAATCTGCTGCCGTGCTGCCCTCTCTGGGCTCTCACACCATGCAGAAAGAAATACGCCACTGGCAGCACAACAATCTTATAACCCTTATCTCTGGGAAGATAATGTAGTAATTATATTCAGGTTAATTGAGCAATGGATTTTCATTGATTTAGATGTTTCTGGCAATTTCTGCTTTCATAGCCACAGCAACTTAAGTAACAGTGGAAACAAGCTCATTTGAGTACAAGAAGATGCTGGAGTCTGGGAGGCAATGAAAAGAGTAGACTGAAGGACACTTTTCTGACCAGGTCTTGATTATTAATATACACCTGTTCTTAAGTGCACAAAACATGGAGGGCAGTGATCGGGAGAATGGCTATTTACCATAGCACTGATCAAACAATGCTTACAGGCACAATTAAGGAGGATCTAAGCAAAAATTCAAGGCTTTTACTAAACAGAGTTAGAAAGAAACACATTCCAAAGTAGATCATAGACTGTTTTTCTCTTGATATGTACTATTTTTTGCTAATTGGTATCATGCTCTGAAAAAACTCCTGGCAAGTGAGATTTATTTGTGTCTATAACTTGACTACCTTCTTTTCTATTAAAACACTTAGAGAAAATTAATTTGTCTGAGTAGAGAGAGTCAGGTAACTTTCAGAAACAACTTGAGTGTACTGCAATCACTGGATGCAATAGAGATAGTTGTACATACACCAGTGTGTCACAGGTGGCATTTGCCACTATGCATGAGAGTTAAAGCAAACAGAAACAGCTTTTATCACAGCAGAATGTCATGATCTGCACTTAGGGCTCAATCTTTCCATCGACTATGTGGGCACAAATTGACATGCCTCAGAGAGTAGGATTGAATTCTCCACTTGTTTTAGAAAGTGTTCTAAAAATAAAATCAATATAGGGAGTTGTAAAAATAACTTTTTTTTTACTTGCTGGGGAGAACTGCATAAATTACAGCTTTATTTTCTTCTACTTGAGAATTATGTAAGTTGTACGAAAAGCTCAAAATAATTTTATACAACCATTGTGCTTTTGCATCTGCGTGTCTCTAGTGATTTCTTTTTTCCTCCTTTTTTTCTTTCCCCCTTTCTCTTGTTCTCTCTCCTCCACTTTCTGTCTCTCCATGACTCACAGGTATGCACATACATACACACACTCTTCAGTAGCAAAGGCATATGCTGTAGGCAAGCCCCAGTTTTCCTGCTTGAAAGTGTTCCTGTGGCTTCCAGTATGATTTTTCTCAGCTTTGATGTATAACCACCTACCTCTGCAGGACAAATTGATTTCAGTTGATCTCTTGGGTGCACACTTAGGGCAGGTTTCACTTAGTCAATCTGAGTCTCCAGCCCACTGTTTGGATTTACTGTGGATACTTTGTAAACAGCAGCTACTTTTAAGGAGGAAGAATATAAATAAAACAATAATAGCAGTGCATACTCTTCAAGACAAGAACTATCTCCTTTTCTCTAGCACTGTTTCTGCTACTGTAACAAAGCAGATCATAATTAACTAAGGACCCGAAGATTCCTCAAATTCCAGCTAAATCCTACAATTTTCATGTCCAAAAAGCCTCACTAGATTTTCTTAGCAAAACTGTTAAAACCTACATAACAGCAAAGTTTCTGTCTCCAATCTCCCTGGGAACACAGGGCTCCTGGGGCTGTGCGTGCAGTTAAACCTGCATTCACAAAAGCAGCAACAAAACTCACGCTGACCCAGGTGTGCTCCCACCCTCACAGGCCTTGATTAGGTGATCACAAAGCCATTCCCCCACCTCCCCCCATCAAATCATATGAATTTTGTCTACAAATTTGGGCACATGGGTGTTTCTTTTAGTCTAACCCAACTACTTTAATTGATGTGTCAGAACCTTTATTGCTGTAATCACTCTTCTCTCAAATGTTCACATTAACAAATTGTTCAGCCTTGATATGCTGTGTACTTACTAAAAGAAAAACCTTGTTTTCATTTGGAGATGGTACTTCAGAAATATAAGCACATAGAAATGTAGAAATGTCTTTTGATGAGTTGAGTGTCTTGTTTGTGACTGTATCTCCTCCATAAAGCTGTACCTGCTTTGTGTTTTTCCTGTGACCAGTCCTCAGGCTCTTTTAAGGCTTGCATTACTAGATTAGTTATACCTCTTTTCCTTCTCCATTTCCTTTTCTTCTCCTCACCTCACCTCACCTCACCTCACCTCTCCTTCCTTCTTTCCCTTTTTCCTTATTCATAAGAATCTGTTCATTACTGATCTGTAAGTCAACAGCATCTCAAAGACATCGAGGTGCTGGAGAGCATCCAGAGAAGGGCAGTGGAGATGGTGAAGGGTCTGGAGCACAAATGCTGTGAGGAGTGGCTGAGGGAGCTGGGGGTGTTCAGCCGGGAGAAAAGGAGGCTCAGGGAGGGCCCCACTGCTCTTTACAGCTTCCAGAAAGGAAGCAGTAGGGAGCTGGTGTTGGTCTCTTCTTCCACGAAACAAGCGATAGCACAAGAGGAAACAGCCTCAATTGTTCCAGTGGAAGTTTCGATTGGCTATTAGGAAAATCATCTTCACTGAAAGGTTGATGGAGCATTGCAACAGGCTGCCCAGGGAAGTGGTGGAGTCACCATTGCCAGAGGTATTGAAAATACAGGTAAATGTGGCAATTTGAGACCTGGCTTAATTGTGGACTTGGCAGTGCTGGGTCAATGGTTAGACTTGATGACCTTGAATATCTTTTCCAACCTGAATGATTCTTTGATTCAATAAGTCAGTAAGAATAATTTGAAGAATATACTTTCCCAGAAAAATACTTGGGAAATATGCAGACATTCAAACATTACTTTTTTACATTTTAATGAGCACAAACACAGAAATAATATCTATAATGGGTACTCATCCTGCAATGAGCTCCCAAAGCTTCCGTACAGAAAGTGCCATAACTTTCTAAAACTACTTATATGCATGAAAAATTGAATTTGTTCACTCAGGCATTTTTTAAGTATTGAAACAAAACATTTGTGAAATAATTCTTGAGACCAGGAAATTACTGCAAAGTGATATGTGGCACATAATATCTGCCAGTGTTACTGGAAGTGAATGTGCTTTGGGCCAGACCATGGCCAGCCACTGAGCATTTTGACAGAGAAAGAGTAGGCAGCAGCATCTAGACAGCATTTTTCTTGCTTTAAGTTATCTTTCTGTGCTGACTACTGTGTCCCTGTTCCCAGGAGAGAAGGTCAGGAAAAAGAAGATTTTTAAGTCACTGGATGTTGGGCTAAGACCAAAAAAGCTACTCCAGTCAGGGCAGCCTTATAACTGCTCCTGCTTTGCTCCAAGAACTTGGGAATATGAACCGAGCACCTCGGATGCACACAAAAAAGCACTCACTTCAAAACAGATCAGAGAGTATTTGACAAGCTTCCCCTTGAATGTTAGAGAGAAACAATGTCCATTAATGCCCTCCAAGCAGTCCTTAGATACACCTATATTCCTTTCTTCACCAGTAATAGCATGAATTAACTGCGCTAGCCTGTTTCCTTTGATTTCTAAATGTGATGTAACCTTTTAACTACAAATCTTTGATTTGTTCTGTTATGTATTTCAGGTTCTTCAGAACAGTTCCTGTAAATTTCACCATGGCTCCGTATATAATTTCTCTTCACACAAAGCTGTTGTTGACATAACATTAGCCAGAAAAACATATACCCCCATCTCTCCAGGTCCTCCACCCTAATTTCTCTCCTGATATGTGAGGTGGATTATGACTTTTATTTCTATTTGCCACTTCAGGGGAAAGATATGTTTATAATTTTGACAATGTATATGCTTATGGTAAAAGTGTATTTTCTGTCTCCAAGTAGGAAGGCAAATAACCATTCACAGTCACTACTTATTAAATAAAATTGTAGCTAGTAAATGGCCAACTTTAGCCATTTTTAAGTCTAGCCATTCAGTTAGCATGGCATTCCCATCTAGAAGATATTTATTTACCTTTAAGAAAAATTACAGAAAAAGAATGGATATATAGGATGGGGAGAGGAGGGACGGAATGATTCACAGAAAGAGTCATGGCTCCTGTGGAGCTATTCTTTGTTTCCCAACACAATCTGTGCTGTAATCCTGTCTGCTCAAAAAGGAGTGTAAAAGGGTCTCTTATTTCCCCCCTCATTTACATGGCAAGAGCATGTTTTGATCCCCAGCTGTTGAAGAAAGGAAATACAGTAGCCCATGCTCTTAATTTGACCCCTTTCTTCATGAAAAAGCATGTTACTGTAAACATTAACTAATAGTCCACAGAAACACTGCTTTTTGTCTTTGCTGTGACAAACACCAACCTGCCTTGGCTGTGAGATTTGCCCTCAGCTGATGGTCCAAGGTTCTCTTTTAGGTTCCTCTTGCCCAACCAGTGTAGCTGATGAGCTGAGCGAGCGTGTGCATAACTGTGCTGCACTTGTGGGATGTCATCTTCATTGGTTTAGGGCTCCTCAAACCATTAGGACTTATGTGGAAATGTGGTTCTTTTAGGTGCATAAACTTCACAGAATCACGAAGTGTTTATGGTTCTAAGGGACCTCCAGAAGCTGGTCCAACATTTCTGCTCAAGCAGGGACACCTAGAGCCAGTTGCCCAGGACCACACCTGGACAACTGACATATCTCCAAGGAGAGAGGCTCCACAAAACCCTCTGGACAACCTGGGCATGTGCTTGATCATCTTCACAGTAAAGTATTTTCTTGTATTTAAAAGGAGCCTCCTGAATTTCAGGCTGTGCCCATTGATACTTGTCACCACTGAAAAGAGCCTGTCTGTGTCCTCTTTGCACCCTCCATTCAGGTATTTTTCTACATTGATAAGATCCCCCTGAGCCTTCTCTTCTCCAGGCTGGACACTCCTGGCTCTTTCAGCCTGTCCTCATATGAGAGGTGCTCTAGTCCCTTAACAATCTTCATAGGCATTCATTGGAATTCCTCCAAATTGTCCATGTGCACTCGTACTGGAGAGGCCAGAACTAGACACAGCAATCCTCTTGTGCTGAGGACAATGCCACAAGTGCTGAGGAGAATGCTCACCTCCCTTGACCTGCTGGAAAGCAGTTTTTGCTCTCCAGCTGGGCACCCCCCAGCATGTGCTGGTACCTGGGATATTTCCCTCCCCAGGTGCAGAACTTTTCACTTCCCCTTGTTGAACTTCATGAGGCTTTTGACAGCTCATTTCTTCAGCCTGTCAGGGTCAGTCCCTCTGGATGGCAGCACGACTCTAGCATAATACTCACTCTTCCCAGTTGCGTGTCATCTACAAATTTGCTAAGGGTGCACTCTCCCCTGTCATCCAGACCATTAAGAAAAATGTTAAACAGGATTGGATCTCCGGGGTGCACTGCTAGTGAGAAGCCTCCAACTAGACTTCATAAGACTGACCACCACCCTCTGGGCCCAGCCATTTCAGCCAGTTTTGAATTCACCTCACTGCTCATCCAACCCATAATTCAACAGTGTCAAAAGCCTTACTGAAGTCCAGGTAGAAAATATCCATTGCTCTCCTCTCACATATCCTGACAGCCATTTCAGCATAGAAGGTTATCAAGTTGGTCAAATATGACTTCCCTTTGATGAGGCCATGCTGACTACTTGATAACTTTCTTGTCCTTCAGGTGGCTGGAAATTATTTCCAGGATGGTTCCCTCACTTTACAAGGGATCAAGATGAGTCTGAGCAGCCTCTAGTTCCCTGAGTCCTTCTTCCCCTTCTTGGAGATTGGAGTGATATTTGCTTATCTCTAGCCTTTGGGGACTTCTCCCCATTACCATGATTGATCTAAGACCATTGAGGGTGACCTCACAATTCACAGTGACAGCTGCTGGCTTCCTCAGCACTTGAGGGTGTATCTCATCAGGCCCCACAGATTTATGTATGCCTGGTTTGTTTAAGTGCCCCAAGACCTCATTCTCTTATACTAAGGGTACATTTTTCTTCTTCCAACCTTACCTCTGGTCTCTGAGACCTGGGATTCTTGAAGGCTTCTCTTGCTATTAAAGACTGAGGCAAAGAAGGCATGAAGTACCTCATGTTCTGCATAATCAGGCCCCAGCCTCTTTCAGCAGTGAGCCCACATTTTCATTAACCTTCCTTTTGTCACCTATGTACCTACAGAAGCCCTTCTGTTGCCTTTGTCATCCCTTACCACATTCAGTTCTGGTAATTTTGACTGTGACGTTTTTCCACTGAATGCTGGGATAACACATTGGGTTTCTGCAGCCCAGGAATAACTATGATGAAGTGTTAGAAGAACATCAAGACCCAGAGGATGGTATTCCCTGTCATGCTGTCTAACTGCAGAGCTGGAGAAGCATCAGCTGAAGGGAAGGTACTGCCAGGGCTGCTACCCAAACACAGCGACAGGAATGTTAGCCTGGATTGAAAGCACCATCAAACTCAGACGAGAGCTTGTTGGGCTAGAAGGGTAAGATATTAAAAGTGTAGGAGCTGGGTTTAACTGTGTGACAAAGGCTGTGACTCTAGACAATATTAGTCTAGTTTTACGCCCATAGCATGGTCACCCTGACATCTTTATCCATGCTAGTTCACACCCAAATCTCTTCTCCAGTTAATTACTTGTTTTCCTGTGGAGGGAAATCTTAGTGCAGTTGATAGGCCAGTTTGCTGAAGGACAAATGACAAGCCACCCAGCTGTGGCTGATTCTGCCTTGAGCAATCCTGTAAAACACTCCCACATGTCCTTGCATGACCTGGCACCCATATGCCATCATGCCCCTTCCCACATCACACATCACACATTGGCAGCATCATGCTAGGGAACTCCTCTGCTGTAGGCTCTGACCTGCTTTACATTGAAAAGTCACTTTACACTGAAAATCCACACAATTCAGTGAAGAGTGATGTCTCAAAGTCACAGGGCACCAGCAGACACCTGGATTAGGCTAGGGCAAGCAGCATTATCCTAGGGTGGGGGAGTCACCAGCCAGCTCCACATTTGACAAGGGTCCCAAGGTCTCTCAGCAGTGTGCTCCCCAGAAGGTGCGGATACAGCGTAAAAATATAGATTCTGTGTCCGTGCATTTTATTTTATACTGTTTTTCTAATTGACAATAAATATAACTGGAAGAAGAACAATAAAACATCACCAAAGAAAATTCACACACTGTCCTGTCAGTATGCAAGAGCCAAGCTCCTACTGTGGAGCACTGTGAATGGAGGCACCCAGCACTGACAAAGGGACAAGAACACACCCATCTGGGTGCTGTGTGAGATCCCCATGAATTCAGTGATGTCCAAAGACTGCATGCTGCAAAGGCAGCTGCTCAGAGATGCCACAAGAGCAGAGCCTGTGCGCCTCAACATTTCTGCAGGCAGCCACTTCTGTTGCTTCAACTTCATGATTAGGCTCTCTTTGAGTAGTAGATATTCCTGGGAAAAATATTTTTGTTTATTTTTGAGAGAGAAAGAGAATTTCTCTTCTGTCCTGGAATTACGTGGCATTTAGATTCCTTTGAATGCATTCAGATCATCAAGCAGCTCAGACAAGAGGTTAGTCACCAAAATTTCCACTCAGGATTTCTAACAGTTTTTGAAAGCTAACTCTGGGCACCTAGCAAACTGAGGCTGAACAGTGAAGCAGAGGAGGAGAGAAAAAATAGCCTAGGACACCCCAAAATGTTGTCTAAAGCATTAGGCTAGTCACTGGAGAGCAGAGAAGTGATCAGTTGGTTAAAAACTGATTGTTTCTCAGTTTAAAACAAAGATATCCCTTGTGATTATTTGGTGGCTTGAAGAATTTTACCAGCTATCGCATTTATACCAATACTTGTGCTATATTCACACAGTACTAACTATGCCATTACAGAATAGGTGCCATTGTAATATCTGTTCTGGAAACTGGCAACGGAACTCTGATGTGTAAAGAAACACTATGTCCAAATGAAGTAGTAACTGCTTAATATATAACAATCTGTCATGTATTTTTACTCTTGTTAACCAAATACATTTGACAGATTTACTTTCTATTTTTCATTAATTCTTCTTGAAGTGGGATTTTCTTATACCCTTTGTGTTAGAATTATACTGTACAGTTCCCCATCTTCATTGCTGTATACAGAGAGACGTTTCTTTTTTATGTACTAAAAAAGATGCATTACATTTCTATCCCAGATAAAGTGTTGACAAATTTATAAAAATCAAGAAGGAAAGATAGTTGCACCCTGTATCAAGGTCAAAGTAAGTGGTATCATAATTTCAAAAGTGTTGATAATTTTAAATGTGTGCTATAATGGTGCTAAGAAGTTTTCCTAAATATGTATCTCCTACTAATGGTGTTCTCCCTCAGAAAGAGACACATTAGAGGTATCTTCTACACATCGTGAGTTTTCCCCCAGTTAAGAACTTGTCTCCACTAGATTCCTCTAACTGCTCAACAAATCCTACAGTATCTTGCTTATTTAAAGAAACTTCCCTCTCTCCCTGCTCATTGTATCCCTCAGCCAACTCACCTAAAGCCCTCATATCTGGGAAGCAGAGGAAGATAAAGCTGTGCCAGCAGTATCTGCAAGAGGACTCTGTGCCTCTCCTCGTGTCCTTCTGAATTTGCTGCTGCTCCTTGTTCATTTATCAATAGCACAGCAGAAGAGCCCCATGGTCACAGCTGGAGCTGTGATGGGCAGGCTCTTGCAGGGACCTAGCTGTGTCCTTCCCATATCAAAAAATGCAGACCCACAGTGTGTGATGAGTGTTTGTGGCAAGGGCACAGCCAGCATCAGCCTTGGGGGGGGGTGCAAGGCAGGTCCTTACAAAATAGGGTGGATTTTACTGTCATCATCTCAACATTTTTTTCCTTCCTTGGTCTGGGATTCCATGCAGTTTTTCCTATTACCTGTCTGTAAATTGGAGACTGGACCGAATATAACTCAGTTTGTATACATATTGCTACATGGTTTTAGATTACTACACGGTTTTAGTTTATGAGGAACAGCACCACCGAGCAAAGATCCTACTGAGCACCAAACAAAGACTTGGTAGCTCTACATTTATGCAAAAGTGACACAATTGTGTGGGAATCTTTTTCATAACCATTAATTCCCTCAAAACCTCTCCCAAAAGGCCTGGGGAGCAAACAAAGGTCTGGTCATGCCATTCAGAGGGAGGATTTACATGTACGTGTCATGTGCAATTGCTTGCATTAGTAGATGCCACTGCCATGTGTTTATATAATTATAATTTATACTTTTTATTATATAATTTGTAACATTTATTAATAATTTAATGACTCAAAAATGTGAAAGATGTGCCAGAAAAAGCCCAAAGAAATCACAATGTGTTCCTTTCCCAGAATAGCATGAAGATTAAATTGAAGGCAAAAAGGAGTATTGGGACCATGGATCTAAGAAGAAAGTCATATAATGAGTCCCATCAATGAGACACTGATGACTTTCTCAGGTGTCCCTCCTTACTTGTTCTTCTTCAAATGAAGGAGAATTAGGAAAAAACCCAAATACTTAGAAATTCTGGGAAATAATATTCCTAATACAAAGTTTTGTCTGGCAGATGGAGTATAAGTGCTTATGAAGAAGAAAAATATAATGGATCTTGGATCTGATATCTGCTGGGAAGAAGAAAAGGAAGGAGACAACTGAGAAAACAGGTGGAAGAAGACATGGTGATTGGCAACATATTTATATTTTGACAGTTTCCAGTGTTATAACATTCAGTTTTGTTCTCACTGGCAATAACTCAGCCATCTTCACCAAAATAAAAATGAAAAAAAAGGAACATATTTTGAGGCAAAAAAACCTTGTGTGACAGTCATTCTGACCAACCTTATCAGGGAGGTGATAGCCAAGTGATGCTGATCCTCAAAGGCAAAGAGAAAAAACTGAATGGATGGGTGACAGACACATCACAGGTCGAGACGTGGACTGAAGAATGGGTCAGATAGGTGAAGCAACTGTGAGAGAGGAGTTTCAGAAAACAGAAAATATATAACTATCAGAGTAACAGGCATGTAATAAATGAAAAAAAGATCATAGTATGGAATATAATATTGCCTTGTTGGAAAGGACTATTTTAGTCTCAGAAAACACAGATAAATGGGACCATAAGGAATAAAGCAGCATTTGTTGAAAATCTGAGCCATTAAAAGGTGAATCAGGTGAAGAGACAAAGCCTCATTTCTAGGGAGCCTCAGCGCATGGCAGAGACACAGAGATGCTGTACAGCCCAGTAAAACTGACTGATGGACTATAATAGAGACTGCTGGGGAGTGAGGGGTACTTAGCAGAAAAAGGTGTCAGCATTCTGTCATGCAGCAGATGTCAGGAGAACTGCAGTTGATCCCCAGAATACATCTTAAGATAACAGAAAAAGCAGTGATTATGCAGGTATATTAAAGAACAGGGATAGCAGAAAGTTCTGAACTGTTCTGCTCTTTTTCTACTTGAGAACAGAGTATAGAAGCATTTGAGAATTAGACTTTTCGGTAACACTAGTGAATGAAAATGAGCATTAAATTTGTCCTAAGCCTATGACTTCATATCACAGACTCCCAGGAACAGCATATCACAAAAAATATTTGTTATTGCTGCTGACTTTCAAAAACTCTTCTATATTTCCATTAGAATTGAGGGCCCAGGACTCTTGAAAGTCCAGTATCACTTAAGCCTGAGCTAGGTAGGCTTGGCCTTGCCTACAAAGAAAAGGAGAATCTGTTTCCCAGTGGGAAAGCAGAAATTAATTCATAATTCCAACCTCCTATTTATTAGCTCCACTCACCAGTAAAGGACAAGAAACAAACCCGTGTGACTTGGGGGACTAATTACTGTGGGAGAGCATTAAGCATGGACAGAGAAGGCACAGATCCAACATGCAGTGGGCTGAAATAGTCTGAAATATGTTCCCAGCAAGTATTTCTTGAATACTTCTAAATAACAACAAAATACAAAACCCCCTAAACTGTTCCAATCAGTTTGTTAAATGATAATAGTCCATCATTTGGTGAACATACTGTTTGCCATCAACTGTTTGTCCGTCCCTCCTGCTGATGGAAGAGAGCTCTGGCTGAGTGGACAGATGTTTCTTTCTGCTAACTTTGACAACACTTTGGGTCCACAGTCCTTGACCAGAGGAACTAATTAAGTAGTAAAATCAGCTCTTTGTAAGACAGGAAGAAAGAAAGGGTAGAACCACTGAAGAACATGAGGCATTGATTAACTCACAAGTGTGTCCTGTATAATGCAAATTATTAATGCTTAATGGTCTCTGAGAGTAATAAACCAGAACCCTAAGTATAACAACAGTATCACAAATTACATATGAATCCTACAGGATCTTTTTTCTTTCTTCATTAATTGTTCAATCTGTAAGAATAATTTCTTTAACTTCTTTTTTAATAATCTTTACATTTTGATTCTATACATTACAACTGAACTTAGCTGGCAGGTTCTTTGTAGCATGGGTAGTGGTAAAAAAAAAATAAGAAAATAGCTCTCCTCAAGTATTGAAATGCAGAAAAATTGCCAGAATTAGCACAAACGCAGACTACAATCAGCCTAATATTAAATGAACATTCACTGTATCTTTCCTCTGCCTGTTAAACTACTAATTGATGTGCTACTGATGAATAAAAGGGCTGGCATTTCAGCCATGAGCTCACTTCACCGCTGCGGTTTACTGAGAGCCCCAAGCTGCTGAGCTCATTACAGATCCCTTCACTGAACTGGCTTTACAGGCAATTTTGTGAAGGGGCAGCATCAGAGCTAGCCCACTGATTGGGACTCCATTGGCTCAGCAGGGCTCCAGGAGTTCAGGGGAGAGAGCGCAGCACTGAGCTAAAAATACGTCTTTGCCTCTGTAGTGCCAGGAAGATTGCCTGGCTGCGCTAATTGGGAGGGACCTGGAGATCTGGGTGGTATTTTAGGCTAATCTCGAGGTGGGACCTCTGCAGCGTGTATGTGGCTCTGAATATAATCTCCTTCAGCACCGTCATTTTTACCATTGCAGGCATTTACAATCAGAACCATCCTTGATTGACTCATGGCTGTCGCTGCACCTTAGACTCATCTTGCAGGAGTGAGGGGGGATGAGGGAAGGTGAAATGGCTGTGCACTGAACACACCGATAATTTTAATGTGGTGTTGAAGTTATAAAATGGGACAAATTGCCCTGACAGGACCAGGGCTTAGTAGGACTGCTCAGATACATAGTCCTCCCTCAGAAACTGACTGTAGAGTTGCACAATGGAGAGGGTTTTCTTAAACCCCCTCTGCTGAGATTTATTTTTCAGTTCTGCCCTCTTTCTCCCTGTAATCTTATTTTTAATTCTCTGAACAATGTAGCCCTGATATCAGCATTCCCTATCTCACCTCTATTTAGAGCCCAAAACTCCAAAGTTTGAAACCTGGGGTGGTCAGAGGAGTCTGTGTTTCTGCTCATTCTGCATGAACTTGGTCAGGCACAAGGAAATAGAGGAGACAGAAAAACAGAAGGAGTGCAAGAAATAATGACAGACTGAAAGAATGCAGAAAATAAGTAAGCAGTCTTACAAAAAGGCTAGAAGAAAAACTCAGTCATGCTTGTTTTAACAGAGATACAGTTTTATGGGTATTTCTTGTTTTGCTAGCAAAATGTATTTCAGCAAAACAGAATATTTCATCCCTCTTTTTTTTTTTTAATTAAGCAACTTCATAAAATACAAGCATGATTAGGTTAGAAATGCCAAATGCTCACTCACTGCGTGAAATATCTGTGCCATGGACCGGTCTGCCAACTGTCAGTCACAGGCTGAAACACCTAAAGTTTTATAAATCTGTTTACATGTGACTGCAACATTTTCATGAAACAGTTGCAGTGGAGATTTTACATCATGTATGAATTACAACAGTATAATTTTCCAAAGGAAATGCAAATACAATAAATTTTAATGTGTTATTTTGTCCCCAAGCAAAGTGCTTTACAAACTTTGGTGTATCATTTCTTTACACAACATCAGACATCTTAACCTTGGACACAAACACTAGGCAACCCCCCAAGAGAAAGATGAAGAATGGTGCCTTCAGCCAAAGCCAGATGGGAAACTTCAGGATATTAAAGCACACTTGCAAATAAACAAAAGGAGAAGATTTCTAGATTTTGAAATGGCACCTCTTTTTAGGCTACTAAATTTGTATTTAGAAACCCCAATGAAGAGGTTGATGTCTGTAAGTGCTGCGGGCACAAACACCTTTTATTTTTACCTTTAAGGCCCTGTGCCTAAAGCTCTAACCCTGGAGTAACAGCTGATATGTGACTCTTTTTTTACAGTTGTTGCTAGTTATTTCTAATGCCTTTATGACTAATACAATTCTAATAAGAACTTAAACCACTGCTCCAGGTTTAAAATGGTCTTAATTCTGCACAACTGCTTGAGAACATCTGGCTATGAACCTGGAGGATGCTGGAAAAAATTCAGAGGAGAACAAGTAACATGGTTAAAAGACTGGAAAGCTTTATTGGCAGAGTATGTAGAAGAAAGGGAAGGTACTCGGCCTAGATAAATCATATTAAAGCCCATGTTAAAGGATGACTTGACCATGTAGTGTCTGTATGGAGGCAAAAGGATGGTGATAGAGGACTCTTCAGTCTATCAGGCAAAGGTATTCATGTTACACTGCACCTGGAAGCTGGGGCTAGACAAATTCTTACTTTAAAAAAGTCTACTGAAATCCGTGGTGAATTTTTCATCCTTGAAAATTCTCCAAATAAAACATGTTTCTAAAGTCGACTTCATTTTAACCACAGGCTGTTGATTTGAAAGCAGAATTAATTCAGGACAGATCAGAGGTAATCCTAGACCTAACACCTGTAATATTTGCTACATCAGTAAAATGTAATGCAAAACACAGCAGTGGGCCAATCATTCCATTTTACTCTTCAGTTAAATTCTATCCTGAGAGCCGATGGCAACATACTGTCCAAGGTTTTGCACAAAACTGTCACTGATGCAGAGCAACAGAAGGGAATTGCAGGTACATCCTGATTTCAGATCTACAGAAAAGAGTGTAGTTGACTTCAGTGGGAGTTGGTCCAAGGTCTTATTGAGGATTTGGGAAAACAGAAACATTTTTTTCTGGCCTTGTGTAAGGGGGTAAAGGTTTAGAATATTTATAAAGGCTTAGAATCCTTCTAATTACCATGGGGTTTATTGTGTCAGGCAGATAAATTTTCTGTGATCTCTCAGGTATAAAGTTAGGGATAAACTTAACTTGGATATTTCAGAAGAAGAGATCCAGCCT
Source organism: Acanthiza pusilla (assembly GCA_036630365.1). NCBI lineage: Eukaryota > Metazoa > Chordata > Aves > Passeriformes > Acanthizidae > Acanthiza > Acanthiza pusilla. The sequence goes on from JAXCHO010000098.1 coordinate 10,255,411, forward strand.
GTCGTGGTTTGGTGTGCCAAACACCAGGCACCCACGACAGCTGCTCACTCTGCTTTCCCCTGCCACGCTGGGCACAGGAGATGGAAAAAAATAGCAAGGGGGTCATGAGTGAGGTAAAGGAACAGGGAGAAAACACCACAAGGGCAAAATAGGCTCAACTTAGAGCTGCAAAGTGAATTTATTACTAGCAGAGTCAGAGAAGGATAACAAGAAATAAAGTAAGCCCTCAAACACACCGTTCTTCCCCCCCAGTCCTTCCTCCCTCCTTCCCACTGACAGCACAGTGGGGGCAGGGCGCGGGGATTTGGGTCAGTTCATCACCAGGATCTTCTTCCGCTGCTCAGGGAGAGGAGTCCTTCCCCCGCCGTGCCGTGGGGTCCCTCCCACAGGACACAGTTCTCTGTGAACCTCTCCACCGTGGGTCTCCCTCACGAGCAGCAGCACACGCTCACTCTGCCGCAACGTGAGCTCCTCCCATGGCCAGACACTCCTCCCATTCTGCGGCCGTGTGGGTCCCTCCTCCATGGGGTGCCACCCTCCGAGGCCAGGCTGCTCCAGCCTGCAAGCAGGGCCCTCTCTCCACCGCTGGATCACAGCCTCCTGCAGGCATCCACCCGCTCCGGCATGGGCACCTCCCCACGGGCTGTGGGTGGATCTCTGCATCCCCCTGGACCCCATGGGCTGCAGGGGCACAGCTGCTCCACCATGGCCCTCACCACGGCCTGCAGAGGAATCTTAGCTCTGGCACCTGGAGCAGCTCTTCCCCCTCCTTCTCCACTGACCTTGGTGTCTCCATGTTGTTTCCCTCACATGTTCTCACCTCCTCCTCCTTCCCTGGCCAGAAACAACTGTGTGCACTCTTTGTTTTGATTTCTTCTTAACTATGTTACCACAGAGGTGTAACCAACCTTTCCAATTGGCCCAGCCTTGGCCAGCAGCATGTCCATCATCTTCAGAGCCATCAGGGATTGGCTCTGCTGGGCATGGTGGAAGCTTCCAGAAGCTTCTCACAGGAGCCATCTTTGTGGGGCCCCTGCTACCAAAAACTGGGCCCAGCAAAACCACAGGGCCAAGCAACACACAGCCCTATCATTAAAGCTAAAAGCTGTTTTGTCTATAGCAAATTGTTTCGTTTAAGTGTATTAAAAGTGTACAAAATGAGTCCTAGAATATGCTTTTATATGTTGAAAATAATGCTGGGTATGGAAAGCGTGTCATCATTTTTTACCAAATGAGGTAATGTACTTCTGCTTCCATTTCTGCTTCCCTGATCACATAAGGTAATCCACCAACTTAAAATTTTGAATGTTACATACTTTTGATTGAATTGTGTTCTGAACTCTGAGTTTTTAATAGACTCATGGATTCATATTTCTGGGCCTGTAAAAGCCCAGAAGATAAGGGGCCAGTGTGTGTGTCTCAAACACTGATAGCCAGATAGCCATGGAGCCAACCAAGGATTGTAGGTAAGAACAGCCTGTGAGAAAGAACAGAATATGGCTGGAGAAATGGACCATATGGAGGTAGGGCATCACTTTTCTTGAACAAATACCCTCGTTCTGGCTCTTGGTAGGCACAACAAGCAAGTGCAAGAATTAGGTCAGGTTGACCAAAGGCCGACCCAGTACAGGAGGATCAAGACCATGAAAGACCTCAAAGTCCTCTTGCCCATTTCCAGAAAGTTCTACAGGAATGAACTGCACATTATAACTAATTTGCATAGAAAGTGAGAAACTTAGCTGCAGGTTGGGAAAACTTGTCTGTTAAAACGTGGTCCTGTTAAGCCCAGACAGCATCCCCTCAGGGCCCTGGGCACCCATCATCGTGGATCGACACTGGAGCCAGGATTTGTGATCTTTCTTTTTTTCTTTTCTTCCCTTCCTTCTCTCTTCCTATCTCCCTGTGCTTAATCCCTCTCTTTACTCTTTGACCCTAACCATTATTCAAAATTTACCACTGTGTGTTTATGCTTTGGGATAAGGGACTTACATATTGATTTCCATGCCATATGTATAGTTTACTAATAAAACTTGATAAGTTTTTGCAGACCCTCTGACTTTCATTTTTGACCATAAGCATCTTTGAATCTTTGGTCCTCCCTTCCCCTTTAAGGTGGGATGCTGCAGGGCTCAGTAAACATGTATTTTCTATATGTGAAATTAAAGAAAGGGGGGAAAATATATGTAAAAGCAAGATCTCACAAGTTCTTCGATTCTACTGAAACTGTAAACTCTCTTTTACTGACAAACTCTGAATTTCTTAGATTTCACGGTCAACTTCTCCTAGCACAGTGAGACAAGATGCATTCCTACAGAGAATGACCTGATAAACTCTTCTTGAAATCATGCTAAAGTGAGATCTGGACAATAAATTCCAAAGATGCCTAGTATATAGTGGTAGAAAATGTATTGAATGTATTAGTGCGTACAAAACTTGCTTTTTAAAACCTGTTCATTGTCTGCTTATGGGATCCTGATGGGTTCTAGATGCAAGAGGCATCTTTTATTAATGCTTTCTGGTACAATGAAAAATAAATCTCATATAAGTCTGTTTTGCCACTGGGTCCTGCTTTTTTCACCCACCTGAAACTCCCAGAATGTATGGAACAACCAAGAAGGATTGGAAGGAGCCGTAAATATTAAGTCATTGTATAATGGTGAGGATGTGTCAGTTCATCTGCACTGGTAAAGGCAAGACCTGCACATAAAGTTCTCACTCCTGTGAGTTATGGGTCATTTGCTTATTAGCGAAGTGACTAATCCAGTAGTGAAGAGGATGTCTAGTGAAAATAAATTACATTATACTACTGACTGCTGTGATGGATTCTTTATATGCTCTTTGTGTTATCGTTCAGAGGAGCCCTTTTACCCAACCCTTGGTGTTGCTGCCATGTTATAAGGAATTTTATCAGAGCAAACAGGAGTCTTAGTGAGGCAAGAAACAATAGAACAAGCAGGAAATAAATAATAACCAGATAACCAGGAAACAGCACTAACACAATAGATGTTCAGTCATTAGTTTAAACTGTCGCATTTGTCCTGAAATGATCAGAACAACCACAGTGGAGCTGCAGCAGTGAAGTTTACGATAAATCCATGCTTATGCATTTTGAAGGCCGCTTCAGGAGAGTTAGAGGAATAAATAAGGTTATCAAGGACTAAAGTTGATGGTGAAAGTAGGTGAGCTGGAAAACATTTCCAAGCATTTAAATTCCTTAAAATTTTAGAAGCACTTGCCACTGAAAAGAAACATTTTTTCATTTACCCACCATTTATAATAACGTAAGGCTAATATGGTAAATAAGATGGGACATTTAATCATGATGGGGTTTCTTTCCCCACATGTTGTCTTCCCAGATGGAGTTTAATGAGGCAAGTCTATTCAGCCATTTCAGTCCACGAAAGTGGCACAACATAGTTTCAACACATGGAAGCATCATTCTGCCACTGTCTGATCACTGATAAAATTCCATAGATTATAGACAGTTTAACCAAACTACATTGATCCTAGATATTCGAATTCATAATATTTATGCAAGCACTGTAAACTCTGGAAACTAAGGTCATTTATGACAAGATTTTTTGTAATTTAACCTCTTCAGTGCATACAGGCTGAAGAAAAATTATGAGTAGACTCAAGTTTCCTTTGTTGCCTATTGATGCTTACCAACACGAAAGGATTCTGCATTATATTTGTATTATTTTGACTGTTTCTTCCACTTCGATTTCTCTTTTGTACCTCTTTAGCTGGAGATACTTAAAAGGAATTCTACCAGTCTGCAAGTAAAACAACCTCTAACAGTGAGCAGCAAAGTTCTGGTTGCTTTGCTTTGCAGCTTGCAGAGTCAAAACTAAGTTTAATAGGAGCTAGTCTGAGTCATCACCAAAAAAATCTTTTTTTTTTCCCCTGTACATGTTGCAATACAAAGAAGAGAGAGATCTGAGTTTTCAATCATGGTTGTTTTTGACCCTCTTTGGTAAGACTTGCTGAATTTCTAATTATGTGCTTAACAACTGGAACAAGCTCCATATATTGCTGCATAAAAAGTCCTCCTTGATCGCTTTCTTCCGAGTTACATAGAAGCCTTGATCAGTGAAGGTATGGGATTGCTTTCCTGACATTTATTGAATAACTATTATTTAAATTATTTTGCTTGTTTCAATGAATTTGTCATACATTGTATTTTACAATAGATTCTTTTTTCGTTTGTTATTTACATAAAAATTTCAATGCTGTGTTGCCAGAAATAAGGCAATGAATGCATACATGTAAAACTGAGATTCGCCAAAAAATCAAAGATGAGCAGAAATATACTAGAAAATGCAAATTTTTATGTTGCTATCAAATTGCATTTATTTGTAAGAAATATTTAAAATTAAAAGTATTGCCAGAAAAAGTAACCCTGAGCATCTCTGTTCAAGCATTTCTAATTCATTCCGAATTAATCTGGTTTCACAGGAAAAGAAAGATGTAACAAAAATAACCTTTTTCAGTAGTGGCAAGAGGCACAGTGGTGTAAAAGTCCTTGAACTGCAGCCCACCAGAAGTCATTATACAGTGACATCACTCAGCATTGAATCAGGGCTTGAGCAAAGGGTATTTTGAATTTTAAACAGATGTGAGACCAGAATCAAGCTCAATGTACAGATACTGTACCAATTGCACTGAAATGTGTTTCTCAATTTTAGCAGGATCAGAGACCAGTCTGCATCTGTACCTCTAAAACAAGTTGCTTTTCCAGAGAAATATGAGTAGCCAACAATTTGCTCCCAAGAACTATTTCCTTATGCGTTTTCATCAAAGCTATAATTGTATTTAGGAAAAGAAAATAAATAAATATCCCAAACAGGTTTTTTAGTAGTATTTTTATAGTTTAGAATTCTACTCTGAAAAATGAAGTAGGAAAAACACAATGCTATATATGCAAATGGAATTAAAATACCTGAAGATTTGCTTTACTATGCTGTAGACATTACACAATAACTGACAGTAATTTAAATTTCATCATTATCATTTGTAGAGTTTCTTCAAAAGTTGATAGTTAATTTGAGATTGCTGACTTAGACCACAATACAGTAATTAGCCAAAGTTAAAATTAAAGTAAAATTTGAAAGAAAATGAATCAAGTAATACAATACATGGTGTAGTACATTTTCCTTGGGCAACTCAACTGATAATCTTACAGTGCATGAATTATTGGGGCAGAAATATGCTTTGGTTGTACAACTCTGTTACAAAACTGTATTTGAATTAAGGTGGCGATGCAGTAGGTGCTAGCTTCCACTGAAAATACCATGTGTGGTTTTTTATATCTACTCTGAAGATGTATTTTGCATCAATTTTTATTGTGGCAATAAAAATAGCAAAGGTTTAAGGACTGCAGGATGTCTCGTAGTGCTCTACTACTTTGGAGGAGTGGGATTTTCTGCATATCACTTGTACATGTCTTACAATAAAATAATTACTTGAAAGACAAGAAAACATCCTGAATAAAAAGAGTTAATGCAAACATTATAAAGTAACTCTGTTCCTTATCTGAGAATGAGGTGAAATTAAGTAGAAAGAGGAAAAGAAGAACCTGTATTTCAGCAGAAAAGGGTTCTTGTCTCTTCCTGGCGTCTCCCCTCTCCAGTAATTTTTAATCTCATAACTGGGAGTTTTGATCATGTTTCATGAGGGAGAATTGCTTGGCTATCTTTTCCACATAATTTTAAACAGACTCTGGAAGAATAAGAAAAACAAGACAAAACAAAAACCTAAACCCTGTATGCTTCATTTGCTGAATATATGGTTTTCTTCCCCCTGTGTGTGCATGTGCCAGATGGCACTACACTGGGCTGGATGATAATATACATGAAAAATACAGTCAGTGCACGAGCAGAGATAACTGTGGCTGAATGTACCAGGACTAGGGCTGGTAGAGGGAAGGGGCAGAAGTTCCAGCTGTGAGAGAAAAGCAAAGTTGAGCTCCTCCCTTGAGGAGGAGGCAATCTTGTTTCCAATTAGTTCCCCCTGAACAATGTGTGGCCACTGGGAAAGGAGGTTGCGCCTGGTTATCCAAGCATCCTGCCCAAAGGGTGCCAGGTTGGGGCCATTTCCCTCCCAGTAGTGCCAAAGTCATTAAGCTGGGGTGATGGGAACAGGTTTGGTTCTATGGAGGGACAGAGAGCCTGAGGGGAGGTGGCTAAACCACGTTTGGGCTCTCATCCCTGGAGTATGAGGCTGGCAGGCTGCTGAGAAGGGATAAACTCCAGCTGGCAGCATGGATTTAGAGCAGGGCTACTGTGGGAGAGGGACATGTCTGGGTCAAGAGTGTTGACATGACCTTGTGGGCCCCTGTCCCCCACCCTTGGTCTGGGTCCTGACAACATCATCCATCTCACCATCAGCTGGGAATTGTGGGGCCACAGAGGGGTCTCCCACCTCTGCATAGCCCCATGGAAACACCTACACGGGAGGCGTGGCAAGAAGCTGCTCCTCTTTGGAGTTCCTCCTTCACAACATCTTTCTGGAAGTGCTTCAGCGGAGCCCCAGATGAAGAGGCACCCACTTACAGCAACAGTGCATTTGGCCTCTGGCCGTGTGCATTGCTGCTGTCCTCTGCATTGGCACTGGCCACACAACATTGCTTTTCCTCTGAGTTTCTGCATTCAAGCCAGCAAGTGAGTTACCCAGACCTGAAGCATGTCCAACACCTCCCAGAACATGGGTTTTGGGGGATCTATTTGTCTAGGAGGTAAAATTTGAAGGTGCTAAGTGAACAAATACCTGGCAGAGAAGGGTGCTTACAGTGCATATCATCTCTACTGAAACATTCGTATGAGGCAGGTAGCAGTCTGAGTTCCTGATCATGGGGCTGATGTAGCTGAAAACAGGTTTTCTTTAACATAGTACTTGTCCTTGGAAAACTCTCTTTGGTGAGGGGAATGATCTTCCAGCCAGAAGATTAAATGGTATCTATGCATAAATTTATTTGCTCCATTCACTTAAATCTCTCTTTGGTTTTCTTTTTTACTCTCATCTTTCACCATGGTATTCTGAAAGGGGCAACCTTAATTTCAGGAAGCCAATCAAATCACAGTGAACAATGATTTAGTTTTAAATAATTCCATCCTTTGCTTCCTGTGTAATTTATGTGATGTTATTAAAGAATACATTACCCAAGCCAAAGGGAAAGAGTCCGTTTAAGGGGCAGGAAAAGAGCACTGAATTATTCTTGGTGCTGCAAGGAATGTATTTAAGAATTTCTTAGCTCAGCTTTCTTAGACCAATGAAAATTTCTTCTCTGCTCCCTCATGTGCACCCAACAGTCTGCACTGAAGGGTGACCACTCTCACGTGTGACCACTGTGCCTATGTCGCAGGCAGTGTCAGAGGCTGGGCAGTATCCATCCCTGTGGGCTCACTGTAGTAAGATTGCTGTTGGAGAAGAAGCTTTGGATTCACCAACTCCTGTGAGATAAGAGATTGGGAAGAGGAAAAGACAACCCCCAGCATTTTTAGATATCAGTGGCACAGACCTTTGCTCCTTGAGCACAGGCTCCTGACATGAGGGTGGAAGACAGGGGAGTTTCCTCTGCTCACCACATGGTGATCACAAATGTCACCTACAGACAAAAGAAAATGAAAAGGAACAATAAGTGAAACACGGGCAATGATTTAGTCCCTTGAAAATGCACATTAATCATCTGACAGCCCTCAGCTTTATTGAACTGAAAGTTCGTTTCTCATGGCAGAGCTAACTTTGGGACCCGTGCCGGGAGGCGAAGCTGGAGCAGGGCTGGCAGCAATATTCAGGAGCGACAACTGCATGAGTGTATTAAGAAACCAAGTATTCACAAAAACTCCTAACGGACCCGTAAATACCCAGCTTAGTTGCTGGTTTAATCACTCGCAAAGACATTGCTTGACTCTTTTAAAGCGGTGCCTATCTGAAGTTTTGGAAGCGATTGTGAATAAATACTTCACTGCCTGCTCACAGCGACGTTTCCTCGGCGTTAGCTCATTAGAGTGCCTGAAAGAGACCCAACAGAAAATAACTTAAATGCAACTTAAATCATCATCCGATTCGACGCTAAAAACAACACGAAAGGCGAGGCGTTCACCAAAAGGTTGCAAAAGGCGTCAGCTGTGCCGCAGTTAGGAGTGGAGGGATTGCAGGATGTGAGTGGGCAAAGTGGCTGGGATCCCAGTCCCCAGTTGTGGTGGGACTTTTTTTTCTTTTTTTCCTCCCCCCCCCCTTTTTTTTTTTTTTTTTTGTGACTTCGAAAGATGTCACGGCAAAGTGAAATCTTTGTGGAAGGCTGATCATGCATTCAGACTGTAGAGTTTTCAAAATGTGATGTTTTGCAATGATGACATTAGAGTAGCAACCAAGGGTCCGAGACAGCAACGCCTGCTGCAGCTGGGCTTCGCTTTGAAATGCCCAAGACAATAGGGGCCACTGTTCTTCATCGCTTCGCCTTTCCATTCCATTTGCATAGTCTGTTCTGCCTGATTGACCAGCTTGGGCTGTCCAAGGGACCAGCATTGTTCACAGATCACTTCAAGATGGCACAGATGACAAGATTCAGGTGAGAGATGAAGTGGGATGATTCTCGAATGCCATAAGAAAAAGCTACCCTGGGAACTTTTAGCTCAAGTGAAATAATTCAAGAATCTAAGCAGATTTGTTGGTTGTTTTTTTTTTTTTTTAAGAAACCCATCATATTTGGAAATGGGCTGCCATGACAAACAAATAAGTAATAGGAGGTTTGTGTGTTTCTTTGCGGTGTTCTGTTTTGTTTCTGTTTGGTTGTGTTGGGGGGATTTTTTTTCTGGTTTGTTTTTTGCTTTGTTGGGTTTTTTGTTTTGGGGTTTTTTTGCCGTTTGTTTTTGTTTTTTGTTTTTGGGGTTTTTTTGTGGTTGTTGTTGTTGTTATTTCCTTTTCCATCCCAGACATCAGCTTCCCCAGGCTAAGACGAGAGTCATGCCATTGGAAACTTTTCGTAAATAAAAGTTTTTTAAAAATCTAAAGTCGACAATAAATAAAGCTCATCATAGGGGGGAGTTCTGAAATTCTTTGGTGCCTGCTCCGTAACTAAAGTCCAGAATTATTCAGTTAATGTTCATAAAGCATTTTCGACGTGGAAAGCCCTCCTTCAAAGGCGAAGCGCACAGAGCGCTGTCAGGCAGCCCTGCGGCGGCCGGGCGGGACGGCGGTGGCCTCAGCCCGGGCTCCGGGCGGGCAGCGAGGGGAGGCTGCAGGACGCCTCGCTCTTCCCGAAGAAGCTGTAAACTCTCTGCTGGCACAGATTCACGACTGAAATGTCATGATTTGGGCTGCTTTTTTGCTTTTTTTCCCCCCCCCACACCCAGGTACTCGAGTAAACACACACACACGGCAGCGCCCCTAAAATGAGTTTCATTTGACACCGATGTTTTGACTTCATTTCAAAAAGACAAAATCTTTGTCATACAAGTATGTTTTCCCTGGAGGGGTTTCCAGCACAATTTGCTATAATTTCTTTACACCTAACGGAACTGATGGGATCTGAACAGTAAAACATATTCCCACAGTAGTTTCGCTCTCTCACACTCTCTGTTACCCTCCTGGGGTTCAGATCACTCTCTAGTATAAATATTGCCAATAATTGTGCTAATACGGTGATTCTCGGAAGGCATCAGAACTCTTTTCCTCGTGTATCAGACCTAAAGCCATGCGACTCCTGCTTAATCTCTGGGTGTATTCTCTCCTAGCTGCTCGTCTTTCCCCTGCAGAGACTAATACACTTAATTACATGATTTACAAGAATTGCCAACAAGGTCCCAGGGGCCGCTAAAGACCGACCGCCGCCCGACGAGCGGAGCTTAAGGTGCGTGTCTGTCTGCCACACGGGCACCTGGAAGGGAAGGCGCCTTCAGCAGGACTCGGCTCTTCAAAATTATCCAAAATATCAGGCCCCTCTTCACTGCTGCAGACACCCCCCCTCACACACACCCCTTTCATGTTGTGTTCCGATCCCAGGTTGGATTGAGGGGTGTCGTCGTCCCCACACCCCCCTCCTCCCGAGAAGGCGGCTAAAAGCTGCGGAGGAAACTTAAGTGGCTCTGGAGTTTGTTTAATTTCCCTCCAGTGTTTACTGATAATTCGAGAGACGCTTATCTCGGGGAATATAACGATTAATACAACCGCAGGTTTCCAGATAAGTGATTGTGATGGAGATTGTTGGCGAGAAAATAGACAATTATCCGCTGTTAGCTTTACATAAAGATCGCATTAACTTGAATTAGTTATCAGACAAAAGAACATCAGAAAGCTGCACCTTTCTGCCAAGGCAACCGCTTGCAGGCGGTGTGCTCCGCACAAGCAAACGCACCGCTGCCTCCCCAGCATCTCACGAGCATGAAAGGGGCGGCGGGCTCGGGGGTCGGGGGGGCCCACGGCACCGACACGCCGCGCTCCTGCGGAGGCACGGCCGCTGCGAGAACGGGGAGGGCGAGCCCCGGGGCCGGGGGATCGCTTTAATATCAGCTGCCCGGCCGGGCCGCTTTCATTTCCATAGGGCGAAATTAACATGGACGTGGGGCAGGCGCTGGGGCGGGGGCAGCGCGCCCGGGGAAGAAGCGGCGTGGCTGATCGCCAAGGAAACCTCGCTGAAAGGGAAGGGTAGAGCATGTGGCTATTAAAACCCCGACACAATAATAACATTAAGGGGGGAAAAAAATAAAACCATAATGATAACTTGGAGGCAGCTCGCCATTTGCATATGAAACCAGCGGCCAGAAGCGCGGCAGTCCCCTTGCCGCATTATGTGCTCGGCGGTCCGAGGTCGTCCCCCCCCAGCAAGACTGAAAAGCCTTTTGATTATTTCTTCTCTCCCTAGGAAAGGCTGATTCCTCCGTAATTGATAGCGGGGAAGGGCCGTAATTAATTTTGCAGGGAAGTAAAGTGCAGCTTCTTCTCTCGGCTGGAGGGGAAGGGCTGAGAGCGAGGAAAGGGGGCGAGGGAGCGGAGGCGAGAGGAACTCCTTCCGAGAACCCCTAATTAAAAGTAATCACGCTTCACCCTCTCCGGCACCAAGACCCCCCTCGACTCCTCGCCACCCCCTCGCTCGCCGGGGAGGCAGGAAGGGCAGGCACCGTGGGCTGCTTTCACCGAGTCAGAAAGCATTCACCAGGCGTTTGTGTTGCGGGAGGTTTCTGTGGGAATCGGGTGGCTCGAGTAATTGGGAGGGGAGGAGGGTGCACTCTCGGCTGGCTTCTCTCTGGAATTAAAGGCAGTCTTCAAAATAGAGTGTTTGTTAGAGAACTTCAGCTGGGAGGAAACCTGCCATTTCGGATCAGTGCGTTTTCTGTGCTCAGCTTCCAGACAGACCCTTAGCCCCGTGTTTCTCTGGGGAAGGGAAGAGGAAGAGGAGGGAGGCTTTTCGTGTGGGATGGGGCAATGGGGTAAAAAGCGGCAAGGTACTTCAGGCGGCACGTTGAAGAGTAACAGATGCTGGGATACAAATCATTTCGGGGGAGCGGGGGCACCTCGGGTTCGTGCCTGAGGCAGCGGCGAAGGGAGAGGAGAGGGGATGCCAGGTGAAACGGCTGTGCTCCCACCCGGGACGGAAAGCCCGTCCCCAGCCTTGGGACGTGCCGCTGCCGCCTCTGGGTCCCCGCTGAATGGAGCGGATAATGATCCCCGGTTCCCAAGGCAGGCTTGCTGCTGCCTGGTGAGCCTTGGATTTGTGTGGTCCAAGTCTTTCCCAGCTTGTCCCATTCTGTCACCGGGATAAGGGGCTCCCTCGGCTCGTTTGCACCTGCGTCGCTTTTGGCTCCTTCAGGAATGCGCTGAAGCTTGTAATCAGCTTTGTGAAGCCATTGAGTGCACGGCTGAGTGAAACTTCCAAAGCTCGCAGAAAACTGGCCCGCTGAATAGGAGTCAGCATGGGGCTTCTCTCCAAGCCCCTGGCCTGCCAAATTCCAGCAGAGCCCCTCACAATCAGTCCACACAGGCTTTACTGCTCTCCCCACACTGAGAGAAGCGAGAAAAGAAAAGCTAAAATACCAGTCACCGAGGTTAGCGGTTTGTTCCCAGATTAATGGCAAACGCCTCTCTGCCCGATGCTACCCAATTCATTCTGGTGATGTGTGTGTACATATGTGTGTGTATATATATATATACTCACATATATACACATATATGTGTGGTGTTGTGTCTATGCATATAGATATCAGTGCATATGAATATGTATGCAAACCTATGGCTGTAACAAGGGGAAGAAGAAGGAAATAAGGGAGAGTTATTAAACTTTTATGTGACCGCAAAAGTTTTTGTGGCAGCAGACAGGTAGCAGGCTGTCTTGCTATCCCACAGGCTCATGCTATTCTCATCTCAATCTTTTCTTCAGCCGTGTGGTTTTAAGACTCTCGTTGAGTGTGACTCTCATCTGCACTCTGGTTTTCCACCTGGAGTGCTTTAGTACCAAACAAAACTCCGGGGGAGAGCAAGAGGAAAGTAACGAGCAGGTTAAAAAAAAGAAGTAAAATCACCAACTCCACCGTCACTAAACCCACTTCAGGGTAACTCAGAGGGCCAAGGCTCTGTGGTATTCGCAGGACGGGTTTGCCGTGCCCAAGGCTCACGGCCACTCTGTGGTGCCCTGCTCGGGGGAAGAGAGGATTCTCCACTGCAGCCCGGATCACTTCCACACTGGGGAAAAGCATGTGCAGGAAAGGTCCCACTCGAGGGAATCCCTGTATTTTGAACATCCTTAACACTTCGCTCCTACATTCCCAGCATCTGATTGCACAGGCGGGAGTGACGCTAAGCAACTCGGGAATACATAGCCCAACTTCATCATACTTTTCATCCCAGTTCTGTATGGGGTTGCAGATTCTCATTTATTAGGGGAAACAATTACTCGAGTTATAAAAACACTTTCCTTTCTAGAGCAAGTCCTTTCACTGTAACAAACGCTGTAAAATGTCCTTAAATCTCCTAACATTGTAAAACGAGTGCACTGTGACATGAAGTCCGTGAGTATAGATCTACTGAGCAAGGCTTTATCTTCCTGTTTTGGGACTTTTTATTCCATTTATGTCCTTCTTCTTCTACATGTATGTAAAACAATGAAAACAACATTATGATAACATTAGTACGTTTTGCAAGCCCTCCTCTTGGACTACTATAAGGAGGAAAATGGAGACTTCCAGCATTTCCAGCGATGATGTCTTCTGAAGGTTTTAGCCATGCCTCTAAATTACATCATGGAAATAATGTTTTCTTGCCGTTCACATTGAAATAACCACGGCAGAAGGGACAAAACTAACTCCACAGAGCTGGTAGATGTTTCTTGTGAGTTCAGCAGGACTTCGTGTCGCTTTGCTGTCATGCTTTTGGCGTCCTCTCAATTATCGCAATTTTCAGGAATGTCCCAGAAACTGATGACGGCAATAGGTGGTTTTGCCTTTGCTTTCTGACGAGTTTGTAGGGGCTCACTGGAGAGTTGTTTGCACAGCAGGTGCGTAGTTTAGCAGCATCAACGCACTGTATTCTGATCTCCAAGTCCCTCTAAGGATAAGGTAACACCCGATGTAAAGAATTAGGGAGTTAAAGTGTGGAGGAGCATGTCTTGATGTTGAAGTCCTGACTTCAACTGCTGCTGCACAAAATCTTCTACATATGGCCACAAACGGTTTAAAGCCACATCTCTTTCTGTCCGTAAAGTTTCTTTTCTTTTTGGAAGTTTGATGTGCTATTTTCGACCGTGTTGCTCCTTCCAACCATTCTCAGTGACAAGTCATGAGGATATGCAGTAATTCAGAAATTAGTGAAATTTTATTCTTGGTGGGGGCGTTGGATTAAGAGGCTGGGAGAGTGTGAAACAAGTCAACGTGTAATTGTATGATAAGGCTCTCACGAGGAATTTATTGGCCAAGTTGCTATTTCTATTCCTTCCTAATCTCGTTTAGCACATTCATTCTCTGCAATCTGTCTCCATAATCTTCTGTGACAGAATGGCAGCCAATAGAAGCATGCATGTTTGGAGAGAAGAGAAAATATGCAGAGGCGTGATAAACTGATGCTAATTATCCATATTTAGGACACCGAGTGCAGAAGATCAAGGTTTACAAATAACAAACCAGAGCCAATGATGATGGCTTCCTAGTGTGGAATATATTGGAGGGGACAAGATAAGGGTTTCACATGCAGAAGAGATTTATTGGTCAAAGGGTTCACCTTCCACTTTTCCACTTTTATATAGCAGTAAATTATTTGGGCTAAATTCACCAGAACATTACTCTTTTATTTGGCAATGTGCCATGACTTGCTCTTTCTTTGTGTCCTTTCAATGCAAATCCTTGTAGTGTAACATCAGTTGATAAGAAACAAATAATTGAAGTAATAGGTAATTCCCTTTAAATTGTGCATATAGGACAGTAAGGTAATCATCTAATGTAGAATGAGACCAGAGTATAGAGCAGATAGCTGAAAGTGAAACAATATCCATCTCAGCTATTAAATTACATTTTTACTGGAGAAAAATAACCTGCAGAAGACTTGTAGGCTGAAGAAGAGAAAACACTAGTCTAGTCACCCTTAAGCCATTTTCCTACAGACTTCTCAAATTTATTTAATTTTAAAAGACATCTTACCACCATTTTTCTTGCTTTCTCTTTTTCTTGCTTTCTCTTTTTCTTTTTCTTTTTTTTTTTTTTCCTTCAAAAGCTAACATTTAAATTAGTGGCTCTGCATTCTCCTTTTTAACAAGTGTTGGCTCTGAGAAATAATAAGGGAATACAGTTTGGCAGTATCTGTGTAGTATGGTTGAGGGTCAGTGGAGTGATCTTAGCAGTCTGCAGTAATTGTATTGTAAAGTTTCCAAAAGGAGAATAATATTTGTTGAATTTATTTTTATTTACAAGTTCAAAAAGTATTCTGTACAGTGGCAAAATTCTAAATGTTGTTTTCTATTAGCATCTTGTTGTCAGGCGGAGGTAAACCGTTCTTTAAGAAATTTGCTCTTAAATTGTGTGTCAACACTCCTGGCTTCTCAAACGGTATTCTTCCTGCGTTGGTGGTACGACAATACTCCACAAAATACAGAACACTGCTTTGGAGCAGAAAATACAAAGGCCCTTCCATTAGGAGCACTCTTTAAAATATCTCTTCTTTGATATAAGACATTTTTTCCCTGACTACTCATTAAAGATGAGAAAATTTTCTGACTTTTTGTTTTACTGCTGAATGACTGTGTTTTTATTTCTCTTCCCCTCTGAGGTATTCCTTTAAATTGGTTCATATTTTGCGTTTTGTGCAGGGGCAAAAATACTGCAGTATCAAGCTGAACATTTTCACAGGTTTCCTAAAAATATTTCTAAAGGCAGCCACGCTTTTTCAAATTCCCATAAGTAGCTGACCTGAAACACACCGTTAGAGAAGGAAGGTAGGCAAGCAGCCAGAATGCAGCTCAGGTCATAGAAGTTGCCATTTGGTCACTAGTGGACAAAAGTGAAGGACATAGGGAGTGGAGCAAGGAGGTGGAGCACGGCAGCCTGGGGACAAGCCTGGCTCTGAGGCTGCCCGCCACAGTCGGTGCTGGCCCATGAGACGTCCCCGGGCTCTCTGGACATAGAACCCCCGGGGCCCGATTCAAGCCCCGCTAAAATACACCAGGGGCCAGCCCCGCCTGTCCCACTCGGGAAGCGCAGAGCGGAGGCCCTCACAGCCTGAGTGCCGCCGGTTCCCTGACCCAAGTCAGGTGAACCTTTGTCCCGTGTCCCCTCTCCAGGGACAAGAGGCGTTTATCTCCCCGGCAACGCCACAGCCCAGCCCCGGAGCTGCTCCCCGGGGACGTGGGGCTCCCCACTCGCATCCACTCTGCCACTACCCGACCTGCTGCTCTTCCCCCACGGCGGGGCAGAATCGCGCTCCCCACGCGGGATGCTGGGGGGCCTGGAGGGAGCCCTGAACTTGCTCAGCAAAAATCCCAGGGCAGCTGCCGGGTGTCCCCCGGGTGGCTGTGCCACTGAGGGGAGGGAGGGGGCTGCTCACACCGCCTTCTGTAAGAAACTACTTGGCGCTGTCGGGGGGCGGGGGGTGGAAGGAGGGGTGTGTGTGCGCAGCATAGCCGGGTCCTGGGCTTCATTAAATGACGTTTGGTAACTAGTTTATCTAATCAGGTTGATTTTCAAAGCAACGGCCTCTCAAGCCCGGCCCGGTTGGAATCAGCAGCCCGTTCGGCTGGAGGCAGAGTGGCAGGAAGCTCTGTTGCAGCTGCCTCCACTCCTGCTTTCCGTGAGAAAAATGTTTTTCTCCCTGTTCGTAGGGGAAAGGCAGACATCTTCCACCGAAAACTCAAAGAATTTTGTTAAAATCACCGTTTCACAGTTCCGTTTGTCGTCTCCAGAGAGACACTGGAAATCCCTCTAAGCCTGGTGTTCTCGCTAAGCGAGGCGTGCGCACCGGCGGAGGGAGCGCCGAAGTTTCCCTTTCAAGTGTTTTGTGGCTGCGCTTACTGTATGACGGCCAATGAGGGAAAGAGCTCCTTTCCAGATGTTGTCCAACTCTTTCACAGAATAGAAACGGAGTTTCTGTAATACTTTTTCTGCCCGTTCTTAATTTCTTTTTAATTATTATGTCTTGTGCCACAAAAGCTAAACACGATCCCCTGTGAATTGTAACTGATTTTCTGCCTCCATATTTGCACTCAATTTTCGCGCCTGTAGCGAGTCCTCTTCCTGTTAGGCGATAGGCATGTGATAAAACTAGAAGGTACGACCTCGGCTCGACGGTACCTGAATTTGATGTGCAGCCATATGTGTATGGAGAGGGACTTGCGTGCTGCGGCAAACGTCCGGAAGGTATGATGGGATGTTCCCAAGGACGTGACGTCATTGCATATATTTGTGAAGCACTTGGTATCCACACACTGATTTTTATTAAAGGTTCTTTTTTTAATGTTGCTTGTTAAAGGACATCAGCAAGGATAGCCTGAGGAGCAGAGACCGTATTTTAAACAATGGACTCTGAGTTTGTCCATTTTCGTGACAATAAGCTTACCTTTCAAGTGTAATATTTTCTTTTATTGATCATCCTAAGACAGATGATAAATACAGACGTCTAAATAGAAACGCTTAACCGTGAAAACATGAACACATACTTTAGACATTATGAAATATTTAAAACATGTCTGAGGCGCTCAGACACATTTAGTTTATCTGCTTGAAACTATGCACTGAGTAATACAGCTACACAGCAAGCTCCCACCAAATTGTACAAAATTGGGCTCATTTGGTCACACAAGGATGCCTTTTGCAACAAAGCCACTTCGTTGCTTTTCTTATCTTAAATATGTGAATATATGGCACATTCATCATTATCAGCTTGCCCCATTTACCTAGTCAGCTTTGGCCTGTGAGCCCTAAAACTGAGATGTTGCTACATTCGGGAAAATCAAGAAGAACTTTCCTCTGCAGCTGCTTAGTAAAAACAAAATGATTCGGAGACTATTTGTTCCTATGTTGTGACCCAAACTTAGTCGGCTAAACAGACATTTTGGTTGGAGACATAGCAGAAGCTTCCTCAGCCTTTGCTAGAAAGTCAGAAACTGAGAGGAACATGAATGGAGGAAGTGCTTTTGGAGGAAGAAATGCATCTTCTACTCTCGTTACTTCTTTCTCGACTGTTCCATAAGACACGTAAGTTAGTGACACGAGAGAGCAGAAATTCCCGGTTTGGAAAACGCATTGCATGCCCATTTCCCTCCTCTTCACACTTATGGCTGTTCACTGCTGAGAAGTTTTTTAGGCTAAACTACACGCTTCCTTTATTTGTACTCTGTCCTGAAACATGCAGGCTTGATCTCACCTACAGCTGTGTATTTTAAAAGACATTTCCCACTGAGTTTTTTTTCTTTTTCACGGTCCTTCAAGGTAGAAAATTCACAAGTTCGCAGTGACTCGATCGCACAGCATCTTGGTTTTTCCATTATTTCCTACATTCTAACATCGGGAAGGAGATGAACAATGGCGAACCATGAAGCTTCCATCTGCCCTGTGACTGAAAAGTAATTTAGGGGAAGGTGAGACTGATTATGCACGAAGGCACTAATAAAAAAAAAACAAAAACAAAAACAAAAAAACAAAAAAAAACCCCAACAAAAACCAAACAAAAAACCCCCAAAAAACGAAAACCAACAAAAAACAACAAGAAAAAAACAACAGAAAAAACCCTACAAATAACCCTTAACAAAAGCAAAACCTCTTTCTTCTGCTACCTACAGGTAAAATAAAAGGTAATATGAAACTTTAATCTGATCACTTGATCAAGGAATTACTCAAGATTTTTCCAAAAGATAAAGATACCCCGTGTGCAAGGAAAGGAGACCATGGCTGAGGTGTATGTAACTCGGAAGCGCCGTAGATGGTTTCAGAGCTTTCCTCACCGGGTGGGAATTGTGTTTACACATCGAGACTTCATTTTAAACTGCCTTGCTTGGGGGTTTAGGTCTTTCCTGGCCTTGGGCTACTTGTGTTTGTAGCTCCAAACCTGAACAGCCATTCATTCTTCTAATCTGATTAGGATTGAACTATCTACTCTCCAGTGGTTTTAGCAAGACAATCTTCCTATAGACTTTTTCTGCATTGGAGACATAGGGAAACCCAACCAAGCAAACCCTTATGAGATCTGTGCGAGACAATTTTTGGGTAGGAAATAAAAGTCTCCCTACTCCCCCTGCACCCCTCCTGCAACTTCGCCCCCCTCCGTGGATGTATGGTGCCTTTGTTCACCACTAGTTCCTAGTTGCTATGGAGTTTTACGCCTTGGTAAACTATATTTCACCTCCTCCCAGTGAAAGCTATTCTTTTCCTAAATGCACACTTTGCAGACTCCGGTCCTTCCCCCCCGTGTCGGTCGCACTTCCTCAGCCCACGCTGGTCTGCCCCGGGCTAAAGCCGCGTTTTCCCACTCGGATCCCAGCTCACCCTCTAGCACTTGCCCAATTGTTTGACCACCGACAGATGCTCTCCTGCTTCTCATCGGTTTCATTGTCCTTTTTTTTTTTTTTTTTTTTTTTTTTTTTTTTTTTTTTAAGGTTTCTGAGGGATAGTCCCTCTATCTGAGAGCCGCAGCTAACCGTGGCACACGTCTTCTCCAAATCAATGAGAGGTGTCCGGGCTGAAAGCGTGGACAATGGGATTTTACCGAGCATGAAGCATATTACCCCCAAACCCGTCCTGACAGGCCGTGCTAAAGCATTTGAATGACTTTCTTGAAATGAAACCTTTCTGAAGGCTCCTCCCTTTAGAGAATTACACCATCCAGGAAAGATAGGCATGAAACTGCACGGGGGCACCCCAAGGCTTTGTAAATTGGGGGTGGGGTGTGTGTTCTTTGTCACACGGCGCCACTGCTTCCACCCCAAAGCCAGGGACCAGTGTGCTTTACCTTGGGGGTTGCTCCTCAATCAACACGAGCTCCGGACATGGTAAGGGATGGGTTTTCACTTTGGTATTTCCAGACTTTTTGACGGCACATGGAGCGGTGTGGCTCAGCTCAGCCGCCTCCTACTTCTAGCCTATCCTACAGAGGCATCACTAGGTGTGGTTTTAGGCATAAAGACTGGGAAGGACTTCCAGGTTTCCTGCTAGCACCTCTTAACATTTTGGTCATGCAGCCACAGGAGTGGGCCCCAAACATCCCACCGCTGTTACACCAAACATCCTCAAGATCTTCCGAAATTTAATTTGTTAATCTTTACTTTTCCGAAGCTTCCTGCAACAGTAGAACAGTTCACTGCATGAAAAAGTCAATGGGCTTTTGCTTCAGCCTCTAAGGAAAGCCTCCCGTTACATCTGTACCTGCACACCAGGTTCCCCAGCTCCTCTGCCAGCTGTCCTGCTCCTCGGGGCCGCCCCTAGGTCCCAGCTTTTCCTGACATTGCTAAGCAGAGGCACGGCGGGGCTGGAGCCAGCAGGCAGGCAGGCAGGGAAGGAGGCAGGCAAGGCCCTGCCCGCCCCGCACCCACAATCTGTTATCCCTCCTACCACCCGGGCCGCGGGAGACGGCTCCCACCGCACCCCCACGCCCCTCGCTGCAGCTACTCCCTTCACACCAGCCCTTCGCTCCATGCCCGGCTCGGAGCTCTGCAACACCGTGTCCTGCCATGTTTTCCGTTTTGTCTCCTCTCTTTTGGTCTTGCCTCTCCAGAAATGACTTTTCAGCCAAGCTTTGCTGTCTGACTCCTCTCCGCCTCGGCCCTGTGAAACCACTTGTCCCAGACATCAGTTTCCCCACGGAAAGCGACATCCATCCCTAACCTCAGCATGAACCGATCGGGGGAGAGTCGCTGAGCGTTGACCGGTACCCTCCGGTCGGTCCCTGCCTGGCTCTCCCGGGCGCCAGCCCTCTGCGGAGCTGCGCGCGTCCCGTGGCGCTGGGGAGACGGAAGGGCAGCGGGGCGAGACGGCGCCGCGCTTCTCAGAGTGGGCCACGCGTGGCAGCAAGTGCCTGGGGCTCCACTCTGTACTTTTTACAAGGGATGTCTGCGAACCGGGCCGGGCCCGTTAGCTTCAGATCCCCTTCGGTTCGGACGATGTGCACCCAAGTGCTCGGTGCGGGTCGTGGGATAGCGCCGAACCCTCCAGCATCCTCGCTTTTTGGGGTGCTGAGTTTTCTGGAAGAGGAGGACCCAAAATGCCGTGAGGTGGAGGGACCGGTTGCTTCACTCCACCGCCCCACCCCCCCAAAAAAAAAAAGGAAGATAGCGTGTGTCGTCTCCCCGCCCTGTGCAGTGTCTGTGTGCGTGGGGTGTGCGCGGCACGGCGGAGCGGCGGCGCCGGTTCCCCGCGGGGCGCGGAACGGCAGCCGAGGCGCCCACCCGCCACTGCCGGCCCCGCTCGGCGGCCCGTCGGGGGGCCCTCCCTCCCCCACTGCCATCCCCCGCCCCCGGTAGCCTCGCAGCAGATGGCCCGCGGTCCGGGAGGGCGCCCGCCCGCCGGCGAACGCATGACTGGAGCCGGGCTTTGGTGTCGCCCAGCCGGGGAAGGTCCCGCGTGGAGTTTAAGAGCGGCCTTTCCCGGCTGGCGGCAATGTGCTTGTTTTTCCCAGATACCTCGGCTCGCCCCCGCCTCTCACGCCTGGAACTCTCCCTCCTTCCCTTCTTCCCCTACTCGTCCATGAGGGGCCCGAAGGCTGCGGTAGGGAGACGGGGCGCACCTCAGCCTTCTCCCCACCGCCACCCGCTGCAGCCTTCCGACCTCCCGCTGGGACCTCTCCTCTCACTCCCTCCCGACTGTGGCGTCTCTCTTCTCCTCTCAGTAGGGCCGGGCCCTCCCCCATCAAACCCCGCTCCCTCCACGGGGGGGTCTGGTCACGCTGGCTGCCCGGCCGGCCGCTGGCTTGCAGCGGGAGCCGTCGGTTTTCCGCCGGGTGATTGTAAACGGGTTTGACTGGCCGTTGATCTCGGGGTCAGGACTCTCCTCGCTAATCCCTCACTCTCCAAACACCACCCCCCCCCTCCCCCCCGCGCTCTCCCTCCCTTTCTCTCACCCCTCTCCCCTCCTTCCACCCCCGTTTTCCTCTTGCATCATTCATCTGCAGCCCCTCTGACGGCATCGGGGGCACCTCGCTTCCCGGGGCTGCAGCTCGCAGATACCCACTCGCACCCCACGAGCAACATCCCCCAGGCCCACTGCTCCACGGCTCCGGGGGGATTGGCTTAGCAAGAAGAGCCCTTCCCGCAAGATCAGCCCCCTGCACACTGACACGGACACACAGACACACGGGCACGCTGACGCTGTCCGCCCCCACGGGACTGCCCCTTCCCGGCGCTCCCCACGTGTTGCTGAGTGTAGGAGGGAAGGGGAGAGATGGAGATTACTGGGGGGAGCTGGCAGAAAGTGTGCGGGAAGGGGGAGGGAGGGGCAGAAAAGGGCTCGGGCGGGTCGGTGAGTGCCTGGGAAAGGCGGGGATATCGTGGGGCGTGGGAGAGCGTCGGCGCCGAGGCCCGGGAGAGCATCCCGTCCAGCTAACCCATCAAACCCACAGACACCTGCCAGTTTGCGTCTTTTAGCTCCGTTTTACTTTACAACAACGCTTAGATCAGCCGTTTGGTTTGGGTTTCGGCGGGGCACTGTGTGTGTGTGATGTTGTGGTGCCTTTTATCTTTTATATAATATTGTTTTTTCCTTCCGTGGCAGTTTACACATGATAATAAAATGCTGTATGCGCGTCAGACGTTCAGGTGACCCGGCCTGATGTCGCCTGCATGTGGCGCAGCTGGGAGGGAGGGTCCTCCCCACCCCCCACCCCGCCCTGCCAAGGAGCATTTTGCGGAGCTTCTTGTCCCGCTGTGCCCCTACGGGAGCGTTTGGTCTGATTTCTGGAATCGTCCCTTTTTATATCTTCATGGACAATTTCGTGTGCCCTCCTCCCCCGCTCTGTTGCTCCCAGAGGCTCGGAGCCGTCCCACCGATGCTCCCCCCCCCCCCCCCCCCACCCCGGGGGCTTATTGCGGTGTCACTCCGGTTGAGGGCGCGGGGGAGTGGAACTGGAGGGAACGGCTTTTCCCCGGGGCCCAACGCCACTCCTACGAGCTCAGTGAGCCACGCACGGTGGAGGGGAAGGAGGGAGGGGAAATGTTTTTAAAAAAGGAAGAACCGTTGGGAAAAGAGCCGTGGAGTTGAGGCCAAGTTTGTGTTTTGGCTCGAAGTTTGGAGCGGATCAAACCTGTTATCTCTCTGTGCCTCCTGTCCTTCTGGCTCCTCTGCCGCCGTCCCCCTCCCGGGGCACAGGGGCTTCCCGGCAGAGCGATGACCGTGGGGGTGGGGTCTGGCCCACGGGGGGCCTTGACCCCAAGCTCCCCACGCTACACGCAGCCTAACTCCGCAGAGAAGGCACCTCTGCCCCGCTCCCCTTCGCCTTACTCCCTGGATTTTCCTTCCTTTTACTGAAAACGAGATGACTTTTTGCTTTAATTCTTCCACATACGTGATTTTAATAGCTCTGTCAATCATGCTATAGGAGGAACATTTCATACAATTTTAGATGTAATGTACTTAAACCATAAATCGCTTAAACCTATTCTTAGTTTTGCATATTCAATTATTCTCTTATATATAACTCGCACAGTAAAAAGCCCGAAGATAAATTATGTTACTGTATCTAACCCCAACTCATATGCCTAGGAAAGTTGTTTGGTTAAATACACAAACGTGAAGTTGAATTCAAATTAAACTGAACTGCCAAACCAACCAAGAAACTACGAACAGCAAAAAAATCTACCCCGATGGTGTCTCAGGGTGGTGGGATACGCGGATGGTTTTGGTATTTTGTGGACACGGATTTTTTTGTTGTTGTAGTTTTTTTTGTTTGGGTGTTGTTTTGTTTATTTGTTTGTTTGTTTGTTTGTTTGTTTTGGGGGGGGTGGACATTTTCAGAGCGAACTGTATTTCTTTGAAAGGCTGGCCGAGGATGTTCGAAGCTTATTTGAATACAGCCGAGATCGGGTCTCTTTAATCCCCTTTTGTTGAAAGTGCAGGTATTCCTATTATTCTAGGCATAACGCCATTGAGCCGCTAAATTGTGAAGGTAGGAGGGAAAACTCGTTAAAAGGAGCTAATTTAGAGAGCTGTAATATTTTTCTTCCTTCCTTCCTTCCTTTCTTCCTCTTTTTTTTTTTTTTTTTTCTTTTATTAAAAGCTCTTCCCCATAGTGTATCTGTTATTTGGACGCAAATGAACAGATGTTTATTTGCTTTTCTCTCTTGACCGCTCCAATCCTCTTGTTCCATCAGTCGTGTTCAGCGATAAAGGATCGCCTCGCTGGGATTTTTCTATTCTGCATTGTCAGTAAATGTGGTTTTCAATAGCTATGACCCTTAAAGAAAAAGGCACGTAACAAGGTTGCATCAGATGTGTATGTGTCTGCATGTGCACATGTACACACACACTTCTCTTCGGTCATGATGCTATCTCTAGTGTGTACAGATATTTACGAGTACGTTTGCACATGAAGGACAACACGTTTCAAGAAACAGTTCAACAGGTACGCAGCTTAATCTGCATATCTAAAGGTACGCCTATTAGTGTTTTAAATTTAATCTAGGGCTGTGTTTGGGTGGACCAGAGAGGGGTTCTCACAGGTTCCTGTTTTTTGTGTGTTCTATTTGGCCGCTGAGCATTTCCAAAAGTCGCCTGCTGACTGTCTGAACCCGCACAATTTTCACTTTAATAAAGGCTCAAATAGTTTAAAAAAAAAAAAAAAAAGAAAAAAAAAAGGTGGGGGATGTTTTGGGTTGAAATCAATAGACAGCTTCAATGAAAATTTTGCATTCAGTATGAATGATTTATACAAAATTATCGGCATACGTCTGAAGAGTTCTCTATGTCAATTGACATGTCAGCATTATAGAAGAAGTGCAATCTCTAACAGGGACCGAAACCGCTCCTCATTAGCTAACTAAAACTTCCTCAGTCCTGGATGGATGCAGTACTTATTCGTCAGCGCTCAAAGGTGAGCAGTCCTACAGCCTGCTGCGATCGACATTGAAGTCCTAAAAGTTAATACTTTTTCCCTTTGTTTAAGGAGTTACGACTACTTTAAAAATTCATTGGCTACAGTAGTTTACAGCAAACTTTTAATTCTAACATATAAAAAAGTATCTCTCAAGAACTAGAAAAAAAATTAAATTAAATTTCAAAGCATTGAACAACATTCTGCAACGAAGTGACACGCATCGTTTTGCTCTACAGCTTTGGCCCCAGTCGTTGAAAATTGGGGGGGGAGGGAGGGGGAGGGGAAGGGAGAGAAACGTGTGACCCCGCCGCTCCCCGCTCGCCCCCCGGAATGCTCCGGAGGGATGGCACTGCTTTTCGGGCTTGAGGTTTAGAGGTCGCTTTTCTTTTCGGGACGCGCAAAACGAAGCGCTTTCTCTTTTCATGGTGTTAATTAGAGGGGAAGTGCCGCGCTGGACGGTGTCTTCTCGTTTCCCGGGGAGGTAGGTGTCCCCCTGGGCCGCCGGGAACTCCCGGCCGAGTGGGGGCCCGAGGCGAGCAGGGGCGGGCAGCGCCCGGTCACCCCCCAGGGGAAGAGTTAAGGCCCGGACCATCAGCCCAGCCATAAAATCCACAAAACGAACGTTCACGGCTAGAAGAGTAACGCAGTAAACCGCCTTCCCTTGCAGGAGGGAAAGAAAATTAAAATAAATCTACCTTCATCCCTCCTGATTTACACAGGTTAGGGAACATCGACATTTACTGCAGATTGCACTTCCTTCTGTTTGCCGCTGCTGTCTAAAACTTCCTCCCCAAAATCTAGGTTTACCTGCTGTGTTTTCAGGCTTACTGTGGTAAACACAACTGTGTTCTTCAGTAAGCTTTTTTTTTTTTTTTAAAGCAAGTGACTTTTTCCCCTTTGAAATTTATTTAACCAAAAAAAAGAAAAGAAAAAAGGGGGGGGGGGGGGAAGGAACGCATCCTTAGGATTTCTCTTTAGCAGAAAAGCTTTTTAGTAAACTATATACACAATCTGATTTCCTTTGTAACGCCTAAATAAAAATTATTTCACAATGCATTTACAAGAAATTATACAAAAAGAAAACAAAAACAAAGAGAAAACAAAAAAAAAATCCAGATACAATAAAGTTTTACAAACCCCAGGGGAAAAAAATGGAGCTTCCAAAACAAAAAAAAGTTATATAAATAAACAAGTAACGAACCCCTCCCCCCCCAGCCCCAACCCAAAAAACCCGCGAGAATATCTACAAAAAACTTTTAAGTGTTCTTTTGGATTTGTCTTAGTACATGAGAAATAAATGAGAACTCTTTCCTCATCAATTCCGAGTTAATTAGTCAATAAAAAGCCTTCGCAAGAAGTGATCCGTGATTGAAATCGTAGCGGTTCCGCGCGGTATAAAAGTTGGCATCACCTACAACTTTGTGTGTTTATTATTAGTATTTTTTCTTTTCGCCGCCGTTTCCCCCCATTCTTTCTTTTTCCTCTTTTGCAAATAAACGCTCTATGTCTCCTGCGTGGATGATAAATACTGTACAAAAAGTCTCGATAAAACACAGTTCAGTCTAAAACTTGTTTCATAAACTAGTCCTTCTAAAAAAAAAAAAAAGGTAAGTAAAGCAACCGTTACCTTTTTTCTCTCTCGTTATTATTATTATTATTTATTATTATTATTACAAGAACATCAAAACATTTCTGTACAAAAAGGAAGGAAGAAAGAAAAAAAAAAAGGAGAGGCGGGGGAGGGCGGGAGGGAAGGGGCGCGAGAGGCAAAAATAAGAGGGGGAACCTGGGAACGGGGCAGGAGCGGCGCGGGGCCGGGGCGCGGGCAGGCGGCCGGGGCTGAGCGGGCGGTGGCAGCGGCGGGGCGCGCAGTCCTGCGGGACAGCCCGGGGCCGGTGGCCGAGCCGGTGCCCGCGCCCGTGCCTGCCTCCGGCGCTCCGGTGCCGGCGGGGGCTCAGATATGCGTCAAGGGGACGGTGCCGTTCACCCCCGTGCTGGCGCTCTGGTAGTGCTGGGGCAGGGAGTGGAGCCGGCTCTGGGCGGCAGCGGCCGCCGGATCCCCGCCTTCCCCGGCCGGTAAGTACATGCTGATCATCTCCCGCAGGTCCCCGGGGCACGGGGCCCGCGAGTGCGAGGTGACGGGCGGGCTCACGCTGGGCTCCGACTTCACCAGCGAGCCCAGGGCGCCCAGCGCACCCGAGGAGGCGGCCGCCGCCGCTGCCGCTGCCGCCGCCGCCGCCGCCGAGTTCTGGTGGGGCTGGGAGCCGTAGGGCAGGGCGCCGTAGCCCGAGGGCGAGGCGCTCATGTAGCCCTGCGAGTTGGAGATGGGGCTGTACTGCAGGGCGCCCATGTCGTAGCGGTGCATGGGCTGCGGGTTGTGCGGGTGGTGCGGGTGATGTGGGTGCGGGTGGTGCGGGTGCCCCCCGCTGCCCGGGTGCTGGCTGTAGGCGAGCTGCGCCTCCTGCATCATCGCCGCCGCCGCGGCCGCCGCCGCCACCGAGCCCGGGTAGGCGCCGTTGGCCCAGCCGTTCATGTGCGCGTAGCCGCCGCTGGCCGTGCCGCCGGGGCTCTCCAGCCGCTGCCCGACGCCGCCGGGGCTCACGCCGACGCCCATACCCACGCCGACGCCGGCCGGGCCTCCCCCGGCCGACCCGGCGCTCAGCAGCCCCCCGGCCAGCGAGTACTTGTCCTTCTTGAGCAGCGTCTTGGTCTTCCGCCGTGGCCGGTATTTATAATCCGGGTGCTCCTTCATGTGCAGCGCCCGCAGCCGCTTCGCCTCGTCGATGAACGGTCTCTTCTCGGCCTCCGACATGACTTTCCACTCGGCCCCCAGGCGCTTGCTGATCTCTGAGTTGTGCATTTTGGGGTTCTCCTGGGCCATCTTCCGCCGCTGGCCCCGCGACCACACCATGAAGGCGTTCATGGGTCTCTTGACCCGGTCCTGGTTCGCTTTGTTTCCCCCGCCGCCGCCACCGCCGCCTCCGCCGCCTCCCGCTCCGGTTTGCCCCGAGAGGTTCGTAGGGGCCTGGGCTCCGCCGGGGGAGTGCAAGTCCGTCTCCATCATCATGCTGTACATTCAAATAGCTTTTTTATTTTCCACCGGCGCCAGACGTGAAAAATGAATCAAACATAGAGGAGCCCGGGAGGACGGGGAGTGAGCGAGGCAAAACCCGTTTGTATCTAGGTAGCGACCGCCGTGCGGAAAAAAAAAAAAAAAAAAAAAAAAAAGGAGGAAAAAAAAAAAAAAAAAAGGAGGAGGAGAAGAAACCGCGAGGAGTGCGTTCGGCGACCCCGCCGGCGAAAAACTTTCTCCCTTTCGCAAATCACTTTCGGGGCTCGGCGGCAACGGGGGTTCGAGCTGCTCAAACAGGTGCACGGCAAACTTGCTGCTTCACTTGGCGCGGCGGGAGGAGTGTGCGGAGCCGTCGGCGGTGTCCTCCGCTCGCCGGCGCTCCCCGGCAGACGCGCGCACACCCCTCCGCTCCCGCTCTTATCCTTAACGGAGCTATTTTTTTTTTGTTCTTTGCTGCTAACTTGGAGAGAGAGAGGGAGGGAGGGGAGGGAGCGTGTGTGACTTGCATCCGCTGATCGCAGGTGAACGGAGCAGAAGAGAGGAGAACCCACCGCCACGCGAAAAGGAGGCGGAAAAAAAAAAGTATTTCAACGTTAACTGAAAAAAAAAAAAAAAAAAAGGCAAAAAAAAAAAAAAGCAGGAGGAGGATCGGGGGAGGGAGGGGGTGGGGGAAGGAGCCCAACCAAAACACGCACCGAGCCCGGCGGCCGGGGCGCGGCGACACAGTAATTTGCTGGCGGTGGTCTCCCTCCCGCGGCCCGGGCGGGACGGGCCGGGATGGGGCCGGGACGGGGCCGGCAGAGGAGGAGGAGCCGCGGGCGCGCGGGCGAGCGGCGCCGCAGCCATACGGCGCGCGCCGAGCCCGCCTTAAATCGCCTGGCGGCGGCCAATGGGGGCGCGCCGGCGGGCGCGGATTTGCATATGGCGCGCGCCGAGCGGTGACGTGCGCCGGGGCGCGCCGCGCTCGGGGGGGCGGGCGGAGGGGCCGCGTCCCGCCCGCCGCCCCCGACGGCGCCCCGAGGTGGGGACACCCCCGCAGCCCCCGGCCACCCCTCCGTCCCGGCCGGGCATCGCCGCAGGGAGCCCCGCAGCCGCGGGCTGCCCCGTCCCCGCCGGGGGCGCCCCTCACTTCGACGACCGTCGAGCAGTATTTAGGGGTGCTGAGGCACCCCAGGCTGTCCGCCCCGCCACCGCACCCGTGCAAGCGGCACGTAAACACGCCTTTTCCGCGGGACTTCGTTCTGGAGATTTCTCCGGAGCCCCCTCAGACGTTTGTCCCAGGTGTTAAAACTGCTCCCGGGCCCAGGCATGAGGCAGAGGCCGGATGCAGTCGTTATTCACTTAGTCCTAGGGGAGTTAAAAGCACCTGCGACTAAAGAAGGTACACGGAAACATGTTATCTTTGTATATAGTAAGTACAGGTGTATGATTTCCCCCCCCCCCCTTGAAAATATTAAAAGACTACCTTTGTGCCCTGGCTGTCTTGTGAGATTATAGTTATTTTATAGGGGGGAGAAAATGGTCCTCACAGAAATTCATGCTGCAGTCTTTAATTGCAGCCATAGGAATGGCAAGTCCGTCGCACAAATGCCCACGCATGTATAAACGGCCACCCTCGTCATCTTTCGCCAGGTGGAGAAAGGGACACACAGCATGCCTGCTCTTTTCATAGTCCGTGTTAATTTTCCTGACCCTAGTGGCCATCCAAGGCTGGAATCACTCTGCAACTCCCCCAATTACTGTTATTAACACCGGAAGTTTTCTGCAGGAGGAATATGCACCATGCACAAAGCTGCTGCCTTGGGCACTGGGCTAGGATTAGACATTTTTTTTTTCTCATTTCCAATGACTTGTCATGAAATAGTGATCTCATCATGATAATCGGGGTTTGCTGGGGAGAGGAAAGCGCCTCTCTATTTCTGACGGCCAAAGGCTCAGCCTGCTTTGAGGCCTTTTGAGCTCAGCCTGAGTGATGCTGTTAACTCAGGGGCGGATGCTTTTGGGACGACCCTCTTTTCCAGTCAGCCCTAAGGGTGCAAAGAGGGTAGGGAAGATGGTGCAGGAACGGGTGCTTCTCCAGCTGATAGTTTCCCAAGCTGCCATATCTGCCATGGCAAAACAAGGGAGGCCATTGTGATTGCTAAATTATATATTAAAAATATAATTGGTTGGGATAGGAGGGAGAGGGGAGAGAAGGTTACTGCAGACAGGTGCGTTTCCACTTGGATAGCCAAATGAAGATATGAGGAGTAAAAACTGCGAGATAAGTGTCATGGCTTCTCTACCCAAGGCCCTAGTGGTATTTCCCCCCGAAATTTGGTATAAAGGCATCTAAAAGGCCTCCCGACAAATAAATGGTGCAAATCGCTGTGAGGCACTCATTTCCATATGAGTCCTATGCCTTCTGCCAGCCGGTGGACCCCATGGGAGCATACCCTTGTCTCTGGGAACTGGGAATACACACCCGCTTCCCTCCCCCTCACATGCAGGGAAACGTGCCCGAGGCTGAACTTTCCCTTCCCCGGTGCAGAGGCACCTGCTAATCCTCACCCCCCGCGGCCTGCCCCCTCCTGGACTTTTTCCTGGAGTGGGGTTTACCCCTCTTTCCCCCGACTCCTGGCAAGTAAACACAGAATGCCCCTTCCCTAGAAGCAGCCAAACTACCAGGAACACTGTTAGGAGGGAGAAACCCGGACAGAGAGCAGGGGGCGAGGATATACTGCTTCTGTGAGCCCCTCTTGCCTTCGGCCCAGGTGCACTCCGCTCACCGTCGGCCGGGGGGTGTCTATCGACTGAACGGGGTGGAGGAAATTGTAAAAAACAGTTCGGGAGGGCAGACAGGGGCTTTTGTTCCGTGGCACAGGTAGAGCAGATCCCCATTCGCCAGACAAGGAACGAGGTCAAACAGTTTCGCGAGTGTCGTTTGACAGAGGAAAAAAGCCAAGAGAGGTTCGCGGGGCTGGGGTAGGGCAGGTGGGGACTGCCCCCGAAGATGAGAGGTCCTTGGACTTTCCCCTGCAGAAAGTGGGGTTGCAAAAAACCAGGAGTGGGGTGGTGGAGGAAATAGGTGGGGGCGGCTGGGAGTGTGGTGTGTGCTGGGTGAACGTTGCAGAGAAGTCAAGACGGGAGGCGGAGAGGAGGTCCCGCACTGGGAGCAGGACCGGGGAGTGCTAAAGATCCGGCTGCGGCCCCCGTCACTCCCCAGGCCTGCGGAGGGGACGGGTACCGTCCTGAGCTTCTCGCAGGCCGGTCGCAATGACAAGTGCCTCTCCCGGCCACGGCTCCCCTGCACCTCCGCGCAGGGAGGGGGGACGCGGCTCGGCGGGCGGTGCCTCCCCCCGCGCCCAGCTGCACCTGGAGGGTCGCCCCCTCGGGGCAGGGGTCGCCAGCCGCGGGCCCGGCGGACGCTGTGCCCTCTGTGCCGTCTGTGCCCCCGGGGACGAGGAGGGGGCAGCGGGGCGGGGGGGCCGGGCCGGGCTCCCCGGCGCAGGCGGCGATCGCCGTCTGCTGGCTGCCGCCGTGTCTCTCTCGCCCTCGCCCCGAGTCGGGGCCGGCGAGCGCCAGTCCGCGCCGGGGCGATGCCGTGGGCAGATGCTCGTGAGAGATGTTGCCTGATCCCTCGCCACCTTGTCTGAAACTTGGGGCGGGAAGAGAGTGGTATCGCTTGCAGCTCCTCTGACACTTCACTCCAAAACCCGCTGACCAGCCCGAAATGCAAAGCACTCCCTCGCTCCCGGGGTGCCGTTACCTGGGCCAAAGCGAGCAGACCGGGAGGGAGCAGAAAGGGCAAGCGAAGGAGGGAAGGGAAGCACTTTCCTGCCTCGGTGATTTGGCGACTCGGGGATCACAGCTTTCAACATGACCTGCTTGCTACACAGTCGAGATGGGATGGTGGGAAAAGGGCGCCTGAATAAAGTCTCGCTTTCTTTTCCAGCGTTAACAACTGTTCTGTGCCATCCTACAGCCCCAGTCCCAAATCAGCTACGGGCTCTCTGTGTGTTTTGTTGTCTTTTCTCAGCTTGCTGGGTAAAAGCGTATGGAGAATCTCTGGAGCTTTCGAGTAGGGGCTCACCCTGTGAACGGTACTCACACATATAATTCAAATTTCACAGCTGACCTGCTCTGAAAACCTCAATCAGCTTCTAATTGAAGGGAAAACAAAATATTGCTTCCCTACAGCAGAGCTAACGATTTAATCATTATATCAGACATTATAGCTTTTAATTAGGCTAATGCTGATACTGTATGGAAAGAGATAATTCAACACAGTTCTTGATGAATTCTGTAATTGGGTTAACGGAGGAGCAGTTGGGGGAAGAGACGTCAATATTCAAGCTGCGTCTATAGCCACCAGGTTTATGAATGAAAGGGAAGGGGGGAAAAAGAAAAGGCGGGGGGAGAGGAAAGGGCTAAAATTCACTGACGAGAAATGTCTCCCCCCTTCGCCCAGGAGAGCCGTGCCAACCAACTGGAAGCGTGACGAGGGTAAGGGCTGTCCTGCCGCCGCCTCGGCGCGCCCCGCTCCCGGCCGCCGCTCCCAGACAGCCCGGACTGCTGCGCCACCAGCGCGACCCGAGCGGCGACCCCGCTGTGGGACCCCGCTGCGGCTCCCCGGAGCGCCTCGGGCGGGGGTCAGCGGCTCACAGGCCGCTTTCCCTCTATCTCCACCCCAATCAATGGCTCGGCCACCGCCACGCTGGGAGTACGCGGGGAGGGGGCAACCAGGGCCACTAGCACTGAGACTGTCCTGTGGGGGTGCCCCTGGGCAAAGTCGGGAGGCACGGCGGGGGAACGCCGTGGTACGGGACGGGGTCGAAAGGTGTCTGAAATCCCAATGAGAGCAGGCAAATGCCCTGCACACCCCGGCTGACGAGGCTCGGCTGCAGGGAGCCGTCCGCCCTGCGGGGCGCGGGTGCTGGGCAGGGGGCGCGACAGGGAGCGCAGGGGTGTGCTCAGGGCCAGCCTGCTCCGGGCAAAATCAAAGCGGCCGGAGCGCAGGCTGCTGCTCCCTGTAGGTACTTCCATTTATTTATGTATTTATTGTGTCAGATAAAAGGGAGGCTGGAGACATTTTTCTAGAGGAATTCTGCATCACCACTCTCTCCACAGTGTCGATAAATTGCCCCTTTCTGAAGAGTTTGTACATCCCAGCCTTTCTATTTTCTCTCCTTCCTTTCTGGTTTTTACTGGCTTTGGAAATGAGCTTTATATTTTCGTTGCGCCTAAAAGAAGTAGTATCGATCTCCCCGCACGTCTGATCTCTGCAGCAGCCGGCGGCAGCCCCAAGGCGACAGCGGGTCCCGGCGGGCGGGTGTGCCGGGGGGTGTCCCCTCGCAGCCCAGCTCCCGGGACAGACATTGCCAAGGGAAAGGCGAGGCATACCTCGGTGGGACGGCGGGACGCGCTTAAGCAGAGATTTGCTTCCCCCCTCCTCTTCCCGGCAGGACATTCTGCGTGCCCCCTCGCCTTGGAACGGCCCAGATCCTTCGCCCGGTGGGACTTCCGAGTCGGCAGAAAAAACAGAATCGTGTCTTTACGAAGTTTTGCCAGCAGGAGTATTTTCTAAAATGCTTGTTTATGCTACGCATCAGCTCGACTTCCAGCACAGTATTGTTCCGAAAGAGGAATATCCTGTATTGTGATCCATCCTTGTCTAATTTTGTTAGTAATTACAGTAAACTTGAACAGGTCATTGATAACATTCCAATGACACAACTCCCTGTAATTAAGAGGCTGAATACACCTTCTTACATTACACAAAAGTTGTAATTTTCAAGTCTGTTCAGGTTTTTAAATTTTTCAAAAATTATTTTTACTAAGGCACACGCCGGGAATATGTGCTGATCAGATGGCACAGCACCTCGCGGGAGATGAGGGTTAGCACTGTCCTATTTCTTACAGTTTGGGGTTTCTACCTAAAATGATAGCCGGACCATTTACTTTTTATAATCGAGTTATCGAGTGGCCCTTTAGAAAAAAAAAACCAAACAAACAGAAAAACCCAAACAACAACAACCCCCCCCCAAAAAAAGAACCCAAAAAAACCCCCAACAAACCAAACCAAAACCACAAACCCACACCAAGAAACAAACAAACAAAAAAAAAACCACACACACAAAAAAAATCCTACCCAGCAATTTACTTCCCACCAAAAGAAAAATATTTTAAAAGTTTAGTTTTGTAACTGTAAACTTCTAAAGGGAAAGGAAGAGCTGCGGGATGGAGAGTCTGTCGGACTAGAACGACATGGGGAGTTATTACGTAGTTAATCTTTAAAATTGTGCTACTGAAATGTCAGTCACAGAAAAAGAGCTTGACAAGCCCAAATGCGGCTTCGCATTTCCAGCAGGGCAACCCAGGTGGTTATGTCTGTGTCGCACCGCTCAGAACACCATAAAGGTAATATTTCTGGTTTGCATCCTCGTCAGTTATCCCCAAATTGCAAAGGCATCATTCTAGGCAAGTCAGAATGAATTTGTGTAAAAAAACTAACGAGGAAAGAAAAATAAAATAATACAGAAGCTTCTTTCTTGCAGGCCATCCTGTTATTGCAAATTAGATTAGCTACACAGGCTTCAATATAAACATGACATGAGGTTCACAGGAGAGCAAAAGTATCATCCACTCCAATCTCTCCTTTCATCGAAACATCCCACACAAATTACATCTTCTCATTTAATACACTTTTCAATGAGATTAAAACATCACTTTGACACGGTTTCAAACCTTTTCGGTCGCGCATTCAGTGCTTACTTCAGAAAACAGCAAACAAGGGCAAAACTAGAAACATCTAAATAATCTCAGACCGCCGGTCTGGAAATTAAAGGTACCCAGAGGAAATACATGATACTCTTGCTCCGTCCAGTGCAGAATTCTGGCCATGGGAAGGCGGATAGCGAACCCCAGTGAAGGGAAGAGAAAAACCCTGTTTCTTTCCCACCAACGGGAGATCCCGGTTACTTGGTCAGTGTCGGGATCCCGTGTTTATTTGCCTTTTGGGAAAGGAGTGTTTGTCCTCTGTTTTTCAGCAGATCATTGATGGATACTTCACATCTCCTTAAACGGATTCCCTGGTAGTCACCGTAAGGCGGGATAGTAAAAACGCTACTGGCACCTTTAGCAAACACATAATTGACAGCAAAGACTGGCAAACCTGAAAAAGGTGCTGGGGCGGGGGGGAGGGTGAGGCAGGTTGTTCATAGACCGTCCTGTTTTAGGAATAGCTACCCCTGTAAAAAGCTAGGGCTACAGTTCAGGTGCACTCACAGGCTGACCCGGCCCGCAGCCGGTGCAGGGAGGCTGCCCCCGCCCCCGGCTGGACCCCTCCTCCCCGGGCGGGAAGTGCAGCCCTCACGGGAGATGCCTTTCTCGAGGTGGATGTGTCAATTTTTGCCACAGGGTCTGCGCAACCGGGCGGCCCACGGCGGGCAGGGGGTGGCCTCAGCCCCCCGGGCCCGCAGCGGCCGCTCTGCCCCTCCACGAAGCCGGGACCAGGAGCGGCAGGGGAAGACGGGGCGCGCTGAAACGCTGGGGCAGCCTGGCTTAGTGGGAAGGAACAGTAGTTCGGCGTCTTACTGCCTGCTCGATACTGTGCGTTTGGGGACAATTTGCAACCACTCTCCCTACCCCCATCCATCCATCCATCCACCCATCCATCCATCCATCCATCCATCCATCCATCCATCCATCCATCCAAACCCCCACCCCCCCTTAACAAAGAGGCTTTCAAAACATAACCTTTTATGGCAGCCTGCGGGAATCAATGCGATAAAACGGGGTTTTAATGGGTTAATTGACTGGAGCCGCTATCATGTTTAAACACCTGTTTCTGAAAAGAGATTCAGCCAAAACGCGTCCCCTCCCTGATCGATAGATGTACAACCTCGCTGCATTGCCTGTTGATCGACCCCAAATACAACCGTCAATTATGAGAGGGAAAATCCCCTTCACCTTTTTTTAATATCCCAATATTTTACAGCAACAGTGAGAAACTCTACAGCCACTTTGGAGCTGGGGCGGGAGGGTAAGACCCTGGGTGGGACCACGCCAGATAGCCCTAACCTCCGGGCTGGGACTTGACTTCGAAATGCTGGGCACAACCTCCCTGTCGAGAGGTCCCGGCAGCTGTCACTTTCATAGAAGATCGGATCCGGGGATCCCCGTTCCTTGGGAAGATCGAGTCGGGCTCAGCTCGGCCGCATTAGCAGTGCTGGGAGCCCATGTGAATGCTCTCTCCGAGGGGGAGAGATTAAATAGGCATTAGTTGTAATAGCTGAGGGCTGCTCTGCCTATTGATTTCCCTTTTTTTTTTTTTTTTGGCAGTATTAATACAGCCAAGCCCGCCGGTCAGTCACAGCGAAATTGATTCTTTGCCCAAGACACCTTTCACTAAATGGCACCCGCGCACCGACATGTTAATTTTTGAACGTGTAAGCGGAGCGGGCGCTGCGCGCTCGGGAGGCAGCGCCGCCGCCCCCGGCGCCCTCCCCGCCCCAGCCAGCCCGCAGCCCCCTGCCCCTGCCCGGCCGCCGCTTTCCTCCCCCGCCTCAAAACCCAGTGAGGCGTCTTCCCCAGAAGGCGGAGGGGGGCAGCCCAAAACGCTGTCACACCACACCCGCACCCCCCCAAATCCGTGTCACAGCCGATAACCCAGTGACTGCAAACGGCTCTTCCCTCCTTGAAGCAAAAGTAACTTGGAAGCCCTCCCCTCGCCGCCTTCCCCTCCTCCATTCCCAAGACAGGGTGAAGACCCCCTCAAAAGTTAGAGGCACACTTACAGTTGCTCTTCCAGCTCCAGCCTCCTCCCAACATATCATCTGAAGGGGCAGCCTTATTATTATTATTACTTTTTTGGTTTGTTTTTTTCCTCTGCTCTAGCCTAGCTCACACCTTCCTCCGACCGTGCCCACAGGTGCAGGGCAGCGCGACACGGAGCCGGCGGTCTCCTCCTCGCCCCTCGCCCAGCCGCAGCTCCCAGGCGGCTGTGCCCGAGCCACGAGTGCCCGGCGACACACGCACACTCACCATTCGCGCTCTCTCGCTCACTCGCTCTCTCTCTCTCCCCCTCA
Source organism: Acanthiza pusilla (assembly GCA_036630365.1). NCBI lineage: Eukaryota > Metazoa > Chordata > Aves > Passeriformes > Acanthizidae > Acanthiza > Acanthiza pusilla. Next base: position 10,292,041 of record JAXCHO010000098.1, read on the forward strand.
CACACACACGCGCACGCACACACATACACACTGCACAGGAGAGGGGGAGAGAGGGAGAGCGGGAGACAGAGAAGAAAATGAAATTTATTATTGATAGAAAAGACTTTAAAGACAATTCCAAGTTATTGTTTCGGTCTGGAGAGAAAAGGAAAAAAAAAAAAAAAGGAAAGGAAAAAAAAAAGAGAGGGGCTTTTCTCCCCACCCCAACATAATGAAACGCCTTTTGTGTGGCACCGAACAATACCAAACAAGTATTCTAATAAATAGCCACTTTTTTGTTCCGTCGCGGCAGTGAATAGAATTGAGCAGTTGGTTTGAGAGCAGCTGGAGCGCCGCGCCGAGCGGGGAGGTGGAGCCCGGAGCCTTCCTCCTCTTTCTCTTCCCCTTTCCCTCTCTCACACGCACTTTCTCCTCTAACCTTGCATTTCTGCCTCTCCGCTCCTGCTGGGCCACTGTCCCCTGCCCCTTTCTCTGGGAGAGATGCCTCCCGGAAGGGAAGGGCCACCCCTAGGTGCTGCTTCCCGCACCTGTGCGGCACCGTGCGGCTCCCCGCGCCTCCTCCCGTCCCTCCCCGCGGCCGCCTCGGCCGCCCTGGGACCCTGCTCCTGCCCTCCCCACCGTATCCTGAAGGTCTCTGGCCGCCCAAGGACCCCGCTCCCGCGCCCCCGCCGTACCCTGCCTCCGGCAGTTCGGGACCGCGGGGGCTCCGAGCCCGGCCAGACCCTCCTTTGTTGACAATAAACTTGGATTTCACAGGGAGGATCAGAGCCCCCCCTCCGCCCTCTCGCTCCCCCTCTCCCGGCCTTCCCTCGGGACGGAGCCGGGCTTTGTCAACCTCCCCCTTTCCACTCAGGATCGCTGCGGAGGGTCCGCTCTTCCTCCGCCCTGTACCGCTCACTGCCATCACCTCCCCTTTCCTAGACAGCACCGTTAGTTTTCTTCCCGCATTTTTTTTCTTCCCTCCCCGAAATACTCTTTCCCAGTCCCTTTCTGCCAACATGATAACCACTCTAGGAAAGAAAGTCGATAGAGGTTATTAAAATGGACACAAATCAGCTAAAGATTTTCGAGTAAAGCTGAGAGTGCCCCCTTTTCCGTTCTGCTCCGGCTATGCGGGTGTGTGTCTGTCCGTCTGTACCGAGGATGTGCGGCGGGGAGGGAGGGAGGGAGGAGGGGAACAGAGGGATGGCTTTGCCCGCCGGTGGAGCTGGCTGTAGCATCCAGGCGGGTCGTGGCTGCTTGTACCCTGCGGGGGGACCAGCGATGCCGGGGCCAGAGCGCTGGGAACGGACACCGCGGGCAGCCACCTTCCTATGGCCGGACTGTCTCCTTCTTTTATTAGGGGGTGGATCTAGTCCTCATTCAAAAAAATAAATTAATACATATATCCCACCACCCCCAACATTAACCTCCGATTCGCTTGCCAGCCAAAGCCTTGCCTGCCTCGCAAAAGCTGCGGGAAGCACCCGAGTTTCAAATAAACCCCAGCAATTGCTGCGAAGACTCCTTAGCATGCAGGGATTACCTCGTCAGCTATTTTGAGTTGCTCAGTCAAATACAATCATTAGCGATTTTGGAATAAAAACCAGATTGCTTTTAAGTTTAAACCACCGTTGCCCTTTACAGACTCGCATTGACGCTCAGAGGGGGAACAGGGGAACGGACGGGTGTGCATTAACGACCTGAATTAAATGTTACATCCTCATCCGTGGGGCTAGAAGTGGGAGAGATCTCGGCCAAGGCTCAGTGCTCGCCCTCCGCTAGCGCCGTCCCTTGCACGTCCTTCCAGAGCTGCCCAGAGGGACCCCTGGAGGTGGGGGCAAAAAGGGGGAGGGGGGGACGCTGCGGGAGTGCCGGGATGCCCTCGGTGTCCCCTCCCTAGAGCCCATCCCTTTTCCCGGGGGGGTCTCGCTGTGAGCCGTGCCCGGTTGCGTACCTCTGCCTGCACGGAAAATTCCTCTCCCTTCTTTTTCCACCCCCCTCCCTCCCCTCTCTTTTAAGTGGATTTTTGCTCTCACTTCAATAACACGCCGGCTCTAATTAGCTGCAATATTAAGAAACGCTGCTAAATGACAGTTTTATCGGGTTTGTGCAGATAGGAGGAACGCGGGGACCCAACGAAATATCCACCCAATGCGTTCGGCGCTGGATCCCCGCCAGCAACCACCGCTCGCTCTTTTTATATGGAAAAATGGCAACATTTTGGAAAGCAGCTTTAAAACTTTGACTTACATTTTACATGCTAAATAACGGGGAGAATGGCGACAGCGTTACAGAAAGCTTCAACCCTGCAAATATTTGAATGGGGCTTTTTTGTAAAGTAGAGCAGCTGTCAGTCAGCTGGCTTTGACAGCCTGCCACAATTTTGTCATTTAATAGTGGGTGTTAGGCTAAGTGCAAAACACTCTGGCAAACAGATGTCAAACCTACATCTCATATAAATGGGGGTTGTAAAATTGAGTTTTAACCCACATATAGGGTTTTAAAAAGCGGTGCCAGTGTGTAAACTGTATACAAAATAAAGATACTGACAATCTCCCGTGTGAGCTTGTTATTTAAAGTAGGCTTATTTAGAAATCTGACCTCCAAATTATGCTAAATCTTCCTACATTTCAAACAGTGGAATATGAGAACAGTGCTTGGGAAAGTCGAAATTAAGGACAAATATGATGGCGTGTTGAAAGGGTCTGATTGCTGTGTGTACGGAGAAGCCAAGGCTCTTGATTCATTCAACCTGTCGTCGTTTTTCCAAATCTGAAGAGAAGGGAGGAAGGGAGGAAGGAAGGGAGGAAGGAAGGGAGGGAGGAAAGGAGGAAGGGAGGGAGGGAGGGAGGGAGGAAGGCAGGAAGGAAGGAAAGGGAAGGGAAGGGAGGGAGGAAGGAAGGAAGGAAGGGAGGCAGGAAGGAAGGCAGGAAGAAAGGAAGGAAGGCAGGCAGGCGGGAGGGAGGGAAGGAAGGAGGGAAGGAAGGAAGGAAGGAAGGAAGGAAGGAAGGAAGGAAGGAAGGAAGGAAGGAAGGAAGGAAGGAAGGAAGGAAGGAAGGAAGGAAGGAAGGAAGGAAGGAAGGAAGGAAGGAAGGAAGGAAGGAAGGAAGGAAGGAAGGAAGGAAGGAAGGAAGGAAGGAAGATAAGGGTTCCGAGGTTTCAGGGACTGTTTTTTACAGCGGGACCCGAGGGATTTGATTTAGGACAAGGCGACAGGGGAAGGAAAGACCGCAGACGCAGCGAGCAGGCAGCTGCAGAAGCACAGACTCCGTAGCGTGAGCGAGACACCATACAATGAGGTGGCCAGACCCACTGCAAAGGGTAGAGGACACCCACCTAGGACATGGCAAGAGATTATGAGCGGTAGCTGGAAAATATTAGTCACAATTAATTTATTCGGAAGTTAACTATTTGAAACGTGAGCTGCTTTTCCTTTTGGACTCACATTTCCAAGACTCATATCTTCACCGAAATGCGGTTTTCCCCTGTACTTTGATGGACCTTTCTGACAAATTTCCTTTGAACATCTAAAAAATATCATAAGTATTTACACGAAAAATTGTTCGTTGCCTCAGCTGGTTAGAAGGAAGCAAGAAGAGTAAAGATGATAATTCATTGTGTGTATGATATTATACGGATTATATAAAGTTCCCCAGAATAAGTCTGCACCCACACTATCGTTTTGGAAGCTAGACATGTATCTTCCTAGACAAGTCGATATGAGGGGATTAAACGAAATATTTAATTGAAAAGAATTGTTCATATTAATAATTAACCACAGTTTAAACACACGCTCAGCTGATTTGCTTGTCGAGTACTCACTTGCAATATTTGCACTGTCCTAGCTGATGTTAAATTAGTAGAGGATGCACACGGGGTGATTCTTGATCATATGCAGTTACTACTGTTTACATTTAAATCCCATTTGATCCGAACTCTCTCCACGCTCTTCTCCAAATCCCCAAAGCTCTGCTGCTTGATTACAGCGTTTTCCTCTTTGCAGGTTTTTGTTTGCTGCTTTGCGGGGGCTTTCGACACTTAGTTTGCAGGACGGCAATGAATGCCTGAGGCTGGCTAATCCTGCCCCAGGTGTTCGGGAAGCACGGGGAGAAAGGGATGTCCGCAGCCCCGCGCCCGGCGGGAGGTGCCCCCGGTGCCTGCTCTGCGGGCGGCGGGCAGCGGCCCCGGCCGCAAGTCCGGGGCTGCAGATCGCACCCGCCGCTTGTCGGAGTGGGGCTCGGAACCCTTCCCCAGCCCTTACCAAGGCTCTCGGGTCGGTACAGTAGACACTCTGCTGCCGGGTCTGACCTGAAAATTGTCGCTTTAGAAACCCTAGCTTTAAAAAAATATATTAAAAAACCCCCAGAGGTTTGCCTAGAGTGCTCCACGCTGAGGGTACTGGGGACTCCTCGAGTCCCAAGCACCAGCCCCGAGGTAAGGTCTCTTCCATGCCTTGACAGCACCAACTACAGCCTAGCATCCGACAACATCATCAAAGAAGTCAGGTTTTACCCTGGAATAATTGCCACTGTGTTATTTTAAGTCAGTTGTAGCTGCAACTTTGATGGGCAGCGTGGCTGGCTCTGCAGCCAGTCCCTGGCTCTAGAGAGGAGCCGTGGACTTTCTTTATACAATTTCCTCATGCAGAAAAATGCCTGTAGCTCTTATCCAGCCCATTTGCCTGCAAAGAAAGGCTGTGGTAGAACACGACCCTTATTTTCAAACAAATAAGTGACCAACAAATCTGGAAAAAAAATTATTGACATCCTTGATAGATATTAAAAATCTGCTCTTGCTACTTAAAAATGGATATTCTGTTACCTCTAATGTATTTGCTTTTTTTACCAATATACTTGTATGTGGATTTGATTGCTTTCCATCATAGACACAGCTGTTTCTTTTTCAGCATTCTGCCATGAAACAGTTGCAAGCCTCAGAAGTCAAAATATAATTGACATAGCAAAAGATTTTTCCCTAAATGCAGCAGTTTTATCAATTCATGAAATTAAGTCCAGTGACAACCTGCCTGTCCTACAATTACTCTGAAATACAGATCGGCACCCTCTCCAACTGCAGTGTCATGAGAAATCCAGGCACTCAACTGGTATTTATTCCTGTACTTCAAATGTTAGCATGTTTTCAAGGTGGAAATATCACTGAACAAGTTCAAATGATAGAGCTGGGAAGTTACCAAAATTACACTGGAAATATTAAAAGAGAAGATGATTTCAATTTTGGTGTTGAAGTATTAAATTGGGTTTGTGCTGCAGACAGGAAAACCAAAGTTCACCAAAATCATGTCTCTCATGGCTTTGGTTTCTGTGATTGCTGTGGAATGATGCCTGAGCCATACTGGAGTGAAATCAACAGGAAGCTATGACTTCTGTAACATGCCAGCTATAAAAATCAACAGGGGAAATCACGTTGTGTTGATTCTCTCATTTGATTTTAGAGCAGTAGGCAGTAACGGAATTGTTTTCTCAGTGTGAGTTTTTTTTTTTTTTTTGCGGGGGGGGTGTGGTGGTGGTGTTTAGGTCTTAGATTTCTTTCCCTTTTCAATAGGATCTGAAGTCCAAACCACACCATTCAAATGCAGAATACACATTCCAAGACCAAAGTGCAAAACAGTTTTTCAAGTGGCTTATGAGTAGAAAGTATGGGGTGAAGATTAGGTTATCCCACTGCAATGTATTCCAGTCATTTGATAAAATCATCAAAGTTGAAGGTAGTGCTTTAAAATGGAGCTTGGCTTATCATCAGGCTTAGCTTCAAAGAGTCTGAGGCAAACTAACACTCCTCATTGAAGAATAAAGTGTTTAGAGACTGTCATCATTGTCATGAACCCATCAGAACATGTTACAGCTTTAAGAAATCAGTTATGAGCACCCAAGCACATGTACTAAAAGATCAGATTTTTGTGGCAATGGCAGAAATGTTTGCACATATTTTGTACACATTTAACATTATATATCTGTATTTCCTGAGAGAGGTGACAGTATATTTTCCATTTGATGCCCTAGCAGTATATGCAAATAGAGGGTACATATTTTCTTCTGTTTGTTTTATAGATGTTCCAGTGCTGGAGAAGTTCCTTCTCAAATCATTGGGATGAGTAGATCACAACGAGGCATAGCTTGCTGAGACAGTGACCACTATGAAACTATTCAAACCTTTCAAAGCTCCTCTTCCAGTGAAGATGATTCACTTTTGCAGTTTTACCAGGGCTGCCCCTGGGTCACCTAGGGGGTTAGATTGCTTTTCTGTTACATTAGGTCCAGCCGTGCTGACAGTTTGTTGCCTTACGCTTCACCGAAGTGTTCTGATGCTTTGATTGTTGCCACTGCACAAATCCTGGGCTTTTGGCTGGCTCATATCCTTTCTGTGAAAACCTGGAGGAAGGAGAGAGGACGGTTTTCTCCAAAGCCCTCTTCTCATAGGCAATATGGATATGAGCCAATCTGAACTGGGAGTCATAGACTCACACCCTGCTTCAGCTCTCAAAAGCTTTCACATACATTGAAACAGCGCAATCAACTGGCTATTAATAGCAATTAAGAAACAGCCTGAAGTTCCTGCTAAGTCCTTTAAGATTTCAGCATTTGTAGGGCTCCAGGATATTTAGACACAAAATTGTCACTGAAATGAACATAAGCTTTGCATCTAAATCCCCAGATTTATATATCCTTGAGCTGAAGATGTGAGATATGTGGCTTAATCTCCCCAAACCACCACTGAACCATTGATACACGGGCTACTGTAGCACACAGGAACATCACAGAGAAATTATGAGAACAAACTTGCTAATACTTTAGAGATGTAAAGAAGTAACAAATGTGCTCAGGATTACTATTTACCACCATGACATTCACTGGCTGGGAAAGCAGGAAATAATGTTTAGAAAAATCTGAGGAATATTGTCTTGTTTGAAAATATCTCTGCTACTAATGTGATGACTGTCTAGTGGAGTTGTGGTTGCTGGGGATTCACACACTGATTTTATGGAGAGATAAAAGAGTGGAGTTTATATGGAATAAACCCCTTTTGAATAAAACAATCTGCATAAATGCTTTAAGAAAGCCTATAATTATGATAAAAATGTTGCTCAGAGTTAAAATTATGAAGCAATCAAAATTTATAAACAGTCTCTCATCGACTTTTAATCATACTTTCTCATATACAAACTGTAGAAAACATATAGTAGCAATATATAACAATATATATTTTATTTTTGATAATTTAGGGTGCCATGCCATGCTGTTTAATCAGACAAAGCTTGTCTCGTCAAGCTCTGCAGTATTATCCTTAAATGTCAAAAAACACATAAAGTCCTCTAGTTTTATATACACTTAGCTGAGGTTTTATCCTGCTGGCAGCTAAACACCTCTGGAGAGGTGTTGTGCCCTCTCTGGGCTAGATCCAAAACTTTCTTTGGTCATATTCCCACCAAGAACCTCTGGATCAGGGCCTCTACTCTGACTGCCTGCTCTGAAGGCGCTCATTTAGTGTAACGCAGGATCCTACCTACACCTCCCCTGAAATTCCCATGTAGACATTGCTCTTCATTTGCGATTCATTAAGGAGAATGCTTAAATTATATGCAACATGCAGGACTTGGATGGCAAGAGATATTCAAAAGAGGGAATATTTGTAATGGGAACTTTGCCAACTTGAATGGTAGCCTACCATGTCTATAAGCTCCATTGTTTTCTTTGAGCTGAACTAGCTGAACACAATCAGGATGCATCCTGATAGTAACATGCCTCCCTTGGTAAGTAGCAAAATTCACTGGTATTATTGTATCATGAAAAATATTATCACAAATGTGGCCAGGTCAAATTAATGAAGTATTTGCTTCAATAAGTATGTATTTTTTAATGCAGTGTTACTAGATTCTTTTCTGGAACAGAATAGCATGCAGAGTATTCCACCTGAAATCTTTATGAAAATGAGATCTTCTATTGAATTGACTGGCACAGCTCTTATTGATAAGTTAATTGTCCGAGTCTCCTTAACTATCGGAGTGAACAGCCTTTTCTGCTAAAACACTGATTCAACTGCTGCTTTCAGCTAGACATATTAATAAGCAGCAACTGCCCCCAGTTTCACAAGGTTTACACCTTCCTAATGCAGTGCGAAATCACGTCCATAAATACACTCTTTCAATGTTTTCAAGGGTTGACATGCGTCCAGGACTTCCTATTGCTTCCATTTGTCTTCGGGTCCTTGTGAGCTCACTCCCCTTTCACTGACCAAAAGCCTGAAACAAAAGTTGCCAAGAAGACTAGTGGTGAGGAGGGCTGGAGAAGACTCCTTCCGCAGCCTGTGGGGCATGACTCTAAGGGATGTTCATCCTGTTAATCTGCGAAGTGATACGAATACTTTGCAGTCTTTCAGAGAAACCACGCTGTATTTCATATGAATTCTGTGTACAAGGGGAAATGTTTTTGGCTTGGGAAAGTGAAACCTCGGCTTGATCCTCAGCTAGATGATTTAGATGGCAGATAGGACAGAGAAGCACCATGCATGCAGCTTGATGTGCATTTTCTGATAGCGTTTGACTATCAAGCAATGGCATTCTTGGATGTGCTTGTCATGTTCCTGTCCATGCCCCAAATCCAAGCACAGTGAAGCTTCCCTTTTCAGCCAAGAAAAAAAAAAAAGACCATTGTCCTCTTGGGACTTTGTGATCTTGGGAGAGAAAGGCAGATTTTGTTTTTTCTTCTTTTCACAGCCCAGTTCTCTGACACTTGGCCCTATTAGGGGTTTGCCTACAGAAGGATGGGTAGAAGTTATTTTCTGTGATTAATATGACACTTCATTTAAAAGACTTCTTTGCTATGAAATCTCTATATTTAACAGTCTATAATCACTAAATAGAAACATCAAGTCTCACTTTGTATCTATATGTGGGCCTAAAAATGTGGTTCTGTTTCCAGCTGAGACAGATGAATGTCATGAGTGCTCTGTGTAGGATGGAGGGCAAAAATACTACAACAAAACCTAAACAAACCTAAAGCATGAAACCAAACATTTTGTACACTTACATTAAAATTATATTGAAAATTGGGAGCATGAACTACAAAACTAGGCTTCTTTCTGTTTTACAAACTGCAGCATCTTTTAAGAAAAACTAAAGCATAATTGCAAATTGAAATTTCCTGCCTATTCTTACATCAACATTTGTGTTTTTCCCTTATCATCTCCCTCATGTTAATGCAGCAGCTTCCTAACCCTCTTGTTATATATCACATTCAATGTAACAGTTTAGCAAATTCCCCAATTGTGTTGGTGTTCGCTCTCACAGACAAGGAAAGCAATTTGATGTGTCCTTTTAATGAGCCATTTTCATGCAAGGAGGAAAACAGTGGTTGGGGAAGTTCCTAAAGCATTCTGCTCATTGATTTTAAGATTCCCTTTAGAATCTATGTTGCTTAAAACACAGATTGTTTTGTTAGAAGACTTATCCAAACCATCTTTTCTTCTAATTCGTAAGTTTTAAAAACTCCAGCATCCTTATACTCCTTTGCAGGGGCTGCAATTTTGTCACCGAATTGACTTTGCCACAAAACAGTGAAGTGAAATTTAAGATTTGTTTAAAAAGTTTTTAACATTTGGATTGCTAATGGTAACTGTCAAAATGTTACAAGGATGCAAAAATATCTGTGAATGAGAATGTGCAAGGGAAGTGCAGATGGAAGGGCAGTAGGGCAGAAGTAGGGCAGAAGTTCTCTTCAGCCATAGCAGGCATTGACTTTAAACCATAATGGTGACAATATAAATGTAATTTTATAAGCTGGGCTCCTGTGCTGATAATTTCCCTGGTGTTTCTAATGAACACAAAACTCTATTTATCTTGCTTGAATTCTGAGCTGGACAAAGGGTGGCATTCTTCAAGAAGAAAATAAATTGCAATGGATGGTTTCTTTAGAGGAGCAAGAAACTTTGTTGGGACCCAACAAAGCAACCCTGAGAAGCACAGATGAGCCAGACCTCCTGCACTGGTCACTGAAGCAACTCCAGTGGTTATCATAACCCTACCTATGATCACATGTGTTCTTGCACTAGGGTTCCTTTGGGGTTTCGCTTAACTGACAAGACTGAGAGATGGCACATACTGAGCTTTCAAGCATTCATAAAGTAGTGCCCAAACTTTTGGCTACAGTGGGCCACATGAACTGTGTCACACTAAGAATGTAGGTGTGCTTTCCTTCCCTTTTGCTTTGGAGAGACAGCTCAGCCATGGCCTAGTTCCATGATAGAGGTAGATTGAAGTACATGCCATCCAATCCCTGTGTTCAGCTTTTTTTTCAGATGCACCAGCAAAGAGCTCCCTCTTCTAAAACACTGAGATTCATGGCTGTTGGGTGAGCACCCTACAGCAAAGGATACAGCTCCAGTCACTTAAGGAGGTGGGAGAATGTGCAACAAAAAAGCATAAAGGAAGGCAGTCCCTGTAGCATGTTGCGTTCCCACATGCATGTGGCATTTAGCAGGGGCTGCGGGCAGTGTGTGTGGTCAAGGGTGAACTTTTGGTCATGTTATCAGGGCAGCAGGGGTGTGCACTGGGGCACTGGGGAAAGAGCTACAGGACACACACTGCCAGAACAACTCATCCAGACTACAGCTCCCTCCCTGGGGCAAGCTGGTGGGTCACAGGGAATAGGCTACGGTATCAAATTAATGTTTTTCTGGATCTTGCTTGCTGGATACATGCAAAGTAAATTAGTCCAACTCGTGACTACCACTCAGTCTTGCAGAAGTAAATTTTGTTGGAATAAGGGACCATTAGAAAGCAAATTCTCTAGGAATCATGTGAGTCCATTTAAAAGCAAAATCATAGCTCATTTTTTCTAAACTAAAGAAGAGTCTTCTAAAAGCAAGAATTGACCATAATTTAGTTGAAGTGCAGGTGAAATTGGTACTTGAAGCTACTGGTGGACAGAATGTATAGTGTGCAGTCTCTGTAAATTATGTTCAATATATTTTCCAAACTATACAAATAGAATGACAACTATTTATTAAAAATCCTACTTCAGTACAAAAGTTTAAAGTTTCTTTTTGGGCACAATGACATTGGCTGTACTTAAAGTCATTAGAATGAAACCGGTCATTGTGAAATTGTAAAAGTCTTACCAAAGAGTGAAACCACCGCAGAGCTGCTGAACTACCTAACCCAGCCATGAATTGTCTAAACAAAACAATTTGACACTGGCTGTTTTCCACATTTTAATTAGGAAGTGCAGACGGCTGTTGCATAATCCTATTTAATGTCTGTGCTTGATACCTCCCGAACAGCTCAATGATTAAATTCATACCTTAGTGCAGCTAAATGCATTAGCTGAAAGAAAATCGCTAACACTAAGAATCACTTTCTGACATAAATTTAATGCAAGCATGTCTCCTTCACTGGCTTAACAGAGAAAAAGCTCTTTTAATTTATAGTCTGTTGGTTGCAAAGATGCCCTGAGGTATTTTGTATAAATGCATATTGATGTCTTCTGAAAATTTTTCCTCCCCAGCAGAGGTTCTTTGCAACAGAGATCACAGTGCCCCCATTAGATAATCACCACCCTCAATGACATCCAGCCTAATCATGCAACTGATCACAGCAAATCAAAGATTTGGGAATTCTCTGAACATCTGTCTGCAGCTAACCCTTTCTGTGCACCGGGCTGCCTTGGCCAGGTTTCCCCCGGAGGCAGATCTATGGGAGGGGAAGGGAAGGCAGGTGTGGAGTTTGCAGCCCACCTGTGTGAGTGCTGGCCCCGAGGGGCAGCGGGGGCTGTGCTCCTGCTCCTGCTCCCCCTCCTGCTCCTGCTCCTGCTCCCCATCCTGCTCCTGCTCCCCATCGCTGCTGCTGCTGCCTCCTCACACTGCTGTCTGCCACAAAGCACTAGGCTATGCAGTCCTGTTAATTATGGTGGCTAACAATCTACTCACAGACCTGCGTGCAACACAGCTCACACTAATTAAATTCTCATAATTTAAGATTTTTGGAGTCACAAATGGTGACAGTTCTATCCTGCCTGCCTACTGGTAACCTTTTTTCTGTGTTTTTTTTTCCCCCCTCCACACAACCCTGCTCTTTTAATTGAGGTTATGAGAAACAAGATTCAGCACTGGCATCTCACTGCTGCTTTCTTATTTGAGTCTTAATACCCAACAAATATTTTTTTTGGTGTTCATATACAATGTTAGAGCTTTAAGTGTTTGTTTTGCCACATTAGGATATATATTTCAAGATGCTTAACTGTTTCTTTACATGAGAAAAACAACTTGCCAGTTGCTCAACAGGGGCATGAGCACTGGTAAAGAACTTATGTGCATCTACTCAGACAAATAAAAATTTAGATAAAAATAACCTTTAAATGTTTAAAAATGCAAAAATGAACATGATAAAAAATTCTAAGTGATTAAACAAGATTTTAATAATTTTATTATCTCAGCTCAGTTCGTCTCTTTAAAAAAACAAACCCAAAACCACCATAAAGAAAACTAATTATGTTACGTTTTTTCTTATTTCTCCCAGAATGTATTTTATTACAAAAGTCTAGAACATCTGTTGCGCAGCTTTCTGTGCATTTTAATAACTATTTTAAAAATTTTTAAAGGGAGGATATGTATTTCTGTTTATTGAAATATTTATTGGATGATAGAATGTACAGATCTCAGTGAGATGGTACATATGATTTTAAAAGAAAATGGCTTGTGGTGGGTTTGTCTTAAAACCAGAGGGATTCTTTCTGAGGCTGGCATAAAGCTACAAAAAGCCACACTGACATTGTTCAGGAACAAGTGACAATATTCCATCTCTTGTCAGTGGTGGAAGAACAGATATATAATTTCATGCTTGATTTTTATAAGGAAGTTAGTTTTCTGAATGTACTGTGGCTTAGTAATAAAAGGAAGCATCAACATAGTTTTGTACATACATTGACGTTGTTTGCTGAGCCAAGGTCACAAACAAACTCGCCAAAGCTGTTATGCTGTTAATACATAAATTTAGGAAAGCCTAGTTCTTTCTGAAGGTCAGCAATGAAAACTGCTACACAGGTGATCGATTAACTGAATTTCCAACAAGATCAAGAGGTATTCTTTATGTCCTCAAGACATTACCTGCATTAAATACCACCCCTGGCTGTACCTGTAAAATGCTGCTGCCAGGGTTACTTGGACAGTGTCATTTGTCCAGGAGGCAAAGAGAAACACAAGCCCAAATAAATGTTTGTAGACAAGAGCTGAGATGGACATCTCAGAAGAAAAGATATTTCCCAAATCCTAAAACAGTTTTTATGATCCTGATTTATCAGTTTTTTTTTTTCCCACAGAACTTCTGCTGGCTGCAAAACAGTGTTCAATGGGAGAAAATGATGGCATGAGTGGATGACATAGAGTATACTAGAATACATCCAGAATTAAGTTAATATTCTCTTGAGGAGAAGGTGAAAGCCAGTACTAGAGATAGTGTAATATACTACTGGTCCCCAAGAAGTTTTTTAGACATTTCATTTTGTTTTGTTTTTATGCACTTTTCTTTGGGTGCTTTACTTCAGGCAAGCTCAATGAAGAAATTGATAAAGATTCCCCTTATTCCATCTATGTCCAACAAATACCAGACAAAAATACAAAAGCATGCAAGGGTTCTAGATTAATTGCAGGGGAACACTGTGCTCCTTATTGATTTTCATGATATTTATTTAAAGACACCAAAATAAATGAGAAGGATCACTATATTTCTCTCAAGCCTTGTGATAACAAAAAGTTCGTAATTCCTTTGAGTAGCCAGCAGTGACTGATATCCACTACTAAGAAAGGAATCTCTTTCAAAATAGGGTAATTCTTAACCTCCATTTCTACTTCTTCCATTTCTCTCTACACTCCCAAAGACAGTTTATGCGTTAAGCTTTGCTCCTCCAAGTGAAACCAGGTATTTCCTAAAGACATGGGAGTACATGGAGAATCTTCAGGAACTGAGAGACCCTCAACTCCATGCCTTTTTTTCCTGTTGGCCTGGCTTGGAAATAAAAGCTGAAAAGTCATCTTATGAAAATCAGTGGCGTACCTTAGAGAACACAGAAAGTAAAAACGCAGTTCAAGAAAGGAGTGGAATAACTTCAATTATGTTTGGTTTGGTTTGGTTGTACTCAGTAAATCTCACTTATACAAATGTGTTTTAAAGTTAATTATCTACTATAACTCTAATCTAAATATATTAGAGGGACTTCTTTCTCATTCTTAGTCTCCTGTGAAGTCATTTGAGTGTCCAAGTGATTGAACTCTAGCATAAAACAGTTGACACTAAAATAGGGTGTAATAAAGAGAAGCGGTTAATTGCTAGAAGGTCAATGAAGAGAAAAGAACTGTGCTCAATTTAACAGTAGCATGGCAAGCAATGCTAGGAAGTGAAATAGCTGCCAAAGAATGGACATTTGGGTGACCTGCTCTGAAGAAAATGAAAAGTGACATACCATTCTCTTATTTTCAGGTAATTGAAGTTGCAGATGGTTCTGCGATTGACAATTCATACAGACAAACTGAGTGAGATGTATCTTGCCAAAAGTCTGTGTTCTCAAAGTCTGTACCTGAGCAAGTGATCTGAACACCCTGTAAAGTCTAAAGTACCTGTCTAAAATGTAGTCCTTGAGAACTACATGTATTTTTCTTCACTGGATAAGAAGACACCTGGAGGTAGCAAGTTCAGATGTGAACATCTAAAACTAGATGACAGAAATCCTACCAAAGGCATCTCTGATGTTGGAAAACCATTAGCAGTGTAGGTGGGACAAGGGAAGACCAGGGAGTAACAGCCTTGGACACCTATCAACTGCTGCCACACCAGATCTTCAGTGGGGAGCTTCAAGACTGTCCAGTGACACTACATAAACTTAGCAATTGTGCCAGTCCTTGGTTTTATAGAATGTATAGGCTATCTACTGGGGTTTTGAAGTTAGAAAGAAGACTCTTGTTCCATAATTCTGTTTCTAGACCAAACTTTCTGTATGAAGTACTAAATTGGCAGTTCGCATCAAAGTAGTCTTGAAAGAAGTCCTCAGGAAGCAATATATGCTCTTACGCTGCTTAGTGATGCATGAAACAGCTAAAGTAGGGCCACAAATCTTTAGTCCTAAGAAGCCTTAATTTTGCTTTTATTGTTGACTCAAAAATATACACTGAGATGAAGCCATTGTCTGTAGCTAGGGCTGGTGATAGGCTTCCTTAAAGACAAATCTACTTCACAGACTGCCAAATACCTTCAGTTGTTTTTAAGTTAGGCTTTGGAGGTGTTTATTTAGAAATTTATATGCCCTGCTGATTTTATTGCACTACTTTTGGTCTGGGGAATGCACTGTAATACTGTGCTTTGTAATCTGCATTATTACCAAAATATTTTTCCACTGTGATTTTCAGCTGTTTGGATATTTGAAACATTAATGCTTTGCACTCACGATTCAATCTTGGGCACCAGCCTGCCTTCCCAGGCTATGGCCATGGGCTAACAGGTAACTGAAAGAACAAGTGTTCAGATATATATTCATGTATTTTTACTGTGATCATGAAATTCAAAAGGTTCTTTCACAAGTACAAAATAGAAGGCTAGGCCTTTCTTCAGCTGAACAACATATTTTTCTCCTTTCAGCATCTTGTTCCCCATCAAACCACCAACATGCACAAAGGCTTGCTCTCCACTGTGCAGTAAAACCCAACTCTTACCTTTTTTTCTGTCAATTCTCCAGTGCTATTTTAGGGCAAGAATACTTCTTATTCTTTATTTTCTCTAGTGAACAAATGCTTACAAATGTCATAGTTTTGTATGCTGGCAGTGATGTCAGTTTATAAAGGTAAACTTCCCCCTTCTCTGCTTCTACTTAAGCACACAGAATCTGGTATATGTCTCCTCTGTGTTATGGTATCTTGATTATATGTCATTGTAGAAGATACCTAAGAATTACAGCCCAGCATTTTATTATTTGTTTCATCCAGCTTGTTTATTGTCTAACTCAGTTAATTTATTACCTTTATCATATACTATTGTTGTTGCACAATCTATTGTCACAGAATGGTTATAATGCTGTTGCAAATTTAACCAGACTGGGAAAATACTGAGCTGTTGATACGGGCATTGAAACTCTTCCAATCAAGTCTAAGAAACTTGAACTGATTTGACACTCTCTTTGGGCCAAAGAAGCTTTTAGAAAGTCTTCTGTGTAAAAATTGCTGGTTTATATCTCTTCTTGATATATTGAATTTACTGTTTAATTTACTGAATCTTCACACTCAAGGCATTTATTCCCACATGGTCTGAAAGTCTTGGCTTTGTAAAAAGTCCCTGAAAGGTCAGCAAGGGTTCTGCATGATGCACTGCTTGTAAAACCAGCGCTCTTGATTTGCTGATCCTAAAGATCCCTTTTTCTCCATGGTGAAAGTGGACCATTGGCATACACAAGAAACAAGCCCCGTTCAAAGGACAGAGAGAGGAAAGCAAGTGTGCTTCTATCTTAGAATGGACTTCCCAAGAAAGTGTCCTGCTAAAGATGAGTTTTTAAAATAGGGATTTTAGTAGAAATATCAGTACTGCCATGACTGTGCAGGCCAGAGATCTCAATTAATGTCTAGATGTATAGACAGAGCAGGTATCTGTGCTCTTAGATATAGACTGATACTAATGGCAGAGAGGAATACAGGGATTTAGGAGTTAGGCTTATCATACACTGGTGCTGCAGGCCTTCAGGAAGTTTTCTCTGACAGTTCTCTGCAAAGGACCACATAATGGGATGACAAAGACAGATGTCAAAATCCTCACTTAAATAGTGAATGTGGTAGAAAGAGAACGTAACTATATTGTAAGGTATTTGGGCTTCTCTTTAAAAAAGAACACCTGTAGAGCAAGGTCAGATTCTTTCCTAACAAAAAAGGAACCAGATTACTGGCTTGGAAGACTAATTACTATGTGTGCTTACTTAAACCAGGAGTGGGAAGAAACAGGGGCTGAGGAGCACTGAGGTTCTATTAAGACATCTGTTTGACATTCAAAGTTAGCAACACTTTTTAGAATGGGAAATACCCAAGGATAAAAGCTGTAACAATTACAGATAGACTCAGGAATACAAAAGTAACACTCTAAAGCTCATGAAACAACTGAAGAGCATGTGATATGAATAAGATCATAGGTGGAAAGTTGCATAAAAATGATAATATCAAATAAAAGAGCTAAATAAACACTGGTTTGTAGATAAAGATAAAATTCCTGTAAATGTCCATGCAACATTACAGGAGGCCTAAACTAAATTAGGGACATTTATTGGAGTCACAAAATATTGGGGCATTGTTTGTCACACACATAGCCATATAGAGAGAACAGACTGTGACAGAAGAGGTGTGGGAGTGACCTTGCACCTGGAAAAAAATCCATGTATTACATAAGCCAAACTTTCTGAACAGGAGAGATCACATGGCAGATCCTGCCTCAGTACAGACCTCTCCCTTCAGAACCACTGTGTGGAAGCCAT
The DNA here is from genome assembly GCA_036630365.1 of Acanthiza pusilla. Classification (NCBI taxonomy): domain Eukaryota; kingdom Metazoa; phylum Chordata; class Aves; order Passeriformes; family Acanthizidae; genus Acanthiza; species Acanthiza pusilla. The sequence continues at coordinate 10,309,530 of JAXCHO010000098.1, forward strand.
CCAGAGAAAGACTTTGGATTAAATCCTGACACCAACGAGCACATGAGTGGCTTTAGGATTTTACTGCCTTTACAAGGATCCTGAGGCTGCTGGCATAACCTTTACCTGCTCTTTGACTTCTGAACCTGCAAGAGCAGCCCTCGTTGCCGTAGGAGCAGGCTCTTGGTTCTCCACAGCATCCTCCCTGCCTGAGAGCATCCAGCCAGGCACAGTCCTGCTGGCATCCCCAGGATGTGAGTGGAGCAGCCATAGGGATGGAACCCTACAGAGCCCCAATGCCGTAATGCTTACAGCTGTCCCAGGACAGTTTAGGATAGAGTGGGAAGAGTCATCAGATTTTGTGGGATTGGGAGAGCAAAGCTCATTCACAGAGATGCCAGAGGCAACAGCACCTAAGTACTGTAAGGAAAGCAGCAGAAAGCAAGCACAGTGTTTAATACCAACAGTGACAGCAATCATAATAAAGATGAAAGCACAGTCTGAATTGGAACACAAGCTACTAAATTATTGATAACTTCAGTATACATTTTTGGAATAGCTACTCTTAGAGAGAGAAAGTCTTCTTCCAATTTCATCCTAACAGTTAAAATGCAAACTTTTCAGCTCTCTACACAGAAGAAGATATGTTAATTACTATATAGGGAACAGGAAACAAGACCTGCTAAATGGAATTAAACATTCCCATAACACACTGGCAAAACAAAACAATCAGCAGGGAAGCTGCCAGAATCTGTAGGCTAAATCATCCCTACCAGTATGGAAGAGATCTCAAATGAGGGGAAAGATGTGGGAGAAGTTCCATATTTAGAATTGCATTCAGCTGGTGCCTTTGCTGTTTCTCTGACATTTCTGTCAAGGCTGGTAGATTTAACTTGGAGTTATTAATGTAAATAATTGTTTGAACTCATGTTTAAATTAGACAGTACAGGAGGGAACACATTAGCCCTAGTTTTTTATCGTCATGGTTTTGAAGGTTTTTAAAGGTAACACAGAAGGAGAAGGTGGTTTAAGGCAAATCAACGAGAGGGTCTGTGTTTTCTTTAACCACAACAAGACCTATGTTATAGATTAAATAAGTACATTCTTGCTTCTTCCCTAGTATTTCCTTTCCAGTCAGTGCTACTTATTTTTGGAGTGAAGTCAACTAATACAGTGAAATGAGCAGGGAAACACCCTTGCCATGGATCTTGAACTAATCAGCAAAAACATACTTCAAGAACTGGAATGATTTTGGGAAAATACACAGTCAGTCTAAATGTTACAAAGATATATATCATCCTAGGTAAATTTGTTGAAAGCACAACTCCTGAATCCCAAAGGCACTGGAGATGAAAAAGCCTAAAATTTTGTGTTCAGACTGTAGTAAAAGTGCTGGTACATGGCAGACTACCTGCAGAGAGATGGTAGCTGTGTTGTAACCTGCTCCTCCAGAAGCTTCCGTGGGACAATTAAGGTGTGCATAGCTTATTCTGGCTCATTATGGTTATGAAAGATGGTTATGAATTTATGGAGACCATCAGAGAATTCACATTATGTGGCCTTTATTCGATTTCCACTAACAAGTTAATATCCATTAGAATGAGAAAGGTGAAAAACACAGCTCAGAGAGATAGAAAGGCTGATGAGTAATTTCTGTGACATTATTACTGAAGCCTTTCCCAAACAAAAACGGCAAGTGTTCTCACTGTCTCTACTAGTTTGCTGAAACTGGCTAACCCAAATTTAATAGTCTTCATCATCAGCCACCATTTCCCCTTACAATCATTATTGCTCTGTTATTTAGAAAAACAAAAAATACCCCTACACACCCATATTTTCCCTTCAGCTGCACTGGCAGAAAGACAGGCCATTTATGCCAGTCGTGGGGACTGAAGACATCTGATTTGGAAAAATATTTTCTTTGGGACAGAGTCTAACTGTATATCTTCTGGATTACAGCTACAAAACATTGTTCCTCCACTCAAAGTTCCTAAGAGGTATATCTCAGAAAAAAATTAAAATAATGTATAGTGGCTTAATTTTGATTTTGCTTCATCACTACTACTATAATAACAACATGAGGCCCCAGACAGAAATAAGACATTTTGGAAACATGTAAGAAGATGCTCTACCTGTTACCAAAGACCTTATAGTCCCAGAATTACCGATAGGGCCCTAGTCTGCAATTCAGCGATCCTTCTGAAATACTTGCACTGGAAGGAACCTTTAGCTAAACAGTACTCTACCAGTTTACACTCTCACAGCAATGAGTTTCAGGAGGAAACTCTTGTGTAAACAACCTTTCTTACAGAAGCACATTATTAACAAGAGGTGTGTCCCTGATAGATTATAAAATACCAAAATAAGAGGGAACCTCAAAGGGGATTTCTGGGATTCTTCACGACAGAACCCTCCACAAGCTACACCAGCAGTACAGCAGTATTGCATATCTTGTCACTACATTTTTAGGGCTGCCCATTTTTTAGGAGAGCCACTGTTCGGAATGAGGAAAATGTTCTTAGGTGGAAAAAAATCCCAACATGATGAATGCATTTTATATTTTGAAACTGCACAGTGCTTTGATGGAGAAGATGCATTTAATGATGTTGAAGAAAGTAGAACTGCTGACTGATGTAACATTTCAGGACTTATTCAGTGTGTCTTTTCAATGGGGTGTGTTGTTTGTGTGCTGGATTTGTGAAAGAGTCAAACCTGTGCTGTACACAAATTCCCTGGGGCAAAGGGAAGATTTAAAATCTCCCTCACTTCACTCTGAAAGGTTGATGCTAGGCAGCACTCTTGGCACTTAGGTTGGCGTTTAGACAATTCCATGGTATCTTTCTCCGAAGGTGTACACCATTCTGAGGTGGACACAAAGAAAACTAGCAGCAATAAATGGAAAAACAACTGAGAAAAAAAGTTGTATTCCTTGATTTGGGCATACTAAATTCAACCAAGAGGTTTATTTGGGGAACATTATCATCCTAGGCTCACTTTGTAATCAACTGAGAAGAACAGGTACTTCCAGGATGTGATTCAAATGAAGAATGGTCTCGCTTTTCCTTCATCAGTTTCCTTTCTCTCTCAACTACCTTTGCAGAAGGCCTTGAACAACTCTGCTCCTAATTAGGCAACTATGCTGCTAGTCTCAGGTGCTTATCACTGGGTGTGAGAAAGTCAGGAAATACATTCACATGTTTTTGGTGCTTAGTACAAACTCAGGCAGAATTAAACACTACAGTCTCTATAGTCTGTCAGCCATGTCTACTTGATTGTATGAGGGCCTGTATTGCAAATTAATAGTAAAGAATGCTTAAACAGCAGTGACAGCTGGGACCAAGCCTCAGGACTCTCTCATGCCTGCCCTCACCAATGGGCTTCAAAATCAAGCTCCCTCTTACCTATTCTTTCTCTGCTCCATAGCCTCACACAGTGAGCAGAATGAAGAACTTCTCTAGCTTGATGGGTAGGATAAACTCTGAGGAAAAGGGAATTGCGGTTCAAACCCCTTCAGTCTGAGAAAGGCTTAAAATCTATGTTTCCCACTTCTTGTAAGAGTGTTCAAACAATGAAGTTATTCTGAAGTGGTTGCTGCGTCTTCCTCCTCCATCATTAGCTGCTTGCTCTCAAGAGACGACTCAGTGCTCTGGATTTCAAGTGGATGAAGGTGATTGAGGTTCAACACTTGTTCAGATCAAAACCGAGAGGTTTCCCAGGTGATTGGTAGGTGGGAGTTTCAGTGACCTGCTCAGACAGTGGAGAGAGAGAGGGTCCTAGCTGCTTTGAATGATTTCAGAGGTGGCCACCTTTTCCCACCCATTGTATTTGGAATGGAGATGCCTTCCTCCGATGCACTGAATCATCCTGCTGGGCCAGGGGCTGCCTGGAAGTATGGCAGTACTCAAGCTGAGCAGTTCTTGTTGACAGTTCAAATACTGCCTTCATTTCATGACACAGTTCTTAGCCATTTCCTTTGAGCAGGTACCAAAGGAGTGGTGCTTCAGTGACAAACACCCCTCACCTTCCATGATCTGCCTCAGCAGGCTGGAATACAGGAAAGGCTGCTTTAATCAAAAGACCCCTGAAGCATATTCAAGGTGATCAAGGTAATTTGTTTTCATTTCTCAAGATTTCACTTCCATAATGGGCCAGTATATTTGCAATCATACCACTGAGCCCACTGGGGAACGGGGAAATGTATTCGGCACATACATACAGGTATGCGCTTAATGTTTTCCAGACTAGACATGACATACTCTAGGCCATCCTTTAACATATAACAGGTAGAGAAAGTGTGTTCACACCACTATAAATGGCTAGTTGCATTAACTATAACATTTACATTTGCTTGTAATTGTCTGAATTCAGAAGCAAATTTGATGCACTATACTCATGCCAGTAGATCCTCTATTCCCCCCCTTCACTTAATTGCACACTTTTTTTTGCTAGCTACTCTTCCCTTTTCAGTCCTCAGCATGCAAATTATGCCCACTTTCACTTATTTTCTGACTAATTTAGACCTAAAAATTATGCTGCTGTTCACGTCACTGCTGAAATTGGCTCAGAGCTTTCCAAGGGAGTTGCACTTGTTGACAGCGGGTATGAATATATTTCTTAGCTTTGAATGCCTTCATGTGAAAAAAAAAATTGCAGAGCACTGTCAAAGCTGTGGCTGATACACTGCATAAATGTATAAAGTAAATAACCATACTTACTATGATGAATTCTAGTCTTAGTCCCTAATAACCACCTTTTGCAGGTAATAGTTGCTGAACTTTTATGTGGAAAATATAAGCCAGGCACCCTAGCATTTATGTACTAAAAAGCAAAGGCTGGTTATCAATATGCTTCCTTAAATCACAAAATTCACTACATGGATAGGTGGTTAAAAGATTACCAATTACTGCAATACGATGATGGGCTCCTCCAGTGGGAACAAGAAGGAAATCCCCCAGGAGAGCATGAGTCTGAGAAGTAAGTTCTATTCTAGATACTTTTTAGGCAGAAGGTGCTCCTTTAGGCAGAAGCCTCCTTTCACAGGATATTGATTTGGATCTTTGCATTATATATTGACTGGCCCAATATTGACCTTTGTCTGAAATGCAGCTGAACAGTTTTCAAAGCATCTGCTTACCAGAACAAAAGTAAACTGCAAAAACATGTTAGATACAAAGCACTAACCTCTCTAGACTGTTTTTTTTCCTTTGTTTGCTATTTAAACCTCAGTTTGCAGCCTGAAAAGCAGCTTATGCAGGCTAACAAATTAACTGAATGAAATGTTAATGTTTCGGTCATAATATATAGCCTTTTAGAGAAATTTTTCTCTTTAAAAAATATAAAGACTCTCTACTTTGCTAGCAAATAATGTAAGAAACTATTTCTGCTATTGAAGAAGCTGGCAAAGACCAAAATCCTTTACCACTGCACCTTTTTGGAATGAAACATTCAGTATTTTGAGAGGTAAATACTGCAGAAAAGAAATCAATAAAATCACCAGCAACGCACAGGGCACTTTTAGACCTCCATGGAGAATACAGGTGGAATAAGGAAATGTAGCCACTGTCATTACTCTTTGAAAGCAAGTATCTGCAGTAGCCCTGAAAGCATGTGACTCTCCTTGTTACTTCACATTTGACTATTAAACATTTATCTTGGTTTCAGCAATGTACTTACTACATTTGAATTTAGAAAAATTAAATAAGGAAAATATTCACTGCAAATAGAAAAAGGGAAAAATTTTAGAGATAATCTAAATTTCCCATCAACTCTACTCTAGAGAACAGATCTTTTCAGTGAAATACCAAATACAACTCCCTGTGAAAATAGGATTGAAAAAATCCAGCAACGAACAGGTTTCACCCAGTCACTGTTTTCCAATGGGATTTGAGAGCCCCCTTGCTGAATGAGCATCTAGAAGGCCCTGGACCCACTCTACCAGGCAGCAGTAGCTATAGCCATGGCAAATAGATATGAGAAAGCACATACACATGGACTAATACCCCAATTCTCTGAATTATTATCTGTTAGGTAGGAAAGAAAGACAGAAAAAAATTTATTCCTTTGAAACAGCTGAAGGCATGCGGGTTGATGCCAGAACCAGTGTTCAAATGCCTATACTATTCTCCTTCCCTGGGCCTTATGCTGAGCTCATTTGGTTCCTGACTGCTCTTTTCATATTTAGGTTTTCCACAGAGTAGTCAGACAGCACAATGAATATACTGAATGTTGAGGTCAGAACCAGGCTTAGAAAAGACCAAGGATCTTTGCACTTGTCACTGGGCAGAACAACTTCCCAGAGCCACAAATGATTGCCCCAGCTCCCAGAAAATAATGCAGCTTTCCAGCTGCAGGCTTAAAAGGCTCTAAGGCCAATGAATAAACTGTTGTGGGTTGACCCTGGCAGGATGCCAGATGCCCATCAAAGCTGCTCTATCAGTCCCCTCCTAAGCTGGGAGCTAGGAGGGAGAGAAAATGTAATGAAAGCCTCATGGGCAGAGATAAGAGCAGGGAGAGATCATTCACTAGTTACTGTCAGGGCCAAAACAGACTAGGCTTGGGAAAAAATATACTATTACCAATCAAATCAGAGTAGAATAATGAGAAATAAAAACAAATCTTAAAAGCACGGCCCTTTCTCTCCCTTCTTCCCAGGCTCAACTTCACTCCCAATTTTTTTACCTCATCCTCCCAGTGAGGCGGGGAGGGGGGGGGAGAATGGGGGCTGCGGTCAGTTTATCACATGCTGTCTCTGCTGCTCCTTCGTCCTCAAGAGGAGGACTCCCCACAGGCTTCCCTCCTTAATCATGGGGTTCCTCTCAGGGGAGTCACATCCTCCATGAGCTTTTCCAAAATGAATCCTTCCAACAGGCTTCAGTTCTTCACAATCTGCTCCATCCCCCTTCCAGCGATGCTGCTCTTCAGGAACAGTGTGCTCCAGCTTGGGTCCCTATGGGGTCATAGATCCTGACAGCCCCTGATCCAGTGTGGGCTTCTCTCTCCATGAATCCACATGTCTTGCCAGGAGCCTGCTTCTGTGTAGGCTTCCTATGGAGTCACAACCTCTGCTGGTCATCCAGCTGCTCTGGTGTGGGGTCCTCTAGGAGCTGCAGATGGATATCTCTCCACTCTGGACCTCCATGGGCTGCAGGGTGACAGTCTGCCTCACCATGGTCTTCACTACAGGCTGCAGGGGAATCTCTTTGGCACCCGGAGTCCCTCCTCCTCCACCTTGCTCTTCTTCACTGACCTTGGGGTCTGCAGGACAGTTTGTCTCACATATTCTCACTCAGCCGCATTTGCAGTAACTTTTGCCCCTTCTTAAATACATTATCACAGAGCTGCTACAGCTGTCACTGATTGGCTCTCACTTGGAGCCTTCTGACTCTGGCTCTATTGGACATGGGGGGAGTTTTTAGGAGTTGTCACAGAAGCCACCCCTGTAGCCCCCCCAGTACTAAAACTGTGCCACACAGACCCAACACAGGTCCTTAGGAAAAGCAGTCTCTCCCACCCCTCAGGCAAACAACCCAGGTCTGGCAATCCAAGTGTCTGTTTTCTACTGTCACTGAAAAGAGTTAGAGTCAGAAAGAAGGCTATAGGGTGGGGAGAGAGCAGGCGAGATGAAGTCAGACCTAGTACTCAAGGTCACTCTGTCCGGGAGGTACAGTGAGACACAGAGGTCTCTATGCAGAGGGTGTTGCGCTGAGGAAGAAGCAGAGCACCCACAAAAGCATACAGGTGGTGAATTGGGAAGAACATTTGTGTCTGAAAGTGATGCCAACCCTAACCAAAGTGAATGACCCCTGGAGAGCTGAGAGGTTACACCTTCCAGCACTCATTTTTAGCAGAAGGAGGAAAGCACAATGCAGGAAAGCAGTATAAAAATTTTCAATTGTTTTTGAGAACAAACACTTATGCAAATTGTGCAGTGATGCCATATCTTCTGCCCCTGAAATCTAGCATTACAGAGACCTTGTTAAACCTGAGCTAACCCATAAGCAGCCCATCCAGGTACACACTGATCCCATCACTTCAGCTATGGGTACCAAGCCAAACATTAAGTAAATAACATTTGACACAGAGGCTCAGCTCCCAAGAAACATTTGCCAAGGCTAGCCAATTTCCTTGCTCACTTTTTGCAGAAGGTGAGGACCCAATGCACAATAAAGTAATGGACTGATAGCATGTATATAACTTAAACTGACATAGAGTAATGAAAAAGGGCAGCAGTAGAAGTGGGTATGGATCAACAAAACTTAGCTGCAAAAATCCAGCTATTTCTTTGTCCAAGTCTCTGACCTCCCTGACATTAATGCATATGGTTGATGAAAAAAAGAGATGTGCCTTCACCTTCACTTCATCATTATTAGGTTCTCATTAGTGTAAGCATGAGTAAGAACTTTCTGTGGAGCCTCATTACAAGTCTTCAAATGTATCTGAAAAAAAATCCTCACTACAGCACCACAGATACTGATAGCACACCTGCAGAAGTATGATACTTTGTCATATGACACAGAACAAAAAATAACAGAATGAGCACTGATCCATTAGATTGTTCCTGACAGGGCACGACATTAGGACACAGTCTTTTAAAGAGCAAATTCATGTAGTCATATCTAATTCATTGGTCTGAAACAAGAGACTGACAAAACTTATGGTTGCAGCTAAGCAAGATGCTCAGTGAAATACACTATCAGAATTTATCATTACTCATTTGTCAGATAAGATCAACAGCACCACTCCAGAGAGAGCAAACCAGAGATAATATCTAAGTCATTAGTAGTTAGGTCCACTGTTTCAAGCATCACACATATTCTGTGACCACACAAACATGACAGCAAGGACCTCCCATTTACAACATGCACAAACAAGGAAGCATCACAACAGGTACATGTAAACCACAGAGGTAGTCAAATTATGGATGGCTTTACTGTGGACACTTTTAAATTTAAGAATCCTCTGTCAATCCACACGTTCTCAGGGCCAGATTCAGGACATCTACTTCAAGAAGGTAATTTAAGTATCAAAATGTCAGATTCTAGGAATATGGTTCAGGCCACATAAAGCTGTCAGGTGGGAGAGGTCAGCATCTTCAATGATCAAGCAGCGTCCTTGCCTATGAGGTGAATTTGCAGCTCACTGACAGAAAACACAGAGCAGTGGACAGCACCTCAACCAGCACGTGGTCCTGAGCAGGAGCACTAGGGCCTGTTTTGGAGCTACATGCATAGATAAATTCTACTGAGAAAAGGAATAAATTCTACTGACAAAACAAAGTCTGCTGTTTACCTGCCTGTACAGGATGCCTTCAGAAATGCCAGGGCACTAGAGAAATGTGGAGGGAATTCTGGCCATCTTGATCCCTAATATGCAGCCTTGAGTCAGGCACTCACGCCTTGATTTTGATGGAATCCAGGCGCAGAAACAAAGAAGAGCCATAAAGCAGTGAGGCTGGCAAGGGGTTACTTTTATCTTGCTTGGTGGAAGTGAGATGAAAACTGCACATGTAATAGGAAGACATTCAAAGAGGCAGCGGAGCAATGCGTTGGCAAAGCTCCTGCTGGAGGTGTCTGAGGGAGCAAGAGATGGCAACAATGAAGGGAGCTGCGGCGGCAGGAGTAGGCAGGGGATTTATCTTGACGATTTAGGAGACAAAGGAGATGGGAATGTATTTATAGAGGCAAGCTGGGTTGGAGAAGGTATTTTCAAAATAGAGGTTGCAAGAACAAGGTTACTATGCTTGTGTCTCTGCCACTGAGTCATTGCGACAATTTCCCCATCTGTAAAACTGAGATAATAATACTTACCTATCTTACAGAGGGAGGGGAGTGTGTTGTGAGGATTAATTAGCTAAGGTTTGTACAGCACTTTGAACATGTAGAGAGCGATATAAGTGCTCAGTACTAAGATTATTATTAATATGGAAGAAATAAGCCAGGGTGGGGGTGGAGAATCAGTGAGCAAGCTTTTAAAAGATAAGAGGAAGGAAGTAACAACAGGATGACAGAGAATAGGAAAGGATGGGATTAAGGGACAGTTTCTTAAAGTAGAGGTAAACACAGGGAGACTTTACTTGAAGCTTAAATGAAGGAAGAAAGCATTAGGAGCAGAACTGTTAAAACTAGAGGCCTATGAGCTCTGATATTATTCTCCTCTCATTTTCTCTTGTTTTGTCAGCTTTATACCACACTGTGGGATTTTTGTTGTCTTCCCAGAAGCCTTTATCTGGAACATTGGCTGCAAGTAAAATAGTCTTTATCTGGAACACTGTAAATGAAATAAACGTGAACTGTCAAACTCGAACTTTAGCTCTGGCACTACAACTCCCACCACATCAGTAAGTTGTGGGTCTGCAATGAGAACTTAAAAAATAAGTAGCTTCCTATTTGCATATTTTATGTAACCCTACCTCCCTCCTCCCCTGTAAAACCACAAGAAAAATCAACCTTCTTCCCAGGAATACTGTTAAAGATGGAAAACCCATGTATTTTTAGTGGGTCTACACACCACAAAAATAAGGCCATTTTGGTCGCCTTTTTTCAATGAGGCAAAATAGATGAGGGTCTTCACTTGGCCAAGAGATTGTGACAGGTTGTTTGAGACTGGCAATTTTAAATAGAGTGCATGTTGATTACACATAGAACAATTCAAAGATGCTATACTGTGCTTCTCCAAGGCACCAAGGAACTGCAGTGGTCACTATGACTTTGTTGTCTCTGAATTTATAATGGAAAACTGTATTTCCCCCTGCCAAATTCCCAGCTTCTATTTTGTGACAGACAAGTTACAAAATAACTTAAATTGTTCTGAATTTTACCCAGAACACTCTGTTCACCCAGCAAAGGAGATAACAGTGCAAAACATTTCAACTAAGATGGGCAAAACAGACTTTAAAGTCAGTGCAGCTTACAGATATCGTTTCAGCCTAATAAAAACAGCGCCATTGAGACAGATCATTATTCTCACAGACTACAGTTTGTCCTCAACCCTTCTTTGGGGATCATGGATTGAAACTAGTGTGGTTCCAGATGTATCTTTTTATTCTCTTGGTAGTAACAGCACTTGAAGCAGCCTTTTAGTTTATCATCACATTCATTACTCTGTAGAGCTGCCTCCACACATATGATCCTATTCATAAATATAAGGAGACACAATTTCAAGGAAACAGCTCATTTTTCTGCTGTGCTCAGATGCACAATAATAACTGGTGGATCAGGATAGGGCAAGTGATTACTAATACAATGAATCTTCTTACCTAAGGAGCTGGCTTGAAGCAGAAAGTTTTTATAAAGCTAAGTATTTCTGAAAAATAAGTCTAAAAGCTTGAGAATAGCTTCCATTTGCTGTGACACCTGATGCTGGTAGCTGGTGCTAGTAGGTGAGGTGTCCGAAAGAGCCTGAGAACTCACCTCTGACAGTGAAGATACCTGAAGGGTTTCAAGCTGGTTATCTCTAATACAAGGGCTGTGCCCATTTTAAAATTTGGTCCTAATGTAGAAGGAAAATGCATCACAGCTTTAAGTGAAGCAAACAAACATTTGCCCTTGATCTGTAAAAAAATCCAGTAAAGCAGAAAAAAGGGAGGCACTTTGTTGCCTGTGAAGTCTCCTGAGAACACTGTGAAAACACTTTTTATGGTTGTACTGTCAGGGTTTGTGGGCATTTACTCTAGTTTATTTAGGATGTTTACAATAGAACCTCATGGCTTTCCCTCTTGGGTTCAGGTTTTTAACAACTGTCTTCAATTGTAAATGATATATTTAAAATTAACTATGCTTTTAGCAAGGCCATACTCTGCCATTCTATCACTAATACAACAAAACACCCACTATATTTAAATATGCAAGAAAACAAAATGTCTAGCAGCAACAAGGGGATGAGGGTGCCCCAGCTGTACAGCACAAATGAATGCAGAGATTCATTGCAGTTGGCATATACTCCTAGAAAGGTGTCCTCTTCCAAAAATTCCAGTCATAGCTTACCACTACCTGAGTCAAACTTACTGATTTGGATAACTACATAAATATTGCCAGCTTCTTAGCCAGTGGTTTGAATGAGAGACAGCTTACCCCTTCGTGTGTGAGTGGGTATTCCTGCCCAGTCAAGAAGAACAGTAGATCCCTGTAGAGCTAAAAGAGTGGCCATGTGGTGCTCTCCTGTTCCTTCCCTTCCGTTGCTTTGGGCTGAGAAAGACGTTCATGCAACTCTCCTTATACAGGTCATTAAGACATTTTTCCAAGGAACTGTCAGTCTGACTATCTAAGCATTGTTTCAGCCTTCAGACTCCCATTCTTACCTTACTCCTTCATTTTGCTGTTGCACACTTCTTACTCTGTTACTTTGATGAGCCTAATGCCTAAAGAGCAATTAGCAGCCATATTAATTTTTGCAAAGGGGACTTGCTGTTATTATTAATGCTGTCAGGTCCATCCATCTCAGGGGTTTATAATGTCTGCATAGCATTTCAATGACAAAATGGAATAATGTTTTTTGGGCATTTTAAAATCTGCGCAGTGCTTCAAAGACATTGTGATGCCTGGGGGAGAATTCATAGCTCTTACAATAACTGATGTTTTAAAAAGCAATACGTTTTTAAAAAGGAGTCAGGTATTCATGAAGGTAATCCCAAATAAGAATTCTTTGTGAGACCTTGCAAGCAAAAATTTGAGGGTTTGTCCATGTGAGGAAATTAACTGGCAGAACTATGGCCATAAAATTATAATGCTGCAGCAGCTACTGCTTGTGTAACTCCCTATGTTCCTACATAGACACTATTCTGGAATAATAGACTGGGTTTTTTTTTTTTTTTTTTGGTAGACCTAATACTGCTTTGGAACTAACATAAACTCTTTCTGCCTCATAATCACTTAGCCCCCTACTACTGAAATCAGCCTTCCATTTTCTCTTTTGTGCAAATGCCCCTTCACCAAATTACACTTTTGCAGCATAACCAATGACTACAGAAAATGCCTGCAACTACTAATTACAGGCAAAAAAAGAAGAAAAATACAAAACCAACAAAGAACCTGACATAGTAAGGGTGTGTGTGCAAAAGAATGACAGAAGGCCAGAGTCACGTTTTACATACAGTACTAAGGGGAATGGTTAAGGTGATCTCTGGGCAGGAAGAGAAATTGCTGTACTCCATCTGAGGATATGAAATTCCTTCCCTTCCTTTTCTGGGATTTGCCAATTTATTGTATGTAGCACTGGCAGATGAGCCCTGAAAAAGTTTGTTGCAGTGATTTAAAAGAGAAGCAACACATGGTTTATGGAAAAAGCTGTGGCAGTTCAACACAGCATCTTCAGTGAGTGAATTTCAATTGGCTTTCAACTCAGTATCACAGGAAACTTTGAGAGAAACTGGATTGAAGTATTTACAATGCATATAAATCACAATAAAAATGGGAACACTTTTTCAGTTATCTACTTGATGAATAGTAAGAAGGAACAATATTAAGCTGGAAGCTTAAAAATTTAATATGGGATAATGCAGAAGCAGAGTTGGTTCAACCAGGGATCTGATATTGTAATAACCAAACAAAAATGGAACTTGAGTGGTTTATACATGTTATCAGAACTCTTCAGGTGAATGGAGGTTTTAGTAAGAGGATATACTTTTTATGTAAACTGTATAGTCTTCTGATAAATGTTTAATATTAAACTTATCTAAAATTCTAATAAAATAAAACATACAAGGACAACATCTACATGAAGTAGTTCAAGTTGCTTTTACCATGGCTCTAAGAAACAGTTTATATTGTGTTTGCTATCACAGAACTGCATTTAATAAAAAAATGGGATTTGGAGTCACATAAATCAAAAAATGGGAGCCTCTGTTAAATAAAAGATTCTCACTCACCAGATGAAACTGGCCACAATATTTTGTGCAGACTCATCCATCAGTGCACACCAAACCATGGGCTCCATCCTACAGACATAGCTTTAACAGAAAGGTTTTCTCATTTTGGAGTTCATAGTCCCAAATTTTGTGTGCTTGCCAGGAATGGGATGATAATGAAAACTGAACACTATGGCTACAGAAGATGCCCACAATTAATTATATTTTAAGTGGCTTTTCTTTTTATATGTTTTTAGGCATATACACTTTTTCTTCTAAAAATGCTCAAATAATCAACTTTATTGGTAAGAATACAATTAAATACATAAAATATAATTAAATATATATTGCAAAATATTCCCTAGAATTAGTTCTTGGTAAGAAGAAGTTAGCCTTTTTCTAAGTCTTTCCCTCTTCCTCTCAGGAGACAGAAACATAGCATGTGAACCATGTACCTTAACACAAGACTTTGAATTCCAAATCATAAAAGGGCCTGAGACAAACTCCAAAGAATAAAAGATAACATCTAGTCACACTTTCTATATTATGATCTCCCTCTTCCTCTCATGTCTGGAGAAAACAAGCAGGATTGAAGGTGGTAATGAAGTGACTTGCCAGACTGATAGAAAAAAAAAGGATTAACAGTTCCAGATTCCCACTCAAGCACCATCTGCAGTGAGGTGCATTTCCTGCTCACTCCTATAGACTTTGTTCAGCTTAGAGAAGACCTGTAACCAAATTTTCTTAGTTAACTGATGTCAAATAACTCCCAACCAGGAATGTATGACCAATGTGAAAACATGAAAAAATTTGACCAGTGACAAAGCAGTCAGTTAAGACAACATTAAGAATTCACATACTTGTGCTGATATTGCATGCTGCTGCTACAAATCCCACAAAGTCGGAGTTTCATTATCCTATTATAGCTGAAGGAGTTTGTCTAATTATGTTTTCAGGAAGGTGCCTCTTTCACGGAGAGGCTGGCAGCATCGGTGTTCATACCAGCCTGTGCAACAAATGGTCACCATTGCTGGGAACTTCCAAAATGCTCCAATATTTCAGCTTTTGTTACCACCACACCCTTAGGAATGTTGTGCATTGCTGTGTATCAGTTAGTCTATATATTACCCTTACTGCAAGATTGGCTAGTAGAAAACAACTGTGATTTTTTTTTTATGTTACAATATTCCAACTTGCCCACACATTTACAAAGGATAATGAAGACACTTGGAGACAGAATAAAATCAGGTTTAATGTAGTTGTCCCAAATCTGAGTAAATGTTTTTTTCTGTCTCTTTATTTCTCTGACAAGCTGTTCACACTTAATTTATACAGAGCACCACTTAGTCTTGATGTGCACTTCATCTTCCCAGATTACTTTAGTCAAATAGCCACCTCATCACCTACACCCAAACAACTGTTTTACAGAAAGAGACACCTTATGGCCGGTCAGCAGAGAAATCCTTAGTGTATGGTGGAAAAGACCTGCTGAAGCTGCTTCAGAAAGAATGAATTAGCAGATAGTATGTTGGCAAGGTGACCCAAAGCCACAAACAGCAAAATGCATGAGAACATGAGAAACTACTGGGTTGTAGTCCAGTGTTTTGCCTCAATGGTAAAAGGAGATGTCATTCATGGACAGCATGTGAGCCTGATCATTATTTGGAGTACATTTCTTTTGTATTCCCTTATCACACAAATAACTACACCAGGGATTTCAGAGGGCACCTCCCTGCCTAGTCCTTTTAATCACTTTATGGGCTTGCCCATGAATTTTTCTGACTCCTGTTTTAAAGACCCTTTGAGGATCTGTGTCTGCAACCTCTTCTGGTAGCAAGCTCTGGAAATTTACTATATAGTGGGTAAAAGGATTGATTGTTTCTTTGCTTTAACTAAGTTTCCTACTATTTTCATTGAGTAGCCTCTACTTCCCATAATGTGGAATTTGGTGAACAAGAGTTCTGCATTACCTTTGTGCCAGAACTTCACTCACCTGCCATCTTCCCTCTCTCTTCTACAAACAGAAGTATGACTTCAATTTATTACACAACTCCTGATAGTCATATGATCAAAACCACCTGTGTTGCATGTATTTTATTTTAGTAGAGCATTTTGAACCTCTAATACAATATTGTCATAATCTTTGAGAAGTTTTAGTTAAAAAAATCCCCACACATCAATAGTAACGTTCACATTTCTCTCCATGTGGAAGCAAAAGGGAGAACAGAATGATTAAACATTTCTAGCTGTTATTAAAGATGTTCATAGAAATAATATTGCTTATGTTATGGGAGTTGAGACTAGATAAGCAATCATGAAATCATGAAATTAAGGACTGTACTATAATGTGTACTATAATGTGCATGGAAGGTAAGAAGGTAAGAAAAACCTTAAATAGTGAGGTCATGTGTAGCCCCTCATTATCAGCACCTCAGAATTAGAAAAGACAGTGGGGATTAAGATACAACTGGGAATGAAAGGCCCAATTGGTCTCTGACATCTGGGAGCCTAGATGTCTCTTTCTCTAGGAAAAAATCCTTCACTGTACAATTTCCAGACTTTAAGCATCAATTTAAGTAGAATTTAAGCATCATCATAATATTACTGTAATGTAACTTCTTGGTGTGACTCTTCTTTTAAAATGTATTCAAAAATACAGAAAAATTTGAATAGACTTCATGAACACACACCTTCCTATGGATCATTATACCACCTGCTGAAGGTTTCCTTTAACCTTAAAAACCTACTTTCATAATCCTGAAATCAACCACAGCAAGGTATCTCCCCTCATTTCCCCTCTTTTATCTCTACTGTTGTAGTATATTTTCATATAAACACTTAACCTATGGTTACTAGTGATACAAACAACTTGAGTTGAGTGCAATGTCCTGGGAAGTCCAGGGACCAAGGTCAGGTCACTGCCTACTTCAATATCCATGTCTCCACACATGCACCTGAGTAAATCAGGCACATACGCACAGCATTTATTTCAGTCCTTTCCTTGCTCATCTAAAATAGTTGTTTAATAATGTTTATTTGCAGACTGAAATGTTTTAAGCCTTATGTTCGACTGAGTATTAGAAAGCAGAAAGAACCTTCCAGTTCCAGCTCCAGGGACCTGCCAGGCCCCTCTTTTTCAGCCTTTGCTGACACCTGAAGCCCTGATAAACACAACCAGCTGAACTTGGCTGCTTCTTTGCCCTGGTTGTCAAAGGACTAATCACGCCCTGCTTAGTCTGCCTTGAGCTCCTCTTGTGTCTTGCTCCCCTTCCCATGCTGCTCTGCTTTACATTGCAATTCCTTGGCTTTCTGATTGTTGCCTCTGACCTTCCTCTTGTTTTGCCCTCCAACTTAGTACAACTGTATTGAGTTTCCTGTCCTTTGGCTTGGCTTCTGATCCCAGGTCTTCCCTAGATGCTTGCCTTGCATATCTTTACCCTATTGCCTGACTTTGACTTGCCTTGCTCTGATTGGGCTCTACATTGAACTCTAGCCAGATCCTGGATGAGATATTGATTACTTGTTAAAGTCCCCAAAGAAGATGAATTTTGCTCTTATTTTCATTCTTTCTTTTTCCTGTGTTAGAATTACAACTCTGTGCTTTCTAACTGAGACAGAAATGATCTGCTCTTTGTGTGTGAATGAGGAACATTTCTTTCTTTGCAGAAATATTGTTGCATATTCAGCTCTCAAATATGGAGTGACAAACATGTGCCCCGCCATTAACCTGTGACCCTTGCTTCTGCCAGGAATTGTCTGGCTAACAGAGCTCAGCATCAAACACCTTGCCAACAGAGAGAAATTAGTTCAAGACCTGTATTAGTATGTCACCTCACAGGGACTTAGCCGGGAATGGAGGAACTGATGACTTTTTACTCTGAGAACTGATATTCGCAAATCATGGAACTATTTTTTCATCATGTGTTCACAAATGCTTGTCCCAAATCCACACACACAAGCGACAGTGAGACCTTGTGACGCGTGAGTATGCTGAAAAATTCTCCTCACTTCAGACACCCCACAGAATTTGGAGGAAGGGTATAAGGGTCATCCACTAATCAGCTCTAAGATGATGATAAATGGAGTTCTCAGCCCATGATGGGATATTGAATGTGAAAATATAACCAGAATAAAAGAGCATAGATTTTAATTTGCTTTGTTTTATATGGACCATTTCTACTCTCACTGAATTTAGAAGAAACATTTCAAAAATATAGCCACCTAACTGGACAACAAACTTTGCTACTGTGGCTGCATATGCATACAGATGGTGAGGTTTTGGCAAAGGCAGAAGCAAAACCAAACTCCAGCACCTGGATTCCACTGCCTTTTAGAACTTGGAGGTTTCAGGCTCAGAAAAAATGGCAAATTTCTGAAAAAAAGGAATTGGAAAGAGGGAATTACTTGAGTTTGTTTGTCTTTACTGATATAATGAATATTTTACTGAACATGGGAAAGTACTAATCTTCCCTGTTTTGCAATTCATGGAAAGCAATCTGAAAACTCACCAAAGACTGGAGAATTACAGTGTCCTCTATCCATTCAACTCTGTTTTCCACTATATTCCCATTTTTTTCCACCTTTCTTTCCAATCTGAAAAGAAGGGACTGGTACTAAGCTTCCTCTGTTCTCTAGTCCTCAATTTAAATTTGTGATGTGAACACCTAAAGGTCAAAACACAGAAGTCTGTCCTCAGTTCTTACGCAGGCATAACTGTTGTTAACTTTTGATAAATTTGACTAATTTTTGTAACATTTTATGCGTTTTCTTCTAAAATATTTAAAATGTTTTCCTCCATATAGGATATACAGGGTATGGGTATTTATCCACTTACACGAGTGATGAAATGTAATCCCGTTTGAGGTGGCATGAACAAAGCCATTGCAGTGATGGTTGTGTCACACATGAATAATGTATCCAATCCAACTTCATTTTGATAATATCACTACACTACACCATGATATATAATTTTTATATATTCTAAGTATTTTTTAGCTACATGTGGTATAGAGTTGAACAAAAAACCCTACCCCTAAATGACATAATGACATTACTGAGGCTGGTTTCTGTGAAAATAGTACTTACAAAGTATAGTATAGTAGTCACTATATATTCATTCCCTCTCCCATCACTTAATTACATCACCCTTTAAGACAGACATATAATGTAATTAGAGATTTGAACAGTTCACAGCCAGATCACTTAAAGTAACATTGTTAATGGACTTCAGAAGTTCTCCCTTTAATATTGCCAGTGTTATAACTTCTAATTACCTTAATAATTAGGGCTGTGTCATTCATGATTGAGGTAACAGTTGCTACCACTAATGGGTATTAGACGTCTCTCACAAGGCATGTTTTGATGTTCTCACCGAGTTGCTTAGGGCAGGCAAGAGCTATTTGTCCTTAGAAACATAGTGGTTGCTATGTGGTGGCCTGGGCAGAGGCATCCTTACCAACCACTTTAATGCTGCCACCACCACTGCTGTTTTCACTGAGGAGTGACTGTATTAAATGCACTCACCATGCACTGCCCTTGAAATGCAAATGTGGCACCTATGGATGAAATCTGTTGAACTCTAATTGCTATTGTTATTATTGCTACAAATAAAAGCATAAACTTGAATGTCAAACCTGACTGAAATTCAAAGAAATCCATAGGTAATTCTTCCCCATTCCCAACCGTACAAATTAGCAATGGTTATGATTTGCAAAATTTAAGATGACACATTTACTTCATTGTGCATGAGTCATTCAGAAGAGTAACCACAACTAGGTTAAAGTCTAAGGAAAGCAACTGGGATTTGCAGCTATTTTGTCTAGATATAAGGCTAGAATCACCTTTCCAAGGACGTTTATTCTAAAGTCTTCTGCTATAGACTGAAATCAAGTCTTCTATGAAGAATAAGAGTGACAGATTCCTCCATACTTGTCTGAAACCAGAGACAAAAGCCTGTTTGTTGGCCATGCTGCATTTAGAGGCTTAAAAATGCATTCATGGGAGAGTGGAGAACTCAGGATTTACTCTACTTCTGTACCTCAAATTCACCAAAATTTATATAATTGGAGACAAAAAACAGGTTTGGAGAACTATTAAACACAAGTAGATAGAAAAAAGGGGCAACTTCATTGGACAGTTGAATTCACCAAACTGGTTTCAGTAATCTAGGTTGTCCCTGAGGATTGGGGACAGAATGACTTCTCTTATTTACTTTGGTTTTTGGAGCTTTATTATACTGCATAATATGACTGTGATGGAAAATATTAAATCCCCAGGGACTGGAGGAGCATTTACTTCTTAGATTTGTTTGTTTTCCAGACATAGATTCATCTGATTTCCTGACTCAGGTTAAATTGCACTGAACAGGTAAAAGGGCAACTCTGTGATGAAGAGAAGAATGCCCTGGGGATTAAAAAAAAGATTGATTTATCCCAGTCCCACTAAAAACACCCAGGAACTTAACATTTATTAGACTGGACATGAAGGACATAGTCATATAGATAAGATACACATGGTAAATTAGCCCTATAAGGTACAACATTGAAATCAATACACTACACAGACACCACAAAGACACTGTCATTTCTCTTCATCTAAATTAAAATCTAGGTAAAAACTAGGAAAAAAAAAAAAAGAGAAAACAAATCCCAAACTCATGTATCTACTTGAGCAACAGGTGTGAAAATTTTCCTCCCTCATCAGGTAAATATATAATGTGCTCGTGGTTGAATCAGATTTAATTTCTACAGAATTCTGATATTAGTTTGGCAAGTATCCTTGCTTCTTTGTGTCCCTTTTCAGTGAAAACAAAGTAATTTTAAAAGTACTACCTTTGTCTGCTTTGACCTGAAATAGTATTAGATATATTCCTTCAGATACAAATACAATCTCATCAAGGAAAGAATTCCAGTTAAGACTGATCATATTTCCTGTTGACTACAAGATATAATATCAGGATTAAAAAATTCCTATATTAAAGCAATCTTAAAGATTTTTAGATCAGCAAGTCATACACATATCTATGTGTTTATTAACGTGTATGTGCATATATATGTATGTATACACACACAACTCACACAAATGATAGTGACACTAGTGCCAAACATTTTGCTCACACATTCCTAAAACTCTTCAGAAATCTTTACTAGCCATTTGGCTACAAACCTTTTCCATTAAATTTCAAAGCAGTCATGACAGAAATTCTACTGCTATACCCTTAACTAAAAGACAAAAGCTATTAGATCTTAGCTCATATGAAACTATGCCAAGATCATTTCAGGAGTCTGAAGCTACTTGTAATGCAACACAAACAACAAGTAATTCAAACTACTCTACGCAATATTTACAAAGATGTCAATCTTAGATGAACAAGCTGAATAAAGAGTACCTGTACACATACTGTCATAGAGGAACCGAAAAATGTCTCCCTCAAAAGGAACAGCAGTTCAGACTGATTTACAATTTAAAAAAAAATTATTTTGTGTTTTGGGTAAAAGCTCATAGTTGACCTGGACTGGTTAATTCAATTTTTGATATTGCATCATATGGATGGAAAGCAATTTCAGTATATTATACACATTCTTAAAATTACCTCCAGATAAAGGACAAGGAAAGGCAAGGAAAAGGAATATGATGAAAGAGAGCTAAATTCATGCCATCTCTATGCTGCCTAAGTCTTAGTTTAAGTGATCATAGAGGCAGGCCTTATTACACCTCAATCAGATGCCTCCATCTGAATAATCATCTAGGTTTTCTTTATGTTTGCTAGAATGGAAGAGATATTTCTAAGGGCACAATTAGCTCACCCTAGGTGAATAGCCCAGAGAGGTTATGGAGTCTGTTACATGCTTGGAGATATTCAAAACCTGACTGGATATTTCAACCCATTTGGATAGCTTGTGTGCTACGAGTGTGCCTATGCCAGTCCACTGGCTGTAGAAAGAACCTGTGCTTGCCAGCCCTGTCCTGTAGATTTCTCACTGATGAGGAGAGCTCCTGATGCTGCCCCTCTGCCTCCCCTCAAACACCTCCTACTAGGTGACACTGCAAACTCAAGCACTGCCTGTGTTTCAGGACCACAAAGTTCCCTAGACATACAGAAAAGCTTTCATGATCTGGAAATGGTTCACAGAGCTCTTGACTGTCCTCTTGAATGATTTTGGAGGAGGAAGGGATATGCCAAAAACCCGTCAAAGTCTGAAGAAGTTATTTTCAGAGTAGACAATGCACAACAGAACTGCTGAAGCCAATGCAAAATACAAGAGTCAGGATCATTTTCATTACAAAAGGACAAGAATGATGACTTTTTCACGCTGCTTACTCTACGAAGGCCCTTACTCTATTTTGCCCTAGTTTGTGTGTACCTCAGAAAGTGCTTTGGTAGCCTGTATCCCAACAAGATGACACTATATAATGAGTGAGATGTCTTTGTCTAATATACCCTACAGGCATGCTTTAAGCTTTTTCTTTCCAAGGTGTGTGAAACTGTCTCACCCTGTCAACACTCAACACAAAAAAAGGGCAGGGTCTCACCTGTGCATGCACAGGCTTTGTCTAGCTGTTGGAATGTGTGCTCACATTGCACCATACAGTTCTGGTGCCCTCCAAGCATCCAGACAGAGACCTGGCCAGATTATTCAGTGGTATCCAGCCAGCTGCATGCCCGTCCTTCCTTTCAGTGACAACCAGAAAATGATGGAGATGAGTTACTGGTATAAACTAAAACAAATCTCTGTCAATACTATTTTTAAAAAACCCAAACCAACTGTACATTAGCGCCAATGTCACACTTTGCCCTCTGAGATCAACAGGAGACTTTTGTGTGACTTCACATGAAATGTGACACTTTCTCACTTACCCCCTAGGAGTGAGATACAGCCAGAAGGTGCATTCAGATACAGAAATAGAGAAACACCTCCAGATATCAAATACAGCCTGGGCGAAACTGCTTTTCCCACCTATTCATCCCTCAATCAACAAGCTTCCTCTGCAACTTATTCTTAATCCTGACATACTCATCTCCTCGGGCATCCCAGATAAGGAAATTAAGAAAACAAACATAAGATAGTTTCCCCATATTTCAAAAGGATCTAGAATTCATGTTTTCTATCAGATGTAGTAAAAAAAAAATTACTAAATTAGAACATTTTTCAAGCACTAAGATGTTTTACACACATTACATATGTAACCCATAACCGAAAACCTTTTATATACATGGAGGATAAATGCTTAAGAAATTCCATCAGTGTTTTCCTGGAAGAAGCAGAATTGGTTAAGCTCTTCCCAGTAGGTAAAATGAGGATATCTGAAACTGCCAATTCTATTGACCATAGTTAAGCTAAGAAAAGTATATTCAAACACACCTTTCTAAAAAAGCCCAGCAACATTCCTGTCAATGTCACACTCCGTCACTAGTGAGCAAAAGGAGAAAAAAGCAACCTCACACCAAACTCTACTGTGATATTTTCCCAATTTCCAAAAAGGCACAAGCAATATGTCCTTCTGATATTAATATATCCAGGCTACCAGTTTTAATAGTGTTTAAGGTGAAACTATTTATTCTATTGTCCTCATGCATCAAAAAATCATCACTGGAGTTACTAGAAGGCTGAACATCTGCATGTTTATGAAGAAAGTAGTGATGATTAAGATAAAACCATCCCCTTACTGATCTCAGGCTGTTCTTTCAGATTAAAAGAGTAAAATTAAATAATATCATAACATTAAAAATCTCAGAGTTTGCTAAGGGTGAGTGAGTTCATGACAGGCACAAGCACTAATAACTACATCTATCCAACATTCTTCGCTGACAAATCATTATACTACAGGCCTGTACACATGGATACACATAGATTAAACATACTTCTATTTGCTATGGGATTTCTATTTTTCTACTTATTTTGTTCTTTTTGAACATAAGTATATCACTCCATAAAAAAATTTCAACATCTTGAAGAATGTTGGAAAAGTGAATAATATATACACAGGCTTGTGTTCTATGTGAAAATGTTGGATGAGTCAACTGCAATTCCACAGGTCTTTCCTTGAACAGTTTCAGCAGTTCATAGCTAAATAAAACCCCATTTCTGCCCCTCTCTATCATATGATTTAGCAGGTGCACTTTTGAAAAAATGAGTAATTGCATTTGAGTCAACCTGCATGCACTGAAGTTAAGCACTGCTTAAGTGTTTGCAGGATTAGGGTTTAAGCTTCCAATTATCCCTATTGCAGCTGTGTGACATATACCCCAATGAATGCATTTCTCATCAGTTTTAATTCACGTTTTCTCTTTCTGGGGACTGAAAATGGCAAACATGAGTAGAAGCTGAGTGGTGTTGTTTCTGTTAGGCCTACACACCTAATAAAACATAATATTTACTCTCATTATTATCATCAATAATTGAGTTAGTGATTCACTATATGACCTAGTGATCATGCTACACATGCCACCTCACTTTAGAAAACAGCCTGGAGTTTTAAATTCAGTATTAGGTAATGTCATTTTATATATATATATATATATTTATATATATATATATATATATACACATATATATAGATAGATAGATAGATATTATAAAAATAAATAAAATATTTATATGTGTGTAGCAGGTTCAATATATCACTAGAAGGAAACCAGCAATTGCTAGAGAGGTTTTGTGGTTGGTGTCCTTCAGAAGGTCACAGTACCCTAATCCTACTAGTATTTAAAAAAATATCCAGACTACACTTGTTATCACTAGACCCTGCTGTGGTTTTATGTATATAGCATACATGAAGCAGGGAAAAACAGGTATCATACTGTAATTTTTTCACAAGATACTCAGATAAGTTTATTAAATCAGGACCTTGTCCGTAATGACTTGAAAAATGTGCAAACTCTTGCTGCTACATTACTAGTTGAAATTTGGACACATGTAAGTAAGAAGCTGAATTTATTGTTTGATGGCAGTGAAACCAGCAGTATGTCCTAAAAGGCATCAGACAACTCTTAGAAATCAGTAATACTTAGCATTCCTGTCAGGAAAAAAACCCAACAGGACACTCTTAAGGTTGCAGAGTTCCAACTTTTTTCTTTGCTTAAGGCTGCATTTGACAGACCTGTCGATGTAGACCCTGTGACCCTGGAGCCCTAGTGCCTTACCAATTAGATAAGGCTATGGTCTTCCACACATGAATGGACATCTGGATGCAGAAGTGTAAAGATAAAGCTTGGTGTATGCCTGGCTGTCCTCCAGGATGGGATCTGGACATGGCCAGCATGAAGATGAAATCCAAGAACTTCAGAACACTTCAGAATCTGATAATAAAGACATGGCTCAATTCATTGTAAGATTTAATGGCCTTTCCATGTTCCACCGTCCTCTTAGCAGGATTCAGGTTTGGTCTCAACAGGAAGTCACAGAAGAACTCAGACTTTTGGGATTTCTTCTTCACAATGACCAAGGATAGCTACAGAAGCAAATATCAGTGACAACTGTATTTCAGTTCCTTATGTTACATTGTAGAACCATAGAATGGTTTTGGTTGGAATGGGCCTTAAAGATCATCTAGTTCCAACACCCCTGCTGTGGGCAGGGACACCTTCCAGGTCCCTCAGAGCTCCATCCAGCCTGACCTTGAACCCTTCCAGGGATGGAGCATTCACAGCTTCTCTGGGCAACTTGTTCCATTGACTCACCCCCTCACAGTAAAGAATTATTTCCTAATATCTAATCTAAACCTGCTCTCTTTCAATTTGACTTCATTCCCCCTTGTCCTGTTACTCCAGGCCCTGTAAAAAGTCCCTCTTCATCATTCTTGTAGGCTCTCTTCAGATACTGGAAGACTGCAACTAGGTCACCCCTAAGCCTTCTCTTTTCCAGGCTGAACAATCCCAACTCACTCAGGCTTTCATTTAGGAGAGTTGTTCCACCCCTCTAATCATCTTCATGACCCTCCTCTGGACATGTTCCAACATCTTTTGATGTGTCAAAAGACCCCAAGGGATGCCAAGTCCAACACTTTTCCTCCCTAGACAAGCAGCAGATGCTCCAATAATTAAGTTTGCTGATGTTGTTGACTTACATGAAGATGATTGAGTTATGATGATTCAACAGAATGCAAAATGTTTGAGAATCAAGCTATGAAATTCAGATTCCCATTTTTTTCTCTTGCACAAGGCATAGTGCTTTCTGATCTTTATCCTTTTTCTAATCCCACCAGCTCCTAATCATACAATTTTCCATTGCCCAACCATTTTCCAAAGCATCTTTTTTGTCTTTTTTTGCTTTCCCTGTGTCATTTTCTTCTTACCACTGACTTTAGTCCAACCAAATTCTAAATTTTTACCGTATCTGTCCCTCTGCCCTGTTCTATACTGCCCTACATACCTACATCCCTATACATCATGTTGATCACTATTCTCAACATTTGAATTCCTGTAGCTTCCAATACTTTATCTGTAATCTGATTTTCATCAATCCAGTTTTATTTAAAAAATGGCCACACTATCACTAAACAACATGAGGTACCAGAAACAAAAATTATTACTGTAAAATACATTAAAAATATGCCACAGGAAATTTTCTATTACTTTGTTACTTTGAAAAATGTCAGTGTGATCCATTTTTTCATTATAAAAATACTCCAATCACAAGTATGATAAAATCACTGTATTTGTCATTGCAAGTTTTAGAAGATTTATGATAAAACTAGGATTTTAATTGCAAACTTTTGAAAATTGTAGATTTGGCAAAATTTTGACCAATAGTAATACAGAGACTCTTAAACACTTGCATGTTATATTAAAAATAATTAATTTAGTCTCAGAACAGGCTGATGAAACAGTGTCTTACTGGTGGGAATTTGAGACATTTTACACTCTCCAAAGTGAAACCCACAGGTGCCCATGTGCTTGTACTGGGTCATTGGACAAAGACTACCCAGAAGATGGATGCTACCATACATCATACACTACATAGTAGACACTAAATTTAGCTCTGGAATAGGATTTTGTTTCTATGCATATGCACATTTATACCAACAAACCCACCTTTATAAAGTATATTTTGTTTGGGGAGTTGGTTTATGAACACTGAGTAACAGAAGCAGCAGCTACACTCAGATAGCTTTGCAACACAACATCCATCCCAGAAAACTCATTCAAATGTTGGTAAGATTTCTAAACAAATCAGCAGACACATTCCAGAACTCCTGTCCAGGTTAAATGGAAAATAAAAATCACAGACTGGAATAAAATCTACCTCTCCTGGCTTTTAGTGGCATTTCGTAATCAAGATGTACTGTTACCCCAGCTCTGTGTGCCCAGAAATAAACTCACCATGCACCCTATTATATTCAGCCTCAGCAAATGAATCCAGGACTCAGTTCCTGGAAGTTAGAAATACAGTCTTAACCTTCCTGTTTGTTTTCCATATAGCACACAGGAGAGCAGTGCGGAAGAGAAGAGTTCATCATCAGCCCCCATAATGTTCTGCAAGTATAAAAAATTGTGGCAGACAACAGGAAAGAAATGAATATATTTAAATACTGAAGTAGAGAGAAGTAGCAGAGAAAATGCATATAACACAACAGATGACCTCCATCAACATAGATTTTCAGATTGCTGCTGCCGCATTGGGCAAGAAAAAAGTCTGTCTGTAGGTGTTCAAATAAACTAAGCTTCAACCTGCAGAGGGTTTGTAGAAATATTAATGGCATAGTCCAGCCCAACAAAAACACTGCAGAGAAGCTAATAATTAGAAAAGGATCTTGAAAAAGGGGAAAAAAAGAAAAGAAAAGCTGTCATGTGTTATTTAATTTGAGCGTCAACTGGTGCATAATGGAAACCAAAGCCAAGTAAGTGTTAACAGTAATTTTTTAAAATTTCATCATTTTTAAAGCAAGTTTTCACATTTTCTTTGCCCACTGTAAAGTGCATGCATGTCGAAAATGCCTGAAGGCAAAGGCACTTTGTATTATGGATCTGACAAAATAACTCCTTTACCCTTAGAAACTGATCTAGTACATAACTCCGTAAGACCTCTGTGACACAGGATATCAATTCAGTGCCATGACATGATAGAAGAGAAGGCCAAGTCTACCTTTCTTATAGGAGGTGAGGCCTTTCTTCTGCAATCAGTTTCACACAAATTAGTGCAGTAATGGACTAGTGCATTAGGAAATGCACACCCAAAAGCTGTATGAGGTCCTGACTGTATTGCAAGATGGTGAGGTGGGGATTTAATTCTGCTGCAATGCAACTTCTCACAGCACCTTTTCATAGAGCTACTGGTAATTTTATATGTGGAAAAGAGGCACCATTTTTGGAAGGGAGGATCAGAGAAACAGGGTCTAGATGGAAAATTTCTATGAACAGCAGCAGAGCTAGTCCCACCTGGCTGTCGTAGGACATTGCTAGAAGGATGGAGGAGTACTACAGAGAGAGAGCAAGGCTCATCAAACTCAGTTGGAGCAGGGACAAAAAGGGAAGCTTTATCTTTCCTCTAATTAGCTTCTGGAATTGTGGACAAGCAACAAAATGTTGAGTCCTAACACACGAGCACAGTGCTTGTGCAGTCATTTGGCCAAAAGGGCAGTGAGTAACCCTTCATCTTCAGTCTTCTAGCAGACACCTGCATCATCTCAATACTCCCAGTGGTTCAGTAATGAGCCTGCATTATTTCTCCTTTAACAATATGGACGGAAATGGTCACAAATAAGAAGGGCTATAACAGTTCATGAAAAAAAATTATGTCCAAGGGAGTAAAATGTTAACTTCAACATATATGCAGATGTGACTTTTAAATGCAGAGCTATAATTATTCTAATTGTAATGCTACCACCTATAACCTGTGTTCACTCTTTTTTAATGTTTGCATCAACCTTTTTTCTCTCTATTCAGTTGTTTGGCCAGCTCCATAGTGCACCAATTCTTTGAACTTAGAAAGGCAGGCCATCACCAGACCATAACAGTTGGCTCCATACTAAGGCATTACACATCTACCATTGTACAAGTAAATTAGGTTAATTACGTATTACTACCATCACTAGTGAACTTTTGCAGTAATAGAAAAGAGAATTAAAAATCTGTTATCATTGCTATTTTTAATTCTAGTGTGGAATGTATCTATTTAAACAATAGCACCAACAATATTCCAGTAGTTTATCATTAGAGTGGTAAGGGATCTGGCTGAGAGTTTCGGCCCTATTTATGTTTGTTTCTATCAAATACACATACAGTGCATACTCTGAGTGCTACAGCAGTATCAAAAGTACCAGTATCAAGAAGAAAAAATGGTACCTGCTAATTTAGCAAGCAACATTATTTTCTGTCTGAACAATAAAATTTTGCATTTTAAGAATTCAAGAGAAACACCTGGCTTTACCAAGACAAGAATCTGGACTTAAATCAAGCATTAAATCCATCCAGGAGGAGACCACACCAGTCCAATTGCCCTGTAAAGATGGTGTGTGTAACGTGCCAGCAACAAATATTGGAAGACGTCCTGCCACTCTGTGTCCTGTGTGATTAGTAACATGTAAGAACTGGGTCCATGAAGCTGTTTTTTCTTTTTCCCTCAAAATTCTCTGATACAAATTCATCTTCAGTTTATAGTCAGAAACAGCCTTTGAGAACCTCTCCACAGCAAAGCTCACAAACATTTCTTTTGTAGATTTTCTTTGCGTTTTATAAAGACTCATCTTAAAAAGAAGAAAGTATGAAACACTAGATTTGTCTTCCTTCCTTGTCAGTAAAAGGGTACAAGCACTGCCTCAATTTTTCAGTTATTCTATAAATAATGTCTCACTGCATTTTCTTTAGGAGTATATAAATATGCCTAGCTTTTGTATCTTATTGTACACAGCACATTCTGCTAAGAGATCAAGGCAAGTTCATGCCCCACCTTCAAATTCTCTAACACCTTAGAAAATGACTGCTACAAATATTTGGGGGTTAGAAGTATACACAGAAATTACCAGTAACATTTCCCCTTTGATTGCCATCATTGTGAATAACAAACACTGTCAAAGTAGAAAGGGAGCAAGATGACATAATACTATATAAAGTGACACTACCAAAAACATACCTGTAAATGAAAGCTTTGAAAAAATGCTATCCTTTTTAATAGGAAATATAGCTCACTTGAATGAACATGCAATATTCTCTGAGGCTTTGAATTAAATACAGACCTTAATAATTACCCTAATTACTTCTGTTGTGATTCTACCTTTGAGTCTATATGAAACAAACATCTAACAATTAGTTACACTTTAATTTAATCATCTGGTTTTGAATAAATGCCTGTTAGTATTTCTTCCAACAAACTTGTTCAGAAAGACCAAAGACAAAATCTTTTTTTTTTTTTGATTTAGCATCCAACATGTCATTTAGTTTGGTCTAACATATTTATTTGGGTTTTTTGCCCAGCAGCTGAAGTCCTCTATCTGGCAACAAAAGAAATGCAACAAAAGCTACAGCAGAAGGTGGAACACATTATTTGGTAACACATCTCAAACACAGCCTGGACAAACCACCTCAGAGGGTAAAAACATACATCACATTTCAGCTTCCAAGCCCAATTTAGTCTTCAGTCTCTCAACTGAGCCTGTCAATTAGGGTGTCAATTAGGCCTTGATCCAGCAGAGCACCGAAGCATGTGTATAATCTGAGCATGTGAATAACCTTGTTGCTCACTGCGAATCAGGGTGATAGTGACGGGGGACAAATGAACAGGACCACCAGTTCATTCTCACATACAGCAATTATAACACACTTTAAAATATTTTCTTGATGAAGCAACATACTGGAAAATTGCGGCATTTGTCATCTCTGCTCCTTTTGGAGCCAGTATAAACCACAGTTGTTGTTAATTTTTTTTTTTTTTTTTTTTTGTTGGTAGAAAGAAACTAGATATTCAGTCCTCTAAAACTACATGAAAAATCACCTCTTTTCAAACTATAACTGATTTAAAGTGGCATCTGTCTTTATTGAGCTATACAATAATAAAATTGTTTCTTATGTGTAGTGCAAATGCAAGATTTTCAGTATTATATTTTTTAGTAGATTTGGCACTAGTGAGGCTGCTGCTCCTAGATATGTAGCTAGAAGTGATTCACTGTTTTGTACCTCAGTTTGCCTGGACCTAACATGGAGAGCATGATCCCTCTCTTTTTGCAAAGCACTGAGGTCTCTCAATTAAAGCAGCTCTAAATTAAATTTAGAAACTAAATTTCTCTAGAATAACTTTTTGCAGTTGTTCCTTAGGCATACATACTGTGGCTCTTGAGGCAAGTCAGTAGCCATTGCAAACTGGTCCATATTCCTCCTTATGAAAGTAGCTACAGCATGAGATTCCCCAGTTGGAGAATCACAAAGAACTGCACAACAATATGCCTGCAGAAGTACTAGTGGAGGCAGCTCTGGGAATGTCACACTCAGGGCATTGGGAATTGCCACTGGGCTGTGGCAATAGTTTTACTCTCTGGATGCTCCCTTAGTAACTAGATGAGAAATACAGAAATGTCATCTTTAAGAACTTTCTCCTGGATTCTTTAAAGTTTATTCCGACACCAGTTTTAAAACACCACAAATGTTTGGGATAAACAACGCGGCATGGAACTTGCTCATGACAGAAACAACCCAGTCTTTGTAACATGCTTTCAATGTTAGGCACATGCAAGTAAAAATACCATGATAGCACAAACCCACACGTTCCTCTCCAAGTCTGATATTAGCCTGAGAGACCGACAGCTTGACAATTCTTTTATCTTTACTGTAGAGCAAGTGATGTAACAAGGAATACAAAACTAGGTTCAGGGTTTTTTGACACTCAGTTACAAAATGTTTCCATGCTGGGTAATACCACTCAGAAAGGAAAGGGATCCAGTTAGAGCCTAATCTTGCTCCCACTGGAGTTTGCAGCAAAACTTATGCAGAAAGAGAATGAAACCTAAATTTGACACCAATGTTAAAACTGATGGACTCCTTTCTATAACCTGTCAAGTCAGTGATAGGTTGTTTGTACCTTTGATTGTTACAGGGAAATTACCAGATCAGAATTCTGAATCCTTGTAATAAATGAACTTTTAAAAATGTAACACTTGCTTCTCAAACACTGTGTCATATGTTTTGTCAGGCTAGTGTAACACAAAAGGTTGTGATGTATACATTAAGATTTAAATGCACTCTCTTTGGAAGTGACATGAAATGTGCAGCCTTTCCATTGTTTTTACACAAGAAAATTAACTCATTATTTCTATCTCAAGATTCAACCTCAGAAGTATTTCAACAGCAATATTTTTTACCTTCTGAAAACTGATGCTGATTAAATGTTTTTTGTAGCTTTCTACTGAAGGGAAAATGAGGATTTTTTAAAAAAGAAAAAAGACTGATATTGGCAAAAACTTTTCTGTCCAATGTACTGGCATGTTTACTTATCCACACATATTCAAGGCACAACCAAACACCCTTCCTCTTTTGAACAAAACACCCTCACGATTTTTTGGTTTAAGCAGAATAAAACACATGGCGGAAGGTGCATGCACTCTACGAAAGGAGGAAGCCACTGAGCCAAAAAACAATTCTAAAATGTGTACAGGGCTACAACAGTTAAATCTCAAAGCTGCTGAGAAATTGCTTGGATGCTATGAGCAAAAAGTGTGGTTCCAGAGTATAATCCTAGTGATACACTATGTTCTTTGCAAAAGGTTGTGAGGCCTTGGCCTAATAAGCATAATCTCATTACACTGCAAATAAAAGTTTCCTATTTATCTCCAGATTTCAAATGAATCTAATAAGGCTTATGATACAGTCACCCAATACCCTAATCATATTTCTGCCTATCTAAAAGCAATCAGTAATTGTGTTATAGCAGAACGTGCTGACAATACCTCTGACACAGAAAGGAGAATGAGAGCCCAGCTGTACTAATTAAATTAAATGCTAGGCTGATGGAATACATTTGCTGAAGCTTGGAGAGTATGGGTGCAGAATTAATAAGCATTACAGCTTAGAGCAGGAGATGATATCATAATGGATGCAAGGTTTTGATGTGGAGAGCCTCATTCAGATTCAATGTACCATAATGTACGGATGTGACAGCTGCTTAGAGAGGTGCAGAACCTTGAACAAAGTGCACAGGAACTTTCTCTCCCCCCTCCTTCTTTTTTCCCCTCCTCTCCCTCCTCCCCCCATCTTTTTTGTTACTCGCTTAGGAACTGTATTTCAATATTATCCACCAGCTCAAAAAAATACAGTTGTGGCCCACAGTTTACTATTTATTGCAATTCTACTACTTTGCACTGCGCTTTATTTTCTTCGTATCTTCTCCTGTTTGCTGTTTTAAACTTACCAGCCCTTCAAATTAGAGAAAAGCCCTTTGAAAAACAGTTTACAATGCAGCATATATATGGTTAATGAAAATTTTGCCTTTCTTCCCTCTTTCTTATTTTTAACGCCAGAAATTCCGAGTGTGGGAGAACTCCTGCAAGGCAGACGAGAAACCAAACGCAGACCACCCCTGTCTCTGCGGCCAAGCTGCTGCTGGGAGGGCTTGGGAATGAGCAGGAGGCGTTGGAGAGGACCCAGCGCCGGCTTCCCCGGCCGAGAGCCGGCGGGCCCCGCCACCGCGGCGCTCTCCCTGCCCGGCCCGTGCCAGCGCAGCACAATCTCCTGCTCATAAATGGCTGGCGGGGAGCGCCGGGCCGCGGCTGCTGCGCCAGCTCCGCCGGCCGGGGCTCATTACCATGAGAATTTTGACAGGATATTAGATTTACTAATCCTGAACTTTCCGGGCTGACCCCTCATTCGAGAGCAGACAATGCCAGTGCCTGCCGGCCAGGCCCCTCCGCCTGCCCTCAGTATGTCTGACCCCCCCGCCCCCGGCACACGCACATCCTACACGCGCGCACCCCCGGCCCGGGGCTCCTCTGGCCGCCGCCGCCCCTCCCCGCTCGGCCCGCCCGTCCTTGCAGCTGCCTCCCGGCGTTCCCCTCGTCGTGTGTGCTCTCCCCCGGCCCAAGGCCGCCCGCTGGCCCTCAGGAAGCCGAGCCCCGTGACGGAGCGGGCAGCCCGGCCGCTGACCGGAGCCCCTCAGGAAGCCGAGCCCCGTGAAGGAACGGCAGCCCGGCCGCTGACAGGAGCCGCTCAGGAAGTCGAGCGCCGTGAGGGAACGGCAGCCCGGCCGCTGACCGGAGCCCATCAGGAAGCTGAGCCCCGTGAGGGAGCGGGCAGCCCGGCCGCTGGCCGGAGCCCATCAGGAAGCCGAGCCCCGTGAGGGAGCGGGCAGCCCGGCCGCTGGCCGGAGCCCCGCTGGAGGTGCTGCCCGCGCCAGCTCTCCCCGCCGGCCTCCCTTCCCCCCAAAACCGGCCCCTCCTGAAAACACACTGCCTATTAAGTTGCTGAAAACAGCAGATTTCCACTGATACTATACAGATAGAGCTGACCATTAAATCGCAATTTTACATCCCCAGGCAGCAGTGGCTGCTGACAACCTCTAAAGCTTGTAATCCCATTTAACCCCCTCCTGTCATGAGCAGGCCCACCCTTTTGGAATAATGCAGGCCAAATTAAACCTGACACGGCAACAAGAGAAATAAAAACCCCTTTAGCTTAAAAGTCATGCCACAGTGGGTAACCCTGACCTTCAGCTTTCCCGCTTCCTTCTCTAGGGAGCTCCCCCCCGCCGCTGGCGTTGACAGAGGCGGGAGTAGGGAATTGCAAGGCGGCTGGATGGCCCTGGGGACAAATTAAAGGGAATTTTGCTAGACAATAGAAGGAAATTTCACCTGAGGGGTTTTCTTTCCTTCTCCCTTTTTTAAAAGTCTTCCTTTAGTAATAAAAAATGAGCCCTGATCACTCCTTGCCAAGTGCTCCCTGCCTGACCTGACTGCCAAAGGCCATCCCAGCTGGAGCAGCCCCAGCCTCAGAAAGGACCCTCAGGTTTCCACGGCCTATGGCTGGCATTTAGTGCCGATTTCAGAAGGAAGCTGACTACTTCCAAGGTCCTCTAAAACAAATACCCCACCCCAAAAAAGAAAAAGAAAAGTTCCCTTCCTAGCTTAGTTAGACTCTTGCCGAAAGTCATCTGCTTTGTTAGGAGAGGAGGGGAAAGGCACTGGCAGGGTGAGACTTGCCCTGCATTATTCACACACAGCTTGTCCAGGAGTACACGAGGAGCTTTCACACCTAACCCAGGCAACATTAGGCTCATTGCTCTGATCTCATTTGGGAAAATAATGCTGTTTGTTTGACAGAATTTTCAAGCATACATCCCCGCCACTGCACCAGCACTTGTAAACGTGGAGGATGGACTTTCACAATCTACACACAAGCAGACCACCACAAGTTGCTCCCCCATTCTCCTCTCTGTTTACTGCCTGCTAAAGAAAATAGCCAAAATTCAGAAAGCACCTTGATGCAGGTAAAGGCCACATTGCCACTCTATCTGCTCTTTTTACGACAGATGCAATGGGAATATGATTCTATAGCCAAATTACAAACCAACACATTTTTCTACCTGTCCATCTACAAATACACACCCGTAATCAGCGAGACCTGCCCTTGCCATCCAACACACTTTCCTCAGCACTCCCCCACCTGCCCTTATTTCTGTATGCTGAAGAGCATGCGAACAAACGCCTTCCAAAACAGAGCTATATGCCTGAAGCAGGAGAGGTAAATCCCCGGATCGAGCGGAAAGTTTGCTGCGGAAGTTTGCAAGCTGCTTATAGCAAGCCTCTGCAAGGGACCCAGTCTGCACCACACCACTTTGCCCGTAACTCACCAAGTCACTCTCCCAGAGGCCCCACAGCAGGAATGAACTTGCAGCGCTTTTAAATACTGGAGCACTAAAAAAATCAGGCTCATTACCTGGACACATGGCTTCTCATTACTTCATTGCTTCAGATGCCAGATCCCTTGATGCTGCAGATCGGCTCAAAAATTTGAAGAACTCCTTCCTTTTTTCCCCCTCTCTCCCTTTTTCTTTCTTTTGTTCATTCTTAAAAAGAAACAAACAAACAACCAAAAAAAGGATGCTTGACTAAAGTTAGCTTAAATTTGTTAAGAATGAAACCAGCATAAATGTTTATTTCGACTTCCTAGTGCGGCAGTGTACCGAAGCCCAGCCCGCCCAAGCCTCTTTAGCAATGGAGTGGTTTATTTAATTTGTCAGTATAATAGAAGCAGCTGAGTGAGAGACAGAGAATGCAGTGTGGTATAAAAGAAACAAAGGCTAAAAGTACCACTATTTTGATTCCCTTTTTAAAATTACTTCCAAAGTGTGGTATCTATTGTGAAGAATAATGCTGAACAAAGCACAGTGTCTTGGCAATATTCACAGAGCTCATTCACAGAGCCAGTTCTGTCTGTACATTCAGAGGTAGAATACACTTATAAATGATGCATTGGAAGGACTATAGTTCCTATTGTATTCCCAGTGTAAACAAAAAGACAGACAGAAGCTGAATGGCATATGGGCAGCAGGGCCACACTTTATTCAACCATTCCAGCACCATTGTGAAGGTAAAATGGAATGGGAGTTCTCTCTTCAAATCCAGTGAGCACATTTTGGGTTAGGCTAACAATTTATATATATAAAACACAGATCTGTTTGTAATTTAGTATGCTTCTGCGGAAATGTGATCTTTAAAGCAATCTAAAATAGGGATTGCTGTCAAGTTTTGGAGGTCATTCCCAATAGGATTAAGTAGCCTCTGGAGAAGACTGTGTGAAAGAGGGTCTGTGTGGTGGGTGTGAAGGTGGGTGCTTGAGGCATAGAGCCAAAATGGCCTAAAACAGCAGTAGCAAAAGCTGACAGGGAGGCTGAGATGCTTGGGATCTGACCTACCTGGAAAAAGATATGCTATTGGAAGGGGCATTCTTTGTATGGACTGGAGCCTACCCTTCTTTTCCCACCATTGTCCCCTGTTTGTTAGCTAGTAAAGATGGTCTGATCCTGCAAAAGGAGATTGGAAATTGGAAATTTTGCCAGATGAGCATAAATCGCCTTTACTAAGTCAGGCGTTGTTCCTGCTGAACAGTTTATGGTCAGAGAAAGCCTCTTCACTGTGTTTGAGGGGAAGAAAAAACCACTCATGTGGAGGAAATATTAAAATTAGATGTCTTCTTTCTGCCCTTGCTGTGTCAGTTGATGCCAGGAAGTTTTATGATCACTAGCTCCTCTCCCTCCCTTTATATTTTCTGCTGTCACATAAAGGCTCACGTGCTGAAACTCTACTCACAGGATTCAGTCTTTCCGATTCATGCAGGCATGCCTGTGTCTGTGTGATACAGCATATCTGCTGCACATAACACTCCTTGCTCGCATTTGGAGGGATTTGCATGAGTAGTGCAAAGGGACCAGACTGCCTTTTCCTTTTTTTTGTGTGTGTGTTGGTCCTGTTGCATTTGCTCGTTGCTCACCATGGGTGATCACTGACTGAGTTCCAGCAGCCAGATTAGGAATTGCATGTTTGGTTTTGTCTGATGGCTGTTTTGTGCTCAGTACAGCTGGGGCCAGGCAGGATTTCACACCTGTTTGAAGTCACTGGAGAATACTGTCCTTTGGGAGCTGAGGGAGGGTTCCAGTTGGTATGGGAGCCATCTGGAGATGAGCTTGCCTGATCTGTTCTGGTATTAGAAAGCCTTGTAGAATGTGCTTTCTTATGATGTGATGGAGATTTTGCAAGTTTCTGCCTTAGATAAGTCACTGTCTTATCAAGATCTAACATGATCATATGAATACAGGAAGGCTCCAGATGAGGATTACTCAGCTTGATCCCTAAAGCTGAGTGCCAGCCTGTCTTTTTGAGTATTTATAGTCTTTAATTAAAATCCAATCTGGAAACTCTGTGTCCCTGAGCACTTTCCTAAATTCTTTGATTCTATTCACAAGAAAATAGTACTTGGATTAAAGTATGTTTGATGTTTCCAGGAAAAAACCCCAACAATTACTATGTTTTCACTGAGAGCTGCTGCCTGGCAGAACTGATGCCAAGAAACCCAAAATATTTTAGTGACTGTGCTTAGATGTGAGCCTTGATTACAGATGTTTGTGTCCTCCCGCTAGGGTTTTTCTCCGTGGGGATCAGGTTAGCAACAGTTGCAGCTGTGAGGAAGAGTTTGCAGCTGATGTAGTACCATGGTCAGAGCTTGATCCAAAGTCTGTCAATGCACTTCATGAATTCCCTTGCACGGCACCAGGTCCTTTTGAGAGCCCTAAGCAGAGTAGGTAGTGGCATTGTATATGGCTGAAGGAGTGGGAAAAAAACAAAGGCTGTGCCAAAAACAACAAAAAAAAAAAGGGTCAATGATCAAAAGAAAAGAGCTTGGAACTGGAAGAAGACCTGGATAGACTCACTACTATTCAGAAGCTGTGTTCTCTTGTCAACTTGACAGAAATTACATAATTTTGGGCTGTAAATTTGAGATGCAGATGGACACATTTTGCCTATTAGAAATCTACTTTAAATGACATTTAAAAACACAGAATGCTGACGTACATGTGTAAATTCAGAATTTTTTTAATGTTCTTTACTCAGCGTCTTAGGTAGGCAGACATATTGTCATTCCTGAGTGTTGTGGTTTAACACCAGTTGGCAACTAAATACCATGCAGCCTCTTGTTCACTACCCCTACCCTGCAGTGAGATGGGAAGGAAAATCGGAAAAAACATAAAACTGATGGGTTGAGATAAGAACAGTTTAAAATTTGAAATTAAATAAAATAGACTATTACTACTACTACTAATTGTAATGAAAATGAAGATAAAAAGAGAGAGGAATAGAACTCAAGAGAAACAAGTGATGCACAATACAATTGTTCACCATGCCCTGATTGAGGCCCAGCCTGTTCCCAAGCAGTGATCAGTGGCTCCCAGCCAACTATCCCCAGTTTATGTACTGAGCATGGCATTCTCTGGTATGGAATATCTCTTTGGCCAGTTCAGGTCAGCTGTCCTGCCTATGCTCCCTCCTGGCTTCTTGTGCAACTCCTCAGTGGCAGAGCACAGGAAACTGAAAACTACTAAGCAACAACCAAAACATCAGCATGTTATCAACATTATTTTCACACTGAATCCAAAACACAGCACTGTACCAGATACTAGGAAGAAAACTGACTCTATCCCAGCTGAAACCAGGACACTGAGAGATATTAAAGATGAACGGTTGCCAATTGGACGCCACAAAAACGAGGGCCAAAAAGTTATTGCTGAAGGCGCGTGTGTCTTTAGGGGGTCATAGAATTTGGACAGGTCATAGAGACTTGTCAGACACTTATCAAAATCAGTGATGGAAAGTTGAATTTCAAAATAAGACAGCCTTTGCCAGTATTTTCCAAATCAATAAGACTCCACCACTCCTAGATATTTCAGAAAAGGCTGCTGAGTCTTCACATAGAAGGGACCTCTGCACATTTCTGCACACTGGAAGGAATAAATATGAGCTAAGTATCTACACAAATATGTTATTTTTATTTGGCATGTTAGTATATATTGTTTCTCTGGCTATGCCATGGAAATTAAAAAAAATCTCTTTTTCAGTCACTCATTTTATGACTGCAGGATTCCAATGCAGATAAAGACATCACTATTATAGCTTAAAGTATTAGAAGTAAAGATGAAGCCAGCTCATAATATCTATAACTTGTCAGTGGGAACAAGGTATTATTTGGTGTTCTGGAAAGAAGAATGAAAATTTGTGTTGTTTGGACCACCAAAGATTCCTGTTAAGGAATTATTTATAACCTGATGCAGAGAAAAAAAAAGTCTGATCAGCTACTACATCACTACCATTCAATGTGTTCTGAAAGACAACATTCATTTTATGACTTCCTAGCACATAAATTCTTCAAGATGTAAGTGAAAACCATAGCAGAAGTTGTTCTTTTAGGAAGAAAAAATTGTGCCAAGAACAGGCAATGGATGCTGACTTTCAGTGACTGCCCTAGCACAATGCACATGTTATTAGGGTACAGGTGGAAATGTATGTTTAGAGAAAATATTACAGGAAGACATTTCATGGTTAAAATTTTAATGCCATATAGGTTCTTAGAAACATTTTTGTCAGGGAACAGAAACTACTACTCTGTATGTCCTATTAAAACCAAAATAATTGAATTCAAATTTCAGCTACTTTCTATCCACAACAAGACCAAGAAAAATTTAGAGAAATAATTTTTTTGAGAAATTGCATGGGGAGTACTTTTGAATTACAAATACATTCAAGAAAATTATAGGATGATTGAAAATAATTCATTAATAGATAAAGACTGAAATAATTTAATACATTATTCATGATATATTATTCTGTCTGCTCCCTTGTTGATGACCTTCTGGTTATGTTTTTTTTACAGTGCTAGTGGAAGCTATTCTTTATAAACGAATATCCAGAATTCCTGACATAGCTAAAATAATAAAATGTGGACATCATTGTACAGAAAAAGCATGTTTTATCTTCTGCCAGTGATTATAAAACTTCTCACATCATGTCAACATGGTATTTTTTCTGATTTATGTCAGTGTAACTAAGATTAGAAAAGTGTCTTTTCACCTCAGAGGCAATACAGCTTCCACTTGTTTTCCTTTGTAAATTTTTACTTTATGAACAATTCCCTCAAATACTGTTCTAAGTAAGCATTTAAAATTCTAATGACATTTCATTTTATATACTTTTTATCAGCACACAAGTGAAGACACTATGCATACAGAGGAAACTAGTTGTTTCAGGAGGAGTGGTTGGGTGAAAGCCTGGCTTCCCATAGATTCCTATCCTACATTCCTACAGCACCATGCTGTAAGGACTCTGCTTCTCCTTCCTGTGTCCTGTGACTTTCCCTTCCCAATAGCTTTAGCCTCTCCCCAAGTCCTCAAGGGATCTCCTTCCCCATGTCTGCATACAGTTCTTCTCCACTAACTCACTTTTACTATATTTTGACCTCCCTCCTGTATTTCTTATAATGTCACACAGTGTCCCAGATTTTTTAAGGTCCCTGATAAGCCCTCGACAGATCACCAGTTTCCTCAGTTCCCTCTTCTGTCTCCAACTACCAGCTGAACAAGAGGCAGCATGTCTTGTGGGTGATTCTGTGCTGCATCTGTGCTTATTAACTTCACTGTGTTTATTTACTGCTTGCTGAAGAGAGAACATCTGTGCATATACTGCAATCTTCTGTCATTGGTGTGTAGGGATTGATTTGGATTTTTTGCCTCTTCATAGTGGCTGCTTTCTTTGAAACAAGAAAAATTAGATATCTCCAAGACACTCTTGGTTAGACTTGGCAAAAGCTAGTAAAGATGAAAGGGAGATGGATATTTGAAGAGAAAAAAATGCATAAGACTACTCTTTTTAGGAACCCAGGCTAAAAGACGCTTAATAGGTAGAGAGCATTTAAGGCTGTTAAGTGTCCCAACTTCTATCTTTGTTTCTCACCTCATTTCAACTCTGTCTTTACAATTTTTTTGTCCTCCAGTAAAACAGAAGAATAGGTAAAGAAAACAGTGGGGTTTTTATTGTCCAATGTTCCATCCTTCAGTGGACTGCTTGGTAAATGAACATATGCCATTCAATGTTTCTTTTCTCTTTGTTTTCATCTCTTCTCTCTCCCCTAATTCCCTTCTGTCTGCCACTGTTTTATACAGTTTTTATAGTGTTCTTTCCTAACTACATTATATTAAAGCATGTCTGTTCTAATCCTTTCTATTTCTGCCTCAATTCATCCTTTCTTTACAGAATGTGGATTCTTGAGCTTTTATTCAATAAGTAGCTGTTACCTTACTTTCATTTTATATCCTTGCAAAGCATTTTTTCTGTTTTAACCATCTATCTTCTCCTTCTGCTCCAATTTTCCCAATTTTTTATTCCTTTCCCTTATCCTTCATTTTTCTGTATTCTTTCCTCATCATCCAAGCCCCATTTCCTGTAGGAAAAGTCTGACAGGTAAAATATTATTGTTACCTTGTATGCTCTATTTGATAGATTCTTGTTTGAAAGAACATTATGTTTGTTTCCAAAATGTCTGAATGTTACCAGCTGCTGAATTAACCTGAGCAAGTTTTCAAAGTTCTCTCTTCCACAAGAAGATTGATTCCTTACTTCCTACAATACAAAAGTAAAGCAAATTAATAACTGTAAATTAAACTGAGGGTAGTAACATTTTTCACTTACAAGATACTTTTCTCCCAGGTATTTTATGTAGATGGGTAAAAGTAAGTGCTACAAGTATTACCTTTCTTGAGATGAAAACTCAGATTGTATAAGAGCCTAGCAGGAGCGAATTTTCTTTCCTAATTACCTATTCTGACATGTTTGACCCCACACAGGTCTTTAAAAAAAAGCTAAATCTGCCACAGGCAGCAGCTCTTTAGCCTGATGCACTTATGTGTCATTTTACTGGTTTTACATGCAGCTACAGGTGAGTTAAAGATTTGGTCTTATGGGAGATGTCATTACACCTGATATTTGGAGTTGCAGTCATTTCTAGACAGATGGGACTTGTGCAGATTGTCCTTCAGTGTCTGAGGGCAGTGGGTAGATGTTTCCATGTATGTGTTTCACCATGCTGTTGCAGGTTTTTTCCATTGATTCCTTTGTTTTTTTATGTTAGTTGTCTTTTCTAGAATGAGAATTTTCTCTCTTACACACCACCCACGCTGGTGCTACAATAACAGAAAATCCAAAGTAAAAATGCTAATAGATGTTTCTATGGGAAAACAGACCAATTGTATAATTCTCCATATCCTTAAACTATATTTACAATGGGAAAAATAATCACTTAGCAGTATTAGAAATATTAAATTGTTAAATACATTCCCAAAGGAATCTACTGGGGTAAAAACCATCAGTCTTGCACTGGACAAATGTGATGGCAGGTTGCACTTCCCTGAGGCTGTGATAGATGGTAAAGAAGAGTCAAAGAAAGAAAGGTGGCAGAGGAGTTCTTTCTTGATGCAGAAGCCAGCTTGATCCTAATGCATCTAAGGATTTGACTGCAATTAATCAGTGTATACACTGAAGCAGCAATGTAATGTTGATGGTTTTAGCAAGGCCACCACTCATTATGCTGAGACTGTGCATACAGTTTAAGGTCTGCTGTTGTGCATTTAGAGTGGAGTCTTGCAGAGAAAACACAGTTTGGTTTCCATTGTCTGCCTTGTCTCATCTTTGCGCAGAAAAGAAAGGAAGCAGCAAGCATCCCTTTCAAATCATGGGTATGTTTTGTGGACATACATTGGTTTTCCCCTTATGTGCATAGAAGAAAGTCATTCCTTCAAGTTGTGGGGCTCCAAACTCTGCTATGTATGCTACTTGGAATTCCCTCTGTAAGACTGTGGTACATGCTAGAGATGTACCTTCTTGCTTAAAAAATTTGCAGAGTTCCCTGAGTCATTACTGTCCTTTCTGGCACACCCCTTGGCACTGGCCTTTAGTGGCTATTTGTCAAGAATAGTGAAAGCCAAGAATTCCTATAAAGGTGGACTGTGAAATGCTTTTCCTAAGGACCCATGGACCAATCACCCAGAACACTCACTCTGTGCTACTGATGCACCATGGACTTGCTGCAATTCTATCCCTTTCTGCAGCCATGTTGCCAGTGACTGGAGATTTTTTAACAGAGATTATCCAGGAGAGGCACAAGAACCTTTATTTCTGTTGTATTATCTTAAAGCTAGAGTTCGAAAAGAAAAAAACATGTAATAGCACCAATTACTAAGCAACAGTGCTCCAGTACACAAGTGGCTGTGGCTGGTGGAGAAGTGAATTTTAAAAATCAGGGCAAATGCTGGCAATAAAAGACTTTAAAAAAAAAAAAGGTTATGTCATTGATTTTTTTTCTTCTAGAATGTGTTTTATTAAGTTTACCTTTGCTACAGTCATTGATCAGAAGCATCATACATTGTAAAGCCAGAAAGACCTACTGCAGTCGTGTTATGACTACTGGTGTAATACAGGAGGTAGGATTTGT
This sequence comes from Acanthiza pusilla, assembly GCA_036630365.1. Lineage (NCBI taxonomy): Eukaryota > Metazoa > Chordata > Aves > Passeriformes > Acanthizidae > Acanthiza > Acanthiza pusilla. Next base: position 10,353,296 of record JAXCHO010000098.1, read on the forward strand.
AGAATAAGTTTTATTTGGTGTGAGAGATAATATTTCATAAAGTGTCAAGTCAAAGTCAAGGGAATCATCCATAGCTATAGATTGTTCAAGGGATGTTTACTGTGGAGGACAAATATACTATTCCTAAATTATTTGTCACCCTTTAACTTTTTAACCTGGTATTCTAGTTGGAAGGGTTCTCCACTAGCATATTTTATCTCCTTGTGTTTATACTTTCAAACTGTCATCAAGTAACTCCTTAAACTTCTTTTTTTAAAGTTAAATTAGTTGAATTTCTCTTACTCTAAATAATGCTCCCATGTTTTGAAACATTCTTGTAGTTCCTTAAATTCTCTCTTTGTTCTCCTTTTTCTTGAAATGAGGACATGACAACCAATGAGGTTGTCAGAGGATATGAAAAGCAATCCCAGCAGTCCTACTTTCTACTCTCATTTCGTTATGATTTGAAGGTATGTACTAGTACTTTACGTTAGTAGTGGACTGAGAGTTTCTGTTCAATTTGCTACCCATCATGACCCTTAAGTCTTTTCTGGGATAGTTTCTCCAAGTATGGAGGATTCTAATATTCAAATGATCATCTAGCTCTATCTTTTGGAAGAACTGTCATTTGTTACTAACCCATTTTTATCTTCAAGGCAGACTTTTTACAATTTTAACACATCCACTAATTTTCTGCTGTTATGAATTGGCCTGTCTAGACTACGTTGTAAAAGAGTCCTGCTACTTGAAAGACTTCAAAAAGTGTCATTCATGTTTGATGCACTGTCTCAAACTTTGAGAAGGGACATGTGCTCACTGTGAAACATATTAAGAAAACATTTGACTGAGAGTCGAGTATCTTTAATCAAGGATTGGCCAACAGTTTGTGGCTTCTGCAATGTGTAGTCATGCTTTTTAATGACTCATTGTCCATAAAAGCTATCCCTTTTCTGACAGTTTCTAGCCCTTCTGCCCATATGTAAAAGCTCAAGACCTTCCAAGTGACTTTCCTCTCAGTCCTTTCAAGTCCAAAGAATAATTTTCCCGAACATCTGTTTCATAATCAACCCCTTCTTCACACATTGCTTTTCTTTCTAGCTGTTCCCCATTCCATTTTTCTTCTCTTCCAGTCCCCCAAAGAGCTTCCTCTGCTTCCTCTCCTTACTTCCCGTCTTAGTCTGATAGCATCATTGTCTGGAAGAAGACAACGTTAAGAGAGGTTATATAGTCAAGGAATGGAAGAAAGGGGGAATGGACAGATACTCTTCTGGAGCCAGCTGAAGTGATGGATCACATCAGCACTCTCAACTGCTTGTCACTGTCAGCTGAAATGCAGCTCAGAAGAGGTTGGTGGGTGTTCCTGCCCTGTCTCAGGGAAAGAGAATGAAGTTAGTTCAAGTCACAGCTAGCACTAACTAAAATAACCTGTTTCAGTTTGCCTGGGATTGGGGTGCACATATATTACTTGATTTCCCTCTGTCACCCCTGGTGCTGGTGCTGGAACAAAAGGTTGGGAATGGCAATTTCTGAAACTGCTGTGGCTGCTGGCAAAGTGCAGCTGGCTGAATTTGGTCAGTCTGAACTGGTTTACACGATACCTTTACAATTCAGCTTGTATGTCTTTGTGTGCAAATGTTTCCTTACTGGCTTAAAAGTATTGGTACTTGCAGTCTAGTTTGGAGTTAAATGTATACATTCGGCTAATAAAAATCAGGTTAAGCTTTTGTGTGTTCTCAAATTAAATTGTTGTATTTGATATAAACTCCTATAGCATTGTAAACAAATTAAGAAAGAAAAAGTAACAAAGAGATTGCATGAATGGAACTATGAATGAGGGAATGAAATGAAGACAACTTTTCCAATTTAACAAAGCAATTGATTTAAAATTCATGGGGTAAAATGTGTGCCATTCTTGTAATTATAGATTATGTACCAATTTAATCAATACGGTTGATCACAAATTCTCTTTGAAAGAATGACTTAAAACTGTGTGAATGCATGCTTACCTTCCAGCATACCAGCATTACTGTTCCTTGAATGCTTACATTAGGCATATTCTTAGATGCTGGAACACAGCTGTAACATGCAGCACTAACTAGTTACAACCTGATGCTGCTAGATCTTTATGTTGTCTGCATCTTAATACAATGTGCTAAATAATAGAGAGGTTATTACTCTAAACAGCACAGCCCAAAGCATTTTAATAAAATAAAATTTTTATATCTTCAAACCAAATGAAGTTAAATTGATTGTTTAAAGAATATCTGATGGGATTATTGTATTTTATAAAAATAACTGATATTATAAAATATTTTACATTCTTTGTATTTTTAAGGCAAAAAGGACTTCTTACTCCATTGAGGAAGCTGTGGATGATTTAGCCAGAATGCAAACCAACCAAAATCACCACAGAGGACAGGAACCCAAATAATCAAATTGTCAAATAAACAAAAGTAAAGAGCTAAAAGCATGAGGTTACTATAAGCTATTTTCTATAATAACCCTCCCACTCCATGAAAGAAGAGGGAAAAATCGCTAGTCTCTTTATGGAGTACATCAAATCTCATTTTGTTCTAATGTGTTAAAGTGCACACTGAAAAAGGCAGAGTTGATTCCTGGGGAAATAATGTTAAATCAGTTCAGAAAAACGAAGTTTGGGAAAAGACTTTCATTTTCCTTTTAGTATCGCAACAAATGTATTCATCTGCCTAGATAATCTGGCATTTTAAATAACTTCACTCTTAAGCTCTGTCAATTTGATCTCCCAAGGTTAATTGATTATTTCTACAACAGTCTTGCCAGAAAAGATCAGAGCTCTTACATCTCTCCATTAATCCTTGCTGTTCAGGGAGAGGGTGCAAAATGAGAGTACGATGATTGGCTTAAATCTTTGCAGGTCTCTTATTCCCCCCCTCCAAAGTTGTATCATGTCTGATTAGTTTCACATCACGGCACTCCATTTCATTAGTTTCACTGACATGGCATTTCAAGTGTGGTTCTAATGATGGGAACAGCAAATCTACTGCCGAGCATCCAGTGCTGGTTACCACCCAAGAGCCCTAACCCCCTATTTAAAAAAGGATGCTTGAGTCAAGAGTAGGAAAGGAATGGTGAAAAATTGAACTGATTTACTTGGAGAAAAGGCAAAAAGTTTTGAAACATTGCTCTCCTAAAATTGACATTCAGCATTTTGCTGCGGTAAACAACCATCAGCATGCGCCACAGCCTCTCCGGGCTTTTCGAGAAGAGAAAAGCTTTATCAGCAACTGCTGTCGCAGTCCTTCTTTGCGGTGGCATAGGCAACACAATGGAGGATTAACCCTCACGCAAGGCAGTGTGACAACTCATCAGTTGAAAAACAGAACCTGGTCAAATGGCAGCTTTTAAATCAGCATTAAAACCGCTGGCATGGAGAATCCCTTAAAAACAGCTAGACAAAAGCCCTGCTGTGGTTTGTGCGGAACCCTCATTTATTTGAAATGATGGCAAATTGTGTTTTCCTGTCTGGAAACAAAAATATTTCCAGCCTGTCAAAAGGCTGGAAATAAGCAGAAGACAGAGGTTCTTTTATGTTATCAGCCCCTTCTCCTGTTTTTCACCTCTCTTCTCCTCTTCCCTTAAATTCATCTGATGGTTACACCTATTAGTGGTTTCCCCTTCCTTTTGTTTTGAATGTAAATGAAGATCTGACTGGTTTAAAGAGGGGTTGGTTTAAGACACATGTAGTAGTGGAGGTAAAAGTCTCTGTCAGCGGCACTCTGTGAATGAAAATTGCAATGGGTAAAATTCTCAGCCTGCAGGTGGGCAGAATTCAGCCCTTTGACAATGTGGGGAAGTTGGCAAGGAGGGCCATGTTCTCCCCTCCTCTTCATGTCCAGGTAAAATCACTACTGTTTTAAAATCTGAAAAAAGGGGTCACAGCTGTACTTAAGTAACCCTGGAGGTGTCACAATCTGCAGGATTTCATCAGGTTTAGTGTGTTAAATGATACAATGAAATACTAATGACCATCTCCCTTTGTAGCGGTTTACACATAGATCAGCAACAGCAAAGTCATTTAAAAAGATCCGGGGCACCAAAATTAAAACATGTGTAAATTAAACACATGTGAAGTGCACAATATGTGGCAAATTAGTACAGAAAATACTGAGAAATGTGCATCTTCGGGGTTTGCCTGCACACCATGATGTGACAGGTATTATTGCCCTTTGTACAATTATTTAAACCCTGTAGGAATTCCCAGTGTCAGAGTATGTCAGCATACTGTTATTAGACAAGTTTAATTAGGATCTACCCTGCTGCTCCTAACAAGTATTTAATTAACTTCTAGGCAGGGTAATTAGCTTTAGATTGTGGCTGATTTTCTGCCTCACCTTCTGTTGACACTTGGCCTACTGTAAGGCAGCTTGCTTTCCTGACAGTGTAATGGATAGTAGCTTTGGGAAGACTAATATCAAGGCTGCCTAGTCTAATAAAAAAAATAAAAAAAAAAATATGAAAAGACAAAATAATGACTACCAGGTCAGGGTCCAGAGGGATAAAAAAAAAAGCCACTCACCACACAAGCAGACAGAAGAACCTGGTAATGGGAAAGAAGCAATCTGAATTTAAGCATTGCAGAAGAATAGAGAAAAACACATGATATTGAAAAATCAAGCAAAGCAAAAGGATTTGAAAAGTATTTATTTAATGTATTTCCTTAAACTGGATAAAAGATGAAGCTTAATTCCTATTTACATAGCACTGCTGAAGTGTGCCTGTACTTTTCTGAAAAAGTCTCTCCAATATAAATGAATCCTTGAATCCCCACTCTAAAGAAATATGCCCCACTTCCCATCAGCACAGTAAAGAATATGCCACAAAGTGAGCATTTAAAACAATTAGCATAGACCAAATGATCCATAGCAAATTGGTCAGGTCACCATTTAACCCATTGGTGGCTTCTTGAAGAGCTCTGTGATTTCCAAGGGTGTAGCTTTTGATATATGGTATGCTATTCTTCTACCCAGTCCTGATATATCATTAAAAATAATGGGACTGCATTCAGTGCCTCAGCTACAAAAATTTTGGGGCCAGAGGGAGGGAACACTCAGGAATTTAAAACCCTTTCCCTATCATTAGGACAAAAGGGTTATAATTCTCTTGCATTTTGAAAGAATAATTTTTTTAAAAGTCTTTTAATTTTTTTGCTGAGTGCCCCAGGTGTCAAAGCTTTGGTTCTTCCAAATCTGCCTTTAATAGAAATACGCCAGCATTGCTCCAAAGCATTCCCTCTTGCAGAAATACTACTGCTGGGGTTTCCATCATTGTTAGAGTAGGCGAATGTTCTTCCAGTCAGGCTCAGCCTGACTATTTAGATTAGCCCAGAAATATCCAAGTAATCACCAAAATACTGTTTGAAGTGGAACCCACGTGTTTCATGTACATTTTCATTATAGCGTTTCAGCTGACTTACAAAGGCTCGTGTTTTTTTTCACATTTCTGCAGCGGCTCTGCTCTGTGAAGAGGTGGCAACAACCTTGAGCTGAGTGGGAGGAAAACCAGAGCTAGAACTGCAGTACTGCTCCACAGGTGTCTGCTGAAGAGCCAGTGAAGATGGTGTGCTTTGATATTTCCCGCTGAGGTTTAAGAAACTTCATCCTACAAGCTGACCATCTCCTTTACAAGACGGCCAAGGACTGAGTTGCAGTTACAGTGAGATGGTTAAAATGATATACCTGCATCCCATTTGTTCACAGCCATGAAAAACACTCCAAGACAACTGAAAGCAACCATTGAGGTGCTTGTAGCAGTCACTTAGACTAACAATCATAATTTTAGATAATTTTAACAATAGCTAGCTTCCTGTTTGGTGAATAGTGACATTAAAATAAATAATGAAATATATATTTTTGTTGTGGGGTTTTTGTTTGGTTGCTTGTTGTTTTGTTTTTGTTTTTGAGACTGCAAGGTTTGTGCTTCTATCAGCAGTAGAGAAAACAGACCTCTTGCATCAAAAATGGAGTTAACTAGGAAATGCCTCAGCTGACTGTAGCCTTCTCTTGGTGTAGAACTCTGATTTTTTGCTGTTCAACTTCTCTGTTTTATGCTGTAAAAAAAGGAGTATAGCTGGAGTTACATTCAGGACTCTGGGAGAAACCTATGTGGCACTTTGTATATGTTAAAGAAATCTCTGTGGAGCAAGCCATTATTTGTTCTTCTCGCTCATACAACTAGGTCTATTACGAAAAAAGGAGGAACAGGGTTGTTCAGGTGTTGAAGTGCACTAGCTATAAAGGTTTTAAGGGCATTAAATTAGACTTTGACAACTTAAATTGCTGAAGGAATTTTAATATCTTGTGGTGGATTGACCGTGGCTGGATGCCAGGTACCCACCCAAGCCCCTCTATCACTCCCCTCCTAAGATGGATAGGGAAAGAAAATATAACAAAAGGCTTGTGGGTGGAGCTTAGGACAGGGAGAAATTATTATCATGGGCAAAACCAATTCAACTTGTGGAAATTAACTGAATTTATTACCAATCAAATCAGAGTAGGATATTGAGAAACAAAATCTTAAAAACACTTTCCTTCCATTGCTGCCTTCTTCCTGGGCATAACTTTGCTCACAATTCTCTACCTCCTACCCCCAACAGTGCAGGGGGATGGGGAATGGGGGCTGTGGTCAGTTCATCACACCTTGTCTCTGTTGCTCCTTCCTCCTCACCCTTCCCCTGCCCCATTATGGGTTCCCTCCACAAACTTCTCCAATGTGAGTCCTTCCCATGGACAGCAGCTCTTCAAAAATTGTTCCAGAATGGGTCCTTCCCATGAGGCACAATCCTTCAGGAACAGACTGTTCCAGTGCATATCCTCCATGGGGTCATAGGTCCTGCCAGCAAATCTGCTCAGCATGGGGACTCTTCTCTCCATGGGTCCACATGTCCTGCCAGGAGCCTGCTCCAGCATGGGCTTCCCATGGGGTCACAACCTCCTTTGTGCATACACCTGCTCTGATGTGGGGTCCTTCACAGGCTGCAGGTGAATATCTGCTCCAACAGGGACCTCTGTGAGCTTGCAGGCAGACAGCCTGCCTCACCATGGTCTTTACCACAGGCTGAAGGGGAATCTCTGCTCCAGTGCCTGGAACACCTCCTCCCCTTCCTTCTCCGCTGACCTTGCTGTCTGCAGAATTGTTGCTCTCACATATCCTCACTTCTCTCTCCATTTGCAGCTGCACAACAACTTTTTGTCTTAAATTTGTTATTCCAGATGTTCTTCCACTGTTCCACTGTTGCTGATGGGCTTGGCCTTGGCCAGTGGCAGGCCTGACTTGGAGATGGCTGAAATTGGCTGCTTTGGGCATGAAGAAGCTTCTAGCAGCTTCTTACAGAAGCCACCCCTGTAGCCCACCCACTACCAGAACCTTGTGATGCAAACTCAATATATTCTATTTCCCTAACCTTAGGGTGCTTGCAGCACCACAGCCTGAGTCAGAAATGCATACAGTCTGCCTGAAGGCACCTATGCCACGGCACTGAGATAGCAAACCTTGAAAACACTCCTCAAAGTTTTGCAGGATCTGCACTTTGATAGAGCTGCCCCTTGGGTGCCTCCACACCCCAACTGCCTGGGAAGGCAAGTTGAGCTATGTGACTGTCACTGTGCTATATCACCTGCACTGTGATGATACGAGTACTCATGTCATTATTAGACTCTTTATTAGGTTTATGTAGCAAGGTTTTGGTGTTGGAGTGGGGGGCACAAGGATGACTACTCTGAGAAGACACCAGGAACTATTGCAATGTCAGAGACAGTCCCGTCACTTTCAAAATGTCTTTTATTTTTAAATTGCCTTTATCTTTACCTACATGTTTGGTGGCTTTTTTCCCTTTTGTGTTTTTCTTCCCCTCTATCTTATCTTCTCCCCTGTCCTGCTGACTGAGGGAAGTAATGTAGCAGCTTGGTGGGACCCTGGCATCCAGCCAAGGTCAACCCACCACAACTCCCCAGGGCAATGACCACTCTTGGAGCTGTGACAGAGGACCTCAAGGGTGTGCCATCATTTCTTCAGTCTAGACTTCAAGAGAAGGAGAGAGGCAAGAGGAGCCAGTCACATAACATTGACACAGACTCTTTCATATGCCAATATCAATGATAAAGGAATATTGCTTCACTCTTCAGAACAATCATTGAGTTCTTAAAAAATACTTCACTTTAAAAATAAATTGGTGTGCTTCAGTGAACATTTTAGAATGCAGACCACAACACTGAAGAATGTAAATGAGCAATATGAGCTAATAGATGAGATCATTAATTCTGTAATTTCTGTCAGAGAATCACAGAATATGCTGCGCTGGAAAGAACCCAAAAAGATCATTAAGTTCAACTCATGGCCCTGCACAGGACCATCCCCATAAGCCACACCGTGTGCCTGAGAACATTGTCCAAATGTTTCTTGAACTCTGTCAGGCTTGGTGCTGTGGCCACTTCCCTGGGGAGCTGTTCCAGTGCCTAACCACCCTCTGGGTGAAGAACCTTATTGTAATATCCAACCTTAATGTCTCCTGACACAACTTCAGGCCATTCCATCAGGTATAATCACTGGTCATCACAGATCAGAGATCAGTGCCTGCCCCTCCTCTTCTCCTCTCGAGGAAGTTGTAACTGCAATGAGGTCTCCTCCAGGCTGAACAGACCAAGTGACCTCAGCCGCTCCTCATGCAGTTTCCCCTCAAGGCCTTTCACCATCTTTGTTGCCCTCCTTTGGACACTCTCTAATAGTTCAATATCTTTTTTATATTGTGTCACCCCAAACTGCCCCCAGCACTCGAGGTGAGGCCATCCCAGGTCAGAGCAGAGCAGGACAATCCCCTCCCTTGCCCGGCTGGCAATGCTGTGCCTGCTGTCCCCCAGGACAGGGTTGTCCCTCCTGGCTGCCAGGGCACTGCTGGCTCATGTTCACCTTGCCGTCGACCAGGACCCCCAGGTCTCTTTCCATGGCACTGCTCTCCAGCATCTCATTCCCCAGTCCTCCATGATGCCATTGTCTGTCTGCCAAATACCCATTGTATATTTTCTAGTAGAAGCGTAAGTAAGAGATGAATGGACCTTCCATAGCAGACACTGGTATTAGAGGAGTATCTAATGAAACTGATTAGCAGGGCTACCCATAATGACTAGGGAAAAGGGCAGTTTCTTTGCAACTGAGTTCCTTTTAATTTCTATAGTTATGCGTGTAACAATTGCATGCCCAGAGGAAGTTTTGGATAGCATGATGATGGATCCCTGCCTATAGGGCTTGTAGACAGACCAGCAGCTATATGCTACAGCTTCTATGTATAGTATAATTCTCAAACCAAATGACTATTGCTATTGTCTGTCAAACATATTAAAGTAGACAAATATATGTGGGTCAGTGTTCATGAACATACATATCTATAATCGAGATGAATTGCAGAACTTGAATGAGACTGGTTAAACATTTAACTTTAATTTACTTCTTTTTCTAGAACATGAAATGCTCAATTTATCTCATAACCTCCTTGGCTGTAGCTATCAGGAGCACTAATCGCACCACTGTGGGATTAGAGGGAATTGGCTGTTTCTCCTTGCCTCATAAGACCCCAGAGGTGTGATTATCTCATGGTTACCACACCCCTGTTGTGTCTCACTGCTTCAATGAAATAAATGAACTGTTAAATTGACAGTTATAAATGAAGTTCCTGCTGGCCAGCTGACTTTGTAGCTTTTTGAAAAAAAAAAACAAAAGAAAAAAGAGAGATACTAGCATAGTAATTTTTAAATAATTGTTTTCTAATTATTTGTAGTGTGTTTCCCCCTGAACTTGTGGTATGAAACTAACATGACAGAGGACTGTCCTCCTGCCCCATGTTCCTTGCCAAGAAATCTGGTATACAGGAACTCCGAAAGCTCAGCATGAACAAGCAGAAAAACTAAGCAAAAAATTATGACTGCTAGCTGTCAGAAAAAAAGTCATTATATAGAGTGTATTAGTAGTTCAAATGCGTCAGTCACAGGAGACTGTTTGTCAGGTTACATCTCACCCAGAGTAATGTATTTGGCTTTTATCCTCGTGACAAATGATTTCTCAACTTGTGTACTGCTGGCAACCAGCCAAGAGACTAAAGTGACTGTAATATGCCCCCCCTCCCCCTGCAGTCTCACTCAGCAGCATCTTCACTAGAAAGCTCACTCTCCCCTCACATGTGCACATGTACATGTCCTGGCCACAGAAATCCCATGGCCCAGCTCTGGGGAAGGAGCTGGGTCAGGGCTCCCACAGGAACCATCCAATTGTGCTGTTAACTTAAAAAAAGGTACATAGGGAGGAAAAAAAACAAAGGTGTTTTCTCTCTCACTAATCTGTGGTGGTATTCATCAGTTTCGTACTTTTTTTCCCCCTTGATGCTGCAGATAACTGAAGGACAATTTTCCGGAGGAAACCTTTTCTCTTGATCCTCATGCACAACACCTGTGCCTGCAGCTTGGTCACTGCTGCTTTTGAAGTCCATGGGAGTTGCACCTTGTTCAGGAAGGCACATTAAAGCCCCCTTTAGATGAAGAGTCTCACTCTTAAGATGTGTTTTTCACCTTTTAAGTGGTTCCTGACCTTTTTCTGGAAACCACTCCTTGAATCGTGGGTACTCAATTTGGCATAGCATTCCAGGAGAGGCAAACTAATGCCAGCTTCAATAATAGCCTGCTCTATGCACTCCTACTCAGTTTTCCAAAGATGACACTGGGTAGTTTTGAGGATATGCTAGAAGCTCATTTTGCTTTCATTATCCATCCTACCCTACAGCTATTTTCCACCTTCTTTTCCCCCACTTTTTTCTTTTCCTTGTTGACTCTTGCCAGGTTGTCATCTCCAACACCATCTGCAGTATGGCCGCGTAAATATTGTTTAGGCAGCAGACTGCTTTCTGTCCGAGAACCGTCACTGAAATATTTGGTCAGCTCCCCACCTTTAACTCATACCAGAATGGCCTTTTTTATGGACAAATCCAGATCCTTTCCTCCTTTAATAGACAAATGCTCATTTACTTGTGGCATTTGCCTGCCACTTGCAGAGTAATGCAATCATCAAGTCAGATGAAATGACGTCCATTTCATGAGTATGTTATGCTGACAGAGCAATGTAAAAGGGTTTTGTTGTACATCATAAGGTGGAGTTGTGGCTGCTGTATAATCAGTTATATGGGCACCTTTCAGCAGAGCTGAGAATCTGGTAAAAAAAGGCAAAAAGACATCTCTGCCTATGGAGCTGTGGTTCTCTACAAAGCATCTACCAGCATGGTATCTGGGCAGTCCCTGGGATTTACTATGGAAAACAGATCCCAAGAGATCTAGTTAAGGGAAACAGGCATTGCATAAAAACTTGCAGGTCTTAATTTCCACTTGAACGTTATGTCCTGTTGTTAATTATTCCTTTTCTCCTGCAAAGCTTGTTGCTTTTGCTTGGGTTCTCATTTTTACTCTGTTCCTTCAGTTAAAATGTAAAATTTAAAGTGATTGGTTTTGCGTTTTTTACCATTTTCATAGCAAAAACTTTATTATGTGTCTTTTAGGTAGCACACAGCAAGTACTGCCACATATATTTATGAACTCTCTATAAACATGCATTTTTCTGAAGCGGTGACAAATGTATCTAGCACCAGTTATGGCATTGAACTGAATGCTAAAATATTTAAGTGCAGCTTTTGCTTGTTGACATGTCTCTAAAATATGAAAAAAATTGTACTGTTGAAGTAGAAAATGTCATTATTATTTATATTTAAATAGAAAGCTATGTCTGCAAGAATTACAGTTTGCTACTGTCATGAGTTTTTAAACAAGATACTGATTTTAAATACTTGGTGATCAACATCTGATTGAAATGCTATAGAAAAAAAAAATTCATTTTTTATTGTGAAAGGTAATTGTATATGAAGTTTTTTTTCTTTTCTTTCCTATACCCCCATTTTGCCTGTTCTGTACATCAGACATATGAAAAAAACAAACCTAGGGGAAACTATAAAGTTTTCCTATTGGAAACAGAACGGCTGTTTTCTGTATCTGCACATCTTTGTCCCATTCCAGTAAGGCAAAATCTGGTATATTCCTCCTAGTAGTGCCAACCTTATGGCAATATCTTGCTGACAGAGTTTCCAAAATGTGCTGCTGATCCAAATTTATTGCAGATAAAATTAGGCTTTTATCTCTGGAAGTCTCTAAAGCATCTTAAGGAGACTGGCTTTACCAAACTAAAATAGTCCTTTTAGAATGTTATTTTTTCTCTTATATTTCTACTTATATTATAAGGTTAAATGAGATTCTCAGATAATCTCAGATAATCCAAAAACTAGAATAGAAGGAGATGCCTCTGTATTAGAAGGCATGGGATACCACTGTAAAAGCTGTTGATGCTGAGTCAGTTTAAAAACTGCCAATTCCCATTGGAATGGGTTGGTAGAGGAAAACCCCACAAGTAGTTTCTTCTCTTTCCTGTTGAGATTTTGATTAACCCTTGACAACCAGGATGTCACTATTTTTGCGTGACAGAATGTCCTCGTATTTAGGAAATGCTGGATTAATGTTGTTTTGATGCCATGACTCTTTTCTGCTAACATTTAATTTCTTCTTCTGAAATGATACAGTCATAAGGTGCCTGAACTGGTCTATTAAAAAGAAATATCAGAATGAAATGAAAAGCAACATTTCTGTGTAGAAGTGTTGTCATGTCTCTGTGTGAAGACATAACGGGAGTGTGTATGAGAGTGCATGCACTATATTTCATGTATTCAAGCTTGCCAGTATTTAAATCTTTGATGAGACATTGGAACAGTTTACTGAAGCAGAAGACTCCCTGCCAGCTTTTTTTTGGAAGTTAAGAAAGTAAATTCTCTGCTGAATGCTTGCTTTTGTAGGCTTTGCCTGTGGGTGCAGTAGTCTCTGATCTTGCCAGACATTATGGCTGCCAAACAGCTCCTGGGACTGACAGGTTGGAAAATGCCTAAATCCCATGTTGATGATCTTTGAAGAGCTCATCCTCAGGCTGGAACCGGGAACATTATAGGAGGCCTTGCAGAGATAGAGGAGAAAAGTGGCGGTAAAATGGCCGTGTGCCTGTGTGCTTGGGGCTTACCAAGTTGTGAAAAGAAGCAATTTACAGAGAGAGAAAACCAAAAAAGAGCCGTCCTCAGCTTACCAAAAGGAAAAGAAGAAGGAAAATGAAAATAATTTCTTTCAGTGGAGGTGGCATCCACTCAAAGAGGAGAAAAATACATTTGGATTAGTGGTATATTTTGGTAACCTTTTGTCATCAAGATCTTGTCATAAGATTGTCTTTTAAATATGTATGTGTGTTATGTGGCCTGCTGAACAGTGAGATTGTTATCAACTGTGATTATTTGATGCAACTATACAGCTTTACCTCTCTGCTCCTCAGATTTCTCTGACATTATCTTAGGGATAGTGCTCTGTGCAGGACTGCAATGTGAAGTACAAGTTGGACAATAAATCTGCAGATACGTGTGGCAGAGGATTCCTAGTAATGCCACTGATAATAGTCCTTCACCTTATCTCCGAGAGGGTCATGCCACTGTCTTGGGGAAATTTCTTTCAGAGATAATGCATGGACGAAATATCCACCAGTCAGGGGAGCTGCTGGAGATGCGAACACTGGAGCAAGGGGTGTTTGAGAAGGCGTCTCTGGCAGCTGATGAAGATAAGTTCTGCTTTCAGGAGCTGCCCGAGTGACTTGGGAGGGTGGGATGGTTCCAGTGTATGCTGTGACAAATAGTTCCAGAGATAGGTTTTGGAGTGAAGGGGCCTGATTTATGCTGCTTACACCTCTGTTAAACACCACAGCTCTGTTTTAACCACAGGAATTAGTAAGCAGAAACCACATCCTTTCTTGGAGCATAATTGTCTTAATATTTCAAATTAACACCAAGAGAGAAAGACCCGAAGGCTTTGCAATTACCTTCTCTTTTCCTTTCCTTAAAAAAAGAAAAATCATAAATAATTAGAAAGAGCAAGTTATTAATTCCTATGTGAGGCCCTGACTCCATGGAAGATGGCAGTAGCTTTACAACTGACATCACTGAGATAAGATTTCCTCACTAATATCTGGTCATTATTTTATAGTTCTATTTTGATACAACTTGTGGAAGTGAATCTTATGGTTATTAGGTTAAAGTTACAACTTTTCCATTTGCAGAAGCGTTTTAGGATAGGTAGCTATTGTGGTCTGCTTATCACTATTTTCTGAGAGTAAAAGGAGCCTTGAGGAGTTAATTAGAAGTTTTCCCCCGTATATTCACACATACATATACAGATGCAGCTAAGCTGGTTTTCTGTACAACCATAATATTTAGGTGAGCAGTGAAGAACTAGAAAGGCATTCTTTTAAATAGCAGGTCGTTCTATCAAAAAAAGCTTCAAGATTTGTAATTGTTATTTAATTGGTGTTGTCTGATTAATGCTGAAGAGTAAAGGATTGTGTGAAAATCTGGAGCAATTTTGGATCTTTGTGTGACCTCACTGATACAGTAATTAAAACATTAGATTTCTGCAAAACCACTCTAGAACATCTTGAAGAAGTTATAAGCTTAATGTTTTACTGTTACTGATATTTTCATTTTAGGAAGCCTTCTTGTCTTTTAGGACAGATACTACAAGGGAAGCATGAAGACCTGGTATCTCATTTCTGTGTGATTTGCTAAATTTACTGGGAGATAGAAAGCTCAACTCGGGGCAAAATATGTAAAAAATGCTTATGATAAAATTACTTGTGTCGCTCTCCTTCCCCTGCTCCCTAACCCCTCTTAGATAGAGACAAATGCTGAAAATAAATTTCATTATAAGATTTCGTGCCAGATAATATGAATTACATCTTCCATATATGTCATGTAAGAAACCCCAGGTGACTCTTCTGAAATGAATCAGCCTGTATGCCATGTTCACTGCTCTCCTGATTTAGGTATTGCAGTCCATGGAGGATAAAACTATGATCAAATGTATACATTTCTGTAACCAGCCATTTCAAATTCCCTGAATTGGTGCATTCTACATAAATAAAAGGACCTGATTTTGTGCTTTGAAATCAGTCCTTTGCCTTCTGTTTGCTGCACAATGCCATCTGACTTCTTAAAAATTGACTGATCCTTTTTCTTCATCTGCACCTGCTCTGCTTCAGAAATATCACTTAGGGAAATCTTGGGCTAGTTCTGTCTGCTATGACGTTAGCTTTGCCTTCAAGAGCAAGGAAGATGTGAGGTGAAAAAAAAATAAAGAATGTGTAATCCAAAACAAGGAGAGGGAAGTGATTCATTTGAACAATCAGCGCATTTCAATTTCATTTGACAAAAGAATGAAAAGGCTCCTAGACCAGCGTGTTGGCAAATTTCTTGCAAATAGACACATTAGCTGATATCATCAGCCTACACAGGCTGCACACTTGCACTACCAAACCACTTAAGTAGGTGCTTTACTTTATGTATTTTATTGTTTTACCTACTTTGTTGAGACAATTCAGATGTATAAGTTTAAAGCTCTGTGTAATTGCTTTGGACTGGAGCCCTATAAAGTGAATTTATTTCCTGTGATAGAAGATTCAGCCTACATCATCCCCAGCACTCTTTAGCTGGAGTGAGATTCGAAAACAGCTATACCAAAGAAGCGCTAGTGGTTACAAAATCATGGAGAATAATGGACAGATAGGCACAAAGGTAGAGGGAAAGGCACCATTGGGTGACAATTACGATCTGACCATGTCTTAGGCTTTCTCCAGGTTTCCATCAAGACCACCTGAATAACCTCCCCTTCTGACTCAAAGACAGGTAACACGTTAAATTCCCAGGTAGCTCACTTATGTGAAGAAATTTCTGTAGCTGAAGGGAAATTATAATTCAAAGCTTAAAATAAATGTGTCACTTGCTTTTCCACTATTTAATATTGTTGCAAGGTGTTAGCTTCAAAGGTAAACCTTTTTGCCAGGATTTCTCCAACATTTTTTTCTAGAAGTCATCTCACTGTTGTAAAGGGTTTGGTCTGTCTCTGTTTTCTTGAATTGCTCAGGTAAAGTGGGAAAGTGCAGTGTGAAGAGGTGAGACACACATCTGGGTTACCTGCAACTCCTGCAGTTCTACGTGGGAGGGAGAAAGAGGCTGGACTTTCACTGAAACTGATATCTCCAAAGCGTTTACGCTTGACCAGCCATGCTCATCATGACCGAGACTGAACTATATAACTGTCTCCCAGGAGATTCCAGGACAAAGGACTTCACACTCCAGACCTTTCCTTGAAAGGCAGATCTCAAGAGGTTAGAAAAGTGAATAGGGAAACCAAATCAAGAGGCAGAACTGCCTTAGTGCAATGCATGAGTAGTGAAGAACCACTTTCCCAAAGGATCTTGTAGGAGCAGGGAAGAGAGAGAAGGTGGACAAGGATGATAGGAGCATGGCTTTGTACAAGGAGAGGTTAAATCGACTAGAGCTCTTTTGCTTGAAAAAGAGATGATTCAAGAGGTTTACAGATACCGAGTGAAATAATGAAGCTGAACGGAAAATTATTATTGTCCATTTCTCTTTATACATGGGCTAGGAGGAAACAACTAGAACATCAGAAAATAAGTTCAAAGTAAGCAAGAAAGAAATTCATAGTAGAATGGATTAATAGAGCAAAAGTGCATTGCATGGAAAATGTGGTTATGCAAAAGGTCCTTGGCTTCAAGGATTAGATAAGGTCATGAAAGGGTAATTTATCATGGGGAATTACATTTGAGAATACCTCCTCTGCCTTAAGTTATCTCTGAGCCTGTGATTTCTGAGAGGCATGAGGACATGGACTCTGTGTAAGTTCCCCTGGCCTTAGACAGAAAGGGCTGCAGGAGAAGGAAAACAAGGAGAAAACAGTGGGATTGACAGATGAGAAAATGGAAGGTGCAGTTCATAGGCTCAGAAGTGTGCAATTGGGAAACTAGAAGGAGGGCTGACAGTTCCCACTGCTCCCTGAACAGGTCTGAGGTGGAAATGGATGTTACCTTCCCCACAGGCCCAGTAAGGAAAGGGAACAGAAACTGGTCCTTCCCAAACTTCCTCCTGCTGATAGTGTGAAAGGCCAGCTTGGCTGGGGCCAGGAGGAAGTAATGGGAGGGTCTTGGGGACTTGTTTGGTCTCTGAGAGGGAGAAGAGTAAGAGCTTCAGGAAGACAGTCACTCTTAGAAATAGGGTCCTGGGCATCAGGGTCCCTCAGGCTGATCCAGTACAGCTATTTGTAATCTCCGCACCTGCACTGGCACTGCTCTAGCTGTGATGCTTTTGATATGGTGATGAGGTACCTTCAGGAGAGCAGAAAAGCAGTCATGAAAGTTTGTCAGAAAAGACAAAGAATCAAGGGATTGTAGGAGCATAGGTGGAAGTTGACACTATCCCTTTAAACAGAGTTTTACATTCTCTAAATAATATGTTCATGAATAAAATCTGTCATTTCACTAGATGATGTAGAGTTGGTCTTGTGTTAAAATTATATATTTTTTCTACTATAATTTTTGGTTTTTTTTCTTGTTTCACAGGATCATTTACCTCTGCATTTTCTGAGTTAATTCTCAAGATCTGTATCCTTCTGGTAAAAAAAAAAAATTGTTTTTTTCCTCACATGTGGTAACATGTGTTCCTGTTGCCATCCTGAGGAAGGACCATTCACTCAGAACTTCTCCACCCTCCCATTGTCAGGGATCAGGCCAGAGACACACAGAAAGATGGAGCTGTACTGCCATGCATGTTAAAAATGATTTTACTTGATAAGTGTGAAATTACATCTAATTACAAAGTTAATGTAAGTGAATGCAATCAGATACTTACAATGGGTAATGACATGATATTTACAACTTATAATGATCTTGTTATTATACTGTATATAATGACATTATCAAAATTCCTTCTGAAGTTTTCTCCTCTTTAATTGGCCTTTTCATATAAAATAAATTATTTTAAATGCTTTATAATATTCTGTGTGAATCCTTTACAGTCAAACATATAGGTTTAAAGCCTTATTAAAGCCTTGGTAATCTTGTGGCTATTTTCTCTTTTAGGTTTTTTAATGAAAATAAAAAAATGCAGCAGTTCTTTTTAAGGTGTGGTACAAGAAAGGCTTTGAAAAAGTCTGATTTCCATTCTTTTTATTGTATACTACTTGAAGAAGTGAGCAGAATTGTTAATAGGAGGCAGCATGTGGGCAAAACCTTACCTTACGTAGCAAATGACCCTGGGGCTATTCTCTTGGGGAAGTCATTTTACTTTTTTATGCCTTGGTTTCCCTATCTGTAAATGGGGAATGATGATATTTCATTTCATCTGTAAAGTACGTCATAATATACAAATGAAAACTGACAAATATCACACAGAAAGGAAATTAAGAATTCACAGAAGGAATGGAGACAGACTTTAATTGGAATGAAGGCGCTCCACTTTAGTAAACACCAGGCTTGCCTAATTTATGAATATTGGTGCATGTCCCCTACCCCCTTCACACAAAGCTCAGATAATTGGTCTTTGTTCAGGGAACTGCCTATGGGTTGGAATAACAGCAGGAGCTCCCTTTGTGAGTGCTTTGGGCCCAGCTCCAAAGGTCCTCTCAATACTGGTGTATTCAAGGCTGCTGCAAACATGAGGCCTGATTCATGTCACCCACGTTACACCACTTCTATGCCAGCATAATTCCATTTGAAGTGATGGACTTGCTCATGCAGCATAATACTGAAGTAATTCACCTGATTTTAGTGAAATTACTCTGGCATAGAACTGGAGTCAAACAAGGACTGATTGGAGACTGTAGGGCTTGAATTTTAATTGTTCTGAAGTCTCCTGGGTATAAAATGCTGTATTCTGACCTGTGAACATTTGACACCTTCTCTGCATGGGAGGAAATGACCCCAGCGAGAAGGCCAGTCCTTTAATCCTTCTCACCACTGCCTCATGATCCCTTTTTCTGTTAGGATCCAAAGGGCGAAAAAGTGGTTGCTAAGCTTGCTGACAACACAAGGAGTCCTCCAAGAGGCCAAGTCTCCTTTATCTTTACTCTGGCTAGTGAGTCTGGTGCAATTAGGATATAGTTGAGGCCCCATGAGAAAGGCTCTATCCAAGTCAAAGACCATGCTGCAGCTCCAGAACAGGCAGCATGAGTAAACAGCTCTCCTTCGAATCCAGAAGTGGAGTTCCAAGTCCATGGGAAGCATGGCTGTCCCTCAGTGCCTTTCCATTGATAATGACAGAGATAAGTCATGAAGAAGCTCTGTCTTTTCATCATTTTACATCTTTACTGTGGTGTGTTCATGAAGCCTGACATGTAACACAGCCTGTGCTGGAGATGCAAGTGGCTCAGGTAGTTAAAAAGGGAGCAACACAGAGAAAGAGGCTAGAGAAAGCAGAGGTGCTTAACTTAAGCAGTGCTGCATGTCAAAGGCAGAGGTGGTTTCCCATGAATAGATGAGGAGATACCTCTGACTGGGTATGGCTGACTAACAGTAACTTGCACAAGGCTGACATTGCCATGCAAAGCATGAGTGGGTGCAGCATTAAAAGGGAGGAGGGGAAGGAGGTCTAGATACGGCCATCACCATCTGGGGTTGTGGTCTGAGCCATCATTAGGCTGCCTCATCTGTTAGAGCTTTTTTAGCAAAGGAGAAAGCATGCTTACGAGAATTGAAGGACTTAAACCACTGGAAATTGCAGACTTAAGTCCTTACAGAAGCTAATACTCAGGGATCACTTCGGCATACAGAAGTGGATATGAGGGATGAGACTGAGAAAAAGAAGGTGTAGATGTTCTATCGTCACAAGAGGAGGGAAGGTAAAAAGTAAGACAGACATGCCCAGAAGGAATAGCATTTGAAACACTGGGTCTGCTTATTTGCTTGTTTTCGGTTTTTTTTTAAACAATAAATTAAGAGCAACAGTGGAAGAAAAAGATGGTAAATTAGATTCTGAGGACAGAACATTTTGCAAGAAGGCTGCAAATTTTCAGATATCCTCTTCTGTCAAATACCAGTTTGAATCCAGGTAAATTTTGGAGTCAGCTGCAATACACTTCCAGAAATACCAGACCAGAAAAATATGATCTCATGTTGCTGATAGACAAGGAAACAGTATTAATTCTAATGAACAACAGAAGAGTGCTTGCATGCAACCCAGGGAACACAAGATCTCCTGTAATTCATAATTTCTCCACCAGTTATAAACAGCAGTTTCTATAGTTTGGCCCTCACAGCAGGATATTAAAGCAGCAGGCTCCATCAAATTGATGGTACATTTGATCACAATGTACCTTCTTCGATGGCAATGCTGTCCTTGTTCAGCAGCCCAACATAAGAAATGCCTAAATAAAGAAAACGCCAAGGCAGAACATGTTTGATACAGACTCCCCAGCTGTATCCTCTGAGACTACTGACATGCAGACATAGTAATGGAAAATAAGACAATGCCTTCTTTGATGGGTGAGGATATATTACATGGTTTATCCATTGTGCAAGGATCTAGTGCTATAACATACAAAATTACTTCCATAATGGGAAGTTACACTAGCTTCTTCACATCTTAGAGTGGACATAGAATGTTTCCATTTGTGCAATGAGAGGGTGTAATTAAGAAACATGCAAAAGAAAGGATGAAAAAGAATAAAGTCATTCACAGGAATGAGCATTCCATATTTTCTGCACATCTGTGGAAGCCTGAGCATCTTAGAAACATTTAGGACACCAAGATGCAGTGTACTCAGTTGGACCAGAGAAGAGAAGGAAAAAAAAAAAATTAAAACAAACCTGAAGAAGTGTCCTACCTTTCCTAAAGGTCTATTATCCTAGGTTATGAATCATGTTAGAAAGGAGCTAAAGTCAGCACTATTTCAAAATCAGAAGTTCACAGCACTTCTAAAATTCTGACAGGTCTGCAAAAGGATACAAATGGAATACATTCACCTGGATAGCCAGTTCAGTCCAGGAACTCAGAGGGTCCCACTGGTTCATTTGTGAACACAAGATGAGTATCCAGTTTGAGCAGGAGGAAAGTCACATGACTGGAGGTGAGAACTGCCACCAGCAGATCAGCCATAGTGCCTCTTTCTGCATTTATCACCTGCTCAGATAGGGTTCTGAACATTAAAAATACCAATTCAAGCAGTTAGGAAGCTAAACACTGGCACTGGTATCAAATCAGGGAGTAATGAGAACTGAGAGGATGTTGTCCTAAGGCAGTTACAGAAGTAAGAGCAGTGGACATGGTAAAAGTAAGAGCAGTGGACATGGTAAAGACTGCTTGAGGGATGGCTCAACAGAACACCATGCACATACTCTCTGAAGAAGAGCTCGAACTGTCATTATGGCTTTCAGGAAATTCTGTCAAAAAAGACTTGGAGATAATGGAAAAGGAGACAAAATTCAGAGGGAGACAGTGCCTAGCATAATAGATTCTCTACCTAAGAGAATGTGTTGGCCCTCACCCACTCAGAAGTATGAGGCTGAAGAAAAATTATGGGCAGAATCCTTCAGGATACAATAATGTGTTCAGTATTTTCTTTGATGAACAATCACAAGAAGTGGGAGCGAGTTACTATATTTATTGACAGAAAACCAACGTCAGGGAGAAAGCTTGCTTAGTAGTTCACAGCATAAATCAGATTTATTCCAGGGGACAGTATGAAGTCTAATGGAACAGTGCAAGACCATGTGCACAATGCATACAAATAACCA